>CM066323.1:51437500-52687500 GCA_033807775.1 Saussurea involucrata
AATCCAATCACTCCTAAGTTGACGGTTCCAAGAATGGAAAATAAAAAAGGTAATCTTTAAACCCACTTCTTGAAGACCCAACAGATAATAGTACCAAGACTTTTGGTACTTTTATCCCATCCATGACACCTAGTGGGGAGACAAACTTTGACCAACCTTTTACACTCATACCCTACCACCCATACCTCTTCTCAGATAATTCAATCAAAAACTGAGGAACCCCATGCACATGACTGAAAAGTGTACTACTACCCCCCCCCCCCCATGCGCCCCTCTCTCTCACGGCTCCCCACCCCAATGCACTCCCCTTTTGAGGTTTCTCCCATATTTACACCTAAGATAGCTAGTCGTACTTCAACCCCACCACCCTCTCTTTTGATTGTACCAATCCCATAAATTCCCATCCAAATCAACCGGACATCACCCCTCCCTATACTTCCCATAAAAACATTTTGACCCATTTATCCCCTTCCCATGCAAACCGTAGCCCCCCCAAACTCACCAAATTGCTACCTTGAATACCCATGCAAATTACCCTTTACCTTTTCAACCCATGCAAAGTGTCGTTAATAACCCCATGCAACCCGTCACTAAAGATTCCTCTCCCATGCAAACTGTCGTTAATAACCCATGCGGCCCGTCACTAAAGATTCCTCTCCCATGCAAACCGTCGCCAATTATACCACCCCCATGCAATTCGTCGTATTTGCTGATTTGGAAACCCATGTTCCTCTAACTCTTACCCATTCGACTCTGGAAGATCGGACACCGCCTCCACTCCTCCGTCAAGAAAATGGATCTCTGATAACTCTATTTTTAGAGTTATTATTTCCTTGTTTTTCCTATTTTATTTTGTCAATTTTAGCCATTCCGCCTCTCAAAACCCCCATTCTTGGTATAAATCTCGAAAATGAGCAAAAGGAGCGAACCTTGGCTAGGCTCTTGACACAATTTGCTGTTTTCGATACTTTTGTCTAATGATGCATGGATCCCTGCTATGTTTAGCGGGTGCTTTTGGTTACTAACTCACTTCGAATTTGCATGTTTGTGTGATCTCGTTTCCAGTTCTAGGTACAACTTTCAGTTTCCAACATAAAAGGGTCACTTTTGTAAGTACAAATCTTAAACTTGAAGCTATGAAATGATTTAGGCCATCTTTGCATCCAAACACAACCTATTTTTGTAACACCAAAAAAAAACCACCTCTTTGAACCCAATATTCAAGTCACAGTGGGGACACTGTGCAGTTTTAAGTTTGAGGTGGGGACTTCCATAGTGACTTCAAGTCTGCCCACAGTGGGGACACTGTGAAGTCTAAATTTGAGGTGGGTAAGCTGTACCCACCTCCCAAAAAAAAGAAGAAGAAGAAAACACAAAAATACAAAAAACAGAAGAAAAACGGAGTGTCACTAACAAAATTGATGGTGTGCCTTTTCTGGACCATCAAAGTTACCACTCCCACAGAAAAAGATGGTGTGCCTTTTCTGGACCATCAGAATGCCCACTCTCACAAAAACAGCCATACCCAAAATAAAGCCTGAAAGTGTGCGTCCATACCCATATCTAAACCACTCACTTCTCAAAATAAAATCTCAAAGCGAGATCTTCGATCTATGTTTGGAACTGCGTGCCAAAACCCTTGGGACAAACACTCAAGCCACAAAACCTTTCGAACCCAAGAAAAGCCCTATTAATCAAATTGTGAACAAGGGAAGATTTCGTCAAGAACAAAAGTGAAACTTTAAGGTGTTAGAATCGAAAGAAGTATCCAAGGAGGGAGATCAACGTCCATTCAAGATGAGAAGTCGGTAAGTTCCTAAAAGCTCTAAGTGCATTATTTTTTACTTGGGGACAAGTAATGGTTTAAGTTTGAGGTTGTGATAACTCTATTTTTAGAGTTATTATTTCCTTGTTTTTCCTATTTTATTTTGTCAATTTTAGCCATTCCGCCTCTCAAAACCCCCATTCTTGGTATAAATCTCGAAAATGAGCAAAAGGAGCGAACCTTAGTGTTTAATAAACTATTTGGTAGAATTTGGGTGTTTTTCACATTTTATCCTGCAGTGATCACTGTTGTGCCCACTCCGGCTGCCCACTATTCGAGCTGATCAAGAAAGACAAAAGAAACTACTAGTTGGGACTTAATTTGCTGGAGGAAGAAGGTTCATTCGCAGGGAAATGGCTGAAGGAAGTACAAAATGGCAGCTACATTGAAGATTGCAACAAGTACTCCTTTATGTACTTGGAGATTGACTTGGAAAAGGGTCCATTGGGTAATTGGTTTGCACAAGGTGCTGATTTCTCCCACAACACAGCAGTTTTTACCCATTGGAAGACTCATCTCTTTTGTGTAATACCCAACTCTTTCTCCTAGTAAGGAGAACTTGGGTTCATTTATTAAAAAGCTTGGAATCTTACAATCATCTTGGGTTAAGTTTAGAATAGCTTCAATTTCTCTCATCTACCACATTAGTTTTAGTCTTTTAATTACTGCATTAATTTAGCTTTAATTTCCGTAATTTCCTTTCCTAGTTAATTGTAATTCGTAAAACACAATGGACAGGGACGAATTCTCGTTCCCCACTGTGAGTACTATTCAATCCACTATCAGTTTTATTATGTGCAAATCTTCATCTTTTGTTTTCTTTACTTCGGAAATGTTAGGCTAAACCTCCTTTGGGATGTAGGAAAGAGAAGTACCTGGATTTTATTAAAAATGCTTGAGTAATCTTTGTACTTAGAATATTTGTTGTTTTGGTCATTCATTCTCGATATTTACCCAAGGATGCGAACAAGCCGATCACTTGCAAGGATCTAAAGTCTAGTTCTTAACTTAGAAATAAGTAGAACGCAGTGACACGAGCTTGAATGATGCTAGGGGATTCGAAAGAATTCTTTTGACACTTACGAAAGTGAGGTCGGCACAGTGAGCTAATCTCAACCCACTGGAGTAGTAGGCAAGCTAATTTGTGTATTAAAAACACTTAGAGTATTTGTCTCTACACATTCCATCGAGACCTGAAAAGGTCCATTTTTGAGATTACCATTGACAAAACAATGAATGCGACAAGTATGAGATTTTTATCTAACGGTGTGAGTATTTTGTAACCGGGCTTTTCTAGCGAAAATGCCTACCTCGAATACAAGGATCATTTTTAGGACCAAGTATTTAGTATAAAATCTAGGGAAAATCTAACCTACATTCCTCCTTTAAAACATTAGTAAAATCGTTAAAGTAGCTATTTTCACCAAACAAAACCAAGTATTATTTTCCTCTCTAGTTGAAACCTGTAAAAGGAGCTCATGAGAACCGTATTGTCTTGATTGTCCAGTCCCTGTGGATTCGATTCTGGTATTTTACCAACTATTACTTGCTGTGACGATCATAGTGGACAGTGTACACTTGCACTTCCCACTGTGGACAGTTTGCAACCCACTGCGATTAAAACACATATTTCGCACGTGACAATCTCCATCAAAGACAAAGCTCGAAAGTTTAACAGAAAGAAATTGAAAGCGGATATGCTCGATGAAATCGCACCAGAGACGGGACTTGCATCGCAAGCCCGCCTAGATAAATAATCATCATCAGTTGGAACTGTCGGGGCCTCGCCAACCCCCGGGCAGTTCTGATTCTTAGGGAGCTCATCCGTAGTTCTTGGTCTGATGTTCTTTTCCTTTATGAAACACTTGTTCCCCAAGCGAGAGCCTCTAGTTTAAAATCTCGCTTGGGTTTTAATTATTGCTTTGTGGTTGGTTGTAATGGCCTTAGTGGTGGCATTTGTGTCTTTTGGAATGAAATTTATCATCTTTTTCTTTTATCTTATTCGCAAAATCATATTGATATGGATATCGTGGATCCCGCTAACGGGTCTTCGAGAGTTACCGGGTTTTATGGATTCCCTGAACGGAACCGTTGTAGAGATTCGTGGAACCTTTTAAGATCCTTAGCGGACACCCTCAACCGTCCTTGGGTGGTCTTGGGCGACTTCAACGATCTCCTTTTCCAAAGAAAAAAAAGGGTATTAATGATCACCCGGATTGGTGTATTCGTGGTTTCTGGGACACTTTGGCATATTGTAATTTGATTAACATAGGGATGCATGGTTATCCCTTCACTTGGAGCCGATATAATGGTAAACTAAATGAGGTTTCCGAACGTCTTGACCGTGCGGTTGGAAATCACCTTTGGGTTAACCTTTTCCCCAATTACAGGGTCAACAATCTCATCGTCCCTATCCATTCCTCGATTGTTGTTCTTACGCAGGTTCGGAGCTCTTTCCCTTCCTTTAAATCCTTCCGGTTCGAAAATAAATGGTTGCAGTAAGAGTCGTTTGAGAGGACGTTTATTAATGCTTGGAAATCTCACAGAAACTCCAACTTTCTCGCTAAGCTCTCCAGTCTCGCAATTATTCTTGACAAATGGAGGAGAAACCTCAATGTTTCATTCAAAAAAGAAATAAAGGAAGCATATTTTAAATTGAATTCCTTTCGGAATTCAATAGATCATTGTTGGTCCCGTGGGGGTTCTACAAGGGTGAACGTTGGTAGATTGGGTGGGGGGGTTGAATACAAACACAAAATTTAATTTTCTAAATTGTTTATTGATAAATCAAAATACAATTTACAGTTTGTTGAGGGAATAAGATTAAGTAAAACTTAATCTAAACAAACTTTAGAATCACAAAGATTTCTTGCACTTAGAAACTAGAGAGGGATAAGTAGAAAAATTGAGATATTGCTCCTATTTATGCATTAAATGGATGGCAAGAGCACTTTACACGTGTTAGCTCTTCATTGGGCGCATGCTTCTGACTTTTATCAAAGACATGTTTGGGCTGCATGGTGAATAGTGTTGGTGGCAGATTGGTTGTACGATTATGGACAAAAGCAAACTTTCTTCTGTACCTACGTACTTTTGTGCAAGAGGATAAGACAACGAATTCTTGAAGCACAAGCTTCATGATCAGCGATCACTGATGATATCTTCCATCAGTGAGGCCTGATGTAAGTAAGCTATCGCCGAAGCCTTGTTCTTGAATTGTCACAGGTGTGTAGACTTGTCTTGGTTTCACTGATATCCGCTTCAGATCATTAGTAGACTTGTCTTTGTTCATCAGCTTTGTATTCGATGTCAGCGATGAACTCTTTGGTCATGAGGCTTGTCTTCAGGGATTACATCTAACACTATTACATTAGAGATTATCAACGATACTGAACAGACTCAGTATGTTATCGCTGATGGCGAAACACTAATACATACAAATGTTAAATGCAATTTTCACTAAGTATTCTAAGGTTCGTTGTCAAATCACTGAGATAGTTTGGATCAACAATCTCCCCTATTTGATGATGAGAAAGCAACATAAAAAAATTGCTAAGTGTTTAAAACATAAGGATAAAGATGACTTAAAGATGCGTGTCACATTTACTATTTTAAGGGATCTTTTCTAGTACTGGTGGAGTAAAGTACTTTCAGTGAAAACTTTCATTAACTCATAATCAGATTACAAAGGGAAGTTGAAAGTTTAAAGTACAAGTGAAAAACTATACAAGTGCTAAAAGTATAAAACTGATAAATTACAAGAAGATTACAAGAAGGGAATCTATCAGCTAAAGTGGTTCATCTATGATTAAGTCTTCGTCATACGAGTCTTCTTCAGTGATCATCCAGTCGGGCACTTC
Organism: Saussurea involucrata; assembly: GCA_033807775.1. Taxonomy (NCBI): domain Eukaryota; kingdom Viridiplantae; phylum Streptophyta; class Magnoliopsida; order Asterales; family Asteraceae; genus Saussurea; species Saussurea involucrata. The sequence continues at coordinate 51,443,186 of CM066323.1, forward strand.
TTCTCCCTTTTGTCTTCTGAGTTTAGCTTCTCTGAAAATATAGGATTTGATGAAGATACCTGGTCTTGACATGCTGCACCAGTAAATAAGATCTCTGGGGTGTTTTGTTGCACAGATGGGAATCTCTGAGTCTTGTTGAAATCTTTCGATACCATCCCAATCATAGAAGATGATTCCATAAGGGACCCCTATCACTTGACCAGGTTTGAAGGGTCCTCCTGGTGGCAGTCATAGGTCAAGAGCTGAGAGATCAGATGGTGGTCCAAGTACTGCTTCTCTTGAGAATTCTATCCCTGTTTCATTTCGATAAGCAGGTTCTTCAGAGGCCGATGCTCGCTTCTTCTTCTTCGATGGTCTTTGGTTCTGGGGTAGAGGAGGAGGAAGAGGTAATTCCACCCTCGCTGAGATTCTGTTGATGAGCAAGTTCAAGAACTTTTCCACGTGAGCTTTGTACTTGGATTTGGATCTTTGAATTGCATCTCTGATATCTAACCATTCGTCAAAACCAAAATTCTCCAACTTAGACATAAACATGGTTTTCGCTGAGTCATCTTCTCTGATTACTTGGATAGACACCATCACTAAGTTCTTCCTACTCTTCCCCGTTATGGTCACAGTAGTAATCCTTATGGGATAGTATCGATGTTCGAGCTTCTCTCTGCACCAAGTTAACTCTGAATCGCTGACGACCTTTTTTTGGGCTTCCTCCTCGACTTCTTTTAGCAATTGTTCTTGGATTCTGATCGGGTTCTTTTACAGTTTCTTATCAAAGACCGAGTTTTGGGCTACCTTAAGAGCATATAGGGCATCCTTTTGATAGGCCGCAAACATTTTCTCAGCTCTGATAGATTCTTCACATTCTTCAGGACTCATAAATCCAAGTTTACAACTTTGAGCACCTTGTCGAGGAGGGATCTGGATTCGTTGGCTTTCTAGCTGATGGATTAGTGCTGACCTTCTTTTTAATAGTTCTTCCTCAGACCATTGAAGTGGCCATGAGGGTCTCGATGGATGTGTTAGCACTTCCTCTTCTTCTTCTTCTTCTTCTTCTTCTTCTTCTTCTTCTTCAATCTCTAAGTCAGAGACAGGGATTATTTATTGGTTGTCTTTACGTCCCTCAAGCAGGGAGAGAACTAGTTGATTAAAAAGAAGAAGGAGTTAGGTTTGGAACGAAAAAATAGAAAAAGTGGTTAAGTGTGTATGATAGGTCCTAAATGGGCGTGGGTAGAAAGAAGGGAAATATGGAGAGATATACCTGAGAAGGTTGCTTCCCGTTAGAAGTGTATAGGATTTTCAAGTTTCCTTCAGCAGAAACTCCCTTCTGCTTTCCCTGTGAGTTCTTCTGAGATGGGGCCTTTTCAAATCTCCCCCTGCTTCATTAATGGAGATTCCTTTAAGGGGAGGAGCGTTGACGGATTTGTCTTTGAACCAAATTTCTTCATCATCATCGTCGTCATCATCATCAGCGCCCTTGAAATCATCATTTGAGTCATCAAGCTCGAGTTCTTTGAGCTCTTCTTCCTCATCATCAGCGAGAATATTTACAGTAGCAACACCAGTAGCACAATATTTATTGATTTCCTCCCCCTCAGCATGGGGAGGGTCTTCTGCTTGCATTGCTGACATTTCCCATGCCTTTATTGGAATATTCCATGGGGAGTCAGCAGCATCATTATTTTCTTTATTTTTCTCCCCCTATTTGTCAACATCCTCGGGGGGAGGGATTATTGGAGACTCAGCAGCAGTGGTGGCAGGGACAACAGTGGAGGTAGAAGGAGCAACTGTTTCCAGTTTTTCCACTTTGTCTTCTAACACTATGACAGCATCAGCAGTCTTCAAGACATAGTCTGCCACCATGTCAAGGGATGTCCTGTCGCTGTCAGTGAAAGATGGGGAAGGGGTAGGTGAATGTTTCTTCAATTCTGCTAGCACATTAGCAAGCAGTTTATTATTTGCTATGACCTTGGAGCAAATGTCGGTGACGGAGGTGCTGAGTGAGCTGATAGAGGTGGTGTTGGCAGCGACTTCATCTTTTATTCTAGCCATCTCATCTTGAAGAGCTGATAGCTGAGAGTTATCAGCTTTAGTAGTGAGAGAGGAGGTGAGTGTCTTGAGCGCTGAATCCGCGTTGTTGATGGTGGTGGTGTTGTTCTGAAGGTCGGTGGAGAGAGCAGTGAGATTCTTGCTGATGTCCAAGATGGAAGTGTTCAGCGTCTCAAACGAAGGACCTGTAAAAACAACATATTTTTTAACATAAGAATGCTCAGGCTTAGCAACCGAAGAAATAATGGGTAGGGAAGGTGGAATAGCTGATGGTTCATTGAAGGATTCCAAAGGATCAGGTCATGTGTTTTCCGTGATGAGATTGCGGAGTAAATCCACTTGCATATTAGAGAGGATAGCTGATCCGCTGGAAGTGTTGACAAAAGAAAAAGTTGGAGTAGAAGATATGGTGGTGAAGATGGTTGTGCGTTGTGGCAGAGAGGCACTGGTGGTACCCGAAGTTGCACCTTCAGTGCTTTAAGGCACTGAGGTTGGTGGGGTAGAGGCCAGCGTAGAGTCAGCGATTGAAGAGATCATTGTAGCAGATGTTGTGGTTTCAGGAGTGGTGGAGCGTACCACGAAGGTGTCGAGGGAAGCCTGTGAAGAGGCAATCCCTGAGGTTGGCGTTGTTGTTGTTGTTGTTGCAGCATGGGGTTTCTCCGTGTGTTGTCTCTTGGCCTTTTTGGAGTGACCAAGAAGGGATGAAGAGGGTTTCCTCTTAGAGGAGGTAGTGGTAGCAGCGTGGGAAGCCACGGGGGTTGTACCGTTGGCGTTGCCACTGACGTCAAAGCGGTGGAGGAGGAGAGAAGACGCTGAAGGGTAGAAAGACTTACCTCGTTGTCAGCAGGCTCGACGTCGAGGAGGCGGACCCCAAGTTTGGGTAGCTGATAACCACTCTCGGTTGGGTACAACTTTTGCAGAAAGTGTTGAAGGAGCACTGAGATGAAACGAACATAAGGAACATTGATTTCCCTATCAATTTCTCCACTTTGACCATGAGGTCATCGAAGATCATACGGGAGTAGTTCACGTTCCTGCCCGCGATCACTGAATAGACAAGGTCTAGAGCGACCCGACTGGCTTGGTCCTTCGAACCAGTTTTTCCACCCATGCTTTAGATGAAGTGGGCGAAGAGATTGCTCAGCTCTGAATGCATCCTTGCCTTAAGGATTATGGTGAGCTTACGGTCAGGTTTCTTGTTCTTCGTTTCCCATTCGTAGTCCATCAGATCAAGGAAACGGTAAAGTTCTTCGTTAGTGGGAGTGTCAGCGTAGGTTTTGCCGATAGGGAGTTGCAGCCATTTGCGGAGTCCTGAAGGAGTGATACTCCCTTTGCCATGTTCGGTCACAAAGGCGATCATTGTCTCCTTTTTCTCTGATTGCAGGGTCTTATTCGTTGTCTCAGCAGTATACCAGAAATGCTGAAGAAGGTTCTTGTGAGCTGGGGGTAAACGGTTAAGGCGTAGGAGATGGGAGAGTTCTTGAGGAAGGTATCTGCTTCCTCCACGTGGGTTGAGGGTTTTGACTTAGGGAAGTTCAACAGTGCGAGGTGGTTTTCGACTTGAACTGTATTGCTGACAGTTCAATCTTCACGTTCTTGGATTTGGTGAAAGTGTTAGCGTGAGAGGCCATTTCTGTTTTTAGAAGGAAAAAATGGAAATGTAGAAGGTTTCTTAGAATAGAAGTTTTAAGATAAAAATTCTAAGATTAAAAAAATGCAGTTTTACCAATTCCTTTTTAGGAAAGAAAAGGTAAAAAAGTGGTTTTGCCGGTTTTCAAATGACATGAAAATGGTAGAAAATGTAGTTTATCATTTTCCTTTTAGGGAAAAAATAGTAACTTACATTTAAGATGAAAGAGAAAGAGTTTTAAACTTGAAAATTCTTTTTAGGGTTTTGAAGAAATCATAAAGAAGATGATTTTTTGAAAAAAAATATTGTTTTTAATCTTATTTAACAAAGAATAAAGATCAAAATGTGGTTTTTGTTAACAATGTGCATGAAGAAATAAGAAGAAAACTTGGAAATTGTAAAGTGTTGGAGTACGAGGTATTATGTTCTTGAATGCTCAAAGTTGTTCTTGCCTTTAGAGAGTTTTGTGCGCGTAAAGTGTGAAAATGAAACAAGTGTGGTTTATATAGGAGTGAGGAGAGAGAAGAATGATGAGTGGGAGAAAGTTTCATTATTACGTGGACGTCCTACGAAGTTGATTGGTCAAGAAGTGTAACGGACGAACGTGTGTCAGAGAAATACGTGCCATGGGTTATCCTCAAGAATGACGTCACACTAAAAAACATCTTTTCATTTTTCAAAAGATTTCACTGATAGGAAATATCAGTGATAAGATTTTGTTTTTAGAAAAATCACTGATAGGAAATGTCAGTGATGAGTTTCATTTTTAAAACGTCTTTTAATCATTTAAGGAAAGTGAATGATTAAGTTTTGAGATTTTGGAAAATGTTTCGCTGAAGAAAACTTCAGTGAGATGAGATAGAAAAACATACCTGATTATCAGAGAACATTTACTCAGAGATAAGGAGATGAGTATCAGATATAAAACCTTAGTCACTGATGTAATGCTTTACCACTGAAGAGTTATTCTTCAAGGTTTAGCATTCCAAGCTCACTGATGAGAAAGTTGAATCTTGTCTCATCAAGAGGTTTGGTAAAGATATCAGTGAGCTGATATTCAGTGGGAATGAAATGAAGTTCTATATCTCCATTCATCACATGATCTCTGATAAAATGATATCTGATTTCAATGTGTTTGGTCTTTCAGTGTAGCACATGGTTGTTTTTATAGCGATGGCACTAGTGCTGTCGCAATAGATAGAAATCTTTGATAGCTGAATGTCATAGTCTATGAGTTGATTTCTTATCCATAAAACCTGAGCACAACAACTACCAGCAGCTACATACTCACCTTCAGCGGTTGAGGCTGACATTGAGTTTTTCTTTTTGCTTGTCCAACTCACCAGCTTTCCGCCTAGGAGCTGACAGCCTCCAGTGGTGCTTTTTCTATCCAATTTGCAACCTGGAAAATCACTATCTGAATAGGCAGTTAGATCGAACCCTGAGTCTTTGGGATACCAAAGATCTAGGTTGGGTGTACCCTTTAGATATATGAATATTCGCTTTACAGCGATCAGATGTGATTCTTTGGGTTCTGATTGATATCGTGCACATAAACAAGTAGAATACATGATATCGGGTCAACTAGCTGTAAGATATAAAATAGAGCCGATCATTCCTCTATTGGCAGTGACATTAACAGGTTTCCCATTTGGGTCCTTGTTTAGTGTCAGCGGAGGTTCCATAGGAGTTTTCATTGTTGAGCTTTGAGTAAGATCAAACTTTTTCAGCATATCTTTAACGTACTTACGTTGGTGAATAAATATACCTTTATCGATTTGCTTAATCTGAAGCCCAAAGATGTATGTTAGTTCACCCATCATACTTATCTTATATTCTTTCTTCATTCGGTCAGCGAATCGAGTACACACAGATGGGTTAGTGGATCCAAATATAATGTCATCGACATATATCTGAAGAAGTATAATATGACTTTTAACCTTTCTGAAAAAAACAAAGTATTGTCAATCTTTCCACGTTCAAAATTTTCAGCGATAAGGTAAGAAGATAAAGTATCATACCATGCACGAGGTACTTGTTTTAAACCATAGAGGGCCTTATCCAGTTTATAAAAATAATCTGGATGCTTAGGGTCAGCGAACCCTGGGGGTTGTTCAACAAAGACTTCTTCATTTAGCTTTCCATTTAGGAATGCTGACTTAACATCCAATTGATGAACTTTGAAGTCCTTATGAACTGCATAAGCTAAGAATAATTGAATTGTTTCGAGCCTAGCCACAGGGGCAAAGGTTTCATCATAGTCTATGCCTTCCTCTTGTCTATATCCCTGAGCAAAAAGTGTAGCCTTCTTTCGGGTTACAATTCCATATCCATCTAACTTGTTACGATACACCCACTTGGTGCCAATAATAGTTTTGGCAGATGGCCTAGTTTGGTTCCAAACTTTGTTTCTTTCAAATTCAGTTAGCTCTTCTTGCATAACGCTGACCCAGTTTGGATCTCTGAGGGCATCATCGGTCTTTTTAGGTTCAACCATCGATATGAAATTTACAAATAGACATATGTTACCTGAACTTCGTCGAGTCAGAATACCTGCTTTTGGATCACTGAAAATTTGTTCAACTGGATGATTCATTGTCCATCTCTGAGCTGGAGCTTGAAATTCTTGCTTTGAGTGGACTTCTGGAGGTGTTGAGGAAGAAGCTTCAGCGAAGGTATTGTCAGGTATATCAGGCATATCTGGCATGCCAGGCATCAACTGCTGAGGTTCAGATAGTATTTCATTTACTGACTGCTGAGGAGAAGTGGATGGGTTTTCAGAAATTAAGGGTTCAGAAGGAGGCAAAGTGTTTAAGGGAACAAGTGATACCCATGAGGAGTATTCAGCTTCACTTGTTTGCATGCTGGGAATGATGATAGGATCATCATCAGCGATTGGGTTGTTATCTGAGGATCAGGATTGAAATAAGCTTCTAGTTCCCCATAATGTGAAAACATCCACTGATTCAATTCTTCGTTTTCAGCAGTGGGTTTAGAGTTTGCTGATCGGGATTCATCAAAGGTGACATGATTGGTTTCTTCAACAATTTGTCTTCTCTTGTTGAAGACTCTGATGGCTTTGGACACTGAGGAGTATCCAAGAAATATTCCATTGTCAGATTTGGGATCGAACTTTCCGAGAGTATCTCTGTTGTTTAAGATGTAGCACTGACAACCAAAGATATGAAGAAAGATGATAGATGGCTTTCTCCCATGGAAACGTTTGTAGGAAGTTTTCTTGAATCTTTTGACAATTAACGACCTATTTTGAGTGAAACCGGCAGTGTTGACAGCTTCTGTCTAGAATTGAGTTGGAAGATGAGAATCGTTGAGCATAGATCAAGCAATTTTGATGATCGTTCTATTTCTTCTTTCAGCGACTCCATTTTGCTAAGGTGTTCTCACCACTGAGAAGTTGTGAGATATCCCTTACTCTCAAAGACGTTATCAAGGGAACTGTTTTTGAACTCAGTTCCATGATCACTCCTTATTGAGCGAACCGTCATACTGTTAAGAACTTACATTTTTCTTACAAATGAAATAATTTCATATGGAGTGTCACTCTTAGATCGGAGAAACACCACCCAAGTATAGCGAGAGTATTCATATACTATTACAAGACTGTACTTCTTTCCAGTGATGGATTGTACATTGACATGGCCATATAAACCCATATTGAGTAATTGAAGAGGAGTTGTCACTGATGACACTTGCTTGGATTTGAAACTAGCCTTGGTTTGCTTTCCTTTTTCACATGCTGAGCAAAGAGATTCTTTAGCGTATGGGTGCTGAGGTAAGCCAGTGACTACTTCCTTTGAAGAAAGAGTATTCAGCCTTTTGAAGTTGAGATAGAGAGCCTCTTATGCCAGAGCCAGTTGACATCTGATGAGGCTTTAGATAGAAAATAGATGTTCTCAGTGTTTGATGAGTCCATGTTAATGACATAAACATTTTCAAGATGATAACCGTTGAGAGCAAGTTTTCCCTTCTTATCAGTGACAGAGCATGCTTTCTTAGTAAAGCATACTTTGTAATCTTTATCACATAGCTGACTGATGCTAAGAAGATTGTGCTTCAGTCCTTCTACGTAAGCGACTATTTGGAAGGTAGTTGTACCATTAGTGAGTATACCAAACCCTCTGATATAGCCTTTCCCATTTCCACCAAAGGTCACTAAGGGACCTTTTTCTTCCTTGTATTCAGAGAGCAGGTTCTCTTGTCCAGTCATGTGTCTATAGCATCCACTATCAAGATGCCAGATACTCGTCGAGACCTGCAATCATAAGGAAGATTATGTTTGATATGGTACCCACTTTACTATGGGTCCACAAGTGTCAGTGGAAATAGAAGGATCAGCGATCTTCACAGCATCTGATGTTTCAGCGTCAGTGGTAACCTTCACTTTGGTTAATTTCTTAACCTTAGTAGTATTTTTCACCTTGGCAGATTTTTCATCTTTGGTGATCTTCTTTGCCTTGGAGGCATTCATCTTCACCTTAGCTGATTTCTCAGCTTTGGTGGCTATGGGGCACTTACTAGCAATATGTTCAGTAAGTCCACATTGATAGCATTTCCTATTGCTGAAAGTAGCTTTAGGACCATAGGCATATATATTTGAAAGCTTTAAACGAGTAGGGCCTGTACCAAGAATGCCTTTAGCATCAGATATTGGATGAACTTTTGGTTCTTCAGATTTCATAGTTTTAACATCAACCTTTATTCTAGGGGTGGATCTCTGAACATGTTCAGAGACCTTAGCTTTTGAGGTAGAAGGTTGATTAGCTGAAGGTTTTGACTAGGTCTTCTTCAGCTTAGGCACGTTGGTATGAACAGTAGAAGAAGAGCACTAAGATGATGAGGTGTCAGGGATGGAGGAGATGAACATTCCAAACTTAAGCATGGAACGATCTCTGTTTGGTTCTTCTTTATCAGAACAAAAACCAAGACCACTTTTGTCATGGACAAGGATATGAGCACCGATTATCTCAGTGATCTTTGCTGAGGATTTGCGTCATCCTCCAATAGTAGCTTTTTCAGCCTTAAGCTCAGCGATAGATTGTTCGCATTCAATGTTGATTAGTTCATTTACATAAACCATATCTTTTAAACTTTCTTCTATATTAGATAGTTCTTGGATCTTTAAATGACATTTTTAAGTTGTTCAGTTAAATCAATATTTTGTTGTTCAACTTGTGTTTTTCCTTTCAGGGCATTATATAAATCAACTGTCAGCGAGTCGATAGCACAACATCTATCAGCTTCAATGAGAGTTGGATTAGAATAGATAGATACTTGAGAAGTGGAAGAGGTAGAAGAAACATCAGCGTTTTCTTCCTTCACTTCTTGGATTTGGGCCATCAGACAGAGGTTGGCCACATCTTCTTCATCAGAGTCTGATTCCTCATCAGAATCAGCCCAATCATGTTCTTCAACGATTAGACCTTTACCTTTTTGCTTGAACTTTTTCAACTTCAAATATTTTTCTTTCAGTTTAAGGTATTTTTCATCTATGGATTTAGATGATGAAGAAGGTTTGAAGACTTTCTTTGACCTGCATTCACTGGAAAAAATGTCCTTTCTTTTCACAGTTATAGCAGATAACAGTTGCCTTATCAACATGAGTTGATTTTGGCTTGTCAGTGATAGCCAGAGGTTTATTTATTATGAAGTTACTCTTTCTTGCAAATCTCCTGAAGGAGTTTGTCAAGAGTGCTAGTGACTAATCAAGTTCTGACATGTCAGTTCCTGAGAAGTCATTAGTGTCTGATTCCATCAAGTTCTTACAGATTGTGTCCCACATGGCTTTAGATGTTTTAAGGTTCATCACTGGGTGATAAACCTCATTAGGTAGAGCCATGGATATGACTGATCTAGTATTGGTATCAATGGCTACCTTTTTCTTATCTTCATCAAACCACTGAGAGAGTTCTTTAAGAATCTGCCTTTCAGGTAAGGCTTCAGTAGTAGCAGTGGCAGGTATTGCAGCAACTATGATAAATGGAACATAGGGTTCATTTTTACATATTAAGGCATAGTAGGGTCTATACCTTCAAGAAAAAAGCATCATTCGATTCTTCTAAAGACTAAAGTTATCTTTGCTGAATCAAGGAGGTTTTACAAGAGAACCATTATCAATATAGTTTGTGTTTGAGTTAAATCCCATTTGAAGAATAGCAATAAAGAGAAATATAAGCAAGATCTTGTTTTTGAGATTAAACAATCTGCTCTGATACCACTTGTTGGTCCCGTAGGGTTCTACAAGGGTGAAAGTTTGTAGAAGAGGGGGGGGGGGGGGGTTGAATACAAACACAAAATATACCTTTTTAAATTGTTTATTGATAAATCAAAATACAATTTACAGTTTGTTGCGGAATAAGATTAAATAAAACCTAATCTAAACAAACTTTAGAATCACAAAGATTTCTTGCACTTAGAAATTAGAGAGAAGGATAAGCAGGAAAATAGAGATTTTCTACTTGCACTAAGAAGTCTGGAGGTCCTTCAAAATGAAGGATGTTGCTCCTATTTATACTCTATGCATTAAGTGCATGGCAGGAGCACTTTATACGTGTCAGCTCTTCATTGGGCGCATGCTTATGACTTTCATCAAAGACATGCTTTGGGCTACATGGTGAGCAGTGTAGGTAGCGGAGTGGTTGTACGATTATGGACAAAAGAAAACTTTCTTCTGAACCTTCGTACTTTTGTGCAAACGGATAAGACAAACAATTATTGAAGCACAAGATTCATGATCAACGATCGCTAATGAGATCTTCCATCAGTGAGGCCTGATGTAAGTCAGCTATCGCTGAAGCCTTGTTCTTGAATTGTCGCGCGTGTGTAGACTTATCTTGGTTTCCCTGATATCCGCTTCAGATCATTAGTAGACTTGTCTTTGTTCATCAGCTTTGTCTTCGATGCCAGCGATGAACTCTTTGGTCGTGAGGCTTGTCTTCAGGGATTACATCTAACACTATTACATTAGAGATCATCAGCGATACTGAACAGAATCAGTATGTTATCGCTGATGGCGAAACACTAATACATACAGATGTTAAATGAAATTTTCACTAAGTATTCTAACGGTCATCGTCAAATCACAGAGAGAGTTTGGATCAACAATCATAGTGCCTCGGCGGCGTTTGAAGAGGAAAGACACTGAATTATTAACACCCTCGTTAAGGAGGAAGATCGTTGGCGACAATGAGTGAAAGCTCATTGGCTCAAAGACGGGGACCGAAACACAAAATTCTTCCATGCCAATGCGAATGGGTGTCGCAAAATAAACCGAATTCACAAGTTGAAAAATGATAATGGTATTGTGATTGAGGACTCAAACGAAAATCATAATCTCGTTACCGACCACTTCAATCGTTCTTTCTTGATTGGATCCGGATGCCCGAATCGCATCACCAATTATGTCAAAAATCGATTGACGGCTCGAGATCATTCTTGTCTTGATGCCCCCTTTGAAAAAGAGGAGTTCAAAACGGTGCTTTTCCAAATGCACCAGGATAAATCACTGGGTCCGGACGACTTTAATCCCCACTTCTTCCAAAAGAAATGGGACATTTTGGGTGATGAAATTTTTAACGCCAGAAAGCTTTGGCTCGATAATGGGTCTCTACCCACGGGCATTAACGACACTTTCATCACGCTCACACCTAACGTTAATGACCCATCTTCGCTTAAAGACTATAGACCCATCGCTCTTTGCAACGTCATTATGAAAGTGGTCACCAAAGTCTTGGCTAACGAAATTTGTGAGTTCCAGTTTGATCAGGTAACAACGAATCAATAAACAATAACAAGAACAATCATTGATTTCAACTTGTCATCCCTCTCGTATTCACTCAAAGTATCGTTAAGAGAATATTACAATTCAAAGTAAAGAACGATTTCTAAACAACAAGCTCTCTAATGAATCTCTATGAATGCTATCAATTGCTAATGAATCGCTAACCTAATTCTAAGGTTAAGACTAACCTTATATACTAAGGCTTTACACAAACAAGGCTTAAGCCCATTAAGCCTAAATTAAGCCCAATTAATGAATAAAAGGCTTTTACAATAATTAATTAAGCTAATTAAGCACTGTATAATTATTTATATATCTTTCTAATATGTAGGACATTTATGGTGCTAACAATCTCCCCCTAAAGATATATAAATAAAAAACGGTCTTGAAACCTTCAGGTCTTGATCTTCTCTTCCTTTAGAATCCTTGAAACACTTCGGTGTTGCTTGTCTTCATGTCTTTTCAGCGCTCCCCCTTGAATAAAGCTCTTGGTCTTCAATGAATCAGTCTTTGAACTGCGAGTTGAATTGTCCGTGAGTTGAATTGGCTTTCAACTTTAAGAACTTCTAGAACCAGTATGTTTGAAGGAGGAAATACTGAATTGTAGCGAACACCACTTGATAAACGATGAGAAGAGTTGATCACTTGTAAGCACTTTGAGACTCTTTGGATCTCGAAACAGATCAATCATTCGGAAAAAAAGGTCAACAGTTACTCCCCCTCGAATTTTGCATGGGGACTTCTTTTCTCCCCCTCGGCTTTTGCATGAGGACTTCTTTTCTCCCCCTTGGCTTTTGCATGGGGACTTCTTTTCTCCCCCTTGGCTTTTGCTAACTCCCCCTCAACTTGATATTCGGTGTCTTTGAAACTGTACCTTTTCTCCCCCTCATGATGAGTAGGAGCATCCGGAGCATCATGTATGTTCAAAGACAATAGTGAAGAGTAGCAAAAAATCAGATCAAACGTTTAGTAACCAGACTGGGGTAATCAACTAACACAGAAACACATAGTAACTGTTATCACAACAATTTAAAAAAAATTGTGTGGCCTATGTTCAGAGTTGGCAATGAGATGTCTCTGATAGGACTTCCAGTTATCACTGAAGTAAAATTTAAAAAAAAATTACTTCTCAAACTGTTCCGGCAATATCACGAAGATATGCAATGGGAATCACAAAGACTCGTGCATGTGTGAAAGAAAATAAATTCTATCTGTTTGGCTCAAAATATTGATTTAACTTGGGACGCAAGTTAAAATCAATTGACACCGTGAATAGAATATGAAGATCGGAGACCGGAGCTGGTGTCTTCCTTTTTCAATATCTAAGACCTCCGAGTGAGGAATAGATAGAGTATGTGCTAATTCTCCGTGAATATATGAAACAAGCATCTGTTGTGAGATACTTGAGTGGATGGGTGGGGTGACACGAGTTATCGACACTGGGTCCATCTCTGTTTCAATATTCATCTCCAAAGACCGAGAATGAATAGATTGTGTGGTTACCCGGATAACTGACTCGGTTTGGTAAGGACCAATAATTCTTTTAAGTCCTGTCACATCCTCACCCAATTCTTTTCACTCCGAACTCATCTATCAGTCTAGATCCCTCACTGATGTCTAAAATGACGTGTTTCTTGGGTAGGTCCTTCCGGTTCTGGATAGACCATAGAAACAATGTAATTCCTAACACTCCTTTCATGCATCGAGTAGAACAGTTTAGTAAAACAGTGAAGAACGAGTTCTAAACTGAAATGTTTAGAAGTCAAAGAGTTTAAGAACGAGTCCTGATATGAGGTAATCAGAAGTCATTTTTGAAATACCAGAATTTCAAGAAACAAGATCAAGCGCAAAACGGAATGACTCAGTAAGCACATGGTGTTCAAAAATGAAACAATGATTAGAAAGTTTAATTGTGAAGAACAAGTCACAATTATTATATCAGATAAGAATAGAATCATTTGCAAGAAATAGCGAACATGGAAAACAACTAGGAATTCAAACGAGTGTATTTCCATCGAAAAATCAACGAATATTTGAGAGACATGGAAAACCTCTACTCACTTCAATCATTTCGGCAAACCAAACGAACTTTGTCAAAGATCGTTTGATCATGGATAACATCATTATTGCCTTTGAAAATGCTCCATTCTATGCAACGCAATAAACATAAAACGATGGGGATGTGGCTCTTAAAATTGATATTAGCAAAGCCTACGACCGCTTGAATTGGGACTTTTTGTGACACATGTTAAATTCTTTGGGTTTTCCTCCCCATTGTGTCAACATGAATGATGACCGTCGAATCCGTCAAGTATTTTATTAAAGTCAACAACGAGATGGTAGGGCCTATTTTTCCGAAAAGTGGTATTCGTCAAGGGGACCCTATGTCCCCTTTCCTCTTTATTATTTGCACGGAAGGCCTTTCGGCCTTTTTGAACCACGAGGGCTCGGTTGGCCAAATCCATGGAAGTAAAGCGGCCAAAGGTGCCCCGTCTATTTCTCACCTTTTTTCGCAGACGATGCTTTCTTTTTTTGCAGGGCCTCGGTTGATGAAATTAGGCACCTAAAAGATATGCTCACAATTTATGAGGAAGCGTCGGGTTAAGCCATTAATTATGCGAAATCGGGCATCATGGGAAGTAGCAACTTGGATCCCGATCTTATGCATGCTTTCTCCCATATTCTTGGGATTCATAACCCAATTAATACATGTTGATATTTGGGCCTCCCCTCTCTTGTGGGTCGTTCCAAATTTTTTATTTTGTGGCATATCTGCGATAGACTTTGGTTGAAACTTCAATCTTGGAGTAAAAAACCCATCTCATCCACCGTAAAATCCACGTTTATTAAAGCCGTCTCCCAAGCCATTCCGGTCTATTATATGAACGTGTTTCTTCTACCGAGCTCGGTCATCCAAAACCTTGAAAAAATGATCAACTCCTTTTGGTGGGGCCATAAACCCGACGACAACCGCTCCATCAATTGGTTCTCTTGGGATAAGCTTTGCACTCCGAAAACGTTCGGTGGCCTTGGTTTCCTGATTTCACCGCCTTCAATCTTGCTATGCTCGGTAAACAAGGTTGGAGACTTATTGAAAACCCGTCTTCTCTCGTTCGGTTCCTTCTTAAATCTAAATATTACCCGCGTGGTAATTTCATGACGGCCCACTTGGGAAACGCTCCTAGTTATATTTGGAGGAGTATTTGGCACTCACAACTTGTCCTTAAATTGGGTCTTGGTTGGAAGATTGGTAAAGGTCACTCCATCAACGTTTGGAAAGATCCATGGCTCAAAGACAACATGGGTTTCACTATTAATATGCCGATGGACAATACACGCCCCCATTTAACCGTGCACGCTATCTCATGGTTGGAACACATTGCTTATAAATGACTTATTTTCCCATGAGGATTGTATTAAAATCACCAAATTTCCTCCTCCATCCATCAACTCGGAGGACACTCTCATTTGGCATTGGTCGCATGACGGGATTTATTCCATCAAGTCTAGCTATCGCACCATCACGGAACAAATTGCCCCGACTTCTCACCTTTTCTTGAACGACGATTGGAATTCTCTTTGGAATGCCAAAATTCCTATTTAGGAAATTTTTTCGCATTGAGAGCTATTAGAAATGTTTTACCCACTCGAAATGCCCTCCAATCGAAAGGTGTTAGGACCGTGGCTTTTTGTCCCATGTGTTCCCGTGATGTTGAAAATGTTTGGCACGCTTTGGTCTGGTGCCCTTTGACTAGACAAATTTGGTACAAGGCGGGTCTTGGGGGTACCATCGAGGATTTACTCCTTGCGACCAATTCCTTCCATGAGTTGGTCTTTAATTTTATCCGCGACAACCACGATCAATCTCGTGATCTTTTTCTCATGATTTTATGGAGCATTTGGTTTCGACGAAATGATGTTCTTTGGAATGACGGTCCTCGCGACACTTCTTCGGTAATTAATCGCGCTAATGTTATGCTTACGGATTTGAGGCTATCGTCTAACTCCTTTAGACACCCTTCAAATACCCCCGACCCCCCCCCCTCGTTCCTTGTTGTCCGCGTGTGGGAATTCTCAAATGTAACGTGGACGTCGCGGTCTTTGCCTCGAATAATAAAACGGGTTTTGGAGCCGTCCTTCGTGACAACTCGGGTGCCTTCATTTTGGCCTACGCCTCGCCTTTTCCTTTCGTCCCACTCATGAGAGAATGCGAAGCCCTTGCTATTCGTGATGCCCTCCAATGGATTTCAAGGCGCAACGACAATCAAGTTATAATCGAATCGGATGCCAAGATTGTTGTGGAAGCGATCTATGACACTTATGTGGACAAATCAGAGTTCGGAGATATCACCAAGGGAATTAGACACATTCTTAACTCGAAAGATCACATATTTGTTCATTGGATCAACCGTTTTGCTAATGGGTCGGCTCATTTATTAGCTAGGCACGCTTGTACTCTTGACTGCGTAGTTTATTTCGATAGCATGTCCAAATTACTTAATTCTTGTAATGGCACTAATTGTAACGTCTCTTTTAATGATATGAAAGTGTCCCGTCCGGGTGATGACAATGCCAAAGCCCGGTAGTGGTCACTTTCCCTTTGTCTTAAAAAAAACACTGTCTCTCAATATTGAAGTATTTGATATATGTATTATTGCAATATACATTTAAATAAAATGAAATCTTCTATTCTCTTTTATCTATGTAAATACAATTAATGCTCCTTTTTTCCAAATTAAATTTATAGATTTTGTGTATATAAAGAGAAAATTTTGTTTTCTACCCTCTTTTCTTTATCTTTAGAATGATGTAAAAATTATTCTGAACCGATTTTTATAAATTTTTTTTATCTAAATATAGATTTCCCGTAACATGGAAATAATGTTAAAGATGTTTTAATTTGTCCATTTAAAATATTGTATCTAATTTGTTAAGAAAATGTCTTAAGTAACAATAATTTAGGGGATGTTTGTTTTTCACTTTTCAGTACTTAATTATTTATTATTGTTGTAAATGGAATTAGCCTACTATAGAGAGAAAACAAGAGAGCTCTTATATTGAAATGAGAAGTGTGTATACAATGGTGATGCCTTAACCCCTTTATATAGTGGAAGGGTTGAGCCAAGACATAATGGAAAAATGGGAGTTACATGGCCATTAACTCATACATAAAGTCCTTAATAATGGTGTTAAATGAGACACTCAATACCCATAAATTATGAGTTACAACACTCCCCCTTTGGGTGTCCTAATTTACACCAACTCACATCTATACTTCTATGTCTTGTATCTTCTGATAATCCATCAAACATTCGCCTCGTCAAAACCTTTGCCGGAGAAAAACCCTTTGGGAAAAAACTCTGGTCGAAAGAAAAAATACGATATGGATGTCTTGAGCTCTTCATGCATTGGATAAATGTTTGCGCCAAAACACTATACAAGTGTTTGAGTCATCTGACTAGGAAATATGTGCCTCATCAAAAAACCTTGCCAAGAAAACCCGGTGGGAAAAAGCTTGGTCGAAGGACAAAAGAGTACACAAAGTTAGTAGTAGAGAGGGAAATAACCATACACAGTGTGCCTCATTAAAACCTTGTTAGAGAAAACACAGTGGGAAAAAATACTCTAAGCGAAGTACAAAAGAGTGCACCATGGTTAGAAGTATGTTGCTGGATACTCCCCCTGATTTCGATAATACTTAGTGAGAATGGGACCAAGTTTGTGTCTCGTTAAAAAAACTTTGTCAAGGTAAACCCAATGGGACAAACCCTTGAACCAAAGATAAAAAGAGTACACTAGCATTCAATCGGGATGCTCCCCCTCACATGTATCCAATATGAAGTGAAAATTCACACAACATGGTGTTAAGCATTCATCAGGATGCAATCTTCACTTGCACACAATAAGGTATGTCATTTAGGGTTGCTCAGAGAGCTTCCTAAGTCCAATTGCTTTGACATGTTTTTGGAACGAATACTTTGGCAGTGACTTGGTGAACAAGTCTGCACGATTCTTTTCTAATCCAATATGTTGTACTTCAATCTTTTGAAGTGCTTGTTGTTCATGTGTAAAAAACAACTTTGGCGAGATGTGTTTAGTGGTATCCCCTTTGATGTAACCGTGTTTCGCTTGATCAATAACAGCGGTGTTGTCCTCATAGATGACAATTTGTTCATCGGGATCATGAGCTAAATCACACGTACTTCGAATATTGCCAATAACTGCTCGAAGCCATACACACTCTCTAGTTGCCTCGTAGAGTGCGAGTAACTCAGAGTGGTTCGTCGAAGTAGCAACTAGAGTCTGCTTACGAGATCTCCAGGATATCGCCGTGTTCCCAATGGTAAAGACATAACCTGATTGAGAACGTCCCTTATGCGGGTCTGATAAGTAACCTGCATCGGCGTAGCCGACAAGGGTCGCGTTGTTTGGAGTACCGATTGCGGTATCCTCACTCGATGACGCGTAGGGATAGAACAAACCCATATCCGTAGTACCCTTAAGGTAACGAAAAATGTCTTTGATGCCATTCCAGTGGCGGCGTGTTGGCGCGTTGCTATGTCGAGCAAGACAATTCACAACAAATGAAATGTCCGGTCTAGTACATTGGGCCAAGTACAATAATGCGCCTATTGCACCCAGATATGAACACTCGGGGCTCA
The DNA here is from genome assembly GCA_033807775.1 of Saussurea involucrata. NCBI lineage: Eukaryota > Viridiplantae > Streptophyta > Magnoliopsida > Asterales > Asteraceae > Saussurea > Saussurea involucrata. The sequence continues at coordinate 51,461,319 of CM066323.1, forward strand.
ATATCTCTTCATCGTCTTCTTTTGGACGAAATGGGTCCCTCTTAATATCTAGAGAACGGATGATCATGGGAGTAGATGACGATTTTGCATCATGATGACTAAACCGTCTCAACACCTTTTGAGTGTAGTTTTCTTGATGGACTAAAATCCCATCTCTACGGTGCTCGATCTGTAGGCCGAGGCAATACCGTGTCTTCCCAATATCCTTCATTTCGAATTCCTTCTTTAAGATTTCAGCAGTTTCCACCAACTCTTTCGAGGTTCCTATAAGATTCATATCATCTACATAGACTGCGATAATCGCATATCCTGAAGTGAATTTCTTTATGAAAACGTACGGGCATAGATAGTTATTCAAATATCCCAGACCGATCAAGTATTCACTTAGACGGTTATACCACATCCGTCCAGATTGTTTCAATCCATATAGTGATCGTCTCAATTTAACCGAGAACGAGTTCCGTGGTTGGGAACTACTTGATTCAGGCAACTTAAGTCCATCAAGGACTCTCATGTATACCTCTGTGTCCAGATCCCCATAGAGATAGGCTGTAACCACATCCATGAGTTGCATATTCAGTTTTTCAGAAACTACTAAACTGATTAAGTAGCGAAACGTTATTATGTCCATTACGGGAGAATACGTATCCTCATAATCAACACCAGGACGTTGAGAGAAACCTTGCGCCATAAGGCGAGCTTTGTATCTGATAATCTCATTATTCTCATTTCGCTTCCTTACGAAAACCCATTTATTACCAATTGGTTTTACATTGGGTGGTGTGGGAGCGACAAGTCCAAACACTCTTCTTTTCGTTAAGGAATCCAACTCATCCTGGATTGCTTGTTTCCATTGAGGCCAGTCCGTTCAACGTTGACATTCAAAAATAGTACGTGGTTCCATGTCATCATTGCTCATAATGTCAGTGGCCACTGCGTATATGAACACATCATCGATGACAGTCTCGTTTTGCTTCAAAATATCGTCTAAGCTAGCATACTCGACAGATATTTCTAGGTTATCAGTATGATGAGAAATTGGTGTTTCTTCGGGAACACGTTCCTCTAATACATCTCCGTGATCCTTAATGATCTCGTGTGGCAAAACAGATGCAACAAGATTTCTCCTCTTTCGAGGCAGAACATCTTTGGAACCAATCAGTCTTCCTCTTTTCTTGGGAAGAGCGGCGGACTGGACGGCCGATGGTAGCGTCCTTTGCACGGTTGGTACAACTGGTGCAACATGTTCAACAGGAACATGGCGTCTCACAGGACGTCTATCCTTGCAGGCACATTTGCAGCAGGTATATGTGATCTCGTGACATTTGCTAAGTCATTAAATGCGTCTGGTAGCTGATTAGCAACATCTTGTAGACTTAGGATTCGCTGCACTTCCTTATCACTATGTGCAGTAGGGGGATCTTTATGAGACAAAGTAGGCTCATGCCACGTTAATTCGCGTCGTTCCACATCAACGTTAACGTGCAAATCTCCCCCTAACGACGGGAAGATTGTCTCATCAAAGTCACAATCCGCATGTCTAGCGGAGAAGAGATCGCCTGTCAAGGGCTCTAAATAGCGTATTATAGATGGGGATTCATAACCGACGTATATTCCCCGTCGTTTCTGAGGTCCAAATTTCGAACGCTTTGGCGGCTCTATTGGAACATTGACTAAGCACCCAAACTTGCGTAAATGTGAGACATCAGGCTCATTAACAGTTACCAGCTGGTACGTAGAAAATGGTTGGGTGGCCATGGGCCTCAGACGTACCAATGTAGCAGCATGTAGTATTGCATAACCCCAAACAGAAATGGGAAGTTTGGTGCACATGACCAAAGTTCTTGCAATTATCTGTAATCTCTTAATAAGAGCTTCTGCAAGACCATTTTGGGTATGAACATATGCTACAGGATGTTCAACATCAATTCCCAAAGTCATGCAATAATCATCGAAAGTTTTCGATGTGAACTCTGCGGCATTATCAAGGCTAATATATTTTATTGGATAATCCGGATGATGAGCCCTCAACTTAATGATCTGGGCTAGGAGTTTAGGAAATGCTGCATTTCTTATGGACAACAATGTTACGTGCGACCATCTTGTCGATGCATCAACCAAAACCATGAAATATTTAAATGGTCCGCATGTTGGTTGGATCGGTCCACAAATGTCTCCTTAGATTCTCTCAAGGAAACGAGAAACCACTTTTGTAGGTTTTACATGTAGTGGTTTGAGATGTGTCTTTCCAATTGAGCATGCTTGACATAGGCTTTTTGGATTAATAACAAAATTCTTTCCTCCAAGAGGATGCCCATTAGATGCGTTCATTGTTCGGAGCATCGTATTTTGACCCGGGTGTCCCAGCCGGTCATGCCATAGCATATAAGTGCTTTCATCAATCGGCGCCCGACGAATTATTAGATTGCTTTCAATGTTTTGGATCGTGGTAACATACAAACCACTTGAAAGACATCTCAACTTCTCCAATATACGCTTTTGGTCGTATTGATTGGAGGTAATGTACAGGTATTCAATACCATTTTCTCTAGCAGTTTCAATGTGAAACTTGCTTTCTCGAATATCCTTAAAACTCAACAATGTGCGACTGGACCTTGGAGAATATAAGGCCTCTGAAATGGTTAAATTTGTACCATTTGACAACATGAACTGGGCTTTACCAAAGCCTTCAACAAGGGTCGACGGGCCCGAAATTGTTGTCAATGAGGTTACTTTAGGCGTAAAGTTGATAAAATAACTTTTATTTTTTAGGATAGTGTGGGTAGTACCACTATCAACCAGACAATCAACCGTCCTACAATGCATGCCTAAAAGTAAAAAAATAATTTAAAGTAGGTCACACTAAAAAATATTCATAAGGAAGTAACTTTAAATTATATCGAGGAAAACTTATTCGGAGAAACAAAACCATAATCCAAAAGAAAAATATTCGGTGACCAAATGGAAAACATAATCCAAATGGAGGAAAAAAAATCCAGGAGCTAAACAATAGCTCAATTATTATAAGATAAAATAACATATCGTTATTATTCTATTTGAGCCACAAAATCAGGAGTCTCAAGACATTTATTCCCGTTCGCTTCGACAACATTTGCTTCAGCTTTTCTTCCCTTATGATAGTTTTCAACTTCTTAGGGAGTAGCCTTACAAGTCCGTTGCATATGACCATAACCACCACATTTGTAGCATAGAGTTTTATCATTAGCATCATCTCTTGCTTTGGGAGGACTGGCCCTATTGTTGTTGTTCCTACCACGAGACTGTTTGGGGGCCACAGGTCGTCGGTACGGATGATTTTCCGGACCTCGCTTGGCATGGCGAGTTTTATGCTCACCACGATTCACTGGCTTTCGGGACGACTGGCCCTTGTCTCGATTCCCATGTCGTGGGTGAGGACCACGAACAGTATTAGCATCCGGCATTGGAATTGCCTTTGTCCCAGCGAGACGAGAGTTGTTATTTCTCATTAAAACGATGCTATTTTTCTCATCCAATAATAATTGGGTAATCAACTCGGGGAACGTTTGGAACTTGGATTGACGATATTGATTTTGAAGCAAGGTGTTAGAGCTAGGAAATGTAGTGTATGTCTTCTCCAATAAATCATTATCAGTCAAGTGTTCACCACAATAATGGAGACGAGAACGGATTCTACACACTTCAACATTATACTCGGTAACGGTAGTAAAGTCTTGGAATCGCAAATTTAGCCAATCTTGGCGGGCTTCGGGAAGCCATATGGTCTTTTGATGGTCGAAACGCTCTTTCAAAGAGTCCCATAATGCCTTGGGTGAGGTGATTGCTATAAATTCAGACTTCATTGTATCTGATAAATGACGACGAAATAGTATCATGGCCTTAGCATTCATTTCGCGGGTAACTTCAACTTCGCGATCATCCTCATCATAAATAACATCCAATAGGCGTTGGGCATCTAGAGGGTTTTGGATATCTTGAGTCCAATCCAAATAGTTCTTGCCGGCGGCATCTAGGATCGGGAATTCAAGTTTGATCGACATTTTTTTCTACAACAGGAGAAAAATATTGGATTAGTTATCATATAAAACGACGGGTTTATATGTTTATGGTTTTGTATCAGTATAAACTATGTTTCGAAACGACTGGTTCGATAAACACTAGTTTTTTTTATTTAGCACTAACTTTGTTTCGAAGCGACAGGTTCGAGAAACACAAGTTTTGCTATAAGGCTGGATGGTTCTCCTTGATCGATCGACAGGTCGATTGTGAGACACCGATTCAGCGAATATACATAGTATATAAACACATTCGTGGAAAACTATTATTTACTCAACCCCTTTCGGTAGCTCTACTCGAACACAACCAGGAAAGACGGTGAGGGTGGTAAGCGCAAAAGCATTTTAAAAACCGACCTCATTAGAATAGAAATATCCGCCTATATCTTTCCTAGACATCGTATCCAAATAGGTGAGCCTATTTGGAGTTGATTCATAATCTTTCCAACTTAAATGTGTATATATATGGTTCTACAAACTTCATCTCAAAAAACACTTTTTAAACATCGAAAAAAAACATATTGCTAAAAAAAAGGTTGAAGATAATATACATCCGAAAGATGTTATTTTCTCGACTATATATATTTGATTAACCATACAAATTCAACGTTTTTAATAGTAAATTGTACCTTACTCCGGTTTGAAATGATGATCTACACGAGAAAACAATCTTGTATCCCTCCGTCTTTGAGCGAAAGTGTCGATAACGTGTTGTAAATGGAATTAGCCTACTATAGAGAGAAAACAAGAGAGCTCTTATATTGAAGTGAGAAGTATGTATACAATGGTGAGGCCTCAACCCCTTTATATAGTGGAAGGGTTAAGACAAGACATAATGGAAAAATGGGAGTTACATGGCCATTAACTCATACATAAAGTCCTTCATAATGGTGTTAAATGAGACACTCAATACCCATAAATTATGAGTTACAACAATTATCACTTTTTTGGTCAGACTTTTTTTAAAGTAGGATTGTTTTTTTCTTTTCTAATTCAGAGTTACTTATCACTAAAACTAGTTTGTAACAAAAAGTGATACCGTGGTCACTTTTTTCCCAAATTTTTTTCTTATCACAACCACACACCTTCATCAGCAGCACGCAAGGCATATCGAAATCGACTCCAAAATCGATCTTCAGACCCACATTGATCTCTAGACCCAAATCGATCTCAAGACCCAGATCGATCTTCAGACGCAGATTGAGGAGTTGTTTGCTTGTACCTTATGTTGTTGTTCTTGGTCCACTCCTTCTTGGTGCCACTTCATATCTCTAAAGGTTATCAATCACAAAAAGGGGTGTTGATATAATCTTCAAAGAACTCTGTAAAAAGAAATGGTATCCAGAAGTTGATTTATTTTAGTCAAGAGAACTTTAACATCCATTTGAAGAAAGAATAGAGATTCCTTGGTTTACTGTAGATTTTGTCACAATGTGAGAGAAAGAAAGCAAGAACCCCACATAGGAAATGGAAAGAAGAATGGGTATGTTTGCAGAAGCCCTAAAACTATGCATAAAAGGATTAAAGAAATTTGTGTGGTTGATAAATGAGATTAAAAGGGGTATAATCATTTCTTCTGCTATTCACTCCAGACAAATTAAGTACATTTAGGGACTGTTTGTTTTTGCTATTCCCTTCTCGAAGTAGAATCAAATGCCAGAGATGATTAAGGCATTGTTTGGCAAACAAAATTAGCTTATAAGCTAGCTTTTTTTCTGGGTACATGTTTGGATGACCATAAGCTAGCTTTTTAAAACGCTATTTGGAGTAGCTTTTCAGTAGCTTTTTGTGAATATTCCAATATTACCCTTATTAATATCAATTATTATTTATTAACTATTATTATAAATAAATATTAATTTTTTATATTTAATTATTATTAATTAATTAATATTAACTGAAAATTATTAAATTAAATTTTAATTATACATTAATATTAATTTCTATTTATTTAGAGTTATTGTTAATCATATAAATTAATTTTATTTATTTTTAATAACAATAAATATATTTAATTATCAATTACTATAAATCTTGTCAATTATTTTATGATTATTTTTTTCATATTATATGTGGCAGTTATTTAAAATCATAAATTAATATATATTTCTTCTAAAGAACGTTTTAATAAATTCAAATTTTATAGTATATATGTAGTAATAAATTTTAAACTTCTTTAATTAACATGTTATGTTATTTAATTTTTTTACTACATTGGTTGTATTAATTAATGTATTATATTGCTATAAATTTTTTTAATTAAATAATTAAATATTGTAATTGATAATTTATTGAAGATGCCCTTTTTGGTCATTTTACATGTTTATAAGCTAGTTTTGCCAAACGTTAATTTTTCATCAGCTAACAGCTAGCTTATCAGCTACCAGCTACCTTATGAATCAACAGCTAGCTTATCAGCTAACAGCTAGTTTATCAGCTAACAGCTAGCTTATCAGCTAGTTTGCCAAACAAAGCCTAAGTAGATGTATTTGATGAATGTAAAACAAGATTGATTTTAATTGTTATAAAACTTTGTTCATATTAGATGTAAATTTTGTAATGATGATAAATAAACAGATGAAATTGTATAAATAACATACTCTTAAAAAACAAATGCCACCTTCGAGTTTTATTAAAAAAAATCCAACCCCTTTATTGTTATAGTTTAATCATGGGTAAAATGTTTTTGGGAAATATTTTTTTCCAAAATCTTATAGTTTCGACCGACGTAACAAACTTATGATCAAACATACTTATAGCTTAAACACCAACGAACGAAGCATTGGCGAACTATGATCGTCATTATTGACGACGATCGTAAATTACTAGCGACATATCACCAAAGGAACTAACGACAACCGGACATTATTACTAACTGCGACAAATGTTATGTTTTGCTTTTTAATGCAAGATCTGGTTCATTAAATGTAACACCCCATAGTTTGGGACAAAAAGAAACTTCCATAAAACGGAAATGTGGTATAAATAGTTATAGCATGAACCTCCCAAAAATGGGGAAAGTAACAAACATCTGTTTAAATATAAGTTTACAACTAACGGTAATAAACGACAAATGACTAATTTGATTCCTAAACGAAAATAAGATTACAAAAGGGGTGTCGTATCTACTCCAATAATAAACTTCCACGGTTGGTGCCTAAAAAATATGCATTCCCCAAGCTCACACTAAACCCGTCTAAACCTTCTTAGAGACGGCGCCGCTAGAAGCTGAGATACACGTCGACACCAAACAAGTGTTAGGTCAAAAAGCCTAGTGAGTTTGTACAAGTAATAACAAATATTTTATATATTGCACATAAGTGATTTTACCAATAACAATTCCACAATCTGAGTCAATGGGGGAGAACCATAGCACCAATTAACTTCCACCCAAAGAGTTGATATACCTTGGTGTCAAGCTACCATGAGCGACACAAAAAGGCCCGACACATCCGAGGACTACAACTGGCATTACCCCGAATGACGGAGATCTAGGTACATACCCACACGGTGGAACCCAAGACTATATCCTTCTAGTGCCTACTTGACTTGGTCGTCCAATACTACAATTAGGTCATAAGACACTTTAATCCATACGTAGTGCATATCATACCATCATAGGCAATTGATGACTTGACACCAGATACCTTATAATTAGAATCTCACATAAGGATCCAATATTCTCAATTTGACCATTACAAACATACATCACCGCATAAAAGGTGTCCAAGTAACAAACTTTACATTTTATGGATTTAAGAACACATCGTCAAATATACAACCTTATTCATAAGTAAATATGCATTTTGAATAGTTAAATCTCCAAGTTAGGTCAAAACCCTAATTTATGAACTTTTTCGTAAAGAGACTAGATACTCACATATCTACTTAAGCAATGTACATTAACCACCGATATATTAAATAGAGAATTTTTCATCATGAAATCCATGGGTTCTTCAAGTATGGAAAACATGAACATTTTAGCTAAAATGATAGGTTTATGCCAAAAGATGGATAATGAAAACAAGTAACCATTTAATGACATTTATCTAGTTTAACAAAAAGGTTTAGAAAACTCACAATATGGGTTTTGGTAAAAACCTAGAAAAATGACAAAACCCTAGATTTTAGGAGAGGAGGTCTTGAGGTTTGAAGGATTGGATCTTCACTTGAAACTCTCAATAAATGCTTCCAAAAGTAGCTTTGATGGTGAAATCTTTGATCTCAACAATTCTAGTGAGCAATTAATGATGGGAGGGGTTTTTAGGGAGTGAAAACTCGCATCCAAGGGTTTGAAAGATGAGAGAAATGAGCTGAAATCGGACAAGGGTCGGTTTTATACGCCCAGTGGTCTCGAGCGACAATGCCCAGCGACCTTACCATGGGGCATTCTTGTAGGTTCCACAATCATCACTGATAATCAAGATTCAATATAGAATGAACATTCAAGATCGTATTCACAGCAACTGGTCATATGATTTATTAACAATCTGTGAATTACAAGATATTACAATGAATTTCTCTCTCAATAGATCTCACAAAGTTATGTGTGAAGAGTTATACAAAAGATTAGTTAGCTAACTGTTGCTAACTCCTATATATACTGTAAAGAAAAGCTAAAGCTACAGTACATATGAGAAACAGACTAATAGAACAATTACACGTGTCCTAATTAGTAACTGAATATAACAGAATATCCAAGTCATAAGTTCTGAACATACTTCTGAATAGGCGCTTCAAAACATGTGTCTTCATAGTCAGAAGTTCTGAGTCTCCTACTTAGAACTCTGAACCTTCTAGTCAGAATCCAACACTTAGAATCTTTTCGAGACTTCTCACTCAGAATTTCTGAGTCTCCTACTCAGAACTTCTGAGTCTTCTGACCAAATCCCAACACTTGTGTTTTTGACAAAACTCTAGATCTAACAATCTCCCCCTTTTTGTCAAACACACTTGTACTTTTCATCATCAAATTTTTTAAAGCAGGAACAATCTTCAGAAGGATCTCTTCTGAATGCTTTGACAACTTCTGCTCAGGATTCTGAATAATCTGAGTTAACAACTTCTGGCCAGTGTTTAATCAGCAACAGCAACTATTTCCAAACTGATTTCTGTTACATATTTGCTTTTTCTTTGCTCCCCCTTGAAATGACAATTCTCATCTTCATGTGATCAAATCAAATTTCTGTCTTTTTATGACTTTCTTCTCCCTTTTGAATCAATCAATCAGCTTTCATAAGATTTCTTTATAAGAAACAACAGATCAGTTTCCTTTTCCTCTTCTCCACCTTAAAATAACATTTTTCTCTTTTGTTGTTTCTGTACAAATCATTTTCTATTTTCTTCTCCCCCTAAAGTTTTGTAAAGCAAAATCATATCAATCTTCAAAATCTTTAGCTCTGATACCAATTGTAGGTTCCACAATCATCACTGATAATCAAGATTCAATATAGAATGAACATTCAAGATCGTATTCACAGCAACTGGTCATATGATTTATTAACAATCTGTGAATTACAAGATATTACAATGAATTTCTCTCTCAATAGATCTCACAAAGTTATGCGTGAAGAGTTATACAAAAGATTAGTTAGCTAACTGTTGCTAACTCCTATATATACTGTAAAGAAAAGCTAAAGCTACAGTACATATGAGAAACAGACTAATAGAACAATTACACGTGTCCTAATTAGTAACTGAATATAACAGAATATCCAAGTCATAAGTTCTGAACATACTTCTGAATAGGCGCTTCAGAACATTTGTCTTCATAGTCAGAAGTTCTGAGTCTCCTACTCAGAACTCTGAGCCTTCTAGTCAGAATCCAACACTTTCATAGTCAGAAGTTCTGAGTCTCCTACTCAGAACTCTGAACCTTCTAGTCAGAATCCAACACTTGGAATCTTTTCGAGACTTCTCACTCAGAATTTCTAAGTCTCCTACTCAGAACTTCTGAGTCTTCTGACAAAATCCCAACACTTGTGTTTTTGACAAAACTCTAGATCTAACAATTCTCGCTGGCATTGCCGCGGGCTCACATCGCCTCTCGGTACAGGTCAAGCGAGAGTGCCAGGTGAGTTTGCCCTTAGGCATTCTCGTTGGTCACAATCACGCCGGATGTACCAAACGCAACCCCATGGCAATGACTTTGCCACTGTGACTAAATATGACATCTGTCATAGTCCCTTGTCACTATCGTTCAAACATGCCAGAGCTCGATTTCCTTTGATTTCTTTGATCGGATGCGACTAAATAAATTCCTAGTATCTAAGTTAAGATCCTCTTAACAATAAATCTTAAATTAAAGTTAAGTTCACAAGGTTGAGAATAAAGTTCCTTAAATCCACTTACCGAGACTTTTTGGGTATTACAATCATCCCCAACTAGAAAATGATTTCGTCCCCGAAATCACGTCCTACTGAAACAAATGAGGATATCGTCTCTTCATGTCGTCTTTGTCCTCCCACGTGACATTTGCACCTCAGTGATGCTTCCATTGGACTTTGACCATGACCACCTCCTTGTGACAAAACTTCTTTGTCTTGCTCTCCAATAAGGCTTCCAGTTCTTCCATGCAACGATTACCGTTGTCCACCCTAATTTACAATAATGGAATTACACTCTCCTCATCGACTAGACACTTTCAAAGATAACACACATGAAAAGTAGGATGTATCTCATCCATTTCCAGCGGTAAATCTAACTTGTAAGCTTGGAGTCCAATCCTTTCTAAGATAGTGAAGGGTCCAAGGAAACGGGGACTAAGCTTCCCACGCTTTCCGAACCGAATAAGTCCTTTCCATGGAGAGACCTTAAATATAACCCTATCTCCGACTTGAAATTCGATCGGTCTTCGCTTCTTATCCGCGTAACTCTTTTGTCGATCTTGAGCCATTTTTAAGTGTTCCTGGATTTCTTTAACCTTATCTGCGGTCTCTTGTACAATCTCTGACCCAATCGAATTCTTTCTATCCCGCTTCAAGCCAACAAACCAGAGTTCTACATTTTCGGCCATATAGAACCTCAAACGGTGCTACACCAAGGCTTGAGTGGTAGCTATTATTGTAGGCAAACTCTACTAAGGGTAGATGCGAATCCCAACTCCCTCCAAAGTCGATGACACACGACCTCAACATGTCGTCAAAGTTTTGATTTTCCTTTCTTTTTGATCATTCGTTTGAGGATGGTATGCCTTACTTAGCTTAACTTTCGTTCCAAATTCTTTTTGTAAGCTAGCCCAAAAGTTGGAGGTAAATAAGCTATCTCTACCGGACACGATAGATAGTGGTACACCATGTCTTGACACTACTTCGTTGATGTAGATCTTGGCCAACTTCTCCATTGGTAATGTCTCCCGCATGGCTAGAAAGTGTGCACTCTTGGTTAAACGACCCACTATCACCCAAATTGTATCGTGGCCCCACAAGGTCTTTGGTAGTTTTGTCACAAAATCTATCGTGATGTTGTCCCATTTCCATTCCGGAATTGTCAAAGGTTGCAAACTACCATACGACTTTTGATGTTCTGCCTTGACTTCTGGAATCGTCGTGCAAAAGAATTTTGTAGGATTTGATCGCATGAATCAACTTGCCAAAATACCTCAAAGCGGCAGACTTGCAAGTCAAAAGTGACTCCCTTTTGGTATTCAATCAAATGAATGGAGATTTCACGATGAAAGATTGCAAAAATACGGCCTATATCTGGATAGCTAAGGACAAGGCAAGAATGTTCGATCCATTATCTATACGATAAATCTCAAGGGGTCAAAACACTCAAGCTGATACCTTAGCTAGCTATTTTGGTAATCGCACCCTCAAACACGACCAAAGTTGCCTCGGCCGTAGATTCAGTATCCAAGGTTTACAAGACCAACGATCATGCTACCTATGGTCGTGGTTATGTTCGATAGATAAGACCCTTGACATGACTTATTTAGGCTAGAGTTTAGCTCTAGCAAAATAATTGAAATTTTAGCCATTTTGTATGTACCATAAATTCTAATACGTTGTTGGCTTTTCAAAAATAAATAAATTCTAATACCTTAGAATATAAGCACGTGTTTGAGTCCGTAAAGTCTATCTTGTCAAAAAGTGGCTCTTTTAGAGGCTTCGACTATTTGATGAATAGAATATTATGTTGAATTTAAATGAAAATAGTTTTCTTTCAATTTATGTTTATGTTGCAAATGGAAAATCTGCCGATTCTAGTTTTAGGCATGCAACGCTTGGTTAAATGTTAAAGGAAGGATTAAATTAAAACTTGCATGTTAGCAAATTTAACCAAGAATTCTTGTTCTAATGTAAAGAGGGAGTGATGCTCAAATTAATCCATAATTATCTTTGAGATTTACATTCAAATCCGTCTTTGGATAAAAAAAAGTATGTTTTTACATTTATTGATGAGGCAACATGATTTTGCTATGTGTATTTGTTACATACAAAAGATAAAGCATTGTACAAATTTAAAATTTATAAAATAGAAGTTGAATTACAAATAATTTGTTTTATAAAATGTTTATGCATCGATCGTGGTGAGGAGTATAACAACCTCGTGTTATTTCAATCCATAGGAATCATTCATGAGACTATGGTGCTTTATACACCTCAACGGAATGGTGTGGCGCAACGGAAAAAAGATTCTCAAAGAAATGGTGAACTCTATGTTATCCTACTCGGGACTTAGTGATATATTTTGGGGTGAAGCCATGTTAACGGCTTGTTACTTATTGGATCAAGTTTCCAATGAAAGGGATAAGATTACCCCATATGAACTTTGGTTCAAGAAAAGGCCAAACTTGAGTTATATTCGAGTTTAGGGTTGTTGAAAGGTCGTAGGACTACCTAAACCCAAAACAAGAACTTTAAGTGAGATTGTTAGATATGTGGATCAATCCAAAGGCTATAGGTTCTATGTTATTGAGCTTAATGATTCTATAGTGATTCACACCATTATAGAATCTAGAGATGCGATGTTTGATGATATTAGATTCTCATTAGTACGTAGACCGAAAGACATAGTTCCAAGTACAAGTGGAACTAGTGAGGTTTACGAACAAGCAGTTGTTCCAACCAAGTCTCCAATTCTTTGAAAAATCAAAAGATGAAGGATTGAAAAATCATTTGGTCCCGATTTCCAATTATACTTGGTAGAGGGATCAAGAGATGAGATTGAGTAACAATTCTTTTATTGTTATAATATTGAGGAGGATCCAAAATCATTTTGATGAGACATTGAAGTCTCAAGATGTTGCTTTCTGGAAAGAGGAAATAAACGATGAGATAGATTCCAACATAGGGAAATAATATTTGGGTATTATCGGACTAACCACAGGGATGTAAACCTTTGGGATTCAAATTGATCTTTATAAGGAAAATAAAAGTTGATGGGTCAATCAACAAGTTCAAAGCTAGAATGGTAATCCAAGGCTTTAGACAATAGAATGCCTCGATTATTTCAATACCTAATCTCCTTGGTTGCAAGGATCTCAACGATTATATTGTTAATAGCTTTGAGAGTTATTCATAATCTAGTGATTTAGCAAATGGATGTTAAAACGACATTCTTGAATGGTGACTTAGAAGAGGAATTTTATATGAAACTGTCGGAAGGTTTCCTTGTGCCCAGGATAGAGCATAAGGTGTGTAAACTTGTAAAATTATTGTTTAGGTTGAAAAAAGCTCCCAAACAATGGAATTAAATTTTTTATGAGGTTGTCTTCTGCAACGGTTTTATGTTAAACCAAGAGAACAAATGTGTACATAGCAAATTTGATATGTCACGTGACGGATTAATCATTTGCTTATACATTGACAACATGTTGATCTTTGACACCGATAAAAATCAAGTTGATAAAATCAAAGAGTTTTTGTCATCGGGTTTCTCCATGAAAGATCTGACGACAACATATGCGATCCTTGGAATAAGGATCAAGCGTAAAAGTAAAGGGTTTACAATTGCATAATCTCATTGCATTGAGAGAGTATTAAAGAAATTAATTGCTTTGATTTGTTCTCGATGAGTACTACATTTGATCCGAGTGTGAAACTTATGCCTACTTCGGTTGAAACGGTGTCCAAATTGAATACTCAAAGGCTATTGGGTGCTTGATGTATGCCATGACAAGCACTAGGCCGAACATTGCCTTTTCCATTGGAAAGTTGAGTAGGTTTACTAGCAATCCTAGTAATCATCATTAGTAAGTGATAAGATGATTACTTAAATACTTGAAGAAAACCATAGATTATGGTTTATAATTTTTTAGGGTTAGTTTCGTTATTAGAGGGAGGATTGCCAACTTAAATGATAATTTCTCTACGAGTGGTTGGATATTCTTGCTTGGGGAATGTGTCATCTCATGGGCTTCCAAGACACAAACTTACACTAGTACAAAATTGACTTTTTGTGACGGTTTTGAAATTAGGTTTGTAATGGTTTGATAAAAAACCGTTACAAAAAGTCACATACAAAGTTAGAGAATTGTTTTAGTAACAATTTTTATAAAGAAATGTTACTATTACAAAAAATATAAAATCATAAAGCAACGTTTTTGATAAAAACGTTAATAAAATGATCCCTAGGGTAACGGTTTTGAAAAACAGTTGCCTTATGTTGTGACGATTTTTAAAACCGTTGCAAAATAATACCTTTTAGTAAAGGTTTTTGTCTAAATCGTTGCCTTATGTCGTAACGGTTTTAAAAAACTGTTACGGAAAACTAAAACATGTATAACGCTTATTTGAAAACTGTTTCCAAAATTTACCAAGTTCTATTGCAACGGTTTTGCAAAACTTATGTCACCAAAAGTTAGTGTATGGCAAGGGTTTTTGAAAAATTTACGTTACCGTATGTCATGCTTTGGTAAGGGTATTAAAACATTTACATCACAATATCTCAAACTCAATTGACGGTTTTGAATATTTTATGTCACCATATGTCATGTTATGGTGCCGGTTTTGAGTACGTTACTATATGTCAATCTACGAAACGATTTTGAAAAATAAATGTCGTCATATGTTATGTTATGGTGATGGTTTAAAAAAAGTTATGTCACAATGGTGACGTTTTTGTATGATAAATGTCATTATATATCATGCTATGGTGACTGTTAAAATAATAAACGTCCACGTAAGTCATGCTACGATGACGGTTTTGTATAATAAACGTGACCATATGTAATGTTATGGTGATAACTTTAAATTATAAATGTCAGCGTACGACATGCTACAATGACGGGTTTGAACAATAAACTCATCGTATATCATGTTATGAGGACGGTTTTGGAGAATCTACGTCACGTTATGTCATGTTACTTGACGGTTTAGAAAAATAAAAGTCACCTACGTCATGCTATGGTGATGGTATTGAAAAATAAACGTCACCGCATGTCATGCTACAGTGACAGTTTCGAAAAAACATACGTCGACTTATGTCATGCTACGTTGACGATTTAGAAAAAAAAATGCCACCGTAGGTCATGCTATGGTGACGGTTTCAAAAATAAACGTTATCGTAGTTTAAGCAACGGTGACGGTTTTGACCAGAAAAAAAGTCACCCTATGTCATGCTACTGTAACGTTTTCAAATAATGAACGTCGATTTATGTCTTGTTAAAATGATGATTTTAATTAATGATCGTCATCGTATGTCATCTTATGATGATGGTTTTGAATAATAAATGTCACCCTATGTTATGTTATGGTGATGTTTTGAAATCTAAATGTTACCTTATGTCATGTTATGGTCACGGTGTTGAATGAAAAATGTCACAATATGTAATGTTACTGTGACAGTTTTGAATGATGAACGTCACCGTATGTCATTTACAATGACAGTTTTGATAAAATTATGTCACTGTATATCATAATGCAATGCGTTTTTGATAAATTTATGTCATTGTATGTCATGTTACGATGATGTTTCTGAATAATAAATGGCACTATATGTTATGCAAAAGTGACAATTTCGAATAATAAGCATCATTATATGCATATTACTGTGAATGTTTTGAAAAATAAATTTCTCCATTTATCATACTACGGTGACGGTGTGGAAGGATAAACATCACGTTATGAAATGATATAGTGACGGTTTTGAACAATAAACATCATAGTACGTCATGTTACGAGGACAAATTCGAAAATTTTACGTCACTTTATATCATGCTACATTGACGGTTTAGAAAAATAAATGTCATCGTACGTCATGCTACGGTGACGGTATTGAATAATAAACGTCACCGCATGTCTATTTGAAGGTATTGATGATACGATTTTAATGATATAATTTGTAAAAAAAGAAACGTAATTTTTGTTTGTATTTTTGTTCATATACAATTATTTGTGTTCATATGATAAAGGTGTAAAACGAAAAATAAAAATGTAAAAGATAAGAAGCATTTAAATAACTAATTATAAGGGGTGCTAAATGTAATCTTGAATTTTAAAAATAACCGTTTAAGCCTTTTTATATAATAGTATAGAAGTTTAGATATAGATAGATATGGATATACACATACATATTTAAGATATTTTAAAATATTACAAAACCAATAAAATATTCAATATATAAGTTTATATTAAAACTATTAACAAAAAAAAATTATAGTGGTATTATTTGTAATAAAAAAGAAACGTATTTTTAATATGGTAAAGTTGAAAAAATAAAACTTATGGATATAAAACAAATTAGTTCGTAGATATTCATGATATTTAATAGTACGGTTAAATTAAAAAATATTTAATATTATGTTCATTTTGAAGGTATTGACGATACGATTATAATAGTATAATTTATAAAAAAAAACAATTTTTTTGTTTATATTTTTGTTCATATACAATTATTTGTGTTAATATGATAAATGTGTAAAATAAAAAATAAAAAAGTAAGAGATAAAAAGTAGTTAAATAACTAAATATAAGGGATGCTAAGTGTAACCTTGAATGTTGAAACTTTTTTATATAATAGTATAGATAGATATGGATATACACATACATATTTATGATATTTTAAAATATCACAAAACTAATAAAAATATTCAATAATAAGTTTATATTAAAACTATTAACAAAAAAAAATTATAATGGTATAATTTGTAATAAAAATGAAATGTAATTTTAATATGGTAAAGTTGAAAAAATAAAACTTATGGATAAACAAATTAATTCGTAAATATTCATGATATTTAATAGTACAGCTAAATTAAAAAATATTTAATATTGTGCTCATTTTGAAGATATTGACGATACGATTATAATAGTATAGTTTGTAAAAAAAGAAACGTAATTTTTGTTTGTATTTTGTTCATATACAATTATTTGTGTTTATATGATAAAGATGTAAAATAAAAAATACAGTAAATTACAAATTTGGTCCCTGTGGTTTGGTACCCATTACGATAAAGGTCCCTGAACTTTAAAATTCATGGATGGGTCCCTGTACTACGCTTTTCTCACGACTGGGGTCCCTCTGGCTAACTGTCGTTAAAAATGCTCCGTTAAGTCAGGGGCATTTTGGCCAACTATAGTTAAAAATGTTAGTTAATTATTTTTATCTTTTTATCTTTTTTGTTTTATTATATAATATTGTAATTATGATTTTAGTTCCTATAGTTTTGTCTTTTTTTCATTTTTATGCTTTCCATTATTTAATTATTATTTTTCATCTTTCATTTTGTGTCATTTATTATATTAATTAATTATAACCACAAGGACAAAAATGTAATTTATTTGAAATGAAATTAGTTGTTGCCGAAAAAAGTGAAGACAAGTGACCAAGACAAAAAAACAAATTTAGAAAAAGAACCGTAATTCACTCAAAAAAATTATAATTATCAATGCATGTTTATTAATGGGAATTTAATTAAAATACCCAAAGTTTGACTTTGACTTACCAAAATACCTATTTTTTTTCGAATTTTCCAAAATACCCAAAAATCCCGTGATGTGTCCTGCGATCGCGGGATGAGGCACACGTGTCCCGCGGTTTTGGCCAAAACGTCCTGCGGCATCCCCAACTATGCCCGCGCTGACACTTTTGGTCCCTCCTCGCGACCAACCCCGCGACCAGACAAAAAAAATTGCAATTTTGGTTCTTTTTGCACGAATCTTTGCATGCTTTTACTGTTTTTTCCACAATTATTGTACTTTAAAGACCAATTTGTGGTTGTCATTCGTCTTCCTCAATGAGATTTCATCCATAAATATCAGTAAAATGCAATCCATAATTCACACCCATTCCATCCTTCTTTCTTGCTTTCTTTCTTGCTTTCTTTCTTCAGTAAACAAATGGCATCGTCATCTAACCCATCGTCTACACCTGAAAGAATGCCCGTGAAACTCCAGATCGCGATAGCAGAAAGGGAAAAGGAGATAGACCAACTGACACAAGAGTGGAAATAGATGATGGCCAGGAAGGAAACCCACTTGAAAAGGATCGAAGTGGAAGAAAAGGAGATCAAAAGGATGAAAGGGGATATAAAAGATAGGGAGACTCGTATTCGTCGAGAAAAAGAAGACATTCACCACATTATGCAAGACTTCGCAATTCTTCAAGCGAAGGTAAGCGACAAGCAAAGTTGGATTGATCAAACTAAAGCAAATTTTCAGTAGGTGGTGGTACGGGTGTTGCTTTAGTACTTTGTTGTTTATGTGTTGTTGTTTTGTACTTTTCCAGTTCGACATTGCTGTTTCGTTCCTTTCTTGTTTGTATGTTGTTGTTTCCTTCCTGGAGTTTTTATGTTGATGTTTCATGTTGAAGTTTGCTCATGAATAAAGGTCTTTAATTTGTCTGAAATTTGTCTGAAAAGTGGTTCATATTAAAAATACAACTCATAGATGTTATACAAGATTATTTCATAACAAACACATACTAATCAATACAGTACAAAATTATCCAAATTTGAGGCTACGGCTAGACGATGGTTTGGTTTTTGACAATCCGGGTCGACTTCTTACATGCTCTGGCGAGACGAGTCTCAAAGTGTTAAGCTCCACTTTCTCGATGTACACTTCAATCATAGTATGGCCGTCAACATACTGCGTATGTTGGCTACATCTTCGTCGGTACTCAATTCTACCAGTCCAGTCAAGAAGTCTGCATTCGGCCTCTTAAAATACAGCCTATTATATTTTGGTTCTTCATAGTCCAGCTCTTTCATGATCTGTTCAAGCAGTTGCATAGAAAGATCCTCCATATCTAACATGTCAACATAAATTTCTAGACCACAGAAATAATGTCTTTTGGGTGGTTCCGTGAAGTACCCACCATGGTGGACTTTCATGGTGGACTTTCATGGTGAACAACTGTGGATATGCATCTGTTGATGAACATTAATTAATATAGTTAGTTCGTAGAACAACGGTAGTAACAAGCAAAACTCAATGAAACATGCACACTAACCATATAACTCTTTGCCAGTGTTTGAAAGCGATTCAGATAAACGCCTAAAGCACCAAACATGAAGGTTTGGGGATGCCATGTATGAATACGTTAACGAATAATATGTTTTGCCGTATATGTGTTTTACGACTAATCTAGCGTGGGTTATTTATAGGCAAATGTGGATGCTTTTATTGCATGTTGCCTATTTTTGGTCCATGTCTTTGCTCTAACACAACTTAGGTCCCTGTCGACGCTATCATATGATATAGTTCTATATAACCATTACTATTCTCTCCATTTAGACTACTACCATTATGATCATCATCCCATGTTCTGTTTCAAGTACCTTTCAAAAGATAACGGGTCCCAATCAAGGGAAATCAATGTTTAGATCAACGTACATAAGTTATGTTTGATAAATTACAACGGGCCGATAAAGTAGATAAAATCATGTTATATATCAAAACAAGCGCACTAAACATACATTATTTATCATCCCAATCAAGGGAAATCAATGTTCAGATCAATGGTATCATATGATATAGTTCCATGTGGCTCAAGCTCCGATGGGCCCTGCGTGTTACTTAGTTGGCTGACTGAACGTCTACTCCTTGGCACAGTTGAAGGGGCGGGATTTGGACACTCTCCACGAGTATGTCCTACGCATTGGCACCGAGTACATTTTCGCTGTATCGAACCTTCACCACGTGATGGACGTCGGTCGTTCTTTCTCGGTCTCCCGGCTCTGTTCTTATCGTTTAACGGTGGATAGCATGGCGGAAGGGGGTCGGGTGGATACACCCATGCTTTAGGGGTCCAACTGGATTTATTACCTCTGCGTATGTTGCCCGGTAAGTTTCGGACGTGAAGAAACTTACAGCCAAGTCGCTGCAATCTCTACGACCCATATGTCTTGCCGCAACGATGGCATGGCCGCACGGTAACCCAGATTTTTGCCATTGGAAACATGAACAGACATGGTCGGTCATATTGACAGTCGTGTGAAGCTGGTTATCCCGAACCTCGTACCTCCCATACCCGATTTTGCGTACCCTCCATGTCAACGCGTGACGCGCCCTGAAGAGAACTATCTCCTCTGTCCCTAGTGTGAGTCTATTTTGCAGCTCAGCTCCTTTTCGGCGTCGAAGTTGGTACCACTCTTGTTGAAAGCTCCGAAAGAAGTCCATAAGAGTAACAATCGGACATCTACGCACAAAACGAGAGAGTGCATTCACCGACTCTGCACTATTGGAGGTCAGAATGTCATACCGTTGTGCTGGAAAATAGGCCGCGGACCACCTCTCCGGTCCAACATCGTCCATAACTTTGGCTGCGCTCGGGGCACTAACTCGTAGAAGATTTATGTACCGGTCAAACTCTCGAGCCGTATATGCTCTGCATGCCTTCCAGTAGACATCTTTGTAGGTGGTAATACATTTGTCCTTGGTTTTGGTGTTCATCTCCAAATGTCGACAACATAAGGCGTGAGGGGCGTTTGGGTACATGGCAGAGATTGCGCCGCTTATGGAAGGAGCCATGTCGGACATAAACACCAACCCTTGCAGGTCTCCGATAGCTTGTCTCAACATGGACAGAAACCAAGTCCACTCGTCCCCGGTTTCGGACTTGCCTACTCCGAAAGCTACTGGAACGATGGAGTTATCCCCGTCCATGGCAACCGCCAGGAACATCATACCCAAGTAAGGGCCCTTTAAATGGGCAGCATCTATTACCAGGACACGACGCAGATTTGCCAGAAATGTGCGGATCTGCAAAAACGTAGGTGGTTTCCCTTTGTAAATGTTATAGTTTATAATGTGTAAACATATGACGTGTTAAAATACGTACCGCGGGTCCAAGGGCAGCGAAGCACATCTCAAACCGTCCATGTGAATCGGTCCTTATCTGGGTGACAGTACCTGGATTCTGCAGCTGCAAATTATATAAATATGCTGGGAGTCGTTCATACGACTCCTCGAACGTGCCTCTCACCAATAGCAGTGCCCTGCATCGCGCACGCCAAGCTTGGTGGTAACCAATCGTGACGCCGAACTGCTGGTGTACATCGTCCATGATGTCCTTTGGACGCAATGACCTGCTAGCATCAAGAAATTTGCCTTTCAGTATCGCACCCAAAGTCCTTTTGGTGGCTTGTTTGTGGTTGGGATTCAGTTGCGTCCTCAAACAAGTGTGTACGCCGTGCAACTTTCTAATAAGTAACGCCCCTCCTTTCTCTCCCGCGGGCCTCGCGTACATCCTCCAATTACAGCTTTCTCTCGCACATTCAACTACGTATCTGCCTTTGTCAGATCTCGGCGTGACACTTTCGAAACCCTCTTCCATGAACTTAAGTCCGACCTGACTTGCCAAGTGATCATTCGAATCAAATATCTGACCTACTTCTAACCTTAAACTGTGATTATAAGGTGCAGGTTCGTAGGTTTGTGTATGGGTATTTTGGTCTGGAAGAATATGGGGCATATCAAAATAGTCATTTAACTGACTAAATGATTTATTACTAGGGGTATATTCTTCGTCCTCATCACTATCGGTATCTGATCTGTCTATATCAGCATTACCCATTTTGAAAACATAGGTTTCGTCATTAGCAACTCCAGCACAACGTCCTTCTTGTGGTTGTTGTTGTTGCGTCTCCGGAACATAATCAGGAGTACAGTCGTTAAGACCATATGCATGATCCAAATGAACTGTTGGGCCGTAGGACGGCTGAAATTGAGAATCAGGCTGCTCCATTTGGAGGTCTTCGTCATCAGCGTCGTCATCACCTTCGTCGTCACCGTCGTCATCACCGTCGTCATCACCTTCGTCGTCGTCTTCGTTGCACACCGAGGATTCAGCATACACATAAAGTAATGGAGGTCTTTCTGATTCGGCTGCAAAGTGCATAAAACCAGAGATATCCCCATCGTTGCATAACTCCACAAATGACCCATCATCATTCTTGAACACTAACTTGCAAACAGCTGAAGGGTCGATTTCACATTTTTGCATGGCGTATACAACAAACTTCTGATAAGAAAAGATCACTAGCAATTTTACACCATGCTTAGATTTATAAGCAAAATTCCACTCATTGTTTTCTTCCACCCATTCACCATCGTAACAGAAATATAGCCTAGCTTTTGCAACATATGAACTCATTTTTTCAGTGGTATCTCAAAAACAAAATACTAAAGAAAGAAAGCAAGAAAGCAAGAAAGAAGGATGGAATGGGTGTGAGTTATGGATTGGATTCTACTGATATTTATGGATGAAATCTCATTGAGGAAGATGAATTGCAACCACAAATTGGTCTTCCAAATACAATGCTTCAACATTGATGAAACATGCCAGTGAATGGCAACCACAAATTGGTCTTCCAAGTACAATAATTGTGAAAAAACAGTAAAAGCATGCAAAAAATCGTGCAAAAAGGACAAAAATTGAAACTTTTTTGGCCGATCGCGGGGTTGGTCGCGGGGAGGGACCAAAAGTGTCACCGCGGGCATAGTTGGGGGGGTGCCGCGGGACGTTTTGGCCAAAACCGCGGGACACGTGGGCCTCATCCCGCGATCACGGGACACATCTCGGGATTTTTGGGTATTTTGGCAAATTCGAAAAAAATGGGTATTTTGGTAAGTCAAAGTCAAACTTTGGGTATTTTAATTAAATTCCCTTTATTAATATCATGACTATGATATTAATAACTATATAAGAGCATCTCCAACAGCTTCTCTATAATTTCTCTAAAATAGAGAATGAAAAGTCAAAATCTCTAAAACAAAAAATTCCCAACTCCAACAGCTTCTCTATTTTAGAGAACCCATCATTACTTATATTATTAAAATATTCAATATATTTTAACAAACTTTTTAACAATCAAACTAACTTTTAAATAAACTCTCAAACTAACTTCTAAATAAACTTTTAGCCACATTTTATATGAAACTTAAATTTCCAAAACAATTATAAAATGATAAATTTATACATAATGGTAACTTCCAACAATCTGCTGGAAATAGGAACTACAGGGAATAAGAAGCTGCTGTAAATAAACTGCAGTAAGAACTAAGAACATGCAGGAAATAAGAACTTGCAGGAAATATGAATCTGTTGGAAATAGGAACTGCAGGGAATAAGAAGCTGCTGTAAATAAACTGCAGTAAGAACTAAGAACCTGCAGGAAATAAGAAATTAAGAACCTGCTGTAAATAGAACCTGGACCAAATAAGAACCTGCAGGAAATACAAACCTGAAGTAAATAGAACCTGGACCAAATAAGAACCTGGAAATAGAAGCTGCAATGGTATAAGAACTTGTTGTAAATAGATACTGCAAGGAATAAGAACGTGCTGGAAATATAAACCGCAAAATATATAAACAGTAGGAAATAAAAATTGCAGAAAGTAAGAAACTGCAGTAATAAACTGCAGGAAATAAGAACTGCAGGAAAATGAGCTTTAAAGGATCTAAAAACACTACATAAGTTTGATGTTGGTGTCAATTTTCCAGGAGATTGATAGTTCTATTTGTTGCTCAGCCCTTATACGTCCGTTTTCTAATCTCCTAGCGCTCAATTCTTCTAATTCAATACGTACCTTTGATGATGCATCATCATTTTCACCAACTTCTTTAATAGTTTTTGCTTTCTTATTCGCTTCCTTTGCAACTTTTCTTCCATTTGGTCTCTTTAAGCTTGCAGGCTCTGGAGCTTCTAATATGTCATCATCTAAATTGATTGACTTTGAAACTTTGCTAGAATGAACTCTTGACCTTCTCTTATCTTCAATCCTCTTATGTTCATTTATCCATTTATGTTGAAACCTTATTGTTAGTGCAATATGTCTTCAAGGTTTAAATATAGAAAAGTCAAAGTCAAAGTCAATGTATTGAGTTGTATTGTGTTGTTTACACCTTGTATTGTGTTTAGTATAAATAGGTTTAGTTGTGTGTTAGAGAGATACGCTTAGAAACACTCTCATTATTCATAACTCATATCTTAGAGAGAGAAAGTGCTAAACTCATATCTTGTATACAATGTTCTTGATGAATGAGATGACGAATTCATATCTTCTCTATCTTGATTAGATCTTGGTTTAACAATTGGTATCAGAGCAGGATTCGAGATTTAGAGGAGTTATTCAGTGATCAATCACGAAGATTTTGATGAATTCTGCAAGAAAGTTAGATTGATTTTCTGGATTTATCAAGAAAATCTCATTTTCTTGAAATTTGATCAAAATTTTCTGATTTTTGATCGAATTGTTCTGTATTTTGGTTCTTTGGATTCGGTTTCAGTAGTAGATCATTTCTTCTTCAAAGATCGAGAACTAATTCGAAGGATTTCAAGATCAATTTTGTGATTTTCTGAGTTTTTGTTCGGTTCATGAAAGTTCACTGTTCGATCTTCATTTTTTGTGATTCAGAGGTTTTCAGAGGTTTGTATATGAAGAAGAGGTGTTCGATTCTATATTTCGAACTATTCTGCATAGTTTGATTTCAGTGATTTTGAGGATTTAAGTGATTTCAGTCTTTTTTAGTCGAATCTCGCTAGATCCAGACTTTTCGCAACATTTATCAAGCTTTTCGCAAGCTTCATCGTTTTGAACATTGTTGTTCATTCAAGTCTTCTTTTCGCAGATCAAAGGCCCGAGTTTTACAGCTTTTCGCAAGCCTCAGACCCGAATTCTAAGCTTTTCGCAACCCACTGACCCGCTTTCTGAAACTTTTCGCAAGCTTCTCTTGCGAAAAGTGTTCTGTCAGATTTCTTTCAGTGTCCAAGGCTACTTTGCGCAACCGTTGCTTGCGAGTTTCTTCACTTTTCGCAACCGTTGCTTGCGAGTTTCTCTACTTTTCGCATCGGTTGCCTGCGAGTTTCTTACTTCTCGCTTCTTTGAGTTGCGAGTTTCTGACTTGGTTATTTTTATAATGAAATTTTTTCTATAGTGTATTTCATACATTTTAAGATTTTTTCAAGAAAAAGTTTTATATAAATTTTATTTTCTTTATAAAGATTTTTTAATCGTCAAGCGATCATGAACCGACTTCCAGTGCTGATCAAAGAATCTGATTTTGAACGATGGAGTGTTTCGTTTATCGATTTCATTTCAAGTCGAGAAAATGGTGAATATATGATAAAAACTTTCTTCGAAGGTCCAATGATCATATAAAAATGGAGAATGACTTTACAGTAGAAGAGTATAAAAGAAAGAAAGCTGATAAGGACGCTTCGTACTACTTGATTCTTGCACTTCCACAACACATTTATAAACGCGTTGAAGCTTTCAAAAACAACCCGATGCAGATGTGGAATGAATTAACGAAGCTTATGCATGGATCAAAGGTTGAATTCAAGAGAAAAGAAGAGAAGAAAGTTGAAAGGGAAGATGACAAAGAGAAGATTATCGAGCTTACAAAGAAGTTGCAAGAGATGGAAAATCTTTTAAATATGGAAAGAGAAGACTTCAAGAAAGAAAGAGTGGGTCTTGTTAAAAGGGTTTCGGAACTTGAAATGGCTTTGAAGACAAAGACTAAAGAAATTGAAGACAAGAAAGATGTTGAACTCAAATGTCTAAGACTTTCCAAGCAGAACTCAGATTTTCAGAAAGTCTTATTTTTAGAGAAAGAAAAGTTAGAAAAGGAAAGAGTTGTGTTTGAAGGTAAAAGGAAAGATTTTGATGCTAAGAATGGGAAGTTGTCAGAGAAAATTTCTGAACTTCAAGAGGAGTTGGATTTGGAAAGAAGTGAGTTAGAAAAGAGAAAGAAAGCTGAGTTTCAAGCAAGGAGCGTAAAGGATGATTTTTCTGTAGAACGGAAGATATTTCAGCAAGAGATTCAGAAACTCACGAAGAATTTGGCGGGTTTATCTACAGATATCATGAAGGAAAAGAGGGTGAATTGTGATATTCGGAAGAAGCTCGAGTTGATGACAAAGGAACGAAATGCCTTAAAAGACAAAGTGAGGTCGTTCAACAACTCCGAGTGTTTTTCAGAATGTCCGATGCGTCCTTCTAACATTTTCTACGAGCATTCTGTGGATATGTCTTCCAAATACTATGCTGATCTTCATTCCTACAAAAGAGTCAACATGCAATGGAAGGTAAAAGGTAAATTTTCTGGAAAAGATGTACCAAAATCATCATTTCCAAATAAGAATTTTACAACGAAAGTTAATTCTTTTGTTAATTCTTATTGCGGAAATAATGATTTTGTTAATAATAATTATGTTTAATATTGGTATGGTACTTACCATTTTCCTTCTTATAGAGCTCCGCTTAACGTGTCAGGACCCAAGACTCGTTGGGTACCAAAATCTACTTAATCTGTTTTGCAGATTTAGAGACAAGCGTTGAACTCTCGGAAGATGAAGTACTTGTGCTTTCAAAGAAGACATTGAACATCCAATGATTTCAGGGAGTTTTCTATCTTTTAATATATACATGGGATATT
Organism: Saussurea involucrata; assembly: GCA_033807775.1. Classification (NCBI taxonomy): domain Eukaryota; kingdom Viridiplantae; phylum Streptophyta; class Magnoliopsida; order Asterales; family Asteraceae; genus Saussurea; species Saussurea involucrata. The sequence continues at coordinate 51,488,201 of CM066323.1, forward strand.
TGGTAAATCTTTTGGTATTTTGTAGGGGGAGAGATATAAAAGACAATGGCTTTTGAACACATCAGTTCAAAACCCGCACTTCAACGGTAATGGCTTTTGAACACATCAGTTCAAAACCCGCACTTCAACGGTAATGGCTTCTGAACAATTCAGTTCAGGACCCGTACTTCAATGGCTATGACTTCTAAATAAATCAGTTTAGAACTCGTACTTATCAGGTGATATCTTTTTGAACTTTAACTGCCATATCTTTTTGTTTCTCAAATCAAGTGATAAAAATGTAACATTGTGTTATATTTTATTTCTACTAACGTTGAAAGTTTGAACCTTCACAAATTTAATTCAATGAAGTGAAATTCTTCAAATTTTTCATTCAATGAATAAAATGTGTGTTAAGGATGATTTTACGAGCATTTTTGTATCGTCGGAGTTATATTTGTTTCTACTTTCGCTTCTGAAATAAGTCGAAAGGTCAGCGAAACATGTTTGAGATTTTGATATAAGCGCAAAATTGTGTAAATCTAGACTTATACAGAATACAATGCTCACAAAGCCTATTCGTCTTAATCATGAATGGAAACGAAAATATGGGAGAAGCACTACGTTTTTGAACCAAGTGATTGAGATGCTATATAAAAAAAATATATATTATATATATAATAAAATCATTCAATTTGATAGTCTGTGCCTGTGGCCTATCTGGTTTGGGAGATTAAGTCCCAAGGGGTACTCGTTACCTAGCCCCTAAGATCAACTGATCTGGGATTGGCTGACCCAAATCCTGCTATAGAACCAGGTAGAAAGCCATGTTCTACTGGTACAGATGGGATTAAGGTATATCGATGTAGCCTTTCTGGTTCGGGAGAGTAAGTTCCAAGGGGTGCTTGTCACCTAGCCCCTAAGGCCAACTGGTCTGGGATCGGCTGACCCAAATCCTGCTATAAGACCAGTTAGAAAGTTACGTTTACGGTGTATCTTAGTCTTAATAAACTGTTTGATTATAAAAGATGCCAATGAGCACATAATAAAAGTTGCCAATGTGCACAATATGAAAATATGCCTAAGAGCACACATCTCTTGAAACTTGGAGAACATACAAATTCGCGATAAACCTGTAAATTTGTGAAAATTCTGTTTTTGGACAAATAGTGTGAGTAAGAGCAAAGTATTCTTATAGGTTTTAGAGGTGCATTTGCTTGTTGCTAATCATATTTCGCATGCTAGTTCACCAAATAGATTTTATAAAGTGGTTGAAATTGAACTTTTGTAACTCGATATGCGATGATGTCTTGTTTTTGAATCCAAACGCAAGCATTTGATTTCACTTAATGGAAATATTTGTTACATTTAATAAAGTTGAATTTCTTTTGTTTGGTGTTCAAATGATTAAATGTTAGCAGTTATAAAATGTTGTTCAATGAATTCTATTTTCATTATATAAGTTTGTTAAAATGTGCGCTTATACGATTTTTATGCAAATTTTCAGGGGGAGAAAATCAACTTGCTCTACAATTCTTATTTTTAGGGGGAGCAAGATCTTTCGTTTATGGGGAGATTGTTCGTGTTTTTAAAGGGGAAGAAATGTTTTTGAAGAGGGAGATTGTCCGTGACTGAAATTGAAAAGATTTTCGATGCTCGTGTTGCTCACTTTCATCGAAAAAGGGGGAGAATGTCTATATCAATTTCATGTCAAAGAAAGTTTAAAATCAAAGATTCGTTTTAATGTCAACGGGGAGATTTGTAGAAAGAAGACGTCGTTTCAAGAAATGATAGGGGGAGTTTTATTCTTCAAGAGTTTTTAAGAAATCGATTGATCATTTCAGTGATCTCTTTCTTTTGAACTCGCGCGTTTATGAAGATCGACACTGAAAAATGAAATTCTCAAGTCAATGGAAATGGGGAGAATTCTTCAAGAGTTTGAGGAAAATCGATTGATCATTCTGTGATCTCTTTTTCTTGAACTTGTGCTTATTTGTATTAAAAAGCTTTGTGTGAAGATTCATATTCTCCTGTTCGAAGAAAGACGTTCGTTATTTGACGTTTGAAAATTGGATGACGTTTTGACTTTGACAAGCTTTGTTGAAGACCGAAGATTCAAGAAAGCTAAAGCCTGCTGATCGCATTTGTTTAAACCTTGAATCCAAGGGGGAGATTGTTAGTGCAATATGTCTTCAAGGTTTAAATATAGAAAGGTCAAAGTCAAAGTCAATGTATTGAGTTGTATTGTGTTGTTTACACCTTGTATTGTGTTTAGTATAAATAGGTTTAGTTGTGTGTTAGAGAGATACGCTTAGAAACACTCTCATTATTCATAACTCATATCTTAGAGAGAGAAAGTGCTAAACTCATATCTTGTATACAATGTTCTTGATGAATGAGATGACGAATTCATATCTTCTCTATCTTGATTAGATCTTGGTTTAACACTTAATATATTCCAACAATGGTCTAGTTGAAATGGATGACCTTCTTCTTTCCTAAAAACTTCTTTTGCCTCCACTACCTATAACCATCAAAATAGTGTCAATTAGTTTATTAAATTATAATGAAAGTATGGTATCAAGGTAGTTTACCTTATCTTGTTCCGTGTGGCCACTTTTTCGTAGATGTTCAATGTTTGAGTAGATTCCACAAAACCTACTTACAATATCATTGATTTTCACCCAACGATTTAATAATGATTTCTCGCTCCGATCTTTGTTCCAAGTCTTGTTTTCACTATAGTACTGAGTAATTCTTTTTCCAAAATTGGCTCTTCTTTTGTTCATTTCCTTTGACGGCATCTAAACTATTATTCAACCATGCCGAAACAAGGAGTTTGTCTTCCTCGGTGTCAAAATTGTCAGCTCTTTGTCCTTTCTTGCTGCCACGTGCAATAGGAGTATGTTCATTATCTTCATCCAACAGTGTCTCATAATTTGCATTAGGTGGTGAAAAACAAGTAGAGTCATTAGACTGGTATTGGGATAACGTTAAATTAAATAAGGAATCTGTTTCGTTGAGGTCATTCAAAAATGGGGGGCAATTGAGAAGACCGGTAAAGTTATTTGGTGAGGAGTACATCTGCAAGAAAAGTAAAAAATTTGTTGGAATTCTTAATCATGAAACAGGACCTGCTGGAAGATCAAGAAAGTGGAGTTAAAACTTCTTAATCTTGCCAACAAATTGTCGGGTGCTATTCCATATTGTTGGGTGAACTTGGATTCTTTATGTCTTTAACTTCAATCTTGTTGTGTTTGTGATGAGTTCAAATAGTTTGGTGATCATTGATGTTAATCAAGTCAATAACCTATGCCTAAGAAACATCCATCTCAAATCACCAAAGGGATGTATTAAATAAATGTTAATTTAGGCATTTTATCGAACACTTAATATGCATGTTTAATAAAATGTTCTTATAGACACCATCAAACATCTAATATCTCATTCTTTAGAATCTTAAAGAAAAACAAAACACTAAGTCAGTAAGGTACATATCATTTCCCAATCAATAGTAGGAAAAAACAATTAGATATATAAGAGCCAAAGAAGAGAATCAAACATCTAGTGTATCCTTGTTAAAATCTTAAAGAAAAACAAAGCAACAAATCAAAAATGCACTTGGCATTTCCCAATCAAGGGTAAAAAAACAATCAGATACATCATACATTTGAGCCAAAGAAGAGATGGGAAAACGAATAATATAGTTGGTGGAGGTACTCATCAGTACCTGGTTTGATACCATTTTAGAAAGTCTTCAATGGCTGAAATTGAAGGAGAATTGCAGGTCTGGTGATTTTTTTTAGAAGAAGCGTAGTCATGTGGGGGAAGATGGAAGGGTAATTTTTTCCCGGTCTAATTTTTTTTGGTGGGAACCCATTACAATAATATTTCTCTCTCTTCTTTTCACTTCTTTTTAGACATATAGAAAATTCTCTATATTAGGAGTTTTTCTCATTGTTCTCTATTTTAGAGAATGAAATAGAGAACCTCTTGGAGCATTTTAGAGAACAAAAATGTGTTTTTCTCTATTTTAGAGAAGCTGTTGGAGATGCTCTAACCTAACGGGCGATGGAAAATTATAATTTGCTGTTTTGCTCCTATACTTTCTAGAAATTACACTTTTCCCCCTAATGACATATTTTCCTAACATTTTTGATACAAGTGATATCAACTCTTTTAGTCACTTGACATTTTTATTTAATGGTAGAATTGACCTTTAAAAACTTCATTCGTTACACTAATTTTTATTTTATTTTCCTTTTCCTTTTCATATTTATTTGTTTATTCTATTTTAGGGTGTCATATTGTTAAATACAGGTGAAAATACATAACTATTCATCATGAATTTTATACTAAGTAGAGTATTCATGATAAATACTATACTAAAATATGAATATTAAAGAAATTGTTGTAACATACGAAAGTTCATAAATATTCATGATGAATATAACATATATATATAGATGGAAGATCATACGAGAATGACAACTATTTAAAGGAATAAAAGAATAAATGTCAACCAATCATAATTATAAAATTAATACTTTTTTTATTTTTTAGATTAGTATGATTAAAAGGGTAGCAATGTAAATTAACATCCTATTTAATTTAGGATAATCTCTATTTTGGAAAATTAGGCGTGATCTCCTATTTTATAGATATCACAGGTGTCATCACCCACCAAAACAATGGATTATATACTTCACAGTTGTCATCACCCACCAAAACAATGGATCTTCTCCTATTTTATAGATTATAACCTTTATCTTCTTCTTACTCTCCACCGCCGTTTCCACCCCCAACATAACCAATCATTTCCGGCCGTCCTAATCTTCGGCGACTCCACGACGGATCCCGGCAACAACAACAACAACAACAACAACAACAACAACAACGATTTTCTACATCCAGGGGTCTCGATTTTCTGGAGAAATTGGTTTTTCTAGAGAAGACGAAGTCCATGAAGATGAAGATCTTGGGCGGGACGATAACGTGATGCGAGATGGAGATGGTGTGGCGATGCTCTGGGAAAATGAAACGAATGGGATGGTTACGGTGGGGTGGTTCTCCGGCGAAGACCACGACAGTGTAGGCCGGAACATGAAGGAGAGGGTAAGCTCGATTTCTCCGGCCACCACTTTGGCCCCCTTTCCCTTTCCGCTATCGTACTTCGTACCCTTGTATATCCAGATCTATAAACAAAAAATAGCCACCGCCATTTCTAGGCCTTTCTCCGATCACCACCATTTCCAGGCCCTCGTAACAAAACCTGGAGAAATAGGTGGTGGATGATAAAGTCGATGGTGGTGAATGCATTGTAATTTGTTATATAGTTAAAGTTCAGAATCATATGTGATTACAAGTTTTTGTTAAATAGTTCAAGTACAGAATCATTAGTGATGACATATATGAGTACACCTTATGTTAAATAGTTAAGTGCAGAATCATTAGTGATGACGGTGTTGTTGTTTAGTATGTGTTGTGCAATATTAAAGTGCAGAATCATATGTGATCACATATGACAAACTTACTTTTGTATAATCGTTGTTTGCTTTGATCACAACTATAAATCACCTTTGATCACAACTATAAATCACCTTTGTGTAAAGCCCGTGTCCCGATAGACATTTTATTTAATTATTTATAATGTTTTTCAGCGGAATTATTTTAAGTTAATTTAATTACGTTATTATCTTCTCTTAACGAATATACTTAGCGAGGTTAAGCGTCAAGGACCTAAAGCGTTTTATTTCGTGGGGATGATTGATCATTTGTTAAATCCTAAGTTTCGTTGGGGAAAAACCTTAGTTGTAATCATTTTGTCAATAAGGGGCTAAATTGTAAAATCTTAAATTAATGGGGTTTAATAATAAAATGTTTTTAAAACCAAGGGACCAAACTTGTATTTTTTTGTAATGGTATAAGCATGGGTCGGCCCATGTGAGGGAACCGACCCCTCTTCCTTTCGTTTTTGTTTTCCCATCGCACACCAACAACAATCAAATCCCAAAAACTTGGAATCGAAACCCTAATCTTCTTTGTGGTGTTCGGCCGTGGAGAGAGAGAGAGAAAGAGAGAGAGAGAGAGAAAGAGGGAGGGAGTTCGCCGGAAAGTGTGGAGGTCGCCGCCGTCGTTGTCGTGTCGGCCGGAGAAGAAGAGTGAAGGCGTCGGGTTTCGTCGTTGTGTCGTCATCGAGGTAAGGTTCCACTCGACGTTTCTTTTCTTTTCGTTTTCGTCACCGGAGGACCACCGCCGTCCGCCGCTGCCGCTGCCGCGCCGCCACTGTGGTGGCTGGGTGTCGGGTGGCGGTGGTGGTGTGAGTCGTTGGTGCACGCGGTAGGGTGATCGAGAGGGTAGTGGTCTCGCGGTGGTTTGCGGGTTGTTTTATTTCCTCGTCGATGAACCGCCGCCGGCCGCCACCGGCGACCACCACTGCCGGAGGGCAGTGGGTGGTGCGTGGCCTTGTCTTCTTATTAATCATTGTTGAACCCATTAAGCCGTGACTTAATCGCTTAAGCCAATCGATCGAACCGTTGTTTTTAGAGTCGTCTTTTCCTTGTGAATAATTGTTCAGCCACTGTTTTTGCGACGGCCATAACGTTTCTGTCGTAACTCCGATTGAGCTGAAACTGGCGGCCACGGTTCTAGTTCGGGGTCGGGCACGTTTTCCGTGTTTTAGCGGAAAACTGGTTCGGTCTCTAACTGGGCGAAAAAGTGGTCGTAAGTTCGGTGTTTCGTCATTTCATGTGAAAATTTCTGGAATCTGCCTTGATCTTGCGAAAATCATAACTTTATGCTCGTAACTCGGTTTGGGGTGAAACTGGTGTCAAAAGTTCCCTTTTTGAGTCTAGAAACTTTTCTGTGTTTTGTGAAAAACCCAGTTCGGGACGTAGCATGGGTCGATTTGTCGTTTTATACTGAAAGGTGCTGAATTTCGCTGTTTCAGAAACTGTTTTTGTAAAATCCGTAGTAAATTGTAGAAAAATCGTTATAAGGCGTATAATATGTCCTTGGAACCCTAACTCCGAGTACTTTCTGGTCATGAAATGATATTGGGAATTTTCTGGGTTTAAAGGGGTCGAAACAGGTCCCGAACATACCTGTTTTGGGTGAGCGGAATTTAGTTTTAGTGACGGTGTAAGCGTGTGTCGTGTCATAGAGTCCGGGTCTCGTATTGACACGTTTTAACATGCATTTAGGTGCTGGGAAGTGACCGTAATTGTGAAGCTTGAATTGTGTTATTAAGCTGGGCGCGCATTCGAGGTGAGTTCTCTCACTGTGTAGTTAGGGGTTGTATGCATGTCATAATAGTTTGTATGTACTATTGTCTTTGTGGTGTGAACTAGTTGTTTGTGGTGTGTAATATTTGATTGGCTTGAATGCTTGGTATAAATGTGTTACATTACAATTCGGTGGGACCGAGGCCTCGATGGTACTGAGGTGTTGGATACATTACAATTCGGTGGGACCGAGGCCTCGATGGTACTGAGGTGTTGGATACATTACAATTCGGTGGGACCGAGGCCTCGATGGTACTGAGGTGTTGGATACATAATTACTTGTAGATGTTTACTCGTTTTATGTAACTGTGATGTTGTTGCTTATGTGCGGATAGGGGTGATGTGTATATAATTCCTATCTGCGCATGTGTTGGAATTCACTATGCTTCGTGCTTACCCTTTCCCAATAAACTGTGGTTTCAGGTACGGGCGGCTCCAAGGCGTGACGAGTACACACTGGCGCGCGAGAAGAGCTGGTTGCTTTATGATTTTAATAATTAAACGTTTATCCCGCTGGCTTTATTTTATAAAGACATTAATTATGTGTTTGCAAACAAAACGTTGGGATCATTTATTGAGTTGTTATCAATGAATTGTTTATTTAAAAATTTAAATTTGCTTGTAATTTTTGGGACGTTACAACTTGGTATTAGAGCACAGCTTGAGTGAATCAAACGCACCTCGGTGTGTTTGGTCTCAAGTTGCGGCTGGTAAATTTTCAAATTCTTTATTAAACCTTTTTGGAAGTAAAAGAAAAAGTAAAGACCCATTCGAGGAACGGTTATCGGAGGCGCAATGTGTACAGTCAGCCGGAGCCAAGAGGGAAAGGTACAGTACTTAGTGTTTTATTGCTTTCTAGATCATAGAGTATGCATGCTAGATTGCCTGTTGTGGACACTATGCTGTATGTTGAACTACTTGCTATTAGGAATTTATGCGAATTATGATAGGTTACTAAGTGGATGCCCTCTAGGTTGTATGCAGTAAGAGATTTATAGCCTTAGAATATTCGATTTAGTTCTATTGCGCAGCTCTTGTTTGAGTCCAACCGTTCTAGGATAGAGTCTTGTATTCGACTGTCTATTTATTTCGCACTGCATATAATCGGGTATTCGCAAGGTCACTCGTCATAATTAGTGGGGATTCGGTAGTAGCAAGGGTAGTGGGATAAGAGGAAATTCCTAGGGAGCTGGGAAGGATGGATGTATATATATGCTGGTGCAGACATATGGTTAATTATATATTTAATTGTTGTTGCATGATCGGGGTGACCGATGGTTTATTATGTATACAATTGTGGTTGTCTGATCGGGGAGACCGATGGTTTTATATATACAGTAGTTGTATGAGTTTGCCTGTTTAGGATATGTTCTCGAACCGGCATGTGTGGATTAATTGTATTATGTGTATAGTTTCGGCGAGAAATTACTTGGATCCTTGGGATGGGACTCGGAACGAGTGATGATAGGTGTGGAGGGTAGTAGTAGAGCTCCTACTACCGGAAGCACAGGATCAATGCTCGAGTCGGGGAAGTCACGAGGAATCCAAGGAGTTGGGCGCGAGTGTTGTTAGTGTGCGTTGTTATGTGCTAATAACGCGTTGTATTATCTACCCCGAATAGCCGTCACGAGGAGAGACAAATATAGTAGATCCACTGGTACATGTGTGTACTTGACTTGCTTTGATGGGATGATCGTTGGGGTAGTGTCGAAGGCTCTAAACTGGCAGTCGTTGGAATAGAAAGACGATTATAGTATTAGTCACTTGGAGTGACGATAATGATGATATTTGTTGTAAGCAGATCATTTCGAACCAAGATGGAAGATTGTGCTAGAGTCATAGGCTTATAGAGCCGACTTTGATTTGAGGAAAAATCGTAGGGATTATTTGACGTAATTTTCCATCTTGCCCTAAGAGGCTTAAATGTCCGGAGGACGATAGTGGATTGGAAAGGTAGAGAGGAGCATGAGTCGAGACGTTGAACGTCGACTGAGTCGTGCACAGAGTTTATTTTGAAAATAGGATTGCATTAACTAATCCTTGTGTTTCCAATCCTTTTATGGATTGTGTTTTGAAACTTTGGGAAATGTTTAGCACACACACAAGATTTCGAATTATAGTTTTGAAAATGCTTGAAACCGTTTTATCACGGGAGTTGAAAACTTTGTAAAAGATTGTTTCATTTGATTAATTTCCAACGGTTCTTTCGGGTACGATAATATCCGTGTTTTGTGGTGGTTAAGATGTTGGGTAAGTGACTACGGCTTGAGACTCTAACATTGGAACTCCTCCACATGTGTTAGAGTTGAGACGAAAAGTTACATTCCACGATGTCTGTTTAAAGGCTATTTTAGTGATTTGTCTAAAATGAGTTTGGAATTCTGGTGTCGCTTAACTTTTCGTTCGAGAGTTTGTATTACTAAGTGTTTTATTGCAAATAGTTCAGTGTGTGGATTGATTCATGCGTGACATAAGTGATGCATGGAGGAATTTTGGTAACATTTCATAAGGAGTTGTTTAGTGCGCTTTTTAGTCAGCTAAAGGTTTTATTGACATTTCCATGAAAATGCGATTTATCGACTTAGGGGTATGCATACTGAGGTAACCTTTGTTCTCGACATTTTGATGAACGAGTCGTGCATGAAAATGTTTTAGTTCCTTTTTGTCGAAATGAAAGACCATTTGATCCAAGGAGTGTTTTAATGTTGTGAACATCATGCATATGATTGCAATGTGTTATATTTTGGAAATATAAATGCGTAGATTTTTGACATTCGGTTAATTTAGAATTACCGATCATTTTTTTTTGGGAAATTAAAAACTTTTGCTTTGGAGGAAACCAGTATTTTGAGCATTTTCGATAAATACATTTTTAAACTATAATGTTTTGACATTATATGTCCCAAGTACGAAACTTGAGGAAGTGTTACAAGCTTGCATGCCTGCCCCCAGTTTGAGTTTTTACGAGGTTTTTAGTCGATATTTCCAATTATTAGAAGCGGACTGGTTTCTGTCTTCAAGTTTGCAACTTACACGAGACAATTGTGTTTTAACAAAAATATAATTGTGAACCGTGTCATCGTTTTGTGTGACTAGCTGACGCGCGAAAAATTTGTGGCGAACCCTGTGCCACGTCATTTATGATTAAAAAGAGGAATTTTTGAATCAAATGTCGTGAAACTTATTTTGAATTATGTGCACATCTTTGTCGGACCCTGTTTAAGGTCAAGCGGTTACCTTAAGTGCATGTCATGAGTCAATCCATACTAGAATCGAGGCGGTTCATTTTAAAGAAATTATTTATTTCGCTTACGTTTTGTGAGTTATCTAAGCTGCAATGGAATGATTTTCAACATGATTTTTCATCTGTGGGGCGAGCGTGTCAATTTTTGCGTAACTATCGATCAAGTAATAGTAGTTTTATTACATGCGATCTTTTTGAGATGAAAATCCTGATGTTGAAAATATTTTGTAAATGATTTTGTGAACCATTTGGGGAAATGTGCTTTTAAGTGTCATGGGTCATTTCGAGAATTTTTAGGGTGTGAGTCCTTTTAGAAAACTCTTTTGTTCAACCCGTGTTGAGTCTGGGACTAAGGTTGATTTCAGAGTATTGCTTGCTTAAAACTTTGTTTAAACGCATTTTCCGACCTATGGGTCTAGCAAGCGTGGAGCATTTTGCTCGGTTTTGACTTGGAGTTAGTCATGGGCCAATTGCTCGGTTTTAATGGCTCGATGTGGAGTCTAATTGATGAGTTGTTTTTGTCGCACCGCTTGGCATTCTTTGCACGTTGAGTGTTTACATGTTCGGGTGAGTGAGTCAATCCGGAATAGGCATGCTGTTGGTAGGCTGTTTGCTTTGGATCCTTAGACACGTTAGTCAGTCGTTGGTAATGGTCGGTTGGGTATCTCGGGGTGGGACCCTGGTATTCACGTGTTTCAACCTAGACTTTCCAGTAGGTACTAGGAGGATATAGCTGTGGGCACTTACCTGGGTGGTAGTTCCGGTGTGACTTGGCTTCGTAGAGCAAGTGTGGATGATACGTCGACGGTGGAAGGTAGGTATTCCACGCGCGTTAGTACTGTAGGCCGAATAGTATCGGTTAAGGGATTGATGCCCTTTGTTATTAAGAGAATAAATGCGCATCAACCATTTTGAGGTAGGTGGTATATTTAGGTGTCGACTTTTGGGCTTGAGGCCAAACACCTTTGGTTTAATCGGAGAGTTGTAGCCGATTTTAAGATAATCATGGTGATGGTAGTAGTAACCCTGAAATGATCACTTGTGATGGATGGTTATGGTGGAATGACCTACGTGTGTGTTAATTGATTTGGTTGTGGGGGTTATCTATTTGTGTTAGTGTCTAGAATAATACCACGCTGATGTTGTTATTGTAATCGGTTGGACCGATGTTCGGCGGGTGGCCGATGTTTGTTATTGTAATCGGTTGGACCGATGTTTGTTATTGTAATCGGTTGGACCGATGTTCGGCAGGGGGTCGATGTTTTGTTAATATAACTGATTGCAAATCTATGAAGTCTATTAGAATCCGTGGAAGTTAATCGACAGTTAAGGGTAGGAATGATCGTAGTCGAGTACCCTGTAGGGTATACTGGTGAGCAGCTTTAGAGTAGTTAGAGCTTGAGATTTGACTCGGGAGGATGAATCATCTAAGGTTGGCAGTCAACCGAAGTCGTTTAACTAGGAAAGATTCCGATTGTGGGAGTGTTCTTCCAATCGCGTTTTCAGTGTTCTTGAAGGAGTGTTGTTAGTAAGCAAGGTATTAGAGAAATTCTTGACGGGGTGGGAAATTTAGGTTTCAGTTAGTGGAAGTCCAGTGGCAACACCGAAGGGGTTCCAAGTGGACTTGGAAACCCGAGGCTGAGATGCTGGAGCTATTCATGGGCATAGACTTCGAGGACGAAGTCTAATTCAAGTGGGGGAGAGTTGTAAAGCCCGTGTCCCGATAGACATTTTATTTAATTATTTATAATGTTTTTCAGTGGAATTATTTTAAGTTAATTTAATTACGTTATTATCTTCTCTTAACGAATATACTTAGCGAGGTTAAGCGTCAAGGACCTAAAGCGTTTTATTTCGTGGGGATGATTGATCATTTGTTAAATCCTAAGTTTCGTTGGGGAAAAACCTTAGTTGTAATCATTTTGTCAATAAGGGGCTAAATTATAAAATCTTAAATTAATGGGGTTTAATAATAAAATGTTTTTAAAACCAAGGGACCAAACTTGTATTTTTTTGTAATGGTATAAGCATGGGGTCGGCCCATGTGAGGGAACCGACCCCTCTTCCTTTCGTTTTTGTTTTCCCATCGCACACCAACAACAATCAAATCCCAAAAACTTGGAATCGAAACCCTAATCTTCTTTGTGGTGTTCGGCCGTGGAGAGAGAGAGAGAAAGAGAGAGAGAGAGAGAGAAAGAGGGAGGGAGTTCGCCGGAAAGTGTGGAGGTCGCCGCCGTCGTTGTCGTGTCGGCCGGAGAAGAAGAGTGAAGGCGTCGGGTTTCGTCGTTGTGTCGTCATCGAGGTAAGGTTCCACTCGACGTTTCTTTTCTTTTCGTTTTCGTCACCGGAGGACCACCGCCGTCCGCCGCTGCCGCTGCCGCGCCGCCACTGTGGTGGCTGGGTGTCGGGTGGCGGTGGTGGTGTGAGTCGTTGGTGCACGCGGTAGGGTGATCGAGAGGGTAGTGGTCTCGCGGTGGTTTGCGGGTTGTTTTATTTCCTCGTCGATGAACCGCCGCCGGCCGCCACCGGCGACCACCACTGCCGGAGGGCAGTGGGTGGTGCGTGGCCTTGTCTTCTTATTAATCATTGTTGAACCCATTAAGACGTGACTTAATCGCTTAAGCCAATCGATCGAACCGTTGTTTTTAGAGTCGTCTTTTCCTTGTGAATAATTGTTCAGCCACTGTTTTTGCGACGGCCATAACTTTTCTGTCGTAACTCCGATTGAGCTGAAACTGGCGGCCACGGTTCTAGTTCGGGGTCGGGCACGTTTTCCGTGTTTTAGCGGAAAACTGGTTCGGTCTCTAACTGGGCGAAAAAGTGGTCGCAAGTTCGGTGTTTCGTCATTTCATGTGAAAATTTCTGGAATCTGCCTTGATCTTGCGAAAATCATAACTTTATGCTCGTAACTCGGTTTGGGGTGAAAATGGTGTCAAAAGTTCCCTTTTTGAGTCTAGAAACGTTTCTGTGTTTTGTGAAAAACCCAGTTCGGGACGTAGCATGGGTCGATTTGTCGTTTTATACTGAAAGGTGCTGAATTTCGCTGTTTCGGAAACTGTTTTTGTAAAATCCGTAGTAAATTGTAGAAAAATCGTTAGGAGGCGTATAATATGTCCTTGGAACCCTAACTCCGAGTACTTTCTGGTCATGAAATGATATTGGGAATTTTATGGGTTTAAAGAGGTCGAAACAGGTCCCGAACAGACCTGTTTTGGGTGAGCGGAATTTAGTTTTAGTGACGGTGTAAGCGTGTGTCGTGTCATAGAGTCCGGGTCTCGTATTGACACGTTTTAACATGCATTTAGGTGCTGGGAAGTGACCGTAATTGTGAAGCTTGAATTGTGTTATTAAGCTGGGCGCGCATTCGAGGTGAGTTCTCTCACTGTGTAGTTAGGGGTTGTATGCATGTCATAATAGTTTGTATGTACTATTGTCTTTGTGGTGTGAACTAGTTGTTTGTGGTGTGTAATATTTGATTGGCTTGAATGCTTGGTATAAATGTGTTACATTACAATTCGGTGGGACCGAGGCCTCGATGGTACTGAGGTGTTGGATACATTACAATTCGGTGGGACCGAGGCCTCGATGGTACTGAGGTGTTGGATACATTACAATTCGGTGGGACCGAGGCCTCGATGGTACTGAGGTGTTGGATACATTACAATTCGGTGGGACCGAGGCCTCGATGGTACTGAGGTGTTGGATACATAATTACTTGTAGATGTTTACTCGTTTTATGTAACTGTGATGTTGTTGCTTATGTGCGGATAGGGGTGATGTGTATATAATTCCTATCTGCGCATGTGTTGGAATTCACTAAGCTTCGTGCTTACCCTTTCCCAATAAACTGTGGTTTCAGGTACGGGCGGCTCCAAGGCGTGACGAGTACACACTGGCGCGCGAGAAGAGCTGGTTGCTTTATGATTTTAATAATTAAACGTTTATCCCGCTGGCTTTATTTTATAAAGACATTAATTATGTGTTTGCAAACAAAACGTTGGGATCATTTATTGAGTTGTTATCAATGAATTGTTTATTTAAAAATTTAAATTTGCTTGTAATTTTTGGGACGTTACACTTTGATCAGGTATAAATCACAACTATAAATCACCTTTGATCACGTATAAATCACATGTATTTTTCAACCAGGTATAAATCACCTTTGATCACAACTATAAATCACACATGATCACATCTCTAAGAAATGTAGAACAAAGGTTTAAGAAATGTAGAATAGAGGTTTAAGAATGTTATACGTGATCACAACTATAAATCACACATGATCACATCTTTAACCCACTGCAGATGCTTATTGAGAGAAAATAGGAAATGGTTTGAGTTGCCATATTTGATGGGATACTCAAATCCCATGGATCTCGCTTGCATAAAATATATCTGTTATGTCATTTTTTTTATTCCAACTTTACCCTTAAATGAAATTGCCACCGTATGGAATTGGTTGTTTTGTTTCAATTAATTACACAAAATGCCATTAGTATTTTCATCCATTGATTTTATCTAATCAGGGGCTGAGATCTGTCCTTTTATTCTTTTAAATAGCTCATATTCTCGTTTGAACCCACCTCTCTCTCTCTCTCTCTATATATATATATATATATACATATATATATATATATATATAGCATTTCATATAAAAACGGTTAAAACAAAAGAAAAAAGTCAAAAAACTATATCGAGATGGATGCCATATCGAATAGCACAAAATTCTTATTTTTTTGATATAATTTGTTTGATTAAAATATTTAAAAAATTGAAGATAATTTATTTTAAACTTTAAGGAAGTAAAATATTTTTAATTAAAAAATAAAATAAAAAAGTCAAATAAGGTAGAGGTTGATTCAAACTTCCATTTTGCCCCTAATCACTTCTCAATAAATCTTATTATGTTTTAACCTATACTAGTTATGGACCCGCGCAATGCGGCGGTATGCAAAATTCAAATAAATGTGAGCAAAAATGCAAAATACAAATTCTTCTTCTTGTAAGATAATACTTATAGTTGGTTCATCTTATGTATAATGTGAGAATGGAAGAAAAAGAAGTGGTATCATGGCTATGAAAACATATTTCCTCATCTATCAATGTTTGTTAGAGTCCATACATAAACTAAAACACAATTTTATAAAAACAAAAAGGATGTTAAACAAAATCATTCCTAATTGTAAGGCATAATCTTCATAGTTATTGAAAGTGAGAAGTATAATGACATAGGGTGCGTTTCTTTTGCAAACCAAGCCATTTGTCAAATGAAACGCACCCTAATGACATATATATATATATATATATAGTCCATACATAAACTAAAACACAATTTTATAAAAACAAAAAGGATGTTAAACAAAATCATTCCTAATTGTAAGGCATAATCTTCATAGTTATTGAAAGTGAGAAGTATAATGACATAGGGTGCGTTTCTTTTGCAAACCAAGCCATTTGTCAAATGAAACGCACCCTAATGACATATATATATATATATATATATATATATATATATATATTTAGGTTGAATTCACGTGAGACCAACTTGTTTTTGTGAGACCGATGAGACCATATTATAACACTTATAACTTCACAGCAAAACTTGTGAAGGTAAAAATAAATCCAAACTTCAACTTCCATTAATATAGGTTGCTCCACTGTATTTGGATCAACCTTTCCCTCATGATCATTTTCTTGATTCCTCCTTTACCTTGGTTGTCACATCAACTTCTTAAGCGGTTCACAATTCTGTATGCATTTAAAAACAGACAAGTTGAAACATAAAGCTATTACAACGGACAATCCAATGCCATCGATTTTCAAACATATCAACATTTGTCAAATGATGTCTATGCATCTAACAAAAGGAGTCTCAAATCCTAAGGTCAATTACTTAATAAACTAATGGTAAATGTATTATACATTTACCTAGATAGAAAATCCTCCTCCTTATTGTTAGGATCATAGTCCTCTCTGGAATAATCACACTATTGGGATGCAACAAAACTCTAGTGTTAGACCATGAGTATTCTCCATCTCGCCTGGCAAGTGTAAATAACATATAAAAACTTCAAAAAGATGACAATATCCCAAACAAACAAAATAAACCCTGATTAAAGAAATCGTGATGCAACAAAGTAATATCACATCTTGATTCATGTCAAGAATATATAGGAAAACACGGCAAGTCAAATTTTTTAGCCCATGGTAATTTGAGAAATCCTAAAAACCTTAGAGAAGAAATATAGGATTAAAGAGACCTCATTTTCGGCCCCCTCTTCATTTATATCTCCTGTTTTTTTTTCGCAAAATGTGATGCAATGCCAAGAGGAGAAAGTACGGTTGGAACACATGGCCATGATTTGCTACTTGCTTTTCTTTCTGTGTTTTCAACCGTTGTGCTGCTGCAGTATTAGCATATCTAAACATTGTAATTGGAACCACAAGGGTTGTGGCATACTGGTTAAGGCCCTGGGATGTGGTGGAATATCCCATCTGTCCTGTCCAGGGTTCGAATCTAGGCGTACACAACAATCATGGCCACTGAGATTTAATCAGGGCTGATGTCTTACAGTCATAATTTGCCAAGGGATTAGTCTAGGTATGGCCTAGGACACCCTTAAAAAAACATTGTAATTGGTGGGCTGTAATAGAACAATTCAGAAAGTGAACAAACATAACCACGGTTTTGTGGCATCTCCCATGTTTAGCTGATATACTTGGTGAACATAAATAAAACACGTTTGCACAGCAACTAAATAGTCAAAATCGATAGAAAAATGAAACTAAAAGTAGAACCCACTCTTCTCTTGATAGAAAATCGATCAAAGACAAACAATATAAACAAACAAGCAGAAAATAGAACTTGTTTCTACAACTTTCACTTGATAGAAAAACCAATAAATGGCTCCAATAACTGAATATAAATATAAACAGATAAATATTTTAGACATTTTCTGATTAAGAATCTTAACATACTAAACGAAATGATGGCATAGTATACAAATGGCTCCAATATCTGAATTTTTCTGTTTCATTTTAATCTGAAACATGGAAAATAATTGGCCTAAATCAAAATATATGGGTAATGAAAGACATCGAAACATCAATCAGGTTATAGCGCAGTGGTTGATCGCCTTGGGTGATGTGGTGGAATATCCCATCTACCCAGGGTTCGATTCCAGGCATCCTCATCATTGATAAGACATCTTTAAGTTTCAAAATTGTCAGGGATTAGTCCGGGCTGTGCCTGGGATACCCTTTCCAAAAAAAAATGACATCGAAACACAATTTTAAAGGAGAGCCACATGAATGTTAGACATTGGCATGTATTTTGTTCACCTTTTGATACACCATTTGGAAAAAATCATAGAACATGGAAAGCATGAAATGGATGATTACCTTGAGAACAAAATCAATATAAAACAAGAAAAGAAGGAGCATACATTAACCTGACGAAGTGGGTTTGGATTTCAGGGGTGACCTAAAAACAACCAACCCAATCCTCTTCGAGCTTATTCCATACGAACAATTACAGAAGAAAACCTTAAGAAAAGGAACATGTAAAGCATAAATTTGATGACGCAGAACCGAAAAGAAGAAAGAGCATAAAGTAACTTGAGCCTTCAAAAGAAAAACTCCAATCGACAATCCTTGAAATTGTTGGTCATATTCATGAAATTGTACAATACATATTCATTCAACCACATATTCATTTCGGTTTGTAAATAGTATGTGAACACATATTCATTCAACCACAACAATTTCAATGAACACATCTTCATTGAAATTCTAACCATTGTAAATGTAATTTGCAGTTGCTAACACTTCTAATTAGAACCCAAGAAAACTATGAAATTTTATCCATAACAACAACGATGCTCTAGATGAAATTAGTGAGTTCAGGAATGCCATACCTGGTAGAGATCGATAGGAGAAATAACCACGAGTATGAATCGTCGAGGCGGAATCGTTGTGTCTGCGATAACCACAAGAAAGGAACGATAACTACAGAAAAACCAACAACATTTAAAAAAGGAACAAAAAACGGGAAATCATACCTGAAAACAACTTGAAACCTAAACCTGAAAAACCAACGTATCGAATCAGGGGACAGAAGCAGTATTGAAAAACAACATTTGAGAAACGAAATATCGACAAAGAATGAAACTGAAAAATGGTAAATCATACCCTTCATTTAAGTGCTTATGGCTTGCTTTAGGATGATCTCACATTAAAAAAGATTCAATATTTAATTTCAACACAATACCTGCTAGACAAAAAGCATAAGAGTATTAGACTTTAACAAACTAAGTAATGTGTCCCCTATAAAACTAATAACAACCTAAGCTTAAACACACATAGAAAAAGTCGAATATTTTTATTGAGGACTTTCAACGAACACACGATGAGCAACACAAATAACAAAAGAATAAAATTCAAAATCAAGTTCATCATAAGTTATGAACTACAAATGTTTCAGCACTCCGTCCCATATCTTGTTTGATTGTTTATAGGGTTCCATTCGAATCCATCCAAACAAAAAATTATCAAAATACTACACCAAAAAAAACTTGGAAATCGACCAAACATCAATGAAATGCTGAAGAAAAACATTTGAGGCCAAAAGAACAAACCCTTGCCATCGAAATCCCCACCTGCATAATTGACCAAGTCTGGAAGGAAAACTTATGAGAAACAAGATGCACAACCAAAAGCTGAATTGCAGTTTCATCTTCCAGCCTATGTAAGCTTGGAAGACGATAGAAACCCCCAAAAGAATTCCAGATCTAGAAGAAAATTAAAGCCCCAAATCAGCGATAATTGCAAAAACGACGAAGAAAACCCCTTTCCCACAACGATTCCCCAAAAACCTAGACATGCAAAAACGATGAAGAAATCCCCGAAGATGAAACCCAAATGACATACTCTAAAACCAAAGCCTTCCAAACTCACCTCTGTAGATCCAAACTGAACGACTCTTTTCTCATAGTGGGGAAAGGTTAGAGATGAAGAAAGCCCGTAATGTATACAACAATTTTGAAAACGAAGAAGAATGAGCGGGATTGTTGCCTTGAGAGAAGGAATCGACATCTTGGGAGAAGAACCGACTGTTGATTGTTGAGTTGGGACGTGCGGAATTTCAAATTTTATGCATTAAGGGGTGATACCTAACGCTTTATAAATTGTTTTTAAGACTTTAAGACTTTCATGCATTAAAAGATTGTACCCAAGGCTTTATAAGTTGTTTTTAAGACTTTAAGACTTTTAGTCAAAATGCTTTATAAGATAGCATAGATTAGTTTTCTAAATTTTAATCAATGGCCAAGATTGATCCTCATGTTCACAATGAACATGTGATTTTCATTTGAGCTACCCCCATATATATAGGCCACAATTATTTTACAACCTAATAAAAGGCTACAACTTCTGGCAACCCTCATCTAAATCATTCATTTAGCTCATTGCATTCGGATTCTCAATGATTCTCTAAATGAATTTACCCGATTTCGTCGAATTTCTGCAACAGATGTCGATGCACATAACGGTTCATGTAATGTATCGAATGAAGGTGGTACTTACATGAAACAGTATCCATTTTATGATTGTGTATGCATTTAATGAAACACGTACAAACAAATTTAAATAGGCAAGGTCTTGCACATGCTTTTATATATATATATATATATATATATATATATATATATATATATATATATATATATATATATATATATATGTTGTGTTCCGATGATAAGTTGAGGTTGACGTGAGAAGTGGTTATCAACAACTGGATGAGAAATGAACGCATATTAGGATGAAATGCACCAAGATAAGGTGCATTGAGATGCACCAGATCAATTCTCTTCTAAGTCGCCATTCATGGGAGGATACTTGATTAAAATGACGGATCAGATCCATTTCTCATGCTTCTCATGGTAACTTTAACTTATCACACGATCATTTGTCTATACATATATATAGGCATGGGATCATGTGAGAAGTGTCGTTTTTTTGTGAGAAGTGTGAGAAAATACTTTTAAACCGTTAGATCACTTTTAATCAAATACCCTCCCATGAATTGCGGCTTAAAAATGAGTTGATCTGGTATATCTTGGTGCATCTCATTCTAATATTCGTTAATTTCTCATCCAGCAGTTGATAACCACTTCTCACCATATTTGACCACTCTAACCGGATCGACGTAATGCCGTTAGAAGCAGTGTTGTAGCTGTTGTACGAGTCTGCTGCCGTGTTGCTATGTTGCTAGTTGATCATGTTCGTGGTTCTGTTCGTGTACGTGTTTTTGCAGGTGCACGTCGAGGGTACAAAGTCTCCTGGTATCTGTGCTTGTTTTTGGGTTTGGTTTGTGATGGAACAGTGACCCCACTTTGATCTGTAGTGGGAGTTTTTGGTTTGCTTTGGCTTGCCCTGTTTGCTCCTGGCAAACTAAGCTGTTGTATGTGCCAATACTTTGGCATGTTGGTTTGTAAATAACTTTTGTATGCCTTGTCTTTTGGTGGTAATTAAATCATGCTTTAAAAAAAAAATCAAGTCAAACTATGCGTTTGCCATTGTACCAGATAAAATGAAGCAATGCATCATGCATGTGATTCTAATGATTGCTTTATGTAATCTAAAAACCCCAAGTTTAGTTTGGCACGTAACTTGAGATATTCCCACAATTTAAGTGTTAAACTTCCTCTTTCTCCAACTCTCTAAGAAACCGCTGTGGCGTGATCAAATTATATTTGGAATCTGATTCATTTGGTTATGTTTAATGTTTCATATTGTAAGGAGTCGTTTACTAAACGCTTACCCACATTACCTTACCGGATGAATATGACAAAGACCAAGAATCTTACCTGGTAAGAGCTAAGGCAATGACCTAGAGTCTTACCTGGTAAGCGATAACGAAGACTCTTACCAAGGTTAATGCTTACTAGGAAAATTGTTACATGATGCCGTTTTGGTGAACTACAATATTATCCGGTAAGTAATTGATAGTTTTAACTTTTACCCGTAAGCGCTTACCTAAGTAAGCGTTTAGTAAACGACTCATTATGCGTGCAAGGCTACGACGCACAATATGCTTAGAAGATGCAAAGATTTTTCAAATTAATGAGAGACAATAATTTTAATGGAGAATCTGTTCTTGAACCCTTCTTCTAACTACAGAAGTCCCAATTTGATAAATAAGACAACATCAACTAAAGACAAGAGGAATTAGCTATTGAAAACCCTCAATTGTCTCAATGAAGAGATAGACCTGGAACGACGATGAAGTGACTTTCCTATGAAGCAAGAGACCTTTGTTAAAGTGTATACTATGTATATTTTCAGTTTCACCACCGTATGTGATTGTTTGTCATATAGAAAGGTTGATGTAGGTGAAGGAAGAAATGAAGAACCCAAAATCGCATGTTACTGTAGAAAACGTGCCAGTGAATATTTATTTGCCAAATCAGACAGTTGCTAATGTGTTGTGAACACATTTTGCTTTGTTTTGTTTATATATGTTGTTATTTTCATGATTAGAGTTTTGAGGAAAAATGCGTTTTAAGAAGCCAATGCTAATTTGAAAAGCTCGATTTGATGTTTCATCCTTGGGTCCATATGCTTTGCTCATTGATAAAAAAAATCTTTGCATACTATAATTTACATTTTGTCAAGTTCAAGTTTTGAATTTTATTAACGAGTATTACGTTGCATTAATTTTATATTATTGGTTTACAACAATAAATTATAAAATGTAAACTTGCGTGGATGTTTGATGTGTTACGTCTAGATAGAAATCTGATCAATATTTTAAATTTTTACTAAAATAATATAATTAAAAACATACTGCAATGAGTTGGGCAACAATTATAAAACACAATTTTATTGTAAATCTCTATATATTGCAACTCTATTTTCCTAATTAATATATTCCATCTCATTGTACTATTATAATAACCCAACTAAAAACAAAGAAATTAGCTCTACATTTAATGAATGGATTATCACAATTTTACGACTTTTTTTGGTTTATCGGTAATGGAAGTTAATCTCTGAACACACTCTGTATAAAGTCTGAGTTTTTATATTGCAACTCCCTTTATTCTTACAATAATAGAAGCATTTATAAATAAAAACTTATCATATTTATTGTTACACCTTAAACATTTCATATTTAGTTGAAACTTCTCAATGTTCTTCGTCAACATATTGCAACGACCGCGCAAAGCACGGTAAAATTTCCTAGTTAGAAAAAAAAATATGAAACCAAATCCCTGGATTCAATAGAAAGATACACTAGACGGCTACATCTGCTTTTCTCTAGATGGGTTTGTGTTTCCACCTTTGTGTCACAAACCCATCTACATTGTTGTCATTTTCTGCTTAAACCAGGGATATTGTATGCAATGTGTGCTTTTAATGAGTTTCTACCTAAACTATAAACATGATTTGCAATGTTTGGTCTTCGTTTATTTATGCCTAAACTATGAACATGATTTTCAATGTTTGATCTTCGTAATATTTTTATTTAATGGTATTGGGTGTTGGATTTTCTTTCGGATTTATGGGGTCTTGCTTTTTTGAGTATTGATCCATTAATTCAATACCATCGGTTGTACTTAAGCAAAAGGGGCTAGAATTGAGTATATTAATTTGAAGATTTTTTCGGAGAGATTGCATATATATATATATATATATATATATATATATATATATATATATATATATATATATATATATATATATATTACTTCTCAATTTGTGAGTTGGGAAATTGTATGAGATTTGTGTAAATCACTCCTTAAAGGAGAGAGATGTATATCATACAATATATATAATACAAATTGTGAGTAATAAAAGTAAAAGATATACACCAAAATTAAGGAAATATACATAATAATAATAGTTTCCTATTTTAAAGAATCACCACAGTTTTGTGATGATCTGATGGAGTGATTATCGCTAACACCCCCCCCCCCCCCCCCCCTCAAGCGAAGTGGTGGTGGACCGACCCGAAGCTTGGCTCGAAAATGTTCAAAAAGGGGGCGTGGAAGGCTTTTGGTGAAAATATCGGCCAATTAAAGCGTTGTAGGAACAAACCGAGTGTATAGACGACCGGAGGAAACAAGCTCTCGGACAAAATGATAATCAATGTCGATGTGTTTCGCCCGCTTATGAGATACCGGATTTTGACTTAAGAAAATCCCACTTCGGTTGTCACAAAGAATGGTAGGACGATCTGGTGGTAAACCATGGAGCTCGCGAAGGAGATGTGTGACCCATACGATCTCAGCAGCTGTGTTGGCCATCGCCCGATATTCGGATTCACAGCTTGAGCGAGACACAGTAGGCTGCTTTTTGGCACTCCAAGAGATCAAATATCCGCCAAGGAAGATGGAGTAGCCATAGGTAGAGCGTCGAGTCTCAATGCAACGTGCCCAATCCGCATCCGAATATCCAACAAGAGAGGTGGTTGGAGGCTGTTGAAAAGAGAGCCCGTATGAGTGCCTTTCACATATCGAAGAATGCGTTTTACGGCTTTGAACTGATCATCGGTGGGTGCATGAAGAAATTGACTGACTTGATTTACTGCATAAGACAGGTCTGGTCGAGTGATTGTCAGATATTGAAGTGCCCCCACAAGGGATCGATACATAGTGTTAGGACACAAAATGTCCTAATTATAAGATAGTTTTGTAAAGGGTAATTAATAGTAATATGGGCTTGGATATAGTGTAATGGGCTTTGGCTTATGTAACACCCCAAAACAGGGGTCAACAAAAACTTCCATAAAACGGAAGAGTGGTACACATTTCTAAAGTAAAAGTATACATAATTATCATTACATAACCATTAATACAAAGATTTAGATAATTATAATTACTTTTGGACCACTAGCTTATCTAATCTCTACTATAGAAATCATATTTCAAAAGGTGTCGGAAAGTGCTATCATAAATCTTCTAATCTTTAGCTCTCCAACAATGATCCCATGCTCACACCTCGGTCTAAACCTTCTTGTGTCCGGAACCACTAATATCTGTAACACATAAAACACATAACAAGTGTTAGGCTTTTAAAGCCTAAGTGAGGTTTACACATAGCACATAGAGCATAATCATAGCATGTAGGAATAACAATTCGATACATTCACAAATTGGATTCCATGGAGAAGGCCCATATTGCTACCCAGTTACATCATAATGGAAGATATACCTCTATCGGTACCCCACGGTATTGTCACAGGGCATAACACAACGGAAACCCTACGGTATCCGAAGGTATGAATCAATTACACTTACCCCACAGTGTGTAAGAATATATCCTCCAATGCCTACTAGGTGCTCCTCCAATTATGTGAATACCAAATATATTAATCCAAATAATATTCAAAGCATACTTAACACATAACAATGGTCCAACCATTTAACATGATCAATACTACTTCCATGTAATTCATATACATCCATATGTAATAAATCATATTCCGTATAATATCAATAATAAACATCCACATTTACAATTCAATAATAGGTCCATATTGACCATTAAGCCATCATTACTTCATTAAGACATAAATTAAGCCATCAACATAATAACATACCAATGATGTATAATCAAACCCAAACCTCTAACACTAACATTTATCATGGCATTCTAAATAATAGAACACAATTAATCCACCATAACTTACTTGAATTCTTCTTGTTTCCCTCTTAACCATTAAGAGCTTATTAACCAAGATTTCTCATTAACAATAACGAAATCAAGATAAAGAATGATAATAAGGTATAATACAATTAATTAGATACAAGTTACTCACCTCTAATCTTCAATTGAAACAACCCTAACTTGAAGATTTGAACTTTATCACTCCAATAAGAAGGATGAAGATGTAAAGCCCTTAAGCTTAGATGAAATCGTCTGAGAAGTAGGAGCAAAATTCTGATTTGAGAACTCTAAATGAAAAGGGTAAATGACTAAGGACTAAGAGGTGGGTTTAATCCCCTTTTAGCACGTCAGGTGCTCGGCGCCGATCCCCGCGCCTATGTATCGACGCCACCATCGGCGCCAGCCTCTGTTTGCTAGTCTTCTCAATTTCCACTGATTTAGCCGTAACTTCTTCGTTAGAACTCCGTTTTTACCCCGGAAAGTACCGTTGGACTCGTAATCAAATTACCCATCCAACTAATCCATAAAATCTAATATTTAACTTTATCATCTATTTTTCATCAATTTCCTTAAGGAGTAAACTTACAGATTTCTATCGGAAGTTCTCAATAACAAGTAACAATCACGGAAATTACTTAGGAAATCAATTATAATCTAAGAAGTCAAAGTATAAAGAAATATTAGGACTATTATTACTTACAAGGATTTTCCGGGTGTTACAATTCTCCCCCACTTGAAATAGATTTCGTCCTCGAAATCTTAGATTAAGAAAACAAATGTGGATATCGTCGCTTCATATTCTCTTCCGGCTCCCATTTGATATTAGCTCCACGGTGATGTTTCCATTGCACTTTGACCATATTGATTTCTTTGCGTCGAGTTCCTTTAGTCGAACGCTCCAAAATAGCTTCGGGTTCTTCTATACAATGCTTGTTCTCCACTCTAATTTCTGATAATGGTATCACATTTTCTTCATGACCAAAACACTTACGCAAATAACAAACGTGAAAAGTCGGATGGATTCCGTTCATCTCTGGAGGTAAGTCTAACTTGTAAGCTTGCAAACCCACACGTTCCAAAATAGTAAACGGGCCTAGGAAACGAGGACTCAACATTTCCCCTTTTCCCAAATCGGATTAATCCTTTCCACGGAGATACCTTTAACATTACGCGCTCCCCCACTTGGAATTCAATTGGTTTCCTTTTCTTGTTTGCATAACTCACTTGTCGATCTTGGGCCGCTTTCAATCGTTCTCTAATAATCTTGACCTTATCCGCCGTTTCTTGAACAATTTCCGGTCCAGCAAACTGTTTCTCTCCCGCTTCCAACCAACAAGCCGGAGTCCTACACTTTCTCCCATAGAGTGCTTCAAATGTCGCTGCCTTCAAGCTAGAATGGTAACTATTGTTGTAAGCAAACTCTATTAACGGTAGATGCGCGTCCCAATTTCCACCAAATTCGATTACACAAGCCCTTAACATATCTTCTAGTGTTTGAATGGTCTTTTCACTTTGACCATCCATCTGCGGGTGATAAGCCGTGCTCAAATTCAATCTAGTACCAAGTCCTTCTTGTAGTGCTTACCAAAATCGTGACGTGAACCGACTGTCCCTATCAGAAACTATGGATACAGGCACACCATGCCGTGAAACCACTTCATCAATGTAAAGTTTTGCCAACGAGTCCATTGATGAGGTTTCTCGCATTGCCAAGAAATGCGCACTTTTCGTCAATCGATCCACAATTACCCATATTGTATTATTACCTTTCAAAGTTCTAGGTAATTTTGTTATGAAGTCCATTGTGATCTTTTCCCATTTCCACTCGGGTATTTCCAAAGGCTGCAATTTACCATAAGGTAATTGATGTTGAGATTTTACTTGAGAACAAGTTGTGCATTCACTTACATACCGCGCCACATCCAACTTCATAACCGGCCACCAATATTGCAACTTTAGATCTCTATACATTTTGGTGCTCCCGGGATGAATAGAGTACTTCGATTTATGAACTTCATCCATAAGTAACTTTCTATTCTCGCCGATCTTTGGTATCCATACTCGCCCATTGAACAGTTTAACCCCACGGCTATCTTCAGTTAGCAACTGTTTCTGCTTCACCATCACTTCATCTTTAAGATTTTCTTCTTTCAATGCTTCCACTTGCGCGAGTCTTATGCGGTCAATCAAACTTGATACAATGTCTATTTTAGCAAAATCTGCTCGTAGACCCCTACCACACTCTTTCCGGCTCAAAGCATCAGCAACGACATTAGCTTTACCTGGATGATAAAGCAGTTCACAATCATAATCCTTGAATAATTCCAACCACCTTCGTTGTCTCATGTTCAACTCCTTTTGGTCGAAGACGTACTTCAAACTTTTATGATCAGTATACAATGTGCATTTGGTACCATAAAGATAGTGTCGCCACAACTTTAATGCAAAAACTATTGCGGCCAATTCTAAGTCATGAGTGGGGTAATTCTTTTCGTGCACCTTGAGTTGTCTCGAAGCATAGGCTATTACTTTTCCTCGTTGCATTAAAACACAACCCAAACCCATTTTAGATGCATCACTGTAAACCACAAAATCTTCTGATCCTTCAGGCAAAGCTAAAACAGGTGCTTCACACAGTTTCTTTTGAAGGGTACGGAAAGCCTCTTCTTGAGTTTCGGTCCAAATAAAATTCACATTCTTCCGAGTGAAGGCTGTCAAAGGAGATGCGATATTTGAGAAGTCTTGAATAAACCTTCGGTAGTAACCCGCCAATCCCAAGAAGCTTCGTATTTCACTCGGACTCTTGGGCGGTTCCCATTTCATAATTGCCTCAACCTTTGAAGAATCCACCTTCACCCCATCTTGAGTAACTACATGACCCAAGAACTGTATCTCTTGCAACCAAAAATCACATTTCGAAAATTTCGCGTAAAGTTTCTCTTTTCTTAATGTCTCTAACACTTCACGGAGATGAGATTCGTGATACGCTTCATTCTTAGAGTATACCAATATATCATCGATAAAAACAATTACCGATTTATCAAGAAAAGGTCGGCACACCCGATTCATCATGTCCATGAACACCGCCGGTGCATTCGTCAAACCGAATGGCATTACTAGGAATTCGTAATGACCATAGCGGGTTCGAAACGCCGTCTTTGGAATGTCGTCTTCTTGCACCCTTACTTGATGATAACCCGAACGTAAATCAATCTTTGAAAAATATGTCGCTCCTTGCAATTGATCAAATAAGTCATCGATTCTGGGAAGTGGATATTTGTTCTTCACGGTTACCTTATTCAGCTCTCTATAATCTATACACATACGCATTGAGCCATCTTTCTTCTTTACAAATAAAACTGGTGCTCCCCACGGTGACGAACTCGGTCTCACAAATCCCTTATCCAAGAGTTCTTGAAGCTGTGCCATCATCTCTTTCACTTCCAACGGAGCCAAGCGATAAGGTGTTTTAGCAATCGGAGATGCTCCCGGCATCAAGTCTATCTTGAACTCTACTTGACGATCTGGTGGTAAACCTGGCAATTCTTCGGGAAATACGTCAAGAAACTCGCACACGACTTTCACATCTTCCACTTTCTTATTTTCCATCTTAGTATCAATCACATATGCCAAGAATGACTTACAACCTTTTAATACACACTTCCGCGCCTTTAGCATAGTCATA
This sequence comes from Saussurea involucrata, assembly GCA_033807775.1. Classification (NCBI taxonomy): domain Eukaryota; kingdom Viridiplantae; phylum Streptophyta; class Magnoliopsida; order Asterales; family Asteraceae; genus Saussurea; species Saussurea involucrata. The sequence continues at coordinate 51,517,062 of CM066323.1, forward strand.
GACGCCATTTCTCCCTTCCTCCGATCTCCATATATTACAATAGGGTTTCCGTCAGAAGATGGTATACGAATTAGCTTCTTAGCACACACAATTTCAGCTTGAATTTCTGCTAACCAATCCATCCCAACCACTACATCAAAATCCCCAATCAAAATTGGCATTAAATCTACTGGAAAATTCTTCCCTTCTATCTCTAGCGGACATCTTCGCAAAACATCTCTTACCACAACATTTTCACCATTAGCTATTTCTACTAACAAAACTTCTTCTAACTGACTAACAGGCAAATTTAACTTTTGAATAAATGATAATGACACGAATGAATAACTTGCACCAGAATCAAATAAAACACGCGCAGGTACGGAGTTTAGAAGAAATGTACCCGACACCACATCTTTTGAACTTCTAGCTTCATCAGTCGACATTTGAAATGCCCTTCCAGTTGCCTTTGGTGGTTCTGACTTGGGTTTCCCAGATCCGCCTGTCTTTAACCTTGGGCAATCTCTCTTCACATGACCCGGCTCACGGCATTTAAAACAAATTACCGCTTTTATGGAACAATCCCGCATTAAGTGCCCAACTTTTCCACATTTGCTACAAGTTAGAGGACCCTGATACTGACGAGTGTTACACAGACCCACATGAGATTTCCTGCATCGATTACACCATCTAGCCTCGTTACGACTATCTCCACCTTTATTCCCCGTGAATGGTCTTTGTTGACGAAAATTTCCAGACGACCCTTCCCATTTCCTTTTCTCACTTATGGGTCCACTCTCCAACTTTCCTTGAACCAAATCATCTTCTATCCGCAAAGATTCTTCAATTGCTTCTTGTATCGTTGAAACTTTAGCATTTCTCAAAGCAGTTTTCATACTAGCCGGTAATCCCCTTTGATACGTCATTATCTTTGTTTTCTCGTCAGGAGCTAAGTGTTCCACCATATTTAACTTCTCCAGAAACAATCTTGAGTATTCCATAACTAACATATCTCCTTTCTTCATCCCACGGAACTCATCCTCAATCTTGTCTAGTGCCCGATCACTGCAATACTTTTCAAGAATTTTCTTTTTGAAAGCTGCCCACGTGAATTTCGCCAATAGTGCAGGTGCGATTGATGGACGTGTAAGATTCCACCACGTAAGAGCTTCACCCTTAAGGAGATGAGATGCAAATTTAACCTTTTGAGAGTCTTCACATTCGCTTGCTTCAAAAGACATCTCAACTTCTCGAATCCAGTTCATACATTTGGTGGGATCAGTAGTTCCTACAAACTCTGGAGGTTTACATCCCAAAAACGTCTTGTATGTGCATCTCCGTTCCTTTCTTCCTTCCCGAATAGTCGTATCTGTTTCCGCATTTAAAGTATTTTCCAAATTACCTTGCCCATTCAAAGCATTTTCTGCAATCGTCTCGCGTTGTCGAATGCTGTTATCTCTATCATCTAACATCTTCATAAGTCGCTCATGTTGTTGAGTCATAGCAGATTCCATGACTCGGAGCATACTATTCTTCAACCGAGTTTCAAGAGCGTCTTCTTCCATTACTGGGTTCGAGGTACCAATGTTGAGTCTTGGTATATTTTCTGTTCCTCCACCTAAATTACGCGGTCTCGGAGAATGTCTAGCTGTTGCTTGATTTTCAGGTTGGTCAGCAGTAGATTCAGATGCTGACTGACCATCAGGTGGTCGCTGCACTTGACTTCGAGTATTCACCATTTCAGTCTGTCAAACACGTGAGAATAAGGTAAGAATTAGACTAATTTTGTGTACTAATACACTTATCAATTACCATAATAATAGAGATCAAGTACACTTACATAACACATATTCATAATAACATTAGCCAGATGAAATTATGAACATGTAATATACAAGTATTCTTATTATCATCATTATAATTTTCAACAAATGTATTTCCACAATTCCTAACACTCTCCCATCCTATGTTATCTACCCATTCAACATTATTCAATCTTATTATTTTCAGCTTAAGTCTAGGCATACTATAGTCATACCTAGTTCACTTAAACTAGAGCTCTGATACCAACTTGTAACACCCCAAAACAGGACGTCAACAAAAACTTCCATAAAACGGAAGAGTGGTACAAATTTCTAAAGTAAAAGTATACATAATTATCATTACATAACCATTAATACAAAGATTTAGATAATTATAATTACTTTTGGACCACTAGCTTATCTAATCTCTACTATAGAAATCAGATTTCAAAAGGTGTCGGAAAGTGCTATCATAAATCTTCTAATCTTTAGCTCTCCAACAATGATCCCATGCTCACACCCCGGTCTAAACCTTCTTGTGTCCGGAACCACTAATATCTGTAACACATAAAACACATAACAAGTGTTAGGATTTTAAAGCCTAAGTGAGGTTTACACATAGCACATAGAGCATAATCATCGCATGTAGGAATAACAATTCTATACATTCACAAATTGGATTCCATGGAGAAGGCCCATATTGCTACCCAGTTACATCATAATAGAAGATATACCTTGATCGGTACCCCACGGTATTGTCACAAGGCATAACACAACGGAAACCCCACGGTATCCAAAGGTATGAATCAATTACACTTACCCCACGGTGTGTAAGAATATATCCTCCAATGCCTACTAGGTGCTCCTCCAATTATGTGAATACCAAATATATTAATCCAAATAATATTCAAAGCATACTTAACACATAACAATGGTCCAACCATTTAACATGATCAATACTACTTCCATGTAATTCATATACATCCATATGTAATAAATCATATTCCGTATAATATCAATAATAAACATCCACATTTACAATTCAATAATAGGTCCATATTGACCATTAAGCCATCATTACTTCATTAAGACATAAATTAAGCCATCAACATAATAACATACCAATAATGTATAATCAAACCCAAACCTATAACACTAACATTTATCATGGCATTCTAAATAATAGAACACAATTAATCCACCAAAACTTACTTGAATTCTTCTTGTTTCCCTCTTAACCATTAAGAGCTTATTAACCAAGATTTCTCATTAACAATAACGAAATCAAGATAAAGAATGATAATAAGGTATAATACAATTAATTAGATACAAGTTACTCACCTCTAATCTTCAATTGAAACAACCCTAACTTGAAGATTTGAACTTTATCACTCCAATAAGAAGGATGAAGATGTAAAGCCCTTAAGCTTAGATGAAATCGTCTGAGAAGTAGGAGCAAAATTCTGATTTGAGAACTCTAAATGAAAAGGGTAAATGACTAAGGACTAAGAGGTGGGTTTAATCCCCTTTTAGCACGTCAGGTGCTCGGCGCCGATCCCCGCGCCTATGTATCGACGCCACCATCGGCGCCAGCCTCTGTTTGCTAGTCTTCTCAATTTCCACTGATTTAGCCGTAACTTCTTCGTTAGAACTCCGTTTTTACCCCGGAAAGTACCGTTGGACTCGTAATCAAATTACCCATCCAACTAATCCATAAAATCTAATATTTAACTTTATCATCTATTTTTCATCAATTTCCTTAAGGAGTAAACTTACAGATTTCTATCGGAAGTTCTCAATAACAAGTAACAATCACGGAAATTACTTAGGAAATCGATTATAATCTAAGAAGTCAAAGTATAAAGAAATATTAGGACTATTATTACTTACAAGGATTTTCCGGGTGTTACATCTTAACTATGTAACAAGGGGTATATATTGATAAGTGTGTGTAATTAGGGTTAAGAGAGTCATTGCAATGTAGCCTCCATAAGGTGTTTGTGTGTGTTCTAGAGAGAGATCCATTCTCTCTCTAGGATAGTTCTTCCACATGAATAATACACCATTTTCATTATATTATATCATCTTGTTACTATCTACAATTTATGAATCGTTGCCTTGTTAAAATGGGACTAACACATAGTAGGGTCCGAAAACGCGGAGCCAATACTAGAAAGCATCTCCGAAGTAGAAAGAGGCGTAGGCATAGACTTGGCTTCCAACAACTTGGCCCGAGCAAGAATGTCATCAGCATACTTGGCTTGGCTTAGAAATAGCCCGTTATTGGTGTAAGAAACCTCGAGGCCCAAGAAGTAACTAAGTTGGCCAAGATCCTTTATTGCAAACTCACGATGCAGTTGCGATGTGAATTTTCGAATCAGTGGTTCACTATTCCCGGTAAGGATTATGTCATCAACATAAACCAATAGATAAAGCAGGAAAGTGTCTCGTTTAAAAACGAACAACGATGAGTCGGCTCGACTACATGAGAAACCAAGATGACTAAGAAAGTCACTGAGCCGTTTGAACCAAGCACGCGGGGCTTGTTTAAGACCGTACAATGCCTTTTTGAGGCGACAAACATGATGGGGAAGACGTGGATCAATAAAACCTGGAGGTTGCTCCATGAATACGGTTTCGGTTAGGTGCCCATTCAAGAAGGCATTTTTTTACATATAGTTGATGAAGATGCCATTTGTGCATTACAGCGAGAGAAAAGACAATGCGAACCGTAGACGCTTTGACAACTGGGCTAAATGTATGAGAATAGTCCAACCTAGGAATTTGTGTGAACCCCTGTGCAACTAAGCGAGCCTTAAACCGGTCAACAGTACCATCTGAGTGATGTTTGGTGCGAAACACCCATTTGGAACCAACAACATTTGTAGAGTGAGGGCGTGGAACGAGAGTCTACGTGTCATTGGCATGTAAAGCATTCATTTCTTCTTTCATAGCCTTGACCCATCGAGGATTTTTGGCAACAGATTTGAAGCCTTTAGGGTCTGCCATGGCAAAAAGAGCAAGATGAAGGCCATTTTGTTGAAGATGAGCAAGATCAACAAAGTGTCGTGGTTTAAAGATACCGACTCGTGATCTTGTGATCATAGGGTGAGCCGAGGCGGTGGTGGTTGGAGTGGAGGTGGATTGAGTATGTATTGAGACCGTAGGTGATGGCGTAGGAGCGGTAGGAGCTCGTGGCGAAGGTGATTGAATAGGTCTGGAAATTGAGGGAGCCGACTCGGGACATAGTGAACAGGGGCCGAGAGTTAGTGACAGAGACCCCAAAGCCTGAGAAGGACCACCACTCGGCTTTGATTGGCCCGACATCGGATCTGCAGGGGCAGACTCATCAAAATTGGAGAAATACAGTTTGGCAAGATCTACAGGAGGCAACTGTCCAGAAAATGGAAAAGTGGTCTCATCAAACTGAGCATGCCGAGTAGTATAAACCCGTGAAGTGGAGGGATCCAAACATCGATATCCCTTGTATTGATTGTTGTAGCCAATAAAAACGCATGAGACACTCCGAGGAGCAAGCTTATGTGCCGAGTAGTCTCGTAAGTAAGGAAATACTCGACACCCAAAAGTGCGAAAGATGTCGTAAGTTGGTGCACGACCGAAAATCAATTCAAACGGGGACTTGTGTTGTAAGACTTTAGATGGCAAACGATTGATAATATAGGTAGCCGAAGCGAAAGCATCGACCCATAATGATGCGGGACAATGTGCATTGAATAACATAGCCAACCCCGTTTCGGTGATGTGACGATGTTTGCGTTCGGCTCGACCATTTTGTTGGGGCGTGTGTGGGCAAGAGATTCGATGAAGAGTACCATTTGTTGTAAGGAAGGTAGTGACAAGGTGGTTTTGAAACTCAGATCCACCATTGCTTTGAAAGGTTTTAACTTTACATGTAAACTGTGTTTGCACAAAACTAAAGAAAGCTGTCATCACATTATAAAACTCAGATTTTGCCTTAAGAGGGTAAAACCAAGTAAAACGTGAAAAGTCGTCAACAAAAATCGCATAATATCGAAAACCATTTGTAGATGCAATAGGGGCCGGTCCCCACAAATCACAATGTATCATATCCAAAACATGACAAGAGCGTTTAGGATTAAGTTCAAATGGCAAATGTTTGCTTTTGGAGAGTTGACAAGGTGAACAAATACATGGTTTTGGCAAAAGAGACGTAACCGATAAATGTCCCGATTTAGCTAATAAAGTAATAATATTAAACGCAACGTGGCCTAGCCGATTGTGCCAGAGCTCGTAGGAGGCACAAAGTCGCTTGGATAGTATGGTTGCCATGAAAGCTTTCTGACTTCGCTCTAACACATAAAGACCTTGTTTAACTCTGCCCCGTGAAGAATTTCCTTTGTGTGACGATTCTGAATAGCAAAGAAATTGTCAGAGAATATAACGTCAACCAGATGATCCTTGGTTAACTTGCTGATAGAAAGCAAATTCTTGGTGAGATGAGGAACAACCAAAACATCCAATAACTTAAGTTCTGTAGAGAAAGACGAGTTACCAATACGGGAAATATTTAAAGAATTGCCATTGCCGAAGGTGACCGTGTCTTGACCCGTATAAGGTGTAGAGGAATCAAGAGATGTAGGCGATGGTGTAATGTTAGCGGTTGCTCCAGAGTCTATGTACCAGTTTGGTGAACCATCATTAACATGACACTGAGAGTGAAAGGCATGAGCAAGATTAGCATCAACAGAAGGTCCACGAGAGGCAAAAGTAGAGAGATCTGGACACTGGTGAGCGTAGTGGCCGTCTTTGCGGCATAGTTGGCAATGAGGGGGGCGTCGGCCACGTCCCCGACCACCAAAATAGACACCCCGAGACTGTGAACTACGTCCACGACTATTAGAGCCGCCACGATGGGATGAAGAACGCTGATGTTGAGCATTGAAAACGGCTGTTGGTACAGAAGAACCATGAACAGATTTGAGAAATAGTTCATGGCCTTCGGCTTGAGAAAGAAGATCACGAAACGCAGGACGAGGTTTAACCGCCCGCTGTGCAGTGGAAAAAGTCTCAAAAGAGGGCCCAAGACCGCAAAGGAACCAGTGAGACTTTTCAATGTCGTCAACAGGTTGCCCGATAGCTGACAGTTGGTCACAATGGGATTTAAATTTTCGACCGTAATCTGAGACAGATGAAGTACCTTTCTGCAGTTGTCGGAGAGAATCACAAAGAATATGCATTCGTTCCACTGAGTCATGGCTGTAGGCTGCCTCAAGGGCACTCCAGACAGCTTGGGCAGTGGTAAAACCGAGGGCTTCGCCATGGCTTCTTCGGTAAGAGACAACTGTATCAAAATAAGGACCCGTTGGTCAGCCTCTCGCCAAGTAGCAAATGCTGGATTGGGAGATTCGGTGCCGTTAGTTGTGATAGTTGGTGAGGGTTGCTTAACGGTGCCATCAATGTATCCGAGAAGCTTTTGGTAGGAGAGGAGGGGGAGAATTTGATTTCTCCATAATAGGTAATTGGAAGAGGATAGCTTAATGGTCATCATGTGAAGAAGTGTGGCAAGGGGAAGGGATGAATCAGAAGGTTGAGGGGAGGACGGGATTTCGCCGGCAGCCATTGAGCGGGGAAGCAGAAGGGTGGAAGATGATCGATTAGGCTGATACCATATGAGATTTGTGTAAATCACTCCTTAAAGGAGAGAGATGTATATCATACAATATATATAATACAAATTGAGAGTAATAAAAGGAAAAGATATACACCAAAATTAAGGAAATATACATAATAATAACAGTTTCCTATTTTAAAGAATCACCACAGTTTTGTGATGATCTGATGGAGTGATTATGACTAACAAATTGTTGTTGGACTATGTTATCTAATCCTCCAAGGCGTGCAATACAAATGTGTTTGAGATGTATTTGCTGGTGTTTTTGTTCGTGATAATAGAGAAATTGCATATTATACTATGAACATGATTTTCGATGTTTAAGCTTCCTAATATTTATTTAATTGCTTTCATCTAATTTTCAAATGAGTTGTGTGTAATTAGTCTTGTATCTTCTGGCTTATTCTATAAATTCTCAGGGGGTGTTTGGTTTTTTTTAAGGAATGAGAATGAAAATAGGAATGCACGAGATTGAGAATAGAAATGAGCATTCCATTGATGCTGTTTGGTTAAACCAATATAATTAATAAAAAAATATTTTATATATACTTCTTAATACAAATATGTGACGTCCAACATGAAAATAAAAATTATTTTTCATTCAACGTCGAGAAATGAAGGGACGTTTGAGAAAAAATGACCAAGTGGGAATAAAATTTTCATTCCCTCCAATTTGGTATGGAATGGACGTTAATGGGTTTAGGGTAATGATTCTAGAGTAAATTACATGAATCGTCCCTGATGTTTGGTCCCTTTTTGGATATGGTCCCTATTTCGAAAAAATTACACGGATCGTCCCTGAGGTTAGACAAACCGCACGAAATTGGTCCCTCCCTCTAACAGAATTTGTTAACCCCGTTAAGTCAAGGGGTATTTTGGTCTTTTTACATTTATTTTTGTCTTTATTCTAAAAGAAAAGTAAAAAACAAATAATTAAATTAAAATTAACCCCCCACCCACTACCCCCCCCCCCCACCCACCCTCCTTCTTCTTCCTCACGACCCCCCACCTCCGGTATTCGATTTCTCCGCTATTCTCGTCAAATCCGTCTCCACAAGGTTCGACAATATCGTGCTACACTTAATCGCTTCATCTCTCCGTTCACAAAACCACGTTTGCAGCGTGAAACGAATGAATTCCACAAAAGTTGTAATCGGAAAGGTTCTCGCCTCCTTCGTTTTCGTGTTGAAGCTTTCAGCGTAATTACTCGTCATGATATTATAACGATTCGCGGGAAAATAAGCACGAGACCATCGGTCAAACCCGATACCCTCCAGATACTCGGCTATTAAAGGATTCATTTCTTTTATTGCGTCAAAGTGCTTGTGAAACTCCGTTTTGCGAAACGCGTGTGCCGCTAAGAACATGGTTTGATGACAGTGCTCAGTTTTGAACTTATGTTTTACGTTCGTAATAATATGGTGGTAACACGCACCGTGGTAGGCGTTTGGAAAGACCATCTCGAGAGCATCAACGATGATGCTATTATTCCTATCGGAAACAAACACTAAATTCTCGACTTCCCCGATTACTTCCTTCAATTTTCTCATGAAATAACAATACGAGTTGTGATTCTCACTATCGACGATAGCATGAGCAAGAGGAAACAATTGGTTATTAGCATCCAATGCAACCGCACATAACATGTACCCGCCATATTTCGTCTTTAAAAACGTGCCATCCACGCATATCACGGGTCGACAAGCTTTAAACCCGATTCTCGATGCTCCAAGGGCAAAAAAGGAATAAAGAAAGTGGCCATCTTCGGTTACAAAGTCGGTAATCGTACATGGATTCCGTTCTTGCAACATGTACAAATAAGCGGGTAATTTGGAATACGAATCGCCGACTGCACCCCTCACGTACATAAGCGCTTTTTCTCTACATCTCCACGCCTTTTCATAGCTCATATCGATTCCGTATTGTTTCTTCATATCTCCTCTAATATCGTTTGCCAAATAGCTAGTTCCTTCGTTGACGTATTTGTTCTTGATTAAGTGGCCAACGATCTATGGTGCTGCTTGGCGGTGGTCTTAGGTGGTGGCCGGAGGTGGTGGGTGGAGGTGGGGGGTCGTAAGGAAGAAGAAGGAGGGTGGGTGGGTGGGGGGGGGGGTAGTGGGTGGGGGGTTAATTTTAATTTAATTATTTGTTTTTTACTTTTCTTTTAGAATAAAGACAAAAATAAATGTAAAAAGACCAAAATACCCCTTGACTTAACGGGGTTAACAGATTCTGTTAGAGGGAGGGACCAATTTTGTGCGGTTTGTCTAACCTCAGGGACGATCCGTGTAATTTTTTCGAAATAGGGACCATATCCAAAAAGGGACCAAACATCAGGGACGATTTATGTAATTTACTCATGATTCTATTATATTATATCAAACCAAACAACAGTTTTCATTATCATTCTCATTCATTACCCCTCAATACCCCAACCAAACACCCCCTCAGTCTTAAATTTTGGTGAACGATTTTTTGAACTAATTTACCGGCTTCTTGTTACACACAAGTCCTCTTTCTTCATAGAGTTTTGGCTTTAGTATTTAGATATTTGAATTTTTTTTTCTTACGTTTCCTTCAATCTTATGTTAAAACTCTTATCATTGTTGTGATTTGTGTATACATTGCTTGTTTTATATCTACTGGCTTTTATTTTCTTGCAGGTACTACAAACTTCTAATCATAATGGCAAATTGACGATAAGCAAAAGCATACAAAGCGAAAAAAAACTATACAACTATTAACGAGATGGTGAAAATATCGAATCAAACGATGAGTATAGAATAAAAAAAATGTTTCAGATGTTCAGTACTTTGTTATTGGTGTTCTCATATAATATTCATATTATTTGTAATATTATTTGTACTGTATGTGTTGATAATAAATTTAATTCATATTTTAGGTTTTCAAATGTAATTTTATTTTCACCTTAAATAATAAAATAGTCACAAAAATTAGCATATGGCAATAGTGTTAGTGCCTTAATTATCAAGTTGTACCAAGTAGAGAGACCTAATGTGTAAATGCTAAGTTACAAACTATATAATGTAATTTTCCTCTAGATTAGCATTAGGTCATCCATTCTTACACACACTATTACACATTTGCACTTTCTCTCTACATTCTCTATTTGTGTCCTTGTTGATTGTTCTTACTGAATATATGGATGGCTCTATGAGATTATTCACTGATTGATTAATTGTTCTGGGATCACAATTGGTATCAGAGCACAGTACATCATTTTGATCAGATTAGTTTTTGAGGTTTTTGCAAAAAGTTTGAGTGTTCTTCATTTTTTTCATCTAATTGATTGATTTTGGCCATTTGAGTACTTCAAACGGATTAGAATCGATCAAGGGGTGTTTGCTGGTAATCCCTGAGTGATTTGATTCCGCAATTTCACTAGGATTAGACTCAGTTTTTGCAAATTCATCATTTTCGGACTTTTTGTAAAAATCACCGTTTGGGATTAAAAAATCACTGTTCAGTTGATTTTTGGACGAAACTTGAAGTATTAAAGTTGTCCAGAACATCAGTGCAAACCTGCGTACCAATTTCAGCCAAATTGGATCATTTTTTAGGATTAGACTTACAATCGTTTAAATCTTCATCACTATCGCAACCTTGGATCGTTTGAATATTCATAAGTATCGCAACCTTGGATGTTCTTCATTATCGCAACAATCATTCGTGAACAGTATTTCATCGCAACTGCTCTTTGCGATAAGGCTATTTTATCGAAATTTTTCAAAAGTGAACAGTAAAATATCGCAACTGCCCTTTGCGATAATCCGTTTTTATCGCAACTCTTTAAGTGTGAACAGTTCTTTATCGCGACTCTCTATTGCGATAAAATCTATCTGTGAGTTCATCGCAACCACTTTGTTGCGACATAACTTTCTTTTGCGACAAAGTTGCTTGCGACAAACTCTGTTCTTGCGATAATCTTGGGTTGAGACAAAGTGTTGGTTGAGACAAAGTGTTGTGATAAGACTTAAGTTGAGATAAACTTGGTGTTGCGATAATACTTGGGTTGAGACAAACAGTGACTTGCGACAAACAGTGTGAACAACAATTCTCTAATCGGATCAAAAGGGTACTTATCGATCATTAACAAGTAATCTAAAATGACAGCTAGAGACATACTGACTATTGGGTCAAATGACAAACCACCTGTGCTTTTTCCCAAAGAATTCAAAATATGGAGAGACAGATTTATGGATTACGTTGAACGTTAAGAAAATGGGGACTACATTGTTCATTCACTTGAGAATGGTCCTGTGGGGGGTACAGAGAAGAAGAGGACTAGCTGCTGATGGTGAGCCAATTCCAGAATGGGTGGAAGTTGAACCAATACATTATGATGTTGAACAAAAGAAACGTTACAATGCAGACAAAGCGGCAAAATCATTAGTTATGCAAGCCTTGACTAATGATATTTATCAGAAGGTAGACAGTAAGAACATTTCTGGGAAAACTATGTTTGATGAGTTAATTAAGCTGTATCAAGGATCTGAGGTGGAAAATCAGATGAGAGTCTCCAATGCCATAAACAAGTACGAGAATTTTAAACAAAAAGATGGTGAGGCACTGATCATACGTACGATCGTTTCATCACAATACTGAATGAGCTGAATAGGTACAACATAGGCAAGAAAATAATCGAGCACAATGTGAAATTATTGAGTGTTCTTCAACCTGAATGGAAGAAGTATGCTTATAGGATGAAACAGAATGCTAGATTAGCTGATTTGCCTTTACAGGAAATGTATGAAACTTTGAAACAAGATGAGGATGATGCTGATGAGAAAAGGGATAAGAAAAAGAAGAAAGAGAAGAAATAAGTTAAGGAAGAAAAAATTGATCCACTTGCGTTGATATCTACCAAATCCGTCAAGAAATATGCAAAGAATGTTGGTAATGAGTCGGATGACGAACAATATGAAAGAGATGGATTGGAAGAAGCTGAAAGCCTGAAACAAGCAATGATACTTCTTACAAAAGCTTTTCAAAAACAGTTTGTGAGAAGGCCTGGTTCTAATAATCAGAGATATGCATCAGGCTCCAAGAATTTTGAACACAAAGATCGTGTCGAGTCAAGAAAGAAGTTTGATGAGAAAAGGGATGAATAAAAGAGGGATGACAAGAGGGTTGAGGAAAAGAAGGTGTTTGAGAAAAAGGGTGAAGAACCAAAGTGCTATAAATGTGGAAAGACTGGACACTTCGCCAAGGAATGTTGGAAGCCGAGAGTCAGAGATTCCGATTACTATAAGAACAAGATGCTGCTTGCTAAGCAAAAGGAATCAGAGATAGCATTGTTGGTTGAAGAGGAATACTGGCTTGATCAAACTGATGATGAAGCAGATGATGAGACGGCTGCTCAAACAAAGATGTGCTTCATGACTAGAAACACCGATGAAGAGGAGTCATAATCTACTTCAGAGACAAATGAGGTACATTCCGATCTTTATAATCAATTTTTTACTCAACAAGCATATCAACAAAAGAAATTAGAGGATCTAACAAATAAATTGAGAAAAGCAGATGAACTAATTTCCACTCAAAGAGAAAGACTGATAGAACAAGAGAGTCACATTGAAAAACTCGAAAAGAAAAAGACTGAATTTGATGTAGGTCTAGCGTATTTTCAAAGTCGAATAACTGAATTATCATAACTGTTAGAGAGTTCGGAAGCTAAGAAGAATGAGTTTGAAAACCTTCTTCATGCCTATAAGAATAGGAACACTGAGCTGAGCGATAATGTCGGAAGAAAATTTGTACAAAGCAGGCCAAACTGAGCAAACAATTCACATGAATAAGCCCAGTAAATTTCGATATTTCAATTCTAAGTGGGGCATAGGGTATGACAATCCACATTACCTGATGAATGCCTTAATAAAATCCCCCACTCTTTATGAATTTGATTGGTTTATTCTTTCATCACATCCTAGCTATCAAATCAAATGGCTTAAAATGGATGATGATGACTATGAGGCTAAGGAAGAAGTAAAAAGAAAAACTACTGTTAAGATGCAACTTCCTTTTTGGTATGGTCCTGATAATGAGAAGGCATTAGAAAACGAGAAAACCTTGCCAAATGACTATTTTGAGAGTTATGTTGTTGAACAACCAGAGGAAATGGAAAATACTCAAAAAGAAACTAATGAAAAACCAGTTTTTGAGGGTAAAAGGTATTTTCCACCAATGGTTCTTGAACAAAAACTCATGGGCCTCGAAAGCAAGATTAAAAGTACTATTCAATAAGTCAGAAATGATGAAAAACTTGCTTTTGAGATCGAAAAGGAAGTTATGATCACAGTGTTTTCAGAAAGTTTAAAGGAAATGAAAACAAAACTTGAGAAAATATCTGAAGAAAAAGTTCCAAAAGAAAAGCAATCTTCAGATTCAGATGTTTCCTCATGCAAAGCTTTCATGGGAAATACTGTTTTTAGGAGTTTGACAGTTGATGACCAAGATGATGCTGAATCTTGGGATTTGGAAAGTCAATTTGTTAAAGCTTCTCCTAAAATGCATTTTTATACAGAAGAAGAAAAAGTTTTTGAAAAAGAACAAAATGAATTTCTCTTTCCAAAGTCTTATGGTATCTTTCATACTTCATTGGACAGTCAGTCTGATTCTGATACTGAGATTGTTTGTGACGGGAAGAATAAACAAGCACAAGAAACTGTTGTACAATTTGACTTTAACGCAAGGCTTCCAGATCACACTGATTTTATAATCAAAGAAGAAGCACCTAAGAAGAATTTCTTTAAGGGTGAATCTTCAAAATCTGTTGAAAAACCTTCTGCTAATGATTATTATTCAAAATCTAAATCGAAACAATCATTACAGAAGAAGAAAAGAAAAACAAAAAGAAAGAAGCAAAATAATTCTTTTCAAGCTTAGTATTCCAATGCTTACAACTCCTATCTTTTTGGCATTTCAGATCGTTATTTGAGAAACAATACGCGTATCGAGTGGAGAATAAAGGAGTCCACACAGGATGTGGCCCAGAGAAAATCATCCCACGCTGTTTTAAATTCCAAGAAAAACAATTTTGTTTCAAATGTTAGTGATCATGGTGTTGGCAATAGACAAAAACTTGTAATCCCATACAAGGTTTATTCAATGCGACAACTGATTAATTTAGCACATGATCAAATTTGTTGTTCTTCTTGTGGTGTGGATGATTTTATCTGCAAATCTGACTATAACCGTTGGTTTTATTCAAACAATTACTTTAACACAGGTTATAGATATCATTATGTCAAGTCCAAATCTACTAATCAGAAAGGACCCATTTGGAAATGGGTACCAAAAACCATCTAATTTCCATTTTGCAGCCCAGTCATGTCTGGTACTTAGATTCAGGCTGCTCAAAGCACATGACTGGAAGAAAGGAGTTGCTCGTTAATTATGTGGAAAAGTATCGTGGTAGGGTTAAGTTTGGGAATGATCAGTATTCTCCAATTTTGGGTTATGGAGATATGGTCAAAGACAATGTCAGGATTACTAAAGTCAATTACGTTGAAGGTTTAGGACACAATTTGTTTAGCATAGGTCAATTTTGTGATAAAGATCTAGAAGTCCATTTTAAGAAGACTCGGTGTGCAGTTCTAACCGACGGAGGAGATGAGCTTCTAGTTGGTTCGAGGAAGTCAAATCTTTACACTATTGACCTATCAAAGCTCAAGCCTAAGAATGACGTATGTCTGATGTCTAAAGCATCAATGGAGAAAAGTTGGTTGTGGCATAGACGACTATCTCATCTCAATTTTCGTTACATTCAAAAACTGACGTTGGGTGAATTAGTCATAGGTCTACCAGTGCTGAAATTTGAGAAAGACAATTTCTGTACTGCTTGTGAGAAGGGGAAGATGAAGCGAGCTCCTTACCCACCAAAACCTGAGTCGAGCACACAGAAAGTTTTGGAAATCCTTCATATGGATCTCTGCGGTCCGATGAAGACTCAGAGCACAAGTGCCAAACGATACGTGTTAGTCGTCGTCGATGATTATTCGAGATACACATGGGTCAAGTTTCTATGATCAAAAGATGAAACATCCGACTTGATCATTTCATTAATCAAACAGCATCAAGTGAATCTTCAACAATCAGTTCAGACCATCAGATCAGATAACGGGACAGAGTTTAAGAACAAGACTCTTGATGACTTCTTTAAGTCATTAGGAATATCTCATCAATATTTTGCAGCCAGAACACCTCAGCAGAACGGCGTCGTTGAAAGACGAAACCGTACACTTGTTGAAGCGCCCAGAACAATGATGTCTTTTGCTGATCTACCTCTGTTTCTGTGGGCTGAAGCTGTATCGACGACATGCTATACACAAAACCGTTCAATTATCCATCGACGGTTTGGTAAAACTCCATATGAATTGATTAACAATAGAAAACCTGTAATACACTACTTTCGTGTCTTTGGATGCACGTGTATCGTGCTGAACGATAAGGACAACTTGAACAAATTCAGTCCTAAGGGAATTGAGGGCGTTTTTATCGGATACTCGCTCATATCAAAAGCATAATGTAAGATCCCACATTGGTTGGGGAGGAGAACTAAGGTTGCCTTATAAGAGGGACTTGATACCTCCCCTATCAGACGCGTTTTAAAACCGTGAGTCCAGGTGTGTGGACAAAGCGGACAATATCTGGTACGGTTGGTTTGGGATGTTACAGATGGTATCAGAGCCGGGAACCGGACTGGTGTGCCAGCGAGGACGCTGGGCTCCCGAGGGGGGTGGATTGTAAGATCCCACATTGGTTGGGGAGGAGAACTAAGGTTGCCTTATAAGAGGGACTTGATACCTCCCCTATCAGACGCGTTTTAAAACCGTGAGTCCAGGTGTGTGGACAAAGCGGACAATATCTGGTACAGTTGGTCTGGGATGTTACACATATAGAGTCTATCTCAAGTCTTCCAGAACTGTGATGGAAAGCATAAATGTCAAGTTCGACGAATCTGAAGAAATGGATTATGTGCAAAACAGTACAGAACCCGCAATATCCGGAGTACTAGCATCTGAACAAATCCGTCCAACGATGACTAGGACGTCAAACAAGGATCAAGCTTCCACTTCTAACTCTACTCCTAACGAACTTGATATATTGTTTGAACATTTTTATGATGATTACTTTGGTAGTGATAAATCTTCTTCATCTTTAAATAACAGGAATCAAGTTGATACACCACCAGTACATGCTACAATGTCAGGCCCTTCACCGGTGCTGACTTCATCCAATACTGGTGCAACTACTCCTGCAACTTCTCCAAGGAACACAACCATGGCATCTACGCAAGCAAGACAACAAACATCTACGAATGGTGCTTCTTCATCTGGAACAACTTCGAATGTCAATTATCAGAGTACTGAGAACGTTCCTGAAAAATCAACTGAATCAGTTCCCGAGGCCGTGCCAATTGTCAATTCTGACAAACAACCCGCCTCACAACCGGAACCGACATTGACGATCGAGTTAAACTTTGATAAAGATCCTACCATAGTAGACACCAATGAAGATGCTATTTCTTTCCATCCACATTCCAAGAAGTGGACACGCAGTCACCCGATAGATCAGGTGATTGGTGAAGTATCTGAACCAGTTAAGACAAGATCTGCATCCGCAAACGAAGTATTATATGCGCTCTTTCTAAGTCAAGTTGAGCCCTCAACAGTTCAACAAGCCTTAGAAGACCCAGATTGGTTAATTGCGATGCAAGAAGAGCTGAATCAATTTGAAGCTCTAAAGGTGTGGAGACTAGTTCCGAGACCCAAGGGCAAAACAGTCATTGGTACCAAGTGGGTCTCGAAAAACAAGAAAGACGAAGACGGCATAGTTGTGCGAAACAAAACAAGACTAGTACCGAAAGGGTATAGGCAACTGGAGGGTATAGACCATGACGAGACGTACGCACCGGTTGCTCTCCTTGAGGCAATTCAGATGTTCCTATCCTTCATCGCCTACAAGAACTTCCCCGTCTATCAAATGGACGTGAAGACTGCATTCTTGAATGGTGTTCTGAAGGAGGAGGTGTACGAGTCTCAACCAGAAGGTTTTGTGGACAAAGACAGACCAGACTACGTGTACATCCTTGACAAAGCTCTTTATAGTCTCAAACAAGCCCCCCGTGCCTGTTATGAAGTCTTATCTACCTTTCTACCAAAAGTTGGCTTTGAAAAAGGTAAAATCGACACAACTCTGTTTACTCTGCGCGAGGAAGGTGAAATTCTTTTAGTTCAGATTTATGTTGATGATATTATTTTTGGTTCGACTAACCCTGGACTTTGCACATGGTTTTCTGGCATTATGATGACTCAGTTCCAAATGAGTATGATGGGCGAGATTAATTTCTTTCTCGGATTACAAGTCAAACAATTCTCTACCGGTGTCTTCATCAATCAATCGAAATATATGTTTGATATCTTGAAGAAATTCAAGATGGAAAACTGTACTTCGATCGGTACACCTATGGCTCCAGGATCTAAGATAGGTCCAGATCCAGACGGTATTGATGTTGATGTCAAGAATCATAGAGGAATGATTGGGTCTCTAATGTATCTTACCGCTAGTCATCCAGATATAATGTTTTCAACTTGTCTATGTGCAAGATTTCAGGCCAAACCTAAGGAATCACACCTCGGCGCCGCCAAAAGAATCTTTCGCTACTTGAAGGGCACACCGTATCTAGGACTGTGGTATCCCAAGGGAACCGGATACGAACTCACCGCATATTCAGACGCAGATCATGGAGGAAGCATGCTGGATAGAAAGAGCACATCTGGGCATGTACAATTTTTGGGGGACAAGCTCGTGAGTTGGTCGTCTAAGAAGCAGAATTGTGTCTCAACATCAACTGCAGAGGCAGAATATGTAGCCGCGGCGAGCTGTTGTTCACAAGTACTGTGGATGAAGACCCAACTCATGTACTATGGGTTTAAATATGAGAAGATCCCCATTTACTGTGACAGTAAAAGCGTTATTGCAATATCTGCTAATCCTGTCCAATACACCAAAACCAAGCATATCGACATCAAGTATCATTTCATAAAAGATCACGTTGAGAAATGAACGATTGAATTATATTTTGTTACAACTGAGTATCAACTTGCCGACCTTTTTACAAAAGCCTTGGATGAAAAACGCTTTAATTTCTTAGTATCCAAGCTTGGCATGTTGAACATGAAAGTTTAACTTCCCTATATTGATCATATAATAGATGGAAATATTTGTATCTCAATCTAGATATTGTATCCAGATTGATACACTCAAATTTTCATCATATTCTATTCTCAATATATATTATTTAAATTTTCATATCTTAGTTGTATTGCAAATATTTATTCAACTTGTTATTTCTTTCTTTTCTTTTAAATGCCTTATTTATAGTTTGTTATGATATCAGTATCTGCACAAGGTGTGTTAATGGTTTCAGGGGGAGTATAGTACAGGATTTATGCACAAGAATAAGGGGAGTGCAAATAATATAGGTGATTCATGGTGTGTGTGTGTAAATGAGAGAGAATTAGGGTTCTTTATTCCTATCTTATTGATTCTCCTCTCAATCTATTGAAGCTTATTGTTTAATCTTGTTATCTGAAAATTCTCAATTGTTTAATTGTTATCGTACGTATGATCAAGTGCCTCACCATCTTTTTGTTTAAAATTCTCGTACTTGTTTATGGCATTGGAGACTCTCATCTTATTTACCACCATTAGTTCCTTTACACCAAATCCCCACCGATCAACTCAAATCTGAGTTGTTAGCCCGATTATTAGCACAAGGAGATTCAAATACGGCTGAGGAAGTTGACCTTGTTGGATTACTCTGACAACAAACCCAACAACAAACCCAGCCTCAAACCCAACAACTGCCCACCAGCACTGACTTCCAAACGTTGAACAACACCATGAAAGAAATGACCCAAGCCATGCTATCGGGATACCAAGAGTTATCAAAAAGATTAGTTGTGGTAGAACAGGCATGTGGAGTTCAGGCTCAAGCCTCAAACAAACGAAGACATGATGATCAGGAGGATCCTGATCAACTTGAGGGGGAGAAGAGAGCCAGGGTTGATGAATCAAGTGGTACAGTTGCAGAAGATGTTGTTGGTTCATCTAGTGAAAGGGAAACGGGAGCAGGTGGATCAGGTACTAATGTGGTCCAGGTTGATGACACTGTAGTTCTAGCTGATGTCATAACTGGGGTTGAAAAGCCTTCGGTTGTTGACAATAGAACAGATGATGAAAGGATGGCAGATGCTTTAATTGTGGATTACATATATATTGATTCCGAGGAAGAACCTGAGACGATGACGGTACAGATCAAAGAAGAGATAGAAGACATATTTGATATCACCGAGGCTCTAGCGATTGCTTTGGATTCCGATAATGATACTCCAGATGACACAACTCAACCGCAACCACCGAATGATCAGGGTGCAGATACTTCCGCTCCTCAGGCTCCAGTAGTTCAAGCGAATGCTCCAGCAGTTCAAGTGAATGCCGATGGCAGGATCAGAGATCCAGTACTCGAAGCTGAACTGGCACTTTATCAGGAGGTGATAGATGCTGAGCCAAGGTATGTGGCTACAGGTGAAAGGGTAAGGATCTTGATTCCTTATCAGGAGAGTATAAGGAAAGATTTGTTTGTGAAAGACGTCCAGAAGATTGACTTGGAAAAGGTATACGGCGTTGAGAATTGGCCATCACTTCAAAAGATCGAGTTCTTACAGGTTATGAACAACGAAAACCTGAGTACAGATGTGGTAAGGTCAGATAAAGCCATTATGAAGGTGCTGAAGATATAATCATGCAAGCTTCTCAACGTCTGGTACCCAAAGTTTACTGTAAGAAGATCTGATGGCTCTGAATACGTCTTTTCTGAAGCAGACTTCAAGAGCCTAAAGCTTGACGACCTCATAAGTCTATATGACATTCTGGCACGGGCTCCTGAAAAGAAGGTAGAATGGTCTGCCGCATATCAGAGTGTCAAGAGGTTCATGCGGAATATCCTAAAATTTTCTTACCTTACGGATTTCCAAATGGCCTTGGAAGCACACCAAGCCAAAGTCAACATCAGAGCACCAAACCGGCGACTGTCAGACATCCAAGGTATTCCCTCATATACTGTTCTCAAGAAACCTGAACTTGGGGTTGTTTACTGTAATTAAGACTCAAAGAAAAGATTCATGAGAGTATGTGAAGCCAACAAGTTCAGTGATGGAACTTTCAAGATAATTCAGATCAACCTTGAGAGTAAATTGCGTCTGGATGCAAGCGGGGATGTGAAACTTAAAGGCAAGGAGAAGGAGATGATCAAGCAATCCCTGGATGCCATTACCTATCGGAAGGAGTACCGGAATGCACTGCGGAGGTTCGAGATCATTTTTGGGATTCGGAAGAAGCATGTGTTCCCGGTGGATGCTTAGTCTCTTTGCCTCTACATTGGTACAAAGGGGGAGATTGTTAGTGCCTTAATTATCAAGTTGTACTAAGTAGAGGGACCTAATGTGTAAATGCTAAGTTACAAACTATATAATGTAATTTTCCTCTAGATTAGCATTAGGTCATCCATTCTTACACACACTAGTACACATTTGCACTTTCTCTCTACATTCTCTCTACATTCTCTATTTGTGTATTTGGTGATTGTTCTTATTGAATATATGGATGGCTCTATGAGATTATTCACTGATTGATTACTTGTTCTGGGATCACAAATGGTTTTGATAATTTAACTTAGCATATATCGTTTTATGTGGTGTTAAAAAAAATAAATGTCATCATATGTCATGCTACAGTGACGATTTTGAAAAATAAGTGTCACTATAAGTCATGCCATGGTAACGGTTTTGAAAAAAAAATGTCGTATTATGTCATTGTATGGCAACGGTTTTGAAAATAAAAGACACCATATGTCATGTTATTGTGACGGTTTTAACAAATAAATGTCTACGTATGTTATGCTACGGTGATCGTTTTGAAAAATAAAAGTCACCATATATTATTCTACTGTGACGGTCTAGGCAAAATAAATGTAATTGTATGCCATGCAACCGTGACGATTTTCACAAGTAAACGTCAACAAATGTTATGCTATTGTGACGGTTTCGTCAAATAATCGTCGTCTTATGCCATGTTATGGTGACAATTTAAAAAAATAAACGTCACTATATGCAATGTTATGGTGACAATATCGAAAGATAAATGTGGCCTTATGCCATTTTACGTTGATTGCTTCAAAAAATAAACGTCACCATACGTCATGCTACCGTGACGGTTTTGAAAAATAAACGTCATCTTATGCAATGTTGCGGTGACATTTTAAAAAAAAATAAACGTCACCGTATGCATTGTTACCGTGACAATTTTGAAAATATACGTTACTGTATGTCATGTTATTGTGATTGTTTCGAGAAAAAAAACGTCACCGTATGTCTTGTTACAGTGATCGTTTTGCAAAATAATGTCACCATATGTCATGTTACAATGACTGTTTTGATAAATAAATGTTACCATATGTCATGCTATGTTGACGGTTTTCACGAATAAATGTCATCATATGTCACGTTATGGTGACGGGTTTGACAAATACACGTCACCGTATGTCATGTCATGGCGACGGATTTGACAAACAAACGTTATTATATGTCATGCTACTGTGATGGTTTTGACAAATAAACGTCATCGTATGTCATGCTACTAGGACGGTTTTGAAAAATAAACATCACTATACGTCATGCTATGGTGATGGTCTTGAAAAAAACGTCACCGTATGTAATACTACAGTGACGGTCTTGAAAATTAAACGTCATCGTATGTGATGCTACGGTGACGGTTTTGACAAATATATGTCATCATATGAAATGCTACGGTGACGATTTTGATAAATAAACATAACTGTATGTATGGATATGGTGATGGTTTTGAAAAATAAATGGCACTGCATCTCATGATAATGTGACGACTTGAAAAACAAACGTCACCATATATCATGCTACGATGACGGTTTTAAGAAAAATATTGTTTTTTATATACACCTAAGGTGACGGTTTTAACTTATGGTAATGGTTTTTGATGTGATAAGGTTACGTTTTTAAAACGTAACCAAAAGTATATCAAAAGTAACGGCAAGATAGGTGACGATTGTTATGTCCATGAAAACCGTTACCGTATACCTACAGTAACGGTTTTTAACCGTCACGAAATACCTCTTTTGTACTAGTGTTGCGTCACGAGGTTGACTAGGGAGTTGGAATTTGTGGCATTAGTTTCTACTGGTAAAGAGGCAGTGTGGCTAAAGAATTTAGTCCATGAAATAACGGTATGTCCGAAACCAATATCTCACCCATTTCTACCTATTGTGATAGTGCGGCTACATTGGCTAAAGCTTATAGTCAAGTACATAATGAAAAATCTAGACACTTAGGTTTTAGACATAACATGATTTATGAATTAATCATGATAGGGTTACTTTCAGTTGAATTTGTTCGGTCACAACAAAATCTAGTAGACCACTTGATAAAGGGGTTAGCTAGGGAATTGGTTAACAAGTCGGTGATAGGGATGAGATTAAAGTCAATCTAAATCCCCAGCGGTGAGATACCCGATTCCCTTCTAATACAATGTTAGGAATTAAATTCAATGGGAAGGGTTACTATAAAAAGTTGGATCATAGGTTAATTATCCGATCAGTACTACAAGTGAACGATGTTGAAGTTATACTTTTTAATAGTTCTTTTGTAAAAATGCATGTACAGGTGCATGATGAAAAGAAGTATGTATATGAGTATGAAGTGTGGCCGATTCAAGAAGCTTGGACTTGGGTTTGTATACACTCACGAACTAGTAAGAATACAAGGCATGTATTAGTGTCAAGTTTGAACTTTAGAGAGTCATTTAAATTCATGTGTAAGTTATTTTATTTACTCAAAAGGTTTGAATGGTTCAATCAATAGGACATCTGAATTCTCGAGTATTTGAAGCGTTTAAGGTACTAAGATGTAAATATAATCTTCTAGATATTTTCATTTATGCATGAATTTGTTTTCCTGTATTAATTAACTATTGTTTGTGAATCAATGATTGCTTTAAAATGGAGGAGAAATGTTGGTGATTTTAATGAAATCATCCGTTCATTTTAGGTAGTTGGATTCACAAGAGAATAATATGGTTGGTATCTATGTTATAGCTCGAGTAATGAGGTGTGGAGTGCACGCTCGTGTAAGCTACTAGAACCTGGGATCTTTGGATTGTTTAGCATAGCAAGCTTCTTAGTAGTAGATGGTAGTGCACGGACGTGCGTTTTTTCCCTTGAAAAGAACACATGTCATGCTTGGAAACCAAAGGCTTTGCACGGTATGTGCGTTTTTTCCTCCAAAAAACAGGAGGGTTCATGCATTTAATCAATACGGGTCTTGCGTTTTTTCACTTGAAAAGAGCACGGTTTGTGCATTTATTGTCAATGTGTTAGCAGCTGATCAATATTACACCAGCTGATGGGTTTGCCTATGCTATATTATAAGTTGATGGATATATTAGCTGAAGTGCTTTGCCGACGAGGCCATCAGTGTTGTCCCACTGATAAGTTATTAGTTGATGGTTTTCATCAGTTTTGTAAGTGATCTGCTTTGTAACCACAAACTACTTATTTCCAATAATCATTACCATTAAATAGGAGTTATTCCCGACATTAACATAGGAACGGTTACAGTTCTCCATGTTTAAAAGAGAACGATTTCTGCCAAGATGGAGACCTAGAATTTGAGATTATCCTGTGTAAAGTCCTGATACCAGCGGAGATTTGGGTCGAAATCACTTAAGAAAAACGAGCTCTCACGCGATCTCATATTTTAATCAAGATTAACAATGACCAGCATGATGTTATTCATACATAAATGAAGATCAAACACACACACACACATAGAGATTTCATAAACACGCTACAAGAGTAACTAATTTTAGAAGACTCATATATATAGTTGTCTTTCTTTATTCAAATTATGGCTACACAACAATGGGTTGCTTTGAGTTTCACATGGACGTACTGTTAGGGATTCCCCTTCCGGTAAGTCCCTCCTCGCTAGTCCGGTAGAGTAGAGTGTACGGCATTTTCACGGGTCCAACCCTATTCTTCAACCTTTCATCGTTATTCATTTTCACAATTCTTTCTTCAGTCTCTTTAAGCTTCTTCCCAAATTTCTCAAATGCCTTCAAAGGTTCAGCATCCATCGTCCAATCAGCACACTCCCTTTGTCCAAGATAAATCTCATCCGACGAATGCCTTGACAATATCTCAATCAGCGCGATCCCAAGAAGTGTTTGCAGTTGTGGAGTAATCGTTTTCAAGAAAACATTATCGGGATTCTCTTTTAATTCATCGTATTCAGGAGTATTTGGTTTGGGCATAAACCTACGACTCACAGTTGGACGATTAGGGAGATAACCAGCATAAGGGTATTGCCCATAATTCACAGATGCATGAAGGGCAGAAGCCACCCATATGAATGTAGTGCAAATTTGTATCAATTCTTGACATGATTGCATTTTAGGCCACCATGGCTTGTGTTTCTTGTCACCATGTCCCTCTTCTCGTAGTTCCTTCCACCATGATTGAAGCTCTTTGTCGTTTTGAATCGTGTCGTCGTTTTTGTAGTAGAATTTGCAGTAATCCTCAACCCAAGATTTGATAGCTGACCAAATCTCAAGCCCGTCAACTGCATATGGGTAATCCTCGATTAGCAGGCGTAGTCCATGACGAGAATCTGAGTCCTCAACAGCCATTCCCCTGAGTGTTACATGCGCCAATAATAAGAAAAACTACACAAAAATTTAGTTTATAGGATGCCTAAAATGTATAACACAACTAAACGAAAGACTTTTATCTACGAACGTTTTCCTGAAAAATCTGTCGCAAAAGGGTGATTCGTCACAAACCGTCACCAAAGTTGGTGGGTAAATTTTTGGTTGGTAATGCAAATCAGTGACAGATTACCCACGGATTTTCTGGTTGATCCATGGGTATTTTCTCGAAAAACATCGGATTATACCGAACCATTGATATATTTTGGGTGATCTTGGGTAATCACCAACATAAATTTCCTGAGTGAATTTTGTGGGTAAAAGTCATTTGTTTTGTAGTGTAAGTGTCTTAACAGACGGCTTTATATGACTTAAGTTTAAAGAACAACACAATAAATGGTTCGTATCTAAAAGTGTCACAATAAGTTTATAAGATGTTTTTGGATGTTTTAACAAGTTTTGAGGACAAATTTAAAATGAAATGTCATATAGAAAAATGTATCTGGTAAAATTGAATGATTTCCTATGAAGTACTTACCTCTTTACAAGATCCACTGGAAGTGCTTGTTCAGGGAAGACCCAATCCTTATACAACACAGCAGATAATTCCATGGAATATTTTCCAGGAAATACTGTTTTTTCAAGGATACCTCCACCATTGATCAAGATTTGCCTAGCGACAGCGTTGATATTCATTGTATCACGGAAATGAGGGTAGAGAAGCTTATAGATCGGATGGAGGACGCTTAGCTGCCTATTCGCAGCAATCACAAATGGCTCGATAACTGCATGTGTATGCAACCTGTAAATTACATACGATCTTGTTAAAAATATGGTATCAGGGTGACTACAACAAAATCGGCTTTGTAGAACGTTAATAATGTCTAAACATCTTAATAGACTGCTTTATAGGACTAAATAGTTATAAATAAAGGTGGTAACAATGGAATGTTATGACATATTTGGGCATTCTAACATGTTTTTCAGGACACTTTTGAGAAAACACTTGTCTAAGGGGCTGTTTGTTTACCTCTTAATGGTTCCATTAAGAGGCAACCTCTGAATCGCTAAGAGGTAAATCCTGTTTGGCAAGAAAAATGTCTGCCTCTTAATGGTTCTAAAACCCTCTTAATGATTTAGCATTAATGCATCATGGCCCTCCCTTAACCATTCAGCACCCTGATTTCATTCTAAACAATTACCAAACAACCATATTTCATTTTGCACTATATCATAACAGCCTCTTAATCATTCTGACCACTTAATCATTCTGCACTAAACCATTCAGCAACTGCCAAACAGCCCCTAAGACATATTTTCGAATAATGTCATATAAACATAGTACTAATAAGACCATTTATTTCAAAATTGTTCCAAAAGTTGTTAGGACGCCCAAAGGAATGTTTAAACATATTTGGGCATTCTAACATGTTTTTCACCACATTTTTGAGAAAAATGTTCTATGAACACATCTTTTTATAAAATACTTGTTTGTATAGGACGTTTTTTTCAAATAATGTCATAAACATAATACTAATAAGACATTTTATTTCAAAATGGTCCTAAAAAATTGTTAGGACACTTTTGGAAAAAAATGTTTTATGAACACATCTTTTTATAAAACACTTGTTTGTATAGGATGTTTTTTTTCCGAATAATGTCTTAAAACTTAGTACTAATAATACATTTTATTTCAAAATTTTCCTACTATATAAGTATATAGTGTTCTATGAGTTTTCATTATGTACCAATGACTGATGAGTTGATGAATCCCGGAATCGCTAACTGCTACATATGCTTTGGCCAACTGCCAAATCGACCCTTCAACTCCATCCTCAGCTGGGGTGTATACTTCGCTAATGGCACCACGATTATCTCCATCAGGATGCGGCAGGCTTAACTCGATCACTAATGGTTTTAACATCATTTTGTAGCAGGAGCAAAGTTCGTGTCGCGTAAATCTTGTTTGTGGTTGCATTTATTCGCCTTAAGTATGGCATCAATGCGTCATGATGATCCAGTATGAACAACCTATTTTCTTTCAATGCCTGCATTGCAAGAATTTGAAACTAGAGATTGTTTCCATTATGCAGTTTGTTAGCAACTTCACTATATATGATTAATGCATGTTGAGGAGTTAGTTGACTCGCAATAACACTTGGATCTCACCGATTCAAGTCTCTCTAATCCAGGATCCCATGGATTAGTCGAGGAGGGAGCATGCAAACTGACCCCATAACCATGGTTAAGACCCGCATAACCATGGCTATAAAAATCATATGATTGCAGTGAATTTAGGAATGATCATATAGGCATATATATAGGCATGAGATCATGTGAGAAGTACTTTTAAACTGTTGATCTATTTTAATCAAATACCCTCCCATGAATTGTGGCTTAAAAAGGGAATTGATCTGGTGCATCTCATTCTAATGTTCGTCCATTTCTCATCCAACTGTTATAACCATTCGAATATTTATATATACCTCCTCTACTTTTAAACCATCCAGGTTTTTCTCGATGTGGTGTAATTTTATCGAACTGTTTTGGTAACCATAGACTTCAACGTCGAGCTTGCTTGTAGGTGGAAACTCCTACAATATCAAAAATAGAAGTTACGAACTATATTGAGGAATAAGAAGGAAAAAAGAAAATCCAAGTTCAATTACCAGAAAGACTCACGAATGAAATTCGGTCACAAAACAAAAAATCGAAATTTTAACAGGTTGACGCCAGCCAACATATATTTGTTACTTCTTAACATCTCGGTTTAGTTCCCTCCTTTGAAATATATCAAACGTATAGTGTGAGAATAAAAATGGGAACCCCGTTATGTTAAAAATCAAAAGAACCCTTCAGGAGAGAAGTCGAAGTTCCAACATATTTTAAAGTCAAATTAATGATCAAAGTCTAGTTGATGTGGATCTCTAACTTACCCCTTCAACGAAGACCAGTTATAGACATCGACTCTGATAACATATGTAGAATCACACATTATATATAGAATTTGGAAGGAAAGTAGAATATACTTTTAGAATACATATGCTAACCGGCCGGGTTGACACCGGCCAACATTTCTCTTGCAAATTCTTCATCTGACCTCCAAGCAGACTTGTCTTCTACAAATACATCATCCAACTTTAACTATTTGCTTATTAACGATTATTATAAAATACCGATAATATTAATTACTTATTATTTCTTTAAACTATATGTCAAAATATTCGTAAAGAAACATACAGCAAAATGGAAAAACGCCAAAAATATCTTAGTGTCCTAAATAAACTATTTTATAAGACTGTTAAATGTGTGTCCTATATAAAAGCTTTGTAATAATTAGGTTTACAAGACAATTTTCGGTATTTTAATAAGTATTTTGTGGAAAGTACATTTTAAATAAAACAAAATGCTGTATTAGCTATTTTATAGGAAACTTTTGAAAAATTACATATATATAAACACATCTTTTTATAGAACATTTGATTATATAAGACGTTTCTCAAATAATGTCGTGTAAAAAATGTAATAGTAGCTGAAAGTGTCTTAAAAACTTGTTAGAACGCCCAAAAGAGTTCTATAACTTAATAGGTCACACACAATTGTTGGTGTTATTAAGTCTTATAAAGCAATTTGACACTTATGGGTCGGTTATCAAACCATTGCCCGGGTAAGTGTTTTCCGGTAAACTTAACAATATCACTTACATACCGGGTAAGATTTTAGTCTATCAAAACGGTATCGTATGCAACAACTTTCCCGGTAACCGCTAATTGTGGTAAAGTGTCTGCCCTCAGTTACTGGGGGTACTTGTCTTAGCTTTTACCGGGTAAGATTATTGGTCGTTGTCATATTTATCTACTAAGGTAATGTAAATTGGTAACCGCTTACCCGGGTAAACGTTTGGTAAACCACCCTTTATACATTTTATCATCTTATATACCTGATGTTGTAATGAAATTAAATGTATAGTAATTGATTGGGGACTTGTAGAGAATTGAATGGTGTACCTACCTCTGATGACTTGTGGTTTTGGAAATTTGGCTAATCCATGATCACTATCGATCGGTTTCAAGAAGTATTTTCAGCATTTCTAAAGGAATATTTTGTCGAATGTGATCAAGTAAAGGGCCTTCGGGCAGCTTGATTCCTCCTTCGTAAAGCTTCATCAGATCTTCGAACGAGTCAAATTCATCATGGGTGCTGTCACATAGAGCTTCAAACTCGGGAACGAGAAACTGAACGATGGATTTCAGACCGTAAACAAGAAAATCGGACAACTTCAAGTGTCCAAATCGCTCATCTCTTGGAACATATATGTTCAAGCTCATAAGAAGTGGAAGCCTACTTTCCGTTTTAGGATCTATCTCATTGATGAAAACAATATACAATGAGTTTATAAAAACCATAATTTAATACGCAAAAATGTCTAATTTTTCATATGACATTATTTGCCAAGTTTTTTAGGACAGTTTTGAAAAATAAAATATCTTATAAACTATTTTACTGGACACTTAGAGAAACGTCATGTGAACATATTTATAAGACATTTTTCCAAATAATGTCGTATAAAAAATTAGTAAATGTTTTATTTCAAAATTATATATATACTTTTAAAAAACTTGTTAAGACGTCCAAAAGTGTTCCATAAATTAATTATAAAACTTTCGTTTAGAACACATAATTATTTGGTGTTATAGAGTTAAGTAGTCTATATCATGACATTTGAACATCATAGAGTTTTGCAAACATGATTTTATTATAGCGACTGGTTAGCTTATTAAAGGTAAGACTTGAAACCTGATTTGGTTGGTGGTCTTCCTGTTCTACCCCTACGAGGATACGGATAGTCTGAAGAGCCTCCAAGCACGGGACGGGCTTATCAGGATCACCGAGGTCGTTATAGAAAGCGTAATCATAAACCCTATCCCATTCTTCAAGCATTCCTGTTCCATCTCCTCGCAAGATTTCCAACTCTTCATCTCTGTATGAACGTAGATACGTAGGAGTCTCACTAGGAAGATACGACTAGCACATCAAAAATGATGTAAAAATATTATTACATAAAATAATAATAGTAAATACATAAAAACTTGGGTTAAAATAATAATAGTAAAAACATCCGGCCACTAGAGACCTTGCAAGATGGCATGGTTTGCCATGTGGATAACAAGATACTCTTACACTTACTAACTTAGTAAGGTCTTGAAAGATGTGGGACCCAATAAATATAATAAACTAATACTATTACTTTAATAATATTGATTTATTATATATTTTTTGTTTCATTAGTTTATTACACTGTATTATAATATTGGCAGTGGGGACTACTTTAGAAAAGAGATCGATCTTGCATTGATGTAGAAGATGTTATTGCAAAACTGATGTTACATTTTAGAAAAGACTTTGGTCTTTCACTTATGCGGATGGTCTAAATCTTTAATACAAGTCCTCGCTAATCCGTCACTGATATTGGTCCTTGCTAATCACTCGCTAATACTAGCCTCGCTGATCTGTCGTTGATAGCATCACTCACGCCTTTTTGACCCACCAACTATCAGCGACGGATTCGAGCTATAGCGATGGATTACGGAGGGATCCGATCTTTAGAGATGGATTAGCGAGCGATCCGAGCTTTAGCGACGGATTCACCCCTCGCTGATAGTGGTCGGTTTTATAGAAAAAAAAAGTTGATTTACTACGTTTTATACCTCAGAGTTAGCTTCTGGGACAAAAAAAACAATGAATTTCAAGCTACATAGACAAAAACCATCATTTTAAACGCATGGAACAAAAAACGTAGTTAACTCTAGATAATAAAGTTGGACTTTGTATGGTCAAAATATTAGTTTAAAGTGTACCTTATTAGGAAAGAAAATACGGTCTTTTTTGTAGCGTTTTGTAGGGTAAACCCACGAATTACACACAAAATGGAGGTGGCCATGACCAGGAACATCTTCAAGGGTAAGGGTCTTTAGGTAAAATTCACTGCATGTGGTGATGATTTATGACCAGAAATGCCCCTGGAACTTCCAAATCTTCATCCCATTCAAATGTAACTTTATATGACGATTCCCCAACCGTCAAAGGGGTAATTGTGGTAATCCAGTCTTCCAAGATCGCTGGTTTCCCTACCTTCCCTCTCAAGCTTCCTTCTGCAAAACAATTATACGATAAAAAGAATATTTATTTTATTATACATATATATATATATATATATAGAGGGAGATTCAAGGGAAAACCTCAAAAAATGGAAAACTAAGGAACACACTAGTAGCCTTCCATCTGGACGGTATTCATTTATGCATACAGGTAAATTAAGTTGTTTTTTTGGTTTTTATGCACTTGTGCATTATGCATTTGTGCATATACACGCGTGCAAGTTATAAATTATCTGTATGCACAAGTGCATACCGTCCAGATGAAGAGCTAGCTACCAGAGTGTTCTTTAATTTTCCGTTTATTTGAGGTTTCCCTTGAACCTCACACACTATATATATATATATATATGAAGAAAATTATAACAAACAATTTTAGATGACATTTAATATCAAATGAATAATATACAACTGTATTTATTTAAATACTAAAAACCCTCTGATGGCGGTGTTAAAAAAAAAACCTCTGATGGTGGAAAAAATAGCTAAATAAATTACCATGACGCATGCACTATAACATTAAATGAATTAGTAAAGTTGTTGCTAATAAATTGCACGTTCATGTATTTTACAAAGTTAATTTTTGAATTAGTCTTCTTTTAAGGAATGTATTTAACTATTAAATATTAAAATTATGGTATATTTATTTTATGATAGCTAAAAGATTAATGCTAATTAATGAGATTAAGTAAAGATTAAGTTTTGTTAGATTATTCAAAAAAAGGAAGCTTTTATTATAAAAGATGTACAATTTTTTTAAAGTATATAATATTTATATACGGCAAATGCAAAAAAAAAAAAAACTAACACACCTTTCTCACATTTGGTAAAGGTTCGAACCCCTGACCTCCTAGGAGGAAAGAGGTTCATGTACAATTTTCCGGATAACAAAAAATGTAAAAGTAATCCAGATCGATGATATGCGTACATTTCATATTCGATTGAACCACAACCAATATTAAATGACCGAGAGAAATACTTAAAACGAACCAGAGGATTTAAGATCAGATCGATGGTCACCGATAAGTTGTATAATGACGTTTTTTCCCAAAAGCTCATGAACTCGATCCAGAACAGTCGATGCACCCAAGTCGTTGATATCCAACACATTTTTTTTCATTAACACCACTCTCCCTTTTATTGTCGTCATGTTAGCGTACTTGCCCCCAAGATCTTTTGATTATTGCGTTTTTTCGATCTCTTACAACTTAACAAGTCGACTATTTGTATGCACACAAGTCTACAAGCAAATGATGATTTATATAGGAAGAAAACGGGGATGTAGGCATATAAGGAGGTTACCAAACCCTACTTTGTTTCTTAAAGTATCATTGAATAATTCATTTATTTTCCTTTTCCTTTTCTTTTTGGTATTTCTTTTATTGTGTGAGTTTATTCATTTGTTCTTGGTTTAGAGTTCAAATCGTCAACTCTATCACACATCATTTATTTATTTTATTATATAGATCTTTTTTTCTATATTCGATAAATTGATGATACACTTGAGATTGCTTTGGGACACCTTGGTTCATCAGATTACCGCTTGGTCGGGGGTTCTGATCGTTACAGGGGACTTCAACTCGATCCGTGATCCCTCGGAAAAAATCGGATCCTTCTATGACATCTCGGCCAGTCGTCTTTTCAACGACTTCATTATTAACTCAGATCTGACTGAATTACCATTGAATGGCAGACGTTTTACATGGTCGAATTCCTCCGGACCCAAATTGAGCAAACTGGACCGCTTCCTTGTATCGCGATCTTTTTTTGATATTTGGCCTAACTCCAGCTGTACGGTTCTTGCTAGGGACAAATCTGACCACTGCCCGGTTACTCTGAAAGATGTCGGGACTGACTTTGGTCCCGTCCCATTCAGAATATTCAACTCATGGTGTAACATGGACGACTTCAGGTCCGAGGTGGAAAGTGCCTGGCATGAAGGTGCATATAGGAGATCTTCGAGTAAACTGATTGACTTGAAAAACAAGCTGAAAATGCTAAAATCACACATCAGAAATTGGTGGATTTCAAAGAAAAGCTCACTCGAGAAAAGTAAAACGAAAGCCTTGGAAGTGATTGAAGAAGTTGATTGTCGTATAGAAGCCGGTGTTTCTAACTCAGAAGATTTAGTGAGGAGATCTGAGGCCATTAAAATTAAAGACGACATTGAAACTAAAGAACGATCAGACCTATACCAAAGGACCAAACTAAATTGGGCGCTACATGGAGACGAAAACTCGAAGATTTTCCACGGTACGATCAACTACAGAAGAAACAAATCAAGAATAAGAGGGATCCTCGTTAACGGCATTTGGAAAGAGGAACCGAGTGCTGTGAAGGACGGATTCCTTTCCTTCTTCGAAAAATGTTTGGGAGGGAATCTGAGGCCAAGATGCAACTTTAACTTGGAGGGATTGAAAAAATTATCCTCAGACGACGTTCTGTTTCTTGACAGCACGATAACCGCGGACGAAATTAAGATGGCCGTCTGGGATTGCGGTGAGGACAAATCTCCAGGCCCGGACGGGTATTCCTTCGGTTTCTTAAAATCCTTTTGGCCAATTATAAGCAGCGATTTTACAGAGGCTGTTTTAGAATTCTTCAGCTCCAATTGGATTCCAGATGGCTGTAACTCCTCGTTCATCTGCCTTATCCCCAAGACAGATGACCCTCTGAATTGTAAAGACTTTCGGCCAATCAGTTTAATCGGATGCATTTATAAAACTATCGCCAAAATTCTCGCTAACAGAATTAGTCGGGTCATTAAACATATCGTCAACGACTCCCAATCCACTTTCATTAAAGGGAGATTCATTCTGGATAGTGCTCTGATTGCTAACGAGACCATCAACTGGGCCAAGAAGAATAACAAACAGGTTTTTCTCTTTAAAGCCGATTTCGAGAAGGCTTTTGACACAGTGGACTGGAGGTACTTGGACGAGATTCTTGAGGCTACAGGTTTCACAAGGAAGTGGAGAAGATGGGTGTAGGCCTGCCTTCACTCTGCCTCCGCTTCAATCCTCGTTAACGGGTCTCCGACTTTAGAGTTCCGGATACGAAGAGGACTCCGCCAAGGGGACCCCCTATCCCCTTTCCTATTCATCCTCGCCATGGAAGGACTGCATAAACTCATGACCGTGGCCCGAAATAGAAACTTAATAAAAGGCTTGGAGGTTGGAACCGATGGAGTTAACATCTCTCATTTATTCTATGCAGATGACGCTCTTTTCTTTAACGACTGGTCTATCGAAGAAGGGAGAAACATTCTAAGGATCTTAAGGTGCTTCTCTTTAGCATCTGGGCTTCATCTAAACCTGGCTAAAAGTGATATTTTTGGAGTTGGAGTGCCGGAGAACACTGTCAATATGGCAGCCGCGGGGTTAAATTGCAAAGCTGGACGTTTCCCAAGTAAATATCTAGGGGTTCCGCTCGGTGCAAACATGTCCAGAGTCACATCTTGGGACCCAATCATTGAAAAATTCAGGAAAAGATTATCTAGATGGAAGATCAAGATCCTTTCAATTGGAGGGAGAAGGACGTTGGTTTAAGCCATACTTGGTAGTCTAACCATGTACTATCTCTCGATGTTCAAAGCTCCCAAGGCGGTGATCGATTCGTTGGAGAGAATTCGGAGAGATTTTTTTTGGGGGACAGACGATGACAACCGAAAACTAGCCTGGGTTAAATGGAGTACCGTGCTAAGGGACAAAGACAGTGGCGGCCTCGGCATCGGAAGCATTTCCGCTTCAAACATCTCTCTTCTTGTCAAGTGGGCCTGGAGATTCAGGAACGAACATAATTCCTCTTGGGTGAAGCTAATCAAATCAATCTATGGAGCAACTGGGGGCCTGACTTCGGATCAAAATTCTCTTACTAGCCGCAGCCCGTGGGGTAGCATTATCTCTACCGTAAAATCGCTCGGACTGACCAATATCCGGTTCGACGAATTATGCACAAAACAGGTGGGGAACGGTTCAAATACTTCGTTCTGGAGTGATACCTGGAAGGGTCCACGCCCGTTCTTGTCTCGTTTCCCTAGACTATACGCTCTTGACATAAACAAGTCGGCGTCTATTGCCGAAAAATTCAGGGCCGAAGAAGTCTCATGGTCTTGGCACCGATCCATCCGAGCCGGAAGAGAATCTGATGAATTTGATCAGCTGAGGGAAATCATAAAGGAGTGTTCTTTGAATGATATCCCTGACAGGTGGACGTGGTCCCTAAGCTTGGGACGTCCTAAAAAAATGTCCAAAATGGGGAGCCGTTCCAACGATGACGACAACTTCATCGCGGGGTTCAAAACGTACCCAACCTTCCGATGATGACGATGACGAGCAAATTCAAAACGTACCCAACTTCATCGCGGGGTTCAAAACGTACCCAACCATAAACCCTTGAGAATTAGGTATCGAATGAAATCAAAGAAACGGCTTCCATTGAAGAGAAATATCTGATTAAAAATGATACCTGACGATCAAACCCCCAATTTGTCATAAAGGTTGTTTGAAATTTCATAAAAGCCACCGGACTTCAAACTAATTACAAAAATGCCACCGTGTAACTTGAGACCATTGATTACTTTGGGTGATCTTGGGTAATCACCAACATAAATTTCCTGAGTGAATTTTGTGGGTAAAAGTCATTTGTTTTGTAGTGTAAGTGTCTTAACAGACGGCTTTATATGACTTAAGTTTAAAGAACAACACAATAAATGGTTCGTATCTAAAAGTGTCACAATAAGTTTATAAGATGTTTTTGGATGTTTTAACAAGTTTTGAGGACAAATTTAAAATGAAATGTCATATAGAAAAATGTATCTGGTAAAATTGAATGATTTCCTATGAAGTACTTACCTCTTTACAAGATCCACTGGAAGTGCTTGTTCAGGGAAGACCCAATCCTTATACAACACAGCAGATAATTCCATGGAATATTTTCCAGGAAATACTGTTTTTTCAAGGATACCTCCACCATTGATCAAGATTTGCCTAGCGACAGCGTTGATATTCATTGTATCACGGAAATGAGGGTAGAGAAGCTTATAGATCGGATGGAGGACGCTTAGCTGCCTATTCGCAGCAATCACAAATGGCTCGATAACTGCATGTGTATGCAACCTGTAAATTACATACGATCTTGTTAAAAATATGGTATCAGGGTGACTACAACAAAATCGGCTTTGTAGAACGTTAATAATGTCTAAACATCTTAATAGACTGCTTTATAGGACTAAATAGTTATAAATAAAGGTGGTAACAATGGAATGTTATGACATATTTGGGCATTCTAACATGTTTTTCAGGACACTTTTGAGAAAACACTTGTCTAAGGGGCTGTTTGTTTACCTCTTAATGGTTCCATTAAGAGGCAACCTCTGAATCGCTAAGAGGTAAATCCTGTTTGGCAAGAAAAATGTCTGCCTCTTAATGGTTCTAAAACCCTCTTAATGATTTAGCATTAATGCATCATGGCCCTCCCTTAACCATTCAGCACCCTGATTTCATTCTAAACAATTACCAAACAACCATATTTCATTTTGCACTATATCATAACAGCCTCTTAATCATTCTGACCACTTAATCATTCTGCACTAAACCATTCAGCAACTGCCAAACAGCCCCTAAGACATATTTTCGAATAATGTCATATAAACATAGTACTAATAAGACCATTTATTTCAAAATTGTTCCAAAAGTTGTTAGGACGCCCAAAGGAATGTTTAAACATATTTGGGCATTCTAACATGTTTTTCACCACATTTTTGAGAAAAATGTTCTATGAACACATCTTTTTATAAAATACTTGTTTGTATAGGACGTTTTTTTCAAATAATGTCATAAACATAATACTAATAAGACATTTTATTTCAAAATGGTCCTAAAAAATTGTTAGGACACTTTTGGAAAAAAATGTTTTATGAACACATCTTTTTATAAAACACTTGTTTGTATAGGATGTTTTTTTTCCGAATAATGTCTTAAAACTTAGTACTAATAATACATTTTATTTCAAAATTTTCCTACTATATAAGTATATAGTGTTCTATGAGTTTTCATTATGTACCAATGACTGATGAGTTGATGAATCCCGGAATCGCTAACTGCTACATATGCTTTGGCCAACTGCCAAATCGACCCTTCAACTCCATCCTCAGCTGGGGTGTATACTTCGCTAATGGCACCACGATTATCTCCATCAGGATGCGGCAGGCTTAACTCGATCACTAATGGTTTTAACATCATTTTGTAGCAGGAGCAAAGTTCGTGTCGCGTAAATCTTGTTTGTGGTTGCATTTATTCGCCTTAAGTATGGCATCAATGCGTCATGATGATCCAGTATGAACAACCTATTTTCTTTCAATGCCTGCATTGCAAGAATTTGAAACTAGAGATTGTTTCCATTATGCAGTTTGTTAGCAACTTCACTATATATGATTAATGCATGTTGAGGAGTTAGTTGACTCGCAATAACACTTGGATCTCACCGATTCAAGTCTCTCTAATCCAGGATCCCATGGATTAGTCGAGGAGGGAGCATGCAAACTGACCCCATAACCATGGTTAAGACCCGCATAACCATGGCTATAAAAATCATATGATTGCAGTGAATTTAGGAATGATCATATAGGCATATATATAGGCATGAGATCATGTGAGAAGTACTTTTAAACTGTTGATCTATTTTAATCAAATACCCTCCCATGAATTGTGGCTTAAAAAGGGAATTGATCTGGTGCATCTCATTCTAATGTTCGTCCATTTCTCATCCAACTGTTATAACCATTCGAATATTTATATATACCTCCTCTACTTTTAAACCATCCAGGTTTTTCTCGATGTGGTGTAATTTTATCGAACTGTTTTGGTAACCATAGACTTCAACGTCGAGCTTGCTTGTAGGTGGAAACTCCTACAATATCAAAAATAGAAGTTACGAACTATATTGAGGAATAAGAAGGAAAAAAGAAAATCCAAGTTCAATTACCAGAAAGACTCACGAATGAAATTCGGTCACAAAACAAAAAATCGAAATTTTAACAGGTTGACGCCAGCCAACATATATTTGTTACTTCTTAACATCTCGGTTTAGTTCCCTCCTTTGAAATATATCAAACGTATAGTGTGAGAATAAAAATGGGAACCCCGTTATGTTAAAAATCAAAAGAACCCTTCAGGAGAGAAGTCGAAGTTCCAACATATTTTAAAGTCAAATTAATGATCAAAGTCTAGTTGATGTGGATCTCTAACTTACCCCTTCAACGAAGACCAGTTATAGACATCGACTCTGATAACATATGTAGAATCACACATTATATATAGAATTTGGAAGGAAAGTAGAATATACTTTTAGAATACATATGCTAACCGGCCGGGTTGACACCGGCCAACATTTCTCTTGCAAATTCTTCATCTGACCTCCAAGCAGACTTGTCTTCTACAAATACATCATCCAACTTTAACTATTTGCTTATTAACGATTATTATAAAATACCGATAATATTAATTACTTATTATTTCTTTAAACTATATGTCAAAATATTCGTAAAGAAACATACAGCAAAATGGAAAAACGCCAAAAATATCTTAGTGTCCTAAATAAACTATTTTATAAGACTGTTAAATGTGTGTCCTATATAAAAGCTTTGTAATAATTAGGTTTACAAGACAATTTTCGGTATTTTAATAAGTATTTTGTGGAAAGTACATTTTAAATAAAACAAAATGCTGTATTAGCTATTTTATAGGAAACTTTTGAAAAATTACATATATATAAACACATCTTTTTATAGAACATTTGATTATATAAGACGTTTCTCAAATAATGTCGTGTAAAAAATGTAATAGTAGCTGAAAGTGTCTTAAAAACTTGTTAGAACGCCCAAAAGAGTTCTATAACTTAATAGGTCACACACAATTGTTGGTGTTATTAAGTCTTATAAAGCAATTTGACACTTATGGGTCGGTTATCAAACCATTGCCCGGGTAAGTGTTTTCCGGTAAACTTAACAATATCACTTACATACCGGGTAAGATTTTAGTCTATCAAAACGGTATCGTATGCAACAACTTTCCCGGTAACCGCTAATTGTGGTAAAGTGTCTGCCCTCAGTTACTGGGGGTACTTGTCTTAGCTTTTACCGGGTAAGATTATTGGTCGTTGTCATATTTATCTACTAAGGTAATGTAAATTGGTAACCGCTTACCCGGGTAAACGTTTGGTAAACCACCCTTTATACATTTTATCATCTTATATACCTGATGTTGTAATGAAATTAAATGTATAGTAATTGATTGGGGACTTGTAGAGAATTGAATGGTGTACCTACCTCTGATGACTTGTGGTTTTGGAAATTTGGCTAATCCATGATCACTATCGATCGGTTTCAAGAAGTATTTTCAGCATTTCTAAAGGAATATTTTGTCGAATGTGATCAAGTAAAGGGCCTTCGGGCAGCTTGATTCCTCCTTCGTAAAGCTTCATCAGATCTTCGAACGAGTCAAATTCATCATGGGTGCTGTCACATAGAGCTTCAAACTCGGGAACGAGAAACTGAACGATGGATTTCAGACCGTAAACAAGAAAATCGGACAACTTCAAGTGTCCAAATCGCTCATCTCTTGGAACATATATGTTCAAGCTCATAAGAAGTGGAAGCCTACTTTCCGTTTTAGGATCTATCTCATTGATGAAAACAATATACAATGAGTTTATAAAAACCATAATTTAATACGCAAAAATGTCTAATTTTTCATATGACATTATTTGCCAAGTTTTTTAGGACAGTTTTGAAAAATAAAATATCTTATAAACTATTTTACTGGACACTTAGAGAAACGTCATGTGAACATATTTATAAGACATTTTTCCAAATAATGTCGTATAAAAAATTAGTAAATGTTTTATTTCAAAATTATATATATACTTTTAAAAAACTTGTTAAGACGTCCAAAAGTGTTCCATAAATTAATTATAAAACTTTCGTTTAGAACACATAATTATTTGGTGTTATAGAGTTAAGTAGTCTATATCATGACATTTGAACATCATAGAGTTTTGCAAACATGATTTTATTATAGCGACTGGTTAGCTTATTAAAGGTAAGACTTGAAACCTGATTTGGTTGGTGGTCTTCCTGTTCTACCCCTACGAGGATACGGATAGTCTGAAGAGCCTCCAAGCACGGGACGGGCTTATCAGGATCACCGAGGTCGTTATAGAAAGCGTAATCATAAACCCTATCCCATTCTTCAAGCATTCCTGTTCCATCTCCTCGCAAGATTTCCAACTCTTCATCTCTGTATGAACGTAGATACGTAGGAGTCTCACTAGGAAGATACGACTAGCACATCAAAAATGATGTAAAAATATTATTACATAAAATAATAATAGTAAATACATAAAAACTTGGGTTAAAATAATAATAGTAAAAACATCCGGCCACTAGAGACCTTGCAAGATGGCATGGTTTGCCATGTGGATAACAAGATACTCTTACACTTACTAACTTAGTAAGGTCTTGAAAGATGTGGGACCCAATAAATATAATAAACTAATACTATTACTTTAATAATATTGATTTATTATATATTTTTTGTTTCATTAGTTTATTACACTGTATTATAATATTG
This sequence comes from Saussurea involucrata, assembly GCA_033807775.1. Taxonomy (NCBI): domain Eukaryota; kingdom Viridiplantae; phylum Streptophyta; class Magnoliopsida; order Asterales; family Asteraceae; genus Saussurea; species Saussurea involucrata. The sequence goes on from CM066323.1 coordinate 51,558,100, forward strand.
GCAGTGGGGACTACTTTAGAAAAGAGATCGATCTTGCATTGATGTAGAAGATGTTATTGCAAAACTGATGTTACATTTTAGAAAAGACTTTGGTCTTTCACTTATGCGGATGGTCTAAATCTTTAATACAAGTCCTCGCTAATCCGTCACTGATATTGGTCCTTGCTAATCACTCGCTAATACTAGCCTCGCTGATCTGTCGTTGATAGCATCACTCACGCCTTTTTGACCCACCAACTATCAGCGACGGATTCGAGCTATAGCGATGGATTACGGAGGGATCCGATCTTTAGAGATGGATTAGCGAGCGATCCGAGCTTTAGCGACGGATTCACCCCTCGCTGATAGTGGTCGGTTTTATAGAAAAAAAAAGTTGATTTACTACGTTTTATACCTCAGAGTTAGCTTCTGGGACAAAAAAAACAATGAATTTCAAGCTACATAGACAAAAACCATCATTTTAAACGCATGGAACAAAAAACGTAGTTAACTCTAGATAATAAAGTTGGACTTTGTATGGTCAAAATATTAGTTTAAAGTGTACCTTATTAGGAAAGAAAATACGGTCTTTTTTGTAGCGTTTTGTAGGGTAAACCCACGAATTACACACAAAATGGAGGTGGCCATGACCAGGAACATCTTCAAGGGTAAGGGTCTTTAGGTAAAATTCACTGCATGTGGTGATGATTTATGACCAGAAATGCCCCTGGAACTTCCAAATCTTCATCCCATTCAAATGTAACTTTATATGACGATTCCCCAACCGTCAAAGGGGTAATTGTGGTAATCCAGTCTTCCAAGATCGCTGGTTTCCCTACCTTCCCTCTCAAGCTTCCTTCTGCAAAACAATTATACGATAAAAAGAATATTTATTTTATTATACATATATATATATATATATATAGAGGGAGATTCAAGGGAAAACCTCAAAAAATGGAAAACTAAGGAACACACTAGTAGCCTTCCATCTGGACGGTATTCATTTATGCATACAGGTAAATTAAGTTGTTTTTTTGGTTTTTATGCACTTGTGCATTATGCATTTGTGCATATACACGCGTGCAAGTTATAAATTATCTGTATGCACAAGTGCATACCGTCCAGATGAAGAGCTAGCTACCAGAGTGTTCTTTAATTTTCCGTTTATTTGAGGTTTCCCTTGAACCTCACACACTATATATATATATATATATGAAGAAAATTATAACAAACAATTTTAGATGACATTTAATATCAAATGAATAATATACAACTGTATTTATTTAAATACTAAAAACCCTCTGATGGCGGTGTTAAAAAAAAAACCTCTGATGGTGGAAAAAATAGCTAAATAAATTACCATGACGCATGCACTATAACATTAAATGAATTAGTAAAGTTGTTGCTAATAAATTGCACGTTCATGTATTTTACAAAGTTAATTTTTGAATTAGTCTTCTTTTAAGGAATGTATTTAACTATTAAATATTAAAATTATGGTATATTTATTTTATGATAGCTAAAAGATTAATGCTAATTAATGAGATTAAGTAAAGATTAAGTTTTGTTAGATTATTCAAAAAAAGGAAGCTTTTATTATAAAAGATGTACAATTTTTTTAAAGTATATAATATTTATATACGGCAAATGCAAAAAAAAAAAAAACTAACACACCTTTCTCACATTTGGTAAAGGTTCGAACCCCTGACCTCCTAGGAGGAAAGAGGTTCATGTACAATTTTCCGGATAACAAAAAATGTAAAAGTAATCCAGATCGATGATATGCGTACATTTCATATTCGATTGAACCACAACCAATATTAAATGACCGAGAGAAATACTTAAAACGAACCAGAGGATTTAAGATCAGATCGATGGTCACCGATAAGTTGTATAATGACGTTTTTTCCCAAAAGCTCATGAACTCGATCCAGAACAGTCGATGCACCCAAGTCGTTGATATCCAACACATTTTTTTTCATTAACACCACTCTCCCTTTTATTGTCGTCATGTTAGCGTACTTGCCCCCAAGATCTTTTGATTATTGCGTTTTTTCGATCTCTTACAACTTAACAAGTCGACTATTTGTATGCACACAAGTCTACAAGCAAATGATGATTTATATAGGAAGAAAACGGGGATGTAGGCATATAAGGAGGTTACCAAACCCTACTTTGTTTCTTAAAGTATCATTGAATAATTCATTTATTTTCCTTTTCCTTTTCTTTTTGGTATTTCTTTTATTGTGTGAGTTTATTCATTTGTTCTTGGTTTAGAGTTCAAATCGTCAACTCTATCACACATCATTTATTTATTTTATTATATAGATCTTTTTTTCTATATTCGATAAATTGATGATACACTTGAGATTGCTTTGGGACACCTTGGTTCATCAGATTACCGCTTGGTCGGGGGTTCTGATCGTTACAGGGGACTTCAACTCGATCCGTGATCCCTCGGAAAAAATCGGATCCTTCTATGACATCTCGGCCAGTCGTCTTTTCAACGACTTCATTATTAACTCAGATCTGACTGAATTACCATTGAATGGCAGACGTTTTACATGGTCGAATTCCTCCGGACCCAAATTGAGCAAACTGGACCGCTTCCTTGTATCGCGATCTTTTTTTGATATTTGGCCTAACTCCAGCTGTACGGTTCTTGCTAGGGACAAATCTGACCACTGCCCGGTTACTCTGAAAGATGTCGGGACTGACTTTGGTCCCGTCCCATTCAGAATATTCAACTCATGGTGTAACATGGACGACTTCAGGTCCGAGGTGGAAAGTGCCTGGCATGAAGGTGCATATAGGAGATCTTCGAGTAAACTGATTGACTTGAAAAACAAGCTGAAAATGCTAAAATCACACATCAGAAATTGGTGGATTTCAAAGAAAAGCTCACTCGAGAAAAGTAAAACGAAAGCCTTGGAAGTGATTGAAGAAGTTGATTGTCGTATAGAAGCCGGTGTTTCTAACTCAGAAGATTTAGTGAGGAGATCTGAGGCCATTAAAATTAAAGACGACATTGAAACTAAAGAACGATCAGACCTATACCAAAGGACCAAACTAAATTGGGCGCTACATGGAGACGAAAACTCGAAGATTTTCCACGGTACGATCAACTACAGAAGAAACAAATCAAGAATAAGAGGGATCCTCGTTAACGGCATTTGGAAAGAGGAACCGAGTGCTGTGAAGGACGGATTCCTTTCCTTCTTCGAAAAATGTTTGGGAGGGAATCTGAGGCCAAGATGCAACTTTAACTTGGAGGGATTGAAAAAATTATCCTCAGACGACGTTCTGTTTCTTGACAGCACGATAACCGCGGACGAAATTAAGATGGCCGTCTGGGATTGCGGTGAGGACAAATCTCCAGGCCCGGACGGGTATTCCTTCGGTTTCTTAAAATCCTTTTGGCCAATTATAAGCAGCGATTTTACAGAGGCTGTTTTAGAATTCTTCAGCTCCAATTGGATTCCAGATGGCTGTAACTCCTCGTTCATCTGCCTTATCCCCAAGACAGATGACCCTCTGAATTGTAAAGACTTTCGGCCAATCAGTTTAATCGGATGCATTTATAAAACTATCGCCAAAATTCTCGCTAACAGAATTAGTCGGGTCATTAAACATATCGTCAACGACTCCCAATCCACTTTCATTAAAGGGAGATTCATTCTGGATAGTGCTCTGATTGCTAACGAGACCATCAACTGGGCCAAGAAGAATAACAAACAGGTTTTTCTCTTTAAAGCCGATTTCGAGAAGGCTTTTGACACAGTGGACTGGAGGTACTTGGACGAGATTCTTGAGGCTACAGGTTTCACAAGGAAGTGGAGAAGATGGGTGTAGGCCTGCCTTCACTCTGCCTCCGCTTCAATCCTCGTTAACGGGTCTCCGACTTTAGAGTTCCGGATACGAAGAGGACTCCGCCAAGGGGACCCCCTATCCCCTTTCCTATTCATCCTCGCCATGGAAGGACTGCATAAACTCATGACCGTGGCCCGAAATAGAAACTTAATAAAAGGCTTGGAGGTTGGAACCGATGGAGTTAACATCTCTCATTTATTCTATGCAGATGACGCTCTTTTCTTTAACGACTGGTCTATCGAAGAAGGGAGAAACATTCTAAGGATCTTAAGGTGCTTCTCTTTAGCATCTGGGCTTCATCTAAACCTGGCTAAAAGTGATATTTTTGGAGTTGGAGTGCCGGAGAACACTGTCAATATGGCAGCCGCGGGGTTAAATTGCAAAGCTGGACGTTTCCCAAGTAAATATCTAGGGGTTCCGCTCGGTGCAAACATGTCCAGAGTCACATCTTGGGACCCAATCATTGAAAAATTCAGGAAAAGATTATCTAGATGGAAGATCAAGATCCTTTCAATTGGAGGGAGAAGGACGTTGGTTTAAGCCATACTTGGTAGTCTAACCATGTACTATCTCTCGATGTTCAAAGCTCCCAAGGCGGTGATCGATTCGTTGGAGAGAATTCGGAGAGATTTTTTTTGGGGGACAGACGATGACAACCGAAAACTAGCCTGGGTTAAATGGAGTACCGTGCTAAGGGACAAAGACAGTGGCGGCCTCGGCATCGGAAGCATTTCCGCTTCAAACATCTCTCTTCTTGTCAAGTGGGCCTGGAGATTCAGGAACGAACATAATTCCTCTTGGGTGAAGCTAATCAAATCAATCTATGGAGCAACTGGGGGCCTGACTTCGGATCAAAATTCTCTTACTAGCCGCAGCCCGTGGGGTAGCATTATCTCTACCGTAAAATCGCTCGGACTGACCAATATCCGGTTCGACGAATTATGCACAAAACAGGTGGGGAACGGTTCAAATACTTCGTTCTGGAGTGATACCTGGAAGGGTCCACGCCCGTTCTTGTCTCGTTTCCCTAGACTATACGCTCTTGACATAAACAAGTCGGCGTCTATTGCCGAAAAATTCAGGGCCGAAGAAGTCTCATGGTCTTGGCACCGATCCATCCGAGCCGGAAGAGAATCTGATGAATTTGATCAGCTGAGGGAAATCATAAAGGAGTGTTCTTTGAATGATATCCCTGACAGGTGGACGTGGTCCCTAAATAATAACGGTCAGTTTTCTGTCAATTCTATTCGTGTTATAGTTGACAAAGCTTTCTTGGGCATAGGCAAGAGAGGGACGATATGGAATACGATGACCCCTCCCAAAGTTAACATCTTCATATGGCGGGTTATGTTATACAGGATCCCTACTCGCGATAACCTGCTTCGGTTGAATGTGGAGCTCGATTCTGTCATATGCCCTCTCTGCGGTGCTGTTAACGAAACCACCTAGCACCTGTTGTTCGAATGTTCTGTTTCACTTGAGGTTTGGCGGTTCTTCGAGAGATGGTGGTCATTTTCCTTCCCTGCTAACAAGTCGCTGGATTTGATGATCCAAGGCATTCGTACTACCTTCAGTAACAGCTCCCTTGGGAAAGCGGTGGAGGCGGTGTTTTTCTGTGGTTGTTACGTGTTATGGTGTTTTCGAAATAGACTAGTGTTCGATAGTCACCCCCTCGTAAGGATGTTGTTCTCGATCATTTAGTTGAAAAGTCGTTATATTGGGTTTTGGTTAGGTGTAAGGGGAGTAGGAAAAATCTGACTGCCTGGAGATGTTACCCTACCGATTGTGTCAGAGTCTTGTAATGCTTCTGTTTTTTCCCTAGCTCCTCGCTAGTTCTAATAAATCGTTCTGCTGTTTCAAAAAAAATGATACACTTGAGATTATTTTGCATATAAAAAGAGGACGCAAAGTTTGCGAAAGGTGGTTTAATACAACAAAATCAGGTTTATCAGGACACAAATTTGTCTTCTTAGGTGGTGTTTCTTTTTTTTAAATAAGCTCTTAATTGCCATTTATGTCTGATTTAGTCATATGTAACATGATTCAAACCGTTTGTTTTTTCTTCCTTTTCAGAGCCTCTAAACTTTTAATGTCCTCTGAATAATTAAGTGACAACATATCCACTTAATTACCTCTTATTTCTATCCAACATCATTCTTTTGGTCAATCAGGTTGTAGCGCAGTGGTTGATCGCCCTGGGTGATGTGGTGGAATATCCCATCTACCTAGGGTTCGATTCCAGACGTCCTCAACATTGATAAGACATCTTTAAGTTTCAAGATTGCCAGGGATTAGTCCGGGTTGTGCCTGGGATACCCTTTCCAAAAAAACATCATTCTTTTGATTTCAAACTTCGGTTTTAGCCCAGATGTTCCCCGAATTTGCGAAACACAAAACACATTGTGTGTTGGCTTTCCAAAACATCTTGAATTGCTTAAATCGACTCTTCGGTGTTTGATATATAATTAAAACTCCAGAACCTCGCAAATCTGTAAGCGTCCTTTTTTCGATTTTGTCCTTCGATCATCGATGCTCACTTCAATTATTTAAGTTGAACTTTTGAGGGATAAAATAGAAAATTATTTATGTTCAGACGTTTGTCAGTTTACAAAAACAAACAGTCTTATTGATTCAGATTTCAGACTTCAGTACCATCTCTTAAAAATTAAAAGTGAAATCAAACTTCAGACATCAACACCTTTTAAAACACAAATTACAGCTTAGTGTTTATATTGTTTTATAAGAGCAGCCACGTGGGGCTATCAACCATATATGTCTTTCAAATGAAATGGCATGTACACCTAAAAAAAATTCCCTATCTAAGCATTTGGGCCATCTTCATCCTTCCATTTTCTTTTGCTTTTTTTAATTATTTAATAAACTAATTATTTATATAAATAAGATATTTTATGAATTACTGATGTTAATTATTATTTTCAATTAAATTAATTATTATTTTTAAACGTCACTTTTTAATTTAATTTCTTTATTAGTTTGTTTTATTAAAAAAAATTATCCTCATTTTAATTTTAAGTAAATGATATTTTTTATGGAATGTTTTTTATTTAAATTATTAATTTCGTTATTTAAAGGGAAAATTTCAAAAAAATCCAATGGACTTTAGTATTTGAAGTAATTAAGTCATTGGACAATTTTTTGGAGAAAATAAGTCCTTATGGGATGTTCAGGATTGCTTATTTAAAACAACTTATGCTTTTATGTAAAAGTATTTATTAACTTATGTGGTGTCAAAACGGATTTTATAGAAAATGTTTGGATTAGCTTATAATGGTACCAAAAACGTAATAAGCTAATAAGTTGTTATGTTGGTGTGTTTGGGATTGCTTGTATATGTAAAATAACAAAAAAATCATAAGTTGTTTCAAATGAGTTGATAAGTTCAAACAAAATGACTTATTAAAAACTGTTTATCAGCGGTGACAAATTAAATGTGTGAGGGTTAATTGTTAGTTGAATAGAAGTTTTGGGCTAAAAGTGTAAACATCCAAAGTGGTATAAATAGTTTTGTTAATCCCTAGATTAGGGTTAATACTCATAATTGCATAAACCTTTATACGCACATTACAGTTTTCTCTCTAATCAATCATATAACCAGTTGCATTGAAGATTCATTGTTTTGATTGATTGTTGCTTGGATTATTGCACTACATTCTGGGGTCCACAAGTGGTATCAGAGCAGAAAGACAAGATTTTGATCCAAAAGGTAATTTTTATTGATTCTGTTTATCGATTTGTTTGAAATAGACACGTTTAAGCAATAGGAAAGCATATATGCACAGGGGTAAATATGTCAACTACAAACAAGTCTAATTCATAGATAAGGAAAGCGTCCTTATTTATCGGCACTTCCAAAAATGAATTTTGACTCTTAAGCAACCATTATCGAAACAAAATCTTGGAAAAAATTTGCTTGATTCAAATTATTTCAGTTGTGCACACGAAATCAATGAAGTAGATAGCTGAATTTGGAGGTAGGAACAATTTCGTGAGAGGTAAAATCCCTAAATCTTATGGTTTTATAAACCGATTTATGTTCATAAAATCGCAATTGTTTTTTTGTTCAGTTTGGAAGAGAAGTGAAATAATTTGTTTGAAATCTTCTTTTCAAACTTCAAAAATACAATGGAGACTCAGGTCGATGTCGAGGCAGAAGAACAAAGAGTATATGCTACACAAAGTTGTCAAGAATGTGGCTTCCAGGAGTTAACAAAAAATAGAATAAAGGAGTCCATAATTGCATCAATTGAAGGTATATTTCACTACATTTGGATTTTACATTGTTATTCTTATCTTGTCAAATAGTTGCATGGTGGTGGACCACCTTGTGTGGGCGTTATGATTGTGAAAGATTGTTATTTGGATGAGTGTTTTCCCTACGAGGTTTTGATGGTTTGTAAAAAGAGGAGGTAATTAGCGCGACCGAAGTGGATGCATTGATTATATCGATCTGAAAGGGAATGTGCCGTGTCGTTTGGAATGGTTTCATGGAAATCGCAATGAACCGACAAGGAGCGAATATTTTGAGTAAATTGGGGAAATCATGGGTTGTGGTTCATCTAGATTCGAGAAAGGCAAAGTCATGAGAAAGACTTGGTTCATATTTATGCAGGTGAATATGAAGGCAAGATTGATTATGTGTTCAAATTACCGTGAGAACCTTGTCTGCGATGTGATGTTGTGGGTGGAGGTTCTGTGGATAAGTTAGTGGCATCTTTTGCCAAGGTAGATGTGCAAGTCAGTGATACGGTAATGTGTTGTTAAAGAAAGATAAGCACGAATGGAGGTCCTCTTTCGAATATTTCGGATGAGTTATACCAAGTGTCAAACATGCTGTTGGGATGCAAGGATTGTGAGTTGGCATTATGATATGGCTATTTTCAGAATAAAAGGGTGGAGCGGTAGTTGGTGGTTACCCAAAAGAGGGGTCATGTGCTTTTTGGTTGCGTGAGTCATTGAGTGAATTTATTTTGGGATCATTGATAGATTGATGAAGATGTTGGAATGATTAGTTATGATGTGGTGTAGTAGATGCGGAATCTTTGGGGAATGTGAATTGTTCCTTGTGTACAAAGGAATTCTTTGAGAGGGTAACGGTTTGGGGGACAAGAAGTGTGTGATGGCTTCGAACACTGGATATTGTTTCGGGATGACTTCGTTGTTTTTTTCTCGGGTGAGAATGGTGGTGAAACCGTTGGGTTAGACATAGCCATGTACATGTGCTATCGGCGCGTTTGGTGTGATTGGAAAATAGAGTGGGCAATGTTCCATACTAGCTGGAGGTGGTAGGGATGGTATGTTGAAATAAGTGAGTAAGTTGGAATTATGAAGTTTGGTAAGTGGCACCGAAATTGTGAAGCAATTTTTACAGATTGTTATTGTTAGTAGTGGATACGCGAACTCCTGGTGGGAGCGTGAGAAAGAGGATTTGTGTATGTGTAGTGGTTCAAGGGTCAAGAAGAAACTAACTTTTGTGGTTGGTCGAAAGCATGCACCTTCTAGTGAGCGGTTCTTCGGAGGCATGAGCGATGTTTTCGAGAAGATATTGGGAACGGTAGTGGAAAGTGGTGCTCGGAATGGAGGATCGTTGGTAGGCATGGTATGGTCGTGAGAAAGGTTCCAAGTGAGCTTGTCGTTCAGTGTTAAGCCCATGGGAGTAGTTATGCGTGAACCTAGTCACTCATTCTTGTTGAGCGAATGAAACTCGAATCTATTTCATATATGGTTAGACGGTTGTTGGAAGCAGTGAGGATTTGAATGTTTCATCAGGATTGGTTCAACGTGGATTGGCGGATACTTCAGATGATGGATTGTGGAGGTTTCCTAATTTTAGCTATGTATAAGTGTGGGGTTGACGTGCCTGAAGCATATGAATATTTGGTTAACATCGATGAGTCGTAGTCAATGTGATTCGGAAAAGAAAGTACTATCTGCGTTGGACATAAGTCGTGTTGGGGAAGTAATCTAAAATTGCATGTTATACGATGAGGGAACTCTTGACTGTGTGTTTATTGGGATACTCAAGGTTGGCCTGGTGCCAAGTTGGCAACTTGAGTGGTTACATTTGGTAAAGGATTCACGTTATTGTGGCATAGAATTCAGCAAAGTTCCTTCCTTTAAGGAAGTGAAGTTGTTCGAGAAAAAACCTAGATTAGATGGGATATGTAGATGTTTCAGATAAAGCGGACAATATCCGGTACGATTGGCCTGAGATGTTTCAGATGGGATATGTAGACTTTGATATGTTGTGTGCTTGTGTGATTGAATTTATAGGCTCATGGGAATCACATTTGCCGTTGATTGAGTTTTCATATAACAACAACTATCACGCCAGTCTTCAAGCAGCACCATATGAGGCATTGTATGGGCGTAAGTGTAGAACGCCGGTATGTTGAAATGAGGTGGGGAAGAGGCAGTTGGCGAGACCGGAAATCGTGCAGTTGACCGTTGATAAGATCAGTGTGATTAGTGAGAAGTTGAGGGTGGCTCAGGATCGCCAAGAGATGTATGCGAACAAAAGAAGGAAACCGATTGAATTCCTACTGGGTGATAAAGTGATGCTTAAGGTGTAGCCGTGGAAAGGCGTCGTGCGTTTTGGAAAGAAATGGGGAGCCAGGGCCTAGGTATGTCGGGCCAGTTTCTATCACCGAACGTGTGGATGAAGTGGCGTGTAAGTTGGAGTTGCCCGAGGAACTTCGGGGAGTCCATTCGACCTTTCACGTGTCGAATTTAAGGAAGTGCTAGGTTGAGGAAAGTATGGTAGTGCCCTTAGAAGACATTCACATGGACGAAAAGTCGAATTATGATGAGGAGCCGTTGTGAATCGTGGATCGCAAGATCAGGAAGTTGAGAACTAAATAGATACATCTGGTGAAGGTTTAGTAGCGCTTTCATAAGGGTCAGGAGGCGACTTGGGAAGTGGAGTCGGACAAGAGGTCTCGTTACCCTCAATTGTTCGAAGATGGAATTCCGGGGACATAATTCTTTTGAGATGGGATGTTGTAATAACCGGGTTCTGTAATAACCAGGGTCTAATTTAATGGAATAAGAGTTTTATGGAGAAAAGTGAAGTTAATGAACTTCAGGGGCGATTTTGAAAATATTGGAGAGAGTATAAAGCCCTCAAGAATTGGCACAAAACCTAGGTCTTGCCATTTCATTTGAGCGGCTATGTCTGTTGGAGCAGGGAAGAGAAATCAAGCTGCTACCTGCAATTTGGAAAAGGAATAGTGGAATTTGGAGAGGGAGATTCATCATCAAGCAATTCAAGGTAACTTTTAACTATATTCATTGTTATTTTGTTGGATTGGGAATTTATACTTGAAGTTTTGGAGTTGTTGCTGGAAATGAGTAGTTCTCGAGGGAGAGTAATCAAATCAATGGTTTAAGTGTGGGTGAGAAAGAGTTTTGTTTGATTAATCGTCTATAATGCTAGTTTATGCTCACTTGGAGATTTGGGAGTCTCATTTAATCGGAAAATTCCTTTTTAAATGAATCTTTTGTATCGATGTCTCGTTCGGCAAAACTCTGTGTATCCGGAAGTTCGCCCAATGCGGTTTCTGGAAATGTTGTCCGATAAAAGGGTTGTCCGGAAGTGAGATCCGGAAGTGTGTAGTCCGGAAGTGAGATCCGAAAGTGAGATCCGGAAGTGTGTAGTCCGGAAATGGGATCCTGAAGTGTGTAGTCCGGAAAAGCGTGGTCTGGAATTCTGTTTTCGGATTGGGGTGTTCGAGCTAAACAGGAATTATTTAGGGAGTTATTTAGGGATAATCTTATGAGTCGGACTTATGACTTATCACTCTCGTTTTCTTTAAATCATAGGTGACCCACCTAGAGATCCGAAGCATAAGTGAGAATATTGAGAAAAGACTGCAGGTGAGTCTTTCTAACTGAAAGTGTGTTGTTCTATATGCTATTTTTTAGCGCATGAGATGATATAGAACTGCATGTTTTATCTTTATTATGAAACTGCATGTTTTGCTATATTTGAGAAAGTTGAGTTAATATGTATGCATACATTTGGAAGTGGACCAGTTATGGCTAAGTCGAGGGGGGGGGGGGGTCCCCAGTGCTCATACCGGGGGAGGGGTGTCTCGTTTATGCCATGGAGGGTGTGTTCCAGTTAAGGCAGTATGAGACTGACACGTTGTCACAGGTGTGCGTGACTTCAGTGTGCCATTTGCATGTGTAGTTTTGTGTTTGAACGTTTGAATGTTGTAGATTTGAGAATTTTTATAAATGCTTATAAACTGTCAACGATGTTTTATATGGCACAGATGTTTGTTTCTAGAGGGAACTCACTAAACCGCAAGGTCTAACCCTCACTTTTCAAAAACTAAACCATTTCAGGTAAGCGCCTAGTAGAAGGCACTAGTAAGGGCAAGGAGAAGACGTGAGCATGAAGTTTTGGCTAGAAGAAAGTCATTTTGTTTAGTATGCCAAACTTAGTACTTTAGAAATCCCGGCTGTGTAATTGATTGTTTCTGCAAACCTTGTTATGTATTCGTATGTTTTATAGTATTTTGGAGCCGTTTCGACGAGTTGTTTAATTCTTGTTGATTAAGCTTTATTTTTGAGTTGGGTTGTTACCAATACTGTGAACATTACCAATATGATACATTCTATGAACATTACCATTTTGATACAAGTTGTGATACAATATGGTTTCATGATTTTTTGATTTAGTGGTACATTCTTTTGCATATTATGATACACCGTGATCCATTTTTTAATGATGTTGGGTTAGACCCAAATTTTGTTATGGGAATCGAAAAGATTAATATTTAAAAAGTTTAATTGCATGAGACAATAATGAAATTTTCTATAATATTATTGGTAATTAATTTATCTCGTTGTTATCCAAATCCCAAAATTACTAATTCAATCTTTTATAAATAAATAATAAATATATATATAATTATTTCAAATGAGTGGTTGAAATTGGATCTCACAGTTATCATAAACTAACTAGTTCTCATTTGATTAGGTTCATATATATATACACACACACACACACACACACACACATATATATATATATATATATATATATATATATATAGAGAGAGAGAGAGAGAGAGAGAGAGAGAGGGAGCTTCAAATGTAAACTTTTATTTCGTGTAAACCATGTAAACTTTGTAGTTTCATAGGTTTTTTTGATGATTTTTTTATGAAATTGTTTATTTTGATGAAATTGTTTCGTATTATTTATTTCTTGATGATTTTTTTTGCGAAATTTATAGTTTCATAGGTGAAAACGAAAAATTTCATAGGTGAAAACGAAAAATGTATGAAACAGTTCATAAAAATGAAAAAACCTATGAAACTACAAATTTCATAAAAAAAATTCGTCAAGAAATTAATGATATGAAACAATTTTACCAAAATAAACATATCCATAAAAAATTCCATCAAAAAAACCTATGAAACTACAAAGTTTACATGGTTTACACGAAAAAAAAGTTTACATTTGAAGAGGAATATATATATATATATATATATATATAGGGAGGATCAAACGGGAATGATATCTATTTAAAAGAATAAGAGAATAATTCTAAGTCAATCATTTTATTAAATGATACCTTAAATAATTAATTTTAAAAATAAATAAATAAGGGTATATAAGTAATTTTGTTACATAAAAAACATTTTAGGTATTTAATTAAGATTCCACTGTTACCATATTTATGAGTTTAATATGATTTAAAATTTTATTTAATAAAATATCTTATATTTATTTCTTTTAAAATAAGCGTATTTAATTTTCATTTAAAGATTTCATTTTTTCATTTAAAGCAATATTTTAAAAAATCATCAAAATCACATGTGATTCACAATGAATTATTTTTTTATCAAATTATTTTCCTAATCATATGTGATTTAAAATTTGCAAAACAATAATTCAAATAAATCACGGAAAAAGAAAATTAATGAAACATAATCATATATGATGTGCAACAAAACACATTTAAAATGTATAAGATCACCGGTGCTTCAAAACGTAATTCATAATTTTTCATCAAAATCACAAGTGATTCACAATGAATTTAACCTTTTTTTCCAAAAAGTTTTCCTAATCACATGTGATTTAAAATTTATTGTGGATATCACATGTGATTCACAGTGAATTAATTGTAAGTATCACTTGTGATTTTTGACAATTCGTCAAAAAAATCTTAAATAAAAATAAATATTTAAAATGAAAACTAAATCACACTTATTTTAATGTTATAAGCAGTAATAATTAAATAATTAATCATGCTTAAATTACAAAATTATAAAAGAATCATGAATAAATATCTTAATTAAATTTATTACATAATCTATATAGGAATAAATGAGTTTCCATATATAATATATATACACCAAATGACACATATGCCCTTTTAGTCGATTTTTTAGAAAGTTTTATTTACGGTATTATTTTATGAAATCATTGGCCTAGAATTATTCTCTTATTCTTTTAAATAGGTATCATTCTCGTTTGAACCCGACCCCCCCTCTCTCTCTCTCTCTCTATATATATATATATATAATTTGTCTGAAATAGGTTTTCAAAAATTCAACATATAGCTTATGAAACAAGTATTTTCCGATAATTCAAGATTATAATCAACCTAAAAGTTTTTTTATAATGGCTAGATATAGTCTAATGGAAGCCCCCCTATCAAGCAAGAAAGAAGCGGCTACATTCTAGGACTTTTTTTTTTACCAACATCTTAGGAATTGAATTTTATAAAATTAACGTGAATTAATTTAATGCTTATAACAGTAATAAATAAAGTTGTACACGATACAAATTCATCAAATTCTCTATTAATTGGTTTTAAACCATTGGATGATATTAGTTTAATTTAAGAACACAAATAAAAACATTCTTGACAGCTTGATAGAGAAGGTATTTCTTCATGATTCATCAACTTCCAAAAAAATAAAAAAGCATTCTTGTGATAGTTTTTTTTTTTAAAATCTTGTGATGTACCTAATTGATTTCTTTTTCTTTCTTTGCTTCTAAAAAAAAGAGTCAAAAGAATGTTAAAATGTTGTTGTATTATTAAATATACTGAAAGTTTTAATATTACAATCAATACTAGCATTTAAAATGAATGTTAAAGTTAAATACAAATTTATTTAAGATGGCCGTCTGGGATTGCGGTGAGGACAAATCTCCAGGCCCGGACGGGTATTCCTTCGGTTTCTTAAAATCCTTTTGGCCAATTATAAGCAGCGATTTTACAGAGGTTGTTTTAGAATTCTTCAGCTCCAATTGGATTCCAGATGGCTGTAACTCCTCGTTCATCTGCCTTACCCCCAAGACAGATGACCCTCTGAATTGTAAAGACTTTCGGCCAATCAGTTTAATCGGATGCATTTATAAAACTATCGCCAAAATTCTCGCTAACAGAATTAGTCGGGTCATTAAACATATCGTCAACGACTCCCAATCCACTTTCATTAAAGGGAGATTCATTCTGGATAGTGCTCTGATTGCTAACGACACCGACAGGACAAAACCATGGCAAGATAGAATAAAAATATCTTTCATAATCATAACATAAAACTATAAAATTGAGTGTAACAACCCAGATCTAAAAATAAAGCTTGAACAATCAATCATAAAATACTAGCCAAAACGGCCCCAAAGTTTAACTATCAACAATCAATACCAAAATTAGGTTTGCGGAACAACATATAGACAACTGAGAATTTAACTAAATATGTCGGAATAATAAACGGAAACATTCATCTTCTAAAAAGTATCCTTAACTCTATATCTTCTCCTTGCCCTTGCCAGAACTTCCTATCAACTGCTTCCCTGAAAAGGTTTAGTTTTTGGAAAATGCGAGGGTTAGACCATGAGGTCTAGTGAGCTCCCTCTACTGCCAACAGATTTATCTTAAAACATTTAAAGCAGTTTATAAACAATTATAAACAGTATAACTTTAAACAATAAGCTTTCACGTAAAAACTACACATGTAAGTGGCACATTGAAGTCACACATTTGTGACACTGTGTCAGTCTCACACTGCCTTACTAGGTCACACCTCCCATGGCATAAACGGGACACCCCCCGGTATGATCACCGACAGGACATACCCCCCCTCCCGACTTAGCCAATACACATCTACTTCCAATGTATGCATACAATTTAATTTAACTTTCTAAACATGCATTTTCATATAAAATAAAATATACCATTTCATAAACATTTCTTGATTTGAGATCACATTTGATATCACCAATTAAAGAACTCACCTGATGCCTTTGCCCACTTTCTTCATTTACCCCTGACCTCCAAATGGAATACCTACGTTAAACGATAAGAGACGATAAGCTACCCGAATGATTTAAGGTTCACGCTCAACCCTTACTATTCCTCACTTCAACCCACCTTGCAAAAGGACCTGACCTCAAGAGGTAACATAGTTAGAAGCAAACTAGTCGGGTAAACTTCCCAGGTACTGACTAACCGGATGCTGATCCGGATCCCGACTTACCGGATACGACTTACCGGGTATCGAGTTACCGGGTGCCCAATCGGACATCAGCCTTTCGGATATCATCTGCCCGGACACCATTTACCTGGTACAGGTTCGGAAACCTATACAAACCAGTATATGGCGACTTCCCGAATACGGGTTCTAACGATCGCATGCCGCAGAAACCTCTACAAATTCCACGCGAAAACCTGATTTCTCTTCTATAATGGATTAGTATTAAGACCTAACAATTTCTTATCATTCCCTTTACTGCTAAACATAAAGATAACACCCAAAATCCATTTAGAGCAACACTTACAAATATTCTTCCACAAAGGACCAAATAACCTGATTCTTTCAACACAAGCAAAGAACAAGGATTAGAACATGAGATTACCTGGAAGGATCAATGCAGAAACTAGCTCCCAATTTCCCACCTCTTTGATTTCTTCTGATTCAGACGACGATCGATGCTCACAAAGTTCTCTCCGTGTTCTTCCAGCCTCCACACACATGAAATGGAAAAGTAGGGTTAAATGAGGGTTTTTATATCTTTCACTTATTGCACAAAGTCTCTTTTTCTTTTATTTGCTTTTAGACCCTCAAACTTTCAATTTTACCGAAATCTCCTTAACAGTTACACTCTGGAAGTGTAAGATTACGGTTATTACATTGAGTTTATAAGTACCTAAAATTAATAGAGTGTTTTAATATAGTGTCTTAATAGAGTATCTTATATGACTTAAGTTTATGTTGGTAATCTAGGTTTGTGATTACACATTATTTGGATAAGTTTCTAGACCGTGTATTGGAATGACACTTTCCAAATACTGTATTTCGCTCGTATAATGTGTTGGGTTTTCACGAAGTACTACAATCAATTAAAAAAACATACACAAAATAATTAATGCATTGATTTTGTGTGTGGGTGTGTATTGTTAATGCCAAAAATCGTCAAAAAGGATAACTTAAGGTTGATTGTGGAGCTTAACAACTAAAGAATGGAATCGTTCGACAAAACTATGCGACAAAGACAAAAAGTAAAGTAGACGAGAGAAATTTTGGTGACGCGGGAAAAACCTCAACGAGGAAAAAACCCACGGACGACAGTGGAGGTCGACGATGCACTATGGTCGCCAAACAGGGGCGACGTCTTTATGTTCCAAGTGTCGAGAGTACAAGTGTTTTTGATACAAATAATAGAAATAGCTTAATTCGTAAGGTAAACAAGTGCGTCGTGTGTGGAAACAATGTGTCGTGCGTCGTGAGCGGTTTTTCGAGAGAGTTCTTTGCTTCGAATTTGTTTTGCTATGCAGTGAGTGTTCTCCAATTCGAATGCCCACAAATGTGGTTGGGATCTTCGCTTATATAGCCCTCGCAGCTTTAAATGACCCCATAAAAGTTGGAGTAACGGTCGTAACGACTTTGGAGAGTTAATATTCATAATGATCCTTTCGGTTATAGCCGTTGGGCATTAAAAGCTTTGATCCTGCATTAAACAGAGAAAACATAACAGTTGTGTCGTATGTTAGTCAGTCGAGGTCGGAAGGTATCTTACGAAGGTCATGTGAGTTGGACGACATCATGGTCGAGTGTCGTGATAAGGATATTGAGTGTGTATGATTTTATCTTATCATTAAATGCGTCGTATAAAAAGTGTCTTTTCCTTTTTCGGTCGTGGTTGAGGTTAATAAAATTTTACCCAAATAGTTTGCCCCCAAAATTTAAAAATAGAGTGGCACATTCAAATTTCGAATTTTTAATTTTTTGTCAGAAAGACGTCTGGGGTCGTGACACGTGTCGAAAGTCGATTCAGTTGCTTAGGAACTGAATCGGTCCAATTCCAACCGAATGGGAAGTTGAAAAGAGGATAAGATCGTGACGTCATGCTGACGTGCGATCATGCTTGACAGCTATGGATGCCAGGTGTCGACGATCCGTCGAGTATTCGAAAAGGCATGGCCACGTGTCGATCATAGAGCGACTCGTCCTGACACGATCGTTTACATAAATAGAGACCCTCGACGGATCTTTTCCAGTTTACGCTTTCAAAAACCTTTAGATCTTATTTTCTTCTTCGATTTTTGCTATCTTTCAGCAAATCCATTCCAAAACCTGCAAAATCTTAAGTCGACTTAGAGTTTTCGAGGATTTAGAGCATCTATATTAGGTACGACTCCTTCTTCTTTTTATGCGTCGCAAGTCCATAGCTAGAAAGCCTAGGAAGAACTGGGATATCTTTGCTCTGTCTGATCTAAAGATTTGGCTCACTGGTTTAGCAATGGCAACCGAGCCTGCGAGTTCTATTCGAGATCAAGATGATCTCGATTCTCTTAGGAAACTAGCACAAATCCCTGCGGGGATTGCATTGAGTAGGGCAGGTCGGATTCGACCGGAGATGTGTCCCGACGAGTAGTTCGTGATATACGAACATCCGTTTAAAATAGGATTCCAGTGGCCATACTCCCCTTTAGCAAAGTCGTTCATGCGTGAGTTCGACCTCTCCCTGGGGCAGTTGATGCCCCAATTCTGGCGCGTCATTCAGGTCGTCGAACGACTTACCAAAGACTGGGATTCTCCCATGAACGTGCGCGATCTCTTGACGGCCTATCAGGTCAAAATGGATGGGTATCGTCGCTACAGCCTCTTTTCGAAGTTCAAGGGCGATCGTACCTTGGTCTTAAAAACTGCGGTCAACGACCGTAAGTGGAAAGCCAGGTACACGTTTGTGCACGTAGCGACGCTCGACCCTGAGAGCGACTGGATCAGGGTCGGCTGGAATATGGAGGGTGAGATTCTTTAGCTTTGTCGTATGTCTTATATTATATTTTGTCGACTTGTATTTTTACTTACCTTCTCTTCTTTTTTCACATACATCAAGTTTGAGGACGTGAAGCCCTACGCCAACTCTCAAGCCAAGATCAATAGATTTATGGAGTACAGCGTCGATGATCGGTCGTTCGTTACACGACATCTCGTGGACGACGAGGACGTGGTCTTACTGGGAGAGAACCGAGAGGAAGAGACGGAAGAAAAGGAAGTAGGAGCAGAGGAGAGAGAAGAGCCGAGAGAAGAAGAAGAAAAGATGACTGGTAAGTGTACCTTGTTCTTTTCTGCTCGACTTAATCTTTCCACTATTTCAGTCGTGTAACGCTCTTTCTTTTTCCTTCGTTTTTTCCAGGGGAATCTCAAGCGAGGATGTCATCTGTGGCTGCCAAGAAGGCAGACCAAGATGAACTGGCCAGCAGGGGCAGGGAGAAAAGGAAGGGGATCTCGACCACTGGGTCAGGGGTTTTGAAGAGGACGAAGATGACGGTCCCGAGGGAACCGTCTTCAAAGGGAGGGGACTCATCGAGAGTCGTCACACCTGAGAAGGCGAAGGTATCGGTCACATCTCCGATGAAGACGAGGACGTCTTCTGATGCGATTGACGCGACACCTATTAGCTCTGCGCCTCCGGCGAAAACGGCGGTGTCTCCGTCTGCCACGTCGACCCCTTTGTCGACCGACAAGGGCAAGGGTCATGCGACGGGAGAAGCTCAAGTCACGACGGTTAACTTTACGTTTCCGTCGGACTTCATGGCGGATAACGTCCTGGACGGAACGAATTTGTTTCCTCACCTGGGGAAGTATCAGCTCCCCTCTTTCAGGGAGCGTTTCCAGGGAGTCCCGGTCGAGGAGAAGGGATCCCACGTTGCTGGACTCGCCTTTATGGTGAGTTTTCTTAAAACTTGTCTTTTTGATTTTTGTAACTTTGTCGAGTGTTTACTAACCTGTATCTTGTGTATTTTTCAGGCGTTTCAGTCCTCCCTTGCTCTGTACTCCAAAATGGAGAAGACAAGGGGTTTAGTGCCCGCAGCTCTCGAAAGAGAGAATGCGGCATTGGAGAGAGAGAAGGTCACCCTGGCACGCGGCGAGGCCTTGTCTGTGCGGCTCGACGACGTCCATAACGACTTAGGGGTCATTGAACGTGAAAAAGACAAGTCGAGAGGACGCCTCAAGCAAGCCCTGACCCTGATTGCTGATTCGAGGGCTGAGCTGGACAGGACAAAAGAGTCCTTGGCTGTGAATGAAAAAGAAGCCAAGGATTCCAAATCCAAGGTCTCGGAGCTAGAAGGAGAGGTGAAGGACCTGAGGGACGATCTGAAGTCCGTCTTCGCCCTTGCTCGATTGAGTGCATGAGCGACGATCATGCGACAGCACCTGTTGGGCAAGAATCCTCTTGCCTCTGCGTCGGAAGAGCTGTCGTTCTACTTGTCGAGCGTCGGATCTGAAAGAGATCTCGACTCGGATGACGAGAAGGAGGTCGAGGAGGAGGAGATGGACGAGGGCTTCAAAGGCTAAGCTTATGGCAAGGATGCGGCCGACGATCCTCCCCAACCTTAGAAAATTTTAGTTTTTGTCTTTTATTTATCGACCGTTGGTGGTCGAGTCATTTAGATGTAATCGACTACTGGTGAATGAAAAATATCTTTCTTTTGAACTCGTGCATTACTTTTGTCTTATTCATTTTGTAAGTAAATACAATATCAATCGTGAAATCCACCAAGTAAACATACATCGTATAAGAAATGAACATAAGGACTTGCGACACAGGCATCCAATATACTGATTAAAAGCAAATACAGGTACGTGCGACTAATGCATTCACCCAAAACATGATAATTTTTCTAAGTTAGAAAACTTAGATCGTACGACAAATGTGGGTCGTGTGTTCCTGTAATCGTGCAATCAAGTCGTATGGTAGGTCTGGTTGCCTATGTCGTGCGATCCTGCAAAAATGTACTATAGTTGTGTAATAGACTTAATACCTTATGTCGTGCGATCCTGCAAAAAAATATGGTCAGAGGTTGCTCGTTGGCTAACCAACGACCCTCCGATGCTTAAGTCAGTAAACGTCGTGATGAGAAAATCGTATGAAAGAGAAAAAAGACTTAGAAGAAATACCTTTTCAAATGTGTTGCATTCTAGCTACGTGGGATATCTCTATTGTCGACGGTTTGGAGTTTATAAGCTACGTTGCCCACGACTTCTGAGATACGATAAGGACCTTCCCACTTGGTGGGAAGTTTACTGTTAATGCCAAAAATTGTCCAGAAGGATAACTTAAGGTTGATTGTGGAGCTTAACAACTAAAGAATGGGAATCTCTCGACAAACCGTACGACAAAGACAAAAAATCGTAAATAAGACAAAGATTTTGGTGACGCGGGAAAAATCTCAACGAGGAAAAAACCCGTGGACGACTTTGGGGGTCGTCGTTGCACTATGGTCGCCAAACAGGGGCGATATCCTTGTGTTTCAGGTGTCGAGAGTACAATGATTACAATACAAATGAAAGAAAAACTTTAAATGTAAAGTAACAAGTGTATCGAATGTAAGAACAAGTGCGTCGTGTGTAAAAAAAATGTGTCGTGCGTTAGATTCGTGCGTCGAGAGCTATCTGTTGAGAGAGAATTCTATGCTTCGAGTGTTCTTCAGAGTTCAGTCATTTTCAGGATGTCTCAGATGATCCCCAAATGAGGATGGAATCCTTGTACTTATAGCCTTCGAATGCCTTTATTGACTCCATAAAAGCTTCATGTAACAGTTGTAACGGACGCTGAGTTAATGCTGTTAATGGCATTCGTCGGTTATAGCCGTTGATCATCATTGATATTGACCCTGCATTAAATAGTGAAAACATAACAGTAATATCGCATGTTAGTCAGTCGAGGTCGTGAGGTTCCATACGACGGTCGTGTGAGCTAGACGACGTCATGGTTAAGTGTCGTGAGTAACCTTCAATTTAACTTTGATCAGATGATAAAGTATTTATGATTTTGTCTCATTGTAGAAAAAGTGTAATAAATGTTTTCCTTGCTTTAGTCGTGGTCGAGACTGGTGAAATTTTGCCCAAACATTTACCTGCATTGAGCTCTTGAGTGCTTTGGAACACTCGTCGGAGGACGTAGTCGCCCTCCTGGAAGACTTTAGCCTTAACATTCTTGTTGAAATGTCGCTTGACCGCTTGCTTCTTCGAAGCCATTCTGATCAATGCTGATTCTCTAAGTTCTTCAAGGGCGTCGAGGTCATAACTTAGATCGATCAAGTTATGGTCGACGGAAGTATGCCTCGATGTCAGGAGTCGGACCTCGACCGACAAGACTGCTTCACAACCATAGACCAAAGAGAAAGGGGTTTGTCCTGTGGATGTGCGAGGCGTCGTGCGATTCGCCCAGATGACTGAAGGGAGTTCTTCGACCCACTTTCCTTTTGCAGCTTTTAACCTTTTCTTGATCGAAGCAATAATGGTTTTATTACTCGATTCTGCAAGTCCATTTACTTGGGGATACCTGGGTGTTGAGGTCGTCAGCTTAATATTGTAGTCTTCACAAAACTGTCGAGTCCTATTGCTTATGAACTGGGATCCATTGTCGCAGAAAATTTCGGATGGAATCCCGAACCTGCATATGATGTTAGTCTGGATAAAAGAGACGACCTCCTTGTCCCGGATTTGGGAAAAGGCGGCTGCTTCTACCCACTTAGAAAAATAATCTGTAAGTACGAGAAGAAATACCTTTTGCCCGGGGGCAGGTGGTAACTTTCCGACAATGTCCACCCCCCATCTCATGAAGGGCCATGGGATCAGTGTCGAATGTAAAGGTTTAGAAGGTTTATGGGACGTACCTGAATGTCGTTGACAAGGATCATAGTTCTGGACATACCTGACGGCGTCTTGTCGCAGTGTCGTCCAAAAGTAGCCTTGTCGAGAGATACGATTAGCCAGACTGTGACCTCCTGAGTGGTTGCCACATTCTCCATCGTGCATCTCCTGAAGGATTTTTTGAACTTGACTTTTGCTGATGACACATCTCAGATTCAAACCTGTCGATGATCGTCGATAGAGTCTATCTCCGATCACGACATACATGGATGCCTTGAACTTGATCTTCCGAGCTTCCATCTTGTCTTCTGGGAGTTGGTCGTGCATAAGGAAATTTCTGATGTCGCATAACCAATCGTCTTCCTGATCTTCAATCTGGACGACATCGTCATTTTCGATGGACGACGTCGCCAGGTGGATCATGGGAATGTTGTCGAATAATGGTTCGCTAAGTGCAGACCCAAGGTTTGCTAAAGCGTCGGCTTGAGTAATTTGGTCCCTTGGAATCTGTTCAATGAAAAATGATTTAAACATTTCTGGTTTTTCTATTGCTACTTTTAGGTACGCTGTCATCTTTGAATCTTTGGCCGCGAATTCTCCATTCATCTGGTTTACGACCAGGAGAGAATCGCTCTTGACATGTAGCGCGGTTGCCCCCGAGTCGTGGGCCATATTCATTCCCACGATCAGGGCTTCATACTCGGCTTCATTGTTGGTGGTTTTGAAGTCGCATCGCACGGAATACACCATCTTGCCCCCCTGTGGAGACATTAAGACGACGCCTAGTCCTGAACCCCTAATATTGGATGACCCGTCGACATGTAGAGTCCAGGGCACGTCGTCGTGAGTCGCCACAGTGAACACCTCGATCTCTGTTTCTTTTTCCAGCTCAGGACTGAAGTCAGCAATGAAATCTGCCAAAGCTTGCGATTTGATCGCGGTCCTGGGCTTAAAGTCGATATCGTAACTACTGAGATATATGCTCCATTTCGCCAATCGACCTGTCAACTCAGGCTTCCTCAAGACAGACTTAAGAGGAAAGTTAGTCACGACAGTAATAGGATGCGATTCAAAATAGTGTCGCAATTTCTTTGCAGCTGTAACTAGCGACAAAAGCAAATTTTCCATAGAGGAATACCTGGTTTCGGCGTCCAAAAGTGATTTACTTACATAGTAGATCGGCAGTTGCTGCTTTTCATCTTCTCGCGTCAGGACGACGCTTACTGCATTAGGACTGACAGCCAAATATAGCTGCAAGACCTCATGATCGTGAGTCTTTGATAGCAAAGGAAGCGACGTCATATACTCCTTTAATTTCTGTAGTGCTTGCTCATGATCGTCGGTCCAGTTGAAGCCTTTATTTTTCCGGAAGACGTTGTAGAATAGATGACATCTATCCGATGATCGAGAGATAAACCTGTTCAGAGCTGCCACCCGACCAGTGAGCCTTTGGACTTCTTTAAAATTCCTCGGAGATTTGATCTCGATAATGGTTTTGATCTGATCGGGATTGGCCTCGATTCCTCGTCGAGTGACCATATAACCCAGGAATTTCCCGGCACTGACACCAAAGGAACACTTCGTCGGGTTGAGCTTCATGCTATACTTTCGAAGGATGTCGAACGACTGCCTCAAGTGCTCGATGTGATCGACCGGTTGCTTCGACTTGACCAGCATGTTGTCGATATATACCTCCATTGTGTCGCCAAGATGATCTTTGAACATCTTGTTCACCAGACGTTGATAGGTAGAATATGCTGTTAGATTAAATTAGCTCCTAATTTAATTAAATGTTTTATAAAGAAAAAGTGTATGAGCTTTTTAGTTAGCTTTATGGGCTTGAGCCTTTTATTGTAAATAGACCCTTTAAAAAGAAGTTTAGGGTTTCATTTATCATTTAGGTCATTTTTGGAGTAACACAAAAAAACACATACTGACTAATCTCATGAGAGTCATCTAAAATGTAAAGTGTGGTGTTCTTCATTTTCCTCTCCATATAATTTCATCAATGAATATGAGATGAGTTATTTTTATCATTATTCTTATTGTTCATCTTATCTCTATTTATATATGAACTGTTCTTCTATTGTTTGTCTGTCCAAAATGGGACCAACAATTGGTATCAGAGCTGGATTGAAGAAACTATTCTTCAATCGGTCATCTATGCAACAATAGAAGATTAGATGATTTATTTGTTGTTTTGGTGCTTAGATTGATTCAATCACATGAGCCTAAACACAAATATCATATCTGATATTTATTTTCTGTTCTGTGCTTACTGGAAATCCAGTCTTTGATTTCATTAAGATTTGGATAAGTTTTGACAGAAAATGAGTGTTTCTCTTCACAAAATCTGATTCTGCACACCACATGTTTGATAAAATGCCTAAGTGAAGATTTGGTTCTGTTTGGATCAAATCTGATCAGATTTAATACATGTGTGTGTTTTGATTCTTTCTCATTCATTGGTCTTATTTGATAAGCACTAAGTAGATGGTTGATCTATGATCTCATCCTTGTGTGTGCTTGAGTCCATAGCATTTTTTTTGGCATCTTGGTAGTAAGGTTGTTGATCTTTGATCTGACCTTTATTTAAATCCAAGATTGGACTCTCTTTGATCCAGATTTTGTTTATATTCCGCTGCTCATAATCATTTAAATGAAAACAAAATCATTTGGGTCTTGAAAAAAAAAGTTGATTGAGAAAGATTTGGTGTTGTGCTATGTATTCAAAGCCTAATCTGAAAAGTTTTTATAACTATGAGTGTTTCTAATTAGTTTTCTGACCTGATCAATTAGAGATCTAATTATTTGCACTCACGGTTCTAAAAGTTATATGGAGATCGTCTTATTTTCTACATCAAATCAGATTTAATGACAGCATGTTGACAGATTTGCGATGCTGTAGCAAAGTGATCATATCTCACTGATCAGGACACCAATTGATGCGATTCAAAAGGCCCTGGATTCAAAGCACATTGACGAACAACTTTTGTAGACAACAGTGTGCTGATACAAAGCTGTTGGACAGATCTGCGCAACTATGGTAAATCAACCGTATCTTATTCGTCCGAGCTCCAAAAGAGGTGATTCCAGATGATCTGAAAATATAACAAACCAATGCACACTCTTTATGTTTTGAGTTTTTGTAAACTCCAGATCTATCATGGTGTAAAGTAGTGTCGAAGTTGGTGTAAAACTGCTGGCAGAGGACTTAGAAGAAATCAACAAGAGTTCACCAGAGCTCTGTCAGACCTCATCAGAGCTCTGTCAGAAAACTTCTGTTCCAACAGAGGCACTGTTCACAACAGAGGCAATGTTCACAACAGAGGCACTGTTCACAATAGAGGCACTGTTCACAACAGAGGAACTGTTCACCAGAGCAGAAGCACCAGAGCAGAGGTACTTGCTGTCAGCTTTGCGCACCTGTCGTATTTTCAATAGAACTCCCTCCTCGACACTCCAAATTCTATGAGTCCAGATGCGTTGGATTCCTAAGACAAAGACGAACAATTTTCATGTTTTGATCTTGGTCTGAATCAGTGTTCGTCTTGGTCAGAATCTCTGTTAAAGTCAGTATACATCTGTTGGACAGAAAGTTTTTCTCATCAGAGCTCTGTTGATTTTTCAGAGACATCAGAGCTTACCAGAGCTCTGTTGAGCTTACCAGAGCTTTGTTGATTTATCAGAGGTTATTCAAAAGATCAGAGGCAATTGATAGAGTTTACCAGAGCTCTGCTCATCGACAGAAGTTGTCCAGAGCTCTGTTGATTTTTTTTTAGGACACCAGAGCTCTGTTGATTCGTCAGAGGCTATCTGGATCAATTTTTTTTTTCAGAAATAAGAGGAATGACCAGAAGGGACCAGAGGCAGACTCAAGCATGTTTATCAGAGTTTGTTGGTCCAGAAATCAAAAAAGCCAAAAGCCCGGAGCCCGAAATTTTTCAGTTTGTTTGACAGCTTTGCGCTGTTTCAGAAACATGCGCACAACTTTTTACTCGGTGCTCCAATTGACACGAGTTCAGTTGCATTGGAAAAATAATTCACAGACGCACGACTTTGATGTTCTGAGTTTTCTCAAAATATGTGAGCTGATATGCCAAAATCCGCTTCAAAGTCTGCTGTAAGGTGCTGGACCGAAAGGATTGCATTTAATTCATGCTCTTTCCGCTTTCAAGAACGGTGTTCTCTTGACGTTTCTTCACGGTTTCATACAGATATTGTGACATATTGATTGTCACTCACTCCTCTGTTATTCATGTTTAATGCTCGGTACTGAATGCTTACTCAACAGTGAAGTTGAATCATGAAAACTAGACAAAATGGGGTTAATTGTCTCGGCTTTTCAAGAAGATGAGCCTACATTTGAGGGGGAGCTCGCGATGCTTTGAAGACTCGAAGAATGGAACGCCAAAGTTTCTAAAGAAAGCAAGGGGGAGACTACAAGATGATGCTTTCTTTATAAAACATTAGGGGGAGATTGTTAGATTAAATTAGCTCCTAAATTAATTAAATGTTTTATAAAGAAAAAGTGTATGAGCTTTTTAGTTAGCTTTATGGGCTTGAGCCTTTTATTGTAAATGGGACCTTTAAAAAGAAGTTTAGGGTTTCATTTATCATTTAGGTCATTGTTGGAGTAACAAAAAAAACCACACACTGACTAATCTCATGAGAGTCATCTAAAATGTAAAGTGTGGTGTTCTTCATTTTCCTCTCCATATAATTTCATCAATGAATATGAGATGAGTTATTTTTATCATTATTCTTATTGTTCATCTTATCTCTATTTATATATGAACTATTCTTCTATTGTTTGTCTGTCCAAAATGGGACCAACACCTGCATTTTTTAAAGCAAAGGGCATAACTTTATAACAATAAATACCTCGATCTGTCATGAATGCAGTCTTTTCCTGGCCCTCGACGTGCATCAAGATTTGATTGTATCCAGAATAAGCATCCATGAACGTCAATAGTTCATGTCCTGCTGTCGCGTCGACCATGGCATCGATATGTGGCATTGGAAAAGGATCCTTTGGTCAAACTTTGTTGAGATATGTTAAATCGATACAGACCCTCCATTTACCATTCTTCTTCAGTATGACCACGCCATTTGCGAGCCAGTCGGGGTACTTCACTTCTCGAATTTTTCCTGTTTTGAGGAGGTTGTCGACCTCGTCATTAATTACCTTATTCCGTCCAGGAGCAAATTTACGTCGCTTTTGCTTGACAGGCTTAAATGACGGGTCGACATTGAGCTTGTGAGATATAATGTTGGGGTCTATCCCGACCATGTCTTCATGTGACCAGGCGAAGCAGTCGGCATGTTCCTGCAAAAAAAGAAATTAGTTTGTCTTTAAGGCAGGGATCGAGGGACGAACCTATAAGGACGGTCTGGTCAGGCTTGCTCTGGTCCAGGACGACTTCCTCCAGACGATAGTCGTCGGCTGTCCCAGGAGCATTATGGACCTATAATTGCTAGATGGCCTGCTTCTGCGGTTTCAGGGTCGTCTTGTACCAATCGCGGGCGACCTTTGGCTCACTTTTGATCTCCTGGACTCCCCACGGCGTAGGGAATTTCATGGTCTGATGATACGTCGAGGGAACGGATTTCATGTCATGGATCCTCGGTCGACCTAAGATGATGTTATAGGCCAACGAGCAATCGATGATGTTGAACTTTGTCGGCTTGTTGATCCCTCGGGCATAGACAGGCAGGGTGATCTCTCCAAAGGTACTCGTCGCGTCTCCATTGAAACCGACCAAGGTTGTCGAGCGTCGGGTAATTTCCGATCGATCGATTCCTATGGCCTTGATGGTATCAAGGAAGATGACGTTCGCTGAACTACCTCCTTTGACCAAGACTCGTCGGGTTAGGCAATTACCAATCGTGAGTTGAATGATCAACCCGTCATGATGCTTTTGATGCGAGTCACCGAGGTCGTCCTGGTCGAACGAAATCTTCATAGCTTCCAACTCCAGATCTCCTTTGGGTCTTGTTGAGCGAGGGATAGGTCGATCGTCAGGTGCTTGGCTGGCATGACGTTTGGCTGCGGAATATGTCAGACCGCAAACGTCGAACCCACCGGTTATGCAATTGACGACCTTTGCGTGGTCGGGAGTTGGTGGTCGAACGTCGTAAGCTGGACTAACGACATTATCGATAATATCCTTGAGATTGCCTTTCGGGACGTGGTATGATAGCTCCTCTTTGAGGGCTATGCAATCGTCCGTCATATGACCATGGTTGACGTGGAAGTCGCACCACTTCGATTTATCTTTCTTGTCGTCATCTTTGTCGGTCTTCTTCGGCCACCGGATGGTCGCCTGGACGGTCTTCAGGGCCTAGACTAAATCCTTAGTAGTTCCTTTGAATCCGTAGGAGGATATCTTAGGATATTGAGGAAATTTGGTCAGGGTCGCGGTTTTCTTTTTCTCGAATCGGACATTCGAGATCTGTCGTGCAGGCTCGGATTTGGATATTGCCTTCGTCTTGAACTCTGACTTCTTTACACCCAGCGGTCTTTTGTCGTCAGAGTGCTTTCGACGGAAGGCAGCATCGTCTTCCACCCTCATATAGGCCAGGGTTCTTGCTCGGACATCTTCGAAATTTTCTAGAGGATACTTTGTTAGATTAGTGTATAGACCCGAACTGTCGTCTAGACCGCGTTTGTAGACTTCGATCGCGGTCTTGACGTCGCAGTTGCGGACACTGATCATCTCCGAATTGAATCTATTGAAATAGCCCCGAATAGATTCACCAGCCTTCTGCACGCCATAATATAAGTCGTTGGTATGCTTTTCCATCTTGCGACTGCTGGTGAACTGCTGGGAAAACTGGTTGACTAATTCCGCGAAGGACCCGATGGATTTGGGCTAGAGGTTAATCAACCATTGGAGGGAGGCACCTGTGAGGGTCGCCCCGAAACTCTTGCATACGCAAACCTCCTGATACTGGTAAGGGATCGACACAGTCCACATCAGTTGTTTGTATTGAGCGACGTTTTCTGTGGGATACGAGATACCAGAATATTTGGGAGTGAAGGTTGGGATGCTATATTTCTTAGGGACGTCGACCAGAGCGATCTCATCGATGAAAGGGGAAGCTTGAAATCCTGTGCGAGGCTCGACGTCGACGGGCACGGCTGCCCCCGAAAATTTTGCGAGCAGGGACAAGACACGCTCGTTCTGATCTTCCAACATCTTCAGTCGCTGAGCGATGGGGTCCACACCTGCTGGAGGGTTGATCCCTGAATTCGTGCCATTTC
Source organism: Saussurea involucrata (assembly GCA_033807775.1). Taxonomy (NCBI): domain Eukaryota; kingdom Viridiplantae; phylum Streptophyta; class Magnoliopsida; order Asterales; family Asteraceae; genus Saussurea; species Saussurea involucrata. Next base: position 51,588,362 of record CM066323.1, read on the forward strand.
CATACGACGATCCATTGGCTTCCCCGTTGAAAGGAACGAAATACGGCTGAAACCCGTTATGCAGGGGCGGTTGTCTCAAATGCTGAGGAGGAATCGGTCCATACTGAGGATTATGGACGAACGATCCCTGCTGCGGGTTCTGAACGAACGGACCATGCTGTGGATTCTGGACGAACGGACCATGCTGCGGATTCTGGACGAATGGTCCTGAACCTGGATTGCTGATGAATGGTCCTGGACCGTTCTGCTGTCCGAACGATCCACTTGGGTTCTGATTCCTCAGCCGTGCGATTTCTTCAGCTGCCCTTCGACTTTGCTCAATAAGGGCGTCGATCTGATTGCGTGCATTTTCCAGCTCCCAATGCATCTGGGCAATGATCTGCTCTGGATTTCCATGACCTGCCATTTCTCTGAAACAGAAAAAAGAGGAAACTACAAGAAACGGTTAGTCGGACGCGCGTTTGTCGAAGTCTTTCTCTAGATGGGGCCCCACGGTGGGCGCCAAACTGTTAATGCCAAAAATCATCCAAAAGGATAACTTAAGGTTGATTGTGGAGCTTAACAACTAAAGAAAGGAATCGTTCGACAAAACTATGCGACAAAGGCAAAAAGTAAAGTAGACGAGAGAAATTTCGGTGACGCGGGAAAAACCTCAACGAGGAAAAAACCCGCGGACGACAATGGAGGTCGTCGATGCACTATGGTCGCCAAACAGGGGTGACGTCCTTATGTTCCAAGTGTCGAGAGTACAAGTGTTTACGATACAAATTATAGAAATAGCTTAATTCGTAAAGTAAACAAGTGCGTCGTGTGTGGAAACAATGTGTCGTGCGTCGTCAGCGGTTTTTCGAGAGAGAGTTCTTAGCTTCAAATTTGTTTTGCTATGCAGTGAGTGTTCTCCAATTCGGATGCCCGCAAATGTGGTTGGGATCTTCGCTTATATAGCCCTCGCAGCTTTAAATGACCCCATAAAAGTTGGAGTAACGGTCGTAACGACTTTGGAGAGTTAATATTCATAATGATCCTTTTGGTTATAGCCGTTGGGCATTAATAGCTTTGATCCTGCATTAAACAGAGAAAACATACAATTGTGTCGTATGTTAGTCGGTCGAGGTCGCAAGGTATCTTACGACGGTCATGTGAGTTGGACGACGTCATGGTCGAGTGTCGTGATAAGGATATTGAGTGTGTATGATTTTATCTTATCATTAAATGCGTCGTATAAAAAGTGTCTTTTCCTTTTTCGGTCGTGGTCGAGGTTAATAAAATTTTACCCAAACATGTATATTTATATACATTTATCATATCATGTTTACGTATTTATATGATAAAGCGATGATTATAGGAGGCTAAATGGTTGTAACCGTTAATGAATAAAATTGAAGAGTAGTTACAACCGAATAGGAGTTCTAGGACTGAACTCTGACTCCAACCACTCGAACTCGGAAGTCCAAGTCTGAGTGCTCTCATCTTAACTCTGGTTGTATAGTTCAGATGTCTGACTTTACAGTCTAGAGTAAGTCTGGATGCACATGCCTTAAGTCTGGTTGCATGAGCCAATTTACAAGGTAACATCAGAACTCTGATTAGAAGGATCGGATCTCTGATTATACTACCTAGACTTATATACTTCGTGAATTTTTCACTAAGTTCACTCTTGGAACCACTACCAAGGAGCTCCTCCCTTTGGAACCCCGCTAAGGCCACTTCCCCTAGAACCCTACAAGGAGGCGCGACCAACTTGACCCCCCGCCTTATGTCGATCTAAGGTGATAGGAGTAACAATGTAACCAATCTCAAGCAAATCATTATTACACGAAAATGGTTGATGACCATAAAATCACCAACAGTTTATAGGATCCAAAAATAAAGCGTTTTATCTAAAAGTGTTACAATAATTTTTGGATGTCTTTAGATGTCGTAACAAGTTTTTAGGACATTTTTAAAATAAAGTGTCGTATTAATTTTCTTATAGGACATTATTTCTAAAAAATGTTTTATAAACAAAGGTACCTATAGAAAAGATGGGTTTATAGGACACAAAAGTGTTTCTCTTTTCCCCTTAAGTCGAAGGGCTTACCCTTTCTTCGACCAATAGGCTTGGTTCTCAAAAGTATCCTATAAACTGGTTAATACGACACTTTAATTTAAAAAGGCGCTAAAAAACTTCTCCAGACGCTTGAAACGGTCATATATACTTCTTGTAACACTTTTAAATATGACTCTTTGTTTTTTGGTTTTATAAACCATTAAACCTAAGTACTATAAGACACTTGATTAGGATACTTAAAACGCTTAGACGTCATATAAATCTAATTTTATTGTAGTGACAATATGTTAAAAAAACATGGCAACATACAATAGAAGTGTTTCATAAGCCATGACACATATCATTAGAGGCATTCATATATATATATATATATATATATATATATATATATATATATATATATATATATATCTCACATTCAACGTGCATGAAATCATATTTGGGATCTTTTACATTCATTTGGCAGATAATGGGCATTTCGTCTATATCTAATCAAGCTTAAAAAGTGTTATTGAGCGCAATTTTAGACTATTGTCACATAGTATAGACTGAAAGGTATCCTTCCAATACATATATTGACTATCATTCGTCGTGTAGGGGTCATTTGGTTTGATGAAATGTTTTGAGAGACTTATATTTTATGAATTTTTTTTGGAATAATTTGGAATTAGAAGTGTTTGGGTAAAATTTTATTAACCTCGACCACGACCGAAAAAGGAAAAGACACTTTTTATACGATGCATTTAATGATAAGATAAAATCATACACACTCAATATCCTTATCACGACACTCGACCATGACGTCGTACAACTCACATGACCGTCGTAAGATACCTTGCGACCTCGACCGACTAACATATGACACAACTGTCATGTTTTCTCTGTTTAATGCAGGATCAAAGCTATTAATGGCCAACGGCTATAACCGAAAGGATCATTATGAATATTAACTCTCCAAAGCCGTTACGACCGTTACTCCAACTTTTATGGGGTCATTTAAAGCTGCGAGGGCTATATAAGCGAAGATCCCAACCACATTTGCGGTCATCCGAATTGGAGAACTTTCACTGCATAGCATAACAAATTCGAAGCAAAGAACTCTCTCTCGAAAAACCGCTGACGACTCACGACACATTGTTTCCACACACGACGCACTTGTTTACCTTACGAATTAAGCTATTTCTATTATTTGTATCGTAAACACTTGTACTCTCGATACTTGGAACATAAGGACGTCGCCCCTGTTTGGCGACCATAGTGCATCGACGACCTCCACCGTCATCCGCGGGTTTTTTCCTCGTTGAGGTTTTTCCCTCGTCACCAAAATTACTCTCGTCTACTTTACTTTTTGTCTTTGTCGCATAGTTTTGTCGAACGATTCCTTTCTTTAGTTGTTAAGCTCCACAATCAACCTTAAGTTATCCTTTTGAACGATTGTTGGCATTAACAGTTTGGCGCCCACCGTGGGGCCCCATCTAGAGAAAGTCTTCGACAAACGCGCGTTCGACTAACTGTTTCTTGGAGTTTCCTCTTTTTTCTGTTTCAGGGAAATGGCAGGTCATGGAAATCTAGAGCAGATCATTGCCCAGATGCATTGGGAGCTGGAAAATGCACGCAATCGGATCGACGCCCTTGCTGAGCAAAGTCGAAGGGCAGCTGAAGAAATCGCACGGCTGAGGAATCAGAATCCAAGTGGATCGTTCGGACAGCAGAACGGTCCAGGACCATTCATCAGCAATCCAGGTTCAGGACCATTCGTCCAGAATCCGCAGCATGGTCCGTTCATCTAGAATCCGCAGCATGGTCCGTTCGTTCAGAACCCGCAGCAGGGATCGTTCATCCATAATCCGCAGTGTTGACCGATTCCTCCTCAGCATTTGAGACCACCGCCCTTGCATAACGGGTTTCAGCCGTATTTCGTTCCTCTCAATGGGGACGCCAATGGATCGTCGTATGGAAATGGCACGAATTCAGGGATCAACCCTCCAGCAGGTGTGTACCCCGTCGCTCAGCGACTGAAGATGTTGGAAGATCAGAACGAGCATGTCTTGTCCCTGCTCACAAAATTGCCGGGGGCAGCCGTGCCCGTCAACGTAGAGCCTCGCACAGGATTTCAAGCTTCCCCTTTCATCGATGAGATCGCTCTGGTCGACATCCCTAAGAAATTCAGCATCCCAACCTTCACTCCCAAATATTCTGGTATCTCAGATCCCACAGAACACGTCTCTCAATACAAACAACTGATGTAGACTGTGTTGATCCCTTACCAGTATCAGGAGATTTGCATGTGCAAGAGTTTCGGGGCGACCCTCACAAGTACCGCCCTCCAATGGTTGATTAACCTCAAGCCCAAATCCATCGGGTCCTTTGCGGAATTAGTCAACCAGTTTTCCCAGCAGTTCGCCAGCAGTCGCAAGAGGGAAAAGCACACCAACGACTTATATTATGTCGTGCAGAAGGCCGGTGAATCTATTCGGAGTTGTTTCAATAGATTCAATGCGGAGATGATCAGTGTCCGCAACTGTGACTACAAGACCGCGATCGAAGCTTACAAACGCGGTCTAGACGACAGTTCGAGTCTATACTTTGATCTAACAAAGTATCCTCCAGAAAATTTCGAAGATGACCGAGCAAGAACCCTGGCCTATATGAGGGTGGAAGACGATGTTGCCTTCCGTCGAAAGCACTCTGACGACAAAAGACCGCTGGGTGTAAAGAAGTCAGAGTTCAAGACGAAGGCAATATCCAAATCAGAGCCTACACAACAGATCTCGAATGTCCGATTCGAGAAAAAGAAAACCGCGACCCCGACCAAATTTCCTCAGTATCCTAAGATATCCTCTACGGATTCAAAGGAACTACTAAGGATTTAGTCGAGGCCCTGAAGACCATCCAGGCCACCATCTGGTGGCTAAAGAAGACCGACAAAGATGACAACAAGAAAGATAAATCGAAGTGGTGCGACTTCCACGTCGACCATGGTCATATGACGGACGATTGCATAGCCCTCAAAATAGAGCTAGCATACCACGTCCCGAAAGGCAATCTCAAGGATATCATCGACAACATCATTACTCTAGCTAACGACGTTCGACCGCCAACTCCTGACCACGCAAAGGTCGTCAACTACATAACTGGTGGGTCCGACGTATGCGGTCTGACATATTCCGCCGCCAAACGTCATGCCAGCCAAGCACCTGACGATCGACCTATCCCTCGCTCAGCAAGACCCAAAGGAGATCTGGAGTTGGAAGCTATGAAGATTTCGTTCGACCAGGACGACCTCGGTGACTCACATCAAAAGCATCATGACGGGTTGATCATTCAACTCACGATTGGTAATTGCCTAACCTGACGAGTCTTGGTCGACGGAGGTAGTTCAACAAACGTCATCTTGCTTGATACCATCAAGGCCATGGGAATCGATCGATTGGAAATTACCCGAAGCTCGAAAACCTTGGTCGGTTTCAATGGAGACGCGACGAGTACCTTTGGAGAGATCACCCTGCCTGTCTATGCCCGAAGGATCAACAAGCCGACAAAGTTCAACGTCATCGATTGCTCGTCGGCCTATAACATCATCTTAGGTCGACCGTGGATCCATGACATGAAAGACGTTCCCTCGACGTATCATCAGACCATGAAATTCCCTACATCGTGGGGAGTCCAGGAGATCAAAAGTGAGCCGAAGGTCGCCCGCGATTGCTACAAGATGACCATGAAACCGCAGAAGCAGGCCATCTAGCAATTACAGGTACAGGATGCTCCTGGGACAGCCGACGACTATCGTCTGGAGGAAGTCGTCCTGGACCAGAGCAAGCCTGACCAGACCGTCCTTATAGGTTCGTCCCTCGATCCCTGCCTTAAAGACAAACTAATATCTTTTTTGTAGGAACATGCCGACTGCTTCGCCTGGTCACATGAAGACATGGTCAGGATAGACCCCAACGTTATTTCTCACAAGCTCAATGTCGACCCGTCATATAAGCCTGTCAAGCAAAAGCGACATAAATTTGCTCCTGAACGGAATAAGGTAATTAATGACGAGGTCGCCGACCTCCTCAAAACAGGAAAAATTCGAGAAGTGAAGTACCTTGACTGGCTCGTAAATGTCATCTTGGCGACACAATGGATGTATATATCAACGACATGCTGGTCAAGTCGAAGCAAGCGGTCGATCACATTGAGCACTTGAGGCAGTTGTTCGACATCCTTCGAAAGTATAGCATGAAGCTCAACCCGACGAAGTGTTCCTTTGGTGTCAGTGTAGGGAAATTCCTGGGTTATATGGTCACTCGACGAGGAATCGAGGCCAATCCCGATCAGATTAAAGCCATTATCGAGATCAAATCTCCAAGGAATTTTAAAGAAGTCTAAAGGCTCACTGGTCGGTTGGCAGCTCTGAACAGGTTTATCTCTCGATCATCGGATAGATGTCATCTATTCTACAACGTCCTCCGAAAAAATAAAGGCTTCAACTAGACCGACGATCATGTGCAAGCACTGCAGAAATTAAAGGAGTATATGACGTCGCCTCCTTTGCTATCAAATCCTCATGATCATGAGGTCTTGCAGCTATATTTGGCGGTCAGTCCTAATGCAGTAAGCGCCGTCCTGACGCGAGAAGATGAAAAGCAGCAACTGTCGATCTACTATGTAAGTAAATCACTTTTGGATGCCGAAACCAGGTATTCCTCTATGGAAAAATTGCTTTTGTTGCTAGTTACAGATGCAAAGAAATTGCAACACTATTTTGAATCGCATCCTATTACTGTCATGACTAACTTTCCTCTTAAGTCTGTCTCGAGGAAGCTTGAGTTGACAGGTCGATTGGCGAAATGGAGCATATATCTAAGTAGTTACGATATCGACTTTAAGCCCAAGACCGCGATCAAATTGCAAGATTTGACAGATTTCATTGCTGACTTCAATCCTGAGCTGAGAAAAGAAGCAGAGATCGAGGTGTTCACTGTGGCGACTCACGACGACGTGCCGTGGACTCTACATGTCGATGGGTCATCCAACATTAGGGGTTCAGGACTAGGCGTCGTCTTAAAGTCGCCACAGGGGGGCAAGATGGTGTATTCCGTGCGATGCGACTTCAAAACCACCAACAATGAAGCCGAGTATGAAGCCCTGATCGTGGGAATGAATATTGCCCACGACTCGGGGGCAACCGCGCTACATGTTAAAAGCGATTCTCTCCTGGTCGTAAACCAGATGAACGGAGAATTCGCGGCCAAAGATTCAAGGATGACAACATACCTAAAAGTAGCAAAAGAAAAATCTGAAATGTTTAAATCATTTTCCATTGAACAGATTCCAAGGGACCAAAATACTCAAGCCGACGCTTTAGCAAACCTTGGGTCTGCACTTAGCGAACCATTATTCGACAACATTCCCATGATCCACCTAGCGACGTCGTCCATCGAAAATGACGATGTCGTCCAGATCGAAGATCAGGAAGACGATTGGTCGTGCGGCGTCAGAAATTTCCTTATGCACGACCAAATCCCAGAAGACAAGATGGAAGCTCGGAAGATCAGGTTCAAGGCATCCAGGTATGTCGTGATCGGAGATAGACTCTATCAACGATCATCGACATGTTTGAATTTGAGATGTGTCATCCGCAAAAATCAAGTTTAAAAAATCCTTCAGGAGATGCACGACGGAGAATGTGGCAACCACTCAGGAGGTCACAGTCTAGCTAATCGTATCTATCGACAAGGCTACTTTTGGCCGACACTGCAACAAGACGCCGTCAGGTATGTCCAGAACTGTGATCATTGTCAATGACATTCAGGTACGTCCTATAAACCTTCTGAACCTTTACATTCGACACTGATCCAATGGCCCTTCATGAGATGGGGGATGGACATTGTCGGCAAGTTACCCCCTGCCCCCGGGCAAAAGGTATTTCTTCTCGTACTTACAGATTATTTTTCTAAGTGGGTAGAGGCAGCCACCTTTTCCCAAATCCGGGACAAGGAGGTCATCTCTTTTATCCATACTAACATCATATGCAGGTTCGGGACAGGACTCGACAGTTCTATGAAGACTACAATATTAAGCTGACGACCTCGACACCCAGGTATCCCCAAGTAAATGGACTTGCAGAATCGAGTAATAAAACCATTATTTCTTCGATCAAGAAAAGGTTAAAAGTTGCAAAAGGAAAGTGGGTCGAAGAACTCCCTTCAGTCCTATGGGCGAATCGCACGACGCCTCGCACATCCACAGGACAAACCCCTTTCTCTTTGGTCTATGGTTGTGAAGCAGTCTTGCCGGTTGAGATCCGGCTCCCGACCTCAAGGCATACTTCCGTCGACCATAACTTGATCGATCTAAGTTATGACCTCGACGCCCTTGAAGAACTTAGAGAATCAGCATTGATCAAAATGGCATCGCAGAAGCAAGCGGTCGAGTGACATTTCAACAAGAATGTTAAGGCTAAAGTCTTCCAGGAGGGCGACTACGTCCTCCGACGAGTGTTCCAAAGCACTCAAGAGCTCAATGCAGGTAAACTTTCCACCAAGTGGGAAGGTCCTTATCGTATCTCAGAAGTCGTGGGCAAGGGGGCTTATTAACTCCAAACCCTCGACAATCGAGATATCCCACGCAGCTGGAATGCAACACATTTGAAAAGGTATTTTTTTCTAAGTCTTTTTTCTCTTTCATACGATTTTCTCATCACGACGTTTACTGACTTAAGCATCGAAGGGTCGTTGGTTAGCCAACGACCAACCTCTGACCATGTTTTTTCATAGGATCGCACGACATAAGTGTTAATGCCAAAAGTCATCCAGAGGGATTACTTAAGGTTGATTGTGGAGCTTAACAACTAAAGATAGAAATCGTTCGACAAACAGTACGACTAAGACAAAAAATGTAAACGAGATAAAAGATTTTGGTGACACGGGAAAAACCTCAACGAGGAAAAAACCCGTGGACGACTGTGGGTGTCGTCGCTGCACTATGGTCGCCAATCAGGGGCGACGTCCTTGTGTTTCAAGCGTTGAGAGTACAATGATTACAATACAAATGATAGAAAAGACTTTAAATGTAAAATAAACAGGTATATCGAATGTAAAAACTATTACGTCGTGTATAAGGACTGTGCGTCGTGCGTCGTCTGCTTGAGAAAGAGTACTTCGATACTTAGAAACTTTCAGTGTGCTTGTAAGTGCTTCAGGGGTTCAGTTGTGCGCAAGTGAAGTGTGAGCCTTTGTTTATATAGCCTTTGAAACTTTGAATGATCCCATGAAAGTAGGAATAACGGTCATAACGACTGCTGGGATTAATGCTCGTAATTGCCCTTGTCGGTTATGTCCGTTGGCCATTAACGGAGTTGATCCTGCATTAAAGATAGAGATCATAACAGTTATCACACGTTAGTCGGTCGAGGTCGTAAGGTCTCTTACGACGGTCATGTGAGCTAGACTACGTCATAGTCTAGTGTCGTGAGTAACTTTTAATTCAAACTTTTAGGTCTGATAAAAAAAGCATTGTGTGAGAAATATGTGTTCTTTTCCCGGTCGTGGTCGAGACTGGTAAAATTTTACCCAAACAGTTTGCCCCCAAAATTTAAAATGAAAAGGCAATTTCAAATTTTGAATTTTGAATTTTTGTCAGAAGAAAATCTTTTGAAATCCTTGTCTAAGGGAATGTCAAGAGTCGTGACACGTGTCGAAAGTCGTTAGTTAAGAAACTGAATCAGTTTGATCCTAACTAAAGAGGAAGTTGAAAAGGGGATAAGATCGTGACGTCATGCTGACGTGCGATTGTGCCTAGCAGTTGTAAACGCCAGGTGTCGACGATCCATGCCTGCATACGAAAAGGCAAGGGCACGTGTCGATCATCAAAAGGCTCGATCTGACACAATCGTTTTACATAAATAGCGACCCTTGGTGGATCTTTTCCAGTTTACGCTTTCAGAGAGTTTAGAGAGAGATTTCTTCCCGATTTCTTGCCATTTTTCCAGTGAATCCTTTCCAAACCTGCTAAAATCTTCGAACCGATTAGGTATTTCAAGGTTTAGAGCGCCTATATAAGGTACGACTCTTCATCCTTTGTATGCGTCGTAAGTCTATCGCTAGAAAACCTAGGAAAAACTGGGATATCTGGGGTTTTTCAGACCTGCAAATCTGGTTAACAGGGTTAGAAATGTCCACTGAGCCTGCGAGTTCCATTAGAGATCAAGATGATCTCAACAGCCTTAGCAGTCTAGCGAAAATCCCTGTGGGGATTAAATTGAGTAAGGCCGGTCAGATTCGACCGAAGATGTGTTCTGCTGGGTACGTCGTGATATATGAGTACCCATTTAAGATAGGTTTTGAGTGGCCCTATTCGCCTCTGGCCAAGGCATTCATGTGCGAGTTTGACCTCTCGCCGGGGCAACTGATGCCCCAATTCTGGTGGGTCATCCAGGTCGTCGAGCGACTTACCAAGAACTGGGAGTCGCCGATGAACGTGAACGACCTCTTGATGGCTTACCAGGTCAAGATGGATGGGTACCGTCGCTATAGCCTGTTCTCAAAACACAAGGGCGATCATACCTTGGTTCTGAAAACTGCGGTCAACGACCGTAAGTGGAAGACCAGGTACGCATTCGTGCGTGTGGCGACGCTGGACCCTGACAGCGACTCGATTAGGTCCGGATGGAACATGACGGGTGAGTTTTTAGCTTTGGCCGAGCGTTTTTTATTACCTTTATTGCTTTGTACCTCAACTAATCTTCTCTCTTTGTGCTTTCAGACATTAAATTCGAAGACTTGAAGCCTAAGGACGATTCCATGGCTAAGATTGAAAAGTTCTTGGAACTCAGCACCGACGACTGATCGTTCGTCACACGACATCTGATAGACGAGGACGACGACATGGTTTACTTGGGTGAAAATCGTCAGGAGAGACGAGAGGAAGAGGAGGAGGAAGAGAAGACAGAGGAGGAAGAAGAGAAAGAGGAGTCGAGAGAAGAAGAAGTGATGGCTGGTGAGTGTACCTTACTTTTTTTTTTCTTCTCGACTTCGGTCTTTTCACTTATGTATGTCGTGTAATCGCTTTTCCTTTCTTGTTTTTAAGGAGAATCGCAGGCAAAGGTGTCGTCTGCAGCTACCAAAAGGGAAGCTCAAGCTGAGCTTGCTCGTAAGGGCAGAGAAAAGAGGAAAGTGACATCGACCACCGGGTCGGGTGTCTTGAAGAAAACGAGGATGTCGCTCCCGAGGGAACCGTCTTCAAAGGATGATGACTCGTCAAGAGTCTTCACACCTGAGAAGGCGAAGGTGTCGGTCGCATCACCCATGAAGACGAAGACGTCTTCTGGTGCGATCGACGCGACACCAGTTAGCTCTGCGCCTCCGACGAAAACGACGATGTCGCCATCTGCCACGTCGACCCCTTCGTCAGCTGACAAGGGTATGGGCCATAAGACGGGAGAGGCTGAGGTTATGACGATCAACTTTACGTTGCCGTCAAACTTCATGGCTGACAATGTCCTGGACAGGACGACACTTTTCCCCAATCTGGGGAAATGTCAGCTCCCGTCTTTCAAGGAGCGTTTCCGAGGGGTCTCCGTCGAGGAGACGGGATCGCACGTTGCCGGACTGGCGTTCATGGTACGTTTTTCTTTCAAAACTTATGTTTTCGATGTTTATAATCTTTGTCGAGTGTTTGCTAACATGTATCTTATGTTTTACAGGCGTTCCAGTCCTCTCTGGCTCTGCATGCCGAAACGGCGAAGATAGAAGGTCTGGTGTCCTTTGCTCTCGAAAGAGAGAATGCAGCACTGGACAGGGAGAAGGCGGCTCTGGCGCGCGTCGAGGACCTCTCGATACGACTCGACGACGCCCAGAACGAGTCTGAGGCCGTCGGATGTGCAAGGGACGAGGCAAACTATCGTCTGAAGCAGTCATTGTCCCTGATCGCCGAACAAAGGGCGGAGCTGGACAAGACTAAGGAATCCTTGGCTGCGAATGAAAAAGAAGCCGAGGATTCCAAGTCCAGGGTGGCGAAGCTGGAGGGAGAAGTGAAGGAGTTGAAGGACGAGGCTAAGTCCATCTTCGCTCTTGCCCGACTAACCGCATTGGCGGCAATCATGCAACAACACTTGTCGGGCAAGTATCCCCTTGCCTCTGCGTTGTATGAGCTGGCGTTCTTCTTGTCGAACGTCGGGACCGAAAGGGACCTCGACTCGGACGACGAGAAGGAGGTCGAGGAGGAAGAGATGGATAAAGGTTCCAAGGGCGAGGCCTCAGGCAAGGATGCAACCGATGATCCTCCTCAACTTTAGAAAATTTTATTCTTAGTTTTGCTGTTATCACTCGACCGTTGGTGGTCGAGCCACTTGGATGTAATCGATCACTTAATGAATGAAATTTACCTTTCTGTTGAACTTGTGCATTATTTCGACTTATACATTTCGTGAATAGATACAATATCAATTGTGAAATTCATTAAGTACAAAATGAACAAGAAGATGTGCGACTTAGGCATCCACTTTAATTTAACGATTAGAACATAAGCCGTAAGACTTTTATATTTTTAAATTGTATAAGCAAACGTAAGTACATGCGACTTAGTCACTTATCCAAAACATGAAAAAATGTCTAAGTTAAAAAGTTAGACCATGAGGTCGTTGGACCTAATGATAGCACAATTAAATCGTGCGACGAACTTGAGTCGTGCGTCCCTGCGATAAGGTGATCAAGTCATATAGTAGACCTGGTTGCTTATGTCGTGCGATCCTGCGAAAGTGTACTGAAGTCGTACGATAGACTCAGTAACTTATGTCGTGCGATCCTGCGATAAAACAAGGTCAGAGGTTGGCCATTGGCTAGCCAACGACCCTCCGATGCTTAAGTCAGTAATCGTCGTGATAAATAAAAAATCGTATGAAAGAAGGAAAAAGACTTAGAAGAAATACCTTTTCAAATGTGTTACATTCCAGCTACGTGGGACATCTCGATTGTCGAGGGTTTGGAGCCGATAGTGACCTTTACCCACGACTTCTGAGATGCGATAGGGACCTTTCCACTTGGTGGAAAGCTTACCTGCATTGAGCTCTTGAGTGCTCTGGAACACTCGTCGGAGGATGTAGTCGCCTTCTTGAAAGACTTTAGCTTTGACATTCTTGTTGAAATGTCGCTCGACCGCTTGCTTCTGCGATGCCATTCGGATCAGTGCCTATTCTCTAAGTTCTTCAAGGGCGTCGAGGTCGTAACTTAAATCAACCAGGTTGTGGTCGATAGAAGTATGCCTCGAGGTTGGGAGTTGGACCTCGACTGGCAAAACTGCTTCACAACCACAGACCAAAGAGAAAGGAGTTTGTCCTGTGGACATGCGAGGCGTCGTGCGATTCGCCCACAGGACCGAAGGGAGTTTTTCGACCCACTTTCCCTTTGCAGCTTTTAATCTTTTCTTGATCGAAGCAATAATGGTCTTATTGCTCGACTCAGCAAGTCCGTTTTCCTGGGGATACCTGGGTGTCGAGGTCGTTAGCTTGATATTGCGGTATTTACAGAACTGTGGAGTCCTGTTGCTTATGAATTGGGATCCATTGTCGCAGACAATTTCGGATGGAATCCCAAACCTGCATATGATGTTAGTCTAGATAAAAGAGACGACTTCCTTGTCCCGAACTTCGGAAAAGGCAGCTGCTTCTACCCATTTAGAAAAATAATCCGTAAGTACGAGAAGGAATACCTTTTGCCCGGGGGCAGGTGGTAACTTACCAACAATATCCATCCCCCATCTCATGAAGGGCCATGGGATTAATGTTGAATGTAAAGGTTCAAAAGGTTTATGAGACGTACCTGAATGTCGTTGACAGGGATCACAGTTCTGGACATACCTAATGGCGTCTTGTCGGCCAAAAATACCCTTCTCAAGAGATACGATTGGCCAAATTTCGACCTCCTGAGCGACTGCCACACTCCCCATCGTGCATTTCTTGAAGGATTTTCTGAACTTGACTCTTGCTGATGACGCACCTCAGGTATACGCCTGTCGATGATCGTCGATAGAGTCTATCTCCGATCACGACATACCTGGATGCCTTGAACCTGACTTTCCGAGCTTCCGTCTTGTCTTCTGGGAGTTGGTTTTGCATAAGGACATTTCTGATGTCGCACGACCAATCATCTTCTTGGCCTTCGATCTGGACGACATCGTCATTTTCGATGGACGATGTTGCCAGGTGGATCATGGGAATACTGTCGAATATTGGTTCGACTAGTGCCGAGTCGTGGGCCATATTCATTCCCACGATCAGGGCTTCGTACTCGGCTTCGTTGTTGTTGGTTTTGAAGTCTCATCACACGGAATACACCATATTGCCCCCCTGTGGCGACTTTAAGACGACGCTGTTTGGGTAAAATTTCACCAGTCTCAACCACGACCAGGAAGTTATTCACGACACTCGACCGTCGTAAGACAGCTTACGACCTCGACCGACTAACATATGACAAACTGTTATGATTTCTATGTTTAATGCAGGGTCAACACCATTAATGGCCAACGGACATAACCGACAAAGGAAATTACGAGCATTAATCCCAGCGACCGTTACAACCATTACTTAAGGATTTATGGAGCCATTTATAGCCAAGAAAGCTATATAAACAAGGGTTCATCATCATTTGCGGACAACCGAAATCCCAAGTACTCATTGTTTGGGCAAAATTTCACCAGTCTCGACTACGAACAAGGTAAGGAAACACTTATTCCCTTTTCCATAACGAAGGTAAAATCATAGTACTTTAAACTCTTGATTAAAGATAAAATCGAAAGTCTTTTTACCTCACGACACTCGACCTCGACGTCGCCTAGCCTTCACGACCGTCGCAAAGAACCATGCGACCTCGACCAACTAACGCATGACATAAACTGTTACGTTTGTTCAGTGTTTAATACAGGAGTCAACATCATTAATGGACAAACGGCTATAACTGATGAAGGTCATTAAACATCACTAAAGACGACGTCCGTTACGACAATTATCGAAGTATTTAATGAGCCAATTAAAGCGTCCGAAGACTATAAATATCAAGGATAATCATCATTTCAAGGGATGAAAGAGAACACAGAGACACAACATCGAACAACAGACACAAGCACTCGAAACGAAGAAATCACTCATAGAAGATCGCTCTCGACGCACGACATCAGCGCACGACACACAGTTTAAACACACGACGCACATTGTTTTTTACACTCAAAACAGTTGTTACTTTACATTTCGAAGTCTTTCTTTCATTTGTATTGTAATCTCTGTACGATCGACACCAGAAACACAAGGACATCGCCCCTGTTTGGCGACCATAGTGCAGCGACGACTTCCACAGCCGTCTGCAGGTTTTTTCCTCGTTGAGTTTTTTCCCACGTCACCAAAATCTCTGTCTCATTTACATTTCTGTCTTTGTCGCACGCTTTTGTCGAACGATTCTTTTCTTTAGTTGTTAAAGTCCATATCGACCTTAAGTTGTACTTTGGTGCGATTTTTGGCATTAACAGTTTGGCGCCATCCTTGGGACCCCATCTAGAGAAAATCTTCGACAAACGTGCGTCATACTAACGGTTTCTTGGAGTTTCCCTTGTTTTCTGTTTCAGGAAGATGGCAGCCCCAGGAAATCAAGATCATGTTATTGCTCATATGTATCAAGAGCTAGAAGTTGCTCGGAATCAAATCAATGCCATGGCCGAGCAGAGTCGCAGAGCAGCCGAGGAGATCGCACGGCTGAGAAATCCCTTTGGTCCTCAGCCTGGTCCTAGGCCATTCGTTCAGAATCCAGGCCAAGGATCGTTCGGTCAAAATGGTCCTAGACCATTTGTGCATAATTCAGGTCCTGGATCGGGTCCGTTCGCTCAGATATAGCATCCAGGTCCGTCCGCTCAGAATCAGCATCCAGGTCCGTTCATGCAGAACCAGCAACCAGGACCGTTCAATCCAAAACCCCAGTTCGGGACGGTTCCTCTTCAGTATATAAGGCCACCACCCATGCAGAATGGATCGCAGCCATTTCAGAATGGGTCGTAGCCATTTTAGAATGTGGCAACCACTCAGGAGGTCGCAGTCTAGCTAATCGTATCTATCGACAAGGATACTTTTGGCCGACACTACAACAAGACGCCGTCAGGTATGTCCAGAACTGTGATCATTGTCAATGACATTCAGGTACGTCCTATAAACCTTCTGAACCTTTACATTCGACACTGATCCAATGGCCCTTCATGAGATGGGGGATGGACATTGTCGGCAAGTTACCCCCTGCCCCCGGGAAAAAAGGTATTTCTTCTCGTACTTACAGATTATTTTTCTAAGTGGGTAAAGGCAGCCGCCTTTTCCCAAATCCGGGACAAGGAGGTTATCTCTTTTATCCATACTAACATATATGCAGGTTCGGGATTCCATCCGAAATTGTCTGCGACAATGGATCCCAGTAACAGGACTCGACAGTTCTGTGAAGACTACAATATTAAGCTGACGACCTCGACACCCAGGTATCCCCAAGTAAATGGACTTGCAGAATCGAGTAATAAAACCATTATTGCTTCGATCAAGAAAAGGTTAAAAGCTGCAAAAGGAAAGTGGGTCGAAGAACTCCCTTCAGTCCTGTGGGCGAATCGCACGACGCCTCGCACATCCACAGGACAAACCCCTTTCTCTTTGGTCTATGGTTGTGAAGCAGTCTTGCCGGTTGAGATCCGGCTCCCGACCTCGAGGCATACTTCCGTCGACCATAACTTGATCGATCTAAGTTATGACCTCGACGCCCTTGAAGAACTTAGAGAATCAACATTGATCAAAATGGCATCGCAGAAGCAAGCGGTCGAGTGACATTTCAACAAGAATGTTAAGGCTAAAGTCTTCCAGGAGGGCGACTACGTCCTCCGACGAGTGTTCCAAATCACTCAAGAGCTCAATGCAAGTAAACTTTCCACCAAGTGGGAAGGTCCTTATCGTATCTCAGAAGTCTTGGGCAAGGGGGCTTATTAACTCCAAACCCTCGACAATCGAGATATCCCACGCAGCTGGAATGCAACACATTTGAAAAGGTATTTTTTTCTAAGTCCTTTTTCTCTTTCATACGATTTTCTCA
Organism: Saussurea involucrata; assembly: GCA_033807775.1. Classification (NCBI taxonomy): domain Eukaryota; kingdom Viridiplantae; phylum Streptophyta; class Magnoliopsida; order Asterales; family Asteraceae; genus Saussurea; species Saussurea involucrata. Next base: position 51,605,504 of record CM066323.1, read on the forward strand.
TCACGACATTTACTGACTTAAGCATCGAAGGGTCGTTGGTTAGCCAACGACCAACCTCTGACCATGTTTTTTCGTAGGATCGCACGACATAAGTGTTAATGCCAAAAGTCGTCCAGAGGGATTACTTAAGGTTGATTGTGGAGCTTAACAACTAAAGATAGAAATCGTTCGACAAACAGTACGACTAAGACAAAAAATGTAAACGAGATAAAAGATTTTGGTGATGCGGGAAAAACCTCAACGAGGAAAAAACCCGCGGATGACTGTGGGTGTCGTCGCTGCACTATGGTCGCCAATCAGGGGCGACGTCCTTGTGTTTCAAGCGTTGAGAGTACAATGGTTACAATACAAATGATGGAAAAGAGTTTAAATGTAAAATAAACAGGTATATCGAATGTAAAAACTATTACGTCGTGTATAAGGACTGTGCGTCGTGCGTCGTCTGCTTGAGAAAGAGTACTTCGATACTTAGAAACTTTCAGTGTGCTTGTAAGTGCTTCGGGGGTTCAGTTGTGCGCAAGTTAAGTGTGAGCCTTGTTTATATAGCCTTTGAAACTTTGAATGATCCCATGAAAGTAGGAATAACGGTCATAACGACTGTTGGGATTAATGCTCGTAATTGCCCTTGTCGGTTATGTCCGTTGGCCATTAACGGAGTTGATCCTGCATTAAAGATAGAGATCATAACGGTTATCACACGGTAGTCGGTCGAGGTCGTAAGGTCTCTTACGACAGTCATGTGAGCTAGACTACGTCATAGTCGAGTGTCGTGAGTAACTTTTAATTCAAACTTTTAGGTCTGATAAAAAAAAGCATTGTGTAAGAAATATGTGTTCTTTTCCCGGTCGTGGTCGAGACTGGTAAAATTTTACCCAAACAGTTTGCCCCCAAAATTTAAAATGAAAAGGCAATTTCAAATTTTGAATTTTGAATTTTTGTCAGAAGAAAATCTTTTGAAATCCTCGTCTAAGGGAATGTCAAGAGTCGTGACACGTGTCGAAAGTCGTTAGTTAAGAAACTGAATCGGTTTGATCCTAACTAAAGAGGAAGTTGAAAAGGGGATAAGATCGTGACGTCATGCTGACGTGCGATTGTGCCTAGCAGTTGTAAACGCCAGGTGTCGACGATCCATGCCTGCATACGAAAAGGCAAGGGCACGTGTCGATCATCAAAAGGCTCGATCTGACACGATCGTTTTACATAAATAGCGACCCTTGGTGGATCTTTTCCATTTTAAGCTTTCAGAGAGTTTAGAGAGAGATTTCTTCCCGATTTCTTGCCATTTTTCCAGTGAATCCTTTCCAAACCTGCAAAAATCTTCGAACCGATTAGGTATTTCAAGGTTTAGAGCGCCTATATAAGGTACGACTCTTCATCCTTTGTATGCGTCGTAAGTCTATCGCTAGAAAACCTAGAAAAAACTGGGATATCTGGGGTTTTTCAGACCTGCAAATCTGGTTAACAGGGTTAGAAATGTCCACTGAGCCTGCGAGTTCCATTAGAGATCAAGATGATCTCAACAGCCTTAGCAGTCTAGCGAAAATCCCTGCAGGGATTAAATTGAGTAAGGCCGGTCAGATTCGACCGGAGATGTGTTCTGCTGGGTACGTCGTGATATATGAGTACCCATTTAAGATAGGTTTTGAGTGGCCCTATTCGCCTCTGGCCAAGATATTCATGTGCGAGTTTGACCTCTCGCTGGGGAAACTGATGCCCCAATTCTGGTGGGTCATCCAGGTCGTCGAGCGACTTACCAAGAACTGGGAGTCGCCGATGAACGTGAACGACCTCTTGATGGCTTACCAGGTCAAGATGGACGGGTACCGTCGCTATAGCCTATTCTCAAAACACAAGGGCGATCATACCTTGGTTCTGAAAACTGCGGTCAACGACCGTAAGAGGAAGACCAGGTACGCATTCGTGCGTGTGGCGACGCTGGACCCTGACAGCGACTCGATTAGGTCCGGATAGAACATGACGGGTGAGTTTTTAGCTTTGGCCGAGCGTTTTTTATTACGTTTATTGCTTTGTTCCTCAACTAATCTTCTCTCTTTGTGCTTTCAGACATTAAATTCGAAGACGTGAAGACTAAGGACGATTCCAAGGCTAAGATTGACAAGTTCTTGGAACTCAGCACCGACGACCGATCGTTCGTCACACGACATCTGATAGACGAGGACGACGACATGGTTTACTTGGGTGAAAATCGTCAGGAGAGACGAGAGGAAGAGGAGGAGGAAGAGAAGACATAGGAGGAAGAAGAGAAAGAGGAGTCGAGAGAAGAAGAAGAAGTGATGGCTGGTGAGTGTACCTTACTTTTTTTTTCTTCTCGACTTCGGTCTTTTCACTTATGTATGTCGTGTAATCGCTTTTCCTTTCTTCTTTTTCAAGAGAATCGCAGGCAAAGGTGTCGTCTGCAGCTGCCAAAAGGGAAGCTCAAGCTGAGATTGCTCGTAAGGGCAGAGAAAAGAGGAAAGTGACCTCGACCACCGGGTCGGGTGTCTTGAAGAAAACGAGGATGACGCTCCTGAGGGAACCGTCTTCAAAGGATGATGACTCGTCGAGAGTCTTCACACCTGAGAAGGCGAAGGTGTCGGTCGCATCACCCATGAAGACGAAGACGTCTTATGGTGCGATCGACGCGACACCAGTTAGCTCTGCGCCTCCGACGAAAACGACGATGTCACCATCTGCCACGTCGACCCCTTCGTCAGCCGACAAGGGCAAGGGCCATAAGACGGGAGAGGCTGAGGTTATGACGATCAACTTTACGTTGCCGTCAAACTTCATGGCTGACAATGTCCTGGACGGGACGACACTTTTCCCCAATCTGGGGAAATATCAGCTCCCGTCTTTCAAGGAGCGTTTCCGAGGGGTCTCCGTCGAGGAGACGGGATCGCACGTTGCCGGACTGGCGTTCATGGTACGTTTTTCTTTCAAAACTTATGTTTTCGATGTTTGTAATCTTTGTCGAGTGTTTGCTAACACGTATCTTATGTTTTACATGCGTTCCAGTCCTCTCTGGCTCTGCATGCCGAAACGGCGAAGATAGAAGGTCTGGTGTCCTTTGCTCTCGAAAGAGAGAATGCGGCACTGGACAGGGAGAAGGCAGCTCTGGCGCGCGTCGAGGACCTCTCGATACGATTCGACGACGCCCAGAATGAGTCTGAGGCCATCGGATGTGCAAGGGACGAGGCGAACTATCTTCTGAAGTAGTTATTGTCCCTGATCGCCGAACAAAGGGCGGAGCTGGACAAGACTAAGGAATCCTTGGCTGCGAATGAAAAAGAAGCCGAGGATTCCAAGTCCAGGGTGGCGAAGCTGGAGGGAGAAGTGAGGGAGTTGAAGGACGAGGCTAAGTCCATCTTCGCTCTTGCCCGACTAACCGCATGGGCGGCAATCATGCAATAACACTTGTCGGGCAAGTATCCCCTTGCCTCTGCGTTGTATGAGCTGGCGTTCTTCTTGTCGAACGTCGGGACCGAAAGGGACCTCGACTCGGACGACGAGAAGGAGGTCGAGGAGGAGGAGATGGATAAAGGTTCCAAGGGCGAGGCCTCAGGCAAGGATGCAACCGATGATCCTCCTCTGCTTTAGAAAATTTTATTCTTAGTTTTGCTGTTATCACTCGACCGTTGGTGGTCGAGCCACTTGGATGTAATCGATCACTTAATGAATGAAATTTACCTTTCTGTTGAACTTGTGCATTATTTCGACTTATACATTTCGTGAATAGATACAATATCAATTGTGAAATTCATTAAGTACAAAATGAACAAGAAGATGTGCGACTTAGGCATCCACTGTAATTTAACGATTAGAACATAAGCCGTAAGACTTTTATATTTTTAAATCGTGTAAGCAAACGTAAGTACATGCGACTTAGGCACTTATCCAAAACATGAAAATTTTTCTAAGTTAAAAAGTTAGACCATGAGGTCGTTGGACCTTATGATAGCACAATTAAATCGTGCGACGAACTTGAGTCGTGCGTCCCTGCGATAAGGTGATCAAGTCATATAGTAGACCTGGTTGCTTATGTCGTGCGATCCTGAAGGGCCATGGGATTAATGTTGAATGTAAAGGTTCAAAAGGTTTATGAGACGTACCTGAATGTCGTTGACAGGGATCACAGTTTTGGACATACCTAATGGCGTCTTGTCGGCCAAAAATACCCTTGTCAAGAGATACGATTGGCCAAATTTAGACCTCCTGAGTGACTGCCACACTCCCCATCGTGCATTTCTTGAAGTATTTTCTGAACTTGACTCTTGCTGATGACGCACCTCAGGTATAAGCCTGTCGATGATCGTCGATAGAGTCTATCTCCGATCACGACATGCCTGGATGCCTTGAACCTGACTTTCCGAGCTTCCGTCTTGTCTTCTGGGAGTTGGTCTTGCATAAGGACATTTCTGATGTCGCACGACCAATCATCTTCTTGGCCTTCGATCTGGACGACATCGTCATTTTTGATGGACGATGTTGCCAGGTGGATCATGGGAATACTGTCGAATATTGGTTTGACTAGTGCAGACCCAAGATTTGCTAAAGCGTCGGCTTGGGTATTCTGGTCCCTTGGAATCTGTTCAATAGAAAATGATTTAAACTTTTCTGATTTTTCCTATGCTACCTTTAGGTACGCTGTCATCTTTGAATATTTGGCCGCAAATTCTCCATTCATCTGGTTCACGACCAGAAGAGAATCGCTTTTGACATGTAGCATGGTTGCCCCCGAGTCGTGGGCCATATTCATTCCCACGATCAGGGCTTCGTACTCGGCTTCGTTGTTGTTGGTTTTGAAGTCTCATCACACGGAATACACCATCTTGCCCCCCTGTGGCGACTTTAAGACGACGCTGTTTGGGTAAAATTTCACCAGTCTCGACCACGACCAGGAAGTTATTCACGACACTCGACCGTCGTAAGGCAGCTTACGACCTCGACCGACTAACATATGACAAACTGTTATGATTTCTATGTTTAATGCAGGGTCAACACCATTAATGGCCAACGGACATAACCGACAAAGGAAATTACGAGCATTAATCCCAGCGACCGTTACAACCGTTACTTAAGGATTTATGGAGCCATTTATAGCCAAGAAAGCTATATAAACAAGGGTTCATCATCATTTGCGGACAACCGAAATCCCAAGTACTCATTGTTTGGGCAAAATTTCACCAGTCTCGACTACGAACAAGGTAAGGAAACACTTATTCCCTTTTCCATAACGAAGGTAAAATCATAGTATAAGCACTAGTTCAGGAGCCAACCCGCAAGCATGGGCAAATCCCGACCCCAATGACCCCATCGCCCAGCGATTGAAAATACTAGAGGATCAGAATGAGCGCGTCCTATCTTTGCTCGCCAAGCTACCCCGGGCAGTCGTGCCCGTCGACGTCGAGCCTCGATCAGGCTATCAGGCGTCGCCCTTCATCGATGAGATCGTGACCGTTGAGGTCCCAAAGAAATACAATGTTCCCGCTTTTACACCCAAGTATTCAGGAGTGACCGATCCAACCGAGCACGTCGCGCAGTATAAGCAACTCATGTGGATGGTCTCAATGCCACACATGTATCAGGAAGTATGTATGTGCAAGAGCTTCGGTGCGACTCTCATTGGTCCTGCCCTCCAATGGTAGATCAATCTCAAACCCAAATCCATCGGGTCGTTCGCTGAGTTGGTCAACCAATTCTCTCAGCAATTCGCCAGCAGTCGCAAGATGGAGAAGCAAACCAGTGACCTGTATTATATCGTGCAGAAGGATAATGAATCTATTCGAAGCTATTTCAACAGATTCAATGCAGAGATGATCAGTATCCGCAATTGTGACGTCAAGACCGCAATCGAAGCTTATAAGCGTGGTCTGGATGATAGCTCGGGTTTATATACTAATCTAACCAAGTATCCCCCAGAAAATTTTGAAGACGTCCGAGCCCGAACCCTAGTGTATATGAGGGTAGAAGACGACGCTGCCTTTCGTCGCAAGCATACCGACGACAAGAAGTCGTTAGGTGTAAGGAAGCAAGAGTTCAAGACGGAAACGATTTCCAAAATAGAGCCCGCGCGTCACATCTCGAACGTCCGATTCACGACGAAAGCAGAGGCTAAGACCGCGAGCAAGTTTCCTCAGTACCCCAAGATATCCTATTACGGATTCAAAGGGTCCACTAAGGATTTAGTCGAAGCTCTGAAGACCGCCCATGCGACTATTCGATGGCCTAAGAAGTTCGATCAGGACGACGCTAAGAAAGACAAATCTAAATGGTGCGACTTTCATGTCGGCCATGGTCATGCGACAGACGATTGCATAGCTCTCAAAAAGGAGCTAGCATATCACGCCCCGAATGGAAACCTCAAAGATATCATTGATGACGTCGTTACTTCAGCTAGCGACCATCGACCGTCAACCCCCGAGCATGCAAAGGTCGTCAATTGCATCACCGATGGTTCGGAGGTATGTGGTCTGACGTACTCTGCGGCCAAACATCACGCCAGTCAAGCACCTGACGATCGGCCTATTCCGCGTTCGTCAAGACCCAAAGGAGATTTGGAGTTGGATGGTATGAAGATCGTATTCGACCAAGACGACCTCGGCGACTCGTATCAGAAACATCATGACGGGTTGATCATTCAACTCACGATTGGTAATTGTTTAACCCGACGAGTCTTGATCGATGGGGGCAGTTCAGCAAACCTCATTTTCCTTGACACCATCAAGGCCATGGGAATCGATCGTTCGGAAATCACCCGACGTTCGACTACTTTGGTCGGTTTCAATGGAGATGCGACGAGCACCTATGGAGATACTATCTTGCCCGTCTATGCCGGAGGAATCAACAAGCAGACCAAGTTCAACGTCATCGATTGTGCGTCGGCCTATAACATCATTTTAGGTCGACCATGGATCCATGAAATGAAAGTCGTTCCCTCGACATATCATCAGACCCTGAAGTTCCCTACGCCATGGGGAATCCATGAAATTAAAAGTGAGCCAAAAGTCGCCCGTGACTGCTATAAGACCACCCTGAAGCCGTGGAAGTAAACTGTCTAACAGTCACAAGGTTAAGCACGACCGTAAGGTCTCGACGGGTTTGTCCTTCTATCTTTAACCTTAAAGATAAACTCATGCCTTTCCTGCAGGAATAAAACGACTATCTTGCCCTGTCGCACGAAAGCACAATCGACATAACACAGTCGTTATTTCTCAAAAGCTCGGTGTCGATCCGTCATTCATAATCTATTTTTCTCTGAAAGAAATAAGATAATAAATGACGGGGTGCAAATAGACATAAAAGAGAAAAGAATATAGAAAGGTACGTATTCTAAGTCCTTTTTTATTTTTTCTTTCACATGATCTGTCATCACGAACGACTACTAACTTAAGCATCGGAGGGTCGTTGGTTAGCCAACGACCAACCTCTAACATTATTTTTTCGCAGAATCGCACGACAATAATCATACGACTCTAGTTTCGCAAGGTCGCACAATATAAACGATCAGGTCTATGACTTTATCATCCTTTCACAGGAACACACGATTCAAGCTCATCACACGACTTAGTCGTACGATCGCAAAGTATAAACAACTTTACATTTTAAGTTTCATACTCTGAATGTATGCTTTGATCGCACGAGGTTATGTTTATATACACGATTTAAAAGTCTTATAGCTTGCGTTTTAGTTATTGTAATGCAATGATGCCTAAGTCGCATGATTTCTTGGTCGTTCTTTACTTAGTGGATCTTACAATTGATATTGTATTTATTCATAGAATCACAAGTTTGGGTTCCATTCATTGAACAAACTGTCATTTACAAAAAACACGATCACCAACGATCGGGTAGCAAAGAAACATAAATAAACAAAGATATTTTTCTAAGGTTGGGGAGGAACGTCGGTCGCACCCTTGCCCGACACGTCGCCCTGGAGACCCTCCTCCTCCTCGACTTCCTTCTCATCATTCGAGTCGAGGTCTCTCTCGGTCCCGACCTCCTTGAAGAAGATAGCCAACTCGTCCGACGTTGAGGCTAGAGGATTCTTGCCCAGCAAGTGACTTCGCATGATAGCCACTAGTGCAGTGAGTCGAGCAAAGGAAAAGAGGGACTTATTCTCATCCCTCAACTCCTCCAACTCCTTCTCTAAACCCACCGCTTTGGATTTGGAGTCTTCAACCTCTTTCCCCTTCATGATCAGAGACTCCTTCATCCCCTCCAGCTTCTCCCTTTGATTATGCATCAAAGATAGAGACTTCTTTAGACGTGAATTCATGTCATCCCTTGCGTGGCCAAGCGATTCCAGCTCGTTCAAAGCATCATCGAGTTTCACTGACACCGTCTCTTCGCGTTCCAAAGCGGACCTTTCCCTTTCTAACGCTGCATCTTCTTTCTCGATAGCAGAGGCCGTTAAGCCTTCTATCTTTTTCGTTTTAGCATGCAACGCCAAAGACGACTGAAACGTCTGAAAATATAAGCACATTAGCATAGTATACGACGTCGACAATAGATAAAAAACAAAAGTCTTGAAAGATAGACTTACCATGAATGCTAATCCAGCAACATGGGACTCAGTATCCTCAAGAGAGACCCCGTCGAAACACTCTTTGAAAGAAGAGAGATGATACTTTCCCAAATAAGGGAACAATTTCGTCCCGTCTAGGACGTTGTCACCCAAAAAATCCGACGGTAACGTAAAGTTCACCGTCGTTTCAGAACCCGTTTGCACGCCCTTGCCCTTGTCGGCCGAAGTGGGGCCTAACGCGGCAAGGGAAGGCATCGTCGCCGGTTGCGCAGTATCAACGGACCTTGTGTCAGAAACCTTCTCGACAGACGTGGTCGATACCTTCGCCCTTTCAGACGAGGCGACTCTCGACGAACCACCCGTCCTTGACGATGGTTCCCTCAGAACGGTCATCCTTGTCCTCTTTGGGGGACCCGACTCAGATATCGGGACTTGTTTTCTCTTTAGAACCCCCAACCCAGTTGTCGAGGTATCCTTCTCCCTGTCTTCCCTTGCCTTACGAGCTAGCTCGACTTGAGCCATCTTCTTGACGGCTGCAGGCGTCATCTTCGCCCGAGATTCTCCTGTATGGTAAAAGAAAGAATTAGATGCTTGAGGATAGAAAAAGACTAGATCGGGCGGAAAGAAGGCCAAGGGATACTTACCAGTTATCTCTACTTCCGGTTCTTCCCCCTTCTCTTCCTCCACAGTCTCCTCAGAATCCTCCCTCTCATCCTCTTCTTCTTTCTCCTCTCGACCCATCCTCATTCTATCGCTCAAGAAAACGGTGTCGTCATCCTCGTGTACCAAATGACGCGTGACGTACGACCGGTCCTCAGCACTAAACTCCAGGTACTTTTCGACCTTAGCCCGGGAGACTTCGTCCGGCTCTACCTTGTCGAAATCAATATCTACACGTAAGGAAGCAGATCAGTCAAAAAGCAACCGAGCAACAGAATAACATAAGACATACGATAAACAACTGAAAGTTCACCTGCCATATTCCAACCAGATCTAATCCAGTCACTATCGGTGTCCAGCGACGCCACCCGCACGAATACATACTGATAGGGCGGGTTTACACCCCCCTAAATCTTACCGCAAGTGTACGGGTCAAAGTCAAGTAATAGTACTTTAGAAGTACGAGTATCGAATCACAGGGAACTAGGAACTAAGTATCACAATTACTACAATCGCTATTAACTGAGCTATCGATATTTGAAGGATTGATTTTAAACTACTTAATTGCACGAAAATAAATCAACACAAAACAAAACAGTAAACAGCTTTGGAAATTCAGATAGAGAAAACAGTTGAGGGTTGGACATCCTTAGGTTTTCACATGCAAACATCTGATTCACAACAATTACCAGCTAGTTCCCTTTAATGAATCCCAAATCTTCAAAATCACCGTTGTTCTCTTTCGAGCAACAACGGGTTTTATTTTAAAAAGGATAAGTTTTATCTTTCGATCTCAACCTATGGATTTCAAAATACATTAAGCACCAGATTTATGTTAAACGGTTAAGTTTTATCTCTCGATCTCAACCTAACGGTTCAATTAAGGACTGAGACTTACTCGATATATCTCTATCACCGATTTATCGTCTTAGGCATGCAATTCCTAATTCTATTTGATAATTAATTCTCCCGAACTTAATTAACAACAACAAATCAATCGTAAACTGGCCAAATTCACAACAGCATTAAGAGCAAAATCACATGCATTCATTAAACTAGGAAAAACTGATAAAAGTCATTCGTCATCCATCTATATGTTCAATCCTAATTCAATCCAACCCCCAACATCTAAAAGTTAGTTCATGATGTTGGGGAACAAAAACGCAGAGAAGAAACAAAGTATGTAAACAAGATTAATGTAAACGTGAAAGATGTAAAGATGAAAACTATGATGAACTCCCTTCTCCCGGCTTTAATCCGCTACGCGTCGTGAATTACTCGTCGATCCGTCCTCTATCTTGGCTCCAAACGGCGTGAATGGTCTCTGAAAATCGCCCCTGGAACTGCTCTGGTCGTCGTGTGAAAGTTCGCCGCCGAAAAGTGACCTAAAACTCGAATAATAAAGTTGATTTTCGATAAACAGTGGGATACACGGTTTGCCACGCTACTTGCAAGTCGCGTGGTAGGCCGCACGCTATTCTGAGGTTCTTCTGGGTCGAGTTTGGTTCGCGGATCGGGTCCTGGTTTGTTCGTGGGTCTTGGGTTTGGATTTCGGGCTTCCGTTGGGCTTCGTTTTGGCTCTTTTCGGGCTCTTTTTAGCTTCTTTTCTCTAAGATTACTGCCTGTTAGGAAACCTGCACATTCCACTAGATAAACCATAAAATTCCGCTTCTTTGCTCGAATACAAGCCAATCTCATTGGTTTGAGAACTGAAAATAACGCCAAAAAGTGGCGTTATCAACAACCCCAAACCGAGCGTTGCTTGTCCCCAAGGAAATTAGCGATAAAAATAGAATAAAATCACATGTACGCGAAATGTAATAACTGCACAACTCCCCAATTGGTACCACGTGATGCACCGGTGATTTCCTATACCCGTGAATGCTTATCTCACTCTCGCCTCATTCTCATTTTGTTTGATGTATGACCGTCCATTGTAAGTTGAACTCGTGACTGTTCAGACTCCATTAAGGTTGTACTAGGTCCAAACATACTAGGGAAAACATTTCGCCTCGACCCTACCTCACGGGATTCTCTCCTTTCGCTCGAACCTAGGTTATCGCACATGTTGTCATGTCTTGGAAGTTATGTACAAGAATATTCAATAGTTTCATGACAACTCTAATGAAAGACGCACGAATGTCCAAAAAGTCGATCTCAGAAAGGAATCAAATAGCAAGACATGGAATACTGGTAAAAGTAGTAGCATACCGTAATCATGTTTTCCAAAAGATCATTCAGGTCTTTACAAGGGTTGTAGTGGGGCTAAGGTAATGGCTTAGAAACGAAGGGTAAAAGGGTCAAAAATCCTCGGCGTGTCAACAGTTAGCAGTTATGAACTCTATAGCTTTCCGCTCTATTATTTGGCCCTCTTTTTGTCACCATTGGAGTCGCTTTGACTCACTTATTTTCTGCTGTAATTAAATTCTAAACTAAGTGAGTAATTAATATTTTTTTTAATCGGGACTTCATTGGTCCTCTTTATTTAATTGGGACTGCATTGGTCCTCTTTTCTATTTATTTTCCTGACTGGCTGGAACTGTTTCTTTTTCCGCTCTATCTCCGGTTATTCATTACCACCTCTAGTTGACACACTTTCGGATAGGGTTGGCTAAGGCTTAAGGCTCGGGTTTAATGGTGGTTTTAGAAATGAAAAGGTAAGTGTATGGCTTCAAACGGGGTTACGGGTACACACAAATGGGTGAAAAGTGTACGATAGCTAAAAACGTGTTAAACAAACACACAATGCCTGGAATCATCTCTTAAGGTCCACACGATATGGTCTACTACACCTCTACCCAATATCCCGATGGTCGTCTTTGCTACTCAATGCAATAATATAGCGAGATCATTCTATATTCACGACAAGGAACTCGAAAAAGTGTATATGAATAAGTGTATAAATCCCTCGAAATGAAAAACGTCTTTTTAGGCTCAAAACTCACTATTGGGTGGTCTCCACTAATGTCCCTAGTCCTGTCCTTTCCCGGTCCTTCCCTAATGGTCACGTCACTATCACGAGATTCTTCCTACAATGGTCGGTCTCAATCATTCAAAACAAAATTTTTAGCTAAAGTGATCTAAGGCATGCAGAGGTGCGGGAAATCTACGTGCATAAACGTGGGCCCGATTGGGCAACCCCAAACCTTACCCACACATTGTCCCCAATGTGCAAGTGTCGGTTCAGGCGACACAAAATGAGACAAGTGTAGTTGTGCAGTTATTACCGGTGCAGAAAGGCAAACAAAACATAACAAGAAGCAGCAAAGAACAAATTCTCATAAAGAACATGGCCACCCCAAACCTAGGCCTTGGCCTAGGTTTGTCAAACAAAGCCAACCCCAAACCTCGGTGAAACCGAGGTTTGCACAGGGATAAAAGTGAGTGTGTAAAGATGTTGAAAAATGAGGCACCCCAAACCTAAGTGAAACTTAGGTTTGTTGCATCTCGTTCAGCTAATGTGACCAAACATCACACACCACTCGTTACATGCAAAGTTTAGAACATACCTGTTTGCCCGAGGAATTTCTCTTGAAAGATTGGAGCGTCCAGCAGACGGAAAACGGAGAAGACGGAGATAAGGGAATATGCAAACACAAAAGAAACAAAGCAAAGAAAAACAAAAGAAAGCTAGGAAATACACAAAGCAGTAAAGAAAAACACAAAGCGAGAAAAGGAATTCAGAAACAGGAAACCCCGCGGTTTGGAAATCGTGGCACAAGCCGCGTAACCTTCTGTTTCGAAAATCAACAGAGGACCTCGCGGTTTGGCGCGCGGCTTGTAGGCCGCGGCACAAGCCGCGTAAGTCCCTGTTTCAGCTATTTTTGATTTTTTGGATTTTTCATTTTTTTTTAATTTTTTTTCGTAATTAAAACACACTCAAAAACAAAATTAAAAAAAGGAACAAACCTTGGTTGGTTGCCTCCCACCCAGCGCCGTATTTAAAGTCGTGGCACGACTATGTGGTTCTCAACTTGGCTTGGTGTTCGCGGACTTGAATCGCCCACACTTGCGATTTCCCGCGGATTCTCTCTCATTTGGCCTTCCATGACCAGCTCCGGATTCTTCTTCACTTCGACCTCTCGCCTTCTCGAACATCTTGAAAATCACCTTCTCGCCACCAACTCTTAAGGTCACCTCTCCTTCCTCCACATCTATCAGTGCTCGGCTCGTGGCTAGGAAGGATCTTCCTAAGATCAATGGGACTTCTATATCTTCGTCGATGTCCAGCACCACGAAGTCCACTGGAAAGTAGAATTTTCCAACTTTGATCAGCACGTCTTCAATCACTCCATACGGGTATACGATCGATCTATCCGCGAGCTTCAGCGTCATGTACGTTGGGCTTACCTCACCCAAGCCGAGTTTCCTGAAAACAGATAGAGGCATCAAGTTAATACTCGCCCCTAAATCACATAACACTTTATTAAAAGAAGACTTCCCAATTTGAATAGGGATTGAAAAACTCCCTGGATCTTTAAGCTTCGGGGGAAGCTTGTTTTGGATGATCGCGCTGCACTCTTCAGTAAGTGCAACGGTGGACTGGTGATCGATCGCCCTCTTCTTGGATAGTATCTCCTTCATGAATTTCATGTATGAAGGAATTTGTGCCAACGCATCTGCAAAAGGGATGTTAATTGTTAACTTTTTAAACACATCAAGAAATTTTGAAAAATTAACATCATCCTTATTCTTTTTAAGTCTGTTCGGGTAAGGCACTCTCGGAATTTCTGGTTTGGCCGGTGGTTGTTCTTGCTTCTTCGCTTCATTCTTCTTGCTCTCTTCAATCACCACTTCTTCTTCATCATCCAACTCTTCCACATCTTGCTTTTCGGGCTCGGTCTCCCTTGATGACGGTTCTCTTGTAGGATCCTTGATCAGCTCCTTGCCACTTCTTAGGTAAATGGCATTACACTCCTCCCTCGGTTTCCTTTCGGTCATGCTCGGAAATGTTCCGGAAGGTCGGTTATGTAGGGCTTCAGAAATTTGCCGCACTTGCCTTTCCAAGATCTTGATGGACGCGGTGTTCTGATCAGTGGCCGCCTTTACGGTGTTCACCGTGCTCGCCAACTCTCCAACCGTGCTGTTCATCTTGGTCATGAACTTCATCATCATGTCTTCTAAGCCCGACTTATTCTCTCCGGATGGTCCTTCGTTCCTTTGGTTAAAACCTAGGGGACGGTACACATTGTTAGCATTGGGAGAATTGGAAAAATTAAAATTATTACCTTGTGATGGTTGACCGGGTTGACTCCATGACAAATTCGGATGCTTCTTCCACCCCTCGTTATACGTATTCGAGAAAGGATCGTTCCTCAGTTGATGGTTCCGGTTTTGCATAAACTGGACTTGTTCAGGCTCTTAAGGACTGATTCCTTTCAGATGGCTCGTAATCGCTGCTAGTTGGGCTTTTATCTCTTTAAGTTCATCCGACTCTTGGACACTAGCGACTCTTCTAACAGCTGATCTTGGAGTAGAGAAGCTATGTTCGGCTAGATTCTCGATTAATGCTACGGCTTCTTCATATGTCTTTTCCATCAACGCTCCACCCGCCGCAGCCGTGATATCATTCTTGAATTGTGGGTGAAGGCCTCCAAAGAACGTTTGGATTATCACCCAGCCATGTAACCCGTGATGTGGACACTTCTTCAACATGTCTTTGTATCGCTCCCGTGCCTCGTAGAGTGTTTCCTGGTCCCATTGGGCAAAGTGGGTGATCTCCGCCATCAGCTGGACGATTCTTCCCGGTGGAAAGAACTTTTGAAGGAATGCGGCTTTCAAGTCTACCCATGTAGTAATTTGAGTGAAAAGCTGAACAACCGCAGCTTGATCGCATCTTCATTCACCCCATTGATTTTGAAGGTGTTGCAAATTTGTTCGAATGCTCGTAGATGCGCATGGGGATCTTCAGTCGGTGATCCCCCAAATTGGTTCTGTTGTACCATGACTATGGTACTCGGCTTGATCTCGAAGTAATTGGCCCCGATAGTGGGAGGTTGGATCCCTATACGTGCGGCTGCCACATTTGGATTGGCAAAGGACCGCATAGGTACCCTTTCTGGAGGTGGTAGTTGTGGATTGTTGCGAGGTGGTCCCTCGTCGTCAGACATCTCAAATTTCAGATTTCTTTTAGCTTTCGCTTCTTTACGTAGACGACGGGCGGTTCGTTCAATCTCCGGATCAAATTTCTCGAGCTCTTCCCCTCGGGTCTTCCTTGGCATAAACCAATTAGTACCTGAAATGAAAAGTGAACAAAATCAGCAACCCAAAAATTGAACGTGACAAAATAAAATAACAAGAAAAGAAAATGCTCAATCTAATAGCGCGTATAGCTGTTAGTGCTATTAGTTGCAACTAGTTCCCCGGCAGCGGCGCCAAAAACTTGATAGGGCGGGTTTACACCCCCCCTAAATCTAACCGCAAGTGTACAATCGCTATTAACTGAACTATCGATATTTGAGGGATTGATTTTAAACTACTTAATTGCACGAAAATAAATCAACACAAAACAAAACAGTAAACAACTTTGGAAATTCAGATAGAGAAAATAGTTGAGGGTTGGACATCCTTAGGTTTTCACATGCAAACATCTGATTCACAACAATTACCAGCTAGTTCCCTTTAATGAATCCCAAATCTTCAAAATCACCGTTGTTCTCTTTCGAGCAACAACGGGTTTTATTTTAAAAAGGATAAGTTTTATCTTTCGATCTCAACCTATGGATTTCAAAATACATTAAGCACCAGATTTATGTTAAACGGTTAAGTTTTATCTCTCGATCTCAACCTAACGGTTCAATTAAGGACTGAGACTTACTCGGTATATCTCTATCACCGATTTATCGTCTTAGGCATGCAATTCCTAATTCTATTTGATAATTAATTCTCCCGAACTTAATTAACAACAACAAATCAATCGTAAACTGGCCAAATTCACAACAGCATTAAGAGCAAAATCACATGCATTCATTAAACTAGGGAAAACTGATAAAAGTCATTCGTCATCCATCTATATGTTCAATCCTAATTCAATCCAACCTCCAACATCTAAAAGTTAGTTCATGATGTTGGGGAACAAAAACGCAGGAGAAGAAACAAAGTATGTAAACATGATTAATGTAAACGTGAAAGATGTAAAGATGAAAACTATGATGAACTCCCTTCTCCCGGCTTTAATCCGCTTCGCGTCGTGAATTACTCTTCGATCCGTCCTCTATCTTGGCTCCAAACGGCGTGAATGGTCTCTGAAAATCGCCCCTGGAACTGCTCTGGTCGTCGTGTGAAAGTTCGCCCCCGAAAAGTGACCTAAAACCCGAATAATATAGCTGATTTTCGACAAACAGTGGGATACGCGGTTTGCCACGCGACTTGCAAGTCGCGTGGTAGGCCGCGCGCTATTCTGAGGTTCTTCTGGGTCGTGTTTGGTTCGCGGATCGAGTCCTGGTTCGGTCGTGGGTCTTGGGTTTGGATTTCGGGCTTCTGTTGGGCTTCGTTTTGGCTCTTTTCGGGCTCTTTTTAGCTTCTTTTCTCTAAGATTACTGCCTGTTAGAATACCTGCACATTCCACTAGATAAACCATAAAATTCCGCTTCTTTGCTCGAATACAAGCCAATCTCATTGATTTGAGAACTGAAAATAACGCTAAAAAGTGGCGTTATCACATACCGAGTCTTCCATTTTCGATCATTGACTGACGTATTTAAAACCAAGGTGCGCTCGCCCTTGTGTCTCGAAAACAAACTATAACGACGGTACTGATCACTTTTGACCTTATATGCCGTCTGTAAGTCCCTCACATTCATTGGTGGATTCCAGTTTGAGGTAAGTCGTTCGATGATCAAGATAACTCGCCAGAACTGGGGCATCAGTTGCCCCGGCGAAAGGTCGAATTCACACATGAACTCCTTGGCCAGGAGCGAATATGGCCAATGGAAGCCTATCTTGAACGGGTATTCATATATAACGACATACCCCTCTGGTTACGGTGATCCCCATGGGAATCCTCGCTAGACTTCTAAATTCGTCGAGATCTTCTTCGTTTTTTATGGCGCTTCTAGGCTCCGTCTACATTGCTAACCCTGTTAAATTGATTTGCACTTCTGAAAGACCCCAGATATCCCAATTCTTCCTAGGTTTCCTAGCAATGGATTTGCGACGCATACGCAAACTGAAGGGTCGCGCTTTATATGGTCGTCCTAGACCTTGGAAAAACCCTAACTAAATCGAAGATTCTCGCAGGTTTGGAAAAGATCAGATGAAAATCCGCAAGAAAATCAAGAAGAAATCTGAAACCGAAATCGTAAAACAGGGAAAGATCCATCGTGATCTTTATATGCAGTCGATCGCGTCACGTCGAGTCTTTTGATGATCGCCACGCGCCCCCATCTTTTCGTATGACCACACATATCGTCGACACCTATCAAAGACAGCTGGTAAGCACGATCGTGCGTCAGTATGACGTCACGATCCCGTTTCCTTTTCGACTCCTCGTTCGGTTAATATCGGATCGATCCAGTTCCAAGACAACCAATGTAACTTTCGACACGTTTCATAATTCTAGGCGTCCGACTGACAAAATTTAAATTTCGAATTTGCCATCCTACTTTCAAATTTTGGGGGCAAACTGTTTGGGCAAAATTTCACCAGTCTCGACCACGACCAAGGTAAGGAAACACTTATTCCCATTTCCATGACGAAGGTAAAATCATAGTACTTTAAACTCTTGATTAAAGATAAAATCGAAAGTCTTTTTACCTCACGACACTCGACCTCGACGTCGCCTAGCCTACACGACCGTCGCATAGAACCATGCTACCTCGACCAACTAACGCATGACATAAACTGTTACGTTTGTTCAGTGTTTAATACAGGAGTCAACATCATTAATGGACAAACGGCTATAACTGATGAAGGTCATTAAACAACACTAAAGACGACGTTCGTTACGACAGTTATCGAAGTATTTAATGAGCCAATTAAAGCGTCCGGAGACTATAAATATCAAGGATAATCATCATTTCAAGGGACGAAAGAGAACACAGAGACACAACATCGAACAACAGACACAAGCACTCGAAACGAAGAAATCACTCGTAGAAGATCGCTCTCGATGCACGACATCAGCACACGACACACAGTTTTAACACACGACGCACATTGTTTTTACACTCAAAACAGTTGTTACTTTACATTTCGAAGTCTTTCTTTCATTTATATTGTAATCTCTGTACGATCGACACCAGAAATACAAGGACATCGCCCCTGTTTGGCGACCATAGTGCAGTGACGACTTCCACAGTCGTCCTCGGGTTTTTTCCTCGTTGAGGTTTTTCCCGCGTCACCAAAATCTCTGTCTCATTTACATTTCTGTCTTTGTCGCACGCTTTTGTCAAACGATTACTTTCTTTAGATGTTAAAGTCCACATCGACCTTAAGTTGTACTTTGGTACGATTTTTGGCATTAACACTCATAGCTTACTGAAAGTTTCTAAGCAGTAAAGTATTCTCCCTCGAAGCAGACGACGCACGACTTATACGCACGACGCACTTGTTTTTACATTCGATACACTTGTTTACTTTACATTTAAAGTCTTTGTTTCATTTGTATTGTAATCATTGTACTCTCGACACTGAAACATAAGGACATCGCCCCTGTTTGGCGACCATAGTGCAGCGACGACATCCACTGCCGTCCGCGGGTTTTTTCCTCGTTGTGGTTTTTCCCACGTCATCAAATCTCTTGCGTCTCATTTACGTTTTTCTGTCTTAGTCGCATTGCTTTGTCGAGCGATTTCTATCTTTAGTTGTTAAGCTCCACAATTAACCTTAAGTTATCCTTCTAGACGATTTTTGGCATTAACAGTTTGGCGCCCACCGTGGGGCCCCATCTAGAGAAAACCCTCGACAAACGTGCGTCTTACTAACGGTTTCTTGGAGTTTCCTCTTCTTTCTGTTTAAGGAAAATGGCAGCTCATGGAAATCAAGAGCAGCTCATTGCCCAGACGTATCAGGAGTTGGAAGTTGCACGAAATCAAATCAATGTCCTGGCTGAGTAAAGTCGAAGGGCAGCTGAGAAAATCGCGCAACTGAGGAATCAAAACCCGAATGGATCGTTCGGACCGCAGAACGGCCCAAGACCATTCGTTCAAAATCCAGGTCCAGGACCGTTCGGTCAGCAGCAAGGTCCATTCATGCAGAATCAACAGCAGGGATTGTTTGGGCAAAAAATCACGTCGCTCGACCGCTACCAGAACAGGTAAGACGTATGATTAAGTACTATATCTTGTATTAAGATAAGGTCTCGACAAAGACCCAGAACACCATCGTCGTCCTTCATAAAAGGTAAGTCGAGAGTTCCTTACGACGCTCGACCATAGCGTCGCCCGATCCGCACGACTATTATATAAAGACGTGCGACCTCGACCAAAGCTAACGTTAACCATAACCGTTTGTTAAGTGTTTAATGCAGGAATAAAAGTCATTAAGGAGCAACGACTATAACCGACACAATCATTAAACAACCGGCGACCGTAACAGACGAAGATCATTACTCCGGCGACCGTTTCCAACCGTTAAGGCCATTAAAGGAGCATTCATGGATGAAGCTAAGGACACGAAGACTATAAATATCAAGCTCAATCAACATTTCAAGACATCGAATATCCGGCGATTAACAACCGAAGCAATATTCAAGAACACCTGAAGTGAAGAACCATTATTCTAAGTATCGCTCTCGACGCACGACAACAGCCCTCGACCAGCAGTTCACACTTTGTTTCATACACGACAAACACCTATTTTTACATTCAAACACTTGTACTTTACATTTCGAAGCATTTCCTTCATTTGTATTGTAATCACTGTACGATCGACACCAGTATCCAAGGACATCGCCCCTGATTGGCGACCATAGTATAGCGACGACACCTACTGTCGTCCGCAGGTTTTTTCCTCGTTTGAGGTTTTTCCTGCGTCATCAAATCCATTGTTTCTTTATTTTATTTATCGTCACACGTCTCGTCAAAATATTCTTTCTTTAGTTGTTTAAGTCTACATCGACCTTAAGTTGTCCCTTTGGTGCGATTTTTGGCATTAACAGTTTGGCGCCATCCGTGGGACTACATCTAGAGAAAATCCTCGACGAACGTGCATTCTACTAATAGTTTCTTGGAGTTTCTTCTATTTTATGTTGCAGGAAAATGGCAGCCCCTGGAAATCCACAGCAAGCCGTCGCTCAGATGTATCAGGAGCTCGAGGTTGCCAGGAATATCCTCAATGCAATGGCAGAGCAGAATCGCAGAGCAGCTGAAGAGATCGCGCGGCTAAGGAAACCTTTTAGACCCCAGAATGGTCCTAGACCATTCATCCAGAATCCAGGTCCGGGACCAGGCCCGTCCGCACAGAAACAGCATCCAGGTCCATTCATGCAGAATCAGCAGCCGGGTCCGTTCATTCCGAATCCCCAGTCTGGGCAGATTCCCCCTCAGCACATCCGACCACAACCCTTGAACAATGGATCCCAACCATTGCAAGGTGGCGCCCAGCCGTTTCCGAATGGATCCCAGCCATTTTCCCAGCCGTTCCAAAGTGGTCCGCAACCTTTCCAGCAAGGATCGCAACCTTTCCAGCAAGGATCGCAATCTTTCCAGCAGAGATCGCAGCCATTTCAGCATGGACCACAATCGCTTCAGAATGGACTGCAGCAATTCCACTATGGGTCGCAACCATATTTTGTTCTGTTCAACGGGGACACCAATGGTTCGTCGCATGGTAATGGCACAAGTCCAGGGACCAATCCCTCGACAGGGGCAAATCATGATCTTAACGATCCCGTCGCCCAGCGTTTGAAGATGTTAGAAGACCAAAATGAGCGCGTTCTGTCCTTGCTTGCCAAGTTGCCTGGGGCAGCCGTGCCTTTCGACGTCGAGCCTCGCTCGGGGTATCAGGCGTCGCCCTTCATCGACGAGATCGCCACCGCCGAGGTCCCAAAGAAGTATAACATTCCTGCCTTCACTCCCAAGTATTCGGGTGTGACTGATCCAACCGAGCATGTCGCGCAGTATAAGCAACTCATGTGGACAATCTTGATTCCACACATATACCAGGAAGTATGCATGTGCAAGAGTTTTGGGGCGACTCTCACTGGTCCAACTCTCCAGTGGTTGATCAATCTCAAACCCAAATCTATCGGGTCGTTCGCCGAATTGGTCAACCAATTCTCCCGGCAATTCGCCAACAGTCGTAAGATGGAAAAGCAGACTAGTGATCTGTAGTATGTCGTGCAGAAGACCAATGAGTCTATTCGAAGTTATTTCAATAGATTCAATGCCGAAATGATCAGTATCCGCAATTGTGACATCAAAACTGCGATCGAAGCTTATAAGCGTGGTCTAGACGATAGTTCAGGTCTATATATCGATCTGACCAAGTATCCCCCAGAGACTTTTGAAGACGTCCGAGCTCGAACCTTAGCATATATGAGGGTCGAAGACGACGCAGCCTTTCGTCGCAAACACACTGACGGTAAGAAGCCGTTAGGTGTCCAGAAGCCATAATTCAAGCCGAAAGCCATATCCAGAATAGAGCCAGCGCGTCAGATTTTAAACGTTCGTTTCAAGACGAAGGCAGAAGCTAAAACCGCGACTAAATTCCCCGTGTACCCCAAGATCTCCTCTTATGGGTTCAAAGGGTCAGCTAAAGACTTAGTCGAAGCTCTGAAGACCACCCAAGTAACCATCCGGTGGCCGAAGAAGTCTGACTTGGACGATGCTAAGAAGGATAAATCAAAGTGGTACGACTTCCACGTCGACCATGGTCATATGACAGATGATTGTATCGCACTCAAGAAGGAATTGGCATATCATGTTCCACAAGTGCCTAAGCTTGCAAAGATCATCAATTGCATCACAGGTGGTTCAGACGTGTGTGGTCTGACGTACTCCGCAGCTAAGCGTCATGCCAGTCAAGCGCCCGACGACCGGCCTATTCCTCGTTCATCCAGACCCAAAGGAGATTTGGAACTAGAAGCCATGAAGATCGTGTTCGACCAAGTCGACCTCGGCGACTCGTACCAAAAGCATCACGACGGGTTGATCATTCAACTCACGGTCGGTAACTGTTTGACGCGTCGAGTATTGGTAGACGGGGGCAGTTCGGCAAACGTCATTTTTCTCAACACTATCAAAGCCATGGGAATTGATCGCTCAGAAATCACCCGACGTTCGACAACTTTGGTCGGTTTCAATGGAGGAGCGACGAGCACCTTTGGAGAGATAATTTTGCCCGTCTATACCGGAGGAGTCAACAAACAGACTAAGTTCAGTGTTATCGACTGTATGTCAGCCTATAACATCATCTTAGGTCGACCATGGATTCATGAAATGAAAGCCGTTCCCTCGACATATCATCAAATCATGAAATTCCCTACGCCGTGGGAAATCCAAGAGATCAGGAGAGAGCAAAAAGTCGCTCGAGATTGCTATAAAGCCACCTTGAAGCCGCGAAAATAGTCCGTCAAGAACGTCACTCCAACCCAAGGCAAAACACGATCATAAGAGTCACGACAGGTTTGTTTCCTTTTTCTGAAATAACAGGTTCGCCAGGTCGTGCGACGCGTATATTGTGGTGATTTGCGACGACATGTCCCAGATCTAGCATATCGTCTCAAAGCCACCACAAGGGGGCAAGATGATACAATATATCCAGAGGCCCAACATGAAAACCAAAAACTCAAAGTATTTCAGAACACTCGACAAGAAGGTACGTTCCTTACCTTTTTTCAATTTTTACATATAATCATTTACCAAGACAATTACTGACTTAAGCATCGGAGGGTCGTTGGTTAGCCAACAACCAAACCCCCCGACATCGCTTTATCGCAGGATCGCACGACATAGATGATCAGGTCCATGACTTGATCATGCCTCATAGCTCGTCGAACGACTTAATCGCACGATCTTATAGTCTAAACGACTTTGCAGTCTGAGTTTCTTAACTTAGAAAAACTTCGCGTTTTGAATGTATGCCTTAGTCGCATGTATTTATGTTTGTCAGCGTAATAAAAAACCTTACGATTTATGTGTCAATGGGTTCTTTAATCGCATGCTCTCATATTACGCTCTTACTCTTGCTCTAACAATAGGCGACGTAGTTGCATGACTTATCATGTATTCCACAATCAGTTACATAACTAACAACATTTATGTGACGAGATTGTCAATTCGATAAAAAAACAACTTCCATTTCATCAGGTCAATATGTTACATCCAAAAAAGTGACCACCAACGGCCAGAAAAAACAAAGGAAGTAAAAATTCCTAAACTGCAGGAGGAACATCGATCGCATTATTGCCTGAGGTCCCGACCTGAGGATCATCATCTGCCATTTCCCTCGTTCGACTTAGGGCTTGCAGTTCGTACTGAGTATCGAAAAGCTGAATAGCTAACTCATCGGCGCGTGCCAAAGCTAACCTCTCCCTCTCCAACGCTGCCTCCTCCCTTTTCAAAGCAGATACCATCAACTCCTCGGCTTTCGACATCTCGTCGTACAATGCCAGAGACGACTGGAACGTCTAAAAATACACGAAAAAGTGTTAGACAACGAACGACATCGAACGTTGAAACAAGTCATGAAAGATTGACACTTACTGAGAACGCCAGACTGGCAACCTGAGATCCTATCTCTCCGACCAGAACCCCGTGAAAACGCTCCCTGAAAGATGGAAGCAAACACCTCTCCAAGTGAGGAAACAACGTCGTCCCATATAGGACACCATCCGCCATAAAGTCCGACGGCAATGAAAAATTAACCGTCGTGACTTCGGCCGACGACCCCTCGCCCCTGACGGTAGATGATGGGGTTGACATCTTGAACACCGGTCTCGTCATTGTCGCCGGAAGTGCCGAACTTGCCGGTGTCGCGTCCATCGCGTGAGGACGGCTAGATGACGCCTTCGCCTTTTTAGGCAGAACAACTCTCGATGAGTTATCAACCCTGGATGACGGTTCCCTCATGAACGTCTTCCTGGTTCTCTTTTGGCTCGACCCAGCTGTCGAAACGTCTTCACCTCAAAGGGCACGCATGATCTGCTTCCCTCTCGCCTTAGAGACTGATTTCCTCTCAGTCGACACTAACCAGGAAATACATGAAACATCAGATGGAAAATATAAATGGTGAAAATCAACAATCGTAAAATGTTTACCGGTCGTTTCCTCTCGTTCAGCGTCCACCGCCATGTCTTCGTCTTCGGTCACCAATTGCCACGTAACGAAAGATCGTTCGTTAACGCTAAGACTCAAGAACTTGTTGATCTTAGACTGGGAATCCGCAGTCGGTTTCACTTCGTCAAACTGAATCTCTGAGGATAACAGGAGAAGAATGGTAAGTAAAAAAAAATGAAACTCAGAAAATGGCGAAGCATACCTGTCTTATTCCAGCCTGACCGCATCCAATCGCTGCTGGAATCCAGTGAATCGGCAAGAACAAACACATACCTCGACTTCCACCCACGATCATTAACACCAGTTCCCAAAACCAAAGAACGATCACCCCTGAACTTAGAATAAGGACTGTAACGCCAGTTCTTATCCTTTTTAACTTGATACGCCGCCAAGAAATCATTTATGATCATAGGAGACTCCCATTTTGCGGACGCTCGCTCAATAACCAGTAGAACTCGCCAAAGTTGGGGCATCAATTGTCCCGGAGACACATCGAAATCCTGCATGAATGACTTAGATAAACCAGAAAACGGCCACTAAAACCCTATCTTAAAAGGATACTCATACAAAGCAATATATCCCTTGGGGCAGTCCATAGAACGAACAATCCCCGGACACCGCAACTCTATATTTGCCGAGATTTTTGCCAAACTCCTAAAAGCATCTAAGTCTACGTGATTCATGATAAGGCTAACAGGTTCCGTCGACATTGTGAATCGGAGGACAAAACAAGATCTTATATAAACGCTCTAAACTGCTAGCCGAAGATTCGCAAAGATTCGAATAAGTTAGAGTGAAAATTGGTAAAAAATCAGAACAAAATCCCTTCTCAAAAAACACTTTGAAAACGTATCAAGAAAAGATCCGTCGTGATCTCTATTTATGCAACCGATCATATCAGGACGAGTGTTTCGATAATCAACACGCATCCATGCCCTTTCGTATACCCACCCGGATCTTCGACACCTGTCCTCGACAGCTGGTAAGCATCATCGCGCGTCAGTATGACGTCACAACTTTTCAACTTCTCGTTCAGTTAAAGGCGAACCGGTCTAGTTCCACGATAACCAGGTAAGTCCCTCAACCCAGGTCACAAGTCTAAGCGTTCGACAAGCAAAATTTAAAACTTAAATTTGACATTCAATTTTCAAATTTTGGGGGCAAACTGTTTGGGCAAAAAATCACGTCGCTCGACCGCGACCAGAACAGGTAAGATGCATGATTAAGGACTATATCTTGTATTAAGATAAGGTCTCGACAAAGACCCAGAACACCATCGTCGTCCCTCATAAAAGGTAAGTCGAGAGTTCCTTACGACGCTCGACCATAGCGTCGCCCGATCCGCACGACTATTATATAAAGACGTGCGACCTCGACCAAAGATAACGTTAACCATAACCGTTTGTTAAGTGTTTAATGAAGGAATATAAGTCATCAAGGAGCAACGACTATAACCGACGCAATCATTAAACAACCGGCGACCGTAACGGACGAAGATCATTACTCCGGCGACCGTTTCCAACCGTTAAGGCCATTAAAGGAGCATTCATGGATGAAGCTAAGGACATGAAGACTGTAAATATCAAGCTCAATCAACATTTCAAGACATCGAATATCCGGCGATTAACAACCGAAGCAATATTCAAGAACACCTGAAGTGAAGAACCATTATTCTAAGTATCGCTCTCGACGCACGACAACAACCCTCGACCAGCAGTTCACACTTTGTTTCGTACAAAACAAACACCTATTTTTACATTCAAACGCTTGTACTTTACATTTCAAAGCATTTCCTTCATTTGTATTGTAATCACTATATGATCGACACCAGTATCCAAGGACATCGCCCCTGATTGGCGACCATAGTATAGCGACGACACCCACTGTCGTCCGCAGGTTTTTTCCTCGTTTGAGGTTTTTCCTACGTCATCAAATCCCTTGTTTCTTTATTTTATTTATCATCGCACGTCTCGTCGAAAGATTCTTTCTTTAGTTGTTTAAGTCCACATCGACCTTAAGTTGTCCCTTTGGTGCGATTTTTGGCATTAACAGTGATCGTTCATCCCAAATCCGTAGCCGGGATTGTTCATCCTAAATCCCCAGTTTGGGCCGACTCCTCCTCAGCATATGAGACCCCGCCTCTGCACAACGTGGCTCAGCCATATTTCGTCCCTTTCAATGGTGACGCCAATGGCTCGTCGTACGGAAATGGCACCAGTTCATGGGTTAACCCTCCTACGGGTGTAAATTCCGATCCTAACGACCCCATTGCCCAGCGGTTGAAGATGTTGGAAGACCAGAATGAGCGCGTCTTGTCTCTACTCGCTAAGCTGCCGGGGGCAGCCGTGCCCGTCGATGTTGAGCCTCGCTCGGGATTTCAGGCATCGCCTTTCGTCGACACGATAGCGACCGTCGACGTCCCAAAGAAATATAACATCCCCTCTTTCACACCCAAGTATTCAGGAATAACCGACCCAACGGAGCACATCGTGCAGTATAAGCAGTTAATGTGGACGGTCTCAATCCCGCATATGTACCAGGAAGTTTGCATGTGCAAGAGTTTCGGGGCGACCCTCACACGTCCTGCTCTCCAATGGTTGATTAACCTCAAGCCCAAATCCATCGGGTCCTTCGCTGAGTTAGTCAATCAGTTCTCCCAGCAGTTCGCCAGCAGTCGCAAGATGGAGAAGCAGACCAACGACTTGTACTATGTCGTGCAGAAGGCTGGTGAATCTATCCGGAGTTACTTCAATAGATTCAACGCAGAGATGATCAGTTTCAGCAACTGTGACGTCAAGACTGCGATCGAAGCCTACAAACGTGGTCTAGACGACAGTTCGGGTCTATACACCGATCTGACCAAGTATCCCCCAGAGAATATCGAAGATGTCCGAGCCAGAACCCTTGCCTATATGAGGGTGGAAGACGATACTGCCTTTCGTCGTAAGCATTCTGACGACAAGAAGTCGTTAAGTGTAAAGAAGCCAGAATTCAAGACGAAGGCGGTGTCCAAGTCAGAGCCTGCACGACAAATCTCGAACGTCCGATTCAAGACAAAGGCAGAGTTCAAGACCGCCACTTCGACCAAATTTCCTTAGTACCCTAAGATATCCTCCTACATATTGAAAGGGACGACTAAGGATTCGGTCAAGGCCCTGAAGACCGTCCAGGAAACCATCCGGTGGCCGAACAAGTCCGATAAAGACGACGGTAAGAAAGATAAATCACATGTCGACCACGGTCACCTGACGGACGACTGTATAGCTCTCAAAAAGGAGCTTGCATACCATGTCCCGAAGGGCAATCTCAAGGATATCATCGACGACGTCGTTACTCCAGCTAACAATGCTCGACCCCCGACCCCCGATCATTGAAAGGTCGTCAACTGCATCACTGGTGGGTCTGACGTGTACGGCCTGACGTATTCCGCAGCCAAACGTCATGCCAGCCAGGCACCTGACGATCGACCTACCCCTCGTTCATCAAGACCCAAAGGAGATCTGGAGTTAGAAGCCATGAAGATTTCATTCGACCAAGACGACCTCGGCGACTCGTATCGGAAGCATCATGACGGGTTGATTATTCAACTCACGATTGGTAACTGTTTGACCCGACGAGTCTTGGTCGACAGAGGCAGTTCAGCAAATGTCATCTTCCTTGATACCATCAAGGCCATGGGAATCGATCGATCGAAAATCACCCGACGCTCGAAAACCTTGGTCGGTTTCAATGGAGACGTAACGAGTACCTTTGGAGAGATCACCCTGTCTGTCTATGCCGGAGGAATCAACAAGCATACCAAGTTCAACGTCATCGACTGTGCGTCGGCCTATAACATCATCTTAGGTCGACCATGGATCCATGATATGAAAGCTGTTCCCTCGACGTATCATCAGACCATGGAGTTCCCTACGCCGTGGGGAGTCCAGGAGATAAAAAGTGAGCCAAAAGTCGTCCGCGACTGCTATAAGTCGACCCTGAAGCCGCAGAAGCAGGCCATCTAGCAATTACATGTCCAAGATGCTCCTGGGACAGCCGACGACTATGGCCTGCAGGAAGTCGTCCCATACCAGAGCAAGTCTGAACATAAGGTCTTTATAGGTTTGTCCCTCGATCCCTGCCTTAAAGACAAATTGATATCTTTCTTGCAGGAACACGCCGACTGTTTTGCCTGGTCGCACGAAGACATGGTCGGCATAGACCCCAGCATCATTTCCCATAAGCTCAATGTCGACCCGTCATTTAACCCTATGAAACAAAAGCGTCGGAAATTTGCTTCTGAAAGGAATAAGGTGATAAATGACGAGGTCAACAACCTCCTCAAGACAGGGAAGATTCGAGAAGTGAAGTACCCCGACTGGCTTGCCAATGTCGTGGTCATGGCGAAGAAAAATGGAAAATGGAGGGTCTGTATCGATTTTACAGATCTCAACAAAGCTTCTCCAAAAGATCCTTTCCCATTGCCACATATCGATGCCATGGTCGACGCGACAGCAGGGCATGAACTATTGACGTTTATGGATGCTTATTCTGGATACAATCAGATCCTGATGTACGTCGAGGACCAAGAAAAGACTGCATTCATGACATATCGAGGTATTTACTGTTATAAAGTTATGCCATTCGGTTTAAAAAATGCATGTTCTACCTACCAGCGTCTGGTAAATAAGATGTTTAAAGATCACCATTCGGTGTATATCGACGACATGCTGGTCAAGTCAACACAAGCAATCGACCACGTCGATCATTTGAGGCAGTCGTTCGACATCCTTCGAAAGTATAGCATGAAGCTCAACCCGACGAAATGTTCCTTTGGTGTCAGTGCTAGGAAATTCTTGGGTTATATGGTCACTCGTCGAGGAATCGAGGCCAACCCCGACCAGATCAAAGCCATCATCGAGATCAAATCTCCAAGAAATTTCAAAGAAGTCCAAAGGCTCACTGCTTGGGTGGAAGCTCTAAACAGTTTTATCTCTTGATCCTCAGATAGATGCCATCTATTTTACAACCTCCTCAGGAAAAATAAAGCCTTCGACTGGACTGACGATCATGAACAAGCACTGCAAAAGATAAAGGAGTACTTGACGTCACCTCCTTTGCTGTCAAAGCCTTGCGAATATGAAGTCTTGCAGCTATATTTGGCAGTTAGTCCTAATGCAGTAAGCGCAGTCCTGACGCGAGAAGATGAAAATCAGCAACTGCCGATCTACTATGTAAGTAAATCTCTCTTGGACGCCGAAACCAGGTATTCCTCTATGGAAAAGTTGTCTTTATCGCTAGTCACAGCTGCTAAGAAATTGCGTCACTACTTTGAACCATATCGTATTACTGTCGTGACTAACTTCCCTCTTAAGTCTGTCTTGAGGAAACCTGAGTTGACAGGACCTTTGGAAAAATGGAGCATATATCTCAGCAGTTACGACATTGATTTCAAGCCCAGGACCGCGATCAAATCGCAAGCCTTGGCGGATTTCATTGGTGATTTCAGCCCTGAGCTGGAAAAAGAAGCAAAGCTCGAAGTGTCTACTGTGCAGACCCACGACGACGTACCCTGGACTCTGTATGTCGACGGTTCATCCAACACTATGGATTCTGGACTAGGCATCATCTTAAAGTCGCCACAGGGGGCAATATGGTGTATTCCGTGCGATGCGACTTCAAAGCCACCAACAACGAAGCCGAGTACGAAGCCCTGATCGTGGGAATGAATATGGCCCACGACTCGGGGGCAATCGCGCTACATGTCAAAAGCGATTCTCTTCTGGTCGTGAACCAGATGAATGGAGAATTCGCGGCCATAGATTCAAAAATGACAGCATACCTGAAGATAGCAAAAGAAAAATCCGAAAAGTTCAAATCATTTTCTATTGAATAGATTCCAAGGGACCAGAACACTCAAGCCGACGCTCTAGCAAATCTCGGGTCCGCACTGGTCGAACCAATATTCGACAGAATTCCCATGGTCCACCTGGCGACGTCGTCCATCGAAAATGATGACGTCGCCCAGATCGATGTTCAGGAAGATGATTGGTCGTGCAACATCCGAAATTTCCTTATGCACGACCAGCTCCCAGAAGACAAGATGGAAGCTCGGAAGATCAGATTCAAAGCATCCAGGTATGTCGTGATCGGAGATAGACTCTATCGACGATCATCGACAGGCTTAAACCTGAGATGCGTCATTAGCAAAAGTCAAGTTCAGAAGAATCTTCAAGAGATGCACGATGGAGAGTGTGGCAACTGTTTGGGCAAAATTTCACCAGTATCGACCACGACCAAGGTAAGGAAACACTTATCCCCTTTTCCATAACGAAGGTAAAATCATAGTACTTTAAACTCTTGATTAAAGATAAAATCGAAAGTCTTTTTACCTCACGACACTCGACCTCGACGTCGCCTAGCTCACACGACGGTCGCATAGAACCATGCGACCTCGACCAACTAACGCATGACATAAACTGTTACATTTATTCAGTGTTTAATGCAGGAGTCAACATCATTAATGGACAAACGGCTATAACTGATGTAGGTCATTAAACAGCACTAAAGACGACGTCCGTTACGACAGTTATCGAAGTATTTAATGAGCCAATTAAAGCGTTCGAAGACTATAAATATCAAGGATAATCATCATTTCAAGGGAACGAAAAAGAACACAGAGACACAACATCGAACAACAGACACAAGCACTCGAAACGAAGAAATCACTCATAGAAGATCGTTCTCGATGCACGACATCAGCGCACGACACACAGTTTTAACACACGACGCACATTGTTTTTACATTCAAAACACTTGTTACTTTACATTTCAAAGTCTTCCTTTCATTTGTATTGTAATCTATGTACGATCGACACCAGAAACACAAGGACATCGCCCCTGTTTGGCGACCATAGTGCAGCGACGATTTCCACAGTCGTCCGCGGGTTTTTTCCTCGTTGAGGTTTTTCCCGCGTCACCAAAATCTCTGTCTCATTTACATTTATGTCTTTGTCGCACACTTTTGTCGAACGATTCCTTTCTTTTGTTGTTAAAGTCCACATCGACCTTAAGTGGTACTTTGGTGCGATTTTTGGCATTAATAGTTTGGCGCCATCCGTGGGACCCCATCTAGAGAAAACTTTCGACAAACGTGCGTCGTACTAACGGTTTCTTGGAGTTTATTCTGTTTTCGATTTCAGGAAAATGGCAGATAACGAAAACCCAAAGCAAGCTGCTGTCCCAGCGCAGGAGGGGCTCGAAAGTGCACGGGATGCTCCTGAAGCAGTCAACGATTATCGCCTGGAGGAAGTCGTCTTGGATCCAAGGAAGCCTGAACAAAAAGTCTTTATCGGGTCATCCCTCAGTCCCTGCCTCAGGGAGAAATTGATATCTTTTTTGCAGGAATATGCTGATTCTTTCGCCTGGTCACATGAATATATGGTCGGCATAGATCCCGACGTCATCTCCCACAAGCTCAACGTCTACCCATCGTTCAAACCTGTCAAGCAGAAGCGAAGGAAATTTGCTCCTGAAAGGAATAAGGTGATAAATGACGAAGTCGACAACCTTCTAAAGACAGGAAAGATTCGAGAAGTAAAGTACCCCGATTGGCTCGCTAATGTCGTGGTCGTGGCAAAGAAAAATGGCAAATGGAGAGTCTGTATCGACTTCACAGATCTCAATAAAGCTTGTCCAAAAGATCCTTTTTCCATTACCTCACATCGACGCCATGGTCGACGCAACAGCGGGGCACGAACTATTGACGTTCGTAGATGCCTATTCCGGATACAATCAAATCCTAATGCACGTCGAGGACCAAGAAAAAACCGCATTTATGACAGACCAAGGTATTTACTGTTATAAGGTTATGCCTTTTGGACTGAAAAATGTAGGGTCTACTTACCAGCGCCTGGTGAACAAGATGTTCAAAGACCGTCTTGGCGACACGATGGAGGTGTATATCGACGATATGCTGGTCAATTCGAAGCAAGCTATCGACCACGTCGAGCATTTGAGGCAATCGTTCGACATTCTTCGGGAATACAACATGAAACTTAACCCGACGAAATGTTCCTTCGGTGTCAGCGCTGGGAAATTCCTGGGCTACATGGTCACTCGTTGAGGGATCGAGGCTAATCCAGACCAGATCAAAGCGCTTATTGAAATTAAATCTCCTAGAAATTTCAAGGAGGTCCAGAAGCTCACTGGTCGAGTAGCAGCGCTAAACAGGTCCATCTCTCGATCCTCAGATAAATGTCATATGTTTTACAATGTCCTCAGGAAAAATAGAGGTTTCGACTGGACATACGACCATGAGCAGGCATTACAAAAGCTTAAAGAGTACATGACGTCGCCTCCCTTATTGTCGAAACCTCACGATCATGAGGTGCTACATCTATATTTGGCTGTTAGTCCCAACGCGGTAAGTGCCGTCCTAACACGAGAAGATGAAAAGCAGCAACTGCCAATCTACTATGTAAGTAAATCTCTTTTGGACGCAGAAACCAGGTATTCCTCTATGGAAAAATTGCTCTTGTCGCTAGTCATAGCTGCTAAAAAACTGCGACACTATTTTGAATCACATCCTATTACTGTCGTGACTAACTTTCCTCTTAAGTCTGTCTTAAGAAAACCTGAGTTGACAGGTCGCTTAGCAAAATGGAGTATAAATCTCAGCAGTTACGACATCGATTTCAAACCCAGAACCGCGATCAAATCGCCACAGGGGGCAAGATGGTATATTCGATCCGGTGCGATTTGAAAACCACCAACAACAAAGCTGAGTATCAGGCCCTGATGATAGGAATGAATATGGCCTACGACTCGGGGCAACCGCGTTACATGTCAAAAGCGATTATCTCTTAGTGGTAAACCACATCAATGGGGAATTCGCGGCCAAAGATTCAAAAATGACAGCGTACTTAAAGGTAGCAAAAGAAAAATCCGAAAAATTCAAATCTTTTTCTATTGAACAGATCCCGAGGGATCAGAATACTCAGGCCGACACCTTACCAAATCTCGGGTCTGCTTTGGTCGAACCAATATTCGACGCCATTCCCATGATCCATCTGGCGACATCGTCCATCGAAAACGTCGATGTCGCCCAGATCGAAGATGAAGAGGATGATTGGTCGTGCGACATCCGAAATTTCCTCACTCACGACCAACTCCCAGAAGACAAAATGGAGGCCCGGAAGATCAGATTGAAAGCATCGAAATATATCATGATTGGAGATAGGCTCAATCGACGATCATCAACAGGATTAAACCTAAGATGCGTCATTAGCAAAAGTCAGGCCCAGAAAATCCTTCAAGAAATGCACGACGGCGAATGTGGCAATCATTCAGGAGGTCGCAGTTTGGCTAATCGTATCTCTCGACAAGGTTATTTTTGGCCAACGTTGCGACAAGACGCCGTCAAATATGTCCAAAACTGTGATCCTTGTCAACGACACTCAGGTATGTCACATAAACCCTCTGAACCCTTGCACTCGACACTTATCCCATGGCCCTTCATGAGGTGGGGAATGGATATTGTCGGCAAGCTACCCCCAGCTCCGGGACAAAAGGTATTCCTCCTTGTGCTCACCGATTATTTTTCCAAATGGGTTGAGGCGGCTGCTTTTTCCCATGTTAGGGATAAAGAAGTCATATCTTTTATCCAGACTAACATCATATGCAGATTTGGGATTCCATCCGAAATCGTCTGTGACAACGGATCCCAATTCATAAGCGACAGGACCCAACAATTCTGCGAAGACAAAAACATCAAGCTGACAACCTTGACTCCCAGATATCCCCAAGCCAACGGACTTGCCGAGTCAAGTAACAAGACCATCATCGCTTCGATCAAGAAAAGGCGAAGAGCTGCAAAGGGAAAGTGGGTCGAGGAACTTCCTTCGGTCCTGTGGGCAAATCGCACGACACCTCGCACATCCAGAGGGCAAACCCTTTTTCTCTAGTCTATGGCTGTGAAGCAGTTCTACCGGTTGAGGTCTAACTCCCAACTTTAAGGCATACTTTAGTCGATCACAACTTGGTCGATTTACGGTACGACCTCGACGCCCTCGAAGTACTCAGAGAATCATCCTTGATTAGGATGGCGTCACAAAGGCAAGCGGTCGAGCGACATTTCAATAAAAACGTCAAAATCAAAGTCTTTCAAGAAGGCGACTACGTCCTCCGTCGAGTGTTACAAAACACTCAAGAGCTCAACGCAGGTAAACTTTCCATTAAGTGGGAAGGTCCTTATCGTATATCTGAAGTCGTGGGTAAAGGGGCCTATCGACTTCAGACCCTCGACAACCAAGAAATCCCAAGCAGCTGGAATGCAATGCATCTAAAGAGGTATTTCTTTTAAACCCTTCTTCATACGATTTTTTATTTCACCTCGACGGTAACTAACTTAAGCATCGGAGGGTCGTTGGTTATCCAACGACCAACCTCTGACAATATTTTATCGCAGGGTTGCACGATAAAAGTTTATTGTATGACTTTCCCAAAATCGCATAACATAAGTCTAATACACGACTCGATATGTGATTTAAAGTCATCCCACGATTCGATTCCAAAATCAGCTCACAATCTAAGTGTCTCGACTTAGAAAAGCCTCATGTTCTGAATGAATGCTCTAAACGCATGTATACTTGATTTTTATATGACTAATGTTATGGTTGTTATCTTTCAATAAAAAGCCTTAGTCGCACGAATCTACGATTACATTCGATCTACAAGTGCGTTTATACAATTGAAATTACTTTCGACAATTGCTTGTAGTAAACAGATCTCACGAAACTTCATTTCATACTTAAACATAATTACATCAGACAACTTGATCACCAACGATCAAATATGAAATATTCGTAAAACGGAAATTTATCCTAAGGCTAGATTGTCGGCCACGTCTTTGTCCGAAGTCTCGACCTTGGAATCCTCGACGACCCCGAAGCACATTAAGGAACTTAAGCAAGGATCAAACAAGTATGAGAAAACATAATTGGGAACTGTCTCCCAATATCTGATGCCACGAACACGCTGTGAAAGTAAGTCCACATTGTCTTGAGAATGCGGCTCTTAAGATTAATGTTAAGGTTGGAGGGAGGAATATGACACTCTCAACGATCGACTTCCGGTCTAACGTCTTCTCTGTCCTCGCATACCGAACGAGGAGAGATCGAAGCATCTGTAAAAACGAAAGAATTATGTTAGCAAGCGTCCGATGAAAACTGAGAAAAACATTGAAAACATGAGTTTTGAAAGAAAAACTTACAACAAACGCAT
The DNA here is from genome assembly GCA_033807775.1 of Saussurea involucrata. Taxonomy (NCBI): domain Eukaryota; kingdom Viridiplantae; phylum Streptophyta; class Magnoliopsida; order Asterales; family Asteraceae; genus Saussurea; species Saussurea involucrata. Next base: position 51,641,168 of record CM066323.1, read on the forward strand.
GTATGGCTATACGTGATCCCGTTTTTACGACAGGGATCCCTCGAAAACGCTCCTCGAAAGATTGGGGCTGATATTTCCCCAGATGCGGAAACGACTCCATCCCGTCAAGGATATGGACAATTAGGAGGTCCAACGACAACCTAAAGTTGACCGTCATGACTTTCTTCTCACTCTCTCCCATATTTGCACCCTTGCCCTTGTCAGCCGACGAAGGGGTCGACATGGTTGCAGAAGACATCGTCGCCAGATGTGCGGATTCCACGGATATCGCGTCAACCGCGATCAATGCCTTCACCTTTTTCAGGCATAGTGACTCTCGATAAGTCATCAACCTTTGAAAGCATCCCTTTCAGAGTCATCATCCCCGTCTTCAATAAAACCCCAACACAGGTACGCTCAAGTCGTGCCATTCTCCTAGCAGAGATGGTTGGCACCTTTGTCGATGATCTTTCTGAGAATCTACAAAAGAAGAACATCACACAATAAACTTAAAAGCGATGGACTCAAAGCACAAATGCCTCAGTCAAGAATGAATGGAAAGGCGAGAAACTATGCCTTATATAGGTGCTCAAAAGCTTCGAAATATTAAGCTAGTCAGAAATCCTAGCGATTTCAGAGAAGATCGGAGGAAGGGCAGTAAGGAATCAGAAATAGAATCTCACCCTAAAACTTTCCAAAGCCATAAAAGGAAACGATCCATCAGAATCTTTATTTAAACGATCGATCATGTCAGGTCGAGTCCTTGGATGATCAACACGAGCCCTCGTCTTTTCGTATGACCACACAGATCGTCGACACCTGTCAAAGACAGCTGGTAAGCACGATCGTGCGTCTGTATGACGTCGCGATCCCGTTTCCTTTTCGACTTCTCGTTCAGTTAAAATCGGATTGATCCAGTTCCAAGACAACCAAGGTAACTTTCGACAGGTGTCATAATTCTATGTGTTCGACTGACAAAATTTAAAATTCGAATTTGCCATCCTACTTTCATATTTTGGGGGCAAACTGTTTGGGCCAAATTTCACCAGTCTCGACCATGACCAAGGTAAGGAAACACTTATTCCCTTTTCCATAACGAAGGTAAAATCATAGTACTTTAAACTCTTGATTAAAGATAAAATCGAAAGTCTTTTTATCTCACGACACTCGACCTCGACGTCGCCTAGCTCACACGACCGTCGCATAGAACCATGCGACCTCGACCAACTAACGCATGACATAAACTGTTACGTTTGTTCAGTGTTTAATGCAGGAGTCAACATCATTAATGGACAAACGGCTATAACTGATGAAGATCATTAAACAACACTAAAGACGACGTCCATTACGATAGTTATTGAAGTATTTAATGAGCCAATTAAAGCGTCCGAAGACTATAAATATCAAGGACAATCATCATTTCAAGGGGACGAAAAAGAACACAGAGACACAACATCGAACAACAGACACAAGCACTCGAAACGAAGAAATCACTCGTAGAAGATCGTTCTCGACGTACGACATCAACGCACGACACACAGTTTTAACACACGACGCACATTGTTTTTACATTCAAAACACTTGTTATTTTACATTTCGAAGTCTTTCTTTCATTTGTATTGTAATCTCTATATGATCGACACCAGAAATACAAGGACATCGCCCTTGTTTGGCGACCATATTACAGCGACGACTTCCACAGTCGTCCGCGGGTTTTTTCCTCGTTAAAGTCCACATCGACCTTAAGTTGTACTTTGGTGCAATTTTTGGCATTAACATCAACCACTTAGGAGGTCGCATTTTGGCCAATCGTATCTCTCGATAGGGCTATTTTTGGCCAACATTGCGACAAGACGCCGTCAGGTATGTCCAGAACTGTGATCCCTGTCAGGTACGTCTCATAAACCATCTGAACCTTTACACTCGATACTTATCCCATGGCCCTTCATGAGGTGGGGAATGGATATTGTCGGCAAGTTACCCCCTGCCCCCGGGCAAAAGGTATTTCTTCTCGTACTTACGGATTATTTTTCTAAGTGGGTAGAAGCAGCTGTCTTCTCCCAAGTTCGGCACAAGGAGGTCGTCTCTTTTATCCAGACTAACATCATATGCAGGTTTGGGATTCCATCCCGAAATTGTCTGCGATAATGGATACCAGTTCATAAGCAATAGGACTCGACAATTCTGTGAAGACCGCAACATCAAGCTGACGACCTCGACCCCCAGGTATCCCCAGGAAAATGGACTTGCTGAGTCGAGCAATAAAACCATCATTGCCTTGATCAAGAAAAGGTTAAAAGCTTCAAAGGGAAAGTGGGTCGAAGAACTCCCTTCGGTCCTGTGGGCAAATCGCACGACGCCACACACGTCCACAGGACAAACCCCTTTCTCTCTGGTCTACGGTTACGAAGCAGTCTTGCCGGTCGAGGTCCAGCTCCAAACCTCGAGGCATACTTCTGTCGACCACAACCTGGTTGATTTAAGTTATGACCTCGACGCCCTTGAAGAACTTAGAGAATCAGCATTGATCAGAATGGCGTCACAGAAGCAAGCGGTCGAGCGACATTTCAACAAGAATGTCAAAGCTAAAGTCTTTCAAGAAGGCGACTACGTCCTCCGACGAGTATTTCAAAGTACTCAAGAGCTCAATGCAGGTAAGCTGTTGGGAACTGAAGATTTGCTAAGTATGGATAGTGCTGCCAGAACAACATTACTACTTCCAGAACAAAGTTACTACTGCAAGTAAAGGTTAGTACTGCCAGAACATAGTTACTACTGCAAGACAAAGTTAATACTGCTGGAAGAATGTTAGTACTGCTGATGCATTAATGCTGCTGGAACAAGGTTAGTACTGCTTGTCAAGATTAATACTGCTGAAGCAAGGTTAGTACTGCTGGAATGAGTTAATGCTGCTGGAATGAATTACTGCTGCTGGAGAATATTAGTACTGCTCATGCTGAATGAAGTTAATACTGCTCGTGCATAAAGATGTTAATGATGCTTGTGATCATAAGTTTGGTATGCGAAGATTTTGGAGATAAAGATGGAATGGATGAAGATATTCTTAAAGAAGATTCAGAAGATCAATTTATTTTTGATAGTTATCTTGTAATTATTTAGTATAAATAGATGTTGATAGATAGCTATTCAATAGAGACAATACGCAATATACGAGAGTTTTAGAATACGTTTTGTTTTAGAGAGAATTAACCTCAAGGTTTAGAACCCTATTTCTAGAGAAGTAGAAGTCGTCTTGATTGAGCCTGTTCATCAAGATTGAGGTTTGGTTGTAAGCTTGTGAGTTGAATTAGTGAATACAAACAGCTGTGTGTTTTCTGATATATTGTTCTTTGATTGTGTGAATTAAAGTTCTATTCCGCAGATTCTTTAATTCTGAATTCTAAGTATTATTAGTCTTGTTAAGATTCGATCCTGACAAGTGGTATCAGAGCTTGTGTTTCTTAGAATTCTACAATTATTATGGACAATTCTATTGAATCAAACAGTACTCTTGTTTCTAAGGTTCCCATTCTCAGACCCAATGAGTTTGACATGTGGAAAATTAGAATCAAGCAATATATTCTGCTTACTGATTATTCCATCTGGGATATCATAGAGAATGGTCCATGTGCTGAAGGAAGAATTGGACCAGATGGCAAAAGACCTCCTCCAAAGACTGATGCAGAGAGAAAAGTCAGACAAATAGAGATGAAGGGCTTAAGCACTCTGCTTTTGGCTATCCCCAATGAATATCAGCATCAATTTCATCACTGCACTGATGCTCAGACTCTGTGGAATGCATTGGAAAAGAGATTCACTGGCACCAAAAGCACCAAGAGGAATCAAAAGGCAATTCTCAAGCAGCAGTATGAAAACTTTACTTCTACTAAGAATGAGTCTATGACTCAAACTTTTGATAGATTTAATAAGCTGATTGGAGAATTGGCCACAGTAGGAGTCAAGATGGAGGCTGATGATGTTAACAGAAAGTTCTTAAGATCATTAGGTGAAGAGTGGACAATGTATACTGTGTCCTTCAGACAGAATGACCAATTGGAAGATAAAGAGCTTGATGATCTTTACAATGATCTTAGAGTCTTTGAAGCAGTGGTTGAAGCCAAAAAGAAGCCCTCTGGATATGTACATAATGCTGCACTCCTTTCAGCATCACCTGATTCTACTGCTAACCCTGAATCAGTTAGTGCTGCTGGAGGAGTCAATCAGGAAAAGATCAATGATTCGGTACTAGAAGCCTTCTTTTCTAGTCATGTTAATTCCTCATTGATTAATGATGACTTAGAACAGATTAATGCTGATGATCTTGAAGAGATGGATATCAAGTGGCAGATGGCTATGCTGTCTATGAGGGTGAAGAGATTCATAAAGAGGACAGGGAGAAACAACTTTTCCCAAAGAAGAGAAGATGGTGCTGGATTTGACAAGTCCAAAGTTGAATGCTACAAGTGTCACAAGATGGGACACTTTGCCAGGGAATGCAGAGGTGGAACATCTCACAACAGCCATCAACAAACTCAGGCTGGAAGCTCCAATCAAAACAGAAACTCTATTCAAGCTCTTGTCTCTCAACAAGGAATGGGATTTGATTGGAGTGATCAAGCAGAAGAGGCCATCCAAAATCAAGCACTTATGGCTGAAGTTTCAGATCTTCCCACTGAGGTAAAATCTAATCTCTGTACTCAAGCTTGTATAGACACTGTTAAACGGTATAGAGATCACAATCAGGGAATGTGTGATGACCTTAAGAGATTAGAAAAGGACAGAAAAGACTATGTAGTAATTGTTGAGAGGTTTGAAGAACAGATTAGGGCTTTTCAAGCCAATGAACTTCAACACTCCTATGATACAAACTACTGGAAATGGGAAAAGGATGGTCTAGAGTTCCAGCTTAGAGAATCCAGGGAAGAGTGTGAGAAACTAAAAGGAGAGCTTGAGAAAGTTAAACTTGATATAGAAAAGTTTAATTGTGCCTCTAAAGTCATGGACAACATAATCAACTCTCAAATCCATAGTAAGTTGAAACCAGGCATAGGGTACAATGCCACACCCCCACCCTACAACAACACCTACATCCCTCCTAAGTCAGACCTATTAGAAACCAAGGATAGGAATGACTTACCTAAAGGAGCCACTGAAGTAGATCCATTAGATGAAGTAGTTGTTGAGAATAAGACTGAAAAAGAAGGATCTGGTGAGGAATGTGTAAGTCCATGTGTTAAGAACAATGAGATGAAAAGGACTGGAAAGGGAAAGGGAGTTCATTATACACAGACCACTGTTGTGAACTATAATACTTGTGAACATTGTTCTTGCAAGAAATCTCAAGAGAATAAGCCCCAAAAACATGATGAAAAGAGGGGAAATCAAAGAAATTGGAATAACCAGTGGGCACAAAAGCAAGGAGTTGATCTGCAAATGATTAACAGACCAAAACCTTGTTTTATTTGTGGAAAATTGAATCATCTTGCCAAACACTGTTATTTCAATCCTATTAACCAAAAGAAAAGTTTTCAAAGAAGTTTTCAAAAATCTTCTGGTTATAGGAAGCCTGCAAGGAATAATGTGGCTAAGAAACAAGCTGAATCCAAAAGCCACATGAGAAAACAGACTGAAAAGGAATGTGTCAATATATGGGTCCCGAAAAGCACTAATGTTAGTACTGCTACATCAGATAGTACTGCTGACAAGGATAGTGCTGCTAGAAGCAATACTACTGCCAATACTGCTGCTAGCAGTGTTAGTGTTGGTCCCGAAAGGCTTAAACAAGTTTGTAGAAGGGGGGGGGGGTTGAATACAAACACACTATTTTACTTTTCTAAATTGTTTATTGATAAATCATTAACAATTTACAGCTTGTTGCGGAAACAAGATTAAGGATAAACCTAAATCTAAACAAGTTGGAACACTAAGGTTTTCTTGCACTAAGAAAGATAAGGAGATTACTAATAAAATCCTATCTTGAGAGATTTGAACTTGTCCAGAGTTAGCAAGTTACTTCAAATGAAGTGAGTTCATCTCTTTATATACTGCATGCATTTAATGCAATCCAGTATATACTTTACACGTGTCATCAGCGGATTGGTTGCATGTCATTGACCTTTGTTGACAACCTTAGTAGCCGCATGAATGAACAGTGTAGTATCAGAGTGGTTGTACGATTTCAGATTTTCGGAGGTTCTTTTCTGACATTTCGTACGGTGGCGTGCAAGGGAGGTTAAGACAAAAGTACTTTGTACGGAGGACTTCATGATCAGCTTTCGTTGATTCAGCGATTATCATTTACTATTCAGCAGATGATAAAGTTCAGCGATAGCTGAAGTCTTGTACTTGATACTTCACGTTGAGTGGACAAATCTGAGTCTTCGCTGATCCGCATCAGTTCATTAGGAGACTTGTCGCTGGTTCTTGAGCTTGATCTTCGACTTCAGCGTAGAACCTTTGTTGACGTGAATCTTGTCTTCAGGGATCATAAGTAAACAACTAACTTATTAGCGATCACCATAAGGACTGAACAGACTCAGCGATATGGTGAACAGTGTTCGCTGACTGTTTAATCTAAAAGTGCGAGAGTTCCTATCAGCAGTACTGTAAGATCTTAGTACTTATCAGCGATAGTGAAACTCTGATACATATTGTTTACTTACAATTTTCACTAAGTATTTAAGATAGGGTCATTATCAAATCACTGAGGGTTTGGATGAACAATCTCCCCCTATTTGATTATGACATAGCAACAGAGAAAATTGCTATTTAATGAAAACATAAGGATAAAAAGAACTCATAAAATATTTGTCCCTTTTACTGTTTTCTGGGATCTTTTCAGTACTGATGGAGTAAAGTACATTCGCTGAAATCTTTCTTTAAATCTTTGAATCAGGTTACAATATGAATAAGAAAGATTACAAGTACAAGCGAAATAAATTACAAGTACTGAAGGATGACTGATACAATAGAGAAAGTGGTGATTGTTGTCAGCCTTCAAAGGGTTCTTCCTTAATGAGAAGTTCATCAAGGGTTGTCTTTTCAGTTGGAATCATCCAGTCAGGAACCTTTTCTCCTTTATTCTTTAGCTTCAGAGCAGCTTCAAAAATCAAGGGTTTTAGGTGTCGTGCCTGAATGTCTTTTCTGAAGTCGCACCAGTAGATGAGATCTTTGAGCTGTTCGATTGGAGTGATTGGAAGCTCAGCGATCCGTTGAAAGCATTTACGTCCGTCGTAGTCAAGAAAGAATATTCCATAAGGATTACTGATGACTTTACCAGGGACGAAAAGTTCACATGGTGGCAAAGAGATGTCAAGGGCAGATAGATCAGGATCAGGACCAAGTACTTCAGCGCGAGAGAAACCAATTCCAGTTTCATTTCGTATGACAGGACCTGAGTTTGAATCTTTACGTTTCTTCCTTGGAGAGCCCTTTTTTCTTTTCGGCTTTAGATCAGGAACAGGAGGAATATCCACACAAGAAGATATCAAATCGATCTGTCTGTTTATCAGCTTTTCGAAATGATCCTTGTACTTAGATTTTGATGGTTGGATAGCTAACCTCATCTCCAGCCATTCAGAGAGACCATACCTTTTTACAGTGTCAGCACGAAAGGTTTCAGATGAGTCATCTTCTCTGAACAGTTTGATGTCAACAATAGGTACTCTGATGGAGGTTCTTCCAGAGATGAATACCTTGTTGATCTTCGCTGGACGATATCTGAAGTGGGTTTTCTCTTTACACCAGATTAGGGTGGTCTGAGAAACTTCAGCTTTCTTTTCCACGATCTTCTGGGCTTGTTCCCAAAGCTTTCGTTGGATTTGAATGGGAATACGCTTCAGCTTGGGGTCTTTGACAGATTCTTGAGTGAGCTTGATGGCGTATTCTCTGTCTTTATCTTCAGCTTCCTTCCTTTCAGCGATGAGGCGTTCAGCTCTGAGATGATCCTGGTATTCAGCTTTTGAAATTCTGAACTTAGGAGGAACTGAAGGTAGTTGATCGCGCCTTAGGATGATTCGCTGATCCTCGAATCGCTTTATCATTTCTTCTCTCCTCTTTTGAGGAACTGAGGAGGGTCTGTTTCTGTGCGAGAGAGGTTGTTCTTCTGATTCATCAGTCTCAGAGATTAAATCTAAGACTGGGATTATGTCTTCAGCGGTAGCTGGAATTATTGGTGAAGTCGCAATAGAAGATCTTTCAGCGATATCCTCAAACAGGGGAGAGGACTAGCTGAAACGCAGCGATCTTACAAATAAGAACTGGGTAGAAGAACTTGGGTAGAAAAGATAGAAAAAAATGTGGATGTGTATGGTGTTTGTGGAATGGATAACTGATTTTTCAGAGATGATCAGGGAAGGAAAAATAAGTTTAGTGTACCTGACAAATCGGCTTTGCAAGTAGGATCGCCAGATTATCATCTTCAGCGATGCCTTTGTCTTTGCTTTTCTCAGCGCCAGAGGCTGAGTGCTTTGTCTTTGTCTTCTCCCCTGAAGGTTCTTTTATTGAAATACCTTTAAGAGCTTTGGTTCGAGGAGCAGGTTTGACAACAAAGAAATCATCGTCATCTTCATCATCATCATCATCGTTCCTTGGAGAGGAGGATGGTTCAGCTTCAGGGATGTCGATGTCTTCGTCTTCTTCTGCTTCAGATTCCTCAGCATCTTCTTCGAGTTGCTCCCCCTCAGATACAAAGGCGAGGTTCTCGGTTCCCTCAGGGTTTTCATCTCCCTGAGGTCCAGTAATCCGATCTTCATTACCCTCTCCCCTGATAGATTCATCATGGGAAAGGTCTTCAGCGCTCTTATTTTGATCTTCAGCGCTCTTCTCCTGTTCAGCGCTCTTCTCCCCCTCTTTCTCATGATGGGCGGGGGAGGAATGGGTAGATTCAGCATTGGTGTTGTCTCTGTCTTCTGGGCCAGAGACTTTCACACAACCTTCAAGCTTAGCTATTCTGTCTTCTAGGCCAGAAATAGCAGGCGTGATTTTCTTCAGCTCTTGGCGATCCTCTGCGGTGAATGAGTCCAAAACAGGTGCAGGGGCCGGAGCAGGAGCTGGATTATTTGCCTTGTTCACCAGCGTCTCGATCATTGTCTTGACAGAACTAAGATCGGTCTTCACTGAGCCCAAGTCGGTCTTGACCACTGACATATCACCTTCGAGTGTTCCAACCGATTTCTTCAGCGTTGTAACCTCGCTGGAAATGGTGGAAACTGATGATTTGAGGTTGGTGTAGTCAGTGTAGATGTCGGAGAGCACTTTGGCAAAGTCGGCGAGAGTTTTATCAAGGTCTTTGATGTCATCAGAGGAGGCCTTCTTTTCCACCACAGTAGTCAGCTTCGTCAGATTCTCTCCAGCGTTTGTTACAGCTGTAGAGTTATTTGATAGACCGGTGGTGAGATCCGTAAGTTTCATCTCCATAGACTTCAGAGACTGGTTGATGTCTCCCAAATAAGGACCTGTAACATATAAGTACTTGTGAACAAAGGAAAGCTCAGAAGTTTCAGGTTTAGTTACAGTGTTTAAGGTGGGATCTGTACCTGCAGGAGCGTTGACGAACTCATCAAAGTTTCGAGTCCCTCCATAGTGTTCCATATCTCCCTCAAAAGTTCCGTGAGGGATGGAGATCTCTGCAGGTCCTTTCTTCGTCATTCGCTGAGAAGCTTCAACGGCTTCTTGAATGATGGCATCTCCAGTTTTGACTGGAGGAGTGTCCAAGGAAGTAGAGGGAGGAGCGAAGGATAAGAATTGGGGTTGGGTTTCAAGTTCAGCGTTGGATTCGCTGAGAAGTACTTCATCAGTCTTTTGAGAGACTGACGAAGGTTGGGTAGATTCCAAAGTTCTAACCTCAGCGTTTAAGGACGCTGAAGTAGGTTTAGAAGGGATGGCTTGAATTGGTGTGGCAGAGCGTACCACGGAACATTTCTTCAGCTCTTCAGAATGAGCTGAGGAGTCTTCAGCATGGAGTTGCTGGGGTTGCTCCTTGGTTTTCTTGATCCTTTTGGAATCAAGAGGGGTAAGAGATTGTTTCCTTTTCTTAGAAGGAATGGATTTTGTGGCCTGGGAATCAGCGAGGGGTATAGTCGCTGAAGGAGCCACAGAAAGCGGAGAATTAAGTAGAGTGAGAAGGGTAGAGAGACGTACCTCGTTGGCGACAGGCTTGAAGTCGTCAACTTTAGGGCCAATCTGAGAGAGTTTCAGATCACCCTCTTCAGGATAGCTGTCCTTCAGGCCATATTGAAAGATGGCGCTGATGAATCGTGGGTAAGGAACCCATGCTGGTCGGTCAGCGGCAGAATCAACACGTTGAATGAGGTCTTCATAGATGATGGAGGCCCAGTCAATGTTGAGACCTTTCAGCAGTGCGTAACCCATGGCCTGCTGAGGTTGAGCGGCTTGATCAGAAGATCCGGATTTCGCTGTCATGCAGCTGATCAGGTGAGCGAAGATGAAGTTCATCTCGCTGGGCATCTTGGATTTCTTTATCAGCGTCAGCTTCTTCTCAGGTAGCTTGTCTCTTCCAGTCTCCCAGATGTAACCCATCGCATCAAGGAAAGCAATGATTTCTTCCCTGTCAGCGTGCTTCTTGTGGTCAGGAAGTGGAATGAAAGGATTTTCTGAGGTAGCGTTAGGGAATTTCAGAGCTTTGCGGATTATTGCGGGGGTTATCTTGATGGTGCCATACTCAGTATCGCTGAGTATGCAGTCGATGGTTTTAGATGGATCTTTGGCCGAGGGTAGGTTGGTGTGTCTGGCAGAATACCAGAATTGGGATAATAGACGCTGACTGGCAGGAGGTGTGATTGTCAGTGCTGTGTAGATGGGGCTATTCTTCAAAAAATTTACAGCGTCGTCTAGATGGGATACCTGCTTCCGAGGAGGAAACTCGAGAAGCGCTGAAAGGTTGTTTGCCTTTGTCCAGTCTAGTTGATCCAGCTCAAACTTAACCTGAGGAGCTTTGGTGATTTCCAGTTCCTCAGAATCAGCGGAGATGGACTCAGCGGTAACATTCAGCTTTGAAGTTGCCATTTCACTGTATTATCAGTTCAACCAAAGATGTTAACAAATAAGAAATATCTTAATGTGGAAAGAAAATTTCCATTAAGATTTTTCGAATTTTGTCCATTTCATTCAGACAAAAAAGTCTTAATGAAGATTAGGGTTTTTCTTGTTTTTAAAAAAAACGAATATAACACCTATAAGCCTTGTATTCCAATTTTTTTTTTAAAAAAAATGGATACGAAAGAAGAACAAGTTTAAGATTTTAGATTTAAAACTTGAAGAACAACCATGAAATGGTTGTGTTTATAAAACCATGAAAGAAAATGATTTTATTTTTGAGTTCTTTTGTTTGATCTTGTGTAAAACAATGATAAGATCGAAAACAAGTTATTTGCATTTGATAATAGATAAGAACATATTAACCTTGAGTTTGATGAAGAAGATGATGAACAGTTCTTGAAGATTGAGAGCACAAAATGCAACAGTGTTCTTTTCTTGCGGAGAAAGATTGACTCGCGTAAAAGACAAATATAAACTTTGAGAGTGTTTATATAGGAAGAGAGTAGAGAGAGAAAAACTTGAGCGGGAAAGTTTTTCATCATGACACGGACACGTGTTTGCATTTGATTGGATAGACAACGAAACGTGCAAACGTGTGTCAGAAAAAGAGCGTGCCTGGTGTTATCCGTTGCAATGACGTCACAACTGTCCTTTCACATTCTTTCGTTGTCTCTGAGGTTTTGAAAGAAAAACTCAGGGACTCTTTGGAAAATATGAAGCACTGAATAGAAATATCAGTGAGGGTTTTAAGATATTTCAAAATATCGCTGTTAAGGAAGAGATATTCAGCGATGAAAGAATTTGAAATCTTGCATTTTCATGCGTTTTGTCAAAGAAAACATACCTTGATATCAGTTTAACCCAATTTATTCAGAGAGAAGATGATGAAATGGATTGTACAAGTTTATTTTATCCAGAGCCTATACAAGAATGTATAAACGTATCGCTGATTAAATGTGAACCGCTGAAGATTTATCCTTCAAAGTTCAGCATTCCAAGCTCGCTGATGAGAAAGTTGAATCTTGTCTCATCAAGAGGTTTGGTAAACAAATCAGCTAACTGATAATCAGTTGGGATAAAATGAAGTTCTATATCACCATTCATCACATGATCTCTGATAAAATGATATCTGATTTCTATGTGTTTTGTCTTTGAGTGTAGCACTGGATTGTTTGCTATAGCGATGGCACTTGTGCCGTCGCAATAGATTGGAATTTTGGAGAGCTGAAGATCATAGTCTAGTAGTTGATTTCTCATCCACAAGACTTGAGAACAGCAGCTTCCAGCGGCTACATACTCAGCTTCAGCTGTGGAAGTGGACACTGAGTTTTGCTTCTTACTTGTCCAACTTACCAGCTTTCCACCCAGGAGCTGACATCCTCCTGTGGTGCTTTTCCTATCCATTTTGCAACCTGCAAAATCACTGTCTGAATAGGCGGTTAGATCGAATCCTGAATCTTTGGGATACCAAAGACCTAGATTCGCTGTACCCTTAAGATATCGAAAGATTCGCTTTACAGCTTTCATATGAGATATCTTAGGTTCAGCTTGATATCGTGCGCACAGACATGTTGCAAACATAATATCGGGTCGGCTAGCTGTAAGATACAGTAGTGAGCCGATCATCCCACGGTACAGCGTGACATTGACAGGAACACCCTTTGTGTCCTTATCAAGTATCAGCGGTGGTGCCATAGGGGTTTTCATAGCTGAACTTTCAGTTAAGTCGAATTTTTTCAGCATATCTTTAACATACTTTCCCTGATTTATAAAAGTTCCTTTTTCAGTTTGCTTAATCTGAAGACCAAGGAAATATGTTAGTTCACCCATCATACTCATTTTATACTCATCTTTCATTCTATCAGCGAAACGAGTACAAAGCTCAGGGTTAGTAGAACCAAATATAATGTCATCAACATATATTTGAACTAAAATGATATGACCTTTTATTTTTCTAAAAAACAAAGTTTTGTCAATCTTACCTCTCTCAAATTTTTCAAGGTGGAGATAAGTAGAAAGAGTGTCATACCATGCACGAGGAGCTTGCTTCAAGCCATAAAGTGCCTTATCCAGCTTATAAACATAACCTGGACGCTTAGGATCTGAGAATCCTGGAGGTTGTTCCACATAAACTTCTTCATTCAGCTTTCCATTTAGAAACGCTGACTTAACATCCATTTGATGTACAGTGAAGTTTTTGTGTACAGCATATGCTAAGAAAAGACGAATAGATTCAAGTCTTGCTACAGGAGCAAAGGTTTCGTCATAATCTATACCTTCCTCTTGTCTGTATCCCTGAGCAACAAGACGAGCTTTGTTGCGAGTTACAGTGCCATGTTCGTCCAACTTGTTTCGATAGACCCACTTAGTGCCTATCACTGTTTTGTCAGTTGGTCTCCGAACAAGTTTCCAAACTTTGTTTCTTTCGAATTCAGTCAGCTCTTCTTGCATAGCGCTGACCCAGTTTGGATCTCTGAGGGCATCATCTATTTTCTTTGGTTCAGTTAGAGAAATAAAGTTAACAAATAAACAAATATTACCTGCACTTCTACGAGTCTGAATACCAGCGTTGGGATCACCAAGAATTTGATCGATTGGGTGATTTACAGTCCATCGCTGAGCCGGAGCATGCGTCGCTGACTCAGTCTGAACTGGAGAAACTGAAGATGAGGCTTCAGCTACTTCTGGATAATCAGCTAAGAGAGGAATGCTTGCATTTGTCACTTCATTCACTGATTGCTGAGAAATAGATGGAATTTCTGAGACATTTGGATCAACTGCGGGTATAGTATTTATAGGAACAGCTGAGACCCAAGATGTTTCAGCTTCACTATTCTGCATATTGGGAATGATAGTAGGACGATCATTTTCAGTTGTATGAGTATGAGTAGTGGGAACATCTTCTGAATCACAAAGATGAGAAAACATCCATTGATTCAGTTCTTCTGTATCAGCGTTCGGTTTAGAGTTCGCTGAACGGGATTCGTCAAACGTGACGTGAATAGTTTCTTCTACAGTTTGTCTTCTTCGGTTGAAGACTCTGAAGGCTTTGGAAACTGAGGAGTATCCAAGAAAGATTCCATCATCAGCCTTAGGATCAAACTTTCCAAGGGCATCTCTGTTGTTCAGTATGAAACACTGACAACCAAAGATGTGAAGAAAGCTGATTGAAGGCTTTCTCCCATGAAAAAGTTCATAGGCTGTCTTTTTGAATCTTTTGACTATCAGCGACCTGTTTTGCGTAAAACAAGCCGTGTTGACAGCTTCTGCCCAAAACTGAGTAGGCAGGTGAGAATCGCTGAGCATTGAACGTGCAGCTTCAATAATTGTTCTATTTCTTCTTTCAGCGACTCCGTTTTGTTGTGGTGTTCTCACTGACGAAAAGTTGTGAGAAATACCCTTGCTCTCAAGGAAGGAATCAAGAGAATTGTTTTTGAATTCAGTTCCATGATCACTCCTTATTGAGCGAACAGTCATATTGTTCAGAGTTTCCATCTTCCGAACAAAGGTGATGAGTTCTTCAGGGGTGTCACTCTTAGAACGGAGAAACATTACCCATGTGTAACGAGAGAATTCATCAACTATGACCAGCGTATATTTCTTTCCAGCGATGGATTGTTTGTTAACGGGGCCAAACAAATCCATATGGAGTAGTTGAAGAGGAGATGACACTGAGGAAACTTGCTTGGACTTAAAGCTTGCCTTGGTCTGCTTCCCTTTTTCACACGCTGAACATAAGGATTCTTTGGCGTATGAATGTTGAGGTAGACCAGTGACTAACTCTTTGGATGAAAGAGTATTCAGTGTCTTGAAGTTGAGATGTGAAAGCCTCTTGTGCCATAGCCAGTTGACATCAGAAGATGCCTTTGAGAAGAAACAGGAGTTCTCAGTGGTTGTTGAGTCCATGTTTATAACGTAAACATTTTCCAAACGATAACCGCTGAGAGCTATCTTCTCCTTTTTGTCAGAGACAAAACAGGATTCCTTAGTGAAAATCACTTTGTTATCCATGTCGCAAAGCTGACTGATGCTCAGAAGATTATGCTTCAGCCCTTCAACATATGCGACTCTTCTGAAGGATGTTGTACCATTTGAAAGTACACCATACCCTCGGGTGTGTCCTTTTCCATTTCCACCGAAAGTCACAGAGGGACCCTTCTCTTCCTTGTATTCAGCGAGCAGGCTTTTCTTTCCAGTCATGTGTCTAGAGCATCCGCTATCGAGATACCAGATACCCTTCTTAACCTGCAATACAAAGGAAGATTAGTTTTGCTTGGGTACCCACTTCACCATGTATACGCGTTTGTCAGTGGAAGTGGTTGGAATGGGTTCAGCAGTCTTCGCAGCATTTGAAGATTCAGCTTTGTCTTTCTTCACTTTGGTCAATTTCTTGACCTCAGCGGTAGGAGTCACCTTGACCTGACTTGCAACTGGTTTGGTCTTCTTGGGTGCTATCTTCACCTTAGCTATCTTATCAGCTTTGGTGGCTGTGGGACACTTACTTGCAATATGATCGGTAAGTCCACAGTGATAACATTTCCTATAACTAAAATTAGTTCTAGGACCACTTGTGTGCTGAGCTTTTAATTTGGAATTAGAAGTGCCAGCACCAAGTACACTATTGGTTTTTGAAATAGGACGAACATTCAGTTCTTCAGATTTCTTACCAAGGATATCTACTCTGAGTCTAGGAGTAGGTCGCTGAACTGATCCAGAGGTCTGATTTCTAGAACCAGATGAATGAATCACTAAGGCTTTGGAAGCATTCAGCTTAGGTACTAAAGTACCCTTCTGAGGATTTTGATAAATTACAATTCTTTTACCTTTATCTTTAGAGACAGAGGTAGGTTTTGAATAAACCATTTTCTCTTTACCTTTTGAGGAGGTAGGAGTTTCCTCAGGGATTGGTGTAATCGACGAGGAGTACTGAGATGAAGAAGTGTCAGCTACTGAGGATACGAACGTTCCAAATTTAAGCATTGAACGTTCAGTGGTTGGTATTGGAGTATCATATTTATAACCCAGACCACGTTTATCACTCAGAGGAATCTGAGCCTTAATTATCTCAGTGATCTTTGTTGAAGAATTACACCATCCTTCAACAGTAGCTTGTTCAACTTTTAATGCAGCGATAGCTTCCGCTCGTTCAATTTTGACTAGCTGATTTAAATGGACTTGATCTTTAAAATCTTCTTCAAATTTAGAAAGCTTTTCTATTTGAAGGTGGCAATTTTTAAGCTTTTCAGCGAGATCAAGATTTTGGTTTTCAACCACAGCTTTGCCGTTCATGGCTTCGTATAAACTTCTAGTCAGTAGTTCGATTTTACGGAGACTATCAGCTTCATCAATATTTACAATATTGGTAAAGAAGGAGGGTGATACCTGAATGGCAGATGTTGAAGTGGAGGGAATGTTTGAACTTTCTTCCTCTTCTTCAATCTTGGCCATGAGACATTGATTTGCTTCATCATCTTCAGAATCAGATGATGAGGCTTCTTCATCAGAAGCAGCCCAATCATAGTCAGCCATTAGGCCTTTTCCCTTCTTCTTAAAGCTTTTCAGCTTTGCATACTTCTCCTTCAGCTTTAAGTATTTGTCGTCTTTATTCCTTGGAACAAAGGATTTCTTTGTAAAGGCTGAAGGTCTCATGATTTTCTTTGACCTGCACTCGTTAGCGAAATGACCTGTCTTTTCGCAGTTAAAACAAGTAGCAGTAGCCTTATCAACAAAAGCTGATGACTTAGGCTTGTCAGCTATAGAAAGAGTTTTGTTCTTTCTAAACATTTTCTTCTTGGCGAATCTCCTGAACTTTTTAGTTAGGAGAGCCAAGGATTCATCATCTGAAGAATCAGAATCTGATGACCTTTCAGAGTTACTTTCTAACTCAGTGATAGTGACCACGGGTCGCTGAGTAGAAGGTTCCTCTGAGATTAAAGCAACAGGGGTGCTTTTGGAATCTTTTACAAGATTCTTCTTAAGATGGCTAGATTGCTCATGATTCAGCAATGTGCCATATAAGGTAGCAAGTGTCATTGATCTTAGATCTTTTGACAGCTTGAGACACATGGAATAATTGTCCCAGCTTTCAGGTAAACATTCTAAAAACTTTGTCAGAACTTCAAAGTTAGAATATTCCTTACCAACCGTTTTAAGATCTATAATTAAGCAATTAAAACGTTGATGTACTTCAGAGAGAGTTTCATTCTTACCAGAGATGAAACTTTTGTATTGTCTTACCAGGTTGATCTTTCTTGAATCCTGGACTTCAGACGTTCCTTCATACTGAACACATATTGTGTCCCACATGGCTTTTGAGGATTTCAGGTTCATGACGGAATGGTAGACTTCGTCAGGAAGGGCCATGGATAGTATGGATCTGGCTTTTGTATCTATAGCCACTTTCTTCTTGTCTTCATCGGTCCAATGATGGATTTCCTTTGGAATCAGCCTTTCTAGAATAGCAGCTCTAGTTGCAGTGGCTGGAACGGCAGGATCAATCGTTACAGGGATGTGTGGACCGTTTTCAAGATAGTAAGGTATAGTAGGGTCTACACCTTCTAAGAAGAGTGTCATCCTATTTTTCCATAAGTTGAAGTTGTCTCTGGAAAATCTAGGGGGTTTTGCAAGAGAACCATTGTCGATATAGTGAGTGTTTGTGTTTGAGTTGGCCATTTTCAGATAATAGCAAGGAAGAGAAATATCTTAGATTAGATCTTGTTTATGAGATTAAACAAATCTGCTCTGATACCACTTGTTGGTCCCGAAAGGCTTAAACAAGTTTGTAGAAGGGGGGGGGGGGGGGGGGGGGGGGTTGAATACAAACACACTATTTTACTTTTCTAAATTGTTTATTGATAAATCATTAACAATTTACAGCTTGTTGCGGAAACAAGATTAAGGATAAACCTAAATCTAAACAAGTTGGAACACTAAGGTTTTCTTGCACTAAGAAAGATAAGGAGATTACTAATAAAATCCTATCTTGAGAGATTTGAACTTGTCCAGAGTTAGCAAGTTACTTCAAATGAAGTGAGTTCATCTCTTTATATACTGCATGCATTTAATGCAATCCAGTATATACTTTACACGTGTCATCAGCGGATTGGTTGCATGTCATTGACCTTTGTTGACAACCTTAGTAGCCGCATGAATGAACAGTGTAGTATCAGAGTGGTTGTACGATTTCAGATTTTCGGAGGTTCTTTTCTGACATTTCGTACGGTGGCGTGCAAGGGAGGTTAAGACAAAAGTACTTTGTACGGAGGACTTCATGATCAGCTTTCGTTGATTCATCGATTATCATTTACTATTCAGCAGATGATAAAGTTCAGCGATAGCTGAAGTCTTGTACTTGATACTTCACGTTGAGTGGACAAATCTGAGTCTTCGCTGATCCGCATCAGTTCATTAGGAGACTTGTCGCTGGTTCTTGAGCTTGATCTTCGACTTCAGCGTAGAACCTTTGTTGACGTAAATCTTGTCTTCAGGGATCATAAGTAAACAACTAACTTATTAGCGATCACCATAAGGACTGAACAGACTCAGCGATATGGTGAACAGTGTTCGCTGAATGTTTAATCTAAAAGTACGAGAGTTCCTATCAGCAGTACTGTAAGATCTTAGTACTTATCAGCGATAGTGAAACTCTGATACACATTGTTTACTTACAATTTTCACTAAGTATTTAAGATAGGGTCATTATCAAATCACTGAGGGTTTGGATCAACAGTTAGTGCTGCTAACACTGTTAGTACTTCTTTTAAAGAGAATGCTGTTGCTAGCAGTGTTAGTGCTGCTAACTCTGTTAGTACCTCTTCTAAAAACAATACTGCTGCTAGCAGTGTTAGTGCTGCTAACACTGTTAGTACTTCTTCTAAGGTTAATACTGCTTCTAGTTTTTGTGCTGCTAGACCAATCATATTGACAAAGTACTCCAGTACTGCAGTACCTAAGTTTGAAAATCTCATCAAAACCCAGTGCAAGTACTTTGATGAGCAAGGGAGACCCAAGACCACTTCGGCTTGGGTTCCCAATAACAACTAACTGATTTATCTGATGTGCAGGGCAACCAACAGCTCAAGAGGAAGAGCATCTGGCATGTTGATAGTGGTTGCTCCAGGCACATGTCAGGTAACATGGCCTGCCTCAAGAATTTCAAAAGAATTGATGGAGGACATGTTGCTTTTGGAAATAATCCTGCATGAGGTAAGATAAGTGGTAAAGGTGATGTGTCAAAAGGTAAGATGACATTTGAGGATGTTTACTATGTTGAGCAATTGAGATACAACCTGTTAAGTGTATCACAGGTCTGTGACAAGAAACATAGTATATTATTTACTGATTCTGAATGCACTATTCTTGCTCCTGGATTCAATGTAGTTGATGAAAACATGATACTATTGAGAACTCCTAGAAAAGATAATGTGTATTGTTTAGATTTAGAAAGTGTTTCATCTGATTCATCTCTAAATTGTTTGGTTTCAAAAGCTTCAATAGATGAATCTTCACTTTGGCACAGAAGGATGTGTCACATGAATTTTAAAACAATGAATAAACTTGTTAAAAATAATCTTGTTAGGGGTTTACCATCAAAAGTCTATTCATGTGATGATCATTGTGTTGCATGTCTCAAAGGCAAACAACACAAAACTTCTCATAAGTCCAAAGAAATAAACACTATCTCAAATCCTCTTCAGTTGTTGCATATGGATCTGTTTGGCCCTACAAATGTCATGAGCATTGGCAAGAAGTCATACTGTTTAGTTATTGTTGATGATTACTCTAGATTTACTTGGGTATATTTTCTGAGAACTAAAGATGAGACAAGTGGACTGATCAAATCTTTTATTCTTAGAATTGAAAACCAATCAAATCAAAAAGTGAAAGTCATTAGATCAGATAATGGGACTGAATTTAAAAACTTTGATCGAAACACCTTTTGTGAGGAAAAAGGAATTGAGAGACAATACAGTGCTCCTAGGACTCCACAACAGAATGGTGTTGCTGAGAGAAGGAATAGGACACTGATTGAGGCTGCTAGATCTCTGTTAGCTGACTCAAAATTACCCACTACTTTTTGGGCAGAAGCAGTTAATACTGCTTGTTATGTTCAAAACAGAGTTCTGGTCATAAAGCCTAAAAACAAGACACCTTATGATCTTTTTCTGAAAAAGAAACCATTTATTGGATTTTTCAAACCATTTGGATGTCCTTGTACAATTCTCAATACCAAATCTCACCTAGGTAAGTTTGATAGCAAAGCAGATGATGGCTTTCTTGTTGGTTACTCATCTCAGAGTAAGGCTTACAGAGTGTTTAATACCTCTTCTAGAATAATTGAAGAAAGTGACAATGTCAAATGCAATGAGAACACACCAAATCCTATTGGTTCAGGTCCTGATTGGCTATTTGACATTGATTCACTCACTAATTCTTTGGGTTTCAGTAGTGATGTAAATGCAGGACAAAGGGATGCACCACCATCAGATAACAGTATTCAGTCTGTGATATTTCCACTCCCTACCATTGATCCTGTTGACTTCTGTGAACCAGAAAAGGAAGCTGAACCCATTCAGAATGAAGAAAAGAGAAGAATAGAGGAAAATCAGACTTCAAGAGAGTCTGAAGTGACTGAAGAAGCTGAAGAAAATCCAGACTTAAATGAGTCAAATCTGGATGTAAACTTACAAGAGGAATCTGGTCATCCATCCAGAACTCAGAAAAATCATCCTCCTGAGTTGGTTATAGGAGACATTGCTTCTCCCATGATGACTAGGAATCAAAGCAGACTTCAAGAGCTACAAGATCAGCAGAATACAGTTAATACTGTACTTACTTGCTTTCTATCCCAAATTGAGCCCAAAAAGGCTTATGATGCTATGAAAGATCCAAGTTGGATAGAAGCAATGCAAGAAGAGCTGCTACAGTTTAAATTACAGGATGTTTGGGACTTGGTGGACCTTCCAAAAGGTCATAGAGCAATTGTCACCAAGTGGATTTTCAGAAACAAGAAGCATGACAGAGGAATTGTGATCAGAAACAAAGCAAGGCTGGTTGCACAAGGGTATACTCAGGAAGAGGGCATACACTATGAGGAAGTCTTTGCCCCAGTGGCACGGATTGAAGCAATTAGGCTATTTCTAGCCTATGCCTCATACATGAAGTTCAAGGTCTACCAAATGGATGTAAAAAGTGCTTTTCTGTATGGAAGTATTGATGAAGAAGTATATGTCTGTCAACCCCCTGGATTTGAGAATCCATTGCACCCTGACAGAGTGTACAAGTTGAAGAAGGCACTTTATGGTTTACATCAAGCCCCAAGAGCATGGTATGACACCCTGTCTACCTATCTCTTGAAAAATGACTTTGAAAGAGGAGTCATTGACAAGACCTTGTTCATTAAGAGGAGAGAGAAAGACACACTACTTGTTCAGATCTATGTGGATGACATCATCTTTGGATCCACAAATGATCACATGTGTAAAGAGTTTGAAGAGTTAATGCACAAGAGCTTCAAGATGAGTTCCATGGGAGAACTTACTTTCTTCCTTGGGCTTCAGGTGAAACAGAGGAAAGATGGGATTTTCATAAGCCAATCCAAATATGTGAAAGACATCCTGGACAAGTATGGTTTAACATACTCAAAGCCAGCAAGCACACCAATGGAGACACACAAACAGATCACTGCAGATCTTGAGGGGGAGGATGTGGATGTCCATCATTACAGATCTATGATTGGATCACTCTTGTATCTCACATCCTCTAGACCAGACATTATGTTTCCAGTATGTGTTTGTGCCAGATTTCAGGTTACACCTAAGCAATCACACCTTCTTGCAGTCAAAAGAATTTTTAGATACCTAAGAGGGCAACCTAGATTAGGTCTTTGGTATCCTTATGAATCTTCATTTGACTTGCTTGCATACTCAGACAGTGACTTAGGTGGAGCTAACATGGATAGGAAGTCTACTTCAGGTGGATGTCAGTTTTTGGGTGCAAGACTTGTATCATGGCAGTGTAAGAAACAAACCACAGTGTCCTTATCTACAACAGAAGCTGAGTATATAGCTGCTGCAAGTTGCTGTTCTCAGGTGTTATGGATTCAGAATCAGATGTTGGACTATGGGGTAACATTTCTTCACACTCCAATCTTCATTGACAACAACAGTGCCATTAGCATTGTTAACAATCCTGTCAAGCACTCAAAAACAAAGCACATAGAGATCAGTATGACTCAGATTGACAAGTGCTGCAAAGTGTAAGTATAGTTACTACTGCCAGTGCAGAGTTACAACTGCTAGAACATATTTTCTACTGCTTAGTAGTTAATACTGCATGTGTAATTAATACTGCTTTGTAGTTAATACTGCTTAGTAGTTAATACTGCTTTGTAGTTAATACTGCTTAGTAGTTAATACTGCTTTGTAGTTAATACTGCTTAGTAGTTAATACTGCTTTGAAGTTAATACTGCTTAGTAGTTAATACTGCTTAGTAGTTAATACTGCTTTGTAGTTAATACTGCTTAGTAGTTAATACTGCTTTGTAGTTAATACTGCTTTGTAGTTAATACTGCTAAGTAGTTAATACTGCTTTGAAGTTAATACTGCTTAGTAGTTAATACTGCTTGTGTACTGCTGTGTAGTTAATACTGCCTTACAGTTAATACTGCTAAGTCGTTAATACTGATTTTGAAGAAAATCAGGGCTAGTACTGCTATAAATACTCTCTCAACCCGCCAAAGTTCATAACGTCTCTTTGCATTCAATTTATCTCTCTCTCTCGTTCTAACCTTTTCTCCCTAGAATCTCTGTGTTTTCTATCCAAATCCTCAGGAAGAATGACGACAATGGAGTTTGTCGATGAGCACAATGAGATTGCGATGCTTCAGAAGCCAAAGCAGGCCACAGGATTTCATGATATTGTGGATTTTCTCAAGTCCACACACATCTCTCATGCCCTAACAGTGTGCCCAACCATATATATCGAGCATCAAAAGCAATTTTGGGAGAATGCCACTGTTATATTCGAAGATGGGCAGAAAATCATTCGAACAAGGGTTTGTGACAAACCCTTGAAGGTCACAGAGGAGGTTATTCGCATCACTCTGCACTTAGATGATGCCTCAGGTATAACCTATCTCTTTAATGATGAACTTTTCTCGACCTTACCAAGAATGGGGTATGAAGGTCCCATTGGAATTTTTAAATTCTACAAGTCAAAGTTTTTCACCCAATGGCGATTTTTTGTTCATACTCTTATGCACTGTATTTCAAAGAAAACAACTGGATGGAGTGAGTTTAGCAGTACCATTGCTTATGCCTTGGTCTGCTTAGCCACTGCCAGAAAGTTCAATTTTTCAGCAATGATTTTTAATGATCTTGTGGCAAACCTAGAATCCAAAAAGCGCTTTTACATGTATCCCAGGTTTGTCCAAGAAGTAATTAACCATGAATTGACGGATTTACCTCAGTATGCTGAGGTATATGTGCCAAAACCCCCTAAAGGGAAGGTTTTCTCAAATATGAGAAGAATTCCTAGGGACTCGGAAGGAGTTGACACACCATTGTTCTCTACAATGATGGTTGTGTCCCACACCACTGAAGGTATGGCATCAGGGTCAAGGCCCCCATTAGACACACCCACTGATGGCCAATCCCAACCTTCCATCACCAAAGAAATCCCACAGTCCATTCTTTTAAGACCCACTCCCAAAATCACCAAGAAGTTTGAAAGAAGAAAGGTACACAAGGTTCCTTCCCTTGGTGTATCTCCTAATAACCCAAAGCCTACAAGCCCTCTATTGGAGCATTCTCCAATAGAGAATATCAAAAGGGTAACCACAGGGGTATCTCCCAACCCGAAGAAGGTGCTCTCTAAGGAGAAGGATGAGCATGTGGGCTGCAAGGCTGCCACTACTTCTGCTAGCAAAGAGAAGGACAGTGGTAACATCACTAAGACCTTCCCCACGGCAACTCAGAATGTGAAAACATTCAGAGGACCCAGGCGCCAAGAAACCATGGGAGTAGGTTGTGCTTTTGCTAGGCAAGAGACACCTACTAAAACTTCCAATGATCCTGAAAGGGAGGTAAACACTTCTAAACCAGGTGAGGATAAATATACTTATGAGGAATTGATGGAAACCATTGCCAACATCAACATTGATGTCATGAATCAGCAGAAGGAGATTGATGAGCTTAAGAAGGTGGTTCTTTATCAACACACCAAGATAAAGAAGAATAAGAAGATGATCACCAAGCTGCTGCAAAGAAGGAAGAAAGCTCAGTATGTTCTGAAAAGGAGAAGATCAACCACTGATGCTTCCAAAAAGGGGGAGTTAGAAACTGAACTAAACATGGAGGATGCAAAGGTTGAGGGGGAGAATGAGCATAAGGTTGAGGGGGAGGCTGAGCAGGTTGCAGAAGTTGCAAAGGAAGCAGAAAGTGAGAAAGCAGCAGTAACTGAAACTGCAGAAAATGAGAAGGAAGCAGTATCTGAGATTGAAGCAGCAGCAGCAGAAACCACAGAAAAAGCAGTAGAAACAGTTAATGCTGCAGTATCTGAGATTGAAGCAGTAGTAGCTGAAATTATGAAGAGTCTTGTTGATACAGCAGTATCTGAAAGTGAGAAGGAAGCAGTATCTGTATCTACAGTAACTAAATCTGAGATTGAAGCAGAGGTATTTGAGATTGTGAAGAATAGTGTTGAAGCAGCAGTATCAAAGATAGTAAAAGAAGCAGTAACAGATAGAGCAGCAGAAATGGTTAATGCTGTTAGTCAAAAAGCAGCAGAAACCATTCAAGCAGCAGAAATGGTTAATGTTGCTGAAAAACATAAGGCAGCAGAAACCATCCCTGAAGCAGCAGAAACAAAGGAAACAGCTGAAACCATTCCTGAAGCTGTTAAATCACTCAAAAGAACCAAGATGGTGTCAAACAAAAGACCAAGAACAAAGTCTATAGCTTCAAAGAAGAAAGTTGTAAAGAAGCCTAGGGTGGAACCCAGTGTAGAAGAAGCTAAGGAAGAAGTTGTGAAAGAGAAAGCTGATCATAAAGTTGCTGAAGAAGAAGTGGCAACTCCATCAGGTCAACCAAGCAATGTACAATCACCAACAAATGCTCAATGTGATATGTATATTACTGTGGTTGATTCTAGTCCAATCAAAGTTAAACCATTAGCTTCTATGGCTCCTGAGATCATCTTCTGGGATACTTTGAGAGATCAGAGAAAGGAGTACATTAGAGTAAAAAGAGCAGATGGGAAGTTTGAGGTCAGTTCTACATGGGGAAGACTTATCAGGATGTGCTCTAGATCTGACATAGAGGAGATGTTCAAGGTGGGAATGAAGCTTTATGGAAATATGTTGACTGAGAATGGAATGTCCATCACCAAAATGGTACTTGAATACTTGTGTCTAATGTTCAATACAGAAGCAGTTAAGTATTTGACAGAAAGGCAATTTCAAACTGTTACCAACTGGATGCTTATTGAAAACTGTGGTGTGTATGTCATAATACTTGACTATGCATATCATGAGTATTATTTGGTGGATAAAATATACAAGCACAGCATGACAAGGTTGAAAGGAATGCTAAAAACTAAGTTGGTGGGTAACAAAGATTCTAAGATGGCAAGATACCTGGTAAGAAGGATCTTAAATCAAAGTTTGGGATTGAATCCTGACTTGTGTGTTCAAGATTAAGTTTTGGAAGCATCATCATCTGAAGAACTTGGCTTCTCTTTCTAAAAGTCAAGTTAGGGGGAGATTGTTGGGAACTGAAGATTTGCTAAGTATGGATAGTGCTGCCAGAACAACATTACTACTTCCAGAACAAAGTTACTACTGCAAGTAAAGGTTAGTACTGCCAGAACATAGTTACTACTGCAAGACAAAGTTAATACTGCTGGAAGAATGTTAGTACTGCTGATGCATTAATGCTGCTGGAACAAGGTTAGTACTGCTTGTCAAGATTAATACTGTTGAAGCAAGGTTAGTACTGCTGGAATGAGTTAATGCTGCTGGAATGAGTTAATGCTGCTGGAATGAATTAATGCTGCTGGAGAATATTAGTACTGCTCATGCTGAATGAAGTTAATACTGCTCGTGCATAAAGATGTTAATGCTGCTTGTGATCATAAGTTTGGTATGCGAAGATTTTGGAGATAAAGATGGAATGGATGAAGATATGCTTAAAGAAGATTCAGAAGATCAATTTATTTTTGATAGTTATCTTGTAATTATTTAGTATAAATAGATGTTGATAGATAGCTATTCAATAGAGACAATACGCAATATACGAGAGTTTTAGAATACGTTTTGTTTTAGAGAGAATTAACCTCAAGGTTTAGAACCCTATTTCTAGAGAAGTAGAAGTCGTCTTGATTGAGCCTGTTCATCAAGATTGAGGTTTGGTTGTAAGCTTGTGAGTTGAATTAGTGAATACAAACAGCTGTGTGTTTTCTGATATATTGTTCTTTGATTGTGTGAATTAAAGTTCTATTCCGCAGATTCTTTAATTCTGAATTCTAAGTATTATTAGTCTTGTTAAGATTCGATCCTGACATAAGCTTTCCACCAAATGGGAAGATCCTTATTGTATCTCATAAGTCGTGGGTAAAGGCGCCTATCGGCTCCAAACCCTCGACAATCGAGATGTCTCACGTAGCTGGAATGCAACACATTTAAAAAAAGTATTTCTTCTAAGTCTTTTTCCTTCTTTCATACGATTTTTTATTCATCACAACGATTACTGACTTAAGCATCAGAGGGTTGTTGGCTAGCCAACGACCAACCTCTGACATTGTTTTATCGCATGATCGCACGACATAAGTTACTAAGTCTATCGTACGACTTCAGTACACTTTCACAGGATCGCACGACATAAGCAATCAAGTCTATTATATGACTTGACTACCTTATCGCAGGGACGCATGTTTCAGGTTCATCGCACAATTTAATCATGCGATCATAAGGTCTAATGACCCTACGATCTGAGTTTTTCAACTTAGAAAAATTTCATGTTCTGAATGAATGCTTTGGTCGCATGTACCTATGTTTGCTTTAGACGATCTTACAGTCCGCGTTTTAGTTTAAAAGAATTGGTGTATTGCAATGAATGCTATGTCGTATGTCATGATGTTCATTTTATCTGAGGAATGTTTACTTGATGGTATTGTACAAATGTATGAGACAAAGTAATGCATAAGAAAAACATTGTTCATTCACCAAAAAATCGATTACATCAGACGACTCGACCACCAACGGTCGAGCGATAAGAAACAAAACAAAGAATAAAATTTTCTAAGGCTGAGGAGGATCGACAGCCACATCCTTGCCAAAAGCCTCACCCTTTGAGCTCTCCTCGACCTCCTCCTCGTCGATTTCCTTCTCGTCATCAGAATCGAGATCCCTCTCAGTCTCGACGTTCGACAAGAAGAACGCCAGCTCATCCGACGCAGAGGTAAGGGGATACTTGCCCGACAAATGTTGTCGCATGATTGCCGCCCGAGCGGTCAGTCGGGCAAGGGCGAAAACGGACTTCACCTCATCCTTTAGCTCCTTCACCTCTCCTTCCAACTCCGCCACCCTAGACTTGGAATCCTCGACTTCTTTTTCAATCGCAGCCAATGATTCCTTAGTCTTGTCCAGCTCCGCCCTTTGTTCGGCGATCAGGGAAAGGGACTGCTTCAGACGATAGTTTGCCTCGTCCCTTGCACGCCCGACGGCCTCAGACTTGTTATGGGCGTCGTCGAGTCGTATCGACAGGTCCTCGATGCGCGCCAGAGCCGACTTCTCCCTGTCCAGTGTCGCATTCTCTCTTTCGAGAGCAGAGGACACCAGACCTTCTATTTTCGCCGTTTCGGCGTACAGAGCCAAAGAGGACTGGAACGCCTGAAAAACATAAGACACAAGTTAGTAAACACTCGGCAAAGTTTTAAACGACAAAATTAACAACGTCAAAGAAAAACAAGTCTTGAAAGAAAGACTTACCATGAACGCCAGTCCGACAACATGGGATCCCGTCTCCTCGACCGAGACTCCCCGGAAGCGCTCCCTGAAAGAGGGGAGCTGATACTTCCCCAAATCGGGAAACAGCTTCGTCCCGTCTAGGACGTTATCCGCCATAAAGTCTGACGGCAACGTAAAGTTAACCGTCATGACCTCAGCCTCTCCCGTCTTAGGACCCTTGCCCTTGTCGGCCGGCGAAGGGGTCGACGTGGCAGTAAAATACGCAACCGTTTCCGCCGGAGGCGCAGAATTGACAGGTGTTGCGTCAATCGCATCAGAAGACGTCCTCGTCTTCCCAGCGGATGCGATCGACACCTTCGCCTTCTCAGGCATGACGACTCTCGATGAGCCGCCCATCTTCGAAGACGGTTCCCTCGGGACTGACATCTTTGTCCTCTTCAGGACCCCCGACCCAGTTGTCGGGGCCTCCTTCCTCTTTTCTCTCGCCTTTGCGAGCCATTTCAGCTTGAGCCGCCCTCTTGGCCATCACAGATGACGACTTGACATTGGATTCTCCTGAAAAACAAATAGAAAAGAGCGTTACAAGACAGATATAAGAGAAAAGATCAAGGTCGAGCCGAAAAGAGTAAGGTACACTTACCAGCCATTTCCTCTTCCTCTTCTCTCGACTCCTCTTTTTCTTCTTCCTCTGTCTTCTCTTCCTCCTACTCTTCTTCTCGACTCCCATGTTGATTTTCACCCAAGTAGACCAAATCGTTGTCCTCGTCTATTTGATTTTGTATGACGAACAATCGGTCATCGGTATTGATCTCCAAAAACTTCTCGATCTTAGCTTTGGAGTCATCGTTGGACTTCACGTCCTCGAATTTAATGTCTGAAGGCACAAAAGAGGGAAGATTAGTTGAGAAGCAAAGCAATAAAGGTAATAAAAACGCTCAACAAAAAGCTAGAAAACTCTCCCGTAATGTTCCATCCGGACCTAATCCAGTCGCTGTCAGGGTCCAGCGTCGCCACACGCACGAATGCGTACCTGGTCTTCCACTTGCGGTCGTTGACCGCAATCTTCAAGACAAAGGTACGATCGCCTTTGTGTTTCGAGAACAAGCTGTAGCGACGGTAACCGTCCATCTTGACCTGGTAAGCCGTCAGGAGGTCGTTCACGTTCATCGGCGACTCCCAATTCTTGGTAAGTCGCTCGATGACCTGGATGACTCGCCAGAATTGGGGCATCAGTTGCCCCGGCGAGAGGTCGTACTCGCACATGAATGCCTTGCCCAGAGGCGAATAGGGCCACTCAAAACCTATTTTAAATGGGTACTCGTATACCACGACGTACCCAGCAGGACACATCTCGGGTCGAATCTGACCGACCTTGGTCAATGTAATCCCCGCAGGGATTTTTGCTAAACTCCTAAGATCGTCGAGATCATCCTGATCTCGAATGGTACTTTTGGGTTAGGTCGACATCGCTAAACCTGTTAACCAAATTTGTCGGCCTAAAAAACCCCAAATACCAAGTTTTTCCTAGGTTTTCTAGCTATTGACTTACGAAGCATACAAAGAATAAGGAGGCGTACCTTATTTAGGCGCTCTAAACCTCGAAATACCTAATCGGTTTGAAGATTTTTGCAGGTTTGGAAAAGATTCGATGAAAAATAGCAAGAAATCGGGAAGAAATCTCTCTCTAAACTCTCTGAAAGCGTAAATTGGAAAAGATCCACCAAGGATCGCTATTTATGTAAACGATCATGTCAGGTCGAGTTACTCAATCATCGACACGTATCAATGCCTTTTCAAAGACTCGACAGATCGTCGACACCTGGCGTTTACAGCTGTAAAGCACGATCGCACGTCAGCATGCCGTCACGATCTTATCCGTTTTTCGACTTCCCCTTTAGTTAGAATCAAACCGATTCAGTTTCCTAATCAGCGACTTTCGACACGTGTCACGTCCCTCGACATTCCTTTAGATGAGAGATTTAAAAGATTTTCTTCTGACAAAAATTCAAAATTCAAAATTTGAAATTGCCTTTTCATTTTAAATTTTGGGGGCAAACTGTTTGGGTAAAATTTCACCAGTCTCGACCACGACCAGGAAGTTATTCACGACACTCGACCGTCGTAAGACACCTTACGACCTCGATCGACTAACATATGACAAACTGTTATGATTTCTCTGTTTAATGCAGGGTCAACACCATTAATGGCCAACGAACATAACCGACAAAGGCAATTACGAGCATTAATCCCAGCGGCCGTTACAACCGTTACTTAAGGATTTATGGAGCCATTTATAGCCACGAAAGCTATATAAACAAGGGTTCGTCATCATTTGCGGACAACCGAACTCCCAAGTACTCATAGCCTACCGAAAGTTTCTAAACTGCAAAGTATTCTCCCTCGAAGCAGACGACGCACGACTTATACGCACGACGCACTTATTTTTACATTCGATACACTTCTTTACTTTACATTTAAAGTCTTTCTTTCATTTGTATTGTAATCATTGTACTCTCGACACCTGAAACATAAGGACATCGCCCTTGTTTGGCGAGCATAGTGCAGCGACGACATCCACTATCGTCCGCGGGTTTTTTCCTCGTTGAGGTTTTTCCCGTGTCATCAAATCCCTTGCGTCTCATTTACGTTTTTCTATCTTAGTCGCATTGCTTTGTCGAGCGATTTCTATCTTTAGTTGTTAAGCTTCACAATCAACCTAAGTTATCCTTCTGGACGATTTTGGGCATAAACAGATGCCTAGTCCTGAACCCCTAGTATTGGATGAACCGTCGACATGTAGAGTCCAGGGTACGTCGTCGTGATTCGCCACAGTAGACACTTCGAGTCCTGCTTCTTTTTCTAGTTCATGACTGAAATCAGCGATAAAATCCGCCAAAGCTTGCGACTTAATCGCTGTCCTTGGTTTGAAGTCGATGTCGTAACTGCTGTGATATATGCTCCATTTTGCCAACTGACCTGTCAACTCCGGTTTCCTCAAGACAGACTTAAGAGGAAAGTTAGTCACTACAGTAATAGGATGAGATTCAAAATAGTGTCGCAATTTCTTTGCGGCTGTAACTAGCGACAAGAGCAATTTTTCCATAGAGGAATACCTGGTTTCGGTGTCCAAGAGAGATTTACTTACATAGTAGATCGGCAGTTGCTGCTTTTCATCTTCTCGTGTCAGGACGACACTTACTTCATTAGGACTAATAGCCAAATATAGCTGCAAGACCTCATGGTCGTGAGGCTTTGATAACAAAGGTGGCGACGTCATGTACTCCTTCAGTTTTTGCAATGCTTGCTCATGATCGTCGGTCTAGTTGAAGCCTTTATTCTTCCTGAGGTCGTTATAAAATAAATGACATCTATCTGAGGATCGAGAGATTAACCTGTTCAGGGCTGCTACCCGACCAGTGAGCCTTTGGACTTCTTTGAAATTTCTTGGAGATTTGATCTCGACGATGGCTTTGATCTGGATTGGCCTCGATTCCTTGATGAGTGACCATATAGCTGATAGGCGGGTTTACACCCCCCTAAATCTACCGCAAGTGTACGGGTCGAATCAAGTAATAGTACATAGAAAGTACGAGTATCGAACCAAAGGAACCAGGTGTCAAGTACCACAATGACTGTATATATTATTAACCAGACGAATGAAAAATGATTTGGTATGTTGATTATCGGAACGCAAATTAAAACTTTAATTAATTCAGATAAGAGAAGGAGTTGGGGGGGTTGGAATCCTCAGGTAAACAGTCACTTAACTCACAGATTTGACACGATTGAAATAATTTCAAGATGACAGGCATAATCACATTCCACCACTATACTTTATCAAGCTATAGGAAATATCATCCAACACATTGTATCATCATTCGATCTTAACAAAAGTAATTGAACAATCAGTAATTAAAAGCCACAAGGAATGAATTATCATATTGCTATCACAAATTCAACCAAGACATGAAAGATTAATCAAACCTCAAAACTTTTCTCAAAGGTTAAAGATTCATAGAATCAAATAATAGTTGATCGGACTATTACAAGCATTAAGAACAATCTTAAATGTGTCATCCATCTATATCAAATCAACCATACCTACTGTAAAGCTAAATAATTATCCAACCATGATTCAAACCAACCCCCCAACATGAACGGATTAGTTCATATTGGGGGTTCTGTTAATGCCAAAAATCACACCAAAGGGACAACTTAAGGTCGATGTGGACTTTAACAACTAAATAAAAGGAATTCCTCAGCAAAGCGTGCGACAAAGATAAAAATGTAAATGAGACAGAGGATTTGATGACGCAGGAAAAACCTCAACGAGGAAAAAACCTGCGGACGACTGTGGAAGTCGTCGCTGCACTATGGTCGCCAATCAGGGGCGATGTCCTTGGTGTTACTGGTGTCGATCGTACAGAGATTACAATACAAATTAAGGAAAAGACTTCGAAATATAAAGTACAAGTGTTTGGAATATAAAAACAGTGTGTGTCGTATGTGAAAACAATGTGTAAACTGCTGATCGTCGTGCGTCGAGAGTGAATCTTTGAGTGCGAGTCCTTTGCTTTGGATGTTCTTCTGAGCTCGGATGTTTATCTTCTATATTCGATGTTCTCTGATCTTTCGGGCCTCTGAGATTGAGGTTTAACTTTATCTTTTATAGCCTTCGGGTGCTTTGATTACTTATTGATTGCTACATGAACGGTTATAACGGTCGCCAGGTTGTAACTCTTCATAATTGCTCTTCGTCGGTTATGACCATTGCACGTCAATGACTTTGACTCCTGCATTAATCATCAAACAAACGTAACAGTCGTATATCATGTTAGTTAAGGTCACATGGTTTTATGCGACGGTCGTGCGGAACAGGCGACGTCGAGGTCGAGTGTCTCGAAGAAGTCTCGACTGACTTTTTAGAAGGGACGACGGAGGTTTCTTTGGTCTTTGTCGGGACCTTATCTTAATACAAGATATAGCTCATAACGTGCGTCTTATCTTTTCTGGTCGCGGTCGTGACCTGTGGAATTTTGCCCAAACAGTTTGCCCCCAAAATTTGAAAGAAGGATGGCAAATTCGGGTTTTAAATTTTTCTTGTCGGGTGCGGGAGATTGTGACACGTGTCGAGAATTACCTTGATTGTTCTGGAACTGGACTAGTCCGATTCTAACCGAACGAGAGGTCAATAAGGGAACAAGGTCGTGACGTCACGCTGATGTACGATCATGCTTACCAGCTGTTGTTTGCCAGGTGTCGATGATCCGTACAGTTATACCAAAGGTCGGGGATGCATGGCAATCATCAAGGGATTCGTCTTGACACGATTCCCAGCATAAATAGAGATCAGGATTGATCTTCTTTTTTTTATGATTTGAAGTGCTCATTTGAGGAGAGATTTTGCCCCAATTTCTTACCTTTCCTCGTCCAGAATTTACCCAAATCTTTGAGAATCTTCGACTTAGTGGGGTTTGCTCGAGGTCTAGAGGTGTTTATATAAAGCGTTATCTTCCCTCCTTCGTTTTCATTTCTCTTTCTCTTTTCCTTGGTAAACAATGTCGTCCGAACCAGAGAGTTCTATCGTGAGTCAAGAGGATTTAAATACCTTTAGGTGTTTAGCGAAAATACCTTCGGGGATAGAATTGATATGTCCAGGGAATACACGTCCTGGGAGTTGCCCCGAGGGATACTTTGTAATATACGAGTATCCTTTTAAAATAGGATTTGAATGGCCGTATTCGGCTTTATCCAAGAATTTCATGCGATACTTCGGTCTGTCACCAAGGCAGTTGATGCCCCAACTCTAGCGAGTGTTTTTAGTTATCGAGCGATTGTCTGCAAAGTGGGAATCACCTATGAACCTGAATGATTTTTGGTTGGCTTATCACGTCAAAATAGACAAGAATTGGCGTTATAGCCCGTATTCCAAGCACAAGGGTGACCGCAACCTGGTTTTGGGAACCGGGGTCAACGATCGTGGGTGGAGGTCCAGATACGTATTCGTACGTATTGATTCGCTTGATATTAACAGCAACTGGATTCGTCCTGATTGGAATATGGGAGGTATGTTCTTTGATTTTGAGATACGTTACTGTTTGGTTTTTCTACTTTCTGCTTATTTTCTGCCTTTTGTCATCTTTAGAGATACAGTTCGATGCCTTGAAGCCGAATGCAGGTTCTCAAGCCAAGGTCGAGAGGCTTATGGATCATAGTATCGATGATCGATCTTTCGTCGTGCGACAACCGGCGGCCGAGGACGAGGACGTGGCGTACAAGGAAGACTCTGAAGAAGAAGATGAGGAAGGAGAGGACGAGCAAGAAGAGGCGACTGGTAAGCATACCGTAGTCTTTGTTTTTCCCGTTTATTCTGTCTTGTCTGATGCTTTATGCGTTTCTTCAGCAGTACCGACCATGAAGAAGCCGATATCTGGGAAGAAGGCGACGCAAGTTGTGTTTTCCGTTCGAAGCAGGAAAAGAAGAAGGAACGCTCCGACAGCTGGGTCGGGAATTTTAAAGAGGACAAGGGTGGTAGTCCCGGGGGGACCATCTTCGAGGGTTGACGACTCGTTGAGAGTTGTCACGCCTAAGAAGGCGAGGGCGTCATCCAGTCGTCTTGGCGTGATGGACGCGATACCGGCAAGTTCGGCGCTTCCGGCGACGATGACAAAACCGGCATCCAAGGTGTCGACCCCAATGTCTACCGACAAGGGCGAGGGGTCCTCGGCCGAAGTTATGACGGTTAACTTTACATTGCCGTCTAACTTTATGGCAGGTAGGGTCCAAGACGGGACGACGATGTTTCCTCGTTTAGAGAAATATTTGCATCCGTCTTTCAGGGAGCGTCTTCACGGAGTTCCGGCCGAAGAGATGGGATATCGGGTTGCCAGTCTGGCATTCACAGTAAGCGTCAATTTTTTACGACTCGTTTCATTCATCGCTGTTTGTCTAATGTATTCTTATATGTTTTCAGACGTTTCAGTCGTCTTTGGCGTTGTACACCGAGATGTCGAGAGTCGAAGATCTGGTGGCTTGCGCTCTTGAAAGAGAAGGTGCGGCATTGGAAAGGGAAAGGTTAGCTCTGGACAGGGAGAAGTCGGCCTTGGCACGTGCCGATGAGTTGGCTATTCAGCTTTTCGACGCTTTGCACGAACTGGAGGTCGCAAATCGCGTGAAGAAGGTGGCAGACGGAGGTCCTCAGGACGGAACTTCGGGCGAGGATGCGACTGAGGTTCCTCATGCAGTTTAAAAAATTTACCTTTCTTTGTTTTGTCGTTCGACCGTTGGTTGTCCAGTTCTTTCGAATGTAATCGACTGTTCGTTAATGAAACTTTGAACTTTTGTTTTATGCTCTGTATATTCGGTAAATGCCACGATATTTGTGAAACACAGGAAATTATACGACTGAGGTATAACAACTGAGAACGTAATACATAATGATTTTGTCATGCATTACAGTAGATACGTGTGACAAAGGCCTTAAAAGAAGAATAGCTAAAACACGAATTATGCAAGCAAACATGTATTCCTGCGATCAAAGTGTATATTCAGAATATTAAATTTTTCTATGTTAGGAAACTTAGACTGTAAAGTCGCTTATTTTGCGGTCGTACGACCGAGTCGTGCGACGAACTTGAATTGTGTGCCCCTGCAGAATGAGAGTCAAATTATAGACTCGGTCGTTTGTGTTGTGCGACTTAGAGTCGTTTGTCGTGCGATTCTGCGGAAAAGACAATGTCAGAGGTTGGTCGTTGGCTGACCAACGACCTCCGATGCTTAAGTCAGTAGTCGTTCGTGATGATAAATCGTATGAAAGAAAAAAGGAGTTTAGAAAACATACCTGTTTAAATTCTTCTTTTCTTGGTATTTGCCCCCCGTCATTTATCATTATTTTTTTAGGAAAAATAGATTATGAATGACGGATTGATACAGAGATCTTGAGAAGTATCTTTTACGTCTGGGTCGACCGTGTTTTCGCGTGACAAGGCAAGACGGTCGTGTTATTCCTGTAGGACAGGCATAAGTTTGTGCTCAAGGATAGAAGGAAAAACCTGTCGAGACCTTAATGTCGTGTCGCGCCTGCTGGATAGTTCATTTTCGCGGCTTTAAGGTAGACTTGTAGCATTCTCGAGCGACTTTCGGCTCGCTTCTGATTTCTTGGATTCCCCATGGCGTAGGGAATTTCAGAGTCTGATGATACGTCGAGGGGACGACTTTCATTTCATGGATCCATGGTCGACCTAAGATGAGGTTATAGGCCGACGCACAATCGATGACGCTGAACTTGGTCTGCTTGTCAACTCCTCCGGCATAGACGGGCAAGATAATATCTCCATAGGTGCTTGTCGCTTCTCCATTGAAACCGACCAAAGTTGTCGAGTGTCGGGTGATTTCCGAACGATCGATTCCCATGGCCTTGATAGTGTCAAGGAAGATAACGTTTGTTGAACTGCCCTCATCGATCAAGACTCGTCGGGTTAAGCAATTACCAATCGTGAGATGAATGATCAACCCGTCATGATGTTTCTGATATGCGTCGTCGAGGTCGTCTTGATCGAACATGATCTTCATAGCTTCCAACTCCAGATCTCCTTTGGGTCTTGATGAACGTGGAATAGGTCGATCGTCAGGCGCTTGACTGGCGTGACGCTTGGCTGCGGAATACGTTAGACCACATACGTCGGAGCCACCGGTGATGTAATTGACGACCTTCGCATGCTCGGGGGTTGACGGTCGATGGTTGGTAGCTGAGGTCACGTCGTCGATGACATCTTTGAGATTGCCCTTCGGGATGTGATATGCTAGCTCCTTTTTTAGAGCTATACAATCGTTTTTCGTATGACCATGGTCGACATGGAAGTCGCACCACTTGGATTTGTCTTTCTTGGCATCGTCTTGATCGGATTTCTTTGGCCATCGAATAGTCGATTGGACGGTCTTCAGAGGTTCGACCAAGTCCTTAGTGGACCCTTTGAATCCATAAGAGGATACCTTGGGGTACTGAGGAAACTTGGTCGCGGTCTTGGCCTCTGCTTTAGCCTTGAATCGGACGTTCGAAATCTGGCGCGCTGGCTCCGCTTTGGAAATTTCCTTTGTCTTGAACTCTGGCTTTCTCACACCTAGCGACCTTTTGTCGTCGGTATGCTTGCGACGAAAGGCAGCGTCGTCCTCTACCCTCATATACGCTAGGGTTCGGGCTCGAACGTCTTTGAAATTCTCTGGAGGATACTTGGTCAGGTCGGTATATAAACCTGAGCTGTCGTCCAGACCACGCTTGTAGGCTTCGATCGCAGTCTTGATGTCGCAGTTCAGGATACTAATCATCTCTGCATTGAATCTATTGAAATAACTTCGAATAGACACATTAGTCTTCTGCATGACATAATATAGATCGCTGGTATGCTTCTCCATCTTGCGACTGCTGGCGAACTGCTGAGAGAACTGGTTGACCAACTCGACGAACGACCCGATGGATTTGCGTTTGAGATTGATCAACCATTGGAGAGCAGGACCGGTGAGAGTTGCACCGAAGCTTTTGCACATGCAGACCTCCTGATACATGTGTGGGATCGAGATCGTCCACATGAGTTGCTTATACTGCGCGACGTGCTCTGTCGGATCAGTCACACCTGAATACTTAGGCGTGAAAGCGGGGATGTTATATTTCTTTGGAGCTTCGACAGTCGCGATCTCGTCGATGAAAGGTGACGCTTAAAAGCCTGATTGAGGCTCGACGTCGACGGGTACGGCTGCCCCAGGTAGCTTGGCGAGCAAAGATAAGACGCGCTCGTTCTGATCTTCTAGCATCTTCAGCCGTTGGGCGACGGGGTCAGGAGGTACACCCGTCTGCGGATTGACACCTGAACTGGTGCCATTGCCATGCGACGAACCATTGGTATCCCCGTTGAGAGGGACAAAATATGGTTGCGATCCATTTTGAAACGGCTGCGATCCATTCTGAATGGCGGTGGCCTTATGTGCTGAGGAGGAACTGTCCCGAACTGGGGATTTGGGTTGAACGGCCCCGGCTGCGGGTTCTGCATGACCGGACCTGGATGCTGATTTTGAGCGAACGGACCTGATCCTGGACCCGGATTTTGCACGAATGGCCTAGGACCATTTTGGCCGAATGACCCTGGACTTGGTTTCTGGACGAATGGCCTAGGACCATCCTGAGGTCCAAAGGGATTTCTCAGCTGCGCGATCTCTTCAGCTGCTCTGCGACTCTGCTCGGCCATGGCATTGATTTGATTTCGGGCGACTTCAAGCTCCTGATACATCTGGGCAATAACATGCTGCTGATCTCCAGGGGCTGCCATTTTCCTGTAACAGAAAACAAGAGAAAACTCCAAGAAACTGTTAGTACAACGCACGTTTGTCGAAGATTTTCTCTAGATGGGGTCCCATGGATGGCGCCAAACTATTAATGCCAAAAATCGCACCAAAGGGACAACTTAAGGTCGATGTGGACTTTAACAACTAAAGAAAGGAATTCCTCGACAAAGCGTGCGACAAAGATAAAATTCTAAATGAGACAGAGGATTTGATGATGCAGGAAAAACCTCAACGAGGAAAAAACCTGCGGACGACTGTGGAAGTCGTCGCTGCACTATGGTCGCCAATCAGGGGCGATGTCCTTGGTGTTACTGGTGTCGATCGTACAGAGATTACAATACAAATGAAGGAAAAGACTTCGAAATGTAAAGTACAAGTGTTTGGAATATAAAAACAGTGTGCGATGTGTGTGAAAACAATGTGTAAACTGCTGATCGTCGTGCGTCGAGAGTGAATCTTTGAGTGCGAGTCCTTTGCTTTGGATGTTCTTCTGAGCTCGGATGTTTATCTTCTGTATTCGATGTTCTCTGATCTTTCGGGCCTCTGAGATTGTGGTTTAACTTGATCTTTTATAGCCTTCGGGTGCTTTGATTATTTATTGATTGCTTAATGAACGGTTATAACGGTCGCCAGGTTGTAACTCTTCATAATTGCTCTTCGTCGGTTATGACCGTTGCTCATCAATGAATTTGACTCTTGCATTAATCATCAAACAAACGTAACAGTCATATATCATGTTAGTTAAGGTCGCATGGTTTTATGCGACGGTCGTGCGGAACAGGCGACGTCGAGGTCGAGTGTCGCGAAGAAGTCTCGACTGACTTTTTAGAAGGGACGACGGAGGTTTCTTTGGTCTTTGTCGGGACCTTATCTTAATACAAGATATAGCTCATAACGTGCGTCTTATCTTTTCTGGTCGCGGTCGTGACCTGTGAAAGTTTGCACAAACAGGTTCCAAAACCCAGAAATGACAAGATTAAAACGAAAGCAAACATGTTTGTTCTACAAGAAATGAAAACTAAAGACTCCCTGAAAAGCTTAAGCCGCCGATGAACGTACTCGATTCGCCTTGTGATTCTCGTTACTTGGTGTTTTTAGCCTTCTACTTGCCTTCAAAAATCGCATCTTAGCTCCCAAAATCACCCAGAAAGAGTCCCAAGACGTAACTGATGATAAATGTCCTCAACCATAGCCGACATAAAGAATAAAATGCTCAGAAGCTTGGCGCGTATGGCGGCGCGTGTGGAACCGCGCCTTGAAACGCGCAGAGGACTGGAATATGTGGGGGCAGAGGGATGCGCGTCTGGTGGCGCGTATGGAGTAGCGCAAACAAACGCGCCGGCCACTGTTTGGTCCTAAAATATGATTTTCTCTTTTTCGCTCAGTGAAGTTGCCAACTTGCTCCAATTGATCCAAAAACTCTTCCTTCATCATTCTTTCATAAAAACCTGTACTTACTCACAAAAACCATTAAATTCTACTATTTTACTTGGAAACTCACAACTAACTGACCGATTTTGGGATCAAAATAATGTCGTAAAACGGCATTATCAACAACCCCAAACCGAGCGTTGCTTGTCCCCAAGCAAAATAGCGACACAAATAAGCATTCAACTACCACCCAAACAATCGCAATTTCGTGTTGTCGAGAATATCATTAGAGATCTCTAGTCAACTCAACAACCACTACGAGTTACCTGTGAGATGGACACCCCCTAGCACACCTAGATATGGGATTCTAAACAGCACAACTTTGGGAAAGGGAGTTATCAGGGACCACACCACACTTGAGTGTACCTAGTATAAACACACACTTATAGAGGATTTCGCCTTGACCCTACCTCACGGTTTTCTCTCTTCACTCGAGCCCTAGGTTTAACACACGTTGTCATGCTTTCAGAAATTGGGTACAGAAATTCACAAAGCATGCACGAACAACATTTAAACAAGAATGCACAGTTGTATACAAATGGATCTCAGAAGGAATCCACTATCAAGACTAGGACATAGAAATGTTGCTTCGCCACTCTTTTAGAAACTCGCCATGTTGAACTTAGATCTTTGAATAGGCCATGGTTGCTGTTTGGGAAAAAAAATCACGTCGTACGACCACGACCAGAGCAGGTAAGACGCACGCTATAATCCAAATCTTGTGTTAAGATAAGGTCTCGACAAGAACCCATAAAACATCCGTCGTCTCCCGTAAAAGGTAAGTCGTACGTCTCCCATGACGCACGACCATAGCACCGCCCGTCCCGTACGACCGTCGAGTAAGATCATTGCACCTTCGACCAAAACTAACGTTAACCATGACTGTTACATTTGTTAAGTATTTAATGCAGGAGTCAAAGCCATTAACAGCAAGTAGCCGTAACGGACGAAGAGCATTATGGATAATCATTCTAGCGACCGTTTCCAGCCGTTGTAGCCGTTGATCAAATCATTAATGGAGCTAATTAATGGCGCGGAGACTATAAAAGACAAGCTAAAGCTTCATTTCAAGGGACATCAGTTAACATCGAATATACATCAGCGAACATCACCAAACAGCAGAGAAAATCATCCAAACTCATAGCAAAGAACATTCAAACTCTGGAGATCAAGTACTGAAATCCAGAACCTTACAGCGAACTCAAGAACACTCGAAGAAAAGCTCAAGTATCGCTATCGACGCACGCCAAACAGCCCTCGACCAGAAGTTCACACTTTGTATTCACACACGACAAACCCCTGTTTTTACATTCAAAACACTTATGCTTTACATTTCGAAGTATTTCCTTCATTTGTATTGTAATCATCGTACGACCGACGCCAGTACCAAGGACGTCGCCCCTGATTGGCGACCATAGTGCAGCGACGACACCCATTGTCGTCCGCAGGTTTTTTCCTCGCTTGAGGTTTTTCCTGCGTCACCAAATCCCTTGTTTCCTTTATTTTTATCCTCGTTGCACGCTTCGTCGAAAGATCCTTTCTTTAGTTGATTAAGTCCACATCGACCTTAAGTTGTCCCTTTGGTGTGATTTTTGGCATTAACAGTTTGGCGCCATCCGTGGGACCTCATCTAGAGAAAATCCCCGACGAACGTGCACCCTACTAATAGTTTCTTGGAGTTTCTTCTATTTTCTGTTGCAGGAAAATGGCAGCCTCTGGAAATCCGCAGCAAGCTGTTGCTCAGATATATCAGGAGCTCGAAGTCGCCAGGAATCTACTCAATGCAATGGCAGAGCAGAATCGCAGAGCAGCTGAGGAGATCGTGCGGTTAAGAAATCCTCTTGGGCCTCAAAATGGTCCTAGGCCGTTCGTGCATAACCCAATTCCAAGATCGTTCGACCAGAATGGCCCTAGACCATTTGTCCCGAATCCAGGTTCATCCGCGCAGAATCAGCATCCAGGCCCATTCATGCAGAATCAACAGCCAGGGCCGTTCAACTCAAATCCTCAGTTTGGGACAGTTCCTCCTCAGCACATAAGGCCACCACCCGTGAATAATGGGTCTCAGCCATTACAAGGGTCACAACCTTTCCAGCAGGGGTCGCAACCATTTCAGCAGCCATTTCAGAATGGACCTCAAGGTGGATCTCAGCCATTCCACGGTGGATCTCAGCCTTTCCAGCAGGGACCATAATCGTTCAGAATGGACCGCAACAATTCCAATATGGGTCGCAGCCATATTATGTTCCTTTCAACGGGGACACCAATGGTTCGTCGCATGGTAATGGCACTAGTCCAGGGACCAATCCCTCGACAGGGGCAAATCCTGATCTTAACGATCCCGTCGCCCAGCGTTTGAAGATGTTGGAAGATCAAAATGAGCGCGTCCTGTCCTTGCTCGCCAAGTTGCCTGGGGCAGCCGTGCCTGTCGATGTCGAGCCTCGCTTGGGGTACCAGGCGTCGCCCTTCATCGACGAGATCGCCACCGTCGAGGTCCCAAAGAAGTATAACATTCCTTCCTTCACTCCCAAATATTCTGGTGTGACTGATCCGACTGAGCACGTCGCGCAGTATAAACAGCTCATGTGGACGATCTCGATCCCATTTATGTACCAGGAAGTATGCATGTGTAAGAGTTTCGGAGCAACTCTCACTGGTCCAGCTCTCCAATGGTTAATCAATCTTAAACCCAAGTCCATCGGGTCGTTTGCTGAGTTTGTTAATCAGTTCTTCCAGCAATTCGCCAGCAGTCGTAAGATGGAGAAGCAGACCAGCGACCTATAATACATCGTGCAGAAAGCTAATGAGTCTATTCAAAGTTATTTCAATAGATTCAATGCTGAAATGATCAGCATCCGAAATTGCGACGTCAAAACCGCGATCGAAGCCTATAAGTGTGGTCTGGACGATAGTTCGGGTTTATACACCGACCTGACCAAATATCCCCTGGAGAATTTCGAAGACGTCCGAGCTCGAACCTTAGCATATATGAGGGTCGAAGACGATGCAGCCTTTCGTCGCAAGCACACTGACGGCAAGAAGTCGTTTGGCGTCAGAAAGCCGGAATTCAAGACAAAGGTTGTCTCCAGAATAGAGCCAGCGCGCCAAATTTCAAATGTTCGTTTCAAGACGAAAGCAGAGGCCAAGACCGCGACTAAGTTCACTCAGTACCCCAAGATATCCTCTTACGGATTCAAAGGATCTACAAAGGACCTAGTCGAAGCTCTGAGAAGTTCCCAAGCTACCATTTGATGGCCAAAGAAGTCCGACCTGGACGATGCTAAGAAAGACAAATCAAAGTGGTGCGACTTCCATGCCGATCATGGTCATGCGACAGACGACTGTATCACATTGAAGAAGGAACTAGCATATCATTTCCCAAAAGGAAATATCAAGGATATCATCGATGATGTCGCTGCTCCAGCTAATAGCCATCGACCGTCGACCCCCGAACACGCGAAAGTCGTCAATTGCATCACCGGTGGTTCAGACGTATGTGGTATGACGTATTCTGCGGCCAAGCGTCATACCAGTCAGGCACCCGATGATTCGCCTATTCCTCGCTCGTCCAGACCCAAAGAAGATTTGGAGCTAGAAGCCATGAAGATTGTGTTCGACCACGTCGACCTTGGCGACTCGTATCAGAAGCATCATGACGGATTGATCATTCAGCTTACAGTCGGTAACTGTCTAATGCATCGAGTCTTGATCGACGGGGGCAGCTCAGCAAATGTCATTTTTCTCAACACTATCAAAGCCATGGGAATCGATCGCTCGGAAATCACCCGACGTTCGACGACTTTGGTCGGTTTCAATGGAGAAGCGACGAGCACCTTTGGAGAGATAATTTTGCCCGTCTACGCTGGAGGAGTCAACAAGCAGACCAAGTTCAGCGTCATCGATTGTGCGTCGGCCTATAACATCATCTTAGGTCGACCATGGATCCATGATATGAAAGTTGTTCCTTCGATGTATCATCAAATGTTGAAATTCCCGACACCATGGGGAATCCAGGAGATCAAGAGTGAGCCAAAAGTCGCACATGAATGCTACAAGTCTACCTTGAAGCCGAGAAAATAAACTGAAGTCGCAAGACCAAGCTCTCGACAGGTTCGTTCTTCTATCCCTAAATTAATATCTTTTCCACAGGGATAAATCTACTATGGTGCCTCGTCGCATGACAACATAGTCGATCGCAGGACAATATTTCTCTGTGTCATTCTGTCATTTACAACCTATCTTTTCCTCCCAAAAAGGATACGGGAATAAATGACAGGGGGAAAATAGAGAGAGTCTGAAACGGTACGTTCTCTAACTCTTTCTCATACGATTTTTTCTCACAAAACGTTTACTGACTTAAGCATCGAAGGGTCGTTGGCTAGCCAACGACCAACCTCCGACATCGTTTTATCGCAGAATCGCACGACAGATTATCGCAGAATCGCACGACAGTAGTCATTAAGTCTACTATATGACTTTAATATCGCAAGGTCGAACGACATAAACGATCAGGTCTCTAACTTGATCATTTCCCCACAGGGGCATACGACACAAACTCACTGTACGATCTGGTGGTACGATCACAGAGTCTAAACGACTT
The DNA here is from genome assembly GCA_033807775.1 of Saussurea involucrata. Taxonomy (NCBI): domain Eukaryota; kingdom Viridiplantae; phylum Streptophyta; class Magnoliopsida; order Asterales; family Asteraceae; genus Saussurea; species Saussurea involucrata. Next base: position 51,685,538 of record CM066323.1, read on the forward strand.
TACCCCTAAGTTTCTTAACTTTCATACACTGAATGGATGCTTTAATCGCGTGTTGTTATATTTCTTTTACGTTCTTGTCATCGTATTACAATGAATGCCTTAGTCGCATAATTTCATATACATTTTATGTTCGACTTCATAATCAATATGATGTGAATAAACCATAAGATTCAAAGCAAAAGATATATTCGTTGAGTAAACCATCATATACATACTCAACCCCCGATAGGTCAAGTGGCAAAAACAACAAGGAAAGAAAAAATTCTAGACGACAGGAGGAACATTGGTCGTATCCCCGCTCGAAGTCCCGACCTGAGGGCCTCCATCTGCCACTCCTACCGCACGAATCTCCTGCAATTCATATTGAGCATCGAAAAGTTGGACGGCCAGGTCATCGGCACGCGCCATGGCCAACTTCTCCCTATCTAAAGCCGCTCTCTCCCTCTCCAATGTGGCAGCTTCCCTCTCAAGAGCAGATGCCACCAGATCTTCAACTCTTGACGTCTCAGCATGTAACGCCAAGGAAGACTGGAATGTCTGTGAAAAATAAAAGGTGCATTCAAGAACATTCGACAAAGATTACAAATTACACAAGTCATGAAAGATTGACACTCACCGTGAACGCCAGACTGGCAACTCGAGATCTCATCTCTCCGGCCGGAACTCCACGAAAACGCTCCCCGAAAGACGGGAGAAAATACTTCCCCAGATGAGGAAACGACGTCGTCCCGTCTAGGACATCATCCGCCATAAAGTCAGACGGCAATGTAACATTGACAGTCATAACTTCGGCCGACGATCCCTCGCCCCTGTCAGCAGACGTTGGGATCGACACTTTGGACACCGGCTTCGTCCCCGTCGCCGGAAGCGCAGAACTTGCTGGTGTCGCGTCCATCGCGCCAGGACGGCTGGATGACGCCTTCGCCTTCTTAGGCAGAATAACTCCCCGTGAGTTATCAACCCTCGACGATGGTTCCCTCGGGACTGTCCTCCGGGTTCTCTTTGCGCTCGACCCAGCTGTCGAAACATTTTCACCCCGAAGGGCACGCATGACCTGCTTCCCTCTCGCCCGAGAAACTGATTTCCTCTCGGTTGGCACTGATCAGGAGATACATGAAGCGTCAGACAGGCAGAATCAACAAGATAAAATAGAGACTACGGTACGCTTACCAGTCGCCTCTTCCTGCACGTCCTCATCTCCTTCTTCTATCACGTCCTCGTCCTCGGCCGTCGATTGCCACGTCGCGAAAGATCGATCGTCAACGCTAAGACTCAAGAACTTGTTAATTTTAGCCTGGGAATCCATATTCGGCTTCACTTCGTTGAACTGGATCTCTGAAGGCAACAAGAGGAGAATGATAAGTAAAAATCATAAAAATAGATAAAACTCAGAAACAAACGAAGCATACCTGTCTTATTCCAGTCTGACCGCATCCAATCGCTGCTGGAATCCAATGACTCGGTAAGAACAAATACATACCTCGACTTCCACCCACGATCATTGACGCCAGTTCCCAAAACCAAGGCACGATCACCCCTGAACTTAGAATAAGGACTATAACGCCAGTTCTTATCCCTTTTAACTTGATACGCCGCCAAGAAATCATTCATGATCATAGGGGATTCCCATTTCGCGGACGTTCGCTCAATAACCAGCAAAACTCGCCAAAGTTGGGGCATCAATTGTCCCGGCGACACATCGAAATCTTGCATGAATGACTTGGCTAAACCAGAAAACGGCCATTGAAACCCTATCTTAAAAGGATACTCGTACAAAACGAGATATCCCTCAGGGAAATCCTTAGAACGAACAATCCCCGGACACCGCAACTCTACATTTGCAGGAATTTTTGCTAAACTCCTAAAAGCATCTAAGTCTATGTGATTCATGATAAGACTAGTAGGCTCCGTCGACATTATGAATCAAAGGACAGAACAAGGTCTTATATAAACGCTCTCAACGGCGGTTTGAAGATTTCCAACGATTCGAGCAAGTTAGGACGTAGAATGGAAAGGAATCTAGGCGAAATCTCTTCCCAAATAAACACTTCAAAAGTATAGCAAGAAAAGATCCGTCGTGATCTTTATTTATACAAACGATCGCATCAAGTCGAATCCCTGGATGATTTCCCCGCGTCCGTGTCCTTTCGTATATCCGCCCGGATCTTCGACACCTGTCCTCGACAGCTGGTAAGCATCATCGTGTGTCAGTATGACGTCACGACCTCGTTCCCTTTTCAACTTCTCATTCAGTTAGAAACGGACCAGTCTAGCTCCAAGGCGATTGAGGTAATTTCTAACTCTTGTCTTATTTCCTACGCGTCTGATTGACAAAATTTAAAACTTAAATTTGACATTCAATTTTCAAATTTTGGGGGCAAACTGTTTGAGCAAAAAATCACGTCGTACGACCACGACCATGACAGGTAAGACGCACGCTATAATCCAAATCTTGTGTTAAGATAAGGTCTCGACAAGAACCCATAAAACATTCGTCGTCTCCCGTAAAAGGTAAGTCGTACGTCTCCCATGACGCACGACCATAGCATCGCCCGTCCCGTACGACCGTCGAGTAAGATCATTGCACCTTCGACCAAAACTAACGTTAACCTTGACTGTTACGTTTGTTAAGTATTTAATGCAGGAGTCAAAGCCATTAACAGCAAGTAGCCGTAACGGACGAATAGCATTATGGATATTCATTTCGGCGACCGTTTCCAGCCGTTGTAGCCGTTGATCAAATCATTAATGGAGCTAATTAATGACGCGAAGACTATAAAAGACAAGCTAAAGCTTCATTTCAAGGGACATCAGTTAACATCGAATATACATCAGCGAACATCACCAAACAGCAGAGAAAATCATCCAAACTCATAGAAAAGAACATTCAAACTCTGGAGATCAAGCACTGAAAGCCAGAACCTTACAGCGAACTCAAGAACACTCGAAGAAAAGCTCAAGTATCACTCTCGACGCACGCCAAACAGCCCTCGACCAGAAGTTCACACTTTGTATTCACACACGACAAACACCTGTTTTTACATTCAAAACACTTGTGCTTTACATTTCGAAGTATTTCCTTCATTTGTATTGTAATCATCGTACGACCGACGCCAGTACAAAGGACGTCGCCCCTGATTGGCGACCATTGTGCAGCGACGACACCCATTGTCGTCCGCAGGTTTTTTCTTCGCTTGAGGTTTTTCCTGCGTCACCAAATCCCTTGTTTCCTTTATTTTTATCCTCGTCGCACGCTTCGTCGAAAGATCCTTTCTTTAGTTTATTAAGTCCACATCGACCTTAAGTTGTCCCTTTGGTGCGATTTTTGGCATTAACAGTTGTTGCTTTCGGATGGAGGTCAATAAATTTATGATGATAATTGGTGATCCTCCCCTTTTTCTTTCGTTCGGGCTTCCTAACACTTTACTCAAAACTTCTTAAGCTGACCCCTCAGTTTTATTATTTTTTGGTAAACCCTTTTATGACTGATTTACTGGGTTTGCGGGATTTTTTTTGAGGGGGTACAATGGGTTTCAATTGGGTACTTGGAGTTATGAAAAGCAGTGGGATTAGCAGCAACCAAAAACTTGATGATTTCACACATGGTTTGTTCACAAAGATAGGCAAAAGATTCACTCCTATTCCTATGGATGTCTTTGATAATGGATGCAAGTTATAGCGAGATCAGCTACAACGACGATCAAATGACTAATGAAAAGTGTATCGAGTAGTGTGTAGTCTCTCAGAATCGAAGTTAGCAAATATATGGCTCAACAAACTCACGGGTGGTCTCCACTAATGTCTCTAATACGTGCAGTCACCTAGATCCAACCTCGTGCTATATTATCCCTTCTAAATCCTCCCGCCAAAATTAGTGTCTTCGAATACTCACACTAAATCATGCTGAAAGGTCGCCCACTCTTCACTATAAACAAAGTGATTGTTCAATCCACTGAGATCAACCAATGATAGACTCGACAAACCACCCCAAACCAGACACAAACATTATCCCCAATGAAATCAAATAGCATACATGAGATAATCACGAAATATTGATACGGTACAGTCATCCAACTAAAAGCATAAAAGAGAATAACAAATTGTTCAATACCAAATCATCAAAACTATAAAAAGATTACCCTACCACGTAAACGCCTCCTGACCGACTGGTTGGCGCCCCCTATTGACGCCTTCTTCTCCTTGGATTTGATGGGCCCGCTTCATCTTGATTTGAAGTGCTCGATGCATGCGAGTTCCCATCATCCATCACGTACCTCCTTCCTTCTAGTGCGTCAAACCTCCGATTCATCTGAATCTGCAAATGGTATATCTGTTGCGCTAGCCCTGGTTTGTCAGATCCAAGCTCCACTCCCTCCATATCAGTCGCCGGATTGTAGTCGACATCATCAGCATCATCGGCATCCATGTCATCCACTCCCGCTGGAACACGCATACGACCTCTCTCTCTATTAGCAGCTTTCTTTCGATCGAATCGATTTGCCGCATAGACCTGCGCTCTATAGGTAAGTCAATTGAAAGGTGGTAGTGGTGGTGTCATAACAGCGACTTCACATCCGGCTTCCCTGCAAAACCGAGTTATTAAACAAGGAAATGGTAAAATGCCAACATTGTTGGTATTTGATGCAGCGTCTATCAGTTGAAGCTGGATTATGTGGCTTATGTCCATCGGGAGGTTGAACTGGACGTGGTAGAGGATTTTGGTGAAATAAGCGTCGACTGTATTGTCATGCGAAGATGGCGCCAAGATGCACTTCAAAAATTTCATCCACAGCGCAATCTCATGTCGCAGCTCATACTTTTTTATGTCATGCTGGTGAGGGACCCATATTTCCTTGCCACTCCTCCTTAAAGTTGAGGACAGAACCGTGCTGAGATGGGCATCGTTTCGGACACCTTGAATCAGAGTCAACCCGAAAGTGGCACCCAGGTTATTGGGGCGAGGTACCCCATAGTGGGCGCAGATCGCCTCCACCGGCATCCGTACTACTTGATAACGCCATTTTTTTGGCGTTATTTTAAATCCATAAACCAATGAGATTGGCTTGGAATTAAGCAAAAAGGCGGGATTTTATGGGTTATCTAGTGAAATGTGCAGGCTATTCGAAAGAAGACAGACATCGAGAAAAGGAGCGAAACAGAGCCAAAAGAGAGCCCATTTCGAAGCCCAACGGAAGCCCAAGACCCACTACCGAACTGCAAACCAGAAAACAACCCATGCAGCCAAAAAGACACGCGCGGTTTACCACGTGACTTGCAAGTCGCGTGGCAAACCGCGTAAGCTACTGTTTGTCGAAAATCAGCTTTATTAATCGGGTTTTAGGTCATTATTCGGGATCCAGTTTTTGAGACACGACGGTGGGCAGTCCAGGGGCGATATTCAGAGCACTGGTACGTATTTTAGAGCAACGAGAGAGGATTGATTGAGGAGAGTTCACTACACAACGTGGATTAGAGCCAAGTGAGAAGGGATTCATCATACTTTTGTTACGATTACAGTCACCATGAATTCACACACCACTTTATTCCTTATTGCTTATGTTTTTATCCACCCAACATGAACTAATCTTTAGATGTTGGGGGTTGGATTGACTATGGATTTTACGATGGATGACGTGTAACCGAATGATAAATTTTACTTGATTAGATCTATGAAGTATTTGATTTCTATTTTTATTATCAGTTGTAGTTTGATCACCTTCAATTGAATATCATTGTTTTTAATTAAGTTTGAGAAAAGTAATTAGAAACTAGATCAAGAAATCAAGTGCCGGAAAGGAGATTCGGGCTGAGATAGCCGAATCACTTTCTGCTCCGAATAGTTGACCTAAAATATTTTCAAACCCTAGGTTTGGTTCGAGAGATAAAATCTACAAGTTTCGAAATAAAAGCTGTTTTGCTTGAAAAAGACTAACAGTGATTGTCAACTAGGGTTCATAGAGATAATCAGTAATCATTATCGTTCGGGTATTTGTTCCTCAGTAGTATAGCCATAGAAAGTCCAACCCTCAACCTTTTCTCTATCAAAGTTTTCCAAAAAACTCCCGTTAATCGATTTTAGTCTTATTTCAGTTTTACTAAGTTTTTAAAACAATTCTCAACCCAACATCCGATTTCGACAGTTCAGTTAATAGGGTTGATAGTCATTGTGATACTTAGTTCCTAGTTCCCTTGGTTCAATACTCGTACTTCCGTACTATTACTTGATTTCGACACCGTACACTTGCGGTTAGATTTAGGGGGGTGATACCCGCCTATCAAGTTTTTGGCGCCGTTGCCGGGGAACTAGTTGTAGCTAATAGCACTACCATCTATAAGAGCTATTAGATTGAGCACTTTTTTATTTACTTTATTTCATCATTTTCAGTTTTTAGATTACTGACTTTACTTTCTTTCCTTTCATGTACCACTTGGTTTAAGAGATTGTAGAATTAGATCCGGAGATTGAAAGAACCGCTCGTCGCCTACGTCAAGAGACCAAAGCTAAGCGACAGTTACAAATGGGTGACGAGAGACCACCGCGCAACGAGCCTCCACCTCTTCACAATAATCCTCCACCACCTCCGGAGAGGGTACCTATGCGGTCATTTGCCAATCCAAATGTGGCAGCCGCACGTATAGGGATCCAACCTCCTACCACCGCGGCTAACTACTTTGAGATAAAGCCGAGCACCATCGTAATGGTGCAACAAAACCAATATGGAGGAGCACCGACCGAAGATCCTCATGCACACCTCCGTGCATTCGAGAGGATTTGCAGCACCTTCAAAATTAATGGGATGGAGGAGAACGCAATCAAACTAAGGTTATTCACCTTTTCATTAAAGGGTCGAGCTGAACTTTGGATAGAAGGTTTACCGTCAGATCAGATCACTACCTGGGCACAATTGAAAGCCGTATTTCTTCAAAACTTCTTTCCACCAGGAAGAACTGCTCAATTGATGGCCGATATCACCCACTTCGCTCAGTGGGAATAAGAGACTTTATACGAGGCATGGGAGAGATACAAGGAGATGTTGAAGAAATGTCCTCACCACGGGTTGCACGGATGGGTCATAATCCAGACATTCTATAGTGGGCTTCACCCGCAGTTTAAAAATGATATCACTGCCGCATCGGGTGGAGCATTGATGGATAAAACCTATGAAGAAGCATGCGAGTTGATCGAGAACTTGGCCGAACACAGTTTCTCCACTCCACGATCAGCCGTCAGACGAGTCGCGAGTGCTCAAGAGACGGACGAGCTGAAAGAGATAAAGGCTCAATTAGCCATGATCACGAACCATCTGAAGGGAGGCAATTCACAAGATCCCGAGCAAGTTCAATTCCTCCAAAACCGGAATCATCAGCCGAGGAACGACCCGTTCTCCAACACGTATAACGAAGGGTGGAAAAAGCACCCAAATTTCTCGTGGAGTCAACCCGGTCAACAACCCCGGCAACGGCGCCAAAAACTTGATAGGGCGGTTTTCACACCCCGAGAATCTAACCGCAAGTGTATGGTGTCGAAATCAAGTAATAACGTACGGTAAGTACGAGTATCGAATCCACGGGATCTAGGAACTAAGTATCACAATTACTATAAGAACTATTAATTGAACTGTCGAATTTGGAAGATTGGGTTTAAACTACTTAATTGCAATAAGTAAACAAATCAAACACAAGACAAAACAGAAACAGCTTTGGAAACTTTGATAGAGAGAAAAGTTGAGGGTTGGAAATCCTCAGGTTTTACACATGCAAACAATTGACTCAAAACAGTTACCAGTTAATCCCTTTAATGATTCCCAAATAATTTAAGATCACCGTCGTTCTCTTTCGAACAACAACGGGTTTTATTTTGAAAAGGATAAGTTCAATCTCTCGATCTCACCTATGGATTCCAAAACACATTAAGTACACGATTTAAATTTAAATTGGCTAGATTTTATCTCTCGACATCAACCTAACAGTTTAATTGGGACTAAAGCTTACTCGGTATATCTCTATCACCTTTCGGACTTTAGGTATGCAATTCCTAATTCTAAATAGCAATTAATTCTCCCGAACTCAGTTACTAACAACAATTCAATTGTAAATTGGCCAAATTCTCAAGAGCATTAAGAACAAAATCACATACTCCATTAATTAGGGAAAACTGATAAAAGTTCAATTCAATTCGTCACATGCTTACAAAACAAATTTATTCCAACCCCCAACACGAACCGATTAGTTCATGTCGGTGGTGGAGTCAAACACAAGAGAAAAAGATGCAAAAGTGTATGTAAACATGATTAATCGTGAAAGATGAAATCGTAATAAAAGTGATGATAACTCCCTCCTCTCGTGTTCATATCTACGTTCCGTGATGAATGGCTCCTTGATCGGCTCTCTAACGTGGCTTCGAGGACTACGAAAAATCACCCAGAATCGCCCCAAAATCGCCCCTGGCCGTCGTGTGAAAATTCCGTCCTCAATAATGACCTAAAACCCGAATTAAAATACTGAAACTCGCGAAACAGTGGGTTACGCCACTTGCCACGCGACTTGCAAGTCACGTGGTAAGTCGCGCGTGTCCTTTTTGCAGCGTGAGTCGTCGTCTGGTTCGCGGATCGGGTCCTGGTTCGGTCGTGGGTCTTAGGCTTGACTTTTGGGCTTCCGTTAGGCTTCGTTTGGACTCGTTTTGGGCTCTTTTTAGCTTCTTTTCTCGATGATTGCCGCCTTTTAGATAACCTGTGTAAATCACTCGATAATCCGTAAAATACCCGCCTTTTTACTTGAATACAAGCCAATCTCATTGGTTTGAGGACTGAAAATAACGCCAAAAAGTGGCGTTATCACTACTATGTCCCTCACCACCACCGAAGAGAATTCATTAAAAGTGGGTGGTATCATGGCAGCGTAAACCCACACTCCCTAGCTATCTCTCTTGCCCTATCGTTTGGTATCTCATTTATTCTCAACCCCCTCTCTGACCAGATTGGTCGGTTCCTAAATTGGTGTCTCCTTTGTTCGACCCGACCGTTCGTGCGCTCAGTCAAAGCTTCCCTTTCTGCCGGTTGCAAAGTTTGGTAGGCGAAGAAACGTCTAGCTTTTGCAGGATTAGTGCGCACCATGGTTCTTGAAAAGGTACTTTCGTTAGATATAACAACTTGAGTATGCCACCCCAAACCTAATCTTTAGATTAGGTTTGTTTTCACCACCAAGAAGCATAAAGCGATAAATGTCAAGTGAAATTAGGAACCCCAAACCTAGGTGAAACCGAGGTTTGCAGTGGGTGTGTTGTGTGAATGGTGTCAACTCGACATCCCAAACCAAAGTTTGGTTACCTAACTCTAACAGTAAAATACCACAACTCATTCCACAAAAACAAAAATCAAGCACCAACCATCAACACATCATCAAGGGCAAGCAAATTAACATGGACATTATATCACATTTAGCACAAAGATAACCCACACTTAGCACCTGATACCTCTCTTTAACAAAAAAAAATATAAGAACCCCAAACCTTGGTGAAACCTAGGTTTGGTTTATCTTGGACAAAATCAGCATTATATCAAGAAAATGCAGTAACTTGAACCAAACACCATGATTTTTCTCTTAACAGCAAAATACCCACAACTTCCCCAACAAAAACGGCATTCACTCAAACCAAACAACAAAATCAGTGGAGTTTCTCACATCATTAACACATAAATACATGTACACTTGAAGGATTTCAACAAGTAACTCATAAATGAAGTGTACCTTAAATGGATGTGCAAAAACCCCGACCTTTTAGAGAGGAGACTAAGAATTCATACCTTTGATCTTTAGAAATAGTGGAAGGAGAGTAGAAATTGAAGCTTCTTGGTGGAGTGGATGAAAACCGACTTTAGGAGTGTGTTTGAGAGTGAAAAACGGCTGCACTTGAGTTAGGGTTTGCTAAAATGAGAGAGAGGGCCGAAAATGGGATTTAAATACCTGCAGAGTGTCGGCGCGTTTGGAGGCGCGTTTGGAGACGCGCCAAGAGGCACGCAGCGCACTGGTTGCCTATTCGAACAGAACCTTGAGCAGTTGTAGGCGTGGATGGATCAGCGCAGAGAGGCGCGCAGTGTAAAAGATTTTAACATTCCAGTGGTCTGCGCGGATGAACCAGCGCTGCCAAACGCGCCAGACACTGTTCTTTGTTTTTGCGTTTTCTCAACTCGCTTTCTTTTGGTTAACATCATGAGCGCTTTCAGGAGTCAAAATTATACCTAAAACACACAAAAACAAAAACACGCAAAAACAAAAGAAAGCACACAAAAATAACGAAGAAGGAAACAAAATAAAAATTGCGAATTAACCAATGGTGGGTTGCCTCCCACCCAGCGCGGTATTTCCTGTCGTGGCACGACTTCTCCAATCACTTACTCTCCCGGCTCGTCTAGATATATGCTTGCAATGCTCGGGATCTCACCTCCTAGGTACGGTTTGACTCGTTGTCCGTTCACCTTGAATCTCTGCCCATCAGCTCCTTCTAACTCTACTGCTCCATATGGGAATACTTCTATCACTTTGAACGGGCCAGACCACCGGGACTTTAACTTGCCTGGAAACAAATGCAATCGTGAGTTAAATAATAATACATTCATACCTAGAGTGATTACCTTCTCACGAATGTTCTGGTCGTGGAACTTCTTAGTCTTCTCTTTGTAGATCAAAGCATTTTCGAATGCATCGAGTCTGAGCTCCTCTAGCTCAACCAGCTGCAATAATCTCTTTTTGCCGGCTGCATCTAACTCCATGTTTAGCTGCTTTATTGCCCAAAATGCTCTACATTCCAGTTCCACTTGTAAATGGCATGATTTCCCATATACTAGCCGGTATGGTGTAGTTCCCAAAGGTGTTTTGTATGCAGTCCGGTATGCCCAAAGAGCGTCATCAAGCTTCAGCGACCAATCCTTGCGTGAAGAATTCACCGTTTTCTCTAAAATGTGTTTCAGCTCTCTATTTGAAACTTCTGCCAATCCATTCGCTTGCGGGTGATAAGGTGTGGTTACTCGATGTTTGACTGAGTACTTCTTGAGAACCACATCAAGATACTGGTTGCAAAAATGGCTACCCCCATCACTGATTAAGGCCCGTGGAACCCCAAAGCGTGAAAAGATGTGCTTCCTCAAAAATTTGATCACAACTTTGGAATCATTCGATGGCGTTGCAACTAAAATGTACTCAAAAATTCAACCCATTTGGAGACGTAATCGACCGCAACTAAAATGTACTCATTCCCGTATGAGTTTGGGAACGGCCCCATGAAGTCTAACCCCCATACGTCAAACAATTCTACCTCCATGAATATCTTCATGGGCATTTCATCCTTCTTCGTTACATTGCATGTCCTTTGGCATCGGTCGCATTTGGAAATGAATTCCCTTGTCTCCTTAAACATCGATGGCCAGAAGAATCCGGATTGTAGAATCTTGGCCACCGTTCTATCAGTACTAAAATGGCCGCCACATTCTAATGTATGACAATGGGTAAGAATGTCGTCCTTCTCTTTATCCGGTACACATTTCCGAATCATCCCATCCGCACACATCTTTTATAAGTACTGCTCATCCCAGTAATACCTCTTGGCCTCAAAGAGAAATCTCTTCTTTTGATGAGAGTTCATGTTGTAGGGCACCACTCCTCCTACCAAGAAGTTAACCAAATCTGCATACCATGGTTCGGAATGACTAACCTTAAATAATTGCTCATCCAAGAATGTGTCATTGATGGATGTTTTATCCTTCTTCTCTTCCTCATTACCCACGAGCCTCGACAGGTGATCTGCAACCGTGTTTTATGTCCCCTTTTTGTCTAAGATCTCCAAGTCAAACTCTTGGAGCAGTAACACCCATCTGATGAGTCTCGGCTTTGCATCTTTCTTAGCCATCAAATACTTCAAGGCTGAATGATCCGTGTATACGATTACCTTTCTCCCACCATGTACGATCTGAACTTCTCACACGCATAGACCACCGCTAATAACTCCTTCTCGGTTGTGGCATAGTTGACTTGAGCTTCATCTAAAGTCTTGCTGGCATAATAAATAACGTGCATTCTCTTTTCTTTTCTTTGCCCCAAGACTGCTCTGACTGCTATGTCGCTCGCATCGCACATCACTATGAATGGAAGACTCCAATCGGGTGCTGTAAGAATAGGTGCCGAGATCAACTCCTTTTTCAACCTGTCAAATGCCAAAACACAATCATTAGTAAAATCAAACTTGGCATCTTTTAAGAGTAAAGCACATAAGGGTTTAATGATTTTAGAAAAGTCTTTTATAAACCGCCGGTAGAAACCGGCATGTCCCAAAAAGCTTCGAATCCCTTTGACGGAATTCGGATATGGTAAGTTCTCTATCACCGCCACCTTGGCCTTGTCCACTTCTATCCCCTCTTTTGACACCTTGTGTCCAAGCACTATTCCTTCCGTCACCATAAAGTGACACTTCTCCCAATTCAGAACCAAGCTCGTTTCCTTGCATCTCTTCAAAACAGCCTCCAGATGAGACAAACAAGAGTCAAATGATGGACAAAATATCGAGAAGTCGTCCATAAAGATTTCCATGGTGCGCTCTACCATATCCGAAAAGATCGCCATCATACATCTCTGAAAGGTTGCGGGAGCGTTACATAACCCAAACGGCATCCTCCTATAAGCAAATGTTCCATATGGACATGTAAACGTGGTCTTGTCTTGATCTTCGGGAGCAATCGGTATTTGATTGTATCCCGAATACCCGTCCAAAAAGCAATAATACTCGTGTCCCGCTAGTCTTTCTATCATCTGATCAATGAATGGCAATGAGAAATGGTCTTTCTGGGTGGCGTCGTTCAACCTTCTATAATCAATGCAAACTCCCCACCCCGTGACTGTCCGAGATGGAATGAGTTCATTATTGTTGTTATGAACGACTGTGACACCTCCTTTCTTGGGCACCACTTGAACTGGACTAACCCATGGGCTATCGGGTACTGGATAGATGATTCCAGCATCCAACAACTTTAGGATCTCTTTCTGAACCACTTCCTTCATGTTGGAATTGAGTCTGCATTGAAGTTGGACTACCGGTCGTTGTTCCTTCTCAAGATTTATACGGTGCGTGCAGAAAGTTGGACTTAAGCCTTTTAAATCGGCTATCGTCCATCCAATCGCGGTTTGGTGCTCACGTAGGACCCTCAACAACTTCTCTTTGTCCTCGGATTTCAACTTGGAATAAATGATGACCGGGAGTGTCTCCTTTTCCCCTAAAAAAGCATATTCAAGATGGGATGGTAACTGTTTCAGCTCGAGATTAGGAGGAGTGTGAGATGATGGTTGAGATTTGGGTATTGGCTCACCCAAATCCTCAACAGCCGGTCTTCTTGGGCCTCTATGACTTGGAAATACATTCAGTTGCATCACACTTTCAATTTATGCACCATCTATCGTACCCATGATTACACTTTCCAATTGATCTTGACCAAACTGCACCCCACATGATTCTCTAATCGGAGATTCCAAGACATCTACTCGGTAGCATTCACTGTATTGCATTTTCTGCTTTGCTGCTCGAAAGACATTGAACACGGCTTCTTCTTCTCCCACTCGTAACGTGAGTTTCCCTCCTTTCACATCAATCAACGCTCCTCCCGTGGCTAAGAACGGTCGACCCATAATTAATGGTATATCTATATCCTCATCCATGTCGAGGATCACGAAGTTGACTGGGAGATAAAACTTGTCCACCTTGACCATCACATCTTCAATTACACCATACGGGTACTTGATGGATCTGTCAGCCAGCTGCAATATCACTCTGGTCGGTTGCACCTCTCCAATCCCGAGTTTCCTGAAAATAGACAACGGCATTAGATTAATACTTGCTCCAAGATCACACAAAGCCTTACTAAATTCATAATTGCATATTTGAATAGGGATAGTAAAACTCCCTGTATCTTTGAGCTTCGGGGGAAGCTTGTGCTGAATGATAGCACTGCACTCTTCAGTAAGTGCAACCATGGCATGCTCCTCGATCTTTCTCTTGTTGGAGAGAATATCCTTCAAAAATTTCACATAGGATGGCATCTGCAAAAGGATTGTTAATATGCAGTTTTTTAAACACCTCAAGAAATTTAGCAATGTTTGCATCATCCTTGTAGGCTTTTAGCCTATTGGGATATGGTACCGATGGTGTGACGGGCTTAGTAGGCGCTTTCTTGGGAGCAGTCGCACTCTCCTTTCTTCTTTCACTTTCCGTCTTCTCCATCTCCATTTCTTCATCCATCTTCTCTTCCTCCATGTCCTCCGGTTCAACATCACTCACTTTGGTGTCATTCCTTTCCGGTGAAGGATCTCTCGTAGGATCTCTAACGAGTTGTTTGCCACTCCTCAAACTGTTGGCTTTACATTCTTCTCTACCCTTATTTTCGGGTTGACTTGGAAATTGTCCGGGAGGTCGGGTTTGTAAGGCCTCGGAAATCTGCCCCACTTGTCTTTCTAGCATTCGGATTGAAGCGGTATTCTGATCCGTGGTTGATTTCACTGTGTTCACCGTACCCGCTAATCCTTCAACTGCACCTTCCATCTTTGACATGAATTTCATCATCATGTCTTCCAAACCCGACTTCTTTTCTGAAGATTGCCCTTCATCATATTTCCTCTGATTGTAACCTGGGGGACGATAAACATTGTTAGACTGAAAAGAATTCGAAGAGTTTGAATTATTACCACACTGTTGTTGCTGTTGTTGCTGTTGTTGCTGTTGTTGTTGTTGCTGTCCCATCGTTTCCTTGCCTGGGCCTTGTTGAGGTTGACTCCAAGAAAAGTTATGATGTCGCTTCCATCCCTCGTTATAGGTGTTAGAGAATGGGTCATTCCTCGGCCGATTATTTCGGTTCTGAACAAATTGAACTTGTTCCGGTGATTGATAGTCTTGATGATTCATGAATTGGTCTTGACCACCCATATCATTCTGAACATTCGGTTGAATAGCAGCTCCTCTCATTTGATTAGTCAACGCATTCAGTTGTGCCTTTAGAGCCTTCAACTCTTCTGTTTCTTGCACGCTTGCAACTTTTCTAACAGCGGACCTTGGAGTGGATTAGCTATGTTCTGCTAAGTTCTCTATCAACTCGACCGCTTCCTCATAGGACTTGTTCATTAAGGCTCCACCTGCAGCAGCTGTGAGGTCATTTTTAAATTGAGGATGCAACCCCACATAGAATGTTTGGATAATCATCCACTCTTGTAACCCATGATGTGGACACTTCTTAAGCATCACTTTGTATCTTTCCCATGCCTTGTACAAAGACTCTTGATCCCATTGCGAGAAATGCGTGATGTCGGATAACAGTTGAGTTGTTCGCCCCAGTGGAAAGAACTTGTTGAGAAATGCTGTAACCATATTGTTCCAAGTTCGAATTGACCCCGGTGGTATATTCTCTTCCCAAGTAGTGGCTCGATCCCTCAATGAAAACGGAAACAACCGTATCTTGATCGAATCTTGATCAGCCCCATTCACCTTGAAAGTATTGCATATTTTTTTGAATGCGCGTAAGTGTGCATGGGGGTCTTCAGTTGCTGCACCTCCAAACATGTTCAATTGCACCAATTGGATGGTACCAAGCTTAATTTCAAAATTGTTAGCAACTATCGGAGGTGTATATGGTCCTCGTTGTGCAGCTCCCATGTTTGGGTTGGCGAAATTTCTCATGGGTACCCTTTGTGGTGGCGGCGGTGGATGATTGACATTATGATTGATCCCATTGTTGACATTGTTATTGATGCCATGATTAACATTGTTGTTGTTGCCAACACCATGGTTGACATTGTTGTTGACATTATGGTTGAGACCATGATTCGCATTTGCATTTGGAAGTGGTTGACCATTGTTCAACGGAGGACCATTGTTGTTGGGCATCCCCTCTTCCCAATCATCTTGAACGTAGATGTTGACGTCGGCCATTCTGTTTCGTGCTTGTCTTCTCAGATCTCTGGAGGTTCGTTCTATTTCCGGGTCGATCGGTACTAACTCCCGAAATAGTCTCCTTCTTGGCATAAACCAAGAGGTAACCTGAAACGGAGAGGATAGAATCTCAAAACTCGAATATAAATGAACTTTCAAAGTAGATTATAATAAAATAAAAACAGGGTGTCTAATGTAATAATTTCTACAGCTGGTAGTGATATTCACACAAAACAGGTTCCCCGGCAACGGCGCCAAAAACTTGATAGGTGGGTTTACACCCCCCCTAAATCTACCGCAAGTGTACGGGTCGAATCAAGTAATAGTACTTAGAAAGTACGAGTATCGAACAAAAGGAACCAGGTGTCAAGTACCACAATGACGGTATATATTATTAACCAGACGAATGCAAAATGATTTGGTTTGTTTATTATCGGAACGCGAATTAAAACTTTAATTAATTCAGATAAGAGAAGGAGTTGGAGGGTTGGAATCCTCAGGTAAACAATCACTTAACTCACAGATTTGACACGATTGAAATAACTTCAGGATGACATGCATAATCACATTCCATCACTGTACTCTATCAAGCTATAGCAAATATCATCCAACACATTGTATCATCATTCGATCTTAACAAAAGTAATTGAACAATCAGTAATTAAAAGCCACAAGGAATGAATTATCATATTGCTATCTCAAATTCAACCAAGACATGAAAGATTAATCAAACCTCAAAACGTTTCTCAAAGGTTAAAGATTCATAGAATCAAATAATAGTTGATCGAACTATTACAAGCATTAAGAACAATCTTACATGTGTCATCCATCTATATCAAATCAACCATACCTACTGTAAAGCTAAATAATTATCCAACCACGATTCAAACCAACCCCCCAACATGAACGGATTAGTTCATATTGGGGGTTCCAAAACTCAGAAATGACAAGATTAAAACGAAAGCAAACATGTTTGTTCTACAGGAAATGAAAACTAAAGACTCCCTGAAAAGCTTAAGCCGCCGATGGACGTACTCAATTCGCCTTGTGATTCTTGTTACTTGGTGTTTCTAGCCTTCTACTTGCCTTCAAAGATCGCCTCTTAGCTCCCAAAATCTCCCAGAAAGAGTCCCAAGACGTAACTGATGATAAATTTCCTCAACCCTAGCCGACATAAAGAATAAAACGCTTACGGGCTTGGCGCATATGGTGGCGCGTATGGAACCGCGCCTGGAAATGCGCAGAGGACTGGATAATGTGGGGGTAGAGGGATACGCGTCTGGTGGCGCGTATGGAGTAGCGCAGGCAGGCGCGCCGGCCACTGTTTGGTCCTAAAATATGATTTTCTCTTTTTCGCTCAGTGAAGTTGCCAACTTGCTCCAATTGATCCAAAAACTCTTCCTTCATCATTGTTTCATAAAAACCTGTACTTACTCACAAAAACCATTAAATTCTACTATTTTACTTGGAAACTCACAACTAACTGACCGATTTCGGGATCAAAATAATTTCGTAAAACGGCATTATCAATAGCCCAGGAATTTCCCGGCACTGACACCAAAGGAACACTTCGTCGGGTTGAGCTTCATGCTATACTTTCGGAGGATGTCGAACGACTGCCTTAAATGCTCGTCGTGGTCAACTGCTTGCTTCGACTTGATGAGCATGTCGTCGATATACACCTCTATCGTGTCGCCAAGATGGTTTTTGAACATTTTATTCACCAGACGCTGATAGGTAGAACCTGCATTTTTTAAACCGAACGACATACCTTTATAACGATAAATACCTCGATCTGTCATGAATGCAGTTTTCTCCTGGTCCTCGACGTGCATCAGGATTTTATTGTATCCAGAATAAGCATCCATGAACGCCAATAGTTCTTGTCCTGCTGTCGCGTCGACCATGGCATCGATTTGTGGCAATGGAAATGGGTCTTTCGGACAAGCTTCGTTGAGATCTGTGAAATCGATGCAGACCCTCTATTTGCCATTTTTCTTATGAACGACCACGACGTTGGCAAGCCAGTCGGGGTACTTCACTTCTCAGATTTTCCCTGTCTTGGGGAGGTTGTCGACCTCGTCATTTATCACCTTATTCCTTTCAGGAGCAAATTTCTGTCGCTTTTGTTTGATAGGCTTAAATGACGGGTCGACATTGAGCTTGTGGGAAATGACGCGGGGGTCTATGCCGACCATGTCTTCGTGCGACCATGCAAAGCAGTCGGCGTGTTCCTGCAAAAAGGTTATTAGTTTTTCTTTAAGGCAACGATCTATAGACGAACCTATAAAGACTTTCTGGTCAAGCTTGCTCTTGTCTAGGACGGCCTCCTCCAGGCGATAGTCGTCGGCTGTCCCAGGAGCATCCTGGACCTGTAATTGCTAGATGGCCTGCTTCTGCGGCTTCAGGGTCGTCTTGTAGCAGTCACGGGCGACTTTCGGCTCACTTTTGATCTCCTTGACTCCCCACGGCGTAAGGAATTTAATGGTCTGATGATACGTCGAGGGAACGGCTTTCATGTCATGGATCCATGGTCGACCTAAGATGATGTTATAGGCTGACGAGCAATCGATGACGTTGAACTTTGTCGCCTTGTTGATTCCTCCGGCATAGATAGGCAGGGTGATCTCTCCAAAGGTATTCGTCGCGTCTCCATTGAAACCGACCAAGGTTGTCGAGCGTCGGGTGATTTCCGATCGATCGATTCCCAAGGCCTTGATGGTATCAAGGAAGATGACGTTCGTTGAACTGCCTCCGTCAACCAAGACGCGTCGTGTTAAACAATTACCAATTGTGAGTTGAATGATCAACCCGTTGTTAATGCCAAAAATCGTCCAAAAGGATAACTTAAGGTTGATTGTGGAATTTAACAACTAAAGAAAGGAATCTTTTGACAAAGCGTGCGACGAAGACAGAAATATAAATGAGACAGAATTTGGTGACGCGGAAAAAACCTCAACGAGGAAAAAACCCGCGGACGACTGTGGAAGTCGTCGTTGCACTATGGTCGCCAAACAGGGGCGATATCCTTATGTTTCGGGTGTCGATCGTACAGAGATTACAATACAAATCAAAGAAAGACTTTAAATGTAAAGTAACAAGTGTTTCGAATGTAAAAACAATGTGCGTTGTGTGTAAAAATGAAGTGTCTTGCGTGAATGTCGTGCGTCGAGAGCGATTCTTCGAGAGAGAATTCCTTGCTTCGAGTGTTCTTCAGAGTTCAGATGATTGTGTGATGCCCCTTGAAATGACGATTGAGCCTGGCTTTTATAGTCTTCGGGTGCTTTAATTGACTCATTAAGTGCTTCGATAACTGCTGTAACGCTTGCTGGATTAAATGCTCATAACTGACCTTGTCGGTTATAGCCGTTGGTCATCAATGACATGGATTCCTGCATTAAACACTGAACAAATGTAACAGAAATAATGCAAGTTAGTTGGTCGAGGTCGCAAGGTCCCATGTGACGGTCGTGTGAACTAGACGACGTCATGGTCGAGTGTCATGAGGTGAATAACTTTCGATTTCAACTTTAATCAGGGGATAAAGTACTATGATTTTACCTTACTATGGAAAATAGAACTAAGTGTTTTCCTTACCTTGGTCGTGGTCGAGACTGGTGAAATTTTACCCAAACAGTTTGCCCCCAAATTTTGAAAATAGAATGGCAAATTCAAATTTTAAATTTTGTCAGTCGGACGTCTAGGATCGTGATACGTGTCGAAAGTTACCTTAGTTGTCTTGGAACTGGATCGGTTCAATTCTAATTTAAAGGGGGAAGTCGAAAAGAGGATATGATCGTGACGTCACGTTGACGTACGATTATGCCTAGCAGCTGTCATTGCCAGGTGTCGACGATCCGTGTGGTCATACGAAAACACAAGGGCATGTGTCGATCATCGAGGGACTCGACCTGACACGATCGTTTACATAAATAGAGACCCGCTACGGATCATTTCCATTTTACGCTTTCAGTGAGTTTTAGAAAGAGATTCTTCCTGATTTTCTTGCCGTTCTTCGTTCAACCCTTTCCAAACCTGTCAAGAATCTTCGACACAGTTAGGATTTTCGAGGTCTAGAGCGCCTATATAAGGTACAATTTCTTTGATCTTTTTAAGTCTTTTTAGAAATGTCGACGGAACCCGAAAGTTCTATTCGAGAACAATCGGATCTCGATGACCTTAGAAGTCTCGCAAACATCCCTGCGGGGGTTAAATTAATTCGGGCAGGTCAGACTCGACCGAATAAGTGTCCCGAGGGGTATATCTTGATATACGAATATCCCTTTAAGATAGGTTTCGAATGGCCCTACTCGCCGTTAGCTAAGGATTTTATGCTAGAATTCGACTTAGCACCAGGCCAACTAATGCCCCAGTTCTGGCGAGTTGTACAAGTGATCGAGCGCCTTAGTGAAAAATGGGAATCTCCCATGAATGTACGCGACCTCCTCTTGGCTTATCAAGTCAAGAAGGACGGATGTCATCGTTGTAGTTTGTATTCTAGGTATAAGGGCGATCGTACCTTGGTCCTAAAGACTGCTGTAAACGATCGTAAATGGAAGACCAGTTACGCATTCGTGCATAAGTCGACTCTCGATTCTGAGAGCGGTTGGATTAGGGTCGGCTGGAATATGTCGGGTACGATTTTTCTAGCCTTTTGTCGTATGTCGCGTGTTACTTTTCTACTTATTTCTGACATGTTTTCTCCGTATCGACAGAAATAAAGTTTGAGGACGTAAAGCCCTATGCTAACTCTCAAGCGAAGGCCGACGCATTCTTGGCGTTCAGCGTTGTAGAACGGTCATTTTTCATACGACAGTTAGTGGACAACGACGAAGATTTGGTATATTTAGGAGAGAATCGGGGGTAGAAACTTGAGGAGGAAGAAGAAGAAGAGGAGATAGAGGAAAAGTCGAGAGAAGAAGGAGAAATGACCGGTAAGTGTACCTTCACATTCCCTTCTGCTTAATCTTAATCTTTTTCTCTTATGCCTTTTGTAACACTTCTTTCCTTTTTTGGTTTCCAGGAGAATCTCAGCCAAAGATGTCGACTGTCTCTGCTAAAATAGCAGCTCAGCTTGAGCTTACCCGTAAAGGCAAAGAAAAGAGACAAAGGACCTCGACCACTGGGTCGGGGGTTTTACCGAAGACAAGAATGACGATCCCGAGGGAACCATCTTCGGGGGTTGATGACTCGTCGAGAGTCGTTACGCCTGAGAAGGCGAAGGTCGCATCGCCTATGAAGACGAAGACACCTTCTAGTGCAATTGCTGCGACACCTCCGGCGAAAATAGCAAAGTCCCCATCTACTGTGTCGATCCCTCCGTCGGCCGACAAGGGCAAGGATCACACGACGGGGGAGGCCAAGGTCACGACGGTTAACTTTACGTTGCCGTCGGACTTTATGGTCGATAATGTCCTAGACGGGACAAACCTGTTTCCTCATTTGGGGAAATATCTGCTCCCCTCTTTCAAGGAGCGTTTCGAGGGGTTCCCAATCGAGGAGACATGAGCCCATGTCGCCGGGATGGCGTTAATGGTAAGCCTTTCTTTCAAGACTTGTTTTATTTTGTTGATGTCTACGTTGTCGTATGTTTATTAACAATGCTTGTTTTATGTTTCTACAGGCGTTCCAGTCTTCCCTTGCCTTGCATGCCGAGACGGCAAAGATAAAGGGTCTAGTGTCTGCTGCTCATGAGAGGGGGAACGCGGCTTTGGACAGGGCGAACGTCGCCGTAGAGCATGAAGAGACTATGTTAAAACGTCTCGACGAGGCCCTAAAAGAGTTAGAGGCCGTCGGACGTGCAAAGGATGAGGCAAACCATCGCCTGACGCAGTCCCTCTCCATGATTGCCGATCAGAGGGAGGAGATGGACAAGATTAAGGAATCCTTGGCTGCGACCGCAAAGGAAGCTGAGGATTCCAAGTCCAAGGTGACGGGTCTGGAGAAAGAGGTGAAGGATCTCAAAGACGAGGTTAAGACCGTCTTTGCTTTGGCTTGCCTGACTGCCAGGGCGGCGATCATGAGGCAACATTTGTTGGGGAAGAATCCTCTTGCATCGGTATCGGAGGAGCTTGCCGTCTACCTGAGGGATGTCGGATCTGCGAGATATCTCGACTCAGATGACGAAAAGGAGATCGAGGAGGAGGAAATGGACGAAGGTCCAACGGGTGAGGTCTCTGGTAAGGATGAAACTGACGTTCCTCCTCAGCCTTAGGAAGTTTTTGATTTTTGCTCTGATCACTCGACCGTTGGTGGTCCAGTCGTTTGTAATTGATCGTTTGATGGAATTTACATTACTTGTGAACTTGTGCATTACTTTATTGTCAATCAATAAACAAACATCGAGCGTAATACCGATCGTACGATAATAAACATAAGTCATATATAACAAACGTAGGTACGTGCGACGAAGGCATTTATTGAAAGATAACGATTAAAACATAAATCGTGTAAGCAAACATATGTACATGCGTTCGAAGCATTCATTCAGAACATGAGATTTTTCTAAGTTTAAAACACTTAGATCGTGGATCGATCGTTCGATTAAATCGTGTTGTGAATCTGAATCATGCGTCCATGCGACAAGGTAGTTAAGTCGTACAGTTGACCCGATTACTTATGTTATGCGATCCTGCGAAGTCATGTGATAGACTTAATAATTTATGTCGTGCGACCCTGCGATAAAATATCGTCAGAGGTTGGTCATTGGCTAACCAACGACCCTCCGATGCTTAAGTCAGTAACCGTCGAGGTGAATAAAAAATCGTATGAGAGAAAAGGGGTTTAAAAGAAATACCTTTTTAGATGTATTGCATTCCAGCTACGTGGGATGTCTTGATTGTCGAGGGTTTTGAGCCGATAGGCACCTTTACCCATGACTTCAGAGATACGATAAGGACCTTCCCACTTAATTGAAAGCTTACCTGCATTGATCTCTTGAGTGCTTTGGAACACTCGACGGAGGACGTAGTCGCCTTCTTGAAAGACTTTGACTTTGACATTCTTATTGAATTGTCGCTCGACCGCTTGCTTCTGTGACGCCATTCTAATCAAGGCTGATTCTCTGAGCTCTTCGAGGGCGTCGAGGTCATAACTTAAATCGGCCAGGTTATGATCGATGGAAGTATGCCTCGAAGTTGGGAGTTGGACCTCGACCGGCAGGACTGCTTCGCAATCGTAGACTAGAGAGAAAGGGGTTTGTCATGTGGACGTGTGTGGTGTCGTGCGATTTGCCCACAGGACCGAAGGGAGTTCTTCGACCCACTTTCTTTTTGTAGCATTTAACCTTTTCTTGATCGAAGAAATAATGGTTTTATTGCTTGACTCAGCAATTCCATTTGCTTGGGGATATCTGGGGGTCGAGGTCGTCAGCTTGATGTTTCGGTCTTCACAGAACTGTTGAGTCCTGCTGCTTATGAACTGGGACCCATTGTCGCAGACAATTTCGGATGGAATCCCAAACCTGCATATGATGTTAGTCTGGATAAAAGAGACAACTTCTTTGTCCCGTACTTGGGAAAATGCAGCCGCTTCGACCCATTTAGAAAAATAATCTGTAAGTACAAGGAGTAATACCTTTTGCCCTGGAACAGGTGGTAGCTTACCGACAATATCCACTCCCCACCTCATGAAGGGCCATGGGATAAGTGTCGAGTGTAAAGGTTTATGAGACATACCTGAATGTCGTTGACAGGGGTCACAGTTCTAGACATACCTGACAGCGTCTTGTCGCAGTGTCGGCCAAAAATATCCCTGTCAAGAGATACGATTAGCCAAACTGCGACCTCCTGAGTGATTGCCACACTCTCCATCATGCATTTCTTGAAGGATTTTCGGAACTTGACTTTTGCTGATGACGCATCTTAGGTTTAAGCATGTCGATGATTGTTGATAGAGCCTATCTCCGATCATGACATACTTGGACGCTTTGAATTTGATCTTCCGAGCTTCCATCTTGTCTTCCGGGAGTTGGTCGTGCATAAGGAAATTTCGGATGTCGCACGACCAATCATTTTCTTGGTCTTCGATCTGGATGACGTCGACGTTTTCGATGGACGATGTGCCAGATGGATCATGGGAATGCTATTGAATATTGGTTCGACCAACGCAGATCCAAGGTTTGCTAAAGCGTCGGCTTGAGTCTTCTGGTCCCTTGGAATCTGTTCAACAGAAAAAGATTTAAACTTTTAGGAATTTTCTTTTGCTACTTTTAGGTACGCTGTCATCTTTGAATACTTGGCCGCGAATTCTCTATTGATCTGGTTCACCACCAGAAGAGAATCGCTTTTGACATGTAGCGCGGTTGCCCCCGAGTCGTGGGCCATATTCATTCCCACGATCAAGGCTTCATACTCAGCTTCGTTGTTGGTGGTTTTGAAGTTGCATCGGACTGAATATACCATCTTTCCCCCTGTGGCGACTTTAAGACGACGCCTAGTCCTGAGCCCCTAATGTTGGATGAACCGTCGATATACAGAATCCAAGGTATGTCGTCGTGAGTCGCCACAGTTGACACTTCGAGCTCTGCTTCTTTCTCCAATTCAGGGCTGAAATCAGCAATAAAATCCGCCAAGGCTTGCGATTTGATCGTGGTCTTGGGTTTGAAATCGATATCGTAACTGCTGAGATATAAACTCCATTTAGCCAAACGACCTGTCAGCTCAGCTTTACTCAAGACAGACTTAAGAGAAACGTTAGTCACGACAGTGATAGGATGTGATTCAAAATAGTGTCGTAATTTCTTGGCAGTTGTGACTAGCGATAAAAGCAATTTTTCCATAGAGGAATACCTGGTTTCTGTGTCCAAGAGAGACTTACTTACATAGTAGATCGACAGTTGCTGCTTTTCATCTTCTCACGTCAGGACGGCACTTACGGCGTTAGGACTAACAGTCAAATACAGTTGCAGGACCTCATGGTCATCGGGTTTTGATAACAAAGGAGGCGATGTCATATACTCCTTTAGTTTTTGCAATGCTTGCTCGTGGTCGTTAGTCCAGTCGAAGCCTTTGTTTTTCCTGAGGATGTTATAGAATAAATGACATCTATCTGAGGATCGAAAGATAAGCGTGTTCAGGGCAGCCACCCGACCAGTGAGCATTTGGACCTCTTTGAAATTTCTAGGAGATTTAATCTCGATGATGCCTTGATCTGGTCGAGGTTGGCTTCGATTCCTCGTCGAGTGACCATGTAGCCCAGGAATTTTCCGGCATTGACACCAAAGGAACACTTCGTCGGGTTGAGCTTCATTTTTTATTTACGAAGGATATCGAACGACTGCCTCAAATGTTCGACGTGGTCGACTGCTTGCTTCGACTTGACGAGCATGTCGTCGATATAAACTTCCATCGTGTTGCCGAGGTGATCTTTGAACATCTTATTCACCAGACGCTGGTAGGTAGAACTTGCATTTTTAAGTCCAAAAGGTATAACTTTGTAACAGTAAATACCTCGGTTAGTCATGAACGCAGTTTTCTCCTGGTCCTCAGCGTGCATCAGGATCTGATTGTATCCAGAATAAGCATCTATGAACGTCAATAGTTCATGTCCTGCTGTCGCGTCGCCCATGGCATCGATATATGGCAACGGGAAAGGATCTTTTGGACAGGCTTTGTTGAGATCTGTAAAATCAATACAGACCCTCCATTTGCCATTTTTCTTTGCCACGACAACGACATTAGCAAGCCAATCGGGGTACTTAACTTCTCGAATTTTCCCTGTCTTGAGGAGGTTGTCGACTTCATCATTTATCACCTTATTTCTTTCAGGAGCAAATTTTCGCCGCTTTTTCTTAACAGTTTTGAATGATGAGTCCACATTGAGCTTATGGGAAATGACACTAGGATCTATGCCGACCATGTCTTCATCGACATGTTCCTGCAAAAAAAGATATGAATTTTTCCTTAAGGCATGGATCGAGGGATGATCCTACGAGGACTTTCTGGTCAGGCTTGCTCTGGTCCAGGACGACTTCCTCCAGACGATAGTCGTCAACTATCCCAGGAGCATCTTGTGCATTCTGAAGTTCTCCATGCATCTGGGCAACGACTTGCTCTTGGCTTCCGTTACCTGCCATTTTGCTGAAAACAGAAAAGATGGAACTCCAAGAAACCGTTAGTAAAACGCACGTTTGTCGAATATTTTCTCTAGATGGGGTCCCACGGATGGCGCCAAACTGTTAATGCCAAAAATCGTCCAAAAGGATAACTTAAGGTTGATTGTGGAATTTAACAACTAAAGAAAGGAATCTTTTGACAAAGCGTACGACGAAGACAGAAATATAAATGAGACAAAGAATTTGGTGATGCGGGGAAAACCTCACCAAGGAAAAAACCCGCGGACGACTGTGGAAGTCGTCGCTGCACTATGGTCACCAAACAGGGGCGATATCCTTATGTTTCGGGTGTTGATCGTACAGAGATTACAATACAAATGAAAGAAAGTCTTTAAATGTAAAGTAACAAGTTTTTCGAATGTAAAAACAATGTGCGTCGTGTGTAAAAATGAAGTGTCTTGCGTGAATGTCATGCGTCGAGAGCAATTCTTCGAGAGAGAATTCCTTGCTTCGAGTGTTCTTCATAGTTCAGATGATTGTGTGATGCCCCTTGAAATGATGATTGAGCCTGGCTTTTATAGTCTTCGGGTGCTTTAATTGACTCATTAAGTGCTTCGATAACTGCCGTAACGCTTGTTGGATTAAATGCTCATAACTGACCTTGTCGGTTATAGCCGTTGGTCATCAATGACATGGATTCCTGCATTAAACATTGAACAAACGTAACAAAAATAATGCACATTAGTTGGTCGAGGTCGGAAGGTCCCATGCGATGGTTGTATGAACTAGACGATGTCATGGTCGAGTTTCGTGAGGTGAATAACTTTCGATTTCAACTTTAATCAGGGGATAAAGTACTATGATTTTACCTTACTATGGAAAAGGGAAATACGTGTTTTACTTACCTTGGTCGTGGTCGAGACTGGTGAAATTTTACACAAACACCCGTCATGGTGTTTTTGATACGAATCGCCGAGGTCGTCTTGGTCGAATGTGATCTTCATGGCTTCTAACTCTAGATCTCTTTTGGGCCTTGATGAACGAGGGGTAGGTCGATCATCAAGTGCTTGGCTGGCGTGACGTTTGGCTGCGGAATACGTCAGACCGCACACATCGGAACCACCAGTTAGGCAGTTGATGACCTTTGCATGCTCGGGAGTCGGTGGTCGAACGTCGTTTGCTGGAGTAACGACGTTGTCGATGATATCTTTGAGGTTGCCCTTCGGGACGTGATATGCTAGCTCCTTTTTGAGAGCTATGCAGTCGTATGTCGCATGGCCGTGATCGACATGTAAGTCGCACCACTTTGACTTATCTTTCTTACCATAATCTTTGTCGGACTTCTTCGGCCACCGGATGGTCGCCTGGACGGTCTTCAGGGCCTCGACCAAGGCCTTAGTAGTTCCTTTGAATCCGTAGGATGATATCTTAGGATACTGAGGAAATTTGGTCGCAGTCTTGAACTCCGCCTTCGTCTTGAATCGGACGTTCGAGATTTGTCGTGTAGGCTCCGACTTGGATACTGCCTTCGTTTTAAACTCTGGTTTCTTTACACTTAGCGACCTCTTATCGTCAGTGTGCTTTCGACAAAAAGCAGCGTCGTCTTCCACCCTCATATAAGCTAGGGTTCTCGCTCGGACATCTTCGAAATTCTTTGGGGGGGGGGGGGGGTATTTGGTCAGATCGGTGTACAGACCCGAACTGTCGTCTAGACCACGTTTGTAGGCTTCGATTGCGGTCTTGACGTCGCAGTTACGGGCACTGATCATCTCTGCAATGAACCTGTTGAAATAACTCCAGATGGATTCACCGGTCTTCTGCACGACATAATACAAGTCGCTGGATTGCTTCTCCATCTTCGACAACTGGCGAATTGCTGGGAGAACTGGTTGACTAACTCAGCGAACGACCCGATGGATTTGGGTTTGAGATTAATCAACCATTGAAGGGCATGACCCGTGAGGGTTTCCCCGAAACTCTTGCACATGCAAACTTCTTGGTACATATGCGGGATCGAGACCGTCCACATTAGCTGCTTATACTGCGCGATGTGCTCCGTTGGATCGGTTACCCCCGAATACTTGGGCGTGAAAGCGGGGATATTATATTTCTCTGGGACGTCGACTGTCACGATCGTGTCAACGAAAGGCGACGCCTGATACCCTGAGCGAGGCTCGACGTCGACGGGCACGGCTGCCCCCGGTAGCTTAGCGAGCAAAGATAGGACACGCTCATTCTAATCTTCCAACATCTTCAACCGCTGAGCGACGGGTTCGTTAGGATCGGAATTCGCACCTGCTGGAGGGTTAACTCCCAAACTGGTGCCGTTTCCGTACGACAAACCATTGGTGTCCCCGTTAAAAGGGACGAAATACGGTTGAGACCCATTGTGCAGGGGTGGTGGCCTCAAATGTTGTGGAGGAATCGACCTGAACTGGGGATTTGGGATGAATGACCCCTGCTGCTAGTTCTGCATGAATGGATCTTGCTGCTGACTCTGACCGAACGGTCCTGGTCCTGGATTCTGCACGAATGGACCCGAACTTGGATTCTGACCGAATGGAGCGGATCCTGGGTTCTGACCGAACGGTCCTGGACCTGGATTCTGAACGAATGGTCTTGGACCGTTCTGTGGTCCGAATGGATTCCTGAGTCGCGCGATTTCCTCAGCTGCTCTTTGACTTTGCTTAGCAAGGGCATCGATCTGATGGCGTGCATTTTCCAACTGCCAATGCAGCTGGGCTATGATTTGCTCTTGATTTCCATGACCTGCCATTTTCCTGAAACAAAGAAAAGAGGAAACTCCAAGAAATCATTAGTAAGACGCACGTTTGTCGAAGATTTTTCTCCAGATGAGGCCCCACGGTGGGCGCCAAACTGTTAATGCCAAAAATCGTCTAGAGGGATAACTTAAGGTTGATTGTGGAGCTTAACAACTAAAGATATAAATCGTTCGACAAACAGTACGACTAAGACAAAAAATGTAAACGAGATAAAAGATTTTGGTGACGCGGGAAAAACCTCAACGAGGAAAAAACCCGCGGACGACTGTGGGTGTCGTCGCTGCACTATGGTCGCCAATCAGGGGCGACGTCCTTGTGTTTCAAGTGTCGAGAGTACAATGGTTACAATACAAATTATAGAAAAGACTTTAAATGTAAAATAAACAGGTATATCGAATGTAAAAACTATTGCGTCGTGTATAAGGACTGTGCATCGTGCGTCGTGCGTCATCTGCTTGACAAAGAGTACTTCGATACTTAGAAACTTTCAGTGTGCTTGTAAGTGCTTCAGGGGTTCAATTGTGCGCAAGTGAAGTGTGAGCCTTTATTTATATATCCTTTGAAACTTTGAATGATCCCGTGAAAGTAGGAATAACGGTCGTAACGACTGCTGGGATTAATGCTCGTAATTGCCCTTGTCAGTTATGTCCGTTGGCCATTAATGGAGTTGATCCTGCATTAAACATAGAGATCATAACAGTTATCACACGTTAGTCGGTCGAGGTCGTAAGGTCTCTTACGACTGTCGTGTGAGCTAGACTACGTCATAGTCGAGTGTCGTGAGTAACTTTTAGGTCTGATAAAAAAAGCATTGTGTAAGAAATATGTGTTCTTTTCACGGTCGTGGTCGAGACTGGTAAAATTTTACCCAAACAATAAGGTATTAAGTCTATTACACGACTTAAGTACATTTTCGTAGGATCGCACGACATAGGCAACCAGACCTACCATACGACTTGATTGCACGATTACAGGAACACATGACCCACATTTGTCGTACGATCTAAGTTTTCTAACTTAGAAAAATTATCATGTTTTGGGTGAATGCATTAGTCGCACGTACCTGTATTTGCTTTTAATCAGTATATTGGATGCCTATGTCGCAAGTCCTTATGTTCATTTCTTATATGATGTATGTTTACTTGGTGGATTTCACGATTGATATTGTATTTACTTACAAAATGAATAAGACAAAAGTAATGCACGAGTTCAAAAGAAAGATATTTTTCATTCACCAGTAGTCGATTACATCCAAACGACTCGACCACCAACGGTCGATCAATAAAAGACAAAAACTAAAGTTTCCTAAGGTTGGGGAGGATCGTCGGCCGCATCCTTGCCAGAAGCTTCGCCTTTGAAGCCCTCGTCCATCTCCTCCTCCTCGACCTCCTTCTCGTCATCCGAGTCGAGGTCTCTTTCAGATCCGACGCTCGACAAGTAGAACGACAACTCTTCCGACGCAGAGGCAAGAGGATTGTTGCCCAACAGGTGCTGTCGCATGATCGCCGCTCGTGCAGTCAATCGAGCAAGGGTGAAGACGGACTTCAGCTCGTCCCTCAGGTCCTTCACCTCTCCTTCTAGCTCCGACACCTTGGATTTGGAATCATTGGCTTCTTTTTCATTCGCAGCCAATGACTCTTTTGTCCTGTCTAGCTCAGCCCTCGAATTGGCAATCAGGGTCAGGGCCTACTTGAGGCGTCCTCTCGACTCGTCTCTTTCACGTTCAACGACCTCTAAGTCGTTCTGGGCGTCGTCGAGCCGCCCAGACAAGGCCTCGATGCGTGCTAGGGCGACCTTCTCTCTCTCCAATGTCGCCTTCTCTCTTTCGAGAGCTGCGGACACTAAACCCCTTGTCTTCTCCATTTCGGAGTACAGAGCAAGGGAGGACTGGAACGCCTAAAAAATACACAAGATACAGGTTAGTAAACACCCGACAAAGTTACAAAAATCAAAAAGACAAGTTTTAAGAAAACTTACCATAAAGGCGAGTCCAGCAACGTGGGATCCCGTCTCCTCGACCGGGATTCCCTGGAAACGCTCCCTGAAAGAGGGGAGCTGATACTTCCCCAGATGAGGAAACAGCTTCGTGCCGTCTAGGACGTTATCCGCCATGAAGTCCGACGGCAACGTAAAGTTAAATAGCGTGACTTCAGCCTCTCCCGTCGCATGACCCTTGCCCTTGTCGGCCGACAAAGGGGTCGACGTGGCAGACGGAGACACCTCCGTTTTTGCCGGAGGCGCAGAGCTGACAGGCGTCGCGTCAATCGCATCAGAATACGTCCTCGTCTTCATCGGAGATGCGACCGATATCTCAACGAGTCGCCTCCCTTTGAATACGGTTCCCTCGGGACCCTCATCTTCGTCCTCTTCAAAACCCCCGACCTAGTGGTCGAGGTCCCCTTCCTTTTCTCCCTGCCCCTGCGGGCCAGTTCAGCTTGGGCTGCCTTCTTGGCAGCCACATATGACATCCTCGCATGAGATTCCCCTGGAAAAAACAAAGGAAAAAGAAAGAGCGTTACACGACTGAAATAGTGGAAAGATTAAGTCGAGCAGAAAAGAACAAGGTACACTTACCAGTCATCTCTTCTTCTTCTTCTCTTGGCTCTTCTCTCTCCTCTGCTCATCCTTCCTCTTCTTTCGTCTCTTCCTCTCGGTTCTGTCCCAGGAAGACCACGTCCTCATCGTCCTCGTCCACGAGATGTCGTGTAACGAACGACCGATCGTCGACGCTGTACTCCAGAAATCTATTGATCTTGGCTTGAGAGTTGGCGTAGGGCTTCACGTCCTCAAACTTGATGTCTGTGAAAAAAGAAGAGAAGGTAAGTAAAAACACAAATCGACAAAATATAATATAAGACGTACGACAAAGCTAAAGAATCTCACCCGCCATATTCCAGCCGGCCCTGATCCAGTCGCTCTCAGGGTCGAGTGTCGCTACGCGCACAAACGCGTACATGGCTTTCCACTTACGGTCGTTGACCGCAGTTTTTAAGACCAAGGTACGATCGCCCTTGAACCTCGAAAAGAGGCTGTAGCGACGATACCCATCCATTTTGACCTGATAGGCCGTCAAGAGACCGCGCACGTTCATGGGAGAATCCCAGTCTTTGGTAAGTCGTTCGACGACCTGGATGACACGCCATAATTGGGGCATCAACTGCCCCGGGGAGAGGTCGAACTCACACATGAACGACTTTGCTAAAGGGGTGTATGGCCACTGGAATCCTATTTTAAACGGATATTCGTATATCACGAAATACCCGTAGGGACACATCTCCGGTCGAATCTGACCTGCCCTACTCAATGCAATCCCCGCAGGGATTTGTGCTAGTTTCCTAAGAAAATCGAGATCATCTTGATCTCGAATAGAACTCGCAGGCTCGGTTGCCATTGCTAAACCAGTGAGCCAAATCTTTAGATCAGACAGAGCAAAGATATCCCAGTTCTTCCTAGGCTTTCTAGCTATGGACTTGCGGCGCATAAAAAGGAGAAGGAGTTGTACCTTATATAGACGCTCTAAATCCTCGAAAACTCTAAGTCGATTTAAGATTTTGCAGGTTTTGGAATGGATTTGCTGAAAGATAGCAAAAATCGAAGAAGAAAATAAGCTATAAAGGTTTCTGAAAGCGTAAACTGGAAAAGATCCGCCGAGGGTCTATATTTATGTAAACGATCGTGTCAGGTCGAGTCACTCAATGATCGACACGTGGCCATGCCTTTTCGAATACTCGACGGATCGTCGACACCTGGCATCCATAGCTGTCAAGCATGATCGCACGTCAGCATGACGTCACGATCTTATCCTCTTTTCAACTTCCTATTCGGTTGGAATTGGACCGATTCAGTTCCTAAGCAACTGAATCGACTTTCGACACGTGTCACGACCCCAGACGTCTTTCTGACAAAAATTTAAAAATTCGAAATTTGAATTTGCCACTCTACTTTTAAATTTTAGTGGCAAACTGCTTTGGTAAAATTTTATTAACCTTGACCACGACCGAAAAAGGAAAAGACACTTTTTATACGACGCATTTAATGATAAGATAAAATCATACACACTCAATATCCTTATCACGACACTCGACCATAACGTCGTCCAACTCACATGACCGTCGTAAGATACCTTGCGACCTCGACCGACTAACATACGACACAACTGTTATGTTTTCTCTATTTAATGCAGGATCAAAGATATTAATGCCCAACGGCTATAACCGAAAGGATCATTATGAATATTAACTCTCCAAAGCCGTTACGACCGTTACTCCAACTTTTATGGGGTCATTTAAAGCTGTGAGGGCTATATAAGCGAAGATCCCAACCACATTTGCGGGCATCCGAATTGCAGAACACTCACTGCATAGCAAAACAAATTCGAAGCAAAGAACTCTCTCTTGAAAAACCGCTCACGACGCACGACACATTGTTTCCACACACGACACACGTGTTTACCTTACTAATTAAGCTATTTCTATTATTTGTATCGTAAACACTTGTACTCTCGACACTTGGAACATAAGGACGTCTCCCCTGTTTGGCGATCATAGTGCATCAACGACCTCCACTGTCGTCCGCGGGTTTTTTCCTCGTTGAGCTTTTTCCCGCGTCACCAAAATTTCTCTCGTTTACTTTACTTTTTGTCTTTGTCGCATAGTTTTGTCGAACGATTCCATTCTTTAGTTGTTAAGCTCCATAATCAACCTTAAGTTATCCTTTTGGACGATTTTTGACATTAACAAGAAGGATTTGAAATCTTTGGTGTGTTTGGTTTGTAAGGTTTGAAATGTGTTTTCTGAAAGTATGTTTCCAAAATAAATATTGAAACAAAGTACGTTTTTATATAACTGGCCACTGCAACAAAATTAGGTTTATATGACGACAAAAATGTCTAAACATCATAATAAATTGCTTTATAAAACGTAAGTTAATAGGACCAAACAATTAAACGTTTTATATAAAGATGTTGTAATAAGTTTATAAGACATTTTTGGGCGTTGCAGCAAATTTCTATAAAATATTTCTATAAAAGCGTTGCATTAGCTATTTTATAGGTTATTTGAAAAAATTTCTTATAAAAACAAGCATCCTATAACAAGATGTGTTCATAGAATACTTCTCAAAAGTATTCTATAAAATATATGAATATGACATTTTCTATTAAAGGTGTCTTAAAAGAATTGTTAAGACGCCCTAAAACATTCTATAAATTTATTACAACGACACCTTTAAATATGATATTTTATTGTTTGATTCTATAAACTCTAGTTTTATAAAACGATCTATTAAAACATGTAATTAATGGATACCAAATGCAACAATATAAATTGAATCTGGCTTTTAAAATTTACATTTAAAATCATTAATTTGCTAAATTAATTTATAGAAATATTTATATCAAATCGAATGCGTTATTAACTATTTCGTAAAGCAAAAAACAGCCATTGTGCACGTTATGTAGTTATGTTGGGTTTGAAAAATAGGCAAACACTAAACGGTGAGGTTTCGGCCACCTTGATTGCCATCTAATCGACAAGTCATCTAGCTACAATGATAAATGAAAGTGGTCCAAAAATTAGAACGTCTTCTTCCACTATCAACAACTATCCATTGTTAATTTAAAGCTGAGATGAGGCAATTGCCCCAGCTACTAAAGCGTGCAGCCCTGAGTTTATCCTCAGTGGCCAAAAGTTGGAAGCGTCTGGATTCGAACTTGGGATAGATGGGTTACTAGCCACATCCCCCACAAGCCTTAACCAGTACGCCACAAGCCTTGTGGTTTAAAATATGTTTTACAAAACCTCCCCAAATTTTAAAAATAACAAACCGCAACCGCCCAATAAATAAAAAATAATCAAGTCATACAATACCACATACCAAATTCATACAATTCAAATAATATACCGGAGGTACGCAACAATCTAACTAGGAGGAGGGAAGAGCTAGGAGGTCGGGGAAGGGGGAAAGTGTATCTATGATGTTGCATTAAAGTAGCAAATTGCTACAATAACATGACATGCTCAGCTAACTAGGAAGCGTATGTGTCCTGTCGGGTCTCCAGATATACCCTAATCTTCTATTTGGCCTCGAGCTAGGCAAGATAGCGATCCTGCTACTTTGCCTCCGCTTTTATCTTTGCTCTCTCCACCTTTAACTAAGATACCTATAAATATTCAATACTCGACCAAAACATCAGTAATTTGTTGGCAATGGAAAGTAACAACATGATTACATAACAATATAGCCAACATATCTCTGTTGTCGATCCAGTCACGGATGATGTCCTGGTGCTGCTACTACAATCACCGGTAATAGCATAACGGGGATTTTGGGAGGTCCCAAACCCAAAAAGACGGTCCTTCATCCGTCCTCCGACAGTCTGCTCCCAAAGAGACGCATCATTAGGAGATATGGTGTCCGCCTCTACACACTAGATTGGGCCTCGCCGCTAATCTCTCGAAACCGTTCCTATGGTTTACCAAAATAAAAACAAGTAAGCGTATATCTGTAGACATTACATCAACATAACGGTTGTAAATCAAACAAATCAAACCTATCTACTTAGCCTAACGTCTGCCTAACAGTGGCAACCTAAACTACTAGCATCACTACGTTTATTAAAATATACTACTGATAGGGTTATTTATTTAACCCTATTTTAGCCATGTAATTCCAATTTTTGAGCCATTTTGTTATCCCATTGAGTCAATTTCAATTAATTTTAGTAGCACTTACATAAAGTATGCAATTTATGCCCTTGGGTATTAAGTTGGCCAAAAAACAAACAAAATCGCATGAAAATCGTCCAAAACGCTTATTATATATTTTATGTATTTTAGGTGTGCAAAGACGGTCGTTTGGAGTTATACACGAGTAAAGATTGCAGATAGCAACCTTTTGGAGCGGAAATGAAAACTCCAACTTTTGAAGACCGAGCTTTATTTTGCGGATTATCTCGAAGTGGACCGATTTTTGTAAATTCTTGGGTCGGCCGAACATCCCTTTTGGACCGAAGTTTTGGGCTGGACAAACAAGTGACATGGGCTTTGGATTACCGATTTTTGTGGGTTGCACTCTCAGCCCTATTGCTCTCGGCCCATGGGTCTTTTGATCCATGGGTATAACCCATGGGTTGTCCTCCTCTCCAAGTCTTTGTGTTGCTATATAATTGCATGCTCTTGTAACCAAAAACATACTTGACATTACTTAGTTTCCTAGATGTAAATTGTAGTATGATGATCTCAAAGTGAGCATAGAGCCAGTTCTCAAAACCGAGCCTCTTGCTCACGGTTCGAACCATTCGGGTTCAACCCATAGTTAGCTTTCGTTACGTTATCAACAACCTTCGTTTCGTTTACTTGTTGGTTGCGTGTTTACGGTTTTGATAACTTATCTTGCTTCCTTTCGATACTCACGGTTTTAGTTATTAATCATCCTCGATTTCATACTCTCTTATTGTTTATGATTGTAGTTTGTTACTAATCACTTCCTCTCATAATCTCACGGTGTTCGTTACTTGTTTCCATCAATTTTCTTCTCCTTTGCAAACTCACGGTTTAGATTGTTAATTGTTGCTAATTTCCATCATTGCCAACTTACAATTTTGTTACTAAATCCCACTCACGGTTTCGATATTTTGGTTATAAAACAATTTCGTTATCATTGTTAGCCGGAAGTCCGACTAATACTTTCGGGTTCCCAATTCCATTGGTTCACGGTTAATTGTGTTTGACGACTTTTTTGAGTTTCCAAGTATAAGACTTTTTTCTTTGTCACTTAAATCTTGTTTTTATAATTAATCGTTCCAAGCAAGTGTTTTTAGTTAAATCGTCATTAGTTAAATTATTAGTTGTTAAAGATTCCTTCCATCTTAAATTTCACATTTAAAACAAGATTTTCCACCTAATCGTCAAGCTGTCGTTAGCTTCTCATTAGATATACCCATCGTTACTTGCATAACAAGTTACGTATTTTTATTATTATTTATGTATTGTCCATCTCCATTATTTGCTTTCCAAATTTACATATCCTTTATAATTAGAAACTGAGTGATGATGGGCTAAGCGTCCTAGTTCGGGGTATAAAGTGAAGTTGGGACCGAGAACGATAATTAAATAAAGAGGTGTATCGTATTGCATGACTTTCCAACGTTAATTAAATCAGTGTTATATTTTATGGTGGATCACAATTGACCAATTGACACCCGGTACGTTGTATCATAAAATAGTCGACACTTGAGATAACCAAGGAATGCCGTCTCATCTTTATAAGTGATTTCTGTCATTAGCTGTTAACCAAACCTCCAAAATATTGTTTTCGAATTCGCCATCTGAAACTCGCTTTTACGAACTGGACTTTTAAAGATAAACTTTTCCACGCTTCCCTGTGGGATCGATATTAGGTACTTTTGTACCATTATTACTTGTTTAAGACGATAATACGCCAAGATGTATACTTGCGTCAAGGTTTATTTATTATAAACGAAACACTTTATTTTATAAGGTGTGGGTAATCCGTCAACAAGTTTTTGGCGCCGTTGTTGGGGAATGGATCGTCAGACCCGCCATGAGTTCTACAACCGTTACTTTGTTTTTGTAAGTTTTCTAAAACCATTACTTTGTTTTGTAGAACCATTACTCATCATAGTCATCAGTGCATGGATCGTCACGCCCGCCAATGGAGCGGCTTCCCCTACTAGCACAGATGCTACCTCTACGTGGACCTCTAGTACCTTGTTGATGACGTGTGTAACACTCATATTTTCGTATAATTAAATCAATTTGTGAATTGATTATCATGTTATGGGATTTTGGTAATAATTAGGGATTTTAGGTGCCTTAGTTTTTACTATAGGCTCAGTATGTTGTAGTAAGTTAATGTCCAAACCACAATGAAATTTAGATAAAAAGTGCTTTGGGCAACCTTTTGTGTGGCTAAAGCCACGATAAAAGTCTGCCAAGCTTCTGTTGGGTCGACTTTATAGAGAAACTCAAGAAAAAAGCATTCAGTGGTCGAGGCCACTATCAAGGCGCCTTATCACCTGCATGGGCTATGATGGGTGAGGAAAAGCTTTATGAGAGGAGGATTGCCCACTTGGTCTGGGGGCCATGCGACCTATGGGCCAGGAGACTTAATGCTCCCTAGAAGATGTCGAGCTTATGTTGTCTATACCAAGGATTGGACGTGGGTTTTCTTAGGTCTCACCACTCTTCTCCTCACCTCTATTCATTTACTCCAAAAACCCTCCATCTCACTCTTCATAAATTCGATTTAGGGCACTTTAAGTCAAAATTTTGGAGAGTTTCTTGGCATTTATTAAATTTAGGACTAGAAGATGAAGTTGGAAGTCAAGGCTTCACCAACACATCTCCATTTCTAAGATTTGCTTGATTTTCTAGGTTTACTCCCAAAACCTAGAAAGTGAGTTTCTAAATGTTTTGTAAAACTAGATACATGCCAAAATGAGTATTTGGAATAAGTTTCCATGTCATTTTTCAAATATTTCTTACACTAAGGAAATTTGACTATATGTTTACCTTGTTGATTTCATATGCTTATTTGGGTATGACTCCACAATAGGAGTATGCAGACTTTCTCTTGGACTTAAATTTATACTAAAATGGATTAGATGAGCTTGACCCAAATTAACGGATTATATGTTATTCATGGATTTGTTGGGCTTGATGACCTAATTTGGATATTTCTCCCATAGAAACTAACTTTATTGTTATCTATGATCTTATGAGTTGCTATTAATACTTCAAGTATTATAGATAACTTATTACATCACTTATGAAGTAAATGGAGACTATCATTGGAGTTCGTGGTTGGAAGAATTCTCAAGTAGGCACTAGGCGGATTGAATCTGGAGGTGCTATCAAGAAGGGTAGGCACTAATAACCACTATTCTTGAGGTGCTACCTTAGAGGTAGGCACTAAGCGTGTGAGCCTTGAGGTGTTGTTCGTAGGAATAGACACTAAGGTCAACCAACTCTTCAGATGAAACTTGATAGAAGTCGTTGGATATATCGGTATTATGTTAAGCTTCAACCGACAACATTGGATGAGAGACATACTTTTGTGTTCCGCCACTCTTAGTAGATAAGGGTCTCCTCTCTGCTTTCCAAAGGATGGGTATTAGTAGACATACGGTCAATATATAATATTCCACTTGAATTTTAACCTTTCATTATGTTACTATTTATGACTATTTATGTTTGTTGAAGTTCACTAGGCTTTATTGTCCTAAGACGTGTGTTCTTGTTGGTGTGTATCTCATGTTCTAGTGGCGGGGTTACTAAGGAAGTTTGACCAAACGTTTTAGAGAGCTTTTGAGAAGCATTTTGGGACGCAATGTGTTATTTCGGCGGTTTAGGTGACACCCGAATGTAATCTAGTCTTTTGAGGGATTAGATTAGGATGTTGTTATCCTCTGTTAGGACCATAAATCTCCTATTAAATAGAAAGTGATAAAAAGAATTATAGAGTTTGATTTATTATTTGTAAAAGCCTTATAATTGTTAAATGGGCTTATTTAGAGTTTATGGGCTTGGACCTTGGTTGTCATAAGCCTAGGTATATAAGGCGTGTTTGTGTGAGGAATTAAGTTAGAATGATTGTTATTAGTTGATACGCTTCGTAGTTGAGAGAGAGTTTGATTTCCATTCAATACTTGTAACCTCTCTATAATCATTCAATACAAAGTTAATCATTCGATACATTTTTACTTGATTGTTAAACTGGGATCTACACGTGGTATCAGAGCCGAATCAGTGATTTGAAGAAAGACATAGATTTCTATTCCAAAGGTATTAACTTTTCATATGTGTTCTTCACAATCCGGGTAAACGGCGTTGTTTGGTAAGATTTCTGATTTTTTTCAATTTCCGCTCAAATTTTTGATCTCTAGATGCTTCATTCTATTCCTTTGAGTAATTAACAGCGTTTGGTAAAGTTTCAGATTCAAAAATGAAGTTTTAAGCATCAATTTTTGAAAATCGGTTCTTGAGTTTTTTTGTTCACTGTTCTTTTTTTTGGTGATTCTTGAGAAATTAAGCATATTTTGGTACTAATCGAATTGGGTTAGTGTGTTTGGTGTTCCTATATTGTTTGTTGATTTGCAGGAAAGTGTTAGAAATCATATGCGTTGAGTTCCAGATCCGAAGAAATCGATTAATCGACTTTTCCAGTAAGTTTTTGTGGTTTTCGGATAACTCACTTCTCCAGATAAAATATTTTCTGGATAACTCTCCTTTCCAGAAAAATTTCTTTCCGGACTGTTGGAACCAGGTCTGCACATGAACGAAATACACACAATACGTAAAGAAAAAATCAACAGACTCTTGGTGTTAGGGCAATTTTATGGAATTTATTTCTTGACTGAAAATACAAAGTTCATGATGAAAAGGAAAACAACTACTCCTATTTAAAGCTGCAAAACAGACCTAATAAACTGGAAATAATGAAGGAAACAACAAACCACGTATTCCTAGACTATTGGAACCCACTATCCATGATTCCCCACCAAACTTGGTCAACACAACACCAAGTCAGAATTACCGTCTAATACTTACCATGTCAACTCTTCTTTATTCAACTACTAATTAGAGTAATCTAAAATACCGACCCGTGACCCGTAAACAAAAACCCAATTAACCCAACAATCATCCCATTAATCGGTTTGTTCATACCACTCGTTCACAGCAGTGCCGGTTCCTCTTCGATCAGATTTGCCTCTTGTTTCTCCCACTTAGGACACTCATTGTTGTAGTAACCAAACTCACCATATTTGTAACATTTAACGTGGCTTTTATCCCGGACACGTTCATTACCATCTCGACTCTTCCTGGACCCACGACCTCTTCCCCGGCCACGTCCAAAGTCATCCCGATTTGAACCTCCATTGCAACAATGTTTAAAAACCGAGCGAATTTTCTTGACTAACCAACAATAAACTACCTTGAGTGTCCTCCATTTTCTCGGTTCCTTTTAAGCGCTCCTCGTATGCCTTCAATCTTCCAACGTCTTCATCGAATAGCATTGAATCCAACTCGAAACATTGCTCTATTGAAGCCACGATTTGAAGGAAAGACTTAGGCATCGAATCTAGTAACCTTTTCACCAGATCCTCTTCTTCAAGCTCATATCCAAGAATCCTTGCTTTGGAGGCTAGACCGGTCAACTTTGTCACAAAATCATCAACCGTTTCACCCTCCTTCATGCGCAAACTTTCAAGCTCCCTCTTCAACGTTGCCCATCGAGCCGATCTCACCCGATCCACTCCTAAATACCGTGTCTTCAGTCCATCCCACACTTGTTTTGGATCGGTGTAACTAGCCATTTGTAACACCATGTCTTCGGGTATAGCTTGAACCAAGAAAGCAAGGGCTTGTTTTGACTTATTTGGATCCGGTTCTTCCCCTAAAACCCTCGGTTCGACTGTCTCCCATATGTCGTGTGCATCCATAACCGTCTTGACTTTGAACGCCCACACCGGATAATTAGTTGGGGTCAAAACCGTAACTTGATACGACATCGAACCTCCTTCTTAAACTGGTACCATCGCCATTCTATTTTCACTTTTTTTACAACCCCAACCTCTTTAATCAAGCTTGTTCCGAGAGCACTTTTCAACCGATCAAGAAAAAAAGGTCACAACCACCTTTACCGTCTACTGTCACCCGCAAAACTAACCGAATCAAAGCCACCTGCTTTGATGTCTTCCTGTCCGTTTATCACGCACCTCCGGTTAGACTCTTGCAATTGCTAGAACAAGGCCGATCAAGAGAAGTCGGAGCTACTGT
Source organism: Saussurea involucrata (assembly GCA_033807775.1). Taxonomy (NCBI): domain Eukaryota; kingdom Viridiplantae; phylum Streptophyta; class Magnoliopsida; order Asterales; family Asteraceae; genus Saussurea; species Saussurea involucrata. The sequence continues at coordinate 51,727,133 of CM066323.1, forward strand.
TGAAATGCTTCAACTTGCGATAAAGAATGACTCACACCCCCCTCAACTGAACGCAGGCTCTGATACCAAGTGTTAGAACTAGGTCTACACAGGAACGAAATACACACAATACGTAAAGCAAAAATCAACAGACTCTTGGTGTTGGCGCAATTTTCTGGAATTTATTTCTTGACTGAAAATACAAAGTTCATTATGAAAAGGAAAACCACTACTCCTATTTAAAGCTCCAAAACAAACCTAATAAACTGGAAATAATGAAGGAAACAATAAACCACGTATTCCTAGACTATAGGAACCCACTATCCATGATTCCCCACCAAACTCGGTCAACACAACAGCAAGTTAGAAATTCTGTCTAATACTTACCCTATCAACTCTTCTTTATTCAACTACTAATTAGAGTAATCTAAAATACCGACCCGTGACCCGTAAACAAAAACCCGATTAACCCAACACGAACAAATTTCTTTCCGGATGAAAAACCTGCACAAACCTTTCCCGGATAAATAATTTACCTGGATGATTTCTGTTTTCCGGATGAATTGACATTTCATGATAAAGTCATTTTCCGGATGAATCTCATACCACACACACTTTACATAACACACATTCTCTGCATTATTTAAATGATGTCACCCATCACACACATGCATCTATTGCTGCATGATATGATCTTTTTTATCGCATATATACATCACACAAATACATACACTGCATGCCATTGTTAACCTCGTTCTCATTATCTGACCATCACAGCCATACATATATATAGATATATATATATATATATATATATATATATATATATATATCCATCTATTTTGCAAGTTCCATGAATGAAGATGCTCACGTTTTCTATCTCATGGAGCACTCCCATGGTTGACAATCGTTGATCTTATATCGCATGCATCCATTTCCTTTAGTTTTGTTTAATTGTTAATTTCTTTGTTAACTATCGCATGGTCTGTTAAAGTATCAAACTCTTCACGATTTGTTTTTGTTTCATATATCACACGGTTTAAACATCATTTTATTGCAGGCTTCACATTTCTCACATATCTTTCGATTGCATGTTCTTGAGTTTCAACCATCATAAATCACAAATCTTTTGACTTCCACATTGCATACATATATGTTATCTCACGATTCGTCAGGGACGGACCCAGAAAATTTTTCATACGGTGGCACCATATTTTTTCATACTTTTTTTATCGAAGTGTCTTTCATCTTTTTACCAACGTTCAATATCGTCCGATGTGTTTTTACCAAAATTCCGGCATTTCGAGAGATTTTTAACGTTTTTTGCTTGATTTCGGGTGATTTTTTTAGATTTTTTATCGATTTCGAGAGACTTTTTTGGTATTTTTTGTTGATTTCAAGAGATTTTTTTGGATTTTTTGGTTGAATGGGTATAAGATTTGGGCAATTTTTTTCAGTTTAGGTGCAACCCCTTGTAGTTTCCAAAATAATACGGTAGCACCTCCTAAATCGATACGGTCGCACCTTCACGAAAACAAATTTTTTTACCCTTCGCCGGAGAGTTAATACGGTGGCACGTGCCACCACGTGCCCCCGCATGTAAGTGTTACCGCACGTCCGCACCTCACCGTTACAACAAGTTTTCGAGATTATTCGACAAAGTTTTCAAGATCGTCCGATAAGCTTTCAAGATTATCGTAACTCGCAATTTCGAGTTTATCGCAAATCATTGATAATCAATTTTGGTTATGTTTTAACGCTAAGTGGTGTGTTTATCGAAAGTCGTTGAAAACGGGTAGTTGTGAGATTTTAACGATCGGTTTGCGCCCTTTTCTGATGTTTTTGAGAGTTTATGTAACACCCGTAATTTTCGGATAAGTACAATTTCGAATTAGTATAGAAATCGATCTGCTAAGATAAATATGAAAAATAGTATTTTGGGTTAAATCCTAGATTTTATGGTCTTGTTGGATGGGGAATTCAAATACGAACCCAACGGGCCTTTTCAGAGCGAAAACAGAGCAAAAACGAAGAAGTTATAGCCAAAACAACTTTCAGTACGACCTCGGCTAAAGTGATCAGCGAAAGTGACACTTGTGTCGCTCTTGCACATTACTTTAGCCGCAGGGCACCCAAAGCATAAAAACGCGACTTTCACCCTTTCAACCCCATCTTTCATTTTCCACTTCTCCCTCTTCATCCCTTTCTCTCCCAAACCGAAAACCCTAAGCCCCAAAGTCGATTTTGAGCCATTTAGCCACAAGATTCGAGATTTTCAAGTGATTTCTTCATCTACCATGTTTTGGGAAAACAAATCTTGAAACCCTTTCACTTCATCTTCTTCACCCAATGCTTTCTAGGGTTTCAACCAACCTTTTGTCCATTTTGAAGAGTTGGAGCATGTGGTGTTTTGTTGGTGATCTAGAGGTGCTTTGGTTGGTGGATTCAAGTTGTGGTTAAGGTAATCTTCTCTTATCTTCATGTATGAAAATTAGGGTTTTGGTATAAGTTGAGATCTTGATGTAAAAAAAATGTTTTGGGAATGATTCTTTATGATTGGATGTGAATATTTATGGTTGGAAACTTATGGATCTAGGTTTTTGGAAGATTTGGCTTGAGGATTCAAGTTTCTTCAAAGAAGCTCAAGTTTGGGGAAAATCCAGATTTAGCCTAAATCTAGCAAGGTGAGTTCAAGGTGATTTGTGTAAACGTTGTACATGCCAAAAATGTTATTTTCCAAGTATTTATGTGTTTTACTTAAAATTATCAATTGTTGAGTTATTTGGTGAGTTTGACCTTTTGAAGTGTTTAACTTTATAAACTTTGTAAAACACCCATATTTGGGATTTTCGGATATCTTGATGAGTAGAAATCATAAATATGTACTTAAATGATTTATTGCTCAAATGAAGTTTATTCAATGGTTTAAGCATGTTGGTGTAATTGATTTTATAAACCACTTGGGAAAAATGCACATTTTCGTGTCATGAGTCATTTTGGGGATTATGAGAGTATGAGTCCATTTGAGAAATCAATTGTCTTAATCTGTGACGAGTTTTGGGTTAATAATGACTTTGAGGTATACGTTTACCTAAGTGATGTTTAAATGCATTTTTATATTATGAGGACCGTTATTTATTGGTCTAATGGGTTTTGAGTATTTTGCTCGGTTTGACTTTTAAGGAGTCTTTGGGGACATCTTGTCCGATTTTGATGGCTCAATGTACAGTCCTATTTATGGTTTGCATTTATTGCAACATATTGCATCTTATTGCATATTATTGTTATTTACATGCTCGAGTGCTTTAGTCATTCCCGTGGAGGCATGTAATTTAGACTGTGTTGCATTGGATCCATAGGCACGTAAGTCAGTCTTTATTTGATGGTCTACTGGGCGTTGCGGGATTTGACTGGGCCCCATGTTTTATGACCTTTACCTTTTAAGGGTACCCTCAGAGGGCTGAGTCCGGTTGAGCTATCATGATTGATGGGCGTTTATGACCTTCGCCATGTCGGGGTAATGCCATGGTTGTAACCCCGCTTGTGCCGAGCCTTTGGTGGTATTCATGGTAATATCCGCTAAGGTCAGCTGTCTCTTTGGGTGTGTCTTCAAAGTAGTCGTAGGGACACTTGGGCTTTCATGTCGTGAAGTGTCATACGATTAACATTGTATGAGTGGCATTCTTTTGTGCTCCTCCACTCTTAATGGATACGGGTCTCCCCCGTTGTCGGCCATCATTATTTTGGGATATTATATGCCCTTGCTTTATTATCGTTAGTCGTGTGCGATTGACTGCACTTGACGACTTTAATATTGGAATTCCCTCCATGTATATTAAAGTTTGAATGAAGCATGTCACTTCCATATTTTTGGTATTTGGACTTCATTCCATTTTATGCTTAAGTGAGTATTGGGTTTCGTATCACGTTTTCGGTGAAGTATTAAACTTATATGGATTGTTCTTCCATGATTTATGGGTTGAGTATTATGTCATCGTCCGTATTTGAAGGTTTTGCATGATATAGATTTATTCACGTTTTGAGTGAGTTTGGATTGGAATTCATTTTGGAAAAACGCTATGTACATTTTGGGAACTTTCCTCATAGATTTCGTGTGCGTTGGAAAATGAGTCGCTTACATCCTTATCCTAAACTCTTTTGGAAATCATGATTTTAGTTGCAATCTTCCATTCAACAAATTATTTTAAACATGTTGTAAACTCTTGAACTCACTAGACGTTAGCCTAACGTTTTTATTTGTCGGCATGTGCAACAGGTTCAGGTTGGGAGTAGTTCTAGTGATATTGCGAAGGGTCGAGTGCTAGTAGTGTGCTCGGGAATTGAATTGATTAAGTTGAAGTCTTCCGCATTCATTTTTGGGAATTAGCAATTTGTACTTGAGTTAAGTAACACCCGATGTTGTTATAGCATTATATTGTATTCAAGATTTATTGTAAAGTCAATGTAAGTCATAGAAAGTCAACCTTGTGTATAGCCGTTTTGCCTTGTAACCTTGTAGGTATAAATAGGCTTAGTGAGTCCTTGTTTAAAAAAGCTTTTCAATTCTTGTAACTTTCCATTGTATCAATCTTGTAACTCTTTCACATATATGGATCACAAGATTGCTTTCTCTCTCTAGAATCTTGATGTGTGTTTCAATCTCTCACAAGATTTGAGATTAACATTTGGTATCAGAGCACAGACAGATCGTTCAGACAGAATTCAGAGGATTTTATTGGAAGATTTTGAGATTTTTATTGTTTTTTTTAGTTTTCGCAAATACTGTTCATCCAATTTCAAATTCTTCAATTCTGGACATTTTGGATCGAATCTCAGTTACATTACCTTCGGCTTTCATTCCTGAACAAGATTGGTTCAAGAAACTTTGCCTAATTCGATCTAGATTGGAAGAATTTTGGATTTTCGTGAAATTTGGTTCGAAAAACTCTCAGTTACTGTTTTGGATCAAAAGATCATTTCTTTTGAAGAATTACACTCATATCAGAACTCAAACTTCATTTTAATGACTTCTGAATAATTCAGTTCAGAACTCGTTCTTAAATGCTTTGACTTCTAAACATTTCAGTTTAGAACTCGTATATCACTGTTTACTAAATTGTTCTTGTTGGGTCACCAAGGATTTGAAATTGACTCACCGATGTTTTCCCTAAAACTCCTACTTAAAATATTTTAGTTCAGTTCTTTGAATGACTTGTACAAGATATCAAATGTTCGGTGAAGTCGAAGATCAACCGAAACCAAGCTTGAAGACTCTCTACTTGTGGAAAGTAGAAGACTCTCGGCAACATTCAAACAAGTCATCACCACCGAAATTCCTTGACATTTCGGTGGCCTTCTCTCCACCGAATTTATAGGACAATTTCGGTGGCCTTCTTCCACCGAAGTGCATGGACAAATTCGGTGGCCCCATCCACCACCGATGACTCTTTCGGTGCTCCTCTCACCACCGAAATATACTTGTAATTTCGGTGGTCCTCTCACCACCGAAACATGCTTGCAATTTCGGTGGACTAGTCTTCTTTCCACCGAAGATTTCTCAATCTCGGTGGAAACCACTTCGGTGCTAAAAGCTCAAGACAGAATATCATTTATTATGGGACAATATCCTCCAGCAGAGAAAAGTGACAGTTTGTCTCTTTATCCACTTTCAGTTAAGGTCCCTTTTATCTGCTCAAGCTACTCTGTCTGCACCTAGTGAAAAGTGACAAGGACTTCACAGTTCTCCTGAAGTCAACATTATCAGCATATGTGAAGATGACAAGTGTCCCAAGCATTTAATGCTTGGGCACTCCTTGGCACTATAAAAGGAGAAGTGCTCTTCATGCAATTCTCACGCTTTCAAGAAATTCTCTCAGTGCAAGAAACCTTCTTTTAAGCCTTAAAACTCAATAGCTTTGCTCTCAGTGTTCTTAGTTGTTTTGTTGTATACTTTGTGTAAGATTGTTAGAATAGTTTATCTGTTCTTTTCCGCAACAGTCTTAAGTTTTCTGTGTGTAATTATTTTGAAAGTTTTTCAAATATAAGAATTAAAATTGTGAAATTTTTGTGTATTGTATTCAACCCCCCCTTCTACAATACTTGTTAAGCCATCTGGGACTAACAAGTGGTATCAGAGCAGAAAGTTTAATCCCATAAACTTGATCTGCGATGGCTGCCTCTTCTTCTTCTACTGTTGAAAACTCTCTTCAAAACAACTTTTCAGAAAATGGGTCTATTTCAAAACCTCCTAAGTTTAATGCCAACAACTTCTCCTTGTGGAAAAGCCGCATGATGCTATTCATGGAAGGAGTGGATACTAGATATCCAACCATTCTCAAAGAGGGACCCATTATCCCCAGAGTTTGGGCTCGCTATGACACGCAGAGGCCAGGTAAAGAGACCTTTGAAAAGGAAATCTCTAGTGATTCTGATGAGGAAAAATCCAGTGCTACTGGTCGGTATATTCTCAAAAATCCTAAAAAGTATACTGATGAGGAAAAACGTTTAGTTACTCTTGACTCCAAGGTAAGAGCTATTATTGCTCTCTCTCTTCCTGATGAGGTCTACCACTCTTTGGTGAACTTTGAAACTGCCAAAGAAATGTGGACCACTCTATGTGTTCTGTACGAAGGTACAGAGGAAGTCAAGAAATGTAAAAAGATTGGTCTTATCAGAAAGTATGAACTATTTTCTTTTGAAAAAGGAGAATCTCTTCCTAGCTTCTACAATTGCTTCAACTCTCTTATTAATGATCTCAAGTTATTGGGCAGAGTCTATGATAATGAGGAAGTTTTATGCAAGTTCATGGACTGTCTCCCAGAATTTTGGGAAAACATATGTACTTGTATTAAAACTACCAAGGACCTTGAGTTCATGCCCTTAACTGTTTTATATGGTACTCTTTTCAATTTTGAGCAAACCAAGCTTCAACGGAAATCTTTCATCAAAGAAATAAAGAGCTCCTCTATAGCTCTTGTTAGTGAAAGTTCCAAGAATTCTCAAAATCTTCCTAGAATCACCTATCCTTCATCTGACTCTGACAATGACAGCCAAACAAATGTAACCCACCAAACGGAAGCATATCTTAGTGATGCTGATGATGAAGGTGAGGATATCATGGTTGAACAGTTGTCGGATGAGATGGCAATGATGGCCGGTTCTAAACACAAGTTTCGTCCCTTCAACAAATCTCGAAGTCTTAGAAAAACTTCATCTTTCAAAACTTCTTCTGACAAGTCTAATGAGGAATGCTACAACTGTGGCAAGAAAGGACATTTTGCATCTGAGTGTAGAAGCAAGCGTATCTCCAAGTCCAGATTTACCTCTTCTGACAATCCCTCTTCAAAAAGGGAAAAATCCAAACACATGCCTTTCAAATCAACCTTTCCCAAAAAGGAGTCCCCACCATCCTTCTTAAATCATCAGGAGCGTGCTGAGAAATACAAGGCCAAGTACAAGAAAGAGAAGGAAAGGAGTGAGGGTCTAGAGAGAAAAGGGAAGGGTCTCATGGCAGAAACCCACGATTGGGACGACGAAGACACCTCCGACAGTGATTCTCAGAATAGATGCTTCGTGGCCATCTCAGAAGAAATGGAAGTTTCCGAAAAGGCCACTTCTCCTATGGCTCTGGTGGCAACTGGGTGCTCCACAGCCTACGCTCAGGTACATCCCTTCAATAATATGTCTGATATTGAAAAGATCAATGCCTATGAGTCTTTAACTCAAGATTTTTATTCTGTTAAAGACAGTAAGAATAGAAAATCTGCTCAAGTGAAAGAGCTCAAAGCTGAACTTGAAATTTGCATGTCTAAGCTTAAAAGGTTTGAGGAAATCAAAAATGAGCTTGAGGACTTGAAAACAATAAATCATGTGATCTCAAAAGAAAAGAACTCCCTGTTTAAGAAACTAAAAAGGGAACAAGAAGTCATCAAAAAATGGTCAAGCTCTTCCAAAAATCTTGAACAAATCTTTCAAAGTCAAATCTGTAGTTCAAACAAGTTCGGTCTAGGATTTGGAAAAACTGATGTTTGTGAGTCCACTCTTGCTCTTGTTCCCCCCACCAATGCATGTGATGATTTCTCTGATTCTAGCTCTTGTGATTCCATCTCTTTGAACTCGTTAGATCTGTGTGAAGCCTTAAAGTATGGTATATCCTTAAAGGCCAAAGACTCCTCATTGCAAATCATTGAGAAGCAAGATTCAAATGACGTTTCTAAACCCATCCATGATCAGCTCAAATTTTCGGCCATGGATGAAGCCTCCTCCTCAAACTCTTCAAAAGCTAATCCTTCCAAAAGATCTAAACCCACCGATCTTATCCCCTTTGTGCCCACCGATCCCTCAATCAATGATCCTCCAATCCCTCTTCATGAAGTGTTAAAATCTATTCACATAGATACCTACACCGAACCTAAGCCCTCAAAGATCCCCAAAATAGAAACTCCTGTTCACTCAAAAAGGATCTCCTGTGCCGACAAAGGAAAATCGGTGGTCAACTTCATGGCAAGCTCCCATCCTAAAAGTTTTACCCCAAACATTCCCTCTAACAACACTTATATTCATCAAATTCCTAGATCTGTGTTTTTAAGAAAATCAATCTCCAAAGATTTATCCAAAGGAATCCTTGGGTCCAAGCCTTCTTCTCTGTTCTCCTCTAACAAGGTTATAAGAACAAATGATAAAAGCCAAAACATGAAAAATGCTAAAAATGTTAAAAAGGTGTTTATCTATAGAAAATGCTATAACTGTGGTGACACTTTTCATATGGCTAAGGACTGTCCCAAGGATAGAATTGATAGATCCAAGCTTAAGGAATCATGCTCTTCTAACCCCAAAGGACCCATTACAAAATGGGTACCAAAGAACTAATATGTGTTTGCATGCAGGCTTTTGAGCACCATCAAATTTGGTATCTAGACAGCGGGTTCTCACGCCACATGACGGGAAACAAGTCTCTTCTCATCAACTATGTGCCGGGAAAAGGTCCATCTGTAACTTTTGGTGATAATTCTAAGGGTTACACCAAAGGATACGGAACTCTCTCTAATGGATCTGTAACCTTCAATAAAGTGGCTTTTGTGGACGGCCTCATGCATAACCTCCTCAGCATTAGCCAACTGTGTGATCTTGGATACAAAGTTACCTTTGAACTTTGTGTCTGCTCCGTGGTAGACAAACAATTCAATGTGGTGTTATCAGGAAGACGGATGGAAAATGTCTACGTCATAGATATGGGACAATCCAATTCTTCATCAAATGTCTGCTTTGTGTCAAATGATGCATCCAAAAGGAACTGGTTGTGGCACAAACGTCTCTCTCATCTAAACTTCAAGACCTTGCATAAAATCTCCAACAAAGAGCTGGTGACGGGCATGCCAAAGTTGAACTTTGTCAAAGAGAAGCTGTGTGATGCATGTGAAAAGGGAAAGCTCACCAAAACATCCTTCAAGACGAAGCAATGCTCTTCCATCACTCTTCCTCTTCAATTGCTGCACATGGATCTATGTGGACCAGTCAGCACTCCAAGTCTTGGAGGCAAAAGGTATATTCTTGTTATTGTTGATGAATTTACCAGATATACTTGGGTGTTCTTTCTCAGGTACAAAAGTGATGCCACTGAAGAAATCATCAACTTTGTCAAGAAAAATGAAGTTCTCAATGGCCAGCTTGTCCGCTCGGTAAGGAGTGACAATGGCACTGAATTCAGAAATAGTGCTCTTGAAGACTTCTTCACCGAGAAAGGGATCTCTCAGAACTTCTCTGCTGTTCGTACTCCTCAGCAAAATGGAGTGGTGGAAAGGAAAAACAGAACACTGTGTGAGGCCGCTAGATCCATGCTGAGTGAATCAAATCTCCCCACCTATTTTTGGGCCGAAGCTGTGAATACTGCCTGCTTCACTCAAAACAGGTCAGTAATATCCAAAAGACATGATAAAACCCCGTATGAAGTTTTTCATGGCAGAAAACCAAATATTGGCTTTCTTCATGTCTTTAGGTGTATCTGCTTTATTCTTAATGATCGTGAAAATCTTGGGAAGTTTGATCCCAAGGCAGATGAGGGAATATTTGTTGGGTACTCCTTATCCTCCAAAGCTTATAGGGTGTACAATCTCAGAAGAAAATGCATTGATGAGTCCATTCATGTCAAGTTTGATGATCTCAGATGTTCATCACTTTCAAGTGATGAGGATGATTTACACAGATGGATCTCATCATGTATTGGTGATATCCCCTTAGTCACTTCCACCGATATCTCCTCAATTCCCTCAAATCCATCTACCTCAAAAAACCCAGCTGGATCACTCTCTCCCACCGAAATTGATCAACCCATCTCTCACACCGATTTTCCTATTCCCACCGAAACTCCACACCGAAGCCCTTCTTCCATCCTTAATCCCACCGAAAATCACATGGCATCCACTACCGAAAATCCCATCTTACACCAAACCTCTGATCCCACTACTCCAGTTCACTCTACTTCTCATACCCCATCACCTTTACCCCCTGCTCTAAAATGGACCAAAGATCACCCCATAGATCAAATTATTGGTGACCAACAAGCAGGTGTCCAAACTCGCAGAGGAGTTGGAAATATTTGTCTCTATGTGAATTTCCTCTCTCTCTCTGAACCCAAGAAAGTGGATGAAGCTCTATCAGATCCTTGTTGGATCACTGCCATGCAAGAAGAACTTTCTCAGTTCCAGAGAAATAAAGTTTGGAGATTGGTTCCCAAACCCAGAAACAAGACAATCATTGGAACCAAGTGGGTATTCAGGAACAAAATGGATGAAGATGGTACTGTTATCAGGAACAAGGCCCGATTAGTAGCTCAAGGATACAGACAGGAAGAAGGCATTGACTATGATGAAACATTTGCCCCTGTTGCAAGACTTGAAGCTATAAGGATCTTTCTGGCTCATGCTGCCTACCGAAATTTTAGGGTCTTTCAAATGGATGTTAAAAGTGCCTTTCTCAATGGGGAACTTGCAGAGGAAGTCTATGTGAAACAACCTCCTGGCTTTGAAGACCCAGCTCATCCAGACTATGTGTACAGACTTGACAAAGCATTGTATGGTCTCAAGCAAGCTCCACGTGCTTGGTATGACACTCTTGCCAACTTTCTTCTCAAGCATGGATATTCCAGAGGTAAAATTGACAATACTCTCTTCATCAAAGAAACCTCAGGTAATATCATTCTTGTTCAAATCTATGTTGATGACATCATCTTTGGTGCCACTGATGAATGCCTATGTGATGAGTTTGCTTCTCTCATGATGAGTGAATATGAGATGAGCATGATGGGAGAGCTTACATTTTTCTTGGGCCTTCAAGTCAAACAATCTTCAGAATGGATTTTTATAAATCAAAGCAAATATATTCGTGACCTTCTGAAGAAATTTAACTTTCTAGATAGCTCTCCTATGAAAACTCCCATGGCACCTCCCTTGAAACTGTGTGCTGATCTAAAAGGTGAATCTGTGGATGTCACTCTTTACCGAGGTATGATAGGCTCTCTGCTTTACCTAACTGCTAGCAGACCGGATATTATGTTTGCTACCTGTCTATGTGCTCGTTATCAGGCCAATCCTAAAGAATCACATTTAAAGGCTGTAAAACGAATTTTTCGGTACCTTAAGGGCACACTGCACTTGGGTCTTTGGTATCCCAAAGACTCGGGTTTTGAACTAATTGGTTACTCAGATTCAGACTATGCAGGTTCCCAGATTGATAGAAAGAGTACTACAGGAAGCTGTCAGCTCCTTGGTGGAAAATTGGTAAGTTGGTCCAGCAAGAAACAAAACTCTGTATCAACCTCTACTGCTGAGGCTGAATATGTAGCTGCTGGGAGCTGTTGTGCTCAGATTCTATGGATGAGAAACCAACTACGGGACTATAATCAATTCTTTTCTAAAGTCCCAATTCTGTGTGATAATTCCAGTGCTATAGCTATAGCAAATAATCATGTTCTTCACTCTAGATCTAAACACATCGATATCAGGTATCATTTCATCAGGGACCACATTTCCAAAGGTGACATTGAACTGCACTTCATTCCCACCGATTTGCAGCTTGCTGATCTTTTCACCAAACCTCTTGATGAAACCAGGTTCAACTTTCTCATCAGTGAACTTGGGATGTGCAATCTACAAGAATAAACAAGTGTTCATACTCCACCGATCTCACATCGGTGGACTCCTTTTTATCTACCTCTCTCTCACCACCGATCTCTCATCGGTGGACAAATCTATGTGTTAAATCTTTTCTTTTCTTCTTTCTTTCCAACCACCGAATCAAAATTCGGTGGCATCTTCTCGGTCCACATTTTGGTAGAAGTTATCTAAACCCTCCCCGAAATTCTACAAATTCGGTGAAACCTTTCTACCACCGAAGCCTCATTTCGGTGATAATCTTCAAAATCGGTGAAACTTGTCCACCACCGAAGTCTCATTTCGGTGGTCATCTCCATTCGGTGATACCATTCCACCACCGAAATCCAAATTCGGTGAATCCACTCTACCACCGAAGTTCCATTTCGGCGGTAATCTCCTCAATCGGTGAAACCCTACTACTTTTTCCACCGATCCTCCACCGATCTCTCACCGATTGTCCACCGAATAATCACCGAAATGTCCACCGAAATGTCCACCGAACCATCACCGAGTCTACACCGATCTTTACGATTCCCAACGCCCACTTGTGACCACTCAATTGCATTTGTGTCAGACCTTTCGCCTATCCGCCGTTCCGTGTCCCGATTCCCCAAGAAACCTTTCATCTCATGAGTCGCATGTCCCATTTCCCCATGCAAAATCATCATCACGGTACCTTATCCTTTCACTATATATACATACCGTCCCCTACATCTTTTCCACTTCTTCCTCAAGTTTCAAACCTGCACTCTCTCTTCTCTCTCAAACACATTTCTCTCATGGCATCTTCTCGATACCCTATTCCCACACGATTTGAAGAGCTTAAGTTTAATCAATGCAATCACGTTGCCCGCTTCGACCCGGACCCAGCTCATCCCGAGTTCTCCATAGTCGCAAAGTTCCTCACTCGCTCTCCTCTTCTTCATGCCTTTTCATGCAACCCCAAGATGAGTAAAATGCTCATTGGCAGATTTTGGTTAATATGTGTGTACGATCCCTCCAACGAAGCCATTCACGCCTCCATTCTTTCCGACGACGCTGGTGATCACGACCTCACTTTTGGAGTCGATGATGTTCGTCTCGCTCTCAAGATCGACGCCTTTTCCGACTATGAAGACATGTATTTGGACACCATACATGAAGACATTGTTCTTACCACCGGTTATGTGCTCGACGACTCCTCCAAAAGCTCCAAAGGCCCCGGTACTCTTCTCCGCAGCAAAATGGGAGGCATTTGGAATTTCTTCTTTGCCCACGTTATCCATTGCCTCTCACGCAAAACAAGTGGGCATGATCAATCGCCTTCACACGTCAACAAACTCGCTCATGCCCTCATCTTCCAAAGAAAAGTCGACTTCGCCCAATATTTCTTCTCAGAGCTTGTCGAGGTCATCAAGACTCCCAAGAAATGCTATGTTGCCTTTCCACGCTTCATCTCAATGATCATACAGCACAAACTGTCTAAGGCATTGGAGTCAGATCGCAAATCCCCTTTACCGCGCTTCTCTTATGACTGGTCTTCTCCGTGTGTAGGCACCAAAACTCTCAACGTTAAGCCTCTCGCCACCGATCGCCCATTACGACCAGGTATGATCTCTTTTGCTCTTTCTCCCGAACTACATTGGGGTGATGCGGAAATTCCCGGGTTTCAACACCTAGAAATTCCCGAGGTCCCTCCAACTGTAGTGGCCCCTACTCCCCGTTACCGAGTTACGTCGGGTGGCACTCAAAAGAAACGACGAAAGGCCACCGACACCTCCGCACCCGCTTCTCGAACTACGTCACCGAGAGTTCCCTCGGAGGCTTCCCTGGTTCAAACCCCTTCTCATAAGCGGAGGCACTCATCTTCCCCTTCGGGATCTCTTCCAAAGAGGTCCCGGAAACCATCGGCCCCTCCAACAAATCCAACTGTCGATTCTCAAAAATCGCCGGTTGTTGAACTTCATCCCTCCGGGCCAAGGGTATCCGTTTCAGACCCCACCAACTCCTCTGTTGCCTCTCAAAAGGCCTCAGTTGTACACTTGGAGAACCCTCAACAAACCTCCCCACTCGATTCTTTGGGTGGTGGAGATGACCTCGAGGTCTCTCCTCTCGAGGGTTCTGATTTTTCACTTCACAGCTTTTCACCCGATCAGTTTCTGATCGATGAGATTGCACAACCCAATCAGGGTTCCCCCCCACAGACTTCACCCCCACATGATTTCTTTGCATTTCTTTTAGCGGACACTGGTTCTCCCCGAACCATCCCGTCCCCCGAAGAACATCCCATCGAGCCTCCCTCGCCGAGGCAACACTCTCCACAACGTACACCCTCACCTCCCCGAACCCTCTACACCGACGCTCTCGCGCCTCACTTACGACATCCTCTTCCCGAAGCGGATCCCCTTCGATGGCACTGTTCGTTCCCCGAAATCGGTGGCCAAACTTCCCCGCACATCGACCGCACCTCTACCTTTCTTAAATCTACCATCACCTTAATCTCCCAAGCCAATTCCCGCATCTCTAACCTCGAGTCTCAGCTACCGCATCTTCTTCTTGATGCCATCACCGAAGCCCTACGCCCCATTCAAGAAAAATTATCTGCCCTTTCTACCACAGTGGAGTCCCTCTCCAAACCTTCCACCGACTCACCCAATCCTGAACGTTCCCAGTGGGAAATGGATCTCGGTGACTTTGCCTTGGTCCCCCATACCACAGAAACGAGTCTGGCCTTCCTACACTCCAAGTTTGATAAGGCCTTCTATGAGTTGGGTTTCAAGTTACCGGCTGTTCCTGAGGGGGAGAAAACCGCGGCTCCACCGAAACTTCCATCCATCAAGAAACTTTCCAGTAACCAGCCTCCACCGAAACCCTCTTCACCAAAATCCTCCTCATCACCGAAATCCTCCTCACCACCGAAACCCTCTTCTCCACCGAAAAATGTCTCACTCTCACCGACCCATACTGGCTCCACCGAAGCTCTTGACCTTAATGCATCAGGTGAGGGGGAGCAGTACAGCAAAGCTCCCGAAGACAAAGGAAAAAGAACTCTTTCGGCCGAAGAATTGGCCAGAGAAGCAAAGAAGAAAAAGGATCTGGCAAGATATGGGGCTCGACCGAAGGACGCTGAAACTCTCAAACTCAAGCCTGCTTCTCAACCTATCACCACCGAACTTGGCCTCTCTGCTCAAGAAATTGAGGAAGCAAGAATAGCTCAAATCGACTTAGACAAATCCAGAGATCTGTCTCTCAAAGCTGCCGCAGAAGAAGCTACAAAAGTCAAGTCCACCGATGCCATCCAAACATAGAAATCGGTGCTCAGTGCCTTGGAACAAGAAAAGAATGAAGAAATTAGTTGGTACAAAAAGACCATGCACCACCGAAGCTATAGGTCACAAATTTCTTCAGTAAAGATTGCCACCTCCAAGGCAAACCCTCAAGACATCAGATTGATTATTAACTGGGAAGATGGTTCTATGAAGAGTGTGAAAGAAAGCCATCTCCAACTCTTCGGTCTCTCGGAATGGTATGAAATCACTCAACACCTTGTCAGGAGTCCAAATCCAAATAAAGACATCTTTGTCAAATACATTGATGGTCTAATGAATAAGATGAAGGAGATCAAAAGAAAACATAACATCACCCTCTCCACCGAAGAAAGAGCCAAACTGCAGTCTCTGAAAGACAAGATCATCCTCCCCAAAGTCAAAAATCCTCCTGACTCAGTCTTCAAGGAAATGGAAAGAGAAGGTAAAATCCCGAATGTAAACAATCTTAACCTTACCATTCCCACTTCTGTTCCCTATCCTACCACAACCTTAAGCCTCTCACCAATACCAGGATTGTTCTTTAACGACGGTCTCGGTCGTCGGGCATTCTTCAGATTTGCCCAGATATCCATCGCCGATACTATATTTCTGGAAGGCATTCACAACCTCTTTCCGAACATCCCCGAAGCTCAACCGTTCTATAGAAACTTACTGGATGAAATCAAGCGCCGCAAAACCTCAAAGAAGTAAGTTCTCTCCATTTGGTACTTGTAAAAGTTAGTTTCTCATTTTGTAAATTGTACGAGAACTTATCTTAATACAAGTATCTCTATTTGAATTTTATTTCTGTACATACTTTATCTTTCGTTACCTATAAATACTGTACATAGTATACATACGCATACAAAAGAAAAAGATCAAAAAGAACAAAAAGAATGGTCTATGTGAAAAGAACCCAAAAGAGTAAAAAGGGTCAAAAACGCACTTACTTTTATTTACTCTTGAATATTCTAAGATAAGGAGCTCAAATTCAAATAGGGGGAGATTGTTGGGTCACCAAGGATTTGAAATTGACTCACCGATGTTTTCCCTAAAACTCCTACTTAGAATATTTTAGTTCAGTTCTTTGAATGACTTGTACAAGATATCAAATGTTCGGTGAAGTCGAAGATCAACCGAAACCAAGCTTGAAGACTCTCTACTTGTGGAAAATAGAAGACTCTCGGCAACATTCAAACAAGTCATCAACACCGAAATTCCTTGACATTTTGGTGGCCTTCTCTCCACCGAATTTATAGGACAATTTCGGTGGCCTTCTTCCACCGAAGTGCATGGACAAATTCGGTGGCCCCATCCACCACCGATGACTCTTTCGGTGCTCCTCTCACCACCGAAATATACTTGTAATTTCGGTGGTCCTCTCACCACCGAAACATGCTTGCAATTTCGGTGGACTAGTCTTCTTTCCACCGAAGATTTCTCAATCTCGGTGGAAACCACTTCGGTGCTAAAAGCTCAAGACAGAAGATCATTTATTATGGGACAATATCCTCCAGCAGAGAAAAGTGACAGTTTGTCTCTTTATCCACTTTCAGTTAAGGTCCCTTTTATCTGCTCAAGCTACTCTGTCTGCACCTAGTGAAAAGTGACAAGGACTTCACAGTTCTCCTGAAGTCAACATTATCAGCATATGTGAAGATGACAAGTGTCCCAAGCATTTAATGCTTGGGCACTCCTTGGCACTATAAAAGGAGAAGTGCTCTTCATGCAATTCTCACGCTTTCAAGAAATTCTCTCAGTGCAAGAAACCTTCTTTTAAGCCTTAAAACTCAATAGCTTTGCTCTCAGTGTTCTTAGTTGTTTTGTTGTATACTTTGTGTAAGATTGTTAGAATAGTTTATCTGTTCTTTTCCGCAACAGTCTTAAGTTTTCTGTGTGTAATTCTTTTGAAAGTTTTTCAAATATAAGAATTAAAATTGTGAAATTTTTGTGTATTGTATTCAACCCCCCCTTCTACAATACTTGTTAAGCCATCTGGGACTAACAGTTCTATTCGACAAATGAAAGGAGTGTTAGGATTTATATTGTTTCTATGGTCTATCCAGAACCGGAAGGACCTACTCAAGAAACACATCTAATTATAGACATCAGTGAGGGGTCTAGCTTGATAGATCTGTTCGGAGTGAAAAGAGTTGGGTAAGGATGTCACAGGACTTAAAAGAAAAAAGTGGTCCGTACCAAACCGAGTCAGTTATCAGGGTAACCACACAATCTATTCATTCTCATTCTTTGGAGATGAATATTGAAATAGATATGGACCCAGTGTCGATAACTCGTGTCACCCCACCTAGCCAGTAAAGTATCTCACAAAAGATGCTTGTTTCATATATTCACGGAGGTTTAGCACATAATCTATCTATTCCTCACTTGAAGGTGTTAGATATTGAAAAAGGAAGATATCAGATCTGGTCTCTGAACTTCATATTCTAATCAATGTGTCAATTAATTTTTAACATGAGTCCCAGGTTAAATCAATTTTTGGGCCAAATAGATATAACTTAACTCTTTCACACATGCACGATTCTTTATGATTCCATTAGCATATCTTTGTGATATTGCCGGAACAGTTTGAGAAGTAATTTTTAAAATTTTACTTCAGTGATAATTGGAAGTCCTATCAGAGATACCCCAATGCCAACTCTGAACACAGGCCACACAATTCTTTTAATTGATATGATAACAGTTACTATTGTGTTTATGTGTTAGTTGATTACCCCATTTTGGTTACTATAACAATTTATCTTATATTTTGCTACTCATCAGTTATTGTCTTTGAAGTTACATGATGCTCAGGATGCTCCTAATCATCATGAGGGGGAGAAATGAAAACATTAAAGATTAAAGACACAGATTATCATGTTGAGGGGGGAGTTTGCAAAAGTTGAGGGGAGTAAATGCTCTTTATCTGATTGATTCTTCTATCCCTTACCAAGCAGTGTTCGCTAAATTGTTTCCTCCTACGATCATATTGGTTCTAAAAATTCTTACAACTGAAAGCATATTCAACTCGCGGTTCAAAGACAGATTCTTGATTTTTAACTGAAGTCGCATTGTGGAATGTCACGTAACTCGCACATTATCATTCTTGTGTGCTTATCTGATGTGTTGAGTTTCTACAGTTCAAATATGCTTTTAGTGCACTAAGTCGAGGTATTTGTTCATTGAATCTGGTGATAAAGTTAAAACTAGGAAGACCAAGAGCTTTATTCAAGGGGGAGCCTAGAAAGACATTAAGACAAGCAACACCAAAGTTTTTCAAAGATTCAAGAGGGAAAGAAGATCAAGACTTGAAGATTTCAAGACCATTCTTTTTCTTTATATAATTTTAGGGGAGATTGTTAGGACCATAAATGTCCTATTAGATAGAAAGTGATATAAAGAATTATAGCGTTTGATTTATTATTTGTAAAATCCTTATAATTGTTAAATTGGGTTATTTAGAGTTTATGGGCTTGGGCCTTGGTTGTCATAAGCCTAGGTATATAAGGCATGTTTGTGTGAGGAATTTGGTTAGAATGATTGTTATTAGTTGATACACTTCATAGTTGAGAGAGTTTGATTTCCATTCAATACTTGTAACCTCTCTATAATCATGCAATACAAAGTTAATCATTCGATACATTGTTACTTGATTGTTAAACTGTGATCTACATCCTCAAACCCGCTTATTTACAAATGTATTTAACTGACGTATTTTGTTTTCATGTTTTGGGTAAAGCTCGTATTTGATATTTTATACCATACTCCTAGCTTATGTTTTGGAATTTTGTCGCTATTATTGCTAGATTCCTCGCTGTCTTCATTAACACCAATGGTAACTTATTACCTATTTGTTTGAAATTGCTTGTAGATTCAAGTTTCTTCAAGGAAGCTCAAGGTTGGGGTAAAACATTGATTTAGCCTAAATCTAGCAAGATGAGTTTCAATTTTTTGTGAAAACATTGTACATGCCAAAAATGTTCATTTTGAAGTTTTTAAGTGTTTACTTGATAATTATTAAGTGTTGGATTATTTGTTGAGTTCCTGTGTCTCAGTCCTAGTGTGGTTGATCATCCGAAAAGACCAGCTTGTAATAACCAGGTATGTTATTTATTTATTTAGTAGTATTATTTTATTTAAGATGGATTTGGGAAATTTTATAAGTTTAAGTTAGTTAAAAGTATTTTATGGAGTTAGAAGTTAAGGGGTAAGTTTTAATTTTAATATAGAAGTTAGAGGGTATGTTATGTCAATTAAGAGGAGTATGGGGTTTGTTTGGTAAAGGTGAAGATATTAATCACCTCCACCGCCCTTTTGTGTTAAGGTAGGGTGAGGTGTCTCTTTTAGACACAATTAGCAAAATACCAAAAGTGTGTGTGTGTGTGTTTTGTTCACGGCAAAAGAGAGAGGAGAGAAAAGAAAGTGAATTTGAAGAAGAAGGGTCAAGAACAAGAAGGGAACTAATCATATCAGCTGGGTTTAGGAATCAATTCAAGAAAAACAAAGGTAATAATCCATACAAATTCTCTCTTTTATATTTCTTAGTTTTCTATGAGTTTTAGAAGTGGGTCTTTGTATTTTTAGAAGGATATGAGAAATCTGGGTTTAGAATAATGTTCTAATAGTAGTCCTAAACATATCTGCAAAATATCAGAAACATTCATGGTCTAAAACTGCTAATTTCTGGGTTTGAGATGAACTTAGTTAACTGAGATAATTATGAACATCATAAGTATCGCAGCCTTGAGTTGCGACATTCATAAGTATCGCAACAGTGGGTTGCGATAGGACCATTGGTATCGCAACAGTTGGTTGCGATAGAGTGGTGTATCGCAGCAGTTGGTTGCGATAGGATGAGGTGTCGCAATGGTGACAGGGTATGGTGTCGCAATAGTTGATTGCGACAAAGAGGTGGTGTCGCAATAGTTGGTTGCGACAAGAGTTATGTGTTGCGACAAAGGGTTTAAAAGTTAGTTAGTTGCGATAGGAGTCAAGGGTTTTTGGGTTTTTGAGATTTTAAGTTTTTAAAGACATATTTGTATTTATCTGGTTCCAGATTCTGTGAATTTTAGGTGAAAGATTGAAGTGCATGATAATAGCTTGGAAAGATCTTGGTGTTAAGCAATCATGTGAGTTTTATTTAAAAATGTTTTCAAACTGGAATACATATATATGTGGATTGAGAATGTGATAAATTGTATAATTATGTGTATATGTATGAAGTATGATATATTGAGATGTATATTATATTTATACGAGTATTACACTATACGAGTACAAGTTGGCCGGGCTTAGGACCGGTGGAGTTGGTTGTACGGAGGGACAGCGGTGTTGGCTGTAATTTTCGTACAGCGGAGTTAATTTATTAGTTGGCTTGCAACCAACTAATATGGTCATGGAAAATGAGACAGGAAGTACACAATGCACGAGTCGTAATTGGTATTTATCTTTGGATTATGTATATGGTATTTTGTGCAAAAAAAGGGTTTTTAAACTAACAGGGATTTTCTCACTTAGACCGCCAGGTCTAACCCTCATTTTGTTTTAAAATATGTATTCCAGGTCGTGGAGCGAGTAAGGGCAAGTGATAAGATAATCCATGAAATACTTTTGAAGACGTATGTTTATGAAGATCCGTGATGTGTTTTGTATCTATCATGCTAGTAGTTATCATGTAAATTATTAGCAAAAAGTTTGTACTGAAATACTTGTTATGGTTAGAAGACTAAGGGACCGTAAATGAAATATGTTATATCTTTTGTTATGAGACTGTGTTATGTTAAATATGTTATTTGTTGTATGTTGGAAATCCGGGTTGTTACAGATGGTATCAGAGCCCTAGTTTAAGGGATTTAGGTATTCGTATCTGTACCTAGACTTAAACTGCATGTGAAGTAGGATGTCCCTATTATTGTAGAACCTTGGGATGTTAAATATAAAAAGGTAGAAGGAACATCCTGTAAGGTAATTTTAGATTACACCTGGCCAGTGTAATTATGATCTTACAGGTACATGTTTGAACTGGAATACCTTGTTATATGGGGTATGTGCTTCTGTGTATATTAACCTTGTTTGAATCTACAGAATGGCAAGTGGTACTAGACAAACGAATCGGGAAGGAGGAGGAAATCCTAATAGAACGAATCCAACAGTTGGGACAAGGGGAAGAGGGGGAGAAAGAGGTAGAGGCAGAACAGGCGGCAGAGTTCAACCGCAAGGTGCAGAATTTGTTACAAGAGACGACTTAGCGGCTGAAATGGGAAGATTACAGGAAAATATCCAAGCTATGTTCAATCGAACTCATAATACTGAAACGGAAATACCAGATCCTACTCATGAAGACGAGATGCCTATTACACCTACTGTCGTACCAGTGACGAAGAAGTGTGATTATAAAATGTTCCTAAGTTGCAAACCTCCAACCTACTCAGGAGAAAGGGAACCAGTGAAAGCTATGAGGTGGCTGAAAGAAATAGAAGCTATCTTCAAAACTAGTAAGTGTGCCGAAGAGTATAGAGTACTATATGGGACTGCAATGCTAAAAGCCGATGCTCTATACTGGTGGGAAGCTCTTATTTCTTCTGGAGGATCTGACATATATTCTACTTTCTCTTGGGAAGAATTCGTTATAGCTTTCAGGAAACAGTTTTGTCCCCAAGCAGCAGTTAAACAATTAGAAGAGGAGTTTATGAACTTGCAGCAAGGGAATTTATCAGTTCGGGACTATACCGCTCGTTTTCTGGAAAAGTCTCGTTTCGCGGAATACTACGTTGCCACGGAGGCAATGAAGATTGAGAGGTTTATCTTTGGGTTGAATTCAGAAGTCAGAAGTCTGGTGATTGCTAAAGGACCAGAAACCTTCTCAGCCGCTGTAGACGCCGCGAAAACCGTGGAACAGGATAAAGGGAGAAACGCTAGTGATAAAGGTATGGGAAAAAGAAAGTGGGAAGGACCACAGTATGATCCAAAAAAGTCCAGGTTTCAAAGGTTTGATAACCGTCTGACTTTCCGACCAGCGGAAAGACCTTGTCCGAAATGCAACCGTATCCACCAAGGAAATTGTCAAGTTGATCCTCGGGTTTGTTATAGGTGTGGGAAGACCGGACATGTTGCTAAAGACTGTCGAGTAACGCGGTTTTGTTTCTCATGTAATTCTCCGGATCACATTCAGTCTGATTGTCTGAAGGGAAGAGTACAGCAAGGGGGTATGTCGGGGAGACCAGCGGGTGTTAGACCAGTAGTACAAAGGCCAGAGCAACCAAGAGCAAGGGGCCGTGCATTTCAGATGACAGCACAAGAAGCGGAGGAAACTCCGGATGTGGTTACAGGTACACGTGCTAAAGTTTTATTTGACTACGGTGCAAACCGATCGTTCGTATCTCCTTCATTTGCTGCTTATATGCATTTAAAGCCTAAAGTGTTAGATCATGCTTTATTGGTAGATACTGCAAATGACAATCAAGTATCCGTTAAAGAGGTTTTTGATAGTTGTGTGATAAATATAGAGGGGTGTGGAGTACCTATTCAATTATTTCCTATAGCCTTGATTGAGTTTAATGTAGTAGTGGGGATGGATTGGTTAGCCGAGAATCAGGCTAACATAGTTTGTGATAAGAAGTTAATCAATGTTGTCTTACCTGAGAAGGGACCGGTAGTGATTTATGGTGACCGTAGAAATCATCAGTCTTGCCTTATATATATGTTAAAAGCTCGTAAGTGTGTCAGCAAAGGTTGCCCGAGTTACTTAGCTTATGTGATAGATATTAAGTGTAACATCCCATATCCTATATACACAACATAACACGCAATATAACACAAATAGATATAACAAACAAACTTCACTTTTCAAGTACGGTCCAGTAGTCTTTTACAAAAGAAAGAAAACATTTGAAATACAATCCTTGTACTATTTACATACATAACATTTAACATTTCAATACAACTACTAAATAAGTCAAAAGCTTCATCTTATAGTCCTTCTCACTAGCCTTCCAATTCGTACTCTATTTACTTGCCCTTACTTGATCCGCCAGCTGGAATACATATTTTAAAACAAAATGAGGGTTAGACCTGATGGTCTAAGTGAGAAATCCCTGTTAGTTTGAAAACCATTTATATAACTTCATTCATATAAATCACACAACACAATTACATATATCCAATTAAGCTCACATATCATGTACCTTCCCTTCTCATTCCTCCTGGCCATATTAGTGGTAGCAAGCCAACTAATTATATACAATGCTGCACAACATCTACAGCCAAACAACGCTATACGGATTCTATAGCCAAACACACCGGTCCTAGACCCGGCCAACGTATTATAACACATTATAATACTCATGTAAATATAATACCTCACTATATTATAATTCACATATAAACACATAGTCATCAACTATTTCATTCCCAATCCACACATATACGTATTCCAGTTAAAAACGTTTTTAAAGTAAAACTCACCTGATTGCTTATCAACACGTTTCCAAGCCTTCTAAACAGGTTCAGTCTTTTACCCAGAATTCACAGGATCTGTAACACATAGATACAGATATCTCTTTACCACATAAAACACATAAGTCTTACTAAGGCTAAGAACTCTAAAGAACTCAAATCCTCAAATGTTCCCCTAAGGCGACTTAACACGGGGGTTCCGCTACCCGGCTAGCGGATAAGGTTTTCAGGGGCAACGCCCTTGCGGGGTCTGGGGGCAGCGCCCCTAGAAAATTTTCAGAAAACCTTAATCAGTCCTCATTCAAAAACTAGTTAAAAATAACCAAACAGCTAAAGTATCCGGACACAACAGAGTTTTCCGGACAACACCAATAATCCGGACAGCATGCCTTTTCCGGACAGCATGCCTTTTCCGGACAGCATAAGTAATCCGGACACTATCCGGAAACATACTTCATCCGGACAATCAAGAAAAGAGAACTTACCCGGAAAAGACTTGTCCGGACACCGACTAAGAACTACCCGGATACCATCAAAGAACTACCCGGAAACCTTCAACAAAACTGTCCGGACACCTTCATACTGCGTCCGGACACCTCTGTCGGTTTCAACATTTTCGACCCATAATCAACAGAAATCACTACTGGATGTGCAATCGGTTATTTTACTCCGATAGAAACTACTTATTGGTGATTATAGACATAAAACATACAAGAAACATACCTTAATTTTACTTCCAATTGCACCAATTTGGATCCCTAGCTTTTAACTTTCTTCCTTCTTCTTTTCTCTCAAAACACACACTAACACACACTGCACATCTGATTTTTTTATGAAATATCTGAATTGCTTTTAGCTAATATCTACTAACTTTTACACTTTTAACCCTATTCTATTCTTCAATGACCATAACTCCCTTTTAACTTATAAATTTACTTAACTTACCTAAAATAGAAACTTTTAGGTTAAATAATTTAACGGAATAATATTTTTAACTAACGGACTTACCCGGGGTATTACATTAAGCCAGAAAATAATAAGTTGGAAGATATTCCTGTTGTCCGTGAATTTCCAGAAGTTTTCCCCGAAGACTTGAATAGTCTTCCACCCGTTAGACAAGTAGAGTTTGGTATAAATCTGATTCCTAGAGCCGCTCCTTTTGCTCGTGCACCGTATCGTTTAGCGCCACCAGAGATGAAAGAAATGATGACGCAACTGCAAGATCTTTCCGATAAGGGCTTCATCAGACCCAGTTCTTCACCGTGGGGTGCACCAGTCTTATTTGTGAAAAAGAAGGATGGTTCAGAGAGAATGTGTATTGATTACCGGGAACTGAATAAGCGCACGATCAAGAACAAGTATCCGCTTCCCAGAATTGATGACCTATTCGATCAATTAGTTGGAGCTTGTTATTTCTCCAAGATTGATCTAAGATCTGGTTATCATCATCTGAAGGTTAAAGAAGAAGATGTTCTGAAAACTGCTTTTCGCACAAGGTACGGTCACTATGAATTCCTGGTGATGCCATTTGGACTGACGAACGCTCCAGCTGCTTTTATGGATCTAATGAAACGAGTATGTAAGCCATATCTCTATAAACTTGTTATTGTGTTTATCGATGATATCCTTATCTACTCCCGATCCAAAGAAGAGCACGCACAACATCTTCGTTTGATTCTGGAGTTGTTGAAGAAAGAACACTTATATGCTAAATTTTCTAAATGTGAATTCTGGCTACGGGAAGTTCAATTTCTTGGGCACGTAGTTTCCGAGAAAGGTATTCAAGTTGATCCGATGAAAGTGGAAGCAATTGAAAAGTGGGAACCGCCGAGGACGCCAACCGAAGTAAGAAGTTTTCTGGGTTTAGCCGGGTATTATCGAAAGTTTATAAAAGATTTCTCGCGCATCGCTACGCCTTTAACAAAGCTGACCCGAAAGAATATAAAGTTTGAATGGAAAGAAGAGCAAGATAAAGCATTCAGAATTTTGAAAGAAAGACTTTGTAGCGTGCCGATTTTTCACTACCTGAAGGTTCCGATGATTTTGTTGTTTACAGTGATGCTTCCAAACTGGGATTGGGTTGTGTACTAATGCAGCGTGGGAAAGTTATTGCTTATGCTTCTCGTCAACTAAAGGATCATGAACGGCAGTATCCTACACACGACATGGAACTTGCAGCAGTTATTTTCGCGCTAAAGATTTGGAGACATTATCTCTACGGTTCTAAATGTCAAATTTTTACCGATCACAAGAGTCTCCAACATCTTTTTGATCAGCGGGAATTGAATATGAGGCAAAGAAGATGGCTAGAACTGGTGAATGATTACGACTGTGAAATTCTTTATCATCCGGGAAAGGCGAATGTGGTAGCTGATGCACTGAGTCGTCAAGAAAGAAGTGGAACAATAAAAGTCATTGCACTACGAGCTGAACTTCTACCTAACATCTTTGACGAATTGAAGAAGTGTCAAGTGGAAGCTTTTCAAAAAGAACATTTGAAATCAGAACGGTTAGTGGGGATATCAGCATCACTCGTAAAAGATGATCGTGGGTTATTGTGTCTGGGAAACAGAATTTGGGTGCCTCGTTTGGGTGGTATACGTGATCCGGTACTACAAGAAGCTCATCAATCTCGTTTCTCTATTCATCCAGGTACGAATAAGATGTATAAAGATTTAAAACAATTTTATTGGTGGCTGGGAATAAAAAGGAGTATTGCTCAGCATTTGGAAGGTTGTACTACTTGTAAGAAGGTAAAGATTGAACATCAAAAGCCATTTGGTCAGTTGAAACGTTTAGAAATACCTATGTGGAAATGGGATCAGATTACTACGGATTTCCTCACGAAGTTACCAAGGACTCCGAAGGGATTTGATGCCATTTGGGTGATCGTTGACAGGTTGACAAAGTCTGCTCACTTTCTACCAATAAAAGAAACTGATTCGTTGGAACGATTAGCCAAGTTGTACATTGATGAAATAGTAACTCGACATGGAGTTCCAATCTCGATTATTTCTGATCGTGATAGTCGTTTTACTTCAGGATTCTGGAGGAGTTTTCAAAAAGAAATGGGGACACAAATAAAGTTAAGTACAGCGTATCATCCTCAAACTGACGGTCAAAGTGAACGAACAATTCAAACTTTGGAAGATATGCTCTGGGCCTGCATTGTGGATTTTGGGGGATCGTGGGATAAGCATTTGCCGTTGATTGAATTTGCCTACAACAACAGTTATCATTCCAGCATACAAGCGGCACCGTTTGAAGTTCTGTATGGTAGAAAATGCCGAACGCCTTTATGTTGGAACGAAGTGGGAGAGAAACAGTTAGCAGGGCCAGATATAGTTCAGTTAACCGCGGATAAGATTACTCAAATTAGGGAACGATTGAAAGTGGCTCAAGACAGACAGAAAAGCTACGATGACCGACGTCGAAAGCCGTTAGAATTCCAAGTTGGAGATTTTGTAATGTTGAAAGTCTCACCTTGAAAAGGAGTCATTCGATTTGGGAACCAGGGTAAGCTTAGTCCAAGGTACATCGGGCCGTTTGCAATTACGGAAAGGATTGGTGAAGTAGCCTATAGGTTGGATCTTCCGCCAGAGTTAAGCAGGATTCACAACGCGTTTCATGTATCGAATTTTCGGAAGTGTTTGGTTACGCCAGATCAGGCCGTTTCTCTACCAGATATACAAGTTGATGAAAAGCTGAATTATATGGAGGAACCTGAAGCCATAGTTGACCATAAAGTCAAGGTTTTGCGAACTAAAGAAATCAGACAAGTGAAAGTTCAGTGGAGACATCATAGAGGTCGGGATGCTACTTGGGAATCGGAGACAGAAATGAGAACTAAATACCCTCGTCTTTTCACTTAACTGAATTCCGGGACGGAATTCTTTTAAGGGGGAGATGTTGTAATAACCAGGTATGTTATTTATTTATTTAGTAGTATTATTTTATTTAAGATGGATTTGGGAAATTTTATAAGTTTAAGTTAGTTGAAAGTATTTTATGGAGTTAGAACTTAAGGGGTAAGTTTTAATTTTAATATAGAAGTTAGAGGGTATGTTATGTCAATTAAGAGGAGTATGGGGTTTGTTTGGTAAAGGTGAAGATATTAATCACCTCCACCGCCCTTTTGGGTTGAGGTAGGGTGAGGTGTCTCTTTTAGACACAATTAGCAATATACCAAAAGTGTGTGTGTGTGTGTGTGTGTGTGTGTGTGTGTGTGTGTTTTGTTCACGGCAAAAGAGAGAAGAAAGAAAAGAGAGTGAATTTGAAGAAGAAAGGTCAAGAACAAAAAGGGAACTAATAATATCAGCTGGGTTTAGGAATCAATTCAAGAAAAACAAAGGTAATAATCCATACAAATTCTCTCTTTTATATTTCTTAGTTTTCTATGAGTTTTAAAAGTGGGTCTTGGTATTTTTAGAAGGATATGAGAAATCTGGGTTTAGAATAATGTTCTAATAGTAGTCCTAAACATATCTGCAAAATATCAGAAACATTCATTGTCTAAAACTGTTATTATCTGGGTTTGGGATGAACTTAGTTAACTGCGATAATTATGTACATCACCAACTAATATGGCCATGGAAAATGAGACAGGAAGTACACAATGCACGAGTTGTAATTGGTATTTATCTTTGGATTATGTATATGGTATTTTGTGCAAAAAAAAGGGTTTTTAAACTAACAGGGATTTTCTCACTTAGACCGCCAGGTCTAACCCTCATTTTGTTTTAAAATATGTATTCCAGGTCATGGAGCGAGTAAGGGCAAGTGATAAGATAATCCATGAAATACTTTTGAAGACGTATGTTTATGAAGATCCGTGATGTGTTTTGTATCTATCATGTAAATTATTAGCAAAAAGTTTGTACTGAAATACTTGTTATGGTTAGAAGACTAAGGGACCGTAAATGAAATATGTTATATCTTTTGTTATGAGACTGTGTTATGTTAAATATGTTATTTGTTGTATGTTGGAAATCCGGGTTGTTACACAGCTAAGCATCATTGACTTGGTCAGCCTTTACCTGACCAACTAGTTTTGCATATTTGGTGTGTTTGATTTTATAAATCTTGTAAAATACCCATATTTGGTATTTTAAGGAATTTTGATAAGTAAATCATACGTGTATGTATTTTAATGATTTATCTTGTTAATGGAGAGAATTGGTGATAATACATTTTTAGTGTGTGTTTTGGAAAGATGCATATTCTTGCTTTATGGGGTATTTGTAAATATAAATTGTATGGTTACATTTGGAAAACGATTTGCCCCAACTAAAGTTGACTTTTTGAGATTAATCATATCGTGGAACATGTGTTTGTATAAATATGGGTTGTAACACTTGGAATTTTGGTACGTACGACCTTAATTTAAATGATTATTTTGAAAGCTCAATCAACTCAAAAGTGTTCTAAATTGAGTCATCATGTGGAAAAGCGGCTCGTGGGATGAAAAATCGAAGAATTGGACTTTCGGGGCAACCGTGCGACTATGACGTGAAACAGTGCCAGAGGGGGTTCACGGTACACTTACCGCAATAGTGTATGACGACAATGCCATTGGGCAAAGTCGCAGGGCAAAGTCGCCGAGTTTGGGGAGCACACAATACCATTGGCGCGAGTATGACAGTCCTGGCAATGTTTCTGACAAGCAGATTTCATGTATAAATGGTCTATCGACTTTTTAGGAGCATTTATAACCTAATCTCACTTTAGATACGTTTTCTCCATTGTGTAGGAGATTTCTTTCTCCCTTACATCATTTCTCATTTATTGCAACTTTGAAGACCACCAAGGAGCATTTAAGTGTGATTCTTAGGGTTTTGCTACCATCTAGGACTGAAGAGCTTCAAGACTTGATTTCCACACCAAGTGTTCATCTATCTCTTAAGGTTTTTAGGTTTTTTACTAAAACCTAGCATTGGTAAGTCAAATTAACTTTCCAGACTTTATACAAGTCAAAATGTTAGTATTTAGTCTCCTAATCTATTGTTGATCTTTTTTCTCACTTGTATGAACAAAAATACGAAATTTTATGAATTTTGAGAGATTCTATGGTTTGGATGTTTTGGTGATCTTTTGTCAAAGTGTGTTGCAAATGTGTTTTAAACATATATTTATGGTGTTACATAGTGATGAATACTCATTCACTTACATTGGTAAATTTTGGGAAAACCTAGGTCAAACTAGGGTTTGGGAACTTTTGAATATTTGATGAAACAAATATGGATAATGGCTTTCAAAGATTTAAAAGGTCATTTATCTCAAATATTATTTGGAGTTGGGAAGAGGTGAACATTTTCTATATTTATAGCACTTTGGTATAATTGTAGTTGGTTGTGTAGTATCTCATTTCATATACATAATGGTATTTGAACTTGGTATTGTATACGTGAAAAGTAAATTACGCTAGACCTATCTTATGGAACCTTAGGCCTTGGAGTCTAGGCTTATGTGGATTTGGGATATGAATCCCGAATTCATAGTTTGAGAAATGTATACTAAATTTTAATATGTTGGTCTTGGATGGTGAGGACCCAAGGTAAAGACTTGGATAGGGTTGGACTAAGTAATCCTTTGAGTGAAAGACTTGGACAGAGTTGAACTCATCTTTATGGAACTAAAGACTAGAATAGAGTTGATGTTCAAATTATCTAAAGACTCGGATAATGTTGATGTTCACATTAACTAAAGACTCGGATAAAGTTGATGTTCAAGATAACTAAAGACTCGGATAAAGTTGATGTTCAAGATAACTAAAGACCCGCATAGGGTTGATGTCTGGAGTTACCATCCTTAATGTAGACATAAATCTATTTATGTGACCCACTTTGTACTTCGACACGATCATGGTGAACGGGTCTCCCCCGTAAGTCCTATGATGTATAAAGACCCCTATGTGGGTTATAAATGGTGCATTTTCATTTTAAGAATTGTCAAAAGCTATACATTGCAGTTCTGTTTTTAATGGATTTATTATCAATTTTTTTTATCTCACTAGGCATTTGCTTAATACTTTATCTTAAAATGACATGTATATCAGGTTGCCTTAGTGGTGGGGATCACAAGAATTGAGGGAAGAACGTGTTGGTCGATAGAGGCAACTTTTGGAGTTAATCTCTTGAGAACTTTGGTGTACAGATTTAAATAGATTTATTTTGAGGAATTATTGACAATTTTTTCTAATTTAGACGAAGATAGTTTAGATTAGAATTCCTATTATTGAATTGTAAACACTATTTACTCTTCCCCATTTTGGCTGATTATTTTGATAGAAAGACCAAGTTTATGGCATTTTCCAGATTTAAATTTACCCCTGTTTTTAGTGTGTTACATGGGTGAAATACGTTTTATCGTATATGATGACTTTTACTGAACAGTGAAGTAAATTGTTGACCTTTTGGCTTGGTTTTGACTTAGATGAGTCTTGGGACATTTGTTCGGTTTTAATTGCTTGGTGTGGAGATTTGGTTGTGATTTGAATTTATTGCATTCTATTTGAGAATTACATGTTTTGAGTGTGTTAGTCATTCATCTGGGGTCGTGCAATGTTTTAGATTATAATGCACTGAATCCATAGGCATACGAGTCATTCATAGTTGAAAAGCGAGGAGTCTTGATGTTCTGACTTTGTGAAAAATGTCCGAATAGGCATTGTTGTCATCCCAATGTTGTAGAGGTGAACCTTTATGGGTTGGACTCCGGGACCGTGGGATTTGTGGTTTTCATGCTCTAACTCTTATGCATGAGGTTTAAACATCTTGGGTTATCAAGTAGGGAGTTGAGACTCCTATTTTGAATGCTAGTGAGTAAACACTAAAGGCCGAATGAGAACCTTGAGGTTGAAACTCTCTTAGAGAGCGAATGAGCACTAAGATTGGGTATCCTTGAGGTGGAGCCCAGTTAGGTGTGTGTGTCATGTCCTTGAGGTGGCACCCGATGAGTGGTGTGCACTAAAGGTATTGATGATTTGAGGCGACTGTTATTAGAGTGTGCACTAAAGTCAATGATATGAGGTGTAGTTCGATAAGATAGATATGTGGCATACTGTCGTGTTCCCACCATGTTAAATGGAAACAGGTCTCCTCCGTCACTGAAAGGTGTTGTTTTGGGTATTGAGTATTATCTATGTTTTCGGTGACGTTTTGAGTATGGATTGATATCCATGATTTGTGGTTTTGTATTATTAAGCTTTATACACATTTTTGGATGATTTGGATAATAGAGTTTTATTTGTGTTTCAATATTTGAATATTTAACTTCATTCATGTTTTGGAGTGAGTAGTGGGTTTTGAATCCGTATTGAATGAGTGGTTTGAATTAGTGTTTTCATCACAAAAATAGTGGGTTTTGGAAATATGTTGATTTTACGATAAGCTAGTGCATTTCATAATGTGAAGTTATGTTTTAAATAAACAATCTTTCGCTTTTATTATTTTATAATTAAGAAGAAAACTGCTTGAGCTCACTAGGCGTTAAGCCTAACCTTTTTATTTGTCAACATGTGCATCACGTCCTTGTTGGGAAATGGTTCTAGCGACACTGTGAAGAGTTGAATGCTAGTTAGATGCACGAGAATGATGTAGCTATTGGGTGATGTCTTCCGCATATTTGGAGATATCAATTGTTAATAGGTTTAGTAACACCCGACCTTTATTTAGTCTTTGTATAAGAATTGGGTTATTATGTGTTGAGGTTAAATCTATAATTCTATTAAAGCTAAATCAAGTATCGATTTGTAAAAAGGGGATTTTATCCTTTATTTGTGGTATCATTGAATATTTTAAATTAGTTGTTTTTTTCTAATTTGAGGGTATTACAAGTTGGTATCAGAGCCTAAGTTTAAGAGATTTAGGTATATATTTAGGATTTCTAGACTCAAACTAGCGTTTTACTAAGCGAAGGAAAGTGAGATTGTACGATTAAGCACTTCAAGATAGAACATTTTGAGGTCGATAGAGACACTAGCATCGGGAATCATGACGATAGTAACAAGGATCCTCATGTATGATACTTTCATAATTGCACCTGAACAGTGTTATGGTGAACTTACATGTTACATGTATGTGCTTGAATCGCCTTCATATGATGATCGATGGGGTAGTGAATGAATTCTTAGTGAATAGTCATTAGAAGAAGTTGATGTTTATAACATTGTCACTTTGAGTGACAGTTAAGTATGATGATTACGTTAAACCGACCATTATGGGTCAGAGTTATTGGTTAAGGTTGAAACATAGGCTTGTTAAATCATCATTGTTTTGGGAAGAAGTTGTAAGGTTGACGGACTTTGTTGTGAGTTATCGCCTTAAAATCTTTGAGTATTTCCCACGGTTATTTATGTGACTAAGCTAGTAGACTTTGTGAGCTTGGTTCTAAGATTTTGAGTCTCGGCCAAATTCATGCACGAGATTTATTTCTAAAACAAATTGCATAAATTATTTCATACTTTTCCAAATCATCATGCGAGTTGTATTACGAAATTTTAGAAAGACGTTTTAGCACGCACAAAATTATAGTAATTAATTATTACCATTTATATTTGTTGCCTTACTGTTTATTGAATTTCCAAATAAGCCATATTTATCATCATCTTCCATTATTCATTTTCTATTTCTTCTTTCTCAATTGTCCGGCTATAACTCCGTCTATGGTTGCATGGAAAAGTAAGTTGCTACTTTCAAGCATTATACAAAGATTTACATTAGGATGAACAAGTTGAGTAGTTACATAGGATACCACTAGGCGCTTCTTAGGGTATGTTTGGTGCGCAGACTGGATGGGATGGGATGGGACGGGACAAAAAAAATAGTACTGCGTTTGGTATGACATGGGACTAAAACAAGTTAGGACAAGATGGGACTAAAATCCATTTTCATGGAATAAAATGAGGCACTTTTTGTTCCACCAAAAAAGTGGAACAACGTGGGACTAAGCATAAAATAACACATTTACCCTTTATTTTCAATTATATATTATATAAAAATTATTTTGCAAACACTTTTTGAAAAATTATATATTATATAAAATTACATTTTTTACAAACATTTTTTGAAAAATTATATATTATATAAAATGTCCAGATCTGTCTTATATAATATTTTGCAAACATTTTTTGAAAAATTATATATTATATAAATCTACATAAATGTGATTTATATAATTTACTTTAATTTTGATGTATATAATAGTTTATTATTTAATTGATTTTATGTTATTTATAATTATTACGTGATGAAAAATATTAATCTATATTTTAGGGCAATCATTTTAACAGTTTTGTCCAGTCTTGTTCTAGTCGTACCAAACGCAGAACAGAAAATTAGTTCTGTCCCGTCCAGTCCTGTCCCGTCTTGTCCAGTTCTGTTCTGTCCCATCCAGTCTGCATACCAAACACTACCTTAAATCCGCCTCTACCCCTCACCGACCATCTTTCTCACCCCCTCATTCGACCGTCGTTGACAATCACAAATAAAAGTGTAATTCGCTTGCACAAGTTTCATGCAAAAAGATGAATATATGAATCAACCAAATACGTTAGAGATAGGAATTGATTTTTACGATTATAAGATTTAGTAGATGTTTCACATATGAAACAATAACGTGTGAGTTGAAACATTAATTTATGTATTTTTAATGTACATTGTTTTTAGTTAAAGTATATAACCCTATTGTGAATTGTTTGAAATTTTTTGATGTATTGTCTCATAAGTAAAACACCACCGATATGAAACTACGTAAGAAAAGTTGTAATTGTTTTGTATGGGAAACAATAACTGGTTTGGATGCATATGAGAAACACAACGATCATAAATTAAAAAGTTAATGTGTTGCTTCTAAAGTAAAACAACACTAAAAATGTTATTGTTTCATATAAAAAACAATAATTAATTTGGTTTCATATGAAAAACAAAACGCAGTTAGGAAATCGGTTACATATGACCAACCGAATGAGATTTTTAAAGAAGTAATAATTCCTAAAATAAATCTTAATAGTTTGGTATCCTATGAAATATTTAAGGAAGGTAATTATACTTAAAATAGGAAAATTAATTAAAATACACTAAGTTTGACCATCTTTTACTGAAATACCCAAAATCTCTCCCATTTTGCAAAAATGCCCTAAAAATCCGCGATGGAGCCCGCGATCGCGGGCTCCAGGCCGCGTGTCACCAATGTTTACCCACTTTGCCCGCGTTGGTCCCTCAAGAATGCCCGCGGTCCAGCTTCCCCCCCTCAAGAATGCCCGCGTGTGCAGTTTTGGTCCCTGCCCGCGTTTGACTCATTGACCCCCGCGATCGCGGGCTACACGTGTCACCAAAGTTTGCCCACTTTGCCCGCGTTGGTCCCTCAAGAATACCCGCGGTACAGCTTTCCCCCCTCAAGAATTCCCGCGTGTGCATTTTTGGTCCCTGCCCGCGATTGACTTTCTTTGACCTCCCGCGATCGCGGGCTCCTGTGCCACGCGTCGGCACAGAGTTAACCCTAAAAAATTTTTGAAGCCTCAAACCCTAATTTTTATAACATCGGCCGCACTATATAAGGGGTGGGGGGGGGACCAAAAACCGTCCACTCTCATTATTTTATAACTCTCTCAATTTTTAATCAAACTCTCTCAATTTTCTCCCACTCTCTCAATTTTGTCGTGTGGAATACGCGTTCGGGTTTTGTGAAGATGTCTCGTATTACCTTTTTGGTATGTTTTCCTTATGTTATTTGTTATTTTTTGTATGTTATTTTAAGTTAAGATATATGATTTGTAGGTTGTTATAGTGTTTATAACTTATATTTGAATATGTTCTATGTTTAACATGATATGTATGGTTTTATGTTTGAATGTGATATTTGTATGTTATAATGTGTATGTTGTTATAGTGTGTTTTTTCATATAAAAATTGTTAAGAGTGTTTTTTTATAAAAAAATTGTTAAGAGTGTGTTTTTATAAAAAAATTGTTAACAATGTGTTTTTTTTTATAAAAACACACTCTTAACAATTTTTTTATAAAAACACACCCTTAACAATTTTTTATAAAAACAGTTTTTTTATAAAAAATGTTTAATATTGTGTTTTTATAAAAATTGTTATAGTTTTATGGTTTTTATAATGTGTTTTTTTATAAAAAAATTGTTAATTTTTTTTTTATAAAAACAGTTTTTATAAAAAAAAATGTTAAAAATGTGTTTTTTTTATAAAAAATTGTTAAGAGTGTGTTTTTATAAAAAGATTGTTATAGTTTTATGGTTTTATGTTTGAATGTGATATTTGTATGTTATAATGTGTATGTTGTTATAATGTGTTTTTTCATATAAAAATTGTTAAGAGTTTTTTTATAAAAAAATTGTTAAGAGTGTTTTTATAAAAAAAAAAATTGTTAACAATGTTTTTTTTATAAAAACACACTCTTAACAATTTTTTATAAAAACACACCCTTAACAATTTTTTATAAAAACAGGTTTTTTTATAAAAAAAAAAATTGTTAAGAGTGTGTTTTTATAAAAAATTGTTAAGGGTGTGTTTTTATAAAAAAAACACATTTTTAACAATTTTTATATGAAAAAACACACTATAACAACATACACATTATAACATACAAATATCACATTCAAACAAAAAACCATAAAACTATAACAATTTTTTTTTATAAAAACACACTCTTAACAATTTTTTATAAAAAACACATTTTATAAAAAAAACACATTTTATAAAAAAATGTTAAGAATGACAACTTAGGTCCCTACGGTTTTAAGAATGACAACTTAGGTCCCTAAACTTTTAAGAATGACAACTTAGGTCCCTAAACTTTGAAATAAAATAAACCGCACTTTATCTATATATAACACTATTATACGTTGAAATAAAATAAACCGCACTTTATCTATATATAACACTATTATACGTTGAAATAAAATACAACCGCACTTTATCTTTATATAACACTATTATACGTTGAAATAAAATACAACCGCACTTTATCTATATATAACAATATGATACGTTGAAATAAAATAAACCGCACTTTATCTATATATAACACTATTATACGTTAAAATAAAATAAACCGCACTTTATCTATATATAACACTATTATACGTTGAAATAAAATAAACCGCACTTTATCTATATATAACACTATTATACGTTGAAATAAAATAAACCGCACTTTATCTATGTATAACACTATTATACGTTGAAATAAAATACAACCGCACTTTATCTATATATAACAATATGATACGTTGAAATAAAATAAATCGCACTTTATCTATATATAACACTATTATACGTTGAAATAAAATAAACCGCACTTTATCTATATATAACACTATTATACGTTGAAATAAAATAAACCGCACTTTATCTATATATAACACTATTATACGTTGAAATAAAATAAACCGCACTTTATCTATGTATAACACTATTATACGTTGAAATAAAATACAACCACACTTTATCTATATATAACAATATGATACGTTGAAATAAAATAAACCGCACTTTATCTATATATAACACTATTATACGTTGAAATAAAATAAACCGCACTTTATCTATATATAACACTATTATACGTTGAAATAAAATAAACAGCACCTTATCTATATATAACACTATTATACGTTGAAATAAAATACAACCGCACTTTATCTATATATAACACTATTATACGTTGAAATAAAATAAACCGCAACATCTATTTAAAATAAAATAAACTGCAGCATCTATATATAACACTAACTATAACATCTGTGAATGACTATGTAGAAAGATTTCTTTAACATCGACTTGACGGTAAGGTGCAAAGTTTCATACATCGAGGAATTAGGA
The DNA here is from genome assembly GCA_033807775.1 of Saussurea involucrata. NCBI lineage: Eukaryota > Viridiplantae > Streptophyta > Magnoliopsida > Asterales > Asteraceae > Saussurea > Saussurea involucrata. The sequence goes on from CM066323.1 coordinate 51,764,843, forward strand.
GCGCTGTTTAGGGGATTAGGTGATCGCGCAGATACCCTTGAGACCATCTATAGAGGGACACCGTTCGGGCCATGGATGGATGTGTCTTACTCTGGTGGCGACCCTACGCTAGTACACATGTTTCTACAGTTGGAGGTCGAGGACGCCAACGCTGAGCCGGAGGAGATGCATTTTGATTTCTTTGGCTCTCAATTGCATTTTGGGCGTCGGGAGTTCTGTCTAATTACAGGACTACGTTTTGGAGAGGCTCCCCCCTTCCTCCCTTAGAAGACTGCTCCTTCGTTCCTAGGGTTTTCGGCATTTCAGTATCTCGTTTGAAGCTGAAGGCAGCTCGGGAAAAGATGAAAGAGGGCCTTAGTGCCCTAACCGACGACGATGCTGTCTGTGTATGCTTGGTGGTGATCGTGGATATGGGCTTCCTGGGCCGTGAGTATAGCCAGCATGCTTCATCGACGGTCCTTAGGGCCGTCGAGGACCTTGAGCTGTTTAACAGCTACCCGTAGGGTAGCCATATCTGGACACATTGCTACTCTAATCTGCACCGAGCCATAGGCAGACGCGTCGATCGACATGCAAAGATGAATCTTTGTGGTTTTACATACGCCTTCAAGGTTAGATACGTAGTATAACAATTGTTAATAATACATACAAACTGTTTGGCTTTTCTTTTTACGTACTTGCTCTTCTTGTCTAATTCCAGATATGGATCTTGGAGATGTTTCCCGCATCAATCCGATATTTCGTCAAGCGCGACGATCGAGTACTTAGGGGAACCCGTTGGGACAAGCGTGTTACCCTAAGTAGGTCGCTTTGGATTGAGTTCTTCAAAGCGTCTAGAAATGTAAGTTCTTTTACTATGTTTACAATTTGCATACGTTAGTCCCGCTTATTAATTTCTTTTATGTTTTATCATATATTTAGCAGCCACTCTTGCCCGCCGATCGCCTTGTGCCTACTGTCGACGAGATGGGCACAGATTGGTACAGAGACAGCGTGGCCTTTATTGATGCAGAGGCAGAAAGGGCTCGACGTCCCCCTACTTCCGAAGATGAGGAAGACGACGACAGGCCCCCTTCCGGTGGATACCAGCCGCCCCCTTCCTCCTCCTACCAGCCGGCCCGTTCCTCCTCCTACCAGGCGCCCCGTTCCTCCTCCTACCAGGCGCCCCCTTCCTCCTCCTACCAGGCGCCCCCTTCCTCCTCCTACAATCCATATCAGGCGGCCCCTTCCTACGAGCCACAGCGTGGCTCACATGAAGTCCTGTGGGACTACGTCCACGGGCCGCTAGAGACACGTGTACACTATCTGGAGGAAGTCTACAGACAGTTTAGCGCTGTCAATGTTAGTGTTTAACTTAATTTGTTGGCCACGTTTATTTAGTTTGTATATTAATATTACGTTCTAAATTTGTTTTAGCTGTCGAGTACGACACCGATCCCCGCTCCGTTCGGACAGGGGCACATGCGACGTTTGCCACCACATCCCATCCGTCATTCCCTGAAAATGTAAGTGACATTGAGTAACCATTATATTTATATGTTTGTTCCTAAGTTTGTAACTCTTATAATGATCAATGTCACGCAGGCCGGGATGTCGGGGGCCGGGATGTCCCAAACGCCGTTCGCCACCACATCCTATTCTACTATCCCGGAGAGTGTAAGTGACACTGAGTAACCATTATAGTTATATGTTTGTTCCTAATTTTGTAACTATTTTAATGATCAATGTCACGCAGGCCGGGATGTCGGGGGCATACACCTCGCAGATGCCGCCGCCGTTCGCCACCACATCATATTCGACTATCCCGGAGAGTGTTAGTGACACTGAGTAACCATTATAGTTATATATCGATAATCCTAATTTTGTAACTATTTTAATGATCAATGTCACGCAGGCCGGGATGTCGGGGGCATACACCTCGCAGATGCCGCCGCCGTTCGCCACCACATCAATCACAAACATCTTTGGCGGTTCGGCCGATGACTATTACAGGCCGGAAATGCATACTGTAAGTTATTTTAGTAGTTTTGGTTTAATTGTGAACATTTCCTAAATTGTACTTAAAACATTGAGTAACGTAATTTTCAGACGGGGTCTCCTATTATCCAGGATCACTTCTCGGAGCACTTCTCGGAGCCTAACGATGACTCGATGGATGTTGTAGATCCACCACCACAGGTGACCCCGCTCCCTCAAAAGCGGCCGCGATCAATTTCACAATGGTTTCGTCACCCGTTTGGCCAACAAGGATCTACGACACCACCGGCCGCTAAAAAACAAGCAAAGAAAGCGGGGGGAAAGAAGGGAGGAAAGAAAAAGGGAAAGGTGCCTTCACCGGAGCCTCAACCGGCATCGGAAATATTGAGGATGTGCCGGACTGGTCGCCTCCCCCCCTTGATCTTCATCCCTCACTTGAACTTGGAAATCACCCCCTCGTTTTTCAATGTATTGTTGGCCGTTGACCCTTTGGAGTCTAACTTACTGGATGTGGTTAGTATGAAGTTTAATTATAGTCATATAATCAAATATATTTATTTTACATGTCTAACCATCTATTTTTTATGTATAGCACATCGATTGTTGGGTCTCGTTGTTGCAAAGACATCGTGGAACAGACACGAGGTGGACCATGATGTTCAGTATGTTCTTTCATTACTTGTTGATTGAGCATCTAGGTCCCACCTCCGTGGTTAATTCATGCAATGGCGTGGAAGGGACCTCTTGGGCTCTCCTCGATGTGGTATGTAAATCGTTTTACTTTGATTTTATTTAACTTGTTTTGTTGCTAACTAAGTTGTCTAATATTGTAATATTTCAGGTGTACATCCCTATATGCCTTAATCCCCAACATTGGCTGCTTGGAGTGTTTGAACTTGACGCTATGACCATGACCATATATGATAGCGACAGTGCCAGTCTCTTCAGACAGCAATTGGAAGAGCAAATGACAAAGTTTAAAGCTGTGCTGAATGACTTCTTTTGTCGGGTCAAGGATGTTAGACGTCGCGAAATGACAGGTGCCTTTCGCTATAAGTTCGCCAAGAATGCACCCCAGCAGGCCGGGATAACTGCAGATTGCGGTGTCTGGGTATGCCGTAATGTCCAAATGTTGATAAATAAAAATGAGGTATGGGTACACCCTGACGAGGCCGAGGTTGTTGCCAAAGATTTCCGCATACATATGGCGGAGTCCATTTATGAACATTGTCAAATAGGGCCACGTTAGGTTGTTTATGTAACATTAAATAATTGTTATTTTTAGTATTAACTTATTTTGTTAAAGTATTGTGATTGACTTACTGTTTACTTCATTTGGTTTTTGCTAATTTCATCCATTTACTCAACTTTGAGTATCGATATCTCTTTCACACATACTCTATTTTGGACGCATTATATATAATTTCGAAGATCTCATATAGAAGAACATAAACCTACTAAAAGTTAGTTATATATAACACATATATATAAATTTAAATGCGTCCAAAGTTTAGTAAAACCCATATTTCCAACACCTAGTAAGTAGGTTTATGAAACTTGCGATAATCCTAATACAGAGATTATTGGATGAACAAGCATTTATTTCTTGATTATTGGGGTATTGGTTCTTGTTGTCTGGAAGTGATTCATATGATGCAAAAATTGGTATCATGTAATGTAGAACAATATCTATATTATAGAAACTTGCATTTGATAGTACCATATAAATCTGATCTAAATTCTCATTAATTAGCTATGTTTGACTACTTAAAGACTAATTTTCTGCCTAATGAAAGACCTTTATTCAAGAGCAGACGAATATTGCAGTTACTTTTTCAGTGGAATCATGCAGGCAACTTTTTCAGACGAAATCTATAAACACATTCAAATAATAATAATTTAAAACAATTTAATGAATTAGTTAATATATGATTATTATGTTAATGCGATAGGAGTGTAAAACAGAATTGAAAAAAAAATAAGAGATGTACCATAAATTAAATAATTAACTATAAGAGTATGAATTTTAAATATAAAAAATATTTTTTTATGTAGTGTATAACTGTATATGATATATATTAAAATATATAAATCCAAAAAAGTTCAAGATTGGGTTCATTTCGAACATATCGAAGAGACGATTATAATGGTGTAATTTGTTAAAATTAAAACGTATTTTTTAACGTATTTTAGTTAATAAACGATTATATGTGTTAAATGTAAAATTAAAATAATGAAAATAAAAGATATAAAGTAAATTTAGTAAATAAGTATAGGGGTTGAAAGTGTAACATTTCATTTTAAATTCGTAAAAATGGACGAAATGGGGTGAACAGTGCCAAAATATCAAAATTTTCATAAATGGTCCCTGGAATTTTTCAAAAATGGTCCCTTGCAATTGAAAAGTCACAAAATAACCCCATCGCGGGATGAGCCCGCGATCGCGGGATTCCATTTTTCAAAAATGGTCCCTGCAAGTTTAAAAAAGTGTCAGAAAAGGTCCCTGGCCCGCGATCGCGGGCTCCCATCGCGGATTTTTGGGGTATTTTTGCAAAGTGGGAGAGATTTTGGGTATTTCAGTAAAAGATGGTTTGACTTAGGGTATTTTAATTAATTTCCCCTTAAAATATGAATCCGTCAAAATGACAAAGATGCCCTTGTTTGTACGGTTTGTAACATTTTGACGATTTACAAAAGAAATGGACTATATATATTTGTGTGCGTGTGTGTACATATTTATATAATTATATAAATCTTAGTGGTTGTGTTGATTTGTTTTTCATTAAGTCTTGTATGGATAAAGTTGTATGCATAGACTAATTTGTCTGTATAGATAGGGAATGTTTTTGTTTGGAAGGGTTTTTCATAAATAAAATGAGTGAGTTTTTTTAACTAGGAGGAGCAAGTTGGTGAAAAGCTTGTCTTTCTCCATAACTCTCTCCCTATAAGCTTATTGAATAAGCCATTTTCTATGTGACTAGAGATGGCCAAATGGGCATCGCCTGTCCGGGACCGACTTAGGACCCGACCGACCCTGCCCGGTACTGTATGGGACCGGTTTGACTCGCCAGTTCTTAACCGGTTATGATTTTCCACTAAAAACGAGGCCCGACCCCGGACGGGTTATGGGACTGTTTGGTACTGGTCTGGGCCAGCCCGGTTTCTTATTTAAAATTGTATTTTAAATGTATTTTAAGTCTACTTTTTACTTTTTTTAAATGTATTTTTAAGTGTATTTAACTGAAAACCAAAATGTATATATAAGTGTATTTTATTAAGCGTGTTATAATAAAACGTATTTTTTAGTGTATTCGGTTGACCTAATTAGATATTCTAAAGTATATTTGATTGACCAATAAATAAACGTATTTTTTAATCTTTTTGATTGACACAATTATGATAAAAAATGTACTTGTTAGTGTATTTGATTGACCAAATTCTAAAACTTTATTTTTAATAAAAATAAAAATAAAAAAAATAAGTGGGACTGATTTGGGCCCAGCCCGTGACCGGTTCTCATAGCCAAGCCTCATACACCTTAACGTGCCTTCTATTTTGGGTCGGGGCCGAAATCGATACCGGTTACGGGGTCACTATTTAGGACCGAGACCAATTTGGGCTCGACTCGAACCGACCTGGGACCCATTTTTGGCCACCTGTAGTTGTGAGTTACAGTAAGCTCATTAAACTACTATCAGACAAGCCCTTAGTTTCACATATTTGTGTGCATAACTTGATCTAATTTTTTTGCTACTATTAAGTTACGGCTAACAACAGACATGTAAATGAAAAACGAGAATTGGGTAAAAAATTGGAGAAAATTTTGCTCCAAAAACGAGAATAAGGGTCATACCAGGTAAATATAAAATATATATTGTATATAGATATAGATAGAAAGGGGGTCATTCAACGGAGAACTAGTTTATTTGTGATAACTATGAGATCCGTTCTCGACCTCGCATTATTAATAATTAATGGCTAATATTAATAATGTTAGTTTTAGTAATTATCCATTAATTTTCAAAATAAATAACTTTATAGATAATATTTAAGGGTAAAGTAGTATTTTTAAATTCATCGATAATATTTCGATAATTATCATTTTTAATGGATAATATATTGGCAATTATCCTCTTTTCTCTCTCCACTCTCCATCGAACATTTCCAGTTTCAAACTCATATACCTTCTGATACATGTTGTGATACATTGTCACTTTATATACATTACCATTGTGATACCCACAAAAGACTCTATGAACAATGTGCGAATTACACCTATGATACATTCTATGAGTATTGTCACTGTGATACAAGTTGTGATACCCTCTGTGATACATACCACTTTTTATACGATACCACTGTGATACCCTTAAAAAACTCTCTGAATATTATGAACATTATCACTATGATACATTCTATGAACATTTACACTTTGATACAACTTGTGATACAGTGTGGTTTCATGATTTTTGGATTTAGTGGTACATTCTTTTGCATATTATGATACACCGTGATCCCTTTTTGATGGAGTTGGGAGAGACCCAAATTTTGTTATGGGAATCAAGAAGATTAGTATTTAAAAAAATTTATTGCATGAGATAATAATGAAATTTTCTATAATAATGGTAATTAATTTATTTCGTTGTTATCCGGATCCCAAAATAACTAATTCAACCTTTTATAAATAAATAATAAATATACATAGTTATCTCAAATGAGTGACTGAAATTGGATCTCACAGTTATCACAAACAAACTAGTTCTCATTTGATTAGGCCCCTAGATATAAATTATCAAAATTATATTTAGGCTAGGTTGAACCGAGGCCTTACCCAATTTCAATCCTATTAATTAGCGGTTTAGCGGGTTGGTTGGTTGGATTTAATTGGGTTGTTTCGGGCTAGGTTGAACGTATTGAGCAGGTTGAGGATTTTTGGATTAACTCTAGTCGAAAGGACTCGGTATTGCTGTTAGTTGAACTTTTTTCCATTATGGTTCATCTTGTTCCTTGTCAGAAACCTTCTATATGAGCCAAGCGTCCTGATTATACTTTGTTGAGATCGTAAGGTTGCATGATATCTATAAAACCCCCATTTCGATTGAGATGTGAAAGTAATAGGTCACTTTTAACGAATGTTGTGGAAGCATATGGCTTGAAAGTTACAGTTTAGTAGTTCTCACAACCCACAGACTGATGGGCATATAGAGGTGGCTAACAGAGCTGGGGTAATCTGTTAAAGAGTTTGATTGACAATAAGTAGTGGCAGAACATAATGAAGGCCGAAAGGGGCCATGGCCCTGCGGTTTTAGGAACAAATATCATGTATTAGCAATAAAGTTCGCATATGATCCTTAGCTGAGATGGTTATCACACCTTGGTTACTGGTAAAGCATATTGGGTTCAAGTCCCTTGTGTTCATTTTTTTTCTATTGCCAAATATTTTTTTTCTTTCATTATTAAATATCTTTTTTCTTCATTGTTTTTCTTTTATTATCAAATATTATTATTTTTCTTTAGTAACTAAAAATCTGTTTCCACATATATGCGACACATATTTGTAACGTGTAAATTTTATAAGTAGAATAAAAATGTAGAAATTGGTTTGTGTTTATATAAATAATGTAAAATTATCTAGATTTGTGTCTTACATTAGACAATCTCTATCTATGAGTTTTTAAATTTTTTTAAATATATTATAGTCAGTAAATATATAATGCATTGATGTACCTTCTATTAATTGTATTATAGATCTAGGCTTTAGTATTATATTAATAATTTCTTTTATTTCTAATAAAGTTTATTAGTATATAATAGTTAGAAAAAATAAAGACAAAATAATATTATATTGTAATCTTTCTGTTATTAGAGTATTAAATGAGTTAAATTTATATATTTTTATTTTAGTAAAATTTAGAGTAAATTACACTTTTCGTCCCTATGGTTGCCAGCTACTATCAAGATTGGTCCCTATTTCAAAGTAATTACAAAAGCAGCCATTATGGTTTCTTTTTTATTTCAATGTTGGTCCCTATGTGGTTTCTAGCTACTAAATTCATCCATCTGTCGTGAAGTGTTGAATCAATCCAGGGGTAAAATGGTTCAAACCCATTTAACCCCTTTCACCTCTATTACTTACCCCCATACGCATCTGATTTCAATTAAGAAACCATCGATCCCTAAAATTCTCCGCCCCACTTTCGATTTTCACTTCCTTCGATTATCCAAAATTCTCTTGGATTATCCAATACCCAAAATCCTCTTCGATAATCCTCTTGGATTATCCAAAATCCAAGAGGACATCACCATGGAACTCTGAGATTTTCACTTCCTTCGATTATTAGCTAGTTTGCTATACATGGCCACCTGCTTCCAACCTTCATTTGATCTTCATGAGGGTGCTTTGGTTGTCAAGATAGCAAGAGAACAGTGAATCAATTCTGCTCGAATCCATCTCCTTCTCAAAGCTCTTCAAATTTTCAAGCTCAAATACAACCCTACATGTTCTCAACCACAAATCGTATATAACGATAAAAAATTTGCACAAAATGCACTAAAACTCATCAATTCTTAAGCAGAAACTAAAACTAATTAACTGAATTCAAACCACAAAAGTAACAAATAACCTTATCTGATCCACAATTCCACATACCACTAGTACAAAAATGACTTTTTGTGACGGTTTTAAAAAACAGGTTTGTAACGGTTTGATAAAAAAACGTTACAAAAAGTCACATAAAAAGTTAGAGAATTGTTTTAGTAACAGTTTTTATAAAGAAACGTTACTACTACAAAAACAATTCAATCATAAAGCAACGTTTTAGATAAAAACGTCAATAAAAGGTACCCTAAGGTAACGGTTTTGAAAAACCGTTGCCTTATGTTGTGACGGTTTTTAAAAACCGTTGCAATATAAGAGTTTTTAGTAACGATTTTTGTCAAAATCGTTGCTTTATGTCGTAACGGTTTTAAAAAATCGTCACCGAAAACTAAAATATGTATAACAACGTTTATTTGAAAACCGTTTTCAAAAGTCAACAAGTTCTGTGGCAACGATTTTGCAAAATTTGCGTCACCAAAAGTAAATGTATTGCAAGGGTTTTTGAAAAATCTATGTCACCATATGTCATGCTTTGGTAACAGTATTAAAACATTTACATCACAATATCTTAAGCTACATTGACGGTTTTGAATAACTGATATCACCATAAGTCATCTTATGGTGACGGTTTTGAGTACGTTACCACATGTCATTCTACGGTAACGATTTTGAAAAGTAAATGTCATCATATATTATGTTATGGTGATGGTTTTAAAAAAAATTGTCACAATGGTGACGGTTTTGTATAATAAATGTCATTATATATCATGTTGTGGTGACGGTTAGAATAATAAACGTCCACGTAAGTCATGCTACGATGACGATTTTGTATATAAACGTGACCATATGTAATGTTATGGTGATGATTTTAAATAATAAACGTCAGTGTACGTCATGCTACAGAGACGGTTTTGAACAATAAACGTTATCGTATGTCGTGCTACAAGGACGGTTTCGGAAAATTTATGTCACGTTATGTCATGCTACATTGACGGTTTAGAAAAATAAAAGTCACCGTACGTCATGCTATGGTGATGGTATTGAAAAAATAAACGTCACTGCATGTCATGCTACAGTGACAGTTTCGAAAAATTACATCACCTTATGTCATGCTATGGTGACGATTTAGAAGAAAATGTCACCTTAGGTCATGCTATGGTGACGGTTTCGAAAATAAACGTTGTTGTATATTATGCAAAGGTGATGGTTTTGACCCAAAAAATGTCACCTTATGTCATGCTATTGTGAGGCTTTCAAATAATCAGCATTGATGTATGTCATGTTAAAATGATTTATTTAAATAATGACCGTCATCGTATGTCATCCTATGGTGATGGTTTTGAAAAATAAACGTCACCCTATGATATGTTACAGTGACGTTTTGAAATCTAGATGTTACCGTATGTCATGTTACGGTGACGGTGTTGAATAAAATGTCACAATATGTAATGTTATTCTGACAGTTTTGAATGATGAACGTCTATGTATGTAATTTTGCCATGACAGTTTTAATAAAGTTATGTCGTCGTATATCATAATGCAATAACGGTTTTGATAAATTTATGTCACCGTATGTCATGTTACAATAATGTTTCTGAATAATAAATGTCACTATATGCTTTGCTAATGTGACAATTTTGTATAATAAGCATCATTATATGCATATTACTATGAATGTTTTGTAAAATTAATTTCACCATTTTTCATACTACGGTGATGGTGTGGAAAGATAAACATTGCGTTTTGAAATGTTACGTACAGTGACGGTTATGGTCTATATAACATATTTAGAGAGTTTAGGTTGAATGCTACTAAGTTTTATTTTACATGACAATGGTATTTAAGTATAAATTGACAAACGTTTATGTAGTATTTTGTAGCACAAACATTGACAAACAAAGTAGCAAATATTTTTTGAAAATTTCGGCAGCATAACTGCTATAAATTAAACATTTCCAAAACCGGTATAATAGCACAAAACGCCAACCAATGGAGAAAAAAACTATGGCCCAAAATGAATCAAACAAAACATATGAAAACAAATATATAAATATAACAAACATATATGCTAGATAAAGTTATTTTCCAAAAGGTTTTTCAAATATTCTGAACTGAGTTGAAGATGTCAAATATTGTAGGATCGTCTTCTGTGCGCTAATATTCGATTCTTTCCACACCTGCTCAAAAGTAGGAAGGTAAATAATGTGAAAATTAATGCAAACATAGTATGCTCATGTATAACATGCAAATAAGTAACAAGGGCTAAGAAAAAAATCGACTTAAACCTAAAAAATGAGACTCACTGAGGAATAAGAGCAGGTTGCAAATGAGTAACAACAAGGGCATAACACGTTTATCCTTTGTTGTCGTGATTCTTTATAATCCATAACTGTATAAGAAGAATTATGAAGTATGAGTTAACAAAACCAAAACTATGCAAGTAATAGTTCATTGAGCAAAAAACATTTAATTTGGCAATATGGTAAATACAAAAAAAATAAAGAAATACACTAAATTATGCATATTATTTAATAAGTCAATTCCTAGGAAGACAAAAAAGTTACTAACCATGGTTAGTTCATCTTTAAGCACTTAACACTTTGGCAGCTACATCATCAACAACAAATTCAAAGAGGTAGAGCGGGTCAATTTGCTTTGCGCACAGTTATACCTCTACAGTCTGTCCGAAAGTAATCATCCCGAGATTCCTTACCCAAATCAAGTGGATCTACACGTGGCAATATATTATCATTCTGGGGAAGTATCACTGTACTGAATTCCTCGTCAACATCAGCATAGGCATCTCTGTAATTTTTGGGTGGTGTCATAAAAACAATAGACTTTTTCTTATCAAGTTGATCCTTCACATAAAATACCTGCCTAGCTTGTGACGCCAAAATGAAAGGATCGTCCTTGTGTCCTAATCTATTAAGCTCAACCAAGGTGTAGCCAAAACCATCCTTTTTTACCCCGTGTCTATTGTCAACCCAATCACAATTGAAAAAAGGAATTTTTCTTGTATGATAATCTAGAACCCATATCTCTTGTAGAACACCATAATAAAACGCTTAAGCATAACTTACACCATCTTTACAGATGTGCATGTCAGACGCCTCTACACTAACCCCACTGTTCTGGTAAATTCTACCTTCACGAGATTTTATGCGAAACAGGTATCTATTGATGTGGTATGCATCGTATTTCATCACCTCGATGTCTGGGCCACGTGATATCCACCTTAAGATCTCTTCGGTACTTTCTTTAGCGACTGCCAACTCTCTCTCAACCTGAAATTCATCATAAGAATTAGACATCCGTTTTAAAGAAAAATAATATAGAAAAAAAAACATTTAGTGGAAACTCTTTACCTGATTTTGTAACCATTTGCCAAACGTTTTACTATGCTCTTTCTCCAGCCATGCTTGTCGTTGTACAAGATGTTGTTCTTTCAAAAAGGTCATGTGTCGACTGAAAAATACAATGATATAAGAATGTCACAATACTTATTCGAAAATGTTAGAAAAATGAAAAGGTAAATGAATAACTAAAACTTACTCGATGTAAGGCTCAACTTCATGTGTATTCTGCATTATATAAAAATGCGCTTTCGACAACAATTCAGGACAAACTTGCTTCATTAGCAGAATTATCAACTTCACCATTGTCAAATGTGTTATGCTTGTCAGGTGGAATACCAATTGTCTTCATGCTTCTTTTGTACTCACCCAAACACTCAATTGTCTCCTCTGCAACATTCTCTTCGGCAATGCATCCTTCCGGTTTGTTTTTGTTTCGCACATGCCCTTTAATAACCTTCATACATCTTTCGAAAGGATACATCCATCGAAAGCATACAGGAGCGCATAATTTCACTTCCCTCGTAAGATGCACAGTTAAATGAACCATGATATCAAAAAAAGATGGAGGAAAGTATTTCTCAAGCAAACATAATGTCACACAAAGTTCTTCCTGCAATTTATCTAGCTCTTCCACATTGACTTCTTTGCTAGATATTGATCTGAAAAAGAAACAAAACCTGATAATAGCGTATCTCGTGGATTTTGGCATAATTGATCGTATCGCAATTGGCAAAAATTGTTGCATCAACATGTGATAGTCATGTGATTTAATTCCTATCAACTTGCGATCTTTTCGAGTCACCAAGCTAGCAAATTTTGAACAATACCCTTGTGGAACCCTTAACTCATATAATGTTTCACATAACTTGTCTTTTTCCTCCTTGGTTAATGTGTAACATGCTGCAGGGAGTATTGCTCCACTGCCTTGTGTCTTAGGTTCCAATTCCGGTCTTAACCCAAAATGAACCAAGTCCATTCGAGCCTCCAATCCATCTTGTGCATATGCATCATAGGTTTCGACTCCCTGCTCGAATAAGAACTGAAGATCATCAACCAAAGGTTCTAAAAAAACATCGATGTCATTACAAGGCGTACCTGATATTAGTAAGGACAACATGATGAACTTTCTTTTCATACATAACCACGGTGGAAGATTGTAAATCAAGGTTAAAACTGGCCATACACTATGATGTCTATTTCCTCGGTTTACATCAACTCCATCAGCCAAAATGCCTAGCCGCAAATTTCTTGGATCGTTAGCAATTTTAGGGAATCTGTCATCTATTGCGCTCCATGCCTGCGAGTCCGCCGGATGACGTAAAACACCATCTTTTTTTCTAGTGGTCTCGTGCCATATTAAATCTTTTGCTATGGTCTTTGTTTGAAACAAACGTTTCATCCTTGGGATGATGGGAAAGTGCCACAATACTTTTGCCGGAATATTCTCTTACAATTTTCCTGTCTTGTCATCTACTTTCCATCTTGATTTTCCACGAGTAGGACACACTTCGAAATCCTTGTACTTGTTCCTATAAAGAACACAGTCATTGATACATGCATGTATCTTTGTATACCCTGAACCCATTGCTTTCATTGTTTTCTTAGCCTCATATGTACTTCTCATCATTTCATTACCTTCAGGGAGCATTTTTTAACAAAACTAGTAGTTCATTGAAGAACTTGTCAGATGCTCCGTACTTACTCTTCAAGTTGAACAATTCAACAATTGCAGACAACTTGGTAAAGTTGGGACACCCTTTGTATAGTGGCTTTTCAGCATCTTCAAGCAACTCTTGAAACTTCTCATGGTCCTCTATGAAATTGTCTTCTATTGCTTGAACCATTTCAATGGTTTCAGGAGCATCTGTTGGAATTTCTATGGTTTCTGGTGCATCTGTGGCAAAGTCAACAAATTCTTCGATGCACACACCATCATTGACATTGAGATGTCCGCTTCTTGGTGTCTCGTCTTTTTCCCCATGCTTAGTCCACTTGATGTAGTTTTGATCGATCCCCTTGCTAAATTGGTGATGATCTACCTCGTCCACATCAAGGGCGTAGTGGTTTAAACAAAACACACATGGACATGGAATTTTAATTTTCTCGCATGTGTTTAGTGGGTCCATGTTCCTCAAAATCTTCAATTGATGGACAGCGTACTTCAGAAATGCCGCAACTCCATCTATATACGGATTTTTGGTTCTATTTGTATGCATCCAAGATTTATCCATTTTGTTGTATCTGTAGAATTAAAAGAAAAAGAAACACATTCACAAAAATTAGTTAGTATTACAGCCCTATAGATCGACCGACCAACCAAAATCAATAATATAAAAGGTTAGTGACACAAAGAATGTAACAAAACAACATTCAATATATTAAATTCCATGCATCCGTTTGGAAATCGGGTTATAAGATGATTAAGAGGCTGTTTGGTAGTTGGTCATCATTAAGTGGTCAGAATGATTAAGAGGCTATTTCGTAATTGTTCATCATTAAGTGGCCAGAATGATTAAAAGGCTCTATCTTTAGAACATGATTGATAACGGGTTGTTTATTTACCTCTTAATAGTTCCATTAAGAGGCAGAATTTGTCTTCTTGTTTCTGGAATTTTCTATTATTGAGCTGGTATAAAATATTGCAAGTTTTTTGTATCATATGGAAATTAATTGCAACCCACATGAATATATACTAGTTGAGTACCCGCGCAATGCGGCGGGGATGTTAATGTTCTATAAAGATACATTTAAGTTTTAAACATCAAATTTTGCAAAAAATATTTGGTGGTTCACATGGTTCATATATTGTATTAAAAGTTTTTCACGGGATATATCGTAGATTAAAAAAATGAAAACTTAATGCAATTTCTTATCCAAAAAGTCTAAATTGTTGTTTAAACAAAATAGAAATTACAATCATGTTTTAATCATATACAATCATCACTCAAAACTTCTCGGTAAACCACATTTGATGTGTAAACTCCATTCGGCTTGAACTTTTTGGATGGCTTCACTAATACCTTTGTAGTGCCACGTGATATACCTCTGGATAATGCCACATAAAGTTGCCCGTGTGAGAATACCGGTTCCGGTAGATAAACACCTACCACCGGAATTGTTTGTCCTTGAGCTTTATTAATTGTCATTGCAAAACAAAGTCGAATCGGAAATTGTTTTCTCTTCAATTTAAATGGAAACATGTCATCTTCGGACGGACATAGAGGAATTCTTGGTAAAAATACCCTCTTACCAGTATGTTGACCAACAGCTATTTCCGCATCAATGACGTTCGGTTGAAAGCCTCTGCATATCAACCTTGTGCCGTTACATAATCCATTCGAAGGGTCGATATTCCGCAATAGTATTATTGGGCATCCAATTTTAAGTCGGAGGTAATGAGGGGGCAAACCGCTAACGGTAAGTGAGTTTAAGAATTCCATTGGATATAAGTTATTGTTATCGTCTTCTGCTTCGTCAAAACTATAGTAAATTTTTTCCTCTCCGCAGAATCTTTCGATCAACTGATCATTAATCTCGTCGACATGCTCATTTTTAGTTGTTAGTATCGCCCTTGAAATGATATAATCTGAAGCAGTCCCGTTGGTTTGCAGAGAAGGAAATATTGCATCGATCAAAGCATCCTTCAATTCATCTTGTTTGGTGTAAGGAATGGCCATGTCATCAGGTATGCGAATAAAGTTTTCGTCCACTGTTTCTTCTTCTCCATCACCGACTCGTAACAAAAAATCTGAAAACCATCGATCAGTAAGTGCTCTCATATTGATCGTTAACCGCAACTTTTTAATCGAAGACCAAATAGGTGACATCCGTAGGCTAGAGTCTACAATCTGTGCTCGGGTACCTTTTCTCGTTACCGGCAACACCTGTCTAAAATCACCTCCCATAATCATTATCTTTCCACCAAATGGGAGCCGCACCCCAGTGATGTCTTGCATTGTTCTATCGAGTGCCTCCACTGCTTGCCTCTTTGCCATTGATGCTTCATCCCAGATGATTATTTTTGCATCTCGGAGTAGTTGAGCAGTTCCACTTTGTTTTTTTATATTGCACACCGAATTATTACAAAGACTGAGGGGAATCTTGAACCGAGAGTGAGCCGTTCTCCCTCCTGGCATGTTATTAGCGGCAGCACCCGCTGAAGCGGTCGCAAGTGCAATATGTCCACGGGAACGAACATTAGCGAGCCAAGCTTTGTACATAAATGTTTTTCCGGTTCCACCTGGACCATCTACAAAAAACACACCTGGACGATCATTATCTACATGACTCATGATCTTATCGAATGCATGTTTTTGGTCGGAATTTAGAGAGTCTCGGGCACGCAGATCTTCGTCTTCCACGATTATGGAGTACTCATCTTGTACCTCACGAAATGCCCGTGATTCTAAATTGGCAGCTGCATTTATGTTTGGAAGATCGAAATCATCGAGGGTCTTACCCATAGATTGTAAAAAGACTGAGATATCTGTAAGAACCATATTTCGGACTATCTCAGCATTTACGTAGTGTCGTCTGTAATCTTCAGAGAGTGAATCATAATGTTCATCCCATAACTTGCGAACATCTCCCGGCTCACAATAAATCAAGATCGTTGCGAATAGTCGTCTAAGAGCATTGGGAAACTGAAATAAGGAGGCCTCGGCAAGACAATGCGATAAATTATCGCCGGACTCTATCAAACCTCTCTCAAGAGCTGCTTTTCGAAATGTCGGATGTAATACGCCATTAACCGTGTAAAGATCTTCAAAGCATGTAGGTCCTCTAATATGCGAGAGAAGTAGGCGTAGATAATACCGTTCTCCTTCAGCAGGATTAACATGAACCAGTCGTCCTCTCATTGGTCTTCGGCTTCGAGTATTCCATTTACGTGATTTGGAATTCCATGTGTAATGTCTCGGAAAATCTTTGTACAAATATTGTCTCGCACTCATATCTGTTTTATTCCTCTCAAAAAATGCGGTCAACATTGATCTCTTATCCTTCTCTCTGTCAACAATATCTGTCATAATATCATTCTCTCTGAACCTAACCAACTGCTTATTCGGAAGATGGACCTGCAAAGCCATCACACAAGGGTGGATTTTAGAAAGAGGAAAGCTAAAAATCCGCCAAGTCGCCTCAGGTGGAGAAACATATCGTGCATCTTGAAATCTTTTTATCTCGATAATAACAACCTCTTCTCTATCAGGATCGACATGAATAATCTGCTTGCCATGACCTTTGTAAACATACTTGAAAATATATTTCACAGATATTATACTTGAGCACACCTCAACATTGATGTGACAGTTGAACATCATTAGCAACTTTGGGTTATATGGGACCACCCATCTATTATCTAGGATACTACCTCGGACGTCCGCCTGTATTCCATTGTTTCTCCTCCGATACATCGGATATGAGTTATCTGCTTGCGCTGTCTTGTCATTGAATTGCTGAGGATATCTAAAACGACATTTCTTTGGCTCACCTTGCATACAAGGGCTACATGGATTTAAATGACCGCAAGGACCATGCATCATGTGCATTATCACCGGTTGATGCATTTCAGGATACTTTGTTGGGTCCGGGATTTCGGCACACACGATCTTGTCGTAATGGTCTGGGTTTGTAATCTTGTGTTGCGGCTTCATTATCAAGAGGAAGTGTGCATGTGGTAAACCACGTTTTTGAAACTCGATGACATAAACATATGCCTCAACCTCACCGAGGATGTGCTTTTTAAAGAGTTGATTTTTGAGATCCTCCAATTTGGCACAAAAAACTCTTGCAATAAGGTCCGGCCTATCTTGTGCGCTCTGACCGTCCGATAACTCTCGTCGGATTTCAGGCCATCTTGGGTTACACGTCATGGTAAGGAATATATCAGGTTTCCCCTCATCTTGAACTAAAGTCATGGCATCCATAAATCGTCTCCGCATATCTCGTGGGCCTCCGATAAAACTTGCGGGAAGCACAACCCGTTGTCCAACTCTACTTGGTTGAACCTCACCAGCATTGACGCAATCCACAACACCTTGGTATAAATCTGATCTTATCTTCGACTGATTTTTTTCAATAAAAGACAAACGTGCAGTCTCTATCTTGATGTACATGTCTACCACAAACTGTTGAAACAATCTTCCCCCCAATAGAATCACGTTCCTAGTCGGCCGAATTTGAAACTTGTAACAGTAATAATCTCGCATCGTTACTGTTTTCCTACCCCCTCCCGAGCTAACGTCTGCATAGTATTGATTTTGAATAGTATAAATTAATAAATGAATGGATAAGGTAAGAAATATATGTGATAATGTCCATACCTTCAAGATCTTCGTCAAAGTTTTCGTCCAAGTTTTCTTCCTCATTAACAATTTCATCAATGCATACTCCATGTCTGGGTATCCTAGGATGCCATCCAGACTCACCGTTGGGGAAAAACAAAGGATATGATAAGGGATCATAACAACTATAGTGATGTTCAATTCTTTTACTGTAGTCGGACCTCCCATACACAACAATACTTCTCCTATATGCAGTGATGTTGTCATTGCCTTCCACCCAAATACCAGCAACCTGTACAATGGCAGAATTTTCTTTAGTACCATGCATATGATACATTTTATTTAAAATAAGACAAAATAAATACTTGTATTTCAACCTCAGATGTGGTCGGTCGGTTGTACACCCTCTAGTCAAGTTCCACCGAAGCATTCAACGTGACTCTATAATTGTCGAGTGGTCCTAGCTCTGCAAGGCTTCGAAACGTTCTCACGTATGGGTTTATAGAAAGCACACGAGTCAAAATTTCAGTGACGTTTCTATCGAGATTTGGCCATTGTAGTCTATGCGAAAGCTCAGATTCGGCATCATAAAAATAAAGTTGTAAGTACCTAGGTTGTCCATCCCTAGGAACTAATTGATCAATCCTATGATATATTGCTCCTTGAGCACGAAACGTATATACTCCAGATGTCATATTGTTCACATTGTTATCCAAAGTTACTCCCATTGACGTGAAGGAAAAGTTTGTGTTATACGCACGAATATTGTGCATAAACACTTTGCTTAATTCTGACTCCATTGAAAATAGTTTGTATAGTTCTTCAGGAATGGGTGAGTATGCCAACTTTGTCTTCCCACTCGCACAACAAAAGGAAGGGAACTCAAACTCGAACAGTTTTGCTCCACAATGTTTACATGCATTTTGTTCCTTCAAGACACGATGTTGTCTAGGGACACCATCATAAACAAAACTGTATGGATCCTCGTGCTGGGTCTCAACGTTTCTATGCTTTTCCCTCATTTGTTGACAATAGTTTCGATTAACAATTTGTCTCCTTTGAGCAGTAGTTAGTGCGCTGACAGGGGTTGTTTCACTGATAACGCTTGTTCCTTGTGTATTAAAAGCATTTCTGTTATTTTCCTTGCTTCGTTGATAATAGTTTCGATTAATAATTTTTCTCCTTTGCGCAAAAGTTAACCCACTGTCAGGGGTTGCTTCATTGATATTCTCTTGCATTGTCTCCATTGAAGAGATATTTGTCATATGTTGACTACTTCCTTCGCCAAGCGCTATGTAAGACAGTTGAATATGAAAAATAAGATTATTATAAATAAATGGTAAGATCGAGATAAAAAAGAAATACTAACTTGGCGATTCTTGATTCACGACTTCGTCAAAAAGAGGTAGCAGTATTCCACGTTTAATTTGAACGCCTTTGACAGAATACCTCATTTCAATTAGGCTTTAGTTTATGTCAATTCGAAAGTACAAAATAATAATAATGCATAGTTTTTACCGTTGAAGTTATCATGTGTCAACCCCGAACATAATTGGCTTGTTCCTTGTGTATTAAAAGCATTTCTGTTATTTTCCTTGCTTCGTTGATAATAGTTTCGATTAATAATTTTTCTTCTTTGCGCAAAAGTTAACCCACTGTCAGGGGTTGCTTCATTGATATTCTCTTGCATTGTCTCCATTGAAGAGATATTTTTCATGTTTGTCATACATTGACCACTTGCTTCGCCAAGCCCAATTTTTCTCCGTTTATGTTTCTCTTTTTGGGAGACATCAACAGTTGTAGTTTCTTTATCGACAATCCTCATTGCATACCTTAAAACATTCACTGAATTGTCATATTCATGTTCAAAACATTTAGAAAACATTCATTCACAAAACATTCACTGAATTGTCATATACATGTTCAAAACATTTAGAAAACATTCATTCACAAAACATTTACTGAACCAATACAAAATACCACAACAAATACATGTTCCAAAAATACATGTTCCAAACATCATCACAACAATCACAAAAACACAATACTAATCAAATTGACTGATCACACATTGGCATTCGGAATAATTCTTAAGTTGTGTGCTTCCGGCATCTCTGGTACAAACACAATCTGGGTTAAATCCGTCGAATTTAAAACGTTCACTGAAAAAATTAGAAAATACCATTTTAGAAAAATTATAATTTTAAATTGAAATAAAAACAAATAAGTAAAATTAATAAATATTATACTTGGATATCGATGGATAAGCTTAACCCGAGATGCATAAATTATTGAATTATTTTGTATGGCCCGAGCTATCATCCCAATACGTGTTTCTCTTGAATCATACAACCTCAACTTTATTTCATGCCCCCTATTAGAAATAGCAAAGTTAGTAATAACACAATTTAGCCAATTTGTTAATTTGTTAAATTTTAATACAACTTCAAACTTACGTTTCATCTTGTAAAACTAAATCACACGCACCCAATCGGAATACACCATAATCTCTCGCATTGGTAACTCGTCTTCCCCTTATGATTTTTCCAACCACATCTAAGATATATAAATTTAAATTTGAATATCAATTTGACATAGTTAAATTTAAATTTAACTAAAAAAATTAATTTACCAATTAGCATCTTTCTTCTTGTCCTATCTTCAACAAGTGTTCTTATCAAAGGCACCGACGGATAAAACACAAATCCTCTTTGAACATCCTCCGGCAATGGGGTAAACCTTGTGTTTCTATCAATCAAAATTTCATGTTCGGCACGAACCAACCTATATTTTTCAGACCTTGGATATTCATAATGGGATCCTTGAACTTGGAAATGCTCCCAAGAAAAAACACCTCCTACCAAATTTCTTTGTCTATAGACATCCAACAATGTACGTGGAACAACTGCAGCCATTTTGTCCCTCTAACGTATATAAATATATACATATACACAATATGTAATTTTAACATTGTTAGTATCTTTAAAAAATATATTTTCATCAAAACTAAAATATGATTAAATTCGCTTACATTTTGGTCAAGTAAGATGATGTATATTTTTTTCGTGTATTACATCTTCCCAAACAAATTCTACTCGAACAGGTTCAAAGTTCCACCAAACATGAAGACTTTCTAGTTGGTAAAAATGTTCAGCATGCCACCCTAAATCCATTTTCTACATAAATAATATGATCAGAACAATTTCAGAATGCCAATTGCAAACATCAATAATATTGTTAACATTATAAAAAAATTCACTCTAAAAGAACACCAAAAGTAGACAAACAACAAGTAGAGCATGAAGGGCATGAAGGGAATAATGTAGACAAACCAAAAGTAGTTTTTTCCACTAAAAAAAACTGGAAACCAGAGTTGAAAACCATAAGTTATAAACAACAAATCTGGATTTTGGATTTTAAAATCGAAAATCCATTTAACATAAGAAAGGGATTGAACAATCAGTTACTAAACAATAAGACCTTGTTATAGTAGTAAATATGATTTTTTTTCCTTTTGGGAATGGGAAAACTTGTTTATGCAAGATGGACTCTAATAATGGAACACTATGGAGGATTGGTTTATGCTTCTAATTTTTTTTATGTATGTGATGTATAGCCGAATACTGGTCTACTTTTCTATATGCCATTAATTTAGAACAACATATATAATTGGTGTGTTGACTAACATAGGCTGTGTGTCTGAATGAGATGCCTACTTGTGAACTTCGTCTATGGCGTGCTATTCATATCTTTATTTTTAGTTGAACATTAGTATCTGTCTATCTGAATCTTGATTTGTTTGTAATATCTATTTGCTGGTGGTTAGCCAATAAATTTTATGTGAAGTCCATTTGTACATCTATCATCATAGGTTTATTTTTTGGTCTAATTATCTAAATATATGTAGG
The DNA here is from genome assembly GCA_033807775.1 of Saussurea involucrata. NCBI lineage: Eukaryota > Viridiplantae > Streptophyta > Magnoliopsida > Asterales > Asteraceae > Saussurea > Saussurea involucrata. Next base: position 51,786,969 of record CM066323.1, read on the forward strand.
AACATTTGTTTCTATCTGCTGGATCTCTATATATCAATGTGTTAATGACTTGGATCAATTCTCTCACTTTAGATTAAATAATATCTCATCTTAAAGTCTACATAGAGTTATTTTCGGATCATAAAACCTGGTTTTTATTTGTTCTTATTAAAGGTTGAAAACATTAATGCATTTATATCATCGCTGGAAATGAAGTTTGGTCTAAGCTCTTTTGAAGACTAAGCTTTTCGAATCCCTTCTAAGCTTTTTGTTTAGATGAATTATTTTCATTTATGTTCTTTTACAAAATTATGTCTAGACTTATATACTTGTTTGGTATCATTCAGTTACCATCATGTCCCTATAGTGTTTTCTCATGGAAAGGGGTCAGCTATTTGGGATCCAGAAGGCAAAAATATCTTAGCCAATAAATTTTATGTGAAGTCCATTTGTACATCTATCATCATAGGTTTATTTTTTGGTCTAATTATCTAAATATATGTAGGAACATTTGTTTCTATCTGCTGGATCTCTATATATCAATGTGTTAAATGACTTGGATCAATTCTCTCACTTTAGATTAAATAATATCTCATCTTAAAGTCTACAAAGAGTTATTTTCGGATCATAAAACCTGGGATCCAGAAGGCAAAAATATCTTGACTTCCTTGCAGCTTACTCTGCAGTTAATCAGGTGAGTATAACGTTTATTATTTATTATCAGAAGTTGTTGGTGGAAGTAGTGTATTGTTTGTAGTTTTGGTTTTCTTGCATTATTGGATCAATGGGTTTTATTTTTGTTTTTTTGCTACACGGACATTGTCATCCAAAGATCATGAAAGCATTAGTTGAGCAGGCACAAAAAGGAGATTTCAATCTTGATTTGATTAAGTGCAACAGTAACATCCACATACCTGAGCGATGAGACGGCGGTTCAGGGGACTGATTTATCGCCTCTTTAATTGTATGCTTTTGCAGTCTGCATTTAAAAATACATATACAACTTATTGAGACAAATCCAATACCTAATGTCATAAAATTAAACCAAAAAATTCATCTGTTTATGCAATTACATGACTTAAAGCTTACCCATCAATCCTATGGTCTTAGTTTTCCTAAGTTTCATCTAATTGCTTTGGTTTGGGATGGATTACTATGGGTAGTGGATTTCAACAGCTATATTTGGCCCTCTTTCGTCTTCAAATCTTTGGTGTTAATATTTTGGTCTTAAAGTATACAGCAGGCCTAATTCCAACAGTTTTGGTCTGCTACTGATATGGACTACATATTTCTGTTTATTGGTATAATTTTGAGTGCAATGATTATGGATTGCATAATTGCTTTCAGATTCATTTATCGACAGTGACCTCTGGTTCTGCACAATGGTTTGGTCCAGATCAGCTCTTTGGCCTCTGGTTCTGCCATCTTTGTTCAATTTGGGCACGTTACTGTGTAAGATTCTTGGTCTTTGCTATGCCTTTTATCGAGCAAGATATTTTGTCCTAGCTATTTGGTTTTTGTTTCTATAAAACTTAAAATAGCGGTTCCTGGTGTGGTCTGTTAAAAACAAACGGAAACCAAACCAGTTTATCTGTTTTTCGTCTCTCATTGATCCGTTTGAATATATTTTACTTAACAGTTATCGGTGTGAAGTGATATACGAAGTATGTTTTTAAAGTCTCTAACCTGGTTTGCAAAAAATTGATGATGGTTAAAATCAAAATCTGGAATTGTTTTTGAACTTCAATCTAACCAGCAAGATTTTTTTTTTTGTAAAAATAAGATGTTAGTGTTGTTTGAAGACGTATAAGAAGAACATTTGGCTCAGACGGCCGCTTTGTTTGTTTGTTTCCAAATTGCCAAGGATGTAGTTTAGGCAAAGCCTAGATGAACCTTATCCAAAAAAAAACATTTGGCTCAATTAGTTTGGGATAAAACTGGAAATTGGAGGACTCATCCTATCAAGGTAGACGGAGCATCATTTGGTTTTATTAATGTTAAGTAGATTGAATTTGCATAAATGTCTAGATTTCTTCTTTTGGACTGATTTAGGATGGTAAGTTCTTGGTTTTCCCTTTACTTATCCTGTTTGTGGAGATTTTCTTGCAGACAAAGAACACGTGATACAAACGATTTTCTTACTCAGTTGATGGTAAGTTCTTCGTTTGTATTACTCAGTTATTCTGTCGTAGGATTTAGTGTGATACAAACGAAAAACACGTGTACCTGAGAAATTTGGCAGGCACTATTAGGTTTTGAAGTCTGTAATTTCGAAGGACACCTTTGAATAGCTGTGCATCAGCTCATCATGTGGACACCTTGCTCTCATTTGGATGCATATTAGTTTGAAACTTTGAATAGCTGGTTAGTTGAAGTGTGTTGTTAGGGATGTAACAATAGTGTGCCAACTTTGTGAGAGACCATTGTTATTTGTGTGTGCCAAAGTTTTGAACTTTGTGTTAAAATTTATGCGTGTAAACTGTTGGATTGCAATGTAAATGTTATCATGTTTATTTATGCTATCAACTAATAATTTTGATGCTGACAAGAAGTTGGGTGTTCTTTTTAGGAAGGTTGTTATTTGTTTGACTTCAAGTGTTTGATCTCCTCACTTGCCATTAAGCGCTTACCCGGTAGCGTTTGATAAACAACCTCTAACTTTTAATGTGCTTACCATTATTTAGCGTTATTTTATCGTATTTAGGTTTTGTCTTGATTTTGCTATGACAATCTCGAAAAGCAAACCACAATCAAATATAATCTCAAAAACAAGGGGAAAACATTAAATTCTATCCATGGTTGAAGTAAGGTCTGCAATACATCCTACCTCTTTCAACCCTTAGTTATCTAGTGGGATATACATGATTCATTTGGTTTGGTTTATCTTTCCAAAAGATGAAACATTGCAATCTTTTCAGGACAACCAAAACTGAAAAGTGTTGCTTCTTTAGTGCATTAAGCTAAATTCAGGTATTATAGATTAGACCTCTATGTCAAGATCCACGATGATTTAAGAAGTTAATTTAAGGTATTCCCTCCATTCTTAACTAAGAACTGGAAGTTGATTAATAATATGAAGAACTTCAAACACAAAAATTATTCTAGTTGTAGTAGGGTTTATCTACATTGGCGATTTCTTCTACAAATCTTAAAATGCACATCAATTTTAAGATGAAAATTACATGTTTGGCATTCAATATCAAAACTGCAGTTATTCTCCTTTGGAACAGAGGAAGTAAACAATTCAACACATGCAGTCTATCGCCTAAACAATCAAAAATGAAAGTATCCAGAAATTCAAATACTAAACAATCAAATTCACGGCATAAAAACGCATTCTACCTTCCGAAATACCAAAAACACAGTATATTATACTAAAATCAAATGAAATCAGGCGAATTAGACGATTAGTATTACCAGGACAATGCTTTTACAAAGATGATGAATGGATGCGGCACCGAGAATGTCTCTTCGATTTCTTCTACAAATCTTAATATGAAGAAACACTAAAATCAAAAAACAAAGACGATTAGATTTCTTCTTTCATTTCAATTCAGTTAATATGATAAAACCCTAAAATCAATCGTACCTGAAACGACACCTGGAGAAGAAACACTGAGATCTTGAAACAAGAACACGTATCCAAAGAAAACCCGTCTGTGATTGCAAATAAGAACACGTATCCAAAGAAACAAGAAAATATGATCAAAATAAAAAACAAGCACATTGTAATCGCATGATTTTAGAAGAAACACTAAAATCAAAAACCAATAAAACCCTAAAATCTATCGTACCTGAACACTGGGATGTTGATATGAACCTGAATGGCCATCGTGGAGTATAAAAGGCCTGCGTGCGTTGGAGAGGGCGACGGAAGAGAAAGAGTCGTCTTGATACTCTCGGTCTTGAAACTCTCAGTCGCCATCATTGCAAACTCTCAGTCGCCATCATTTTAAGGAGAGAGATTAAGGGTTCAGTCGCCATCATTTTAAGGAGAGAGCGGGAAGGATTTTAAGAGATTTTAAGACTGTGTATAAAGAAGCAGTACCTTATGCATTGGTGTTTGTTTTTTAAAAAAAATATTTTAAGACTTTAAGACTTTAAGATAGTTGGTGTAAATGCTTTATAAGGTAGTATAGATACAACTGGTGAATAATGCCATCCGATTGAAGTTATTATCATATATATGAAACCATTTAAGTCGCAGTATTATGTGAATTAAAATACTTATAATTAAGAGGCATACTAATTTATTTGAGTTTACCTTGTATCTGGAAAATATCATCAAAAAGCTAATACTTGGTCACCATGTTTATTTTCATGAATTAAACATTTTACATGGAATTTAGATCCTAGGATTTTAAAATTTGAACAACTCAAAGTTTCATGTATAATCATCTGTTATGATATTCTTTTTAAATGTTTCAGCCAGTCGCACCAACTATTTATGATATTATTCTGTTAATAGTACAAGTAACTGATGCTAAATATTTTACATTAGCAGTTAATAACCTGCGTTGAGCATTGAGCATTCTTATTATTGCTCAATACTCTTATTTTCTCTTGTAATGACTGATTTTAGCATCTAGTGCAATAAGTTCTGTAACTGTCTTTTTCCTCATATCCTTGATTTCATATTTCTACAACACTATTATAAAGATGTGTTGTTTATATCTATAATAACCACTTTCCTTTCGGCTTATGGTGTACATAACTTCTTTTTTGCAAAACTATTATTTTTACACTTTGTGTTTATGGTATATATATTATGTTGAAGGCACTGACATTGTGGGGAATGAACAAGACCAAACAATGGAAATTCCACAAGACGACAGGTAAAGAGAAGTATCGAGTAAAAGTAAACGGGTTAGAGGTTTGACACGGTGTGTCAAACTACATAAAGATTTTGCAGACACTAAAGGGGTGAAACACATCATAGAATTTGATAGCATGGGTAACTTTAAGGGGAAGTATAGATCAGAAATCTCTAGCTTTTTGGATAGCTTGGTCCGAATAGAGGTTGGACTTACAGAATTGCGATGGAAGAAAGTGTCCAAAGAAGTGAAAGATATAATGTGGGAGAAAGTTACGGTATGTTCTCCTTGTTTATCTATTAAATGTAATTATCATCTTCAATGTTTATTTGGGTATTAAACATATGTAACTATATATGATTTGATATTATGGTAGAAATTCTATGTAATCGATGCGGGGATGAAAGAACGCATGATGCACCATCTTGCTGATGCCTTGCGCAATTTTCGATCAAAATTGTACAAACATTTTATATTGCCGAACATCAGCAAACCTTCAAAGTTGAAAGTTGTCCTAGAACAATACGGGAACGTGGAGCAAGCTGATTGGGACAAGTTTGTTGAACATACACTTTCAGATCAATTCAAGGTGATACAAAATAATGTTATATTTATTGTCATTTTCTATATATTTATGATATTGCAATAATTTTTTTCATTTTTTTCCTCGTTCTAAGGGTGTATCTGAGTCGGAAAAAGCATCACGTGCAAAGCACAAGTACCCACATCGGTTGGGACGGTCTGGATATGTGGGACTCAGAGAAAAAATGGTAATTATCTTTTTAAATTGTTGAATTCATTACCCTTTTGCTTTTGCTTTTGCTTTTGCTTTTGCTTTTGCTTTTGCTTTTGCTTTTGCTTTTGCTTATAAGCAGACATCCAAGACTGAAGTTTTAATAACAATATGTTTATTTGATAATTAATAGGTAAAAGGTGAAGAAATTCTTGAGGATGAAGTTCCACGGTCTTTGATGTGGTGTAAGGCATGTCAAACCAAGGACGGAGGTTATGAAAATGACGAGCTCAAAGACAAGGCAAATGAAATTGTAAGAATCCATACTTTATTGAAATGCATTCCTCTTTCCATCTATCGACGTACCATTGATATATGTTGTGCACAGGTACACTATGAAAAGGAGATTCGGGAGGGATCCGTAAAGCTTGAACATGGCACAGATGCTCTTACACCTATGTTTGGCAAAGAGCATTCTGGGCGTGTAAGAGGGGTCGGCAAGGGAGTGACTCCAACACGCTACTGGAACATTCCCAGACGTAAAGGATCATCCAGAAACTGCACTCTACAAAGACAGTTGGACGATGAAAAACGAGAGAATGCTGAAAAAGTTGGGGGTTTGCAGAAACAACTCCAGGACCAAGATCATGTAATTAAAGAACAAGGTCAGAAGCTCAAAGATCAAGATCATTTAATGAAAGAACAAGGTGAGCTAATGAAAGCTATATTAGCTCATCTGTCTTCTAATGGAATCGGATTAACTGATCTAAAAACTTCATTAAACAAGAGTTTGGAAGGACAAGTAAGTAAATAGATTACAAAATATGTTTGATGTACTTGATTTAACTTTTTAGTAAATTGTCATGCAATATCTAATATGTGTATAAACACTTTCCAGAAATCTTTGATAAGTGGTCTCCCAGCTTCACACGAAACTCAAGCAACAAGCAACCACTCTGATAGATCTATTGATGACAGTGCTATTGCTAAGTCGTCAAAGAGATCTCGACAATCTTTAGAGGTAGATCATATCCCGGTATCTCGTAAGGACGCTACTGTTGCTATAAATTCACAACAATCTAAGACGGCGCCATCTCAAGTGTTGAAAAATGAAGACCCACTGTTATGTTCTTTACATGTATTATAATTTTGTCAACGTTGAACTTTACGATGTTCACATGGAATATGTTTTTTTGTAGACTATGAAATGCAAATTGGAAAATCCAGAGCGAAGAAACATTGTTGCACATGGGACTATCATCTACTCATCTTCACCACAGACCCTTCATGGAGTTCCACTTCAGGGTGATTGCTACAAAGTCTTGGTTGACAAAACAGTAAAACCAGCTGCATTTTTACCCATCCAATCGGGTGAGCACAAGAATGTAGAAGACGCCTTTGAAAGTTTTGTCGCTTGGCCAAAAAGCCTCGTGATCCCGGACCCAAAGGTCAATTGTTTATCTAATTTAGCTCTTCATTTGTTTTAATGGATAATCTTGCATGTTTTAATGTATACGTCAATGGTATTCAGATATTAAATATTTGATTACCTAAGTATCTTATGCACTTTCATGCAAAGGTTTGAGCCTTTAGAATGACCATTATCCACAAAGACCTTATTACCATTATATTTTATACAACTTATGTGTTGGTTGAACTTGTATCTTTTTGCAGCTACCGCAAACAACTTCTGATGAGCATAAAGATAAGCAAAATAAGAAGACAAAAAGGAGTTTCACAACTGTTAATCGGTTAAAGATGTCAAAGCAGACAAGGAGTACGTCTAACAAGAAAAATATTGGTTTAGATGATGCATAAGTTTAAGATAGTTTAGGAACAAACTTTCAGACACGATATATTTGTTTATTTTTTTGTTTTGGATACATTATTCATATAATTTTCAATATTATCTTAATGGTTTTTATATATTGATAATCATTTTGAACTTCTGCTAGTTTTTATTTTTGATAGATATTATTAAAACTTCTTTCAGTATAACGTCATTGTATATTATGCTATGGTGACTGTTTTGAATAATAAACATGTTACAGTGATATTTTTCAATAAAAATCGTCATTTTACGTCAAGTTATAGTAACGATTTGAAAAAATAAACGTCACCTTTGTCATGTTACAGTGACGGTTTTTGAAAAATAAACGTTACCGTATGTTATGTTACGGTGATGGTTTTGACAAATACACATTACCGTATGTCATACTACGGCAACGATTTAAAAAAAAATGTCACTATATGTCATGCTACGACGACGGTTTTTGAAAATAAATGTCCATGTACGTCATGCTACGGTGACAACTTTGAAAAACAAACGTCACCATACATTATGTTATGGTGACGGTTTTGACTTATAAAAGTCACTGTAGGTCATGTTACGCTTACGCTTTTGGCAAATAAACGTCAACATAGTCACTTTACAGTGACGATTTTGACAAATATACATCATTATACGTCACTTTGTAGTGATGATTTTTTGACAAATAAACGTCACTATAGGTCATACTATAATGACGGTTTTGACAAACAAACGTCACTTTACGTCATTCTACAGTGACGGTTTTGAAATATAAATCTCACCTTATGTTGTGCTATAATGACGATTTTTTTTAAAAACATCACCTTAGGTCCAACTATGGTGACGGTTTAGAATAATAAATGTCATTGTATGTCACTCTACGGTGATGGTTTTGAAAATAAACATTAGAGTATGTCGTGGTATGGTGACACTTTTGAAAATATACGTCACATTATGTCGTGGTACGTTGACGGTTTTGTTTTCAAAACCATCACCATACGTATGACTATGGTGACATTTTTAAAAACAAACGTCACCATACGTCCTACTATAGTAACAATTTTTAAAAATAAACGTCACAATATGTCCTATTACAATGACGGGTTTGAAAAAATAAACGTCATCGTCTGTCATGCTATGGTAACAGTTCCAACAAATAAATGTCATCACATATCATGCTATTGCGACGATTTTGAATAATAAACGTCACCATATATCGTGTTACAGCGACGATTATGAAAAATAAGCGTCACCTTATGTCATGCTACAGTCATGTTTTTTAAATGTAAACGTCAACGTAGGTCATGCTATGGTGACTGTTTTAAAAATAAACGTCACTGTACTTCACATTACAGTCACGGTTTTTAAATAGAAATGTCAACATATGTCATGTTTTAGTGACTATTTCGAGAAATAAATGTCACCGTACGTTATGTTATGGTGACGATTTTGAATAATGAATGTCATTGTATGCCATGTTATACAAATCATGTCTAGCTCAGTTGGTCTACCTAAGGACGGTAACATCCTGGGGGGACTGTGGATGGTATCCCAGTCTACCCGGGTTCGATTCCAAGGGGAGACAATTGAGGGCATGAGGAGTACCCAGTCCTTGGGTTGGTCCAGTCTTAGACTGGGCTGACCCCCCCAGCCTGTGGTTGGGCTTTAGGTCCAGCGTAAGCTGGGCCGGGACAGCGACGGATTAGGGGGTTGCCCAATTGGATGCCCGATACCGCCGGGGAGGTATGCGTGCGTGTGTGCGTGTGTTCGGGGTAGTTGATCGTTGGGTCGATGTCGCAATGCCTTCCAAAAAAATTGTATGTCATGCTATGGTCACGATTTTGATAAACGTCACCATATGCCATGCTCTGGTGACGGTTTTTGAATATAAACGTCAAAGCATGTCATGCTACGATGGCGATTTTTATAAAATAGCGTTACCATATGTTATGCTACGGTGACAGTTTTTAAAAATAAATGTCACTGTATGTTGTGTTATGGTAACGGTTTTAGAAAAATAAACAATTTTTTATACATTTAAGGTGACGGTTTTAGCCTATGGTAACGATTTTTGATGTGATTAGGTAACGTTTTCTGAACGTAACCAAAAGTGTACCAAAAGTTACGGCAAGATAGGTGACGATTTTTATGTCCACGAAAACCGTTACCGTATACCTGCGGTAACGGTTTTAACCGTCACAAAAGACCTTTTTGTACTACTGTACACAACAATTAAAACACAAAATCCGACAAAAAAATACAAAACCTATCCATATTCATACCATTGGAAGAAAAGTGAAGCGAATTGAACCGCGAAGAAGAATTGACCATGGAGATAGTAGGACGAAAACGAGAAGTGGCGAACGATGAGAGGGAAGGACGAATGGTCGACGCCATCGACATAATCCTCACCATCACAAAATCAAACACATAAACACAGACGAATCCAACGACTTTGAGATGATCAAAGTGTGTGTGTGTGTGTGTGTGTGTGTGTGAAAGAGAATTTGTTGTTTGTGTATGAAGTGATGAGGGAAGGAATATGGATTGATTCTCTAAAAGGTGACGTATGAAGGGACGAGAGTAGCGAGGTGTTATCGTTCTTCACCGAATGTTTGGTTCTGTAAATATCTTTGATTATCCAAAATCCAAGAGGTTCGTACCACACCTGTTGCACCACAGTCGCATATCACCATGGAACTCTGAGGAGAAGAAAATCGAACAGAGGATACAAAATTGCTTATGGGGGTCGATTTTGTGTTAATCGTAATCAGATGCAACCGAAGAGAAGAAAATCGAAAGTATGGCAAATAATTTTTGGGATCGATGGTTTCTTAATTGAAATCAGATGTGTATGGGGGTAAGTAACAGAGGTGAAAGGGGTGAAAGGGGTTAAATGGGTTTGGACCATTTTGCCCCTGGATTGATTCAACACTTCACGACAGATGGATGGATTTAATAGATGGCAACCACACAGGACCAACATTGAAATAAAAAAGAAACCATAATGGCTGCTTTTGTAATTACTTTGAAATAGGGACTAGTCTTGATAGTAGTTGGCAACCACAGGGACCAAAAGTGTAATTTACTCTAAAATTTATTAGTAGAAAAACCCAATGAATTTATATTGCGATATTTTGGGTTTTCGAATTTTTGTAATATCATTTTTCAGCCCCCAGACTATGATGTTTGTGTTCCGCCACTGACAATAAGACCAAACATTTAGATCTCGCACTACCTATAAGGTGAGTTCGTTTACAACCGGTCAACCATCGCACCATAGGCAAGAGCTCGTTCATGGTTGTATTAAGACGTAACCCAATCACACCACTTGAACCCTCATCCTAGTGACAGAACATTTTAATCTTGATGCAAAGGAACAATAAAAAAATCCATGAACCTCTAACAAATCATTTTGACATGATGGCCAATAGAAGGAACAAATAGACAAATATCGAAAACATATCATCATTACTAGGGGTCATTTGCAGTATTATCATTATTTTCCTTTTGTCCCTCTTACCAAAAACGCACCAATGAAAATGGAGGAAAAGGAAACAAGAAAAGTTAAATTAAAAATTAACACCATCAAATAATAGTGGTTTATAGAGCATCTATTTTTTACATTTTTTGTTGTCACCTTATTTCTAAGTCATCAATATTAAGAACTCACATAAAGGTCTACAATGATAGTTTTTATAAGAACCTCCTTTTTGTGGGTTTGTTCTGGGTGAGTAGTTTGGCTAGAATAGATGATGTGGTTGAATGTTGTGGTGGTTGAGTATGAGGTTCAGTTTCAGGTGCTTGCGTCACAGATTTTCCTTTAATCGCTCTTTGCACATCCTCCGACAACTTGCTTATCATTTTGTTCACCTCCACCGTTTGTTTCTAAAACGATACGTTCAAAGCATCAATGGCCACCTTCATTAGGTCCACCGTCACAAAATGTGGCGGCAGTCTCATCGTTTGTCTAACATGGGAACCCAGTCCACGTAGGTTACCGGTTGACACAGTGGTTGAATAAACAATGTGGCATGTGCTCAGCGTTGGCATAGTGTTAGCACTGACAGGTCTTCCACCCGGTCCTCGTATTAAACCAACGGATGATTGTAATACTCGGGGTGTTCCGATTTTTTTTTAAAGGCAATTGCATTTCGGGGGTATCCTGGATTTAGTCCAGACTAATCCCCCTTCGACCCGGCCACGATTCGGCCCACTACCCGGCCCAAACAGCAGACCCATGATCCGCCCCTTGATTCGGGGATACCTCCGCGTGATCACCACGGGGTTCGAACCCAAGTAGTAAGGGCTTCCACCACTTACCCTTCCATGATGTTACCAAACCACTGGGCTACAACATCTTTTGGTTCGAGGTGTTTCGATTGGATCACGAAGAAGTCCAATAGATTGTGTTAGGACTATAAATGTTCTACATAATAGAAAGTTATATAAAGAATTAAATAGATTTTAATTAGTTTGATTTATTAATTGTAAAAGCCATTATTATTAAATGGGTTTAGTTTAGAGCTTAATGAGTCATGGGCTTTAGGAATTAAGCCCTTGGTATAAGTAGTTGATTTGGTTGGAATTAGGTCAAGATTAATCATAATAATTTATGAGCTTAATAGTTGAGAGAGAAAGTTGAGAATTTCAATCCAATACTTGTAACTCTTTTGAATCATTCAATAAAGATTAATCGTTTCGTTTTTTCTACATTGTTACTTGATAAATCTGGGATCCACACATGGTATCAGAGCCGAATCGGTGATTTGAAGAATTAGAAGAAACCAATCGAACGCAAGAGAAAACAAAAAAAATTCGTATGCAATTTTCTGGAAAACGCAGCCGTGCCGTTTTGCCTATTCCCGGAGTTTGAACCGTCGGATCTTCGTGAATTTTGGACAGTGGCTTTACGACATTATGGTCTACATTCTGAACGGTGGAGATTGTCGTTTGAGTTCCAGAAGGCATCCTTTTTATTTTCGACATAGTGCAGTTTTTTTGGTGAATCGATCATCAATCGGGTTTGCAAAGTTTTTCATTGATTTAAAAAAAAAATTGTTAGATCTCGATTGTTTAATCGTTTTAGTTTGGTTTTTATCTGTATCTATATCAATTCTCAAAGGTATCAATTTTTCAATTTAGAAAAATCAGTTTTTGAGTTTTGGTATTGTTCTTAAATTTTTTGTGGTGATTATTGAAAAATAAGGTAAATTTTGGTACTAATCGATTTGGGTTTGGGTTATTTGGTATTTTTGTGCTTACATTATTGTCCAAGATCAATGAAAATCAATTTTGGTTGACTTTGGATCTGAAAAAGTCGAACAGTACGACTTTCCCAGCAGTTCCCGGTAAGTTCAATTTTTCCCGGATAAATTTTCTTTCCCGAATAACATAAGTATCCGAATAAAGTTCTTTCCGGATAAACTTATTTTCCGGACACTTTGACTTCCCGGATGAATTTATTTTCCCGGGAACCTCTCTTTTTTCGGACTCTCACAATTATCCGGATACTCAAAACTTCCGGTATACCAACGATTTCCCGGACACTCACTCCTGCTTGCATGCAAACCACAGCCACCTTTTGTTGACTTCATTACGTGTACGTCTGACCAAATTTTTGTGGTGTTGTGTTTATCTAGCTATCACACAAACACACATACAGATTGCTTTAATCATCAACACACATCCACTGCTGCTTATGTTTTTTCATCGATTATATGCATGCATACATAGCATATACATACATATATTTTTCACATCCCATGCATATTACTATTAATACAGTACACTCACACAACTTCCATCACTCTGTTTTGTTTTTTTCCTTCTCTCACTAAATCGAATAGGAAGTAGCGTCTTGGAACATTTTTTAAGACTATTTGCTGATTTATTATACATATATATATATATACATATATATATATTGTTATTCTCAGTTTTAACTTCCATGATTGCCACATGTTATGTTTCTTTGACTTAGTTATTTCCATGTTTTACATATTCGTTGATTTTTTTGATGGAAATACACTCGTTTGAATTCCTAGCTGTTTTCCAAGTTTGCTACTTCTTGTAAATGCTTCAATTCTTATCTGACACATTAATTGTGACTTGTTCTTCACAATTAAACTTTCTGATCATTGTTTCTTTTCTTGAACATATTGTGCTCACTGAGTCAATCTGTTTAGCGTTTGATCTTGTTCATTGAAGTTCTGTTATTTCAACTATGACTTCTGATTACCTCAGATCAGAACTCGGACTTCATTTTTATGACTTCTGATCATCTCAGATCAGGACTCGTTCTTAAATGCTTTGACTTCTAAACATTTCAGTTTAGAACTCGTATTTAAATGTGTACTTCACTGTTTTTGAAACTGTTCTAATCTATGCATGAAAAGAGTGTTAGAAATTACATCATTTTTATGGTCTATCCAGAACCGGAAGGACCTACCCAAGAAACACATACTTTTTTTTTGAAGGGTATCCGAGGACAAGAAACACATCCCTTAGAGACAACAGTAAGGGGTCTAGCTTGATAGATGAGTTCGGAGTGAAAAGAATATGGTGAGGACGTGACAAGACTTAAAAGAATTATTGGTCCTTACCAATCCGAGTCAGTTATCCGGGTAACCACACAATCTATTCATTCTCGTTCTTTGGAGATGAATATTGAAACAAACATGGACCCAGTGTCGATAACTCGTGTCACCCCACCTAGCCACTCAAGTATCTCACAAAATAGGCTTGTTTCATAAATTCACAGAGAATTAACACATAATCTATCTATTCCTCACTCGGAGGTCTTAGATATTGAAAAAGGAAGACATCAGCTCCGGTCTCTGAACTTCATATTCTACACACTGTGTCTATTGATTTCTAACTTGAGTCCCAAGTTAAATCAATATTTTGAGCCTAACAGATATAATTTATTTCTTTCACACAAGCACGAGTCTTTGTGATTCCAATTGCATATCTTTGTGATATTGCCGGAACAATTTGAGGAGTAATTTTCAAAATTTACTTCAGTGATAAGTGGAAGTCCTATCAGAGATACCCCAATGCCAACTCTGAACATAGGCCACACAATTTTTTAAATTGTTGTGATAACAATTACTTTTGTGTTTCTGTGTTAGATGATTACCACATTGGTTACTTAACGGTTTTATCTGATATTTTGCTACTCACCAGTATTGTCTTTGAAAGTACATGATGCTCCGAATGCTCCTACTCATCATGAGGGGGAGAAATGATACAAATTCAAAGACACGGATTATCAATTTGAGGGGGAGTTAGCAAAAGCCGAGGGGGAGTAACGGTTGTTTGATCAGTTCATATCAATTCCGAAAAGATTACAAGTGATCAATTCTTCTCATTCCTTATCAAGTGGTGTTTGCTTCAAATCATTTCCTCCTTCGAGCATATTGGTTCTACAAGTTCTTAAAGCTAAAGTTGAAAGCAAATTCAACTTGCAGTTCAAAGACAAATTTGTTGAATCTGGTGATAAAGTTGAAGATATGAAGACCAAGAGCTTTATTCAAGGGGGAGCCTGGAAAGACATGAAGACAAGCAACACCATAGCGTTCCAAAGATTCCAAAGGGAGAGAAGATCAAGTCATGAAGATTTCAAGACCGATTTTTCTTTATATAACTTTAGGGGGAGATTGTTAGGACCATAAATGTCCTACATAATAGAAAGTTATATAAAGAATTAAATAGAGTTTAATTAGTTTGATTTATTAATTGTAAAAGCCATTATTATTAAATGGGCTTAGTTTAGAGCTTAATGGGCCATGGGCTTTAGGGATTAAGCCCTTGGTATAAGTAGTTGATTTGTTTGGAATTAGGTCAAGATTAATCATAATAATTTATGAGCTTAATAGTTGAGAGAGAGAGAGAGAGAGTTGAGAATTTCAATCCAATACTTGTAACTCTCTTGAATCATTCAATAAAGATTAATCGTTTCGTTTTTTCTACATTGTTACTTGATAAATCTGGGATCCACAGATTGTGTCACCATTGATGTGGTAACCGACAATCGTGTCCTAGGAAATGAAGTGTATCCAAATGGCTCTAGATTTTATGTGCATACAAATGAAGTCGATGACGGGGGCAACTACCTATCTTTTTTAATATCAGCTAACACCGAATGTGTTGCCGATAGCGTTTGTGCTTCATCCCCGTGAGAAATTGAAACATCAACTTGTTGAGAAGTTGATGAGTGGTTGAGTGGGGTTGTGCAATGCGTAGCTAGGTCCACTACGTCTGTCTCAATACCTGACAGCAACGGATGCACGTCGGTAGTAGATGTGGTTACTTGGTTGGACACGGTTTGCGAAGGATCTGTATTTTCAATTATTTTAGATCCTGTTTCACACTCTGCATTTTCTTTTATTCCCATCTCTCGGCTCACAATAATTTGTGTTTCAACTTTCTACATGTGGTCTCGGGCCAACATGTTTCGGAATTTAGGAAACATCGATGTCATGATCCGAGTCTGAATCACCATTGGATTCACTATCATCACCATCGAAATTAGGCATGTTGTCATCATCGGAAGTCGAAGCGAAGATGACTTTGTCCGGATCATCTCGAGAATCAAGAGATGTGTCATCAGCGAATTCATCATCTAAAAACATTACACAGATGCAGAACCAGCAGCACCCCCATCTCCAGTTCCCCTCACTGGACTATTTTCTCTCATCTCAACCCGATCAAGAACCCCTTGTTCTTGACCCTGTTCAATAATTTGACCACCCTCACCACCTAATTGGTTTGCACCTGTGGCAGGTCCTTCCGGCTCTGGCTGGACCATCGGTGCATTTTCTAGCCAATAAGCTATCACGAATGGTGATTGTTGGTCTGCATATGCCAAAACAGTATCTGGAATAACGATAGTGTGATCAAAATCAATATTATAGGGTACCTTCAAAAAATGCTTCCATTGTTGTGGACCCTGAATGGCATCTTGCCGTCTTGGAATGTCTTGGTTAGATTCCATGAATTAGCAACTGCAGAAACCTTTGAAATGGAACAAATACTCGGGCTTTAGTCACCTTTGATTTATCTGAAACCAACTCTATCAGCTCATTCCAAATCAGCACATCATAATCAACCTTTCGATTAAATGCAACAGCATGGAACATCCTTAGTACGGAGATGTTACATATTTCTAAGCCTGTGTGCTTGGGTGTCATAAACCTATTCAGAATACTGAATAAAGTGTACCACATTGGCGGTAGAAACTTCCTCTTGAAAAGTGATGATCGAGTAAGTGGTCCTTTGACAGTGTCTTTGTAGCCAAGAGACATGATGTCTCTACATAAATCTGCTTCTGAGATCAGATCCTCAAAGTTGTCTTGCCATGGCAGTTTCAAAGCATTCCTCAATCTTTTCAGTGTGATCTTAGCATCAAAGTGGTCTACTTTAACAGGTTGAAATTGGATAGTGTGCCAGAACTGTTGCAGATATACCATTGGAACAATAAGTGTCTTGGTTAAAGTAATTGTGAGCGGATGGCCTTTCAGGATCTCCAGAATGATTTTGGGATCAAGATTCACAGTCAGGTCAAATGTGTAGTTGTTGTCAGCAATCTTCAGATGTTGAGATCCTGGAATCAATTCTTCATCCAAATTTCGGGCATTCACAGATGGGTAAGATGATCTATGAGATGGCATGGGTGTAATCTCTTTTGAAGAGTTGCCATCATATTGCTCAACAAAGGCCATGGTAATCTTGTATTATGAAAGATTAGCTAAAGAATGACTTTCTGAACTTTTGGAAAAAATTTCCAAAAATTTCCTAAGTCTGGGTATTATCGCATGCCACTAAGAATTGTTATCGCATGAAGCTTCTTATCGCATGAAACATGTGCGACAAAAACTTGTCGCACAAGGCATGTGCGATAAGATTGAACATAAAGACGTGCAATAAGTATGAACATTCGAGTCTTTATGAAATATTCAACCCAGATTTCTAAGATTAAGAAAAATAGGCTACGCATTTCAAACCCTATATGTGTTTTACTATAAGAAACCTATCTTATCATGTTTTGTACCAAAAAACTAACATTTAGAGTGATTTTACTGGGATTCGAAAAGACAACAAAAGGCGAACAAAATAAACCCTAAAATCAAGATTGTGGATGTAAACAAAATTAAAAGGATGAAAGAACGATATTAAACCAACCTGGATTGATGTCTGAATGGAATGCAATAAGAATGGACTTCAATCCGTCAACAATTTTTCACGATCTTTCAGAGAGCACAGTAAGGTTTTGGGTTCGAGAAAAGTATAAAATTTGAAAAACCGCTCTATATATATAAACCTGGGGTTTGTGACACGTGGCACTCAAGGATTGGTCCAAAATTTGACCGGCCAACGAGTCAAACTTATCGAACAAACAAGTGTTCGATAAGCCCCCAAAATTTTATCGAACAACAGATGTGCGATAAAAAGGGTAAAATGTTTGATCGCACATGTTATGTGCGATAAACACTGTTCACCGGGTTAATCGCATAAAACCATGTTATGGAATGAGACATGTGTGATAAGCATTGTTCATCCATCTTATCACATAAGGCACGTGCGATAAACTTATTGTGCAAGCCTTGTGTGATAAGTTCAACACTTAGACATTTTACCAAAAAAAAATATCATTAAATCCAAAAAAATTACCACATTAAAATATGTCCAACTTTTAATTCGTTAACCTCCAAAGTTTTGAAACAAACATTTTACTCCCCCTAGAATGATGCAAAGATTTTCAAAAATATTTTTCATCATCTAGAGTTTGTCCAAAACAAATCAGAAATACTAACCTTTATGTCTTCTTGTCAAGGATAAGATCATCTACACTCACAACAACAGTTAACTGTATACACTTCCCCTAGACTTATGAGTATAGAAATAAAAACTCCCCCTGAAATCATGAGCACACCTCAAGCAGAAACAAGTATCTCATTTAAAAGAATTAAAGACAATAAGGAAATGAACTAGATTGAAACAAAAATTTGTAAACTACAGAATCATAACAATTTAAATAACATATATTGAAGATTTAATATGATGAAAATTTATGTGTATCAACCTGGACATTACATCTAGATTGAATAACAAAAAATTTCAATCTATTAAATGAACAAAATAAAGAACTTTAAATTTTCATGTTCAACATGTCGAGCTTGGACACCAAAAAGTTAAAACGTTTTTCATCCAAGCCTTTTGTAAACAAATCGGCAAGTTGATATTCTGTTGTTACAAAGTAAAGTTCAATCGTACCTTTCTCAACATGGTCTTTTATAAAATGATACCTGATGTCAATGTGTTTGGTTTTGGTGTGTTGGACAGGATTAGCTGAAATAGCAATCGCGCTCTTACTGTCACAATAGATGGGTATCTTCTCGTATTTGAATCCATAATCCATGAGCCGGGTTTTCATCCAAAGAACTTGTGAACATCAACTGGCAGCTGCAACGTATTCAGCTTTCGCAGTTGATGTTGAAACGCAATTCTGCTTCTTGGATGCCCAACTGACAAACTTATCACCCAAGAATTGAATGTGACCAGAAGTGCTCTTTCTGTCCAAAAGACTCCCTCCATGATCTGCATCTGAGTAGGCAGTTAGTTCATAACCAGTACCTTTAGGATACATAATCCAAGACATAGAGTTCCTTTAAGATATCGGAAGATTCTCTTGATAGCTCCAAGATGTGATTCCTTAGGTTTGGCCTGAAATCTAGCACATAAACACGTAGCAAACATAATATATGGCCTACTTGCAGTTAGCTACATTAACAAACCAATCATACCTCTGTAGTTTCTTAGATCTACATCCTTACCATCTGGATCAGGACCGATCTTTGAACCTAGTGCCATTGGGGTATTTATTGCAGTTTTCCATCAAATTTTCTTCAAAATATCAAACACGTACTTGTACTGATTAATAAAGATCCCCATAGAGAATTGCTTGACTTGCAGTTCGAGAAAGAAATTCATCTCTCCCATCATGCTCATCTGAAACCAAGTCACCATTTGTTCAGAAAACCACTTGCAATATGACGAATTAGTAGAGCCAAAAATAATGTCATCTACATAAATCTGTACTAAGATTATATCTTTACCTTTATGCATGATAAACAAAGTTGTATCGATTTTACCTTTCAAGAATCCGAAATCCACTAGAAATTTGGAAATGACATCATACCACGCACGAGGAGCTTGCTTTAGTCCATATAAAGCTTTATCGAGAATGTAGACATGATTAGGATTTGTTTTGTCCACAAAACCTTCCGGTTGAGATACATACACTTCTTCTTTTAGAATTCCGTTCAGGAACGCCGTCTTTACATCCATTTGGAATACAGTGAAGTTTTGATGAGCAGCGTATGCAAGAAACATTCGAATTGCTTCGATACGTGCTACTGAAGCATATGTCTCGTCGTAATCAATCCCCTCTTGTTGACGATATCCCTTGGCCACAAGCCTAGCTTTATTCCGTACAACGATGCCATCTTCATCCTTCTTATTCTTCAAGACCCATTTAGTACCGATTATGCTCTTATCCTTTGGTCATGGAATTAAATGCCATACTTTTAATGCTTCAAACTGACTGAGTTCTTCTTGCATTGAGATTACCCAATCCGGATCTTCTAAGTCTTTAGAGACAGTCGTCGATTCAATGTTGCTTAGAAAGACCGCGAATAAACACTCATTTGCAGTAGCTGATCTTGTTTTCACAGGATCAGATGCATCACCAATCACTTGATGTATCAGATGATTTCTAGTACATTTAGTTGAGTGTGGGTGTGGGTGTGGGTAACTCATATTATGATTAGGGTCAATCAATGATTGTTCTTCTTCTGTTGGTGGCTCATTTACCAATGTAGTTTCTGATTGAGGCACTGATTCTTGATTGTTAGACACAATAGGTTTAGCCTCAGGAATTTTCTCAGGAGACACCTCATGTGTAGTGCTTTCATTCTGATCATTGACTTGTGAAGGAACCACACTAGAAGAAACATCATCATGTGTTTGTTGTTTTACTGTTGGTGTAGAATGAACTTCTTGCAAAATTGGTGAAGATTCAGGTACAGGAATTGTTGCTTCCATATCATTATTTGTTTTCTCCACTGAAGGACCAGACATTGTTACTTGTTCAGCACTTTGAGCAACAGAATTCCTGTTAGAAACAGTACAAGTTGGATTATAAATCCCAAAATATTCATCGTAAAAATTGTCAAATAAATGATCAAGTTCAGTTAAATGAGAATTAGATGAAGAAGCTTGATCTTTATCAGATTTAGCAAGTCCTGGACTTAGATGTCCAGAAGCTAAAATACCAGTAATCGCGGGTTCTGAGCTGCTTTGCACAGAAGCCAAATCTTCAACCTCGTCAAACTTGACATTTATATTTTCCATCACCGTCCTTGAAGTTCTAAAATACACTCTGTAGGCTTTTGAAATAGACGAATAACCGATGAATATGCCTTCATTAGCCTTCAGACTGAACTTATTTAAGATCTTTTTATCATTGGGCACGAAACAGCTGCATCCAAATGAACGAAATGTTTAATGCTAGGTTTTCTATTATATATTATCTCATATGGAGTTTTACCAAACCGTCGATGTATGATTAATCAATTTTGCGTATAACACGCGGTTGAAACTGCTTCAGCCCATAGAAATAACGGAAGATCAGAATGAGACAACATTGTTCTTGTGGCTTCAACTAATGTACGATTTCGTCTTTCAACAACACCATTTTGTTGTGGTGTTCTAGCCGCAGAGAATTGATGAGTAATTCCTGAAGACTCCAAAAAGTCATCAAGAATTTGATTCTTGAATTCGGTGCCGTTATATGATCTTAACGTCTGAACTGGTTGTTGTAGATTAACTTGAAGTGATTTCAGCAAAGAAATAATTAACTCTAGAGTTTCATCCTTTGATCGTAGAAATTTTACCAACGTATACCTCGAGTAATCATCAACCACAACCAATAGATACCTTTTCGCATTTATGCTTTGTGGTTATACACCAAGTACACACGTGATTCTGCTCTGGCAGAAGTGCACGTGCAATTCAGCCCTGGAAGGACATGAGTGGAGAATTGTCACCGGATTTGATCCAAAAAACACACGGTGGAGTTACCTTATTGGTGAGTCTTGGCCGGGTTAGTGTTTCAAGAAGAAAACATTATTGTACGTTATTTTTTATTTCAATAGTGCCATTTTAAAAATGAAAGTGTTCTCATGGGTCCGCATAGATCCATGTGTAAAATCTCCAAAACTTTCTTCGTGCTCGGTTCCGGTTTTGGCAGATGAGGCACTCTTTTCATTTTGCCTCTCTCACAAGCACCGCATATATGATCTTTTTCGAACTTCAAAACGGGTAGGCCTTTCACTAAATCACCTTTAACAAGTTTTTTTATGTACCGAAAATTTAGGTGAGATAGATGTTTGTGCCATAACCAGCTTTGTTCCATAGAAGCTTTTGACATTAGATAAGAGTCGTTCTTGGGTTTGAGGTTAGACAGATCAATTATGTATAGATTCGACCTTCGAGTTCCAACAAGAAGTTCCGTACCATCTTCAGTCCGTACCGAACATCTTCTTGCTTTGAATTTGGCTTCCCAATCCTTATCACAAAACTGACCAATGCTAAACAAATTATGTCCTAAACCCTCAACATAATTGACCTTTGTAATTGTGACGTTGTCTTTCACGACATCTCCATAACCCAGAATTGGTGAGTACTGATCATTTCCAAATTTAACTCGACCTCCATGTTTCTCAGTATAATTAGTAAGAAGCTCTTTTCTCCCAGTCATGTGCTTTGAGCAACCTGAATCTAGATACCAAACATGATTGGTTCACAAACAATCAAATTAGTTGGTTTTAGGTACCCATTTTGTAGATGGGTACTTTTGGGTTAGAAGTGGGAGTCGTTGGTACACGCTTGAAATTTGTACCACGTTTTCCTTTGAAAAATCTGTGATGCATCCCATCAGAAAAATAATTTGAAGAACGAGGAACATCATAACCAAACCAATTAAACGAATCATTTTTACATATGAAATCATCCAATCCACAAAAAAGAACAACAAATATTGTCATTTGCAACATTTATCAATTGCTTCATCGAATAAATCTTATAAGGAGCTACAAGTTTTTGTTTATTACAAGCAAATTGATTTATTCCATCACAAACAAAATTGTTTTTCTTTGATTTGACAGATACATTTGGTGTTTTCATATGTTCCACATCCGGTGTGGACTGCTTAACCCTCCATTCAAGCTTAACGTTCTTTCTCAAATAACGATCTGAAAAATCAGAAGAATGAAAGTCAGAAGATTTTGAATCATGACATTGAAAAGGTTATAATCTTCTTGTTTTACATCTTTTCTTCTGTAATGATCGTTTTGATTTAGTTTTGAATAGTAATCATTATCAGAAGTTTTCTCATTTGATTTAGAAGATTCACCTTTGAAGAAATTCTTCTTGGGTTCATCTTCTTTGATCAAAAACTCAGAATGATCAAGAAGCTTGGCAGCAAAATCAAATTGAACAGTAGATTCATTTACACTTTTACCTTTTTCTTTACAAGTTATCGTGATATCAGAATTAGAAGGACAACCATCAGTGACGTTGAACTTATTACAGGATTTTGGAAAAAGAAAATCATTAACAATTTTAGCACTTTCCTTTTGAGATTCTGTTTGTTTAAACATTTCAGGATTAAGATCAAAAGATTGATTTTCTATATCCCAAGAATCTGAATCCTCATGTTCACAAACGGACATGCTTTTGAAAATAGTGTTTCCCATAAAAGCCTTACAAGAAGAAGCGTCTGAATCAGAAGAATTCTTTTCATTTGAAATATTTTCTTCAGACTTTTCTTCAGGTTTTGATTCTTTTTCATACATAGTATTAAGAAACACGGTTAGCATAACTTCCTTTTCTAGTTCAAAAGCAATCTTATCATCATTTCGGATATCTTCAATTTTGCTTTCGAGATCAACCAATTTCTGTTCAAGAACTAAAGGCGAATAATAAGTTTTGCCTTCAAAAACAGGTTCAGTAACATCTGCCTTTGGTTTCTCGATAGCATAACTCTGGAAATAATCATTAGGCAAACATTATTTCCAATTTGCACGTAAAGCTTTTCTGTTTCCATATCATAGCAGAAAGGACGTAGCATTTTAACTTTGTTTTTCCTTTTTAAGTCCTCCTGAGCATCAGGATCTTCACCTTCAGGTTTTAACCATCTAATCTTATATACATGATCTCTTGACGCAAGATTAAGCCATTGAAATTCATACAAAGTAGGAGACTTAGATATGGCACTCTTTAAATGATGAGGATTGTCATATCCACCACCCCACTTTGCATTATAGTATCTAAAACTTTTTTGCTTATTCATGTGAATCGTCTGATCAGTTTGACCTATTTTATAAAGTTTCTCTTCCAGACCTTTTGCTTTTTCAATCACTTTCAGAATTTCTATCTTTATAAGCGTTTAAAAGCTTTTCAAATTCATTCTTCTTTGCATCTGAACTCTCGAGTTTCTTTGATAATTCATCCATTATTTGTCGAAACTAAGCTTGACCTTCATCAAACTTTTGTTTACTCTTTTTCAAATCCTCAATAAAAATGTTCTGTTCAGCTCGTTCTGCTTTGAGATTTAAGATAATTTGATTTTTCAAAACTATTTTGGCTTTTTCTTCTTTTAATTTCTCATTTAAGTCATCAAGTTTGATGTTCATCACGTTTTGTTGAATCAAAAATTCAGATATGGTAAAAGATTCTACCTTGGTGGTCTCTGTTCTTGCTTCATGTTCTGACTCATCAGCATCAGTTTGCTCCTTGCTCATAAAGCACATATTTGCAAGCGAAATATTCTCCTTCTCTTCCTGGTCATCAGTCTGATCCAACCAGTATTCCTCTTCAGCCAAGAGTGCTTTACCCGACTCCTTCTACTTTGCCAGCAACATTTTATTCTTATAGTAATCAGAGTCTCTTACTATCGGTTTTCTACATTCTTTTGCAAAGTGACCTGACTTTCCACAATTATAGCATTTCGGATCATCAGACTTCTTCTTTTCATACTTCTTCTATTCTCTCTTACCATCAACCTTTTTGTCTTCAAATCTCTTCGTATTCTTAATCTTGTCCTTATGCTCATAATTCTTTGATCCCGAAGAATATCTCAAATTATTGGAACTAGTTTTCTTCACAAACTTTTTTTGAAATTTCTTGGTTAACAAAATCATGGTCTGATTCAGAGTTTCCCCTTCATCAGATAAATCTCCTTCGGTATCATCATTTTCCAAATCAGAACACTCTCTCTCCTTCTTTGAAACATACTTCCCAGACCTTTCAGATACAAGAGCAATAGGATCAGCACCAAACTTTTCTTCTGTCTTTTCTTTCTTCTCCTTTTCTCTTTAACTTCCTCCACTTCTTCTTCATCCTACTTAAGAGTTTCATACACTTCATGTAAGGGCATGTCATGTAGCATCCTATGTTGCTTCATTCTACGACTGTATTTCTTCCACCCTGGTTGAAGCACACTTAAGAATTTTACTTTGTTCTCAACTGAAATCTTTGTGATACTAAACTTACTCAGCTCATTCAGAAGAATTGTAAATCTATCATAAGTGACATCTAAAGATTCATTTTTTCTGTTTGAAATTCTCATACTTGTTGATGCAGTTAGCAATTCTCATTTGATTCTGAACTTTAGAACCCTCAAACAACTTCTGGAGTTCATCAAACATTGCTTTTCCAGAGTGATTTTTACTATCAACTTTCAATTATATATCATTTGTCAATGCTTGCATGACCAAAGATCTTGTTGCTTTATCACCATTGTACCTTTTCAACTCTTCAGGATAATACATCTCATGTTCCACTTTCTATTCCACTCCTATCCCTCCTTCAGGTGTATCAGGATTCTTTCGCATAACATGTCCTAAGGGACCTATCTCCAGAGTTTGTCTAATAAATTTGCCATCTTCTTGTCTTTCAACATATTCAAGAAATCTGTCTTTCCAAATTTTTAAATCTCCTGGAAATAGAACCGGAGGTTTGTCTTTAGATCCAATCATGAGCATGTTCTTAGTAGTCATGTTGCTTACTTGTCTTACAAATCTTTAAACAAATCCGATCAACCAAGAATAGCCTAACTACACTTTTTATCGCACACAACAACCACTACTGAAATTAATCGCACCAAAGTACACCACGTAAGTTTCATCGCACACACCTGCATGCGATAAGCTTTGTTCAACTCTTAATCACACACAACAACGTGCGATAAAAAGTAAATCGCACACTTGTTATGCGATAAGTATTGTTCACTAATTTTACCGTGCAAGTTGTATGTGATAAACTGTTTTTATCGCACAAAGCGTCTGCGACAAGAACTTGAGTCTGCGATCAAAATTTGATCACAAAGAATCATGCGATGAGTATGAACAAGTGTAGTGTGCGACAAGTATGAACACTTGTTGTGCGATGAAGATGAACTCAGATCTGAACTTTCTGAAAACTTCAAATCTGCTCCAATTGCTTCGAAACTTGGTAGGGTTGGTCGCACAATAGTTCTAAACACTATTAACTCTTGGCCTATCACCAAGAAATCAACATAAGATAGATTTTCGATCCAAAACAGTAGCTTGGGCACATTTTCACGAATTTTCTGAATCCTTCAAATTAAGATCGACCTGATGCAATCTAGAGGAATTAAATTGCTCAGATTTACTTCTGTGAATAATTCGAACAAACAGAATCCAAATATCAATCCATTTCAATCACAAATTGATGAATCCTTTGAAAAAGTCGCATTCCACAAAAATACTTCAAAAAAAATCATGAATCTTGGCTTGAACTAATAAAAAATTCTTGATCTGATACCAATTGTGATCCCAGAGACAAGTAATTAACAATCTATTATGTCACAAGTCATCCATATATTCATTGATCTCCAAAGGTTCTTACAAAGTAGAGAGGATACAAGTGAAGCTAAGAGTTAAGAACATACAAAGAAATGAACTAAGCAAAAGCTATTTATACCTAAGTGTAGAATTTACACTTTAGGTCCCTCAACTTGATACAATCATATAAAACTAACATTAACAATATGTGTATATATATATGTATATATTCAAAAGAATACACGGGGATGATATTGTGGTTGATACGTGCAAAGTGCAGATGAATTGTTTATCATCGAAGGATTAGTGATCGATGTTGTGTTGTAGGACAATGTGCTATTAGTGTTGGGCGCAAGTCATATTGGTGGGCGTTATTAAAAATTGTGTGTTGTCATTAAAGAAATTCTTATCAGTGATCCTAGATTCAAGGATGACCTTATGTTAAGTTGGCGAATTGAATGATTATTATTTTAGACGGGGATTCATTTTTTTTATGACGTTAACTTTAGAAAATATTCTTTTCTTTAAGGAAGTAAAGATGTGTGCGAAACCCCAAATTTAAACACATTTTTAAACCGTGAGTTCAAGTGTGAGAACAAAGCAGACATTATTAGTACAGTGGATCCTGGATGTTACAAGTATGTTTTACGAATTATCCGGAATAAGAAAGTTGTAGTTAATCGAGGGGCAATTTTAGGGATATCATGTGTTTATGATATTAATCAGAATTGTGTAGCGAAAGTGTCGTAATTGTTGGTAAATGTTCTGTTATTTAAAAGATCTTTATGGGGAAACTAAGAGGTTGGTAAATGTTTTGTTTTCTGGAGATCCTCCAAAGGTAAAGAGGTGGCATGGGAAAAGTGGCTTACAGGTTGGACTTACCGAGTAACATCGGGGTATCTACCATACTTTTGATGTATACAACTTAAGGAAGTGTCTGGCTAACGCTACTATGGCCGTACCATTGGATAATTTTGAATTGATAAGAGATTGTGCTATATAGAAGAGCTAGTGGAAATTATGGAACGTAAGGTTAGGAAGTTGGGGACCAAAGATATTGGTCACCTAAAGGTACAAAGGAAATTTTATAGGAGTCAAAAAGAAACCTGGGAAGTGGAATTGGAAATGAAGTACAATATCCACACATATTCGGCAGTGGAATTCTGGGGACGAAATTCAGTTAAGGGGGAGGTATTGTAATAACCTTAAATGTAAAAAGTATGATTTTATCGAAGTCCAAGGGGTGTGAGTGCAATTCCAATTTGTTTCAGGGATATTAGGTTAAATAAAACGGAATAAATAGGGAAAACCCCTCTCATCCACCTTCATTCTTAAGGAACACAATTTGGGAATATCAGAGAGAAGGGTATGGAGTCTTGAGGAAAGGAATTGCTCTGAATTGCTGAAGAAGAAGAAGGAATAAAAGGAGATGAAGAAGCATCTCATGTAAGGTAACCCTTTCTTCTTGAACTTGAGCTCCCATTAATGGGGTATGGTTTCTTTATTTGAAGCTTTCATCTTCTTAAAATATTTTGGATTGGAAAACCTTAGGGGGTAATGGTTTCAGGTTGGTTTTACTAGTTTCCATGGGGTTCTTTGAGAAACTTCATCATTGGTTCAATCCATGAACTAAGGGTTTTGGTGTTAAAGTTTAAACTACCCTTTTGAATGATTTGGATACTTTGAACTGTGGTTTTTATGGATTTAATCAGTTATATAACGATATTTTCGTTTTGGGAAAGTTTGAATCGATAAATCAATATTGCATTGGATTGGGAGTTGAGAATCGGAGTTGTGAAATTTGTGGGGAGAACTAGCGCAAACAGAGTTGCGCGGCCTGGTGTGCGACTTTAGTCGCGGCACAAGCCGCGCAACGTGTTGTTTCACGTCGGTGGTTGTTTGGCTCTTTTCTCGTTTAGGTGTAGGTGTGAAGCCTTGCTTTAGGGGTTTGCTCTAAGGTATTTAGAAGGGAGTTTCAGGGATAATTAAGTTGAGTTAATACCGTTTCTATGTCGGTCAATTCACGGGTTGGTTTGATCACATTTGAATTCTAAGACGTATGGCGATTTGCCGAATTCCCAAGTGAGTTCCCTTTACACCTTTTATGTATATGAACTTATTTATAAATGTTTTAAACTACTGAACTTTGTTTGAGCATTATGGCATGTTTGCACTTACAAAAGTTTTGTTAATACGTGACATGAAACTGCTTATTAATCCACATACATCGCTTATGTGATTTTCGTGAATTGGTGTCTTGATTTTGGTGTCGGGTTGCACAGTGGGATTAATGTACCTTGAGATTGTGAATATTCCTTGATAGTTTACTTATATCGTGTGCCTTGAATCTGTTTCTTGTGCACACGTGAATGACATCTACTGGGCCATGGGTCTGCTTGAACCCGGATCGCAAACATCACGTTGAGGTGATGGTTGGCTACGAACAATGTACAAAGATCCGTGTTTTGTGTTGGTACTTCATGGCGGATTTTATGTTCTTTTAGGAACTGTTTAAACTGTCTTTTTAAAGGGAATTCACTAGACTTTATGGTCTAGCCCTCATTTTTCAAACTTAAACCATTTTCTGGTATATAGTATTAGTTGGGAGTTCGTGAACATGGAAAGAAAAGAGGTGATGTCGTAGAAGACATGGTTTAGCAGAGGCTTTTAGTTCACCATTAGAGTTATTGTAAATCACAATTGTGAGTGTGTTTATCCGCTGCGTACTTGAGTACAGATTGTTGTAATTTTGGTATACTTCAAGACCATTTTGGCTATAATGCCTTGTTTATGAAATTGTTAGCTTTGGGTCGTTACAGTTACCGATTAGAGAGATTTTTTATGAACTTCGTGTTGCCTATTAGAGATAGCCCAAACAACATTCGTCAGAATACACAAGCATACCATTTTAAATTCAAGAACACTGTCGTCAATAACTGATCATTTGAGAAGCCAATTTCCAAAACTCGCAACACCATTCTACATGTTCTCATTAAGATTGAATCATCAAAAACCAAAAACAAACAAAAAGCACAACAACAAAAAAGCCAGAATAATGAGTAGCATAAATATTCAACTAAACTCATTGCCCAGTCCATAAGCACTTGGGTATCCAACTTCCTGACTATAGCCATGACTATGGCTATGGTGATGGTCATGGCCATGGCTATGGCTATAGTCATGACCACTAAGACCATGGTGGTGAACAGTGGCTGTTGCTTCATCAACCATTTGCCGGATACGCTCTGGTATAAGCTCTTTTTTCTTGGCGACTTTGACGGGTTTTGCCAATTTGGACACGAACTCATAAATATTTTCACTTACTTCATCAGGCGTATCATCCTGCACTCATCAAAGATTTCATCATTAGATGGAACCACAAAAACACATAACATCAAATTGTTCGAAAATGGCTCCTTGACTTTACCGGGGTAAGGTTTCTAATATTTTTTGCATTCTGGAAAAGAGTTTGTTTATGTTATTCGAATTCAGACCTTTTGGTTTCAAATAATCAGTCAGCTTCATCAATTGCTTTAAAGCTTTCCCCTCGAACCATTCACAAGTGAAGAACAAATAATTTATATTGGAAGAAGAATTATCTAACCATAGCGATCACAATGCAAAATAGCGGTCAGAGATTTGCAATAGCAGTTATCGCAGTCCAAAAATAGCGGTTCATATAATAGTTATTAGAATTATATATAATATATAATATATGTATGCATACATAACTTAATGGATTAATATATATATATATATATATATATCCAAAAATAGCAGCTCAATATGTTGTTGAGTGTTAAGTGTTAAATTAATGGATTAAAATAAAATAAGGGCCCAAATTAAAAATAAAAGTCCAAGTCAAAATAAAAGCCAAAAAAACCTAGAATTGTAAGAATCAGATTGAAAAGAGGCCCAAATGAGAATATCGGTATTGCAGACCGCTATTTTACGTCAAATATCGGTGAAATAGCAGTAAATTATAACATATTAACCAAATATGTCTTCAAGAACACTAATTTGCTTCCAAAGATTATAACATATTAACCAAATAAACTTGAACTACATAACAATATTTCAATAAATAATACAAAAGGCTTCCAAAGATTATAGCATATTAACCAAATACGCTTAGATTTGAATGATACAAAAGGCTGCCACATAGGACGGAAAATTCTCAAAGAATGCACCATATTGATTTCAGATTTCATTTTTCAAACCCGTAGCATGCTTATCATTAGAATACTCATTAAATTAACCTTGACCCATATGTAATACGATAAAAAATACAGTAAATCAAGGAATTTGTGCAGGAACAGTTGCGGATCTGGTATGTATTACGAATCTTTATTCTATAAAAACAAGAAATCCACTTTGTTCCTTACTAAAGATGCAAACTAATGATCTATCCCCGAAGTAACTCCTACGAAATGGGATTGGCTTCTACTGTTTTAACTAAATTAAGGGGCTGTTTGTTTACCTCTTAATAGTTCCATTAAGAGGCAACCTCTAAATCGCTAAGAGGTGAATCTTGTTTGGCAAAAAAAATCTGCCTCTTAATAGTTCTAAAACCCTCAAAATGATTTTGTATCTTGGGCCCCCTTTAACCATTCAGCACTCTAATTTAGCACTCTAATTTCATTCTGAACAATTTCCAAACAACCATATTTCATTTTGCACTAATCATAAGAGCCTCTTGATTATCCTGAGTCCTGGCCACTTAATCATCATGCACCAAACCATTCAGCAACTGCCAAACAACCCCTAAGAGTGTCAAGCTTGTTAACTTCCAATAGCAATTTATACTAGTTCCATTAAGAGGCAACCTCTGAATTGTTAAGAGGTAAATCTTGTTTGGCAAAAAACAGTCTGCCTCTTAATGGTTCTAAAACTCTCGGAATGAATTTGTATCTTGGGCCCCCTTTAACCACTCAGCGCTCCTAATTTCATTCTGAACAATTTCCAAACAACCATATTTCATTTTGCGCTATATCATAAGAGCCTCTTAATTATTCTGACCACTTACTCATCTTCCACCAACCCATTCAGCAACTGCCAAATAACCCCTAACGCTGTGTTCTCGAGTTTTTTTATGAAGGAAAGGAAGGGAAAGGGAAAGAAAGTAGGAGGGAAAGAAAAAAAGTTGGTGTTCTCGCGGGTTTTTTTTCCGAAAGGAAATAAAAGAAAAGGAAGTATTGCTGATTTTCCTCCCAAAACTTTCCGCCCAAAAGTGGGAGGAAAAGGAAGGAAAGAAAATAAAGAAATTTAAAAATAATTAAAAATATTTATAAAATTACAGATATACCCATTAATTACATTCCACTATAAAATAAATAAGGATATATTGGTAAAAATGACATCTTTCCTTTCCTTTACTTTCTCTCCTACTCGAAAACATGAAAATTTATTTTATTTCCTACCCCTTTCTTTTCTTTTCCTTCAATCTCAAGAACACAAACACAAATATTCCTTTCTTTTCCGTCCCCTTTCTTTTATTTTCTCCCCTTTCTTTTCTTTTCTTTCCTTCCAAAACTCAAGAACACAGCGTAAGAGTGTCAAGCTTGTTAACTTCCAATAGCAATTTATACTAATCCCAAGCAATAACACAAGCATATTTCACAGTTGTAATGCTCACAAAATTAAAGCACAACCTAATATTTGAACGATTTAAAGACCATAAATACGAACAAATCAAAACTGTTTTATGCTCACCTGTGGCCAGCGGCCACCGGAATGTGTGACAAAGGTCGCCTGAGTAAGCTCTCCAGCAACTTCTTCCCCCTGTTTAATCCACTCTTCAGACCAAATCACTTGCATCGGCAAATCTTTCACACCATCAAGTTCACCCCATTCAGCAATACTAAAACTAGAATTCATCTTCTTCCCCATTCCAACAACCGATTTCAATCCATCTCTGCCCTTCAACAAAAGCCTATGGCTCTCTGAATCAAACCCACCACCCGATTTCAAACAACACCTCTGAATAACATTCTTAAACACAAACCCAAAACCAGAAACAACCTCTCTAACAACTGGAAATTCCAAAACCCATAAAGGAAAAGCAGTTTGATTTGAATTACTATCAATAATAGTTACACTACTTACAAGCCCTAAATTTTTAGCCACCCAATTTGCCCCCAAATTGAATGCTGAATCATGAAGAACCAAATCAACAGGTGCTAAACCTAATGTATCAATCACTTGCCCTAAAACCCTACCAATTTCTTCAGGACCTAATTCTAAGGGTTTCAAACTCTCTACTTTCTTCAAACGAATCTCGTTTTCTTCATAATCGTAATTCACATACCCTTTCTCAACTAACTGATCAAACCCCCAAAATAAACCCTTTTCCTTGATTTCATTATACAATTCAACGAGCTTTCCGAAACCTCCGATCACTTTCTCTTCTATCACCGTTTCGAATTTATCAGAGAATCCAGAACCAGGAAGATCTAGGGCAACAACATGGACCCCCTTTTGTGCTAACGATTTGATAATTTTACTGAAAATGTATGTGCTACAACCTAATCCATGTACAATAAGCACATTATGTGACGAACCTATTGGACCATCTTGGATTGTGAAGACTTCAATTGAATCGCTGTGAGGAGTTGGTTGAACTTTTATGATTCTGCCATTAGAGTAGTGGTTTCTGAGATTTGTTGGTAGTGTAAGGAACCATGTTTTGGGGTCTTGTTGGGTGGTTAGAGAAGAAATTGTGACGAATATTAGGGTTAAGAGAGAGACTGAGATAGTGAAGTAGAACCAGAAAGTGAAAGGGTTTGGATTTGATGATTTGGGTGATTGTGAAGATGGTTTAAGTTTGGGTTTTTTGGTGGGCTTGTTTTGAGATGAATGCGATGAGTCTGGTTCTTCTGTTAGGATAGCCATTGATGGGAATCTGAAGATTTTGGAGATGGTAAAGGAAGAAGGAATTTGGGGGGGGATTCCTTTTGAGTATTTGGTGAAATTGAGAGCTGCAGATCTAAAACAAAACAATTGGGAAAGTTATTGGAGAGTGGGTGTTTCATTTCTGTTAAAGGTTCATTCATGAAATTAAGAACCCAAATGAATAAAAGAAAATGTTGTACGAATATGGATTTTAAATGGAATAAATTTGATTATGAATGTTGATGGACTTCAACAACCAAGGTCCAAAAACCATATGATTGATCGGGGTATAATTGAATAAATAACTTGTTAGACCATAATTATAACACATTATGTCGGTTTTGAAATTATCTAGAAATTACTATCTATTATTACAATGATTTCTAAACATTTTTAAAAAATGACACATCATCATAAAAGACTATATTTAAAATAAATAACAACGAAGCTATAATTAATTTTTTACTATAACTTAATACCAAATAATTTATTAGTTAAATAATGATATAAAATTAATTAACTAATAAAATATTTAATTTATAAAACATTAAATTAAAATACAAAGTAAAAATATTACGCTAACCATCCATCAGAAATGCAATGGTCATTAAACTTCATTATCTTCAAATGTTATTATGTCGATTCCCGAGAAGGTGTCAACTCCTCTTCCCGTCCATTGGGAATCAATATCATTATCATACATTGATCAATATGATCATAACACATGCTAGACGCAATATAATTCAACGTACGACAATGCTATAAGTTGAAGTAAAGTTATAATTGATCAAATTTCTTTCTCTTAGATTTGATTGGGGTTAAGAATGCCTGCAGGGTGCTAACATGTAAGTTTTTGCAGAGTGTGGCAGAACAACTAGTATGGACTTAGGTCCTAAAGTTAGACATGTAAGTGTTCAGATTTAGAAGAGTCAAGACAAATCTAATTTTAATAGCACCGGAAGTGTTAGTTAGAGCATCTCCAACAGCTTCTCCAAAAAAATTTCAAAATGGGGAAGCAAAAGTCAAAATCCTCAAAAAAAATTACATCCATCTCCAACAGATTCCTCATATTTAGAAAAACACTTGGTAATCATATTTGGAGTATTCTCCAAATTTTGAGAAAATTTTGGGGAAATTCCTATTATCCCCATTTTGGGGAAACTTTTGGGGAAGCTGTTGGAGCTTATTTGTGTTTCAAAATCCTCATTTTCCCCATTTTCTCCAAAATGGGGAAGCTGTTGGAGATGATCTTAGAACTTGAGTGATTTCTCACACACACACACACACACACACACACACACATATATATATATATATATATAGGGGGCATTCAAGGGAGAACTCTGTATTTTATGATAATCGTGAGATCCAATCTCAACCACAAATCAAAGGTTAAATTAGGAAATTAACAATTTTGATAATTTTGACTTAAATTTTTAAATAAAGGGCTTTTTAGGTATCTTAGAAATATTGTCTCTCTTCTCTTCTCTCTCCTCTCTCCTCCATCGTGAACATTCTAACGTAATACCCACTCTATATGCATTGTGATACATTAATTATGATCGTTCTCACTATATACCCACTGTATACATGTTGTGATACCCTAAGATACACGATGTGATACTGGCTGCACAGACGTTGTGATACCCTAAGATACACGGTGTTATACCCATTTACACATGTGCACTCATTGTGATACCAACTATATACCCGTTGTGATACCCTAAGATATACGATGTGATACCCAGTATATGTACCTTCTAAGTCGTTGTGAACACAAGATAACATATTGTGATCGATCGTAAAAGACAAAATGATACAGAAAAAATGTGTTGTCTCCAAGTTCATCGACGATAATATTAACTCCAACCGTGAAAAGAACACATTTTGATTATAGGAGACGACTCTGAGGAATTACGGTGAGGGTGAACACCGGGCATTGTGGTCATCGGAGTTGTGTGTTCGTCGAAGTGGTGGGTTGAATATGGCGGAGATGACTCTAGGAAACGATAGAAAACGATGGTAAACGAATATACTGTAGTCGTCGAAGTGGCGTTTTGAGAATTAACAATCATGAGAGTAACTTATTTACTAATTAATAATTAATAATGATCTACAAACTACAATTGAGAACTAAAGGGAAGGCATACTTTCGACACAGTAGCAAAAGAGGAAGAAGATGGAACACATTTGTTGTGAAATCTCATGTAACCAAAAGGGGCAGCATTACACCAATCATCATGATTGTTGGTCCAATCAAGTAATCATCTCACGAGACTTGGTGGTTCCACCATCAATAAAAACCACTTCATCTGCAACAAAAGAGAATATTCTATGTGAATTTGGACGTAAAAACCTCAAGAGATTAGAAGTTATGGAAAGAGAGAGAGAGAGATGGGATTAGCAACCGTAATCAAGTGAGACTTCTAAAATCATGAGATTTAAATAAGTTAAGTTATTGATAATTTTTCAAAACATATCAAATTACTAAATTACCCTTTAATATTTAATTAATAATAAAAATTATTTTCTTAAATGAGTGGTTCATATAGGATCTCACGGTTATCACAAGTTATATAGTTCTCATTTGATTAGGCCCCTATATATATATATATATATATATATATATATATATATATATCAGTTTGTAGTTGAAAACTTCAGTTTCAGTTAGATTCAGTTATGCATGTTAAGTTGGTATGTGTGTAAGGGGTCATGCACCAGGATATCAGTAATTCAGGCACGACATTAAGAGGGTGTTTGGGATTGCTTATTTAAATGACCTATATGCTTATTTCATTTTGTCACCGCATATAAGTTATTTCTAATTAATTTTGTTAAGCATATAAGTTGGGATTGCTTATTTAAATGACGTATCTGCTTAAGTGAAAGAGTTGGGACCAATAACTCAAGAGACGAGACATCGGGAATCTTACCTTCTTTTGCTAGTGTTGATCCAAACCCTTCAGTGATTTGATAATGACTCTTAGAATTACTTAGTGAAAATTGTAAGTAAACAATATGTATTAGAGTTTCACCATCTAAGAAAATATACTAAAGTGTTGTTCGGTTCGTTTCCTGTTAAGACCTGAATCCATATGACTGTCTGAGTGGATATGGTTATCTGACTGTTAACAGATAAGTTGGTGAGGAACTATTGTCTTGAAATGTATACTTCAGTGGTACCTGTACATCAGTGAGCCCTGAGCATGTTCAGCCTCACTGATGATTGCTGAAAGTTCATCTTGTAATTGTTTGCTTATGATCCCTGAAGACAAGACTCGCGACAACTGAGTTCAAAGCTGAATGTGAAGACCAAGCTGACGAACGAGTGACTAAGTCTACTAGTGACCTGATGCGGATATCAGCAAAGCCAAGACTTGTTCATTTAACGCGAAGTTTCAAGTAGAAAACTTCAGCGAGAGCTGAACTTTATCATTCGCTGATAAAGATCATTTCAGCGTTCACTGATCATGAAGCCTGTTCTACAAGTTACTTTTGTCTTATCTCCTTGCACGCCCCGTACGATTTGTCAGAAAGAACATCCCTTGTCCAGGATCGTACAAACCACTATGCAACTACACTGTTCATCATGCGGCCACTAGGATGTTTGCTGAAGTGAAATTCATGCAACCAACCAGACGCTGCCACGTGTAAAGTTGTACTGACTTGCATTAAATGCATGCAGTATAAATAGGAAACCCTACTTCACTCTTGAAGAAGCTTTTCCTTCGCAGAACTACTTAGTGTAAGAAAACTCTATCTAGTTTTCTTATCTTTCTCTCTATTTCTTAGGGAGTGTTTGGGAGTGCTTATATTTTTAACTTATGCTTATTTGCTTATGTGGTGAGGAAAAACAGTTTTTAAAAAATGTTTGTTAAAAATTGAGGGTAAAAAGGTAATTTGGATAGATAAGGAAATAAGGAGAAGGAAATAAGGAGAAGGAAATAAGGAGGTATGGAATGACTTATCAAAAACAACTTATTTGTGGTGAGGAGAAGCAAATAAGCACTTTTAATTTTTTCTATCCAAACACTCCAAATAGCTTATTTGCGATGGGGAGAAGCTATAAGCAAATAAGTCAAAAATATAAGCACTCCCAAACACCCCCTTAGTGTAAGAATTATGTGTGATTCTCTAGTTTGTTTAGATTAGGTTTTTAACTTGATCTTATTCCGCAACAAACTGTAAATTGTTTGATATATATCAATAAACAATTTTAAAGATAAAAATATGTGTTTGTATTCAACCCTACCCCCCCCCCCCTTCTACAAACTTGTATAACCCTTCGGGACCAACAAGTGGTATCAGAGCAGACTGTTTAATCTAATAAACAAGATCTTGCTTATACTCTCTTCCTTGATATTTCTTCAATATGGCAAATTCCACAAACATGAATTACATAGATAATGGCTCTCTTGCCAAACCACCTTGATTTAGCAAAGACAACTTCAATCTTTGGAAAAATCGAATGATGCTCTTCTTGGAAGGTGTAGATCCCACTATACCTTACTATGTTGAAACTGGACCTTATGTTCCTTTCATCATAGATCCTGCTATTGCAGCCACTGCTAACACACCTGCTGTTCCTGAAAGACTTATCGTTAAGCAAGTTTCTCAGTGGACTAACGAAGACAAGAAGAAGGTGGCCATTGACACAAAGGCCAGATCCATCATCTCCATGGCACTTCCTGATGAAGTCTACCATTCCATAATGAACTTGAAAAGTTCCAAAGACATGTGGGACACTATCTGCGTTCAGTATGAAGGTACTGAAGATGTACAAGAATCCAGGAGAATAAACCTGGTAAGACAATATGAAAGTTTCATCTGTGGTAAGAATGAAACTCTCTCTGAAGTTCACCAACGTTTTTATTGTTTAATTATTGATTAAAAACTGTTGGTGAGATTTACTTTAACTCCGAGATTCTGACAAAATTCTTGGAATGTCTTCCTGAAAGTTGGGACAACTATACCATGTGTCTTAAGCTCTCTAAGAATCTTAAATTCATGACCCTCTCTACCTTATTTGGCACTATGCTCAATCATGAGCAGTCGTGTCAACTTAAGAAGAATCTTGTCAAAGATTCCAAAAGCACACATGTTGCTTTACTCTCCTCAGAGTCAGTACCTGCTCAGCGATGATCCTTCAGAACTTGATGAATCTCTGGCACTCCTAACAAATTCCTTCAGGAGGTTTGCTAGAAAGAGTAACTTCAGAAGAAATAAACCTCTTTCACTCACTGACAAGCCTAAATCTACTCCTGTTGATAAGGCTACTACTACCTGCTTTAACTGTGAAAAAGTAGGACACTTTGCAAGTGAATGCTGGTCAAAGAAAGTTTTCAAGCCTTCTTCATCCTTCAAGAAATCCTCTAACCCAAGGGCTAGAGATGACAAGTACCAAAAGCTTAAAGAAACGTATGCTAAGCTGAAAGCATACATGTTGATCCAAACCCTCAATGATTTGATGATGACTCTTTAAGAAACACTTAGTGAAAATTGTAAGTAAACAATATGCATTAAAGTTTCACTATCGCTGATAAGTACTATGTCTCTACAGTACCGCTGATAGGAAACTCATGCTTTTAGATTACATTCAACGAACACTGTTCATCAACTTAGTTCTGAGCCTGTTCAGTCTTGTTGATGATCGTTGATAGTTTAGTTGTTTACTT
Organism: Saussurea involucrata; assembly: GCA_033807775.1. Classification (NCBI taxonomy): domain Eukaryota; kingdom Viridiplantae; phylum Streptophyta; class Magnoliopsida; order Asterales; family Asteraceae; genus Saussurea; species Saussurea involucrata. The sequence goes on from CM066323.1 coordinate 51,825,806, forward strand.
ACGATCCCTAAAGATAAGTTTCACGCCAATATATGTTCTACGCTGAAGTCGAAGATCAAGCCCAAGAACCAGCGACAAGTCTACTAATGAACTGATGCGGATATCAGCGAAGTCACAGAATTGTCCACTCAACGTGAAGTATCAAGTAGAAAGACTTGAGCGATCACTGAGCTTTATCACTCACTGATAAAGTACTATTCAACGAACGCTGATCATGAGGTTTACTCTACAAGTTACTTTTGTCTTTCCCCCTTGCACGTCTTCGTACGATATTGTCAAAAAGGACATCCCTTCTGTCCAGGAGCGTACAACCAACTCTGATTCTACACTGTACACCATGCGGCTACTAAGGTTGTCTACAAAGGTCAAACCATGCAACCAATGAGCTGCTGCCATGTGTAAAGTTATACTGCTTTGCATTAAATGCATGTAGTATATAAAGAGAAACCCTACTTCAGAAATGAAGTGCTCGGCCATCTTCTTCTTTTCTCTCTTAGTGTTAGAATATTTATCTTTAATATTCTTATCTCCTTTCTGTCTTAATTCTAGTGCAAGAAACTTAGTGTTCTTAACTTGTTTAGATTAGGCTTAGTCCTTAATCTTGTTCCGCAACAAGTTGTAAATTGTTTGATTATATCAATAAACAATTTAGAAAGTAAAAATTTGTGTGTTTGTATTCAACCCCCCCTTCTACAAACTTGTATAACCCTTCGGGACCAACAAGTGGTATCAGAGCGGATTTGTTTAATCTCATAAACAAGATCTTGCTTATACTAATCTTTTCTCTTTCTTGCTATTTCTCATAATGACTACCAACACAAACACAAACTATATTGATAACGGTTCTCTTGCAAAACCTCCCAGATTTTCCAGAGATAACTTCAATCTATGGAAAAATAGGATGATACTCTTCTTAGAAGGTATAGACCCTACTATGCCTTACTACATCGAAAATGGCGCATATATTCCTGTGAGAATTGATCCTGAAGTTCCAAGCACTGCTGATAGAGCTGCCATTCCTGAAAGATTGATTCCCAAGGAAATTCATATGTGGACTGATGAAGATAAGAAGAAAGTGGCTATCGACACCAAAGCCAGATCCATTCTTTCCAATGCCATGAATGGCAAAACTGTTGTTGAAAATCAAAATATTGATCTCGCTGAACAACTTAAAAACTGTCACCTTCAAATAGAAAAGCTTTCTAAAATTGAAGAAGATTTAAAAGATCAAGTTCATATAAATCAGCTAGTCAAAATCGAACGCGAAGAAGCTATCACTGCATTGAAAGCTGAAAAAGCTACTGTTGAAGGATGGTGTAAATCCTCAACAACGATCACTGAGATAATTAAGTCTCAGATTCCTCTGAGTGACAAACGTGGTCTTGGTTATAAAGTTGACGCTAAAAAACCAACCACTGATCATTCCATGCTTAAATTTACAATGTTTGTCTCCTCTATCCCTGACACTTCATCTTCTCAGTGTTCCTCTTCAAAAACTCCTATCCTTGAGGAAACCTCTACCTTAGTTTCTAAAGGTAAAGAGAAAATTATTTATCCAAAATATGCAATTCTAAAAACATATACGAATACTTTTCTCTATTCACACTATTTGTCAAAAATCAGGATTTTCACAAATTTACAGGTTTATTGCGACTTTGTATTTTCCCAAAGTTTCAAGAGACGTGTGCTCATTGGCATCTTTTAATTTTGTTCTCATTGGCATATTTTAATTTTGTGCACATTGGCATCTTTTAATCAAAAAGTTTAGTAAGAATAAGATACATCGTTAAACATGGCTTTCTATCTGGTTCTATAGCAGGATTTGGGTCAGCTGATCCTAGACCAGTTGGTCTTAGGTGCTAGGTGTCGAACACCCCTTAGAACTTACTTTCCCAAACCAGAAAGGTCACATCGATATATTTTAAACCCATTTGCACCAGTAGAACATGACTTTCTATCTGGTTCTATAGCAGGATTTGGGTCAGCCGATCCCAGACCAGTTGGTCTTAGGGACTAGGTGACTAGCACCCCTTAGGACTTACTCTCCCAAACCAGAAAGGCCACAGGTACAAACTTTCAAACTAAATGATTTTATATATATATATTGCATCTCAATCACTTGGTTCTAAATCATAGTGCTTCCCACATGTTTTCGTTTCCATCCATCATTATGACATTTAGGATTTTTGAGCATTATATTCTATATAAGTCTAGATTTCATAACATTGAGCATTCAACATAATTTCATCCATGTTTTGCTTACCTTTCAATTTATTTCAGAAGTGAAAGTTGGAACAAATATAGCTCAGATAATACAAAAATGCTTGTAAAATCACTCTTGACACACATTTTATTCATTGAATGAAAATTAAAAAAAATCATATCATTGAATTAAATTTGTTAGGATTCAAACATTCAAAGCAATAGAAATAAAACATAATGCAATGTTACCTTTCATCACTTGTTCCTTGAAACAGAAAGATATGACAGTTAAGGATATCACCTGAGAAGTATGAGTTCTAAACTGATTTGTTTAGAAGTCTTAGTCTCTGAAGTACGGGTCCTGAACTGCATTATTCAGAAGCCAGAGTCATTTAAGTACGGGTTTTGAACTGATATGTTGAAAAACCTAAAACGTTGAAGCACGGGTTTTGAACTTTATCTTGAAACAATCAGATCAAATTTTGAGACAATACTCCCTCTCAAATCAAGATAATCCTGCAAAATCAAGAGATTTTGGTAATCATCTACGATGATTCCTCATTAGATATCAAAAATCCAAATTCTGAGTAGTAGAGTCAGAATTCTGATTAGTAGAGTCAGAATTCTGAGTAGTAGAGTCAGAATTCTGATTAGAAGAGTCAGAATTCTGAGTAACTTGTTCAAAATTCAAAGTATCAGAGTCAGAATTCTGATTAGTTGAGTCAGAATTCTGAGTAGTAGAGTCAGAATTCTGATAAAACTATCCAGAGAAAATGCCTTAGAAAAATGTTTGGATTTTGTGATTTTTTTTAAACTTTTAGAACTTCAAATCACCATAACTCGCTCAAAAAATCAGAATTTTTTAACCAAAATTTGCAGGGTTGCTCAGAATGTGATTCTGAACACATTCTCTTGGAATGTTTTCTACTAAAAACACTCACATCTATGAGTTCGATAACCCCACAGTAAACAGAACTTTTAAAAAAAAATCTTCAAAATCAACAAATTGATCTGTATAAATCAGAAATCCATAATCACATTCAGATCGAGTTTTGGACTGAATTAGCCAAAAGTCAAAATTCTCAATTTATGCTAAGCATCTGTTTTAAGTCATGTGTCGGTATTATCATTCAGCTCTACACATGAATAACCTGCAAAACAAATTAAGTTGTCTTTGGTACCCATATGAACTTGGGTCCAGGTCTGTTAGGTGCAGTGGCATATGCAGACACTCTGTAAAAACCAAACCAGTGCTGACTAAAATTCTTGTTCACAAAACTATCAGTCCCACAATATGAACAACAAAGTTTCTTTTGTGCAATTCTGACTAATTGATTTATAGAATAAATCACATCAGGTTTAACAAAAGATTTGCCTTGAAATGTATTGTTCTTCTTGACATTTGAATTAGGAACTTTTGATTTTGGCACTTCTTTCTTGGAAGTTGTTCCTTTAACTCTCCATTCCATTTTGACTTTCTTATATGAAGGAAGATCAGCAGATTGATATTTGAAAGAATTTTCCACTGAGTGATCATAGAAGAGATTAGAAGGTCGAATCGGACTTTCTGCATAGCTTTTGGATTTATTAAGTGACTTCACTTTGTAATATAAGTCATTTCGTTCCTTGGTCACAAAATCAAGCTTCTTCTGAATATCAGATTTAACCCTCATCTCTTTCATGACATCAGTCGATAACACATTCAAATTTCTTGTCAGCTTACGTATTTCTTGCTGAAATATCTTCCTTTCAATATAAAATTCATCTTTAACGCTCCTAGCCTGAAAGTCAGCATCCTTCTTCTTTTCTAGCTCTTGTCTTTCTATATCTAATTCCTCTTGAAGTTCAGATATTTTCTTCGACATTTTCACATTCTTAACTTCAAATTCAACCCTTTCCTTCTCCAATTTTTCTTTTTCAAGAAATAATACTTTTTCAAAATCAGATATCTGTTTCAAGAGTTGACCATTTTTCATTTCACATGATTTGATTCTATTTTCAGAATCTGTCAACATCTTTCTTTCAAAATTGATTTTCTCTTTCAAATCAACATTCTCTTTTTCTAACAACTTTGTGTTCTCTCGAACTTTTTCAAAATCCTTTAGAAGATCAGATTTCTCTTTTTGCAAATTTATAACAACTTTTGCACTTTCATCAATTTTGACTTCAAGATTAGCAATCTTGCTTTCAAAATGAACAATCTCAGGCATATACAAAATAGTTGTTTCTCTTCTTGAATAAGATTCATTTCCATTTTTATCATAAGTAGGCATGATGAAATGACAAATTCAAATATCAATTATGAATTATGATCAAAAATGAGGATCAACACAGATCTAAAACATGCAAGAATTAATCAAATCTGTCACAAACATTTCATCAAACAGTTAGAGTACATGAATTGATAAAATCTTCTTTTCAGCAAAGAATCTTCAAGAATGAATGAATTAATAAAGAATTATATCAACAATAAAATCCGATAATCTTGAAAGTGATCTTGAAAACTTGAAAATCTTGAAAACAAGTGAAATGCGATCTTTACAACAATAAAACCCAATAATCTCGATCAAATTGAATTTGAAATTAACATGCAGCGGATAGAATCACTTTGATCAAGAAACCAATCAAGAAATTCGAAAACATACCTCTGATCTCTGTCTAATTTCGAAAATTAATCAGCAGATCTGAATGTTCTTGATTCTGTCGAGTTCTTAGAATGACTAGGGTTTTTGTTGTTTGGCTCTGATACCAATTGTAGGTTCCATAATCGTCACTGGTAATCAAGATTCAATATAGAATGAACATTCAAGATCGTATTCACAGCAACTAGTCATATGATTTATTAACAATCTGTGAATTACAAGATATTACAATGAATTTCTCTCTCAATAGATCTCACAAAGTTATGCGTGAAGAGTTATACAAAAGATTAGTTAGCAAACTGTTGCTAACTCCTATATATATTGTAAAGAAAAGCTAAAGCTACAGTACATATGAGAAACAGACTAATAGAACAATTACACGTGCCCTAATTAGTAACTGAATATAACAGAATATCCAAGTCATAAGTTCTGAACATACTTCTGAATAGGCGCTTCAGAACATTTGTCTTCATAGTCAGAAGTTCTGAGTCTCCTACTCAGAACTTCTGAGTCTTCTACTCAGAACTTCTGAGTCTTCTGACCAAATCCCAACACTTAGAATCTTTTCTAGACTTCTCTATTCAGAAGTTCTGAGTCTTCTACTCAGAACTCTGAGTCTTCAATTCAGAAACCAACACTTGTGTTTTTGACAAAACCCTAGATCTAACAGTCTCCATGTTGACTGGGCGTCGATCATCTACGACGATTTGGCGTTCAAAGTGGACATGGCTGACAGGCCAACATGCGTTCCATACCCCCGGTTCATCAGCGCCGTCTTTCTAAAAGGACTCGGGGACAAATACCCAAAAGAGGGTGATCTGAGACTCTCTCAGGTTGGCCCTAAGGTGCTGGACTTCAGCCCCATGCCAAACGAGGTACGTCTCTCTAATCTCTTATCTATTCTTAATCCTCCTTCTTTTACTTCTGCGGCTACTTCAGCAGAAATCCCCACTGCTGATACCCAGGCTGCACCCTCCACTCCTTCTCGTAAAAGGAAACACTCTACTTCCCAACTTGAATCCGAAAGGATCAAGAAAACCAAGGAGCAACCCTCCAAGCCATCAACGGCTAAAGACTCCACGACTCATCTTATACAAGAGTCGCTGGATAGTTTCGTGGTACGCTCTGCCACAGCTGATACAACCACCCCTTCCATCCCAACTTCAGCGTCTCTAAACGCTGAGGTTACAAACTTGGAACTGAACCCCCCTCCTTCAGCCTCTCTACAGACTGAAGTGATTCTCAGCGGATCCAACGCTAAACCCCGCACCCAACAAACTTTCTCAACCATCATTCCTCCAACTCAATCTTTGGACACTCCACCAGTTTTCCCCACGTTCTCTGGAACACCCGTCATCATACATGATTCAGCTGCTGATACTCTACATATGATGATGGATGCAAACTTAGGATCTGCAGGTACCTCCATGCGCCAAGGCACTCTCGAAGGCTACATGGAACACTACTCAGGTCTACGAGGTTTCGACAACTTCGCCAACCCACCTGCAGGTATACACAAAACCATACACATTCCTCTCTCTCAACCCCAAACTTCTGAGCTTTCCTCTGTTCATAAGTTATTTACTGTTATAGGTCCTAATTTGGGAGATATTCAACACTCCCTGAAAGATCTGGTGACAAAGTTGGACTCCTACAACACCACTCTCTCCACCAACTCTTCAGCGGTTACAGACGCTGGAGAAAATCTTAAAAGACTGACCGAGGTGGTTGACAAGAAAGCCTCCAGTGCTGATCTGGAGAAGGTGGATGGTAGCATTAGTCAATTTGCTACTACTATCGTTGCCAACTCCACAATCGTCAACGATCTCAACCTCACCAACACCACCCTCGCAACAAATTTCACAACTCTGTCCAATGAAGTCACATCATTGAAGACAGAGGTTGGTTCTCTCAAGACTGAGGTCTCCACGATCAAGACTGAGGTCTCCACGGTCAAAGATCTACTTCAGCAAGTACTCGATCGCCTGAACGCCCCAACTTGCGCCCCTTCTCACTTCACTCAGGCTGATCGAGAGGATCTTCAAAGCCTCAATCCTGCTGTTTTTGGACTAGAAGACAGAATCGTAGTAATTGAAACCTTCATGGGAATCACTGGCCTGGAAGACAGTGATCCTATGACTACTGCTGCTGCTGAACACTCCGTTACCTCCCCCACTCATCATGTGGAAGAGGGGGAGAAGAACGATGAAGGTCTTCCCTATAATGCTGAGGGGGAGACAAATGAAACTGCTGCTGCTGCTACTTCTACTGGACAACCTCAGGGAGTTGAAAACCCTGAGAGAACCGAGAAACCTCCCTCTGTATCTGAGGGGGAGCAACTCGAAGAGCAACATGATGAAGTTGTTGCTGATGTTACTACTCCTTATGCTGACGAGGTAGAATCTGATGAAGAAGCTGAAGACGATGAAGCTGTCGACATCTCTGACGACGAACCATCATCAACTCATAAGCACGATGATGATGATGATGACGATGATGATGATGATGACTCCTTCTTCTTCGTCTAGTCTATCAAGAATGCCCCAGCTCAAAATGGGGTTATCATCAAAGATCAATCAGGGGAGACGACAAAGACAAAACCTGTAGCATCTGAAGCTGACAAAGGCAAGAACAAAGGCCTCGCTGCAGAAGGCAATCTGTCAATCCTTCAGATAAAGCCAGTTTGGCAGGTACAATATTTCTTATTCCCTTACACTGCATCCCTCCTCTATCCCTTCTCAATCTCAGTTCTCCTCTCCTTAAAACCTCTATACACTTAAACCCCATTCTTTTCTCTATCTCCTTCTTCCCAAATTATCTCATTTAAACGATCGCTGTGTTTCAGCTAGTTCTCTCCCCTGTTTGAGGATCCCGCTGAAGCTCCTTCAACTACATCAACAATAATCCCAGCTTCTATCGCTGAAGAAATAATCCAGTCTTGGATTTAACCACTGAGACTGATGAACCTGAAGAACAGCTGCTCTCTCACAAAAACAGACCTTCCTTAGTTCCTCAAACGCTAAGTGAAGAAGATCAGAAAAAGAGAGATGAAATGATCAAGAAGCTTGAGGATCAGCGAATCATCCTTCCTCGTGACAAAGTTCCTGCTCCTAAGTTCAGACTTTCAAAGAAAGAATTCGTTGATCACCTCAGTGCTGAAAGGTTAATCGCCGAACGAAAGGAAGCTGAAGAAAAAGATAAGGCACTCGCCATCCAGCTTGCCCAACAATCGGTGAAAGACCCTGAACTGAAAAGAACTCCCATTGAAGTCCAACGTCAGTTATGGGAAGACGCCTCGAAGATCGTTGAAGAAAAGACCAAGGTATTTGATTCTACTTTGGAATGGTGCAAAGAAAGACTGAACTATCGATATAGGCCATCCAGAATCAACAAGGTATTCATCAAGGGAAAAACGTTCATAGACGTTCCTGTCGTTGAAGTTGACATATTCAGAGAAGATGGTACCAAACAACACATCTATGCTGCTACGATCAAGAAGTACGGGTTCTTTAAATGGTTGGAAATGCGAATTGCCATTCAGCGATCTCGCTCACAATATAAGAACCATGTCGAGAAGATTATAAATTCTTAGATCGACTTGGTCTCTTTTGTTATGGATATTCCTCCTCCTTCTCCTATCCCAACTCAACAAAGAAGGGCCTCTGCTAAGAAAAAGACTAAACCTTCAGATTCAGGTGCTCCTATCCGGAATGAAACAGGTATTGGTTTTTCACGTGCTGAAGTACTTGGTCCTGAACCTGACCTCTCAGCGCTTGACACCTCCTTGCCCCCTGGTGAACGCTTCATTCCTGGAAAAGTCATAAGCGAACCATATGGTATATTCTTTCACGACTATGATGGAGGAAAACGCTTTCAACGCATCTCTGAGCTTCCCATCACTCCCATCGAACAGCTCAAGGATCTTATCTATTGGTGTGAATTCAGACACGACCTTCAGGCACGATACCTCAAGCCCTTGATCTTTGAAGAAGCAAAGAACAAACGAGATCAAGGAGTAACGGTCCCTGACTGGATGATTCCCACATCAAAGACCCTCGATGAACTTCTCGTTAAGGAAGAACCTTATAGCTGATAGGATTTCCTTGTAATTCCCCCTTCTTTATCAGCTAAAATCTTTTGTACTTGTAATTATTATTTGTTGTACTTGTAATTTTTCCACTTCCCTCTGTAACCTTTACGAAGTTTAAAGAAAAATTTCAGCGAATGTACTTTACTCCATCAGTACTGAAAAGATCCCAGAAAACAGTAAAAGGGACAAATATTTTATGAGTTCTTTTTATCCTTATGTTTTCATACTTAGCAATTTTCCTTTGTTGCTATGTCATAACCAAATAGGGGGAGACTGTTGATCCAAACCCTCAATGATTTGATGATGACTCTTTAAGAAACACTTAGTGAAAATTGTAAGTAAACAATATGTATTAAAGTTTAACTATCGCTGATAAGTACTATGTCTCTACAGTACCGCTGATAGGAAACTCATGCTTTTTAGATTACATTATGCGAACACTATTCATCAACTTAGTTCTGAGCCTGTTCAGTCTTGTTGATGATCGCTGATAAATTAGTTGTTTACTTATGATCCCTGAAGACAAGTTTCACATCAAATATGTTCTACGCTGAAGTCGAAGATCAAGCCCAAGAACCAGCGACAAGTCTACTAATGAACTGATGCGTATATCAGCGAAGTCACAGAATTGTCCACTCAACGTGAAGTATCAAGTAGAAAGATTTCAACGATCACTGAGCTTTATCACTCACTGATAAAGTACTATTCAACGAACGCTGATCATGAGGTTTACTCTACAAGTTACTTTTGTCTTTCCCCCTTGCACGTCTTCGTACGATATTGTCAAAAAGGACATCCCTTCTGTCCAGGAGCGTACAACCAACTCTGATTCTACACTGTACACCATGCGGCTACTAAGGTTGTCTACAAAGGTCAAACCATGCAACCAATGAGCTGCTGCCATGTGTAAAGTTATACTGCTTTGCATTAAATGCATGTAGTATATAAAGAGAACCCCTACTTCAGAAATGAAGTGCTCGGTCATCTTCTTCTTTCTCTCTTAGTGTTAGAATATTTATCTTTTATTATTCTTATCTCCTTTCTGTCTTAATTCTAGTGCAAGAAACTTAGTGTTCTTAACTTGTTTAGATTAGGCTTAGTCCTTAATCTTGTTCCGCAACAAGTTGTAAATTGTTTGATTATATCAATAAACAATTTAGAAAGTAAAAATCTGTGTGTTTGTATTCAACCCCCCTTCTACAAACTTGTATAACCCTTCGGGACCAACAATACAAAAAGAAGGAGAAAGGTTTGATCGCTGAACATCATGACTGGGCTGAGTCTAATGAAGAATCAGATTCAGATGAAGAAGATGAGGCCAATCACTGTCTCATGGCCAAAATAGAAGACGAGGAAGAACAAACTGAAATTCCCTCTACTTCTAACTCTCAGGTATCAATCTCTTCTACCTCAACTTCAGTTATCACTAAAGCTGATAGACATCGAGCTATCGATATGCTGACTGTTGATTTATACGATGCCATGAATGGCAAGACCAAAGCTGAACAACAAAACCTAGATTTAACTGAACAACTTAAAAACTGTCATTTAAAAATACAAGAGCTTTGAAAAATAGAAGAAATTTTGAAAGACCAGGTCTACGTAAATCAAGTCATCAGTATCGAGCGAGAACAAGCTATCACTGATCTAAAAGCTGAAAAGGCTACTATTGAAGGATGGTATAAATCCTTAACAAAGACCACTGAAATAATCAATGCTCAGATCCCTCTTAGTGACAAAAGTGGTCTTGGTTACAAAGTTGACGTTGAAGAACCAACCACTAACCGTTTCATGCTAAAGTTTGGAATATTCGTGTCATCTATCCTGACACCTCTTCATCTCAGTGCTCTTCTTCTTCTAAAACTCCCATCTCTGAGGACAAACCTACCTTGATTTCTAAAGGTAAAGAAAAAATTGTTCAAAAACCTCATAAGGGTACCAATGTACCTAAGTTGAAAGTTTCAAAACCTTCAGCGAGCCATCCCTCTACTTCTAGGAATAAGATCCCTGAAATCGTTCAGTGATCTACTCCTAAAATAAGAGTGGATGTCACTGGTAAGAAATCTGAAGAACTTATAGTTCCTCCGATATCCAATGCCAAAGGTATTCTCGGTGCTGGCCCTGCTCATTTAATAATATCTAATAAGCATGCCTATGGTCCTAAAGCTACTTTTAGCTATAGGAAATGTTATCACTGTGGACTTACTGATCATATTGCTAGTAAGTGCCCTACAACCACCAAAGCTGAGAAATTAGCTAAGGTGAAGATCAATGCCCCCAAGGCAAAGAAGACCATCCCTGGTGCAAATCAGGCCAAGGTGAAAAATGCCACCAAGGTTAAGAATTAACCAAGGTGAACATTACCACTGAAGCTGAATCATCAGATGCTGCAAAGATCATTGAACCTTCCACTTCCTCGACCACCACTGACAAATGTGGTCCCATAGTTAAGTGGGTACCAATTCAAACTTAATCTTCCTTATGTGTGCAGGTCTCGAAGGGTATATGGTATCTTGATAGTGGATGCTCTCGACATATGACTGGAAAGAAGAACCTGCTCACTGAATACAAGGAAGAGAAAGGTCCCTCAGTGACCTTTGGTGGAAATGGAAAAGGCTATACCCGAAGGTTTGGTGAACTCTCTAATGGTACAACAACCTTCAGAAGAGTCGCATACGTTGAAGGGCTGAAGCACAATCTTCTTAGCATCAGTCAGCTATGTGACAAGGACTTCAAGGTTTGCTTCACTAAAGAAGCATGTTTCGTCACTGACAAGAAGGAGAAAATCACTCTTAATGGATATTGTTTAGAAAATGTTTGTGTAATAAACATGGACTCAACAACCACTGAAAACTCTTGTTTTCTCTCCAAAGCCTCTACTAATGTCAACTGGCTATGGCATAAAAGGCTTTCTCATCTTAACTTCAAGACACTGAATACTCTTTCTTCAAAAGAGTTGGTCACTGGTTTTCCTCAACACTCATACGCTAAGGAATCTCTATGTTCAGCGTGTGAAAAGGGAAAACCAACTAAAGCAAGCTTCAAGTCAACGCAAGTTTCTTCAGTGACATCTCTTCTTCAACTTATCCACATGGATTTGTTTGGCCCTGTCAACATTCAATCCATGGTTGGAAAGAAATACACACTGGTTATTGTAGACGAATTCTCTCGCTACACCTGGGAAATGTTTCTCCGTGCTAAGCGCGACACCTCCGAAGAACTTATGTCCTTTGTCAGGAAAATGGAAGTCCTGAACAATCTTACTGTTCGCTCAATAAGGAGTGATCATGGAACTGAATTCAAAAACAGTTCCCTTGATAACTTATTTGAAAGTAAGGGTATTTCTCACAACTTTTCCTCAGTGAGAACACCACAACAAAATGGAGTCGCTGAAAGAAGAAACCGAACGATCATCGAAGCTGCACGTTCAATGCCCAACGATTCTCATCTTCCTACTCAATTCTGGGCAGAAGTTGTCAATACTGCATGTTTTACGCAGAATAGATCGTTGATCGTCAAAAGATTCAACAAGACTGCCTACGAACCTTTCCATGGAAGAAAGCCATCTATTAGCTTTCTTCATATCTTTGGTTGTCAGTGCTTCATCTTAAACAACAAAGATACTCTTGGAAAGTTTGATCCCAAAGCTGACGACGAAATATTTCTTGGATATTCTTCTATATTGAAAGCCTTCAGAGTCTTCAACAAGAGAAGACAAACTGTAGAAGAAACTATTCATGTCACCTTTGATGAATCCCGTTCAGCGAACTCAAGACCCTCTGCTGATTACGAAGAACTTAATCAGTGGATGTTTTCTCATTTTGGGGATTCAGAAAATATTCCTAACCCTGACCCTCAGGTCAATACACCAACCACTGATGATGATCCTGTCATCATTACCAGCATGCAGACAAGTGAAGATGATTCCTCATCTTGGGTCTCAGCTGTTCCAATCAACACTACGCTTGTTTCTGAACCATCATCTGATATTCCGTCAACCTCTCAGCAATCAGTAAATGAAGTTTCATCTGTTCTGCCTATCGTGCCTCTACTACCTGACATCGTTGAAGCTTCCTCTTTAGTGATTCCAGAAGTTCACTCTGAGTCAGCGGCTCATGCTTCTGCTCAACGATGGACTATAAATCACCCCATAGATCAAATTCTTGGTGATCCAAACGCAGGTGTTCAGAATCGACGCACTGCAGGTAACATTTGTTTATATGTTAACTTTATTTCACTATTTGAACCAAAGAAGGTTGGTGATGCCCTCAGAGATCCAAATTGGGTCAGCGCTATGCAAGAAGAGCTGACTGAATTCGAAAGAAACAAGGTTTGGAATCTTGTTCCAAGACCATCTGATAAATCAGTGATAGGTACTAAGTAGGTCAATCAAAACAAGTTGGATGAAAATGGTACTGTAACCCACAACAAGGCTCGTCTAGTTGCTCATGGATACAGACAGGAGGAAGGTATAGATTACGACAAAACCTTTGCCCCAGTGGCAAGACTATAAGCTATTTGTCTTTTTCTAGCATACACTGTTCACAAAGACTTCAAAGTTTATCAGATGGATGTTAAGTCAGCAATCCTTAATGGAAGGTTTAATGAAGAAGTCTATGTCGAAAACCTCCATGATTCTCGGATCCTAAGCATCCATGTTATGTCTATAAGCTGGATAAGGCACTCTATGGACTGAAACAAGCTCCACGTGCATGGTATGACACTCTATCCTCTTTTCTCCTTATTGAAAAATTTGAGCGTGGTAAAATCGATAACACTCTATTTTTCAGGAAAGTAACAGGTCATATTATTCTTGTTCAAATATATGTTGATGACATTATATTTGGTTCTACTAACCCATCTCTATGTACTCGTTTCGCTGAGAGAATGAAATCTGAATATAAAATGAGTATGATGGGTGAGCTGACTTATTTCCTTGGACTCCAAATCAAGCAAAATAATAAGGGTATGTTTATCCACCAAGGTAAGTATGTCAAAGATATGCTAATTTTTTTTGATTTAACTCAAAGGTCAGCTATGAAAACCCCTATGGCACTACCGCTGACACTTAACAAATATCCTTCAGGGAAGCCTGTTAATGTCACTGCGTATCGAGGGATGATCGGCTCTCTTCTTTATCTTGCAGCTAGCCGTCTTGATATTATGTATGCAACTTTTTTGTGTGAACGATATTAATCTGAACCCAAAGAATCTCATCTGATCACTTTAAAGCGAATTTTTAGATATCTTAAGGGTACTCCTAACCTAGGTCTTTGGTATCCCAAAGACTCAGGGTTTGATCTAACTGCCTATTCAGATAGTGACTTTACAGGTTGCAAACTGGAAGAAAAAGCACCACAGGAGGCTGTCAGCTCCTGGGTGGAAAGTTGGTGAGTTGGACAAGTAAGAAACAAAGTTCAGTGTCTACCTCCACAGCTGAAGCTGAGTATGTAGCTTCTGGAAGTTGTTGTGCTCAGGTCTTATGGATGAAAAATCAGCTATTAGACTATGACCTTCAGCTCTCCAAAATTCCAATCTATTGCGACATCACAAGTGCCATCGCTATAGCCAATAATCCAGTGTTACACTCAAAGACCAAACACATCGAGATCAGGTATAATTTTATCAGAGATCATGTGATGAATGGTGATATAGAACTTCACTTTATTCCTACTGATTTTCAGTTAGCTGATATTTTCAAAAAACCTCTTGATGAGACAAGATTCAACTTTCTCATCAGCGAGCTTGGCATGCTGAACCTTGAATAATAATTCTTCAGTGGTAACGCATTAGATCAGTGATAAAGGAAATTATACCTCCTTTTTCATCTTCTAATCTCTGAACAAAATTGATTCGCTGATACTAAGGTATGTCTTTCTATTCCCTTTCACTGAAGTTTACTTCAGTATGTTGTTTTTCAAAAGAAATTTGGTCGTTGAGATTTTTTTAATTCAGTGATCTTTTGAAATACAAATCCATCACTGAAACTTTCTTTTTCAGTGTTTCTTCATTTAAAATTGTCCCTGAACCATTCAGGGAGGTGTTTTGAAAATGAAAAGACGTTTCTGACCATGACGTCATCAAACAGATAAACTCTGGCACGACTTTTTGTCTGACACGTTCGCCCGTTTTGAATTCTTGTCCAATAAGCTTCATGGGACGTGTCCGTGTCACGATGAGTAACTTTTACCGCTCATCATTTCTCTCTCTATACTCACTATATAAACTCTTCATGTTTATATTTTTACCTTTTACGCGCACAAACTCTCTCAAGCAAGAAAATTTTCAAGCATTGTGTTCTTAAATTTGTGATATTAAAAACCTGTTGAACGAATCTTCAACTTTCACTCATATAGGTTCATATCTTCTTATCTTAAAACTTTTATATATCTTGTTTTGATCTCATTTCTTGATACATTGGATCAAAACAAACGCTTTTCAAACATAAAATCATTTTCTTCATGATCTTATGGACAAAATTTGAAATACAGTTTTTCTCTTAAGTTTAAAATAAAAATCTTAAACTTAATACTTTCATATGTTTTTCTAGAATCCCTTTCCTTAAAAGGAAACTGGAAAACATTGTTTTTCACTAGTTTTAAACTTCTTTGAAACTAGAAAACCCACCTTTTGCACTTTCTTTCCTTAAAAAGAAACTGTAAAACCCTAAAAACCTCAAAAAAACCTCAAAAAAACCTTATTTTGGATAACTATTTCCATTTTTAGAAATTTCTTCTATATCTTTTGTGTTCTAAACAGAAATGGCATCTTCAAACCTTCCTACCTCTGCTGCTCCTGCTACTGCTTCTTCTACCATGACCAAGGCTGATAACATGAAACATTAGCTGAATCAGATCACCTTTGCCTCCAACAACTCCTATGCTCTGTTGGAGTTTCCCAAAAAGAAGCAAGCCCCTCATCTTACTGACGCTGTAAATTTTATCAAAACCTGTCCACTCTCAACAGCCATGACCATCACCCCCTGCTCATCGTCATCTCCTACAACAGTTCAAGTATACTGCACACCGCACCACTGCTATCTCCAACAAGACTGGCAAAGAATCAGTTATCGGTTTTCAAACCGAGCTAGGTCGTGGAACCATTTCCCCTGTTGCACTCAGATCAGCATTAAATTTACCTGGAAGTTCAAAGGCCAAACCCTCCGTTCCTTTCACTGACCCTAACACCCCTGAGGGTAAGCAAATCTTGATCAACTTCCTTGATCAAATGAACTATCTCTGGAATACCAACCGCAACAAGGAACTAGAAAGGATGGATGCTCCAACAGTCCATGTCTCCCACTTTTCTGAGAATGATCGAAAACTCTTGGGGATGACAATGGACTTCGTAATCTTGGCTACATCCCGCATTCCAAACCTGGAAACCAGGTTAGACACTGTGGAGATGTTAATGGCCTCCACCCCCAGGAACCCTGGCCAAGAAGACAGGGTCCCTGAGGTTGATGCTACTGCTACTGCTATCGCTACTACCTCCCCCCATTCGGTGGAAGATGGGGAGAAGATAACTAAAAGTTTCCCCCGAATTGTTGAGGGGGAGGAAGAAAGTGAAAAGGAAGACCCTCAGGAAGGTGATAATCCTGAGGGAACCGCTGAAAGTCCCTCTCCATCTGAGGGGGAGCAAGGCGAAGACACTCCTAATTCCCCAGTTGACAACACTGTGGAAATTCCCTCTGAGGATGAGGAGGAAGATGAAGATGAAGAAGATGTCGACATCAATGATGAAGAACCATCATTCAAGCCTCTGAATGATGATGATGAAGATGATGATGAAGACGGATTTTTCTTTCACCATGAGGTGATTAAAGCCCCTGCTCTAAAGGGGGTTTCCATTAATGAACCAGGGGAGAGGACCACTGCAAATTCTTCTAAGAAGACGCAGCATGGCAAAAACAAAGGCCTTGCTGAAGACAACTTGGCTATACTCCTCAAAAATCCAACTTGTCAGGTATGTTACTATCTCTTTTTCTCCTACACTGCATCTATCCTCTACCTCTTCTTAATTTCCACCCTTCTCCGCATAAAACCTCTACACACTTAAGCCTTCTCTTTCTCTATCTTTTCTTAAACCTTCAAATGATCTAACTCCATTGATCATTTTGTTTCAGCTAGTCATCTCCCCTGCTTGAGGCTACCGTTGAAGCTCTTCCATCAATAACGCTACAAATAATCCCAGCGCTCAACGCTGAAGAACAAATAATCCCAGTCTCTGCTATGGATGAGACTGAAGTACAAGCTGAAGAAGAACTGCTTCCCCACCCCAGAAGACCTTCTCTGACTCCTCAAAGGTCAGATGAAGATGAACTAAGAAGGAAAACAACGATGATTCAGAAGCTAGAAAGTCAGCGACTCATCCTTGCCCATCTCAGCTGTCTGACTCCAAGGGAAATCGCTGAAGCTCTCAAAGCTGAGAAGATTCTCGCTGAACAACATAAGAGTGAGCTCGCTGATAAAAACTTCGCTCTTGAAATTGCTGAGCGTTCAGTAAAGGATCCTCAGTTGAAGAAATTTCCTCTCAAAGTCCAGCAACAACTGCTTAAAGATGCTGGTAAGAAGAAAGAAGAGAAAAGGAATGTCAGCGATAACACCCTTGCCTGGTGCAAGAAGGAACTCCACTTCAGAGTGTTACCAGCCAAAATAAAATAGCTAAACCTGAGGGGGAAAACTATCAAAGGTGTTGCTATCGTCGATGTCCAGATGATCAGGGAAAACGGAGTAGCAAGAACCTGCTACATCTCAGAGTTGGATAAGCTTGGACTGAATGAATGGTTGGAAATTCGGGTTGCAATTCTGCGATCTCGATCAAGCTACAAGTCTTGTGTTGAAGACGCCATTAACAGGCTAATCGACCAAGTCTCCTCAGCTGTCGATCTGCCCATTCCAGTTATCAAACCAAAATGAACCGCTCCAAAGAAAAAGCCTCCACCATCTTCAGGCCCTATAATAAGGAACGAGACTGGTGTAGATTTTTTTCGTGAAGCTATACTTGGTCCAGATGCTGATCTTTCAGGACTTGACTTCTCACCGCCTCCCGCTGAAGACTTCATAGCTGGAAAGGTAGTCAGTAAACCTTATGGCATTTTCTTTCTTGACTACTATGGTCGCCAATGCTTTCAAAGAATATCTGAGTTACCCATCGCTCCTATCGAACAACTCAGAGACCTCTTGTATTGGTGTGATCGCTCATTCCTTAGAAGATTCATCAAGCCCCAGATCTACCGAAAAGCCAAACGAAGACGGGATCAGGGAGTAACAGTCCCTGATTGGATGATCCCACAGACTGACACCCTTGATGAACTTCTCTTCAAGGGAGAACCTGAATAGCTGATAGAATCACCTTTTGTATTCATCTATTTTATCAGCTTGCAACTTTTTATACTTGTAATTATTTTCATTGTACTTATAATTTTTCCACTTCCATTGTAATCTTGTTTACGAAGTTAATGAAATTTTTCAATGAAGTACTTTACTCCATCAGTACCAGAAAAGATCCATGAAAACAGTAAATGGGACACGTATTTATGAGTCCTTTTTATCCTTATGTTTTTAACTTAGCAATTTTCTTTTATTGTTATGTCATCATCAAATAGGGGGAGATTGTTGATCCAAACCCTTCAGTGATTTGATAATGACTCTTATAATTACTTAGTGAAAATTGTAAGTAAACAATATGTATTAGAGTTTCACCATCTAAGAAAATATACTAAGTCTGTTTAGTATCACTGATGAGAAACTACTGTCTTGAAATGTATACTTCAGCGGTACCTGTACATCAGTGAGCCCTGAGCATGTCCAGCCTCACTGATGATCGCTGAAAGTTCATCTAGTAATTGTTTGCTTACGATCCCTGAAGACAAGACTCGCGACAACTGAGTTCAAAGCTGAAATCGAAGACCAAGCTGACGAACGAGTGACGAAGTCTACTAGTGACCTGATGCGAATATCAGCGAAGCCAAGACTTGTCCATTTCATGAAGTTTCAAGTAGAAAACTTCAGCGAGAGCTGAACTTTATCATTCGCTGATAAAGATCATTTCAGCGTTCGTTGATCATGAAGCCTGTTCTAAAAGTTACTTTTGTCTTATCTCCTTGCACGCCCCGTACGATTTGTCAGAAAGGACATCCCTTGTCCAGGAACGTACAAACCACTCTGCAACTACACTGTTCATCATGCGGGCACTAGGATGTTTGCTAAAGTCAAATTCATGCAACCAACAAGACACTGCCACGTGTAAAGATGTATTGACTTGCATTAAATGCATGAAGTATAAATAGGAAATCCTACTTCACTCTTGAAGAAGCTTTTCCTTCGCTGAACTATTTAGTGCAAGAAAACTCTATCTAGTTTTTTTATCTTTCTCTCTATTTCTTAGTGCAAGAATTCTGTGTGATTCTCTAGTTTGTTTAGATTAGGTTTTTAACTTGATCTTATTCCGCAATAAACTATAAATTGTTTGATATAAATCAATAAACAATTTTAAAGATAAAAATTTGTGTTTGTATTCACCCCCCCTACTACAAATTTGTATAACCCTTCGGGACCAACAGTTAGCTTTTGAAATACTGATCTATGCTTCACTAATTTTGATATAGGCTTGGAGGGAGTGAGAGAGCAATTCTGAAGTCTTTAGAGATGTTCGGCTTAGGTGGATGAGGAATTTAGGTTATAGGTCTTCAAAATGCGTGTCAATCTCTTGATTAGAGTTTCTATGGTTGATTACTCATCTCGGTACTTGCTCTTACTCTCATTCATAAACTGACTCACTTCATACCACTCAGTTAGCCCATACGCGTGTAGCCAGTAAAGTTTCTCCATTCGGACTATGTTGCTAGCTCTGCCGACTTCCAAACATATCGAGTCTTGGCCAGCTGAACATGCTTTCGTACCAAAGATTTGGGCTTTAGTGATAGGGGATGGAAGATAACGACCGACTACGGACTCATTATACCACCAAATCCTTGAGTTCTTAATCTTCTATATCTGTTCTTTTGTATTCTCCACTTTTCCCAACTTTATTTCGGAGCATTAATGGGATCGCTCAACTCTGCTTTGTTTCCCTCTTCCCTGGCCTTCTGTTTGACTAGACGTCGATTTTTTTCATGTTCCTATTGAGCTTTCAGTGCTTCTTGGCTTCTTCTTTAGATATGTCGAACTCAGGAATGGTGGAAGGATGATCTTTGAGTTTAGAACATCATATTCAGAAGCTCTTGCCAGTTTTCTCTCAACTTTCTATTTTGTGGCATTGACATCTTCTTCCTTTGGTGTCATCTTTCAGTTGCTCCCATTCATTAGGATTCATCGACCGACCCCGATTGTTCCCCCCAATCGTTCTGTCAGTTCCATTCTTAACATTTGTCTTCTCTAATTGGTCGCTAGTATTGGGTCCCGAAGGACCAATTTTCTCCACCTAAACATGTTTCTCCCCTCAGCTGCTAAGGGGGGAACACCAATAAGTTTTTCCACCACTAATTTAACACCTGATACCTTGGCATTTAGATCCCTCACTTTCTTCTCTACCCGATGTAAACATCCCCGATCAAGTTCAGAAAAAGGATATCACTAAAGTCACACTCAAACTCCCTTGGGCATTGCTCTGGTAAAGTCTTCGGCAAGTTATCTACCTTTGAGTGAAGAGAGTCCAAGGACTCAATGATGGCCTTATTTTCATCAGCCTGAGCTCGACCTGAGACTTGAGCTTGAGCAGCTCAGCGTCACAAGCATCCAATGCCGCCTTTAGAGCAGGCAGAGAAACAACCAGGTACGTATGAGAAGTCCGTTGTTGAGCCAGTTGAGAATCAATCAAAGAGAGGGATGCTTTCATCGGTTCAGTAATATACTAATATTGGCAATATCAACTCTAAAGACATCCAAAACTCGATAGAAGTCCGTATGAATGTGGTTCTATTCAATGTTCTGCTTCTTCTACAAACCTAGGAAGGTATCGGTAGACTTGTTGAGCTGATCCAAGTGATGCACTACTCGTTCAGCTCTTTGGTCCCCTTGTTCAAGAAAGGTCACCAGATGACCCACCCCAACCGAAAATTTGTCGAACTGCCGATGGAGAGAGGAGTTATGAGAACCTATTAACCGATACTGATAATGTATGTAATAACTTCGGCAATGTCGTCAGGTAAGATAAAGCCAGCGGGAGGAACGACTTCTTCATGTTGTTTGGAAGAAGATGAAGGGGCTTCCACTTCATGGTGTAATTGGGAGTAGAGGGTTCAGATCGAGGAATTTTTCGGGGAGAGGAAGAAGGATATTTCATGTTCACAATGAAAATCCCCCTTCTCTATATATGGTTAGGTTCATACGATAAGTTAAAGATTTTGAGAGAAGGGGAAAAGTTTCAATATCATATATGATTATATGCATGATACTATACACAATTTTAATCATATATAATTAAACACACACCCAAAAAAGTGTAATCATATATGATATTCAGACTTTTCGTCTTTTTGTAAAATGTTTTAACTTTTAAAGAGAGAGAGAAAGAGGAGGAAGATCAAACAAAAACGCTAACCAAATACGAAAATAAAAGAATAACTATCTGCCAATTATTTTTTTAAATAACATAATAAATAATATTTTCTTAAAAATCGTCTAGTATGGCATCTTTTTCATTTGATGCATATAAATTAGAAAGGGAAATTAATTAAAATGCCACAAGTTTGACCCAAACTTACCAAAATGCCACAAATCTCGCCCATCTTACCGAAATGCCACAAAAAACCGCGATGGGCCCCGCGATCGCGGGCCCCAGGCCCACGTGTCACCCAAGTTTGCCCACTTTGCCCGCGTTGGTCCCTCAAGAATTCCCACGGCCCACCTTTCCCCCCTCAAGAATGCCCGTGTTGGCAGTTTTGGTCCCTGCCCGCGTTGGGATCCCGCGATCGCGGGCTAACCCGCTACTTTTCGAATTTACTGTTTGGTCCCTGAAGTTTGTTGCAAATTTAAAAAAACATTAATGGTCCCTATAGTTTTTAGGTTATCATTTTATGTGGTTTTTAATGTATTGTTTCCTTTCCATTTTAATGTTTTTAATATAGAAATTCACTTAAGTTATTTAACAAGGAAATAAATTAACAACATCATATAAAAATTATTGCAAATCATCTTCCCAACCGAAACGGATACAGTGCATGTAAACAAAGAAATCTATTACTGGAAGGCGTCCTAGAGTCCTGTGATCAAGTTAACCTTTTCCTTGATCACGTCCTCCATTCCCATGTAGTCCGATTCTAGTTCTTCTAGTTCCTCTTCAGCTTCCTTAATCTCTCGTTGCAACTGCCGAACGTGAGCCCTAGCCATGGCCAGTTCTCGTTTCTTCCCTGCTAGATATTCCATTTTCCCCTGCTGAACCCCCCTGTTATGGTTCCACATACCCTTTACCTTTTCGATATCGGCGTTCGCCCCATGAATGGCTTTTTGCACTGCGGGAGTAATTTGTTGACTTTGTCGA
Organism: Saussurea involucrata; assembly: GCA_033807775.1. Lineage (NCBI taxonomy): Eukaryota > Viridiplantae > Streptophyta > Magnoliopsida > Asterales > Asteraceae > Saussurea > Saussurea involucrata. Next base: position 51,848,222 of record CM066323.1, read on the forward strand.
AGACCCGTCGGCATAAAATCATACCTTGGTGGGGTTCTCATGCCATTATCGAAGTAGTAATTGTCGGATGCCATCTCCCAGTCTGCTTCCTCCTCAGGCGTGAATGGAAAATCGGCCGCAGTTCGCCCACAGTTTCCCCACTCCTCGTCTGTTTCCGGTACCTTCCAAGTACTCCGACGAGCTCCATCGTTCAGTGGTTGGTAGGCTCCCGAACGTGAAGTTCCAGCCACATTCGCCGACCTGTTCCCACTTGATCTTGAACCTCCAGCCATGGTGTTAAGAAAAGCGAGAGTTTGTTTGTAAACGGTGAGGAGAATGTCTAAAAGATAGATAGGAAGTTGTGAATTACTACTTCATCATGCCATCTACTTATAGCCGTGAAAATGTATGTTCTTCATCAGATATGGTCTGAAAAAGTTGCCTGCATGATTCGTCTGAATAGTTCACTGCAAGATTCGTTTGAAAAGAGCCTGTAAGATTCGACTGAAAAAGTAACTGCAATATTCGTCTACTCTTGAATAAAGGTCTTTCATTAGGCATTAATTTTTGCATCCAATAATCTCTGTATTAGGATTATCGCAAGTTTCATAAACCTACTTACTAGGTGTTGGAAAATTTTGGTAAAAATATGGGTTTTACTAAACTTTGGACGCTTTTAAATATATATATATATATACGTGTTATATATAACTGACTTTTAGTAGGTTTATGTTCTCCTATATGAGAGCTTCGAAACGATACATAATACGTCCAAATTGGAGTATGTGTGAAAGAGATATCGATACTCAAAGTTGATTAATTGGATGAAATTAGCATAAACCAAATGAAGTAAACAGTAAGTCAATCACAATACTTTAACAAAATAAGTTAATAGTAAAAATAACAATTATTTAATGTTACATAAACAACCTAACTAATTAGACAATGCGCATAAATTGACTCCGCCATATGTCGGCGGAAATTCATGGCCTCATCGTCGGTTTCGTTAGGGGGTACCCATATCTCCTCGTTATTTATCAACTTTTGGACATTACGGCATACCCATACACCGCAATCCGCATATAACCCGGTCTGCTGGGGTACTTGGCCGGCCATCTTTGTGCGAAAGATACTTGACACTTCGCGACGTCTATGATCCCCTATCAATGAAAAGAACGTATATAGTTTGTTTTAAACGATTGCATCTGCTCTGTCAATTGTTGTTTGCAGATACCGTCCTTTTCGCTGTCATATAGGGTCATGACCATAGTGTCTAGTTCAAACACTCCAAGCAGCCAATGTCTGGGATGCAAGCATATGGGGATGTACACCTGAAATATTACAATATATGTCATATATGTTATTAAATAAAATAACAGTAAAACGATTTACATACCCTATCGAGGAGAGTCCAAGAGGTCCCTTCCGAGCCATTGCATATTTCGATCACGGAGGCGGGACCTTGATGGTCCATCAGTATGCACTGAAAGAACATAGTGTGCATGATGGTCCACCTCATGTCTACGCCACGATGTTTTTGCAACAGGCTAACCCAAGAATCGACGTGCTATGCATAAAAAATACATGGTTAGACATGTAATATAAATATATTTGATTATATATGACTATAATTTAACTTCATACTAACCGTATCGTCTAAGTCAGAGTTCACAGGGTCATCCGCAAGCAATGTTTTGAAAAACGAGGGGTTGATTTCTAAGCCCCCGTAAGGGGTGAATGTCAAGTTGGGGAGGCGACCAGTCTTGCGCATCGTCAATATTTCTGGTCCCTCAAGAGGATCCGGTGAAGGCTCCTTTCCCTTTTTGTTCTTTCGTCCCTTCTTTCCCCCGCTTTCTTTGCTTGCTTTTTAGCGGCCGGTGGTGTCGTAGATCCTTGTTGCCCAAACGGGAAACGAAGAAATTGGGAAATGAAGTGCGGCCGCTTTTGAGGGAGCGGGGTCACCTGTGGTGGTGGATCTACAACATCCATCGGGTCATCTTCCGGATCCGGCTCCGAGAAGTGCTCCTCGACAATAGAAGACTCCATCAGCTGAAAATTAAGTTATTAGATGTTTGAAGTACAATTTAGGAAATGTTCACAATTAAACTGTAACACCCGGAAAATCCTTGTGAGTAAAAATAGTCCTAATATTTCTTTATATTTTGACTTCTTAGATCATAATTGATTCCCTAAGTAATTTCCGTGATTGTCACTTATTATTTGAGAACTCCCAATAGAAATCAGTAAGTTTATTCCTTAAGGAAATAAATGAAAAATAGATGATAAAGTTAAATATTAGATTTTATGGATTAGTTGGATGGGTAATTTGAATACGAGTCCAACGGTTCTTTCCGGAGCAAAAACGGAGTTCTAACGAAGAAGTTACGGCTAAATCAGTGGAAGTTGAGAAGTGTAGCAAACAGAAGCCAACGCCAATGGAGTGGCGCCGATCCATCGGCGCCGACGACTGGCGCAAATTACCTGACGTGCCAAATAGAGGGTTAAACCCACCCCTTAGTCATTACTCATCTCACTTTTCACTTAGAACTCTCAAAATCGAAATTTAGCTCTGCTCCTCATCTTGCAAACGATTTCTTCATAAAACCTAAGGTAATTTCATCTCTTAATCCTAATCTTATCCAAGTAAGTGTTATATGAATCTTAACAATTAAACTTCAATTAGGGCTTGGTATCTTCATTTCATCTTGATTGGAGAAGTAGGGCTCAAGTCTTCAAGTAAGGTTATACTAATAAAAGATTAAAGGTGAGTAATCTGTAACTAAATGTTCTTGTTATGCTTATCTACCATTTCTTGTCTTGATTTTGCATTATTAAGGTAAAAATCTTGAGTTATATGTTCTTAATGGTTAAGATGGTAACAAGAGGAGTTTATGTAAGTTAATATGGATTAATTGTGTTTATTACTTAGTATGCCATGATGAATGTTGATGTTAAGAGTTTGGTTTGATTATATATCAATGGTATGTGAAATTGACATGATGGCTTAATAAACGTCTTAATGATGAACCGGTGGCTTAATGGTCCAAATGGACTTATTCTTGAATTGTAAACATGGTGGTTTATTAATGAATTCAAATGGAATGGAATTAATACATGTGGATGTATGTGAACTACATGGAAGTAGTATTTATTATGATAAATGGTTGGACCATTGTTAAAGTGCTTAATATGCTTTGAATCTTATTTGGAGTAACATATTTGGTATTCACTTAATTGGAGGAGCACCTAGTATGCATTGGAAGATATATTCATACATACCGTGGGGTAAGTGTATTTCGTTCATACCTTCGGATACCGTGGGGTTTTCCGTTGGGTTATGCCTTGTGACAATGCCGTGGGGTATCGATCAAGGTATATCTTCGATTATGATGTAACTGGGTAGCGATATGGACCTTCTCCATGGAATCCAATTTGTGAATGTATCGAATTGTTCTTCCTACATGTTATGATTTTAATCTATGTATTATGTGTAAACCTCACTTAGGCTTTAAAAGCCTAACACTTGCTATGTGTTTGATGTGTTACAGATATTAGTGGTTCCGGACACAAGAAGGTTTAGAACGGGTGTGAGCTTGGGATTGATGTGGAAAGGTTAAAGAATTGGAAGATTGACATTAGAACTTCCCAACACTCTTTTGATCTTGGATTGCTATAGTATTGGGCAACCAAGCTAGTAGTCTTTTAGTAGTGATTCATTAACTAAATATTAGTATTAACGGTTTTTGTAATGATGTTATGTACACTTTCACTTTAGCAATGTGTACCACTCTTCCGTTTTATGGAAGTTTTTGTTAACCCCTATTTTGGGGTGTTACAAGTTGGTATCAGAGCTTTAGTTTAAGTGAACTAAGTATGATGAGGAAATACTTAGACTTAAGCTGAGATGAATTAAGTTATGAATCGTGAGAGTGGGTAGAAGTATTAAGACGTGATGGCCTTAGGGTCGACAGAAATACGTGAAATTAGTACGGTAACGACGGTAATGAGGATTCTCATGTATGATACATTCATAATCGCAATTAGCTACTGTTATTATGAATATATTGTTACATAAGCATACTTGTTTCTAAATTGTTCCAGTGACTAATGATTGGTAAAGTACGTCTCGTGAGTCTACATTCATATAACCATTTCTTAGGGTTATCTTTTGTTTTATAGCATAATATTGGTAAAAACGCTACCAAGGTCGTTCAATTCTTTATAGGACAGATCGGTAAATGATTGAGGGTTGGAAGGACAATCTGTAACTGGCGGGACTCATGAAAGTCCGCCAAGACAACCTTAAGTAAGTGGATTAAAATGTGTGGAAATAGAATGTAAGATGTTTGATCAAGACGGGTATAGTCTGAAATGGTTGAGTAAGTGAGCTTTGGAAGGCATGTATAACAAGTGTTAGAATGTTGAGAGGGTAACCACTGGTTGAAAATAGGGCGTCAATGATAAGTTGCGTGAGTTAAACGATAGACCTTGTTTGAGCAAATAGCCTTCAATTGCAAGTAGAGTTTTATGCATGGTGTCCTCGAGTATGTGTTACATGGGTTTTTGTGATTTCAAAACAAATGCATAAATAACAATTTAGTTGATGATGAGTCAGTAGGTATACGTGGGTATTTAAAGAAAGAGGTAATACCATTTACGTCGCGCAGTCAAATTTTGAGTTTAGTAATTTGCAAAATACATTATACTTTACAAGAAAAGTTAAATATAGATGAGTGTGAGAACCGACTAGCTTACTTTGTGTCGGTAATTTCTTGCAACTTTTGTCGTATGAAAAGATTTTCATTAAATATACCACGGTCATAACAATATCGTTTTGGTTGAAAAAGATTAAGTTTTGCGGAAAGTAGTATGCAAATGATTCTTGTGATCGTTGTGCAGTACACTAAAGTTATAAGAATCTTGGGGTCATGTGTACCCAAGTTGCTCCAAGTGTTGTTCTTTAAAAGGAGGAAATGTGCGAAATAATACATTTAATACATTGTTATGTATGAAGGTTATGAACGAACTAAGTCGTAAAATATTACTATAAGCTAAGAAAGAACTCTGAGAATGGAGAGGTGTTGGATAAACCATGGGAGAATGTTTGTAAGTTTTGGTAATGGTGTTTAGGAGGAAGGTGAACAATGGGAGAGTTGAAAGTGGACTTTAGCGTCGGTTGTAAGAAGGTCTATACCCTTGTTTGGTAACTAGAAATACAGTTGGCAAGGGAGAGTAGTGTCCGGAGGAAGGATTAGTAGTAATCAAGGTGATGGAATTAGCAAATTGCTATGAGTAGTGTGGTGAGACAGTAAGGAAATACCCTCGACGTTAAATAAGAATTTATGGTGATCTTGTGATATTAGTATTGCACGAATAAGTTTGAAATGAAGACGATGAGATGTAAATTGTATTATGTTTTGTCGAAAGGATTAAGTTCAGTCCTTGTTGATGAATAGATTAAAGAAGTATCGATAGGTCGACTATTGACATTGAAGTCGGCAGTTGTGTTGGATGTATGAGGCCTTTTGCCTGTCACAGGGTGCGGTCTAGGTGCGTTCCGCATATGCCTGTGCGGACAGAAACTAAACCATGAGCGGTACCGGCATGCTGTTATGCAGAGGGTATGCGCAAAGCGAATATTATCGTGTACGGTGGACTGGGAATGTTGTAGAATGCGGACAATACATATCTTGTGAAACACCATATGTGGGGATTTGAGTGATTGGCGAATAAATCACGAGTGGAAAAGGTTTTGGTTAAATTATTACATAAGTGGAAGTTAGGTGGTCGAAATACGCTTTTAGAAGTTTATTGTAGTTGTGCAATAATTATGGTGTGTTATATGTTTAATCGCATTTTAATAAGTGTCTGTTTAACTTTTGGTCTTATGTGTGAGGACAGTTTGATGGTCTTGTAATTTTAGTACCTTTGGGACTAGTGATCTATGGCAAAATAATATATATATATATATATATATATATATATATATATATTGTGGAGTATATAGAGTTGTACATACGTGTACATATAGATACATATATGAATTGACTTCATTGGGAAAGTAGCAGTGAAGGGGTCGTGAGATTATCATGTCTCGAGGCGTGTGTTGCATGATGTGGGATTAGATGTATTTTAAATTTCATGAGTTGATAATTGATAAATGATCAATAGACCCTTTGAGCGGATGGCTTGGTTTTAGATTCGGTTGAGTCTTAAGGATATTCGTCGGTTTAAATTAACTTGACATAGGCTTGAGGGTTGGAATTACATGAATTGTATTATAATTAAAGTTTACGTAATGTGAATACATTAATTTCTTCTTTTGAGATCATGTATGAATGTCAAGTTAGAATCGGAAGATTAAAAGTTGAAGGATCACCTTGTGGAGGGGTGTTAGGATAGTGAAAGACTATTGTTGTAGATGAACATTCTACTTATGATGTAGATGGTTTATATATAATGAAGAAATAGGCACGAACATAGTAAGGGTATGGACTATGTCGATTTGTGATGTAGTGTGCACTGTATATATAATGGTTTGGAGTCACAAAGAAGTAATAATAAATGATAAAGAGGGGACATTAGATGAAAGTCTTTTCGGGGATTCCAGATGAATAGTGCTAGTTGTCAATAAAGCTGTTGGAATATGTGGTTGTAAGATGGTGTAGTGATTTGGCTATTATTGGAATAGAATGCCGAGCGGTAGTATGAGTTTATCCAAAGTGAATTTGGTTGTGAGAGTCGCTAAATAAGTTTATGATTTTGAATCATAGGAAGTTTAATAAAGATGAGAAAGTGTTATCGGTATGTGGAAAAGTTGGGGGAAAGAGACAAATATTGATTGGAGGGTAGTACTCCATGCTAACGTAGGAAGTAATAATAGAAAGGTCGGACCTAAGAATGTAGTTATACTACAGGTTCAATGGAATTATCACCTTTGATATATAATATTTTAGTGCTTGGTTGCATTGTGGTCACGTAGTGCGATATTGATGTGAGGAAGTGGTAGTACTTTATACTGAAGAAATGTATGGGTCATAGATGTAGTGATGGGTGCTGTAGATATAGAAGTATTCAAAAGTGGCGAGTATGCTCAGTTTAAAGGGAGTATAGACTTTCAAGCAGTATATGTTAATGTTATTTTGAGACCTGGAGATTGAGATGTGGATGACGACGGTATTGAAGACCAAGCAATAGTCGGATAAAGGTTTAATGATAAACGGTTACTTTAAGGAGGCTTACAAATCTAAGTTGGGGAGCGGATAATGGGGGAATAAGTAAGGTTCATGAAATATGAAAGATGAATCCTTGTTCCTTCTAGATTTTTATTTGTGAATGGAATTCATGTGTGGGTTTGGTTAGAGTGCAACGGTTGGTGATAATTAGGTGTCAACTTTTGGGCTTAAGATCAAACACCTTTAGTGTAATCGGGAATTGTAGCCGATTTAAAAAAAAAAGAATGATGGTGATGGTTGTAGTAACCTTAAGATACCCATTTGTGATGAGTGGTTTTAGTGAACTAATCTTTGTGTATGATTAGTGAACCTGTCCGTTTGATGATTAATTATTGAGATGGATTTTGGAGTCTATTAGAGCTCTTTGAATGAAAATGGCCGTTAACGATAGGGGCAATTGAAATTAGAGATTCGGTTGGTCTCAGTATTAATTGAGCCTTAAATTGATTTAGAGTTTGAAACTGAAATCAAGATGTATAGAACATTTTAAGGTTGGGAGATGACTGAAGTCGTATGGTTGGGAGTTTCTCTATGGTTGGAACGTTTATGTGTACATGAGTACAAAGTATGTGTAGGGGCTTTGTTAATAAACAATTGTTCGAAGAATTGTCTTTATAGACCGTGTGGATAGAACTTAGATTCCTGTTAGGAATTGTTGAATTTTGGTCGACAGTGAGTCGGTTGACTTTGGGTAGTAAAGGATATAGATTTCGAGGACGAAATCGTTTTAAGGTTGGGAGAATTGTAACACCCGGAAAATCCTTGTGAGTAAAAATAGTCCTAATATTTCTTTATATTTTGACTTCTTAGATCATAATTGATTTCCTAAGTAATTTCCGTGATTGTCACTTATTATTTGAGAACTCCCGATAGAAATCAGTAAGTTTATTCCTTAAGGAAATAAATGAAAAATAGATGATAAAGTTAAATATTAGATTTTATGGATTAGTTGGATGGGTAATTTGAATACGAGTCCAACGGTTCTTCCGGAGCAAAAACGGAGTTCTAACGAAGAAGTTACGGCTAAATCAGTGGAAGTTGAGAAGTGTAGCAAACAGAAGCCGACGCCAATGGAGTGGCGCCGATCCATCGGCGCCGACGACTGGCGCCAATTACCTGACGTGCCAAATAGAGGGTTAAACCCACCCCTTAGTCATTACTCATCTCACTTTTCACTTAGAACTCTCAAAATCGAAATTTAGCTCTGCTCCTCATCTTGCAAACGATTTCTTCATAAAACCTAAGGTAATTTCATCTCTTAATCCTAATCTTATCCAAGTAAGTGTTATATGAATCTTAACAATTAAACTTCAATTAGGGCTTGGTATCTTCATTTCATCTTGATTGGAGAAGTAGGGCTCAAGTCTTCAAGTAAGGTTATACTAATAAAAGATTAAAGGTGAGTAATCTGTAACTAAATGTTCTTGTTATGCTTATCTACCATTTCTTGTCTTGATTTTGTATTATTAAGGTAAAAATCTTGAGTTATATGTTCTTAATGGTTAAGATGGTAACAAGAGGAGTTTAAGTAAGTTAATATGGATTAATTGTGTTTATTACTTAGTATGCCATGATGAATGTTGATGTTAAGAGTTTGGTTTGATTATATATCAATGGTATGTGAAATTGACATGATGGCTTAATAAACGTCTTAATGATGAACCGGTGGCTTAATGGTCCAAATGGACTTATTCTTGAATTGTAAACATGGTGGTTTATTAATGAATTCAAATGGAATGGAATTAATACATGTGGATGTATGTGAACTACATGGAAGTAGTATTTATTATGATAAATGGTTGGACCATTGTTAAAGTGCTTAATATGCTTTGAATCTTATTTGGAGTAACATATTTGGTATTCACTTAATTGGAGGAGCACCTAGTATGCATTGGAAGATATATTCATACATACCGTGGGGTAAGTGTATTTCGTTCATACCTTCGGATACCGTGGGGTTTTCCGTTGGGTTATGCCTTGTGACAATGCCGTGGGGTATCGATCAAGGTATATCTTCGATTATGATGTAACTGGGTAGCGATATGGACCTTCTCCATGGAATCCAATTTGTGAATGTATCGAATTGTTCTTCCTACATGTTATGATTTTAATCTATGTATTATGTGTAAACCTCACTTAGGCTTTAAAAGCCTAACACTTGCTATGTGTTTGATGTGTTACAGATATTAGTGGTTCCGGACACAAGAAGGTTTAGAACGGGTGTGAGCTTGGGATTGATGTGGAAAGGTTAAAGAATTGGAAGATTGACATTAGAACTTCCCAACACTCTTTTGATCTTAGATTGCTATAGTATTGGGCAACCAAGCTAGTAGTCTTTTAGTAGTGATTCATTAACTAAATATTAGTATTAATGGTTTTTGTAATGATGTTATGTACACTTTCACTTTAGCAATGTGTACCACTCTTCCGTTTTATGGAAGTTTTTGTTAACCCCTATTTTGGGGTGTTACATAAACCAAAATAACTTACAGTATGCCTGTGCATTGGCGGTGTGACGTACGACGACGGCCCCGACATTTCCGGCCGGTAATACTCTCCGACCGGAGCGCCAAAGATGTCCGTAAATGCCCCCGACATCCCGGACCCCGACATCCCGGCCCCCGACATTTGGGAGGTGTATGCCCCCGACATCCCGGCCTGTGTGACATTGTTCATTATAAGAGTTACAAAATTAGGAACTAACATATAACTATAATGGTTACTCAGTGTGACTTACACTCCCCGGGATAGTAGAATAGGATGCCGTGCCAAACGGCGGCATCTGGGAGGTGTATGCCCCCGACATCCCGGCCCCCGACATCCCGACCCCCGACATCTCGGCCCCCGACATCGCGGCCTGCGTGACATTGATCATTAAAATAGTTAGAAACTTAGGAACTAACATATAACTATAACTAACAAATAACTATAATGATATAAATAAGTGTGACTTACACTGTCCGGGAATGACGGAAATGATGTGGTGCCAAACGTCGCCTGTGCCCCCTGTCCGAACGGAGCGGGGATCGGTGTCGTACTCGACAGCTAAAACAAATTTAGAACATAATATTAATATACAAACTAAACAAACGTGGCCAACAAATTAAGTTAAACACTAACATGGACAGCGCCAAACTGTCTGTAGACTCCCTCCAGAAACTCTACACGTGACTCTAGCGGCCCGTGGACGTAGTCCCACAGGTACTCATGACAGCCACGATGTGGCCCGTAGGAAGGGGCCGCCTGATATGGATCGTAAGGGGGCGGCGGATAGGAGGAAGGGGGCGGCTGATAGGAGGAGGTAGGGGGCGGCGGATATCCACCGGAAGGGGGCCTGTCGTCGTCTTCCTCATCTTCGTCAGATGTGGAAGGAGAGGGACATCGAGCCCTTGCCGCCTCTGCGTCAATAAAGGCCACGCTGTCTCTGTTCCAATCCGTGTCCATCTCGTCGGCAGTAGGCTCAAGGCGATCGAAAGGCAAGAGTGGCAGCTAAATATATGATAAAACACTAAAAAAATTAATAAGCGGGACTAACGTATGCAAATTGTAAACATAGTAAAAGAACTTACATTTCTAGATTCATTGAAGAACTGAACCCAAAGCGACCTACTTAGGGTAACACGCTTGTCCCAACGGGTTCCCCTAAGTACTCGGTCGTCGCGCTTGACGAAATATCGGATTGATGCGGGAAACATCTCCAAGATCCATATCTGGAATTAGACAAGAAGAGCAAGTACGTAAAAAGAAAAGCCAAACAGTTTGTATGTATTATTAACAATTGTTATTCTACGTATCTAACCTTGAAGGCGTATGTAAAACCACAAAGGTTCATCTTTCCATGTCGATCGGAGTCGCGTCTGGTTATGGCTCGGTGCAAGATTGAGTAGCAATGTGTCCAGATATGGCTACCCCACGGGTAGCTGTTAAACAGCTCAAGGTCCTCGACGGCCCTAAGGACCGTCGAGGAAGCATACTGGCTATACTCACGGCCCATGAAGCCCATATCCACGATCACCACCAAGCATACACGGACAACATCGTCGTCGGTTAGGGCACTAAGGCCCTTTTTCATCATGTCCCGGGCTGCCTTCAGCTTCAAACGAGATGCTGAAATGCCGAAAACCCTAGGAACGAAGCCGCAGTCTGCTAAGGGAGGAAGGGGGGGGGGGAGCCTCTCCAAAACGTAGTCCTTTAATTAGACAGAACTAACGACGCCCAAAATGCAATCGATCGCCGAAGAAATCAAAATGCATCTCCTCCGGCTCAGTGTTGGCGTCCTCGACCTCCAACTGTAGAAACATGTGTACTAGCGTAGGGTCGCCAGCAGAGTAAGACACATCCATCCATGGCCCGAACGGTGTCCCTCTAAAGATGGCCTCAAGGGTATCCGCGCGACCACCTAATCCCCTAAAGCACGCTCCTAACCCCTCGATGTAGGAAACTTTGCACTTTAGCGTCAAGTCGATGTAAAAGAAATCCCTCTACATAGTCATTGACAGATGTTATAGTTAGTGTTATATATAGATGCTTTTGCTTGTTTGGTTTATTGTGTTGATAATTATTCGTTTGTTTTAGTTTTAGAAAAGAAACCACTCAATCTATTGGACTTCCAGGTAGCAGGGGAATCACAAGGATTGCTTAAATCCCGACATACCTTAGGGCTATTTACACCCGTTTGACAAAATCCAAATAGATATGTTGCGGTTTATTTTATTTCAACATATAATAGTGTTATAAATAGATAAAGTGCGGTATATTTTATTTCAACGTATAATATTGTTATATATAGATGTTGCGGTTTATTTTATTTCAACGTATAATATTGTTATATATAGATGTTGCGATTCTTAAAATGAATTTAAGTGTGGAATGTGAAGTTTAGGGACCTAATTGGCAATCTTAAAAGTTTAGGGACCCTAGTTGTCATTCTTAATAGTTTAGGGACCTAATTGGCATTCTTAAAAGTTTAGGGACCTAAATTGCCATTCTTAAAAGTTTAGGGACCTAAGTTGTCATTCTTAAAACCGTAGAGACCTAATTGTCATTCTTAAAACCGTAGGGACCTAAGTTGTCATTCTTAACAATTTTTTTATAAAAACACATTGTTAACAATTTTTTTATAAAAACACACTGTTAACAATTTTTTTTATAAAAAACACATTGTTAACATTTTTTTTATAAAAACACACTTTTAAGAATTATTTTTATAAAAAAACACATTTTTAACAATTTTTTATAAAAACACATTCTTACCAATTTTTTTTTATAAAAACACACTCTTAACAATTTTTTTATAAAAAAACACATTGTTAACATATTTTTATAAAAGCACACTTTTAAGAATTATTTTTATAAAAAAACACATTTTTAACAATTTTTTATAAAAACACATTCTTTAACAATTTTTTTATAAAAACACACTCTTAACAATTTTTTATAAAAACACACTGTTAACAATTTTTTATAAAAAAACAAATTGTTAACATTTTTTTTATAAAAGCACACTTTTAAGAATTATTTTTATAAAAAAACACATTTTTAACAATTTTTTATAAAAACACATTCTTACCAATTTTTTTTATAAAAACACACTCTAAACAATTTTTATATAAAAAAACACATTGTTAACATATTTTTATAAAAGCACACTTTTAAGAATTATTTTTATAAAAAAACACATTTTTAACAATTTTTTATAAAAACAAATTCTTAACAATTTTTTTATAAAAACACTCTTAACAATTTTTTATTAAAACACACTGTTAACAATTTTTTTTATAAAAAAACACATTGTTAACATTTTTTATTAAAGCACACTTTTAAGAATTATTTTTATAAAAAAACACATTTTTAACAATTTTTTATAAAAACACATTCTTACCAATTTTTTTTATAAAAACACTCTTAACAAATTTTTTTATAAAAAAACACATTGTTAACATTTTTTTATAAAAGCACACTTTTAAGAATTATTTTTATAAAAAAACACATTTTTAACAATTTTTTATAAAAACACATTCTTAACAATTTTTTTATAAAAACACACTCTTAACAATTTTTTTATAAAAACACACTGTTAACAAATTTTTTTTATAAAAAAACACATTGTTAACATTTTTTTATAAAAGCACACTTTTAAGAATTATTTTTATAAAAAAACACATTTTTAACAATTTTTTATAAAAACACATTCTTACCAAATTTTTTTATAAAAAACACTCTTAACAATTTTTTTTATAAAAAAACACATTGTTAACATATTTTTATAAAAGCACACTTTTAAGAATTATTTTTATAAAAAAACACATTTTTAACAATTTTTTTATAAAAACACACTGTTAACAATTTTTTTTATAAAAAACACATTGTTAACATTTTTTTATAAAAGCACACTTTTAAGAATTATTTTTATAAAAAAACACATTTTTAACAGTTTTTTTATAAAAACACATTCTTAACAATTTTTTATAAAAACACATTTTTACCAAATTTTTTTATAAAAACACACTCTTAACAATTTTTTTATAAAAAAACACATTGTTAACATTTTTTTATAAAAGCACACTTTTAAAAATTATTTTTATAAAAAAACACATTTTTAACAATTTTTTTTATAAAAACACACTCTTAACAATTTTTTTTATAAAAACACACTGTTAACAATTTTTTTTTATAAAAAAACACATTGTTAACATTTTTTTATAAAAGCACACTTTTAAGAATTATTTTTATAAAAAAACACATTTTTAACAATTTTTTATAAAAACACATTCTTACCAATTTTTTTATAAAAACACTCTTAACAATGTTTTTATAAAAAAACACATTGTTAACATTTTTTTATAAAAGCACACTTTTAAGAATTATTTTTATAAAAAAACACATTTTTAACAATTTTTTATAAAAACACATTCTTAACAATTTTTTTATAAAAACACATTTTTAACAATTTTTTTATAAAAACACACTGTTAACAATTTTTTTATAAAAAAACACGTTGTTAACATTTTTTTATAAAAACACATTCTTACCAAATTTTTTATAAAAACACTCTTAACAAATTTTTTATAAAAAACACATTGTTAACATTTTTTTTTATAAAAGCACACTTTTAAGAATTATTTTTATAAAAAAACACATTTTTAACAATTTTTTATAAAAACACATTCTTACCAAAAAACAATTATAAAAACACACTCTTAACAAATTTTTTATAAAAATACTCCTATAACAACATACACATTATAACATACAAATATCACATTCAAACATAAAACCATACATAAAACCATACATATCATATATCTTAAAAATGTTAAACATAGAACATATTCAAACATAACAAAACTTATAAACACTCTAACAACATACAAATCATATATCTTAACTTAAAATAACATACAAAAAATAACAAAAAACATAAAGAAAACATACCACACAGGTAATACGAGACATCTTCACAAAACTCGAACACGTGTTCCACACGACAAAATTGAGAGAGTGGAGAAAATTGAGAGAGAGTTATTAAAAAATTTGAGATTTTAAAATAAAGAGTGGTGGCCGAAGTTGGTCCCCCCCACCCTTTATATAGTGCGGCCATTTTTATAAACTAGGGTTTTTGCCTTCAAAAATTTTTTAGGGTTAACCCTGGGCCGACGCGTGGCGGGTTAGCCTGCGATCGCGGGCTCTCAACGCGGGCAGGGACCAAAACTGCCAACATGGGCATTCTTGAGGGGGGAAAGGTGGGTCGCAGACATTCTTGAGGGACCAACGCGGGCAAGGGCCCGCGATCGCGGGGCCCACCGTGGTTTTTTGTGGCATTTCGGTAAGATGAGCGAGATTTGTGGCATTTTGGTAAGTTTGGGTCAAACTTGTGGCATTTTAATTAATTTCCCAATTAGAAATTCATTTATTTCTATATGAGTTATTTAATGCATTTAATTAAGATATTTATTTAACACTTTCTTACGATTTTCCTGATTTAATAATTAATTTTTCTTTTGACATTTAAAGTATGTGTGATTTAGTTTTTGTTTTAAAATATTTATTTTTTGTTGAAGTAATTTATTTAATATTGGTTTTACAATTTTCGTCTAAAATCACATTTGGTATCCATAACAAATCAATGTTTTTTTCTAAACAAATTGCTAATTTTGGTCAAAATATCATATGTGATATTGGTCAAAATATGTAATTTTTGTAAATTCTGAATTACGTTTTGAATTAAATGCGATTGCGATTTTTATCACATGTGATCTTATACATATTAAATGTGTTCTGCTACGCATCACATGTGATTGTATTTTCATTATTTCTCTTTTTCATATTAGTTTGAATAACTATTTTTCAAGCTTTAAATCACATGTGATTATTTTTATTTTATTTTGGAAAAAGTCAATTACTTGTGAATCACATATGATTTTAGCAAAAAAAATAATTTCTTTTTGAATAACTCCTTAAATAAGGAATTTATTAAATGAAAAATTAAATTACGCTTTTTTTAAAGTCTTAAATAAAAAAAAATAACATTAAAATCATAAAAGTAGTATAAAAATAGCTTAAATAAATGTCTTAAATAACTCTTATATAAATAAGAGACTTTTATATCTTTAATTATTAATTTTTAAATTTTTTATGTAAGAAATTATTTAATTAGGTGTGTGTTTCATATTAAATCTTTTATATATATATACTAGTTGTGTACCCGCGCAATGCGGCGGAAGACGTGAACGTAAACGATTTTAAAGTTAAAGCGCTTTTATTTGAAAAGATTTTAACGATGATATATTTACAATCAGTCTTTACATATTAATACATTTCGAATAAATAATAGTAGTTCTAATTGCAGTCTATAGACGAAAAACTATGACATTTAAAATCCAGTAAAAAGACAAGAAATTGAGGTGAAAGTTAAATTCATTGTTGGTGGAACTTGGTTGGACAAAAGGGACAAAAATTGAACACGTTATATAGTACAATGATAGGAGAAACAAATATCTAACGAATACATTTGAAAAATGAGATACCTGAGTAAGTGGATAGAAATCCTTTGTCCCTACGTCGATCATCTGCTGTTGCTGCTGATGCTTCTTCTCCAACCTAAAAACACCAAAAAACATAATTTAACTAATTATGATGATGATTAATTTTATAATTAACCCGTACGCACATACCTCCTTAGCTATCTGCTTTAGACTATCTATGATTTCCATAAAGTCAAGTCTCAAACATGGATCTTGTTGCCAGCATCTCTTAAGCAGCTCACCATGTTTTGGTTGTGTGTTGTTTGGAGTTTGGAATAGTAAGTCGTAACCCCTGAACATTTGGCAAAACAAACTAATTTTCATGATTTCATCATCTTAAATATGCACAATAATTATCAATCCAAATCTCTAAGATTGATTTGTTTTAATATAACTGGATAGAGAACGAATAAAAAAAGTAACGATCGATACCTTTTGAACCACACCAACAGCAGCCTGTACGTAGGTTAAGTACTCATACGGAAGCTTGAAGAACAAAATTAATATGAAGATAAAGAAAAAAAACACATCAACGTAATTTCCATTGATGTGATGAACTGCTGTCAAATTGCTGAAAAAGTTTGTACCTTTCCGGTTAGTAACTCTCATAGCACAACCACAAAACTAAAAAACATCGGCTTTGTGATCATAGGGCTTGTGTTCAATAACCTTCATTATAATTAAAGAAATGTCATTAGGGATAATCAACCTCAAACAGTCAAACATATAAACACACCTCATCCTTAATTTCATAATTGTCACTCAAACGGGTTAGATACACCCTTTTTCTTTTTCTAAACTGCATTCATAATTGTGCCAACGTTTGAAAACATTTATACTCGGTACCATAGAGAAAGTTTGACATTATAGAGGTACCTAAGAGCCATCCATCGGTATGTCCCAGTTTCTGCTGTCATGACACCTGTTTGAGCCTTCACTCTAGCAAAATCAAATAAGACCTTTAGCTAAAAAGCAGTACATATTACTCTCCAAAAGAACCCTTAAGCTAAAGAAAGAAAAAGAAATGTTTATGTCTAGTGAATATGGGAATCTAAAACTTGTGTACCATGTTGTGTCATGCGGCAAAGAGCAAGCTCGATATGACGCCTGATCGGTGACGTTACATCGTTAACATTACATATTAACATAAGGAAACAACTGTGTGAGTTTCAACAACCACTTATATATTACATTGCACATGCCAAAATGATTTAAGATGACATTGAAATAGAAAGAGCTTACAACCAAAATTGCCAAACAAATATGAACCTATCGATTAATGAGCAGAAACTCACATTCGGTCAGTCTGTTAATCATATTAATTTTTTATAACAAAAGAGATGTTTTTTCTTTGTATATATGTTTTGTATCTTTACATTCTACTGTTTTCAATTTTTGATTGCATTTATACAATTCTATTATTATATGGAATTAAAAAAAAGGTATTTCACCTCTTTGATTTAGGTTAAGCAGCTTTATTTTTTTTCCTCCATACCTGCTTGTTTCATTTAATGGTGAAGGACTCAAGGGTAAGTTTTTAATCCCGATCTAACCAAAGATAACCGATTTTGCATCTCCGTCGATTCATCCCCAAACAAATATGACTCGAGTGCATGATTTGAAATAAGGACCTCTAGCCAAGCCGAGAAATCTATGACTATCCTAGCTGAATGCCATGAAATAAAGTGAAACTGCTGGTCTTTTCTATTTAATTAACTAAATTAATACTTTGTTTCTGGATCACGTCTTTGTTTTCTTTCTGCCTTCAACATAGTTGTAACACTAAAAGATCATCAAGGAGCAAAGAAACAGTTGTAAAAGATTAGAGAAGCAAACAAACGGGAAAAAAGTACATTCTTAATTTTCAACAAAATCAATTAATTAAGTTTGACAATCAAATTTTGATCAATAATAAACACTTCCATTCCCTTGTTAGTTAGTCTTAACAAATAAGAACAATCAAAACATTGTATTACTTGACGCAATATTTATCAATTTGAGCAGAAATTCCAATAACGAACTTACAAGTGTAGGTGTTTTGCTGTCAACTTTGAGCTCTAGTACTTGCCTCACGTATCCCCCACCATACCAGAAATAGCAATAAGTATTTGGGGTGACCAAGTCAAAAACACCCAAAAATGCACAATCCACCTTTGTAAACGTGAAGATGAAAAAGACATCTAAATTTCCAAAAACCCTAAATTTAGATGAAGAAGCAGCTGAAAGGACAAAGAATAAATCAATATAAAGGGAAGGAAACATACCTGATAGGAAGAAATCCATCGTCTTCTTATAACCAAATTAAAACCTGTCTTCGTGTTTTGAGAAGAGCGGAGAACAACCGAGAACAGAGTTGAATATATCCACAACGAACCTTACAAAAAACCAAACCAAAATCAGGTAAAACCAAAATCAACTTTTCTGCTTCTTCCCTGAGTTAAATATATGTTGTTCAACAAAAATGTTACCAGGTAAAATCAAACCAAAGCAAACTATAATCACAACGAACCTTACAAAAAAACAATACGCTTAGACAAAAGAAATTTCCTGGTGCATATTAGAACTAAAATCAAGTAACTGATGGAGAAATCACCCAACATAGTGTGTTGTTTAAGCTGCAAAATCAAAACTAAAATCAAAATCGAACTAAACCAAACCGAACTATAAACACATTGAACCATACAAAAAACAATACTTCTACACAAAGGAATGGCACAAATGCAGAATGAGAAAATAACGAACCTGAATCGAAATCAAGGAATTGATGGAGAAATCACCAAACATACATGTAGGGTTTTGAAGAACATGGAGTAGTAAAAATCTTGAGCCGGAATCGTATTCATCGTGTTATGTTCTTGGGGTTTTCGTGTACTGAATGTGTCGTGTATTTAGGAGCAATAGGAATGGTTTGATGGAAGAGATGAAAGAGGCGTCTGGAGAGATAAATGTATGGATTTGAATTTGAATTTCGATATGGGTATGGGTATCAGGGTATGGGTATGGGATCAAATCAAGCCATCAGGGTATGGGATGAAAGTACATGAAGCTCTTTTGGAGTACGGCTCAGGGTATATTTTGGGTTAAAAATATTGATGAATAAATTATGCATTATATACTTGTACATTATGCTTCCTTGCTTGTAATTAAGAGTTTTTTTAACCTTTATGCATAAATTGGTGGTAACTTGTGCTTTAATGGTTGTCTTTAAGACATTTTGCTAGCATGTATATATATATATATATTGTAACACCCCGAAAATTGGAGAACCAAATCTAGGGTTACGGACGTCCGCGAATGGGCATGTCGGACGTCCGCAGGGCGCGGAAATCCGCGGGTCATCCGCGGAAGCAACAGAGTTATTTGGTGGTTTTGGGTTCGGCCGAGGCCGGACGTTCGCGAGGTACCATGCGGACGTCCGCGACCTGTCTGATGGATTGAATTGGGTATTTTAAACCCTTTCTCTCCCCCTCTCCTCATTTTCACTCGCAAACCCTAAAACACTCTCCCTCTCCCTCTCTCAGCCATTTTCTCTCAATAATGCAAACCCCTCTCCTCTTCTTCTTCATTTCTTCACCAAACTTAACCCACTTTTCACCATTGTTGAAGATATGGAAGCATGGAGCCTTTGTGGATGATTAGAAGCTTGTGTTTAGAGATTCATGTGATAAAGGTAATATTTGTTTACCCAAATGCTAGGTTGTTGTTGGTTTTCACCTTCTTTTTATGTTGGAGTATTGTTGGGTAATTTTGGTGGGGTTTGGTTGAGATGATCTTCCTTCTTCATTTAAGAAGATTAGGGTTTGGTATATTTGGGGTTCTTGGATGAAAGGTGTTTTGGGAATGATTGTACATGGTTAGATCGGAATATTGATGGTTAGAAAATTATGGATCTAGGTTTTTGGAGATTTTGGCTTGAAGATGCAAGTTGCTTCAAAGGAGCATACGTTTGGGAAAAATCTAGATTTAGCCTAAATCTAGCAAGGTGAGTTCAAGTTACTTTGTGAAAACTTTGTACATGCCAAAAATGTTATTTTCTAAGTAATTACGTGTTTACATGAAAATTATCTAATGTTGGGTTATTTGGTGGGTTTTAACCTTTGAAATGTTTAACTTAGTATATGTGGTAAAACACCCATAATTGGGATTTTGGATATTTGATGTGTAGAAATCATAAATATATCCTTAAAAGATTTATTGCTCAAAATGATGTTTATTTAATGTCTTAATCATATTAGTATAAATGATTTTATAAACCATTTGGGAGAATGCATGTTTTAGTGTCATCGGTCATTTTGAGAATTATAAGGTTATGAGTCCTTTTGGAAAAACCTTTTTGCTTAACCCGTATCGAGTTTGGGTATTAATGATTTTGTGGTACTTGTTTACCTAATCGATATTTAAATGCATTTTAAGCTTTGATGACCGTCATTTATGGGTCTAATGAGTATTTGAGCATTTTGGCTCGATTTTTGACTCCGTTGGGTCTTGGGGACATTTGTCCGATTTTGATAGCTCGATGTTGGGCGTTTGATTATGTTTTGCATTTAATGTATCTTATTTGAGAATTACATGTTTTGAATGCGCTAGTTTCATTCGTTTGGGGTCATGTAATGTTTTATTTGTAATGCAATGGATCCATAAGCACTTTAGTTTTATGCCGATGTTGGGACGTTAGTTTTCCACATCGCGGCACGGTTAGGAATCGACAGAATGGTGTAAGCCCTACGTGCGAATATGTTATAGTTTGATGCCGATGTTGGGACGTTAGTTTTCCACATCGCGGCACGGTTAGACATCGACAGAATGGTGTAAGCCCTACGTGCGAATATGTTATAGTTTTATGCCGATGTTGGGACGTTAGTTTTCACATCGCGGCACGATTAGGCATCGACAGAATGGTGTAAGCCCTACGTGCGAATATGTTATAGTTTTATGCCGATGTTGGGACGTTAGTTTTCCACATCGCGACACGGTTAGGCATCGACAGAATGGTGTAAGGCCTACGTGCGAATATGTTATAGTTTTATGCCGATGTTGGGACGTTAGTTTTCCACATCGCGGCACGGTTAGGCATCGACAGTAAGGTGTAAGCCCTACGTGCGAATATGTTTATAGTTTTTTTATGCCGATGTTGGGACGTTAGTTTTCCACATCGCGACACGGTTAGGCATCGACAGAATGGTGTAAGCCCTACGTGCGAATACATTGTAGTTTGCCGAAAGGTGTTATTTGGGTATTTACCTTTATTCGTGATTTCGGTGATGTGATTATATATCCAAGTGGATTGTCTTCTATGATTTATGGACAATGTATTATGTTTAATCCTTGTTCGGATGTTTTGAATAATGTAGTTTTATTCACGTTATACCATTTGGGACTTTAATGTTGTTCACATTTTGGGTGAGTTTGAGTTTGAGCTTACACCGCAAAGAAATGTTTTACGTGGCGTTGCCATCGTCTAATCCGTATTCATGGAAATCAGATTGTCTTCATATTTAATGCAAATCATTTTGGAAATCAGGTTATGTTAAAGATTTCAGCATGGTATTTATGTGAGTTGGGAAAATGGGCGATTTGCATTTAAAGTAAACTCTTTTGAAATCATGACTAAAACTACATCCCTTTCGATTTATGAATTTATATAGTCATGATAAAATGCTTGAACGCACTAGGCGTTAGCCTAACCCTTTTTATTTGTCGGCATGTGCAACAGGCTCAGGTTGGGAGTAGCTTTAGCTACATTGTGAAGTGGCGAGTGCTAGTAGAGTGCGCGAGAGATGTTTGTTTATAGTGAATCTTCCGCATTTATTTGGGACTAGCAACTTGTGTTGTATTAAGTAACGCATGTCTTAAGTTTTGGTTGTGGATATTATAATGTTAAAATTCCGAGGCATTTTCAGGAATGAATTGTAGAAGTGATTTATCTACTTTTGGTTATTTTATGGAAATTAAAGTTAGTTGATCGTTCCAAATTTGAGGGTGTTACAAGTTGGTATCAGAGCATAAGTTTGAGAGAATTAGGTGTTGATTTTGAATACCTAGACTCAAACTAGCGATCTTTTAAGTGAGAGAAAGTGAAATTGCACTACTAGGCACATTAAGATAGGATGCTTTGAGGTTGATGGAGTCGTTAGAAACGAGGATCACGTTGAGGGTATCAAGGATAAGCATGTACGGTACGTTCATAATTGCACCTGGCCAGTGTTATGATGAACCTACTCGTTACGTGTGCTTACTTGAAATGCTTCAATGTGATGACCGTTAGGGGTAGTAAAGAAGTTTCTAAGCGAATAGTCGTTGGAAAAGATTGACGATTTTAGTATAAGTCCCTTGGGGTGACAATAAGGATGATAATTGCTTTAAGTGGACCATTTCGGGTCAAATTTTGATGGTTGGATTAGAACCATGGACTTGTTGAAACGACTTTGCTTCGAGGAAGAATCGTAAGGATAATTGATGTAATTCCCAACTTTACCTTAACAGGTTTGAACATTCGGATGACGGTAGTGTGACCGGAGAGATTTGGAGGGGCATGGGTTGAGACGTTGAATGCCGACTAAGTTATGCACAAAATTTATTTTGAAAATAAATCGCATCAATTATTTCTTGTGTTTCAAATCCATATATGGATTGTGTTACAAATTCTGGGAAATGTTTAGCACACACACAAGATTTTAAATCATGGGTTTTGAACCTACATGAAATTATTTAATTGCGGTAGTTGCAGACTCCGTCAGCACTTGCTTATTTTATTATTGTCCAACGTTACTTTCGGATACAGTGATATCCATATTTTATGATGTTTAAGATGTTGGGCAAGTAACTACGACTTATGACTTTAACATTGGATCTCCTCCACATATGTTAAAGTTTGGACGGAAAGTTATCTTCCAGGATGTCTACGTAAAGCTATTTTGGGGACTTTGTTTTATACAAGTTTGTGATCAATATTGTTTGTATAGTATTACAACAAGAATGGAATTTTGGAATTTTGGCGTTTTAGTCATGATTTTGCTTATTGCAATTTGACTCTTTGGAAGCACAATGTTTGGTGCCATTTTATTGACTTGAGGTCATTAAGCTCATTAAATTTCAAGGAGTTTCGTTTTACGACGTGTTGGGTCGTGTGAGTGCAAAGTTTGTAAAGTGCATACCTTAGTTATTGCGTGTGTTGATATTGGGATTTTATTGGGCATTTTGACTCATTCGGGTTTTGTTGAGAAGTGTTATTTAAGCCGTAAGGCAATCAAATGGAATGTTTTGGAACTTTGATGTCGCGTGAGTTCTCTTTCGAAGATTTATGTTAGCACGCTTTGATGCAATTTATCTAATTGTACAAATTGCTTTATACGTGACATGAGTAATGCATGAAAGAATATGCAGATTGTATGTCTTAACGATTTGCTTTATGTGCTTCCGACTAGTTGGCTATTTTATTGTCCCTTCTTGCAAACGCATGATATTGATCTAAGGGTGTGCATAATTTGGTAGTCACTAACCCTCGAAGACTTTGATAAATGTATCGTGAATGAAAATGTTTTATAAATTCATTACATAAGTAAGGGTCGTTAGGTTGATATGGTTTAATGTTGTGTGGATAATGCATGGTTTACACTACGGAGCATTTTGAAAACACGAATGTGTGAGTCGTTGACCTTTAGTCAATTTTTGGGCATAAGGGATAGTTTGGAAGATTTTAAACCTTTGGTTTTGGTGAAAATGGGTATTTTGAGTATCCTAACGAGTAAATTTGAAACCTTGTCATTTCGACGTTTTGTATTACAAGTGAAAAACTTTTAGCGTAAATACTCCTTGATGAGGGATTGTGGAAAATTATTTGTCTAAATTTAGAGTGCGTGAAACTATTGATGTTTTGGAACACTAATGCACATTGTTTGTACGATCCGACAATCGAAGTCGATTTAAATCATTTTGGTGTAAACCAATTACAAACGCTTAATTTCTCCTAAGTTTTGAAAAAAACACCTTAATGTGTGGGTATTGTCAAAAGTGATTCACTCTTATGTCATTATATGACTAGATTGAGAAGATTTTGAATGTTGATTTAAAGAATTTCACTTTTGAAACTTTGTTACGAATGATTCGGTACATGTAATTTCTTTTCAAGAAAACCTACTAAGAGAGTGTTACAAGTTGCGTGCACACTCCAATATGAGATTTCTTCTTGACATTTTAGTCAATATCTTCGAATGACGAACACGTAGTGATTTTTGTTTTAGACTTGGAACTGGCACAATTCGTTTTAAGTTTTAACCAAAGTACATTTATGAAACTGTTTCACCGTCTTTGTGAGATAAACTGACGTGTGCGAATTTTACTGGGGAATCTTGATTCACTGTCCTTTCATGGTTTGGATTCGGTTGTCGTTTAAACTCCTTTTGAAGTACGTACAAACCATTTTGGTTACACCTTATTTAAAGAGGGAAATTTCCTTACGTGCATGACATAGATCAATCCATGCTAGAACCGTATCGGTTCCTTTCAGAGAAGTTGTTTGTTGTGCTTTTGCGCTTTGTTAACGATACAAATTTTGATGAAATGGTTTTCAATATGATTTTCATATGTGGGATGAATATGCCTATTTTTGCACAACTACCGAATTGGTAGTAGTAGATTTTTTGCGTGCAATTAGATTGATATGAAAACCTTTATGTTAAAAGTTTTTATGAACTTTTCGATTGGCATATTTGTTAAACATTTCGCTTGAGAAGCCTTGAACTCATAGGAACCTTGGAAAGGTTATGTAACCCAGTTAAGGGTAAGTGTGTGTAGCACTTTGATGGTGGAAGGTTTGAGTATTCCACGCGTGTTAGAACTGTTGTAACATCCCAGGCCAACCGTACCAGATATTGTCCGCTTTGTCCCCACACCTGGACTCACAGTTTTAAAACGCGTCTGATAGGGGAGGTATCAAGTTCCTCTAATAAGGCAACCTTTGTTCCCCTCCTCAACCAATGTGGGATCTTACAATCCACCCCTCTTGGGAGCCCAGCGTCCTCGCTGGCACACCAGTCCGGTTGCCGACTCTGATACCATCTGTAACGCGAACGTTTTATGGACTATGTGAAAGTTTGGTGTTCTTTATGAAAGAAATGAAAGTTAAGTTGAAGGACTCTTTTGCAATAAGTGAAAGGTATATATAGACACTAATCCCTAGGGCAGCCTCCATTTTGTTGGAAATCAGTATTGTGGGTTCTTGTGGTTTGGCGGCTAAAGAAGAGAAAGGGAGAAGGAGGCAAATAGGTGATTTCACAATCAAGGAGAAGAATCTTAAGGTAATCATCTAAACTCTTCTATTCAGCTTAATGCAAACTTTCTTTCTCTGTTGTCTAAGAATTTGGGGAGGAAATCATGGGGGGATTTCTATGTTTTTCACCTAAATACCTCTTAATTGGGATTGTGGATTTTGTTGCTAATGCATCGCTTTGAACGGTTTAAAAGTGGATTTAATGGGTGTTTATGACGAATAGACGAACCCCTAGGTTTGTCAAATCGAGCTGTTAGCAGAAATCGAGTTTTAATCAGTTTTTGGATTGTTGGGTTTTCATCCAGTACGTGGTTTCTGGACGTCGCCCCGTCCGGATAGTAGTGTCCGGACGATGGGGGTTTCCGGTTAGGAATTGGAGGTGTCCGGGTATTGTTGGTTTCCGGGTAATTCGATCAGGTCCCCGGATGAGACATCCGGATAGTGGTTTTGTCCGAGAAGTGATCTCGTCCGGAAAGTGATTGCATCCGGGAAGTACCTGCGTCCGGGTAGTGGTAGTGCCCGGATAGTGTTAACCGGACAGTAGGGTTGAACCGTTAAATCTGATATGAATCTAATGCCCTTAGGTGTTCGATTGGTTTAGCTTGGAGATAATTAAGAAGTGCGTTCTACGTAAACCAAAGGTGAGTTCTATCAACCCTTTTTATGACGTACTATGTTTTAGTGATCATGGTTTCTTTTACGAGTATGAACTGTTTAATAAATGATATGCATGTTTTCCATGAACCGCATGTTTACTCAGCTAATGAAATGATGCTTAAAGTTTACTTAAATGTGATTTCAAAACGTTATGTGTATGCTATGTGGAGTTGGTTACACAGTGGGATCAGGGTTGTTAGTTCTAGATCCGTGCAACGAATAATGAAATCAATAGATAAGAAACAGTGATTATGATTTCAACTGGTCATCCAATTTAGCTTTCAACTTTGAGAGAGTTTACAATAAGGAATAATGAAAGCAAATGAACAACTAGCCTATTTTCTAAGGCTAATACACTTTATATATGGTGGGCCCGTGGTTAACAAGCCTACCATCTGATAAAAGAATTACAAATTAAACCCTTGAACTTTAATTCAACACAAAACGACCCTAACAATCTCCCCCTTTCAATTGAAGTTCGACCTCGCGCCAGTTATGAACATATCTTTTACGGAGCGCGAAGTGAATCTCGAACCATCTGATAGCACGGCGATAGTCGATGCGTTCTTCAACCATTTCTAAGGCTTTTTGAGCAGTTGTTTCTTCTGGATTGGGAACATACGAAAGCCTTCGAGTTTCGGACTCGAGATATATGATCTTTCGAAGAGCATCTTGAACTTTGAAGAGCGTGTCATCGCAGAATCTGTCTACCTGACTGAAACACATAAATCTTTTCTCTTTCTGTTCGTTGAAGTAGACAATCCCAAATTCAGGTTCTAGAAGCAGAGCGTTCTCGGGATACATCTTCAATTCAGGAGCTTGCAGATTCGGCTTTATCAGATTTACCTTCTTTGCCCTGTTCTCGATTTATCCGGGTATACCATCCGGATTACTTGTCCATACATATAGCATCCGGGTTCTTGTATTTCACTTCTCCGGAAAACCTTGCTAAAACCCTAAACCTCTCGAATATTCTCTCTCGCTCGGTCTCACCCACACTCCTCGATTTTCACTCGTTTTTCGTCTCACAATCAGGTATGTTGTTCTAATCCCACTCGCGATCGTTATTAGTTATTCTTCACGCACTCGAATGTTCAACTCGACCATCGATTTGATCGATTGAATGAGTCCGAAAACCCTTTATGGGTTTCTTCGATTTCGAGTTAGGTAGGAGTCGTACGGGATGTCTTAATCCCCTAGTGTGCTTATCTGCTAATAGCGAATCTGACTACCTGTGTTAACAACTGTTTGGGTCATCGATTTGTTAGATTTCAGTTTTTGAATTTCGTCCGGACACATTAATCGTGTCCGGAGACATTCAAATGGTTGGTGTTTTATCCGGTAACTTACATCGTTATAGATATTTTGTCCGGATTTACACAACATCCGGAGACCTAGTTGTCCGGAAACCTCGGGGTTTCCGGTAAGTTCAACTACCGGATTGTTGAGTTATCCGGACTCCTCTTTGACCGGAAACCACTATCATTCGGAAACCTATTTGTCCGGGTTGTCCAATTTTTCCGGAAACGTTCATGTCATCCGGATTCCTTTGCTGTCCGGATACCATTTGTCCGGAGAGTATTCATTGACCGGAAAGTTGTGCATGTCATTGCTTTGTCCGGATACCGTGTGTTGTCCGGATAGTTCTGTCATTCCATTACTTTATCCGGACACCCCTGGTTTGTTTATCCAGTACCTGTTCTATCACTATCAGTCCTCAATTTGTCTCAAATTGAGCCATTTATCGCAAAGGTACGCGCCGATAATTGTTCTTCCGCCTAAAGTACTAACTCTGGTTATTTTACAGATATCTCATGGCGGATCAGGAGCAAAATCCTCCACAACATCCGGAAGAACAAATTCCTCAAGAGGAACTTATAGACGAGGCAGCTGACAACGCCTTGGTCGAACCTGACCATGACACGGAGATAGAGCCAAACAACCATCACCTGGACCCGGCTCAGTTCCGTCCACAACCACAACACCGAGTACTTGTGGACATTCTAATGCGTCACCCTCTCCATGAGGCCCTAACTGCTACAGCCGACGTCCCGCTCCTGTACGTTCTTCAAGTATGGCTCACCGCACGAGTCAACACGGCTACTAACTCACAGACGATCACCGCTCAGATCGACAACCAACAGTTCACGCTCACACCTGACACCTTCCGCCCCCTACTTTCACTTCCTGAAGCCAACGCCGGCGGACATCAAGGTTATGACCCCGCGCTCAATGACGACACTCTATGCGCTCAAGTACGCGCACTCGGGTACAACCACAACCTCATTCGTCCATCTGGATTCAACCAAAAGTACCTGACCCCCATATGGTACACTCTGTTTACGATTCTAAACAGATGCCTTTCTTCGAGATGGAAGGGCATAGACCAGTGT
This sequence comes from Saussurea involucrata, assembly GCA_033807775.1. Classification (NCBI taxonomy): domain Eukaryota; kingdom Viridiplantae; phylum Streptophyta; class Magnoliopsida; order Asterales; family Asteraceae; genus Saussurea; species Saussurea involucrata. Next base: position 51,876,777 of record CM066323.1, read on the forward strand.
ACCGGCGACTTCCTGCGGATATTCCATGCCATGTGCTACAACCTCCACGTGGACGCTGCAATGATTATCTGGCGCGAACTTGTTCAAGCCATTCATCAAATCGGAGGTACAAAGCAGAAGAAGTTCCTCCCCTACCCTCGTTTCCTTTCATTGGCTGTGCGACAACACATGGATGCTAATCCAGCGATACCGCAACGCCTAAACTATCTGGTATGTCCTCCTCATCACCTGCAATATATGGTTATTCGCAACCTGTATAATGCCATAGCCATGCCCATACCTGAAGCCCTTCTGGCACACGCGGATCCTACTGCCCCGAGTGTAGTAGCATATAGGGAAGCGTTAGGGAATCCCATGGTCCAGCCAGCGCCGGAGGGACCTCCCCCGGGACATAGACCCGAGATACGTGAGGGTCTGAGAGTAAGAGGTGGAATGGCCTGGGCAGCTGGGACTCCCGGGCGGGGTGTGTTGAGAATTATCGGGAGGGGAATCGCAACAGGAGGTGCATTGGATCCGAGTCCCGGCCCTAGCTAACAACCCATCATTCCTATCATCCGACCGACAGGCGAAGCCGGAGCATCGTCCTCACGACCGATGCTTCAACATGACTCAACCCCATATCTTTCCGACCCGCCTTCACCATCCCATCAAGTTGAACACGTGGAATCTGACTCCACGGAATCCGATACAGACCGCAACATTAGACTGAAATTAATTCCTACCACTATCGGACCGAACCCTAATTTTACCGAAGGTATCTCATCTGCTTCACCTAGGAACGAGGGAGTAGTAGATGTTGAGTTAGAACATGTGAGAAGGAGAGAACTGCATTCGAAAGCGAACCAGGAAAGATTGAGCTGTAAAGATAAAGAGGCTCCTGAGTGAACCCAACCGAGTGATATCCGGGTAGCCACATCTACTATCCCTTCTCATTTGTTGGGACAGGATATTGAAGAAGCCTCCGTGGACCCAGCGGAGCAATTGCACAACCCCCTTATCCACTCATCCGTCTCTCAAAAGACGGATGTTTCAGTTTCTCACGGGGATCAAGCACAACTTCCGCCGGTCTCTCACTCGGAGAGTACTGGTGTTGAAATAAGAGACCAGCAACCCCCGGTCTCGACTTCATTTCGTGCACCATCGAGTCTAGAGCCATTTGAGATTGAACATTCTTCGGCTAGGACACATGATGAGGAACACCAAATCGAGATTCTTCGTGACTCGATCGGAACGTCTGTGGTGTCTCCGTCTGGCGGAACACGAGGATCGGACGGAAATCCTACCACGGCTATCCCTGCGCCAACCGTGAACGTAGGTAGCTCTGCCTCTGCGATAGATGCTTCAACGGGCAATCTAAGTGATCCCGGTGTTACTTTACCCGACTTTGTGTCACAAGGGTCCCTGGACAGCACCCTCAAGGCTGTCCGCGAGGCAATGGAGCAGCACATGGCCGCCGAGTTCGCCAAAATCAAGAGCTTAATCAAAGGAAAAGAGAAGATCGTCGAAGCTGAAACCGCCCCTACACCTCCACCGGCTCCTGCTCAGCCTACCTACTCGGTGGACACCCTCAAGACGATGCTTCTCGCCCAATTGCTCCAACAATCCGAAACCGACACCTCAACCGAAGCAGACCTGATATCCGTTCTGAAATCCCAGGTCACTGCTCCTTCATCATCCATTACCACTCGCTTGGATACCATTGACTCAACTCTTAAGGACTTTAACCAAGCGCTCACAACGCTGTCCGAGAGAGTCCGTTCACTCGAAGATACCTGCAAGAGTTAAGCAGGCGGTCTAAAGCACAAGCACGATGACCAGGATGATCCTGATCACCGTGAGGGGGAGAAAAGACAAAAACTAACCGAGACCGCCCTGATCCTCACTGAAACGACTACTGTGGTTCAACAGGAACCCCCAACTGCGGCAACAACAACCGAAGAAGCACCCGAAGCCGAGTTGCCTTTAGCCGAGATGGTGATAGACATGGATATCTCGGATGATGAAGACCCGACGGTTAAAAAGCCTGAGGGAACAGAACATGAACTGGTTACTTTTGACACATTAGTTGAGTCTACAATCAACCTGATAGATCCAGACTGCGAGACCAACCCGGAAACCGAAGATGCATGGTATGAAAAAGCCGCCAGTGTCGCAAATTTCCAGGTTAATTTGGTCTTCCCTACTGATGAAGATGATAACGTAGACTACGACCAGTTTCTGCTCCAGAATTTATATGGAACCCCCGTTTACTCTTCTCAACCCGCTGAAACTTCAACAAGACCCGAGATCACAACTGCCAATATTCCAACATCTCCTCAGCAACCGTCAGCTTCTGATCTCCCACCACCTCAACAACAACAAATCCGTTGGGAGAAGATCCCGATATTTATTCCTCACCTGGAGGAATCTCTGAAGAAGTTGTTCGTCCACAAGCTACGCCCAATCGAGCCGACCTTCTGCCTTGGTATTTACAGTTCTAACCCCGGATACCAACGCCGGTACGTAAGTGCAATGAAGCGGTGTCTACCAGTTAGCCAAGTACGAACCAAGCATCAGATCACAGAAGTGCTCAACATCGAGTCAAGCCGAATTATGAAAGTTGTTTATCCTGTATTCACCGTCAGACGCGAAGATGGGAATGAATGGAGATTTTCTGAAGCCGACTTCCAGCACCTCCGACTGTTCGACTTCTATGCTATTCTGAAAGACCTTCGTTCAAGAACTATCCGACCGCTTCCAGTTACAAAGGCGCTCGAAGCTATTCGTCGATTCCTGGTCTGTACTATTATGATGTCATATCTCACGGACTTCCAAATGGCAATCGAGAACAGGGCAAAGAAGGTAAATCTGATAAAGCCGAATCTGCAAGCTCCTGAATTGAAGATGTATCCCGAGAACGCTCTGCTTCTAAAACCTGAATTTGGGATTTTCTACTTCAATGAACAGAAAGAGAAAAGATTTCTGTGTTTCAGTCAGGTAGACAGATTCTGCGACGGCACGCTCTTCAAAGTTCAAGATGCTCTTCGAAATGTCATATCTCACGAGTCCGAAACTCGAAGGCTTTCGTATGTTCCCAATCCAGAAGAAACAACTGCTCGGAAAGCCTTGGAAATGGTTGAAGAACGCATCGACTATAGTCGTGCTATCAGAATGTTCGAGGTACACTTCGCGCTACGAAAAAGATATGTTGCAAACTGGCGCCAACTCGAACTTCAATTCAAAGGGGGAGATTGTTAGGGTCATTTATTGTTGAATTAAAGTTCAAGGGTCTGTATTGTAATTCTTTATTTTGAGCTTAGTTAGCGAACGGGCCGTGGGCTTGTTAACCACGGGCCCGTTATATATAAAGTGTATTAGCCTTAGAAAATAGGCAAGTTGTTCAATTGCTTTCATTATTCCTTATTGTAAACTCTCTCAAAGTTGAAAGCTAAATTGGATGACAAGTTGAAATCATAATCACTGTTTACTTAAATGTGATTTCAAAACGTTATGTGTATGCTATGTGGTGTTGGTTACACAGTGGGATCAGGGTACCTTGGGATTTGCTAATGCCTTGGGCATATGGATTTAGAGACTTCCGCTGTCAAGTTTTGTTTAGTATAGGTTATTGATGTTTTAAAGACAAGTTAATTATGTAATTCAAATGCTTGATCTATGTTATTGCATGTTATGTTTTTGGGACGTTACAAATGGTATCAGAGCCGACAACCAGACTGGTGTGCCAGCGAGGACACTGGGCTCCCAAGAGGGGTGGATTGTAAGATCCCACATTGGTTGAGGAGGGGAACAAACGTTTCCTTATTAGAGGAACTTGATACCTCCCCTATCAGACGCGTTTTAAAACCGTGAGTCCAAGTGTGTGGACAAAGCGGACAATATCTGGTACGGTTGGTCTGGGATGTTACAAATGGTATCAGAGCCTTAGTTTAAGGGATTTAGGTGACCAGTCGGGCCTAAACTTAAACTGTAAGATGAGAAACACAACCGAGACATAGGATCGCCTCTAGGAACGATCACTATAAATGCTCTTACGAATAAGGTGCCAAGGACAAACGTGTAAGGTAAGTTTGGAATTACACCTGGCCAGTGTAATTACGAACTTACAGGTACATGTGTGTGCTTACAATACCTTACTTATAGAAAATTTGTTGTGTAATGTCTAGCAAAGGTTAATTGTCGTTTTCTTTCAGTATTAGCGAAATGGCTGGGAGAACTTTGAGGAGTAGGTCAGCACCTGCTGTGCCAAGGAATAAAGATGAAGAGGTCCTAGAGAATGGACCGGTGGAACCTGCAAGGGCAACTGTTACCCATGGAAGGGGAAGGGGTAGGGGTCGTGGAAGGGGACGGGGAAGAATGCCTCGCCGAGCCACCACTCAAGTGGCCGGGGATGGGGGACATCCGACCCGAAGAACGACTCGTGTAACTAGAAGGGCGAGGAGTGTGGAAATCCCCGTCCATCAAGAAAACTCTCATCAGGAGAGTTCAGCTTTTGTAAGAAGGGTGAATCCGACAAGGGGACGTGGTCGAGGCCGTGGATCTGCATTTGTCACTCGAGAGAACCTAGCTGCTGAATTGGGTAAGATTCAAGAGACTTTATAGGCTCTCCTCACTAAGCAGAATGTGTCAGCCTCGGGAAGCAAAGAGGCGAGCGAGAACAAAGAAATTGTGGAGTTGCCAAGCCCACTAGAGACAGGTACCGAGAATCACTCGAAATCAATTTCGTTGGTGGTGAATGAGTCAGCAGCTAAAGGGTGTAGTTACAAGGCCTTTGCCTCATGCAAGCCCCCTACTTTCAAGGGCGAGTGTGACCCGGTGTTGGCAATGAAATGGGTGAAGGAGATGGAGCTGGTATTTGATACTTGCAACTGTGGCGATGGGGATAGGGTGATGTTTGCCCTATCCATGTTGAAATCTGATGCAGTTTACTGGTGGGATGCTGAAACTAGGGGAAAGGGTTCGGCAATGGCTAAATGGATGATGTGGGAAACGTTTGTAGACAGGTTTAAAGCTCAGTTATGTCCGCTCGTGGCAGTAAAAAGGTTGGAAGAAGAGTTTCAGGGTTTGGAACAGGGTGGAATGACGGTACGGGAATATACTTCTAAATTTATTGAGAAGTCTCGTTTCGCTGATTTGTATGTGCCAACAGAGGAACGCCGAGTGGAACACTTCATCCATGGGCTGAAAAGTAGCATCCGAGAACTGGTTCTGACAAGAAACCCCACTACCTTTCAGGCGGCCATCAATACGGCCGAGTGTTAGATCTAGAGTTTTGTCAAAAACACAACTGTTAAGATCTGATATGAAGAATCAGAGTTCTGAGTAAGAAGACTCAGAAGTTCTGATCAGAGAATAATGAAAAGATTACAAATATGGAAGTTGGTCAGAAGACTCAGAAGTTCTGAGTGAGAAATCTCAAAGGATTCTAAGTGTTGGATTCTGACTAGAAGGTTCAGAGTTCTGAGTAGGAGACTCAGAACTTCTGACTATGAAGACAAATGTTCTGAAGCGCTTATTCAGAAGTATGTTCAGAATTCATATCTTGGGATATTATCTGTTATATTCAGTTACTAATTAGGACACGTGTAATTGTTCTATTAGTCTGTTTCTTATATGTACTGTAGCTTTAGCCTTTCTTATACAGTATATATAGGAGTTAGCAACTGTAGCTAACAGAATTTTTGGAGAATCTTTGAAATAATCTTTGGTGAATCCATTTAGAGAAATTCATTGTAATATCGTGTAATTCACAGATTGTTAATAAATCATATGACCAGTTGCTGTGAATACGATCTTAATTGTTCATATTTGATTGTAAGAGTGTATCCTGGACTTTCAATTGGTATCAGAGCCAATCAACAAACAAATTCGTCCAAGAGTGTGTTTGATCGCGTTCTTGAAGTTTCTTGATCAATTCGACAATTGATTCCGCTGCTGCTAACAATTCTTGAATTCCTAACAATTCTTGAATTTGTTTCTATCATTGATTCAAGAAATTTGAATTTGTCTTTCTGTTGAATCGATATCTTACAATCAAGTCATCCAAAGATTTTCTCTCTATGCTGATTAATTCTCGAAATTAAACAGAGATCACAGGTATGTTTTCGAAATTCTTGATTGGTTTCTTGATCAAAGTGATTTTATCTGCTGCATGTTGATTAGCATTCAAATTTTTTGTTGAAAAGAAGAACTTCATTAATTCAAGTACTCTAACTGTTTGATGAAATGCATGTGACAGATTTGATTAATCCTTGCATGTTCTAGATCTGTGTTGATTCTCATTTTTGATCATAATTCATAGTTGATATTTGATTTTGTCATTTCGTCATGCCTGAGTTTGTTGAAGTTTTTGTGAGACATGCAATTTCTATAACAAGTTCAGACAATTTACAAAAATCAAGTCCTGTAAAAGCAAAAGAAACAATTTCTGAACCAAAAACTGATTTTCTAAAGGATTTTGAAAAGGCTCAAGATGACATAAAGTTGTTAGAAAAAGAGAATGTTGATTTGAAAGAGAAAGTTAATTTTGAAAGAAAGATGTTGACAGATTCTGAAAATAGAATCAAATCTTGTGAAATGAAAAATTGTCAACTCTTGAAACAGATCTATGATTTTGAACAAGTTCTTATACTTGAAAGAGAGAAATTTGAGAAAGAGAGAAGAGACTTCCAAACTGAGAGGAAAGGTTTTGAAACAAAGTCTGTTGAATTCTCTCTGAAAATTTCTGATTTGGAGAAAATTCTTGCAAAAGAAAGAAGAGAGTTTGAATGCAAGAAAAATGTTTTTCAAAAACAAAAGATTGGTTTTGAGAAAAAGAAAACAGGAATGTTAAATGAGTTTTCTGTAAAAATCAATGAGTTGGAGAAAGAGTTAGAAGATGGAAGGAAAGAGACTGAAAAGAAGAAGGTAAATGGCTTTAAAGAAAAATGCTTAAAAGATGAGTTTGAGAAGGAAAAGAAAGTTTTTCATTTGGAGATAAGGATGCTTATTAAGAAATTATCTGATTTATCAACTAAAATCATGATAGAGAGGAAGTCCAAATCTGATTTGCAGTCAAGGTTTGATTTGTATGTTAAAAAGTTTAGGGAATTTGAAACGAAAGTTGTTGACAAATCAAATCATAGTTCAAAAGATCAGATTCGTTCTTCTAATCTGTTTTATGATTCTGCTATTGATAAATCTTATAATTGTTCTTTTAAAAAGATAAAAATGGAATGGAGAGTGTTAAAGGAACAACTTCCAAGAAAGAAGTGCCAAAATCAAAAGTTCCTAATTCAAATGTCAAGAAGAACAATACATTTCAAAGAAAATCTTTTGTTAAACCTGATGTGATTTATTCTGTAAATCAATTAGTCAGAATTGCACAAAAGAAACTTTGTTGTTCATATTGTGGGACTAATGATTTTGTGAACAAGAATTTTATTCAGCACTGGTATGGTTCTTATAGAATATCTGCATATGCCACTGCACCTAACAAACCTGGACCTAAGTTCATATGGGTACCAAAGACAACTTAATCTGTTTTGCAGGTTATTCATGTGTAGAGCTGAATGATAATACTGACACATGACTTAAAACCGATGCTGTGCTTAAATTGAGAATCTTGACTTTTGGATAATTCAGTCCAAAACTCGGTCTGAATGTGATTATGGATTTCTGATTCATACAGATCAATTTGTTAACTTTGAAGAATATTTTTTACGAAAAAGTTCTGTTTACTATGGGGTTATCGAACTCATAGTTGTGGATATTTTTGCTAGAAAACATTTCCAGAGAATGTGTTCAGAATCACATTTTGAGCAACCCTGCAAATTTTGGTTGAAAAATTCTGATTTTTGAGCAAGTTATGGTGATTTGAAGTTCAGAATGTTCAAAAATCACAAAATCCAAACATTTTTCTAAGGAATTTTCTCTGGATAGTTTTATCAGAATTCTGACTCTCTTACTCAGAAGTTCTGACTCTACTACTCAGAATTCTTACTCAACTATTCAGAATTCTGACTCTGATACTTAGAATTTTGAACAAGTTACTCAGACTTCTGACTCTACTACTCAGAATTCTGACTCAACTAATCAGAATTCTGACTCTGATACTTAGAATTTTGAGCAAGTTACTCAGAATTCTGACTCTTCTAATCAGAATTCTGACTCTACTACTCAGAATTTTTTTTGATAACTAATGAGGAATCATCGTAGATGATTACCAAAATCTCTTGATTTTGCAGGATTATCTTGATTTCAGAGGAAGTATTGACTCAAAATTTGATCTGATTGTTTCAAGATAATGTTCAAAACCCGTGATTCAACGTTTTAGGTTTTTGAACATATCAGTTCAAAACTCGTACTTAAATGACAATGGCTTCTGAATAATTCAGTTCAGGACCCGTACTTCAGAGACTAAGACTTCTAAACAAATCAGTTTAAAACTCATATTTCTCAGGTGATATCCTTAACTGTCATATTTTTATGTTTCAAGGAACAAGTGGTGAAAGGTAACATTGCATTACGTTTATTTCTATTGCTTTGAATGTTTGAATCTTAACAAATTTAATTCAATGATATGAATTTTTTTAATTTTCATTCAATGAATAAATGTGTGTCAAAGAGTAATTTTACAAGTATTTTGTATTACCTGAGCTATATTTGTTTCAACTTTCACTTCTGAATTAAATCGAAAGGTAAGCAAAACATGAATGAAATTATGCCGAATGCTCAATGTTATGAAATCTATACTTATATAGAATATAATGTTCAAAAAGCCTAAATGTCAGAATGTTGGATGGAAACAAAAATATGGGGAAGTACTACGTTTTAGTACCAAGTGATTGAGATGAAATATAAATATATATAAAATCATTTAGTTTGAAAGTTTGTACCTATGGCCTTTCTGGTTTGGGAGAGTAAGTCCTAAGGGGTGCTCGACACCTAGTCCCTAAGATCAACTGGTCTGGGATCGGCTGACCCAAATCCTGCAATAGAACCAGATAGAAAGCCATGTTCTACTGGTACAAATGGGTTTAAGATATATCGATGTGGCCTTTCTGGTTTGGGAAATTAAGTTCCATGGGGTGCTTGTCACCTAGCACCTAAGACCAACTGGTCTGGGATATGCTGACCCAAATCCTGCAATAGAACCAGATAGAAAGTCATGTTTAACGATGTATCTTATTCTTACTAAACTTTTTTTAAAAGATGCCAATGTGCACGAAATTAAAAGATGCCAATGAGCACACATCTCTTGAAACTTTGGGAAAATTCAAAGTCGCAATAAACCTGTAAATTTGTGAAAATCCTGATTTTGGACAAATAGTGTGAGTAGAGCAAAGTATTCGTATATGTTTTTAGAATTGCATATGCTTGAAGCTAATCATATTTCGCATGCTAAGCACACCAAATAGATTTAATAAAGGGATTGAAACTGAACATTTTTAACTCGATATGCAATGATGACTTGTATTTGAATCCAAACACATGCATTTGATTTCATTTGATTGAAAATCTGATAAATTTCATTAAGTTGGATTTCTTTTGTAAAGTTTTCAAATGATCAAATGTTAGTAGTTATCAAGTGTAGTTCAGTGAATCTTATTTTCCTTGTATAAATGTTTTCATTAAAGCACTATATTTGAAATGAATAATGAAATATATGCATACTTTCAGGGGGAGAAAACAAATTGCTCTATAATTCTTATTTTGAGGGGGAGCAAGGTTATTCATTAAGGAGGAGAAAAAGCATAGACTTCATCGCTAAAGTTTTGAAAATCAAGGGGGAGAAAAGCTAAAGATTTTGAAGATGATTTTGCTTTCCAAAACTTTAGGGGGAGAAAAGCTAAAGATTTTGGAGATTGATATGTTTCTGCTTTACAAAACTTTAAGGGGAGAAGAAAATAGAAAATGATTGTACAGAAACAACAAAAGAGAGAAATGTTATTTTAAGAAGGAGAAGAGGAAAAGGAAACTGATCTATTGTTTCTTATAAAGAAATCTTATGAAAGTTGAAATGAAGATGAGAATTGTCATTTCAAGGGGGAGCAAAGAAAAAGAAAATATATAACAGAAATCAGTTTGGAAATCATTGCTGTTGCTGATTAAAGACTGACCAGAAGTTATTAACTCAGATTATTCAGAATTCTGAGCAGAAGTTGTCAAAGCATTCAGAAGATATCCTTCTGAAGATTGTTCCTGCTCTAAAAAATTTGATGATGAGAAGTACAAGTGTGTTTGACAAAAAGGGGGAGATTGTTAGATCTAGAGTTTTGTCAAAAACACAACTGTTAAGATCTGATCTGAAGAATCAGAGTTCTGAGTAAGAAGACTCAGAAGTTCTGATCAGAGAATAATGAAAAGATTACAAATATGGAAGTTGGTCAGAAGACTCAGAAGTTCTGAGTGAGAAATCTCAAAGGATTCTAAGTGTTGGATTCTGACTAGAAGGTTCAGAGTTCTGAGTAGGAGACTCAGAACTTCTGACTATGAAGACAAATGTTCTGAAGCGCTTATTCAGAAGTATGTTCAGAATTCATATCTTGGGATATTATCTGTTATATTCAGTTACTAATTAGGACACGTGTAATTGTTCTATTAGTCTGTTTCTTATATGTACTGTAGCTTTAGCCTTTCTTATACAGTATATATAGGAGTTAGCAACTGTAGCTAACAGAATTTTTGGAGAATCTTTGAAATAATCTTTGGTGAATCCATTTAGAGAAATTCATTGTAATATCGTGTAATTCACAGATTGTTAATAAATCATATGACCAGTTGCTGTGAATACGATCTTAATTGTTCATATTTGATTGTAAGAGTGTATCCTGGACTTTCACCGAGCTGATTGAGAAGGAGAAAAATAGCCAAACATCTGAGAAAGGCGGTGAGAAGCGCAAGTGGGATGGACCAGGGAGTGACTCAAGGAAAGGGAAAGTGTTCAGTTTGGAAAACCGTGTTAGCAAGGATACCGCTGGGAAATCATGTACGAAATGTAACAAGGTGCACCGGGGAGAGTGCATGGCAGGTTCAAACTCATGCTACCAGTGTGGCTTACCCGGTCACTTGTCAAGGGATTGTCGGAGTGGGGGAAAATCTTGTTACCAATGTGGGGCTACTGGCCACATGCGTAATGATTGCCCACAGTTGAAGAAAGGGGGATCAGTCCCGTATGGTGAACGACAAGGGGGGAAAGGAAATGATAAGGGAGCAGAACCGGCGCGTTCGAAAGGACGTGTGTTCCGTATGACTGCGGAAGAGGCAGAGGAAGTTCCCGACATTGTGGCAGGTACGTTTGTGGTGAACTCTCTATGTGCCAAGGTGTTATTGATTCAGGAGCCAATCTCTCTTTTGTGTCACATGCTTTTATGAAATGTTTGGGGGTAAGGCCTAGACGTTTAGAGAGAGCACTAGAGGTGGAAACTGCCAATGATAGTTGGGTGTACGTTAAGGAAGTGGTAGAGGATTGTGTCATAGATATAGAAGGAAGGTTGGTGCCAATGAAACTATATCCCATGGCAATGGGAGAGTTTGATGTGGTGTTGGGTATGGACTGGTTAGCCGCGAATGATGCGAATATCGTTTGCAATAAAAAGCTGATCAAGACTCAGTCACCTGATGGGGATTCCATAGTGATCTATGCGAACCGCCGTGATAGAAAGACTAGCCTTGTCTCTATGATTGGGGCTACTAAGTGTCTGAGGAAGGGGTGTCATGGATTCTTGGCATATGTGTTGGACGCCAAGAAGGAGAATCGTGGGGTGGGTGATGTGCGAGTAGTAAATGAGTACCCGGAAGTATTTATGGATGACTTGACAAGCCTACCTCCGGATCGTCAGATCGAGTTCAGAATTGATTTGATGCTTGGAGCTGCACCAATTGCCTGTGCACCTTATAGATTCGCGTCGTCCGAAATGAAGGAAATGATGACTCAGTTGCAGGAGTTGTTAGACAATGGATTCGTTAGACCAAGTACGTCACCGTGGGGAGCACCTGTGCTCTTCGTGAAGAAGAAGGACGGTTCTATGCGAATGTGCATAGACTATCAAGAACTCAACAAGGTCACGATCAAGAACAAGTATCCGATACCGACGATTGACGACATGTTCGATCAATTGCAAGGAGCCAATTACTTCTCCAAGATAGACTTGAGGTCAGGTTATCACCAACTCAAGGCAAGGGAGAAGGATGTGCCGAAAACCGCTTTCAGAACCAGGTATGGACACTACGAATTTTGGTGATGCCGTTCGGGCTAACCAACGCCCCGACAGCATTCATGGACCTAATGAATAGGGTGTGCCAACCCTATTTAGACCAGTTCGTGATAGTGTTCATAGACGGTATCCTGATATTTTCAAGATCGGAAGAGGAGCACGAAAGCCACCTTCGGACAATTCTCGAGCTGCTAAAGCAAGAGAAGTTGTATGCGAAGTTTTCTAAGTGCGAGTTTTGGCTAAGAGAGGTGCAGTTTCTCGGACACGTGGGGTCTGAGAAGGGAATCACGGTAGACCCGTATAAGATCGAAGCCATCCGAGATTGGGAGCAGCCTAAGAACCCGTCAGAAGTTCGAAGTTTCCTCGGACTGGCGGGGTACTACCGAAAGTTCATCAAGGACTTTTCGCGTATCTCCACGCCATTAACTTCCTTAACCAAGAAGAATGTCAAATTCGCCTGGTTTGAGAAGCAAGAAGAAGCCTTTCAAAAGCTGAAGGATATGTTGAGCAGCGCTCCGGTGTTGTCGTTATCGGATGGATCTGATAACTTCGTGGTGTTCAGTGACGCATCGAAGCTCGGCTTGGGTTGCGTACTCATGCAACGAGGGAAGGTGATCGCTTATGCCTCCCGACAGTTAAAGGATCATGAGGTTTGATACCCCACTCACGATTTAGAACTGGCAGCAGTGGTTTTCTCTCTGAAGATTTGGCGACATTACCTTTATGGGACGAAGTGTCAGATCTTCACGGACCACAAAAGCTTATGTCATCTCTTCGACCCAAAAGAGTTGAATATGCGTCAACGAAGATGGATTGAATTGTTGACCGACTACGACTGTAAGATTGAATATCACCCGGGTAAGGCGAACGTAGTAGCGGACGCTCTGAGCCGTAAGGAAAGAAGTGAGACCCCCAGTATTGTGGCCTTGAGGGCCGAGGTGACGTTCATTTTGTGAACGAGATAAAGAAATGTCAAGATTAGGGGCTCGGAGTGGAAAATCTCAAGAAGGAGAGAATGGTGGGACAAACGTCCTCACTAGTGGAAGATAGTCGAGGGGTGAAGTGTCTTAGTAAGAGAATCTGGGTCCCGAAACTCGGGGAGCTCAGGAAGATGATTTTAGAAGAAGCCCACAAATCAAAGTACACGATTCACCTTGGGACTAACAAGATGTATGGAGATCTACGTCGAGATTATTGGTGGCCTGGAATGAAGAAAGATATAGCTCATTTCATGGAGACCTGTATGACGTGTTCGCGTGTAAAGATCGAACATCACAGACCGTACGGGAAGCTTCAGTCCTTGGAGATACCGTTGTGGAAGTGGGACCAGATCACGATGGATTTTGTGACCCATTTGCATAGAACTCCAAAGGGGTATGACGCCATTTGGGTGATTGTAGATCGTCTCATGAAGTCAGCACACTTTCTGCCTATACGAGAGTCTTACTCGTTGGAGCGGTTAGCAAAGTTGTACATCGACGTGATCGTAACCTGCCATGGTGTGCCTTTGTCGATAGTATCTGACCGAGATAGCAGGTTTACCTCAACGTTCTGGAGGAGTTTCCAAAGAAAAATGGGATCGCAGATCAAGATGAGTACCGCTTATCATCCTCAGACCGACGGTCAGAGTGAGCGGACGATCCAAACGTTGGAAGACATGTTAAGAGTGTGTGCTTTAGATTTCCAAGGATCTTGGGAAAAGCACCTGCCATTGATCTGTAGAGGCTCGTAGCTTATCGTTGGGCTTCCTGTAGCATCTCAGTTGTGAAGGTGTTTTTCCGCTGCGAATCTAGAGTAGAACTGATGTAAATTGTATACTTTGAGACCGTCTTTGGTTGTAATGTTACAAATTTCATTTTATTAAATTTGGGTTGTTACATCCTTTGGGTGATTTTTGGCATTAATAGGTGTAAACCAGTAACATCAAGGGTGACTTCACTCACGTGTTCTCGTCATCCCGATGGAAACCGGTCTCCCCTGTATTTAGAGAAATATCTCTTTTGTACTATGTTTAGGTGTGGACTATCATGGCTATTTGGAAATTGGTAATCTAATATCAAGTGGAGTCGGTATCTTTACTTTATGTCGTTATTCCCATGTATTATAAATTGTATAAATCATCAAATCTCTCTAGATTTTTGGTCTAACACTTGATGTTCTACGTTTGTGGATTACAGGTTAACTAGCGATGTGTCTAGATCGCGTTGAGTTGCCGACCATGCTTTAGGAGCTTGGAGAGTCGGGTTTTTTTGGGGAAAAACTCGAGATGAGAGCTTTTTGGAGATATAGTGACACCCGTGTTAATCTAGTCTAATGTATTTCTAGATTAGTAGGTTGTTGTGTATTATGTCTCGATACTCGTTGTTTGATCGTAGTCCAAACTACCCCATTGCATTAAGGGTTTTAGTTGGCTTAATTTATGGATTTTTATTTTACCCATTTTCCGGAATTTCCCTTTATAAATGTCTAAATTTTAGGGTGTTACACCAAGCCCCGAAACTCGACTTTTCACACCGTAAACACCCCCGATACTCTTACACTATGTTCTTGAAACTCATTTTAGGAAGGAAAGGAAAGGAAAGGGAGGGAAACGGGTGGTAAGTATAAAAAACTCGTGTTCTCGAAACGTTTTAGGAGAGAAAGGAAGGAAACAGAAGGAAAATAATGATAAGTTTCCTTCCAAAACCTTTCTCCAAAATGTGGGAGGAAAGGGAATAAAGGAAAGGAAAGAAATTAAAAACATTTAGAAAAAATTAATGAAATTATTAAAATTACAAAACTACCCGATATTTCCTTATAAAAGATATATATTTTTAAGGATATATTAGTAAAAATGACATCTTTTCTTACCTTTCTCTCCTATTTAAGAAAACGAAAAAAATATTTTCTTTCCTTTCCTTCCTTTTCTTTCCCTTTCAAGAACACAAATGAAAAAATTATTTTTCTTTCCTTTCTTTTCTCTCCCTTTCTTTTCCATCCAATTCCTTTCTTTTCTTTTCTCTCCAGATTAGAGAACACATCGTTAGGAACTAAAAGCAATAAATTCATAACTCAAACCCACAACTTAGGAATCACAAAAAAAAACGCACAGGGTGACCTATACTTACCGAAAATCATGGGCGTTACAATGACATTCACCATTAATATACATTTTTACTATAACATTCATCATGAATATACTTATTAATCATCATGAGTATTTATATATGTTCACGTGTATACAACAACATTTCAACATTCATACATCAATATGTTATTCGTCATGATTATACATTTTCACTATAACATTCATCATTAATATATATATACTATCCATCATTAATATACATATATATAATATTCATTTCACTATAACATTATCATTAATATATACTATCCATCATTAATATATATAATATTCATCATGAACATTTATATATGATCATGTGCATACAATAACTCTATATTATTTATATTAGCATGATAGGAAAAAGTGCATTCGACTGTGAACCGAGGGACAAAGGAGAGCACGACAAGTGTCCCCGGGTGTCCACATTCAATATGAATAACAAATGTGAACGTTCATGTACTATTCATGATGAATAGTACAATGTTCAGGATAAATATTACAACATTCAGGATGAATAATCCACGAATTCATGATTCATGTATTATTCATCATGAATCGTGTATTTTTCACCCTAAATGTTGTATTATTCATCCTGAATGATACATTATTAATGATGAATAATACATGAAGGACCCGTGAAGGTGTGAACAAGTGGTGTTCTCTCTTTTGTCCCCCGGTTCACAACTGAAACTTGGTTTTCATTTGAACTCGCCCCTAGTATGATATTTTATCTAAAATATTAACGTTCACAATAATATTCATCATGCACATGCATATTATTCATCATGCATATACTCTAGCTTCAAGTCTACATACTATATTTTTCTTTTTTTATTGGATTATCGATTATCTCGATGAGGTTTCGATTCGTCTCAATAGATTTCCTAATCCATCTCGATAACAGGTAAAAGTGGTAGGTTATGGTTTTACACAAACAACCACACAATAAAATTATCAATAGGTTCTCAATCGGTCTCGGTGAAAAATGAAGGTGTTAGGTTATCATTTTAACACACAACCACAGACCAAGACAATGGATGGGTTCTTAATTAGTCTCGATTTGTCTCGATGGGTTCTCGATTGGTGCCGATCAGCCCCTATGGGTTCTCAATCGATCTCAATGTGTTCTTGATTGGTCTCGATGGGTTCCTGGTCCGTCTCGATAAAAATTGAAAGTGATAGGTTGTGATTTTACACACACAAACAAATAATAAATCAATTGATAAGTTGTTGCTGGAAAATGAAGGTGGTAGGGTATAATTTAACACACATAAACACACATCAAGTCAATAAATAGGTTCTCGACCTTTATCGATAGGTTCTCACTCGGTCATGTTGGGTTATCGATTCGTCTTGATGGGTGTTGGGTTACAGTGATGAAGAACGCAGTGTCTTACGGCGTTGAAGAAAGTGTTGAAGAATGTGATGTCAAGTTCCGAACTTAGGGTGTCGAGATGTTATACACACTTGAGCGTACATAAATATGCATAATAAATATAATACATATATAACATTTCATTAAAAAACAGATAAAACGAAGAAAAAAAACTATAAGGAGATAGATGTCATATTGAAGAGTACGAAATTCTTATTTTTTGATGTAATTTGTTTGATTAAAATATTATTATTTTTTAAGATAATTTATTTTAAACTTTAAGGGGGTAAAAATATTTAATTAAAAAATCAAATAAGATAAGTGTTGGATTGATAACAACTTATTTTTTTACTAATCACCTTAATTAATAATTTTAATTAAAAACTCTATTTAATATGAGGTGTTCGATCAATAGAGATGGAGGGCCAAGATCAACCCTCATATTTATGATGAAAATTGAGTTTACAATTTAACTTTAATATATATATATATATATATATGAAAGTTAAATTGTAAACTCAGTTTTCATCATAAATATGAGGGTTGATCTTGGCCCTCCATCTCTGTTGACCTAAGAATGTTGTAGTTGGCCGAGGAGCAATTTCAAAGAATGTCATACGTTGTCGGACCTGATCTGAAATGTATGGATAAGTGAATGGGACTAAGATGATTGGATTGAAAAGTATAAGTATTTTTCAATCTCAAGTCGAGGGAAGCAGTTGGATGGGAAAATATTCCCATGGAATGGAGTAGTGTGTTTCAAGGGAAAAGTGATTTGGGCCACATTGTAATGGATTATTGGCAGTGATCGAAGGAATTGGGAAATAATGAATGAATTAAAGGTACCTCGGGAAGTTATGGAACATTCCTGGTGTGTTTTAATCCTTACTTAGAGAGTGTTGGTTGGAAGGCAGTATGGTGTACTTTTGCAAACAATACAAATGATTGAGGAGTCGGATTTTCGTTGTATCGTTGGAAGAAATCATGGGGCTGGATGGTCGAGAATTTGAAAGGCAAGGAAGTTGATCTTGTAGAGATGTATTTGCAACTCCTAAAGGATTATTGGGCAATGTAAGTATTGGAAGTCAGAAGTTAACTCCAAATTTCAGCATGTGTCCGGCAATGGAATTCCGAGGACGGAATTCTAATAAGGGGGAGGTGATGTAACACCCCATATTTGCTTCTTCTTGCAAAGGTTAGAGTAAATAAAAATTTTGGGGCCAAAGTGTGAAACTTGGAACTTAAGTGCTCAAGGGTGTGAAATCAGGAAAATAAATAAGATGGAAACCCTCATTTCTTCTTTGTGTCGGCTGAGAATTTAGGAGAAGAGAAGAAGAGCTCATCCATGGTGGGAGGTGAGGAAGAAGGATAACATCAATGGGAGTGAAGACTTCATCTTCTTCAAGGTATGAACTCTATTCCTCCTTCTTCATAGTTGGGTGTGTTTGATTTGTAGCTTGGGGTTTTGTAAACCATGAGATGGTGAATTCTAATCAATGGAAAAGGAAACAAACGATTTTGGGAATGATTCCCTTATGATTTTGATCAGGTCATTAAGAAATTTCACCATCTTTGCTTGATAATCTCTATTCTTGCTATGGAATAGGTTTTGAGTTTTTTGGTTTGAATCATGAACCAATGGGTGTGTTGGAATGAGTTTCACTAGATTAAATGATGTTTTGATGATTGGTAATTGTGGGGAAAGGTTTAGAACATCCATTATTTCATTTTGGAAGCTTAAAATCGATTTAGGATGAGTTGGGATTGAGATAGGGTGAGATTTCGGCTGATATTCGTGTGCAGGTGCTCCGCGCCAGTGGTGGCGCCAGTTGGTTAGCGCCAGAACTGGCGCCAGTTATTGTTCAGAGCCCCGCGCCAGTTGGCTATCGCGGGCAGTGGCGCCGGGCACTGTTTCGTGTTTTTGGGTTTCGTTTCGCGTACTGTTTGAGGATATGTTTGTGGTATCACCTAAGGGTTGTTTTGGGAGCTTATTAGGAATGGAGTTGGGATATAATTATATGGTTTAACACCATTCTTATGGCGTCAATTCAGGTGTTCGGTTTGAAGTAAATTGGGTTTCGGAGCGTGTGTCGATGTGCTAAGGCTAAGTTGAGTTCCCTTAACCTTTTCGTGCAAATGAAATGTTTTGCTAAAGTTTTTCATAACTGATTATGGTTTCGAGCATGATGACATGATTAAACACTTTTTAAAGGTTTTATTATTACGTGATGTGAAAACATTTATTAAAGCATGCAAGTTGTTTATACGTTCATTTATACGTAAGTGTTGATTGCATGCTCTTGTGATGTTGCTGCTATGTGTGGAGTCGGGTTGCACAGTGGTGTTGGACATGGATGGTTGAGAACTTTTGGTGGACAGGTTAGACCGTGTGCCTCGAATCCGTTTCGTGTGCACATGGATACGGCATTGACCAAGTGCTGAGGGGATCTACTGTGGATGCCCCGAGTGTTGACCTCGCATGAGAGGTGATGGTAGTTGAGACCACTGTGCAATACCCTTATGTGGAGTCGAGCATTTAAATTGGATTTCTATTTATTGTTATAACGGTTGAATGTTTTAAACTACTGTGTATGTGGAACTGTTTTAATGAGGGAATTCACTAGACCTCATGGTCTAACCCTCGCTTTTCAAAAACTAAAACCATTTTCAGGTTAGAGTCGTTCTTGGGGTTGTCATTAGGTGATGATGGAAAGATATGGCGTTGTAGAAGAGGCATAGCTTCTTAGAGGCTCATAGCTTACCGTTGGGCTTCCTGTAGCATCTCAGTTGTGAAGGTGTTTTTCCGCTGCGAATCTAGAGTAGAATTGATGTAAATTGTATACTTTGAGACCGTCTTTGGTTGTAATGTTACAAATTTCATTTTATTAAATTTGGGTTGTTACATCCTTTGGGTGATTTTTGGCATTAACAGGTGTAATCCAATAACATCAAGGGTGACTTCACCCACGTGTTCTCGTCATCCCGATGGAAACCGGTCTCCCCTGTATTTAGAGAAATATCTCTTTTGTACTATGTTTAGGTCTGGACTATCATGGCTATTTGGAAATTGGTAATCTAATATCAAGTGGAGTCGGTATCTTTACTTTATGTCGTTATTCCCATGTATTATAAATTGTGTAAATCATCAAATCTCTCTAGATTTCCGGTCTAACACTTGATGTTCTACGTTTGTGGATTACAGGTTCCACTTGCGATGTGTCTAGATCGCGTTGAGTTGCCGACCATGCTTTAGGAGCTTGGAGAGTCGGGCTTTTTTTGGGAAAAACTCGAGATGAGAGCTTTTTGGAGATATAGTGACACCCGTGTTAATCTAGTCTAATGTATTTCTAGATTAGTAGGTTGTTGTGTATTATGTCTCGATACTCGTTGTTTGATCGTAGTCCAAACTACCCCATTGCATTAAGGGTTTTAGTTGGCTTAATTTATGGATTTTTATTTTACCCATTTTCCTGAATTTCCCTTTATAAATGTCTAAATTTTAGGGTGTTACGCCAAGCCCCGAAACTCGACTTTTCACACCCGAAACACCCCCGATACTCTTACACTGTGTTCTTGAAACTCATTTTAGGAAGGAAAGGAAAGGAAAGGGAGGGAAACGGGTGGTAAGTATAAAAAAACTCGTGTTCTTGAAACGTTTTAGGAGAGAAAGGAAGGAAACAGAAGGAAAATAATGATAAGTTTCCTTCCAAAACCCTCCTCCAAAATGTGGGAGGAAAGGGAAGAAAGGAAAGGAAAGAAATTAAAAACATTTCGAAAAAAATTACTGAAATTATTAAAATTACAAAACTACCCGATATTTCCTTATAAAAGATATATTTTTAAGGATATATTAGTAAAAATGACATATTTTCTTACCTTTCTCTCCAGTTTAAGAAAACGAAAAAATATTTTCTTTCCTTTCCTTCCTTTTCTTTAATTTTCAAGAACACAAATGAAAAAATTATTTTTCTTTCCTTTCTTTTCTCTCCCTTTCTTTTCCATCCAATTCATTTCTTTTCTTTTCTCTCCAGATTAGAGAACACATCGTTAGGAACTAAAAGCAATAAATTCATAACTCAAACCCACAACTTAGGAATCACAAAAAAAAACGCACAGGGTGACCTATACTTACCGAAAATCATGGGCGTTACAATGACATTCACCATTAATATACATTTTTACTATAACATTCATCATGAATATACTTATTAATCATCATGAGTATTTATATATGTTCACGTGTATACAACAACATTTCAACATTCATACATCAATATGTTATTCGTCATGAATATACATTTTCACTATAACATTCGACATTAATATATATACTATCCATCATTAATATATATATATATATATATATATATATATATATATAATATTCATTTCACTATAACATTCATCATTAATATATACTATCCATCATTAATATATATAATATTCATCATGAACATTTATATATGATCATGTGCATACAATAACTCTCTATTATTTATATTAGCATGATAGGAAAAAGTTCAT
This sequence comes from Saussurea involucrata, assembly GCA_033807775.1. NCBI lineage: Eukaryota > Viridiplantae > Streptophyta > Magnoliopsida > Asterales > Asteraceae > Saussurea > Saussurea involucrata. Next base: position 51,897,979 of record CM066323.1, read on the forward strand.
TCGACTGTGAACCGAGGGACAAAGGAGAGCACGACAAGTGTCCCCGGGTGTCCACATTCAATATGAATAACAAAGGTGAACGTTCATGTACTATTCATGATGAATAGTACAGTGTTCAGGATAAATATTACAACATTCAGGATGAATAATACACGAATTCATGATTCATGTATTATTCATCATGAATCGTGTATTATTCACCCTAAATGTTGTATTATTCATCCTGAATGATACATTATTAATGATGAATAATACATGAAGGACCCGTGAAGGTCTGAACAAGTGGTGTTCTCTCTTTTGTCCCCCGGTTCACAACTGAAACTTGGTTTTCATTTGAACTCGCCCCTAGTATGATATTTTATCTAAAATATTAACGTTCACAATAATATTCATCATGCACATGCATATTATTCATCATGCATATACTCTAGCTTCAAGTCTACATACTATATTTTTCTTTTTTTATTGGATTATCGATTATCTCGATGAGGTTTCGATTCGTCTCAATAGATTTCCTAATCCATCTCGATAACAGGTAAAAGTGGTAGGTTATGGTTTTACACAAACAACCACACAATAAAATTATCAATAGGTTCTCAATCGGTCTCGGTGAAAAATGAAGGTGTTAGGTTATCATTTTAACACACAACCACAGACCAAGACAATGGATGGGTTCTTAATTAGTCTCGATTTGTCTCGATGGGTTCTCGATTGGTGCCGATCAGCCCCTATGGGTTCTCAATCGATCTCAATGTGTTCTTGATTGGTCTCGATGGGTTCCTGGTACGTCTCGATAAAAATTGAAAGTGATAGGTTGTGATTTTACATACACAAACAAATAATAAATCAATTGATAAGTTGTTGCTGGAAAATGAAGGTGGTAGGGTATAATTTAACACACATAAACACACATCAAGTCAATAAATAGGTTCTCGACCTTTATCGATAGGTTCTCACTCGGTCATGTTGGGTTATCGATTCGTCTTGATGGGTGTTGGGTTACAGTGATGAAGAACGCAGTGTCTTACGGCGTTGAAGAAAGTGTTGAAGAATGTGATGTCAAGTTCCGAACTTAGGGTGTCAAGATGTTATACACACTTGAGCGTACATAAATATGCATAATAAATATAATACATATATAACATTTCATCAAAAAACAGATAAAACGAAAAAAAAACTATAAGAAGATGGATGTCATATTGAAGAGCACGAAATTCTCATTTTTTGATGTAACTTGTTTGATTAAAATATTAGTATTTTTTAAGATAATTTATTTTAAACTTTAAAGGGGTAAAAAAATTTAATTAAAAACTAAAATAAAAAATCAAATAAGATAAGTGTTGGATTGATAACAACTTATATTTTTACTAATCACCTTAATTAATAATTTTAATTAAAAACTCTATTTAATATGAGTTGTTCGATCAACAGAGATGGAGGGCCAAGATCAACCCTCATATTTATGATGAAAACTGAGTTTACAATTTAACTTTCATATATATATATATATATATATATATATATATGACGATAATCAAATGAGAACCACAAAAAGTTTGAAAACCATGAGAATCGATGTGGGCCCTTATTTAGTTTTGATCCTATCGTTTTAATTAAAGTTGTTTCACCACATGAAAATGACATAATTGTCATTTTGGTAACAAAAGATTGACCATATGAAACACATATTCACCAACCTATTTTACCTCATGAAATAAAATACAATTTTCATTTATTTGCTATTTTACCACATGAGTCGAACATAATTTTCATATTTCACCACATGAATCCAACATAATTTTCATTTTTCACCACATGAATTCAAACTCGTTTTTATTCTATGTTATTTCACCACATGAAATCAAAGAAGGGAATCTCCGATGCGGATTCGCCTTCAGGAACGAAAACATGGTTCACAAGAAACCCACAGAGGGAATCTCCGATGTGGACTCGTTTTCTGGAAGCCCATAAGCTGTTGAGTTGGGTTTAGTTGGCGGTCGGAATTCCCAACCGACGACAACACCAACATGAATTCCTTGGCGGCGATGCTGATGGTAGCGATGACAAAGAAGAAGAAGCATGGAAGAGGTAGAGATAAATGGAAAGTGGAAGTGGAAGTGGAAGTGGAAGCCATTTTTAGGGGGATGCATATGAAAGCGGAGCGCGTAATTTAATATCTCAAATTACAGCTTTGCCCTAGAACTTTCAGATTAGACGTGAGTTTAGGCTATGTTTTCACAAATATTACAAAAATGTCACCATTTATAATAGCATTTGATTAAAACCATTGGATGATTGAGATTGATCCTCATGGTTCTCAATCTGTTCTGGATCCTCAATTTAACCCCTATATATATTGTTTCGTTTAAGATCATAAAAACCAAAAGTTTTGGTGAATTTTTTTTGGATCACTTAGTCTTTCAATTTTTTGTTTCTGTTTACAAGGTTTGTCGTAATATATATATATATATATATATATATATATATATATATATATATATTTGTAATTTTTTTATCTTTTGAACGCAAGACTTTTTCAATTGAAAATTTATCGTCATCTTAATAACTTATTTGTCATAAAACTTAATTTTAATTATGTTAATTAATCTGAAAATTTGATTCCCCGGTATAAACTATATTAATTTTTTGCTCTTATTGTAAGAGCATTTTCAATGGAAGTTCTTATAAGAATCTACTTTTTGTATTTATTCTTGTCACATCATGTCTAACTCATCAAATTAAGGTTATATTTGACATTATAGCTAATAAACTTGTTGATGACTGATAAGCTAGCTAAACGGTTCCACTGCTACCGCAGGCTTTACACAATCGATCGGATTATATTGATATTTCTTCAACACAACATATAGGTCATCGAAAGGATCTCGGATGAAAAATGCAAGCACGACTGAAGTAGGGATTTTTGCTTATTTAGCAAGGAAATTATCTACTCCATCGGACTAGCTAGTTTCAGTTTGGAATCTCGGGTAACCCATTGGCATATTTAAATTATATTATATGTATAGTGTATATGAATCCTTTTTTATTTTTGCAAATAAGCTAGCTGATGACTGATTATCTAACTGATAGCAGATAAGCTAGCCGGTGAACAAGTCATGTTTACAAAAACTAGTTGATAAACTTGTAAACTTACCAAAAAAATAATATAATGTGTCAATTAATGCAAACAAGATAGTAAAGAAAAAGTAGATAATATAATATGTTAATGAAAAGTATTTAAATTTTATTATTATATATATGTTATAAATTTTAAATTTGCTAAACAGATTTAAAAAAACTCTACATTAACTTAAGATTTTAAATAACAAGTACATATAATATGAATAAAAATGAATAATTAAAAAGTAATAGTATTGGATAACTAAATATATTAACTATTAATTAAAAAATAATAATATAAAAATAATTGATATGATTAATTACTCTAAATAATCAAAAACTAATATCATTGTATATATAGTATATATTAATGAAAAAAATTCAATTAATATTAATTACTATTGATTAATATTTATTAATATTAGTAGTAAATATTTTTATTAATATTATTACTATTTAATATTAATTTATAATTAATAGTAATAATTAATAATTAATATTATTCGCGGTATAATTGGAAAATGTCACAAAATGTTCCGCATAAGCTAGTTTTTCACTATGTAGTTTATGTCCAGCCAAACGTGTACTAAAAAAGTGTACTAAAAAAGTTGGCTTATTTTTACCAAACAATATCTAAGGCATGGGATCATGTGAGGAGTGTCATTTTTTGTGAGAAGCGTGAGAAGTACTTTTAAACCGTTGATCACTTTTAATCAAATACCCTCCCATGAATTGTGGTTTAAAAGGGAATTGATCTGGTGCATCTTATCTCGGTGCATCTCATTCTAATGTTCGTCTATTTCTCATCCAACTGTTGATAATTATTTCTCACACTTCTCACCGGAACCCAACCGCATTAATACCTAAATACTTATAAAAAAACACTCCTCAATGGTAGTTATAATAAGAACCCTTTTATGGGGGCCATGTATATTTTTTCAACATCAAATAATTATTTTAAATACCTCTTACAAAAAAACTAATAAAATGTAATCTCACACCAAGTTCTTGTACAAGAACCTAATTTTTTTGAGATTCTTAGAGTATCTCAACAGCTTCTTCAAAATAGAGAAAATAAAGATTTTGGGGCAACATTTTTGTTAGTCCCAGATGGCTTAACAAGTATTGTAGAAGGGGGGGGGGGGGGGGTTGAATACAATACTCAAAATTTTCACAATTTTAATTCTTTTATTGAAAATCTTTCAACAAGAATTACACATAGAAACTTAAGACTGTTGCGGAAAAGAACAGATAAACTATTCTAACAATCTTACACAAAGTATACTAACAAAACAACTAAGAACACTTAGAACAAAGCTATAAGGTTATCAAGCAATATGAAAATCTTGCACTGAGAGAAATCCAGAAAGCGTAATTTGCATGGAGTCTTCATCTTCCTTTTATAGTGAGGATAAGGTATTGAGCATTAAATGCATGGTACTATTATCCTCAAGACACTTGCAACGTACCAATGGTCTTTGGAAAAGTACCAGTGGACTTCTAAAAGGCTGATAAGTCACTATCACCTTTTTCTTGAAACCAGGAATAGAAGCCATGCTGAAAGGACATCTTCTAAAAAGATAATAAGACAAAATGTTACTTTTGCCTTGTATCAGATTTTGTCCCGAAATAAATGATCTTCTTTATGAGTATTCAAGACAATATCACCGAAGGAGTTCCACCGATAATATTGTCAAGAATATATAACCATCTGTAAAGAAGTACCATTTCCACAAAGTTCCTACCGAGTTTAAGAAGCATATCGGTGGAAGCTGTTCACCGAAAAATGAGAGCTTCTTCGGTGGAGATGAAGGCCACCGAAATTGTGAAGACAATTCGGTGGTGATGATGGCCACCGAAATTGTGAAGACAATTCGGTGGTGATGACTTGTTTGTTTGTTGAGAAGAGTCTTCTATTTTCCAAAAGTAGAGAGTCTTCAAGCTTGGTTTCGGTTGATCTTTGATAACTCTATTTTTAGAGTTATTATTTCCATTTATTTTCCACTTTATTTTGTCAATTTTAGCCATTTCACTTCTAAAAACCCCCATTCTTGGTATGATTTACGAAAACGAGCAAAAGGAGTGAACCATGGTCTTTAATAAATTATTTGGGGAAGTTTTGGGTGTTTTCACGATTTTTCATCCGCAGTGACGTATACAGTGCCCACTCCGGTTCCCCACTCTTCGAGCAGAACAAAAAAAGAAAAGAAAAAGAAACTTTTAGTTGGAATCTAATTTTCTGGAGAAGGAAGGTTCATTTGGCAGAGAAATGGCTGGAGAAGTACAAGGTAGTTCTCATTGAAGATAGCATCAAGTACACCCCTTTGTACTTGCAAAAGTTGACTTCTAAAAAACCATTGGGTAATAAGAGCTATACATGGAGGATTGAAGCATTACCCTATGGGCTGATTTCAGCATTGCCCTGCAGTCCTTACACCTTGGAAAACCCTTTTTGTGTAAAGACCAACACCTCCTCCTTAGTATAAAAAGGGGTGTTGGGTCTCATTTATTACAATCCATCCATCTTGCAATTTATCTAGCATTTCTTTAAGTTGTAAGCTTTCATTTACTGCAGTAACTTAGCATTTAATTTCAGTAATTTATTTTCTGTTGTAGTTCGAAATACACAGTGCAGGGACGACTTCTCGTTCCCCACTGTGAGCAGTTAATGCAAATCACTTTCAGTTTTATTATGTGCAATTCTTCATCTTTTGTTTTCTTTACTTCGGAAATGTTAGGCTAAACATCCTTTGGGATGTAGGAAGGAGAAGTACCTGGATTTTATCAAAAATGCTTGAGTAATCTTTATACTTAGAATATTTGTTGTTTTGGTCTTTCATTCTCGATATTTACCCAAGGATGCGAACAAGCCGATCACTTGCAAGGATCTAAAGTCTAGTTCTTAACTTATAAATAAGTAGAACGCAGTGACACGAGCTTGAATGATGCTAGGGGATTCGAAAGAATTCTTTTGACACTTACGAAAGTGAGGTCGGCACAGTGAGCTAATCTCTGCCCACTGGAGTAGTAGGCAAGCTAATTTGTGTATTAAAAACACTTAGAGTATTTGTCTCTACACATTCCATCGAGGCCTGAAAAGGTCCATTTAGAGATTACCATTGACAAAACAACAAGTACTAAGAGTATGGGATTTTTATCTAACGGTGTGAGTATTTTGTAACCGGGCTTTTCTAGCGAAAATGTCCACCACGAATACGAGGATCACTCTAAGGACCGAGTATTTGAGATAAAATTTAGGGAAAATCCAACCTACATTCCTCCTTTTTAACATTTAGTAAATCGTTTCAAGTAGCTATTTTACCAAACCAAAACCAAGTATTATTTTCCTCTCTAGTTGAAACTTGTAAAAGGAGCTCATGAGAACCGTATTGTCTTGATTGTCCAGTCTCTGTGGATTCGATTCTGGTATTTTACCAACTATTACTTGCTGTGACGATCATAGTGGACAGTGTACACTTGCACTTTCCACTGTGGACAGTTTGCAACCCACTGCGATTAAAACACACATTTCGCACGTACCAAGTTTTTGGCGCCGTTTTTTAAGAAGCTCACATACAGGATCGAGTTGCTGGAAAGTGAGCAGCGATATCAGAACCGGGCCACGCAGAAACTTTGGATGTACACAAGAGAACAGGATGAAGTGATGGGTCATTTTGTGAAAGAGACCAACCCCGTTTTAGCTGCTCAGCTACCAGAATTTCCGAAGGATATCTGCCCAGTTTATGACAGTGAGGACGAATTTGATGAAGACGTTCCTGCTAGTTCACCAGAGGCCACCCCGACCCGTTGAATGGTTTGTTAAAACTTTGGTTCCACTCTTTTGCTCTCAAAAACAATTTTAATTTATGTTTCTTTTGTGTTTTATGCCTATGGCTAGGCTTTAAGACAATTTGCTGAATGTTTCTTTTAAGTCACTAATGCATGAAATCCTACCGTGCGGTAGGTAATTTTGGGTACTAACGTTTTTGTGGTTTGAATGCTTGTTTGATCTCATTTTCTTCCAAAGGTACAACGTTCGATTTCCAACTTAAAAAGGTCCCTTTTGTAAGTACGAATCTCAGCTTGTCCCTTGAAATGATTTAGGCCATTGAAATCCCCAAACACGATCCTTTTTGAACCCCCAAAAATCCACCTCTGTTCGTCAACTCTATGTCACAGTGGGGACACTGTGCTGTTTTAAGTTTGAGGTAGGAACTTCCAGAATGACTTCCAGTTTGCCCACAGTGGGGACACTATGAAGTTCAAGTTTGAGGTGGGTAAACCATACCCACCTCCCCAAATATATATATATATATATATATAAATATATAAATAGAGAGAAAAACACAAAAACAGAAGAAAAACGGAGTAGCACTGACAAAATTGATGGTGTGCCTTTTCTGGACCATCAAAGTGCTCACTCCCAGAAAACGATGGTGTGCCCATTCTGGACCATCAGAAGAAAAAATATCCATACCCAAATAAAGCCTGAAAGTGTACGTACTTATCATAGCAAAATACTAAACACCCACTTCTTGAAATAAAAATCTCAAAGCGAGATCTTCGGTCAATGTTTGGAAATTCTTGCCAAAACCCTTGGGAAAAGATACAAAGCCATAAACCCTTCAAACCCAAGAAAGCCCTATTGATCAAATGGTAAACAAGGGAAAGATTTCGTCAATGACAAAAGTGAAGTTTTTAAGTTTCGGACCGAAGGAAGTATCGGAGGAAGGAGATCAAACGCTCATTCAAGTCAAGAAGTATGTAAGTCCCTCAAAGTTTCAAATGCATTGTTTTTCATTTTATATCTTTCTTTTTATTACTTGGGGACAAGTAATGATTTAAGTTTGAGGTTGTGATAACTCTATTTTTAGAGTTATTATTTCCATTTATTTTCCACTTTATTTTGTCAATTTTAGCCATTTCACTTCTAAAAACCCCCATTCTTGGTATGATTTACGAAAACGAGCAAAAGGAGTGAACCATGGTCTTTAATAAATTATTTGGGGAAGTTTTGGGTGTTTTCACGATTTTTCATCCGCAGTGACGTATACAGTGCCCACTCCGGTTCCCCACTCTTCGAGCAGAACAAAAAAAGAAAAGAAAAAGAAACTTTTAGTTGGAATCTAATTTTCTGGAGGAGGAAGGTTCATTTGGCAGAGAAATGACTGGAGAAGTACAAGGTAGTTCTCATTGAAGATAGCATCAAGTACACCCCTTTGTACTTGCAAAAGTTGACTTCTAAAAAACCATTGGGTAATAAGAGCTATACATGGAGGATTGAAGCATTACCCTATGGGCTGATTTCAGCATTGCCCTGCAGTCCTTACACCTTGGAAAACCCTTTTTGTGTAAAGACCAACACCTCCTCCTTAGTATAAAAAGGGGTGTTGGGTCTCATTTATTACAATCCATCCATCTTGCAATTTATCTAGCATTTCTTTAAGTTGTAAGCTTTCATTTACTGCAGTAACTTAGCATTTAATTTCAGTAATTTATTTTCTGTTGTAGTTCGAAATACACAGTGCAGGGACGACTTCTCGTTCCCCACTGTGAGCAGTTAATGCAAATCACTTTCAGTTTTATTATGTGCAATTCTTCATCTTTTGTTTTCTTTACTTCGGAAATGTTAGGCTAAACATCCTTTGGGATGTAGGAAGGAGAAGTACCTGGATTTTATCAAAAATGTTTGAGTAATCTTTATACTTAGAATATTTGTTGTTTTGGTCTTTCATTCTCGATATTTACCCAAGGATGCGAACAAGCCGATCACTTGCAAGGATCTAAAGTCTAGTTCTTAACTTATAAATAAGTAGAACGCAGTGACACGAGCTTGAATGATGCTAGGGGATTCGAAAGAATTCTTTTGACACTTACGAAAGTGAGGTCGGCACAGTGAGCTAATCTCTGCCCACTGGAGTAGTAGGCAAGCTAATTTGTGTATTAAAAACACTTAGAGTATTTGTCTCTACACATTCCATCGAGGCCTGAAAAGGTCCATTTAGAGATTACCATTGACAAAACAACAAGTACTAAGAGTATGGGATTTTTATCTAACGGTGTGAGTATTTTGTAACCAGGCTTTTCTAGCGAAAATGTCCACCACGAATACGAGGATCACTCTAAGGACCGAGTATTTGAGATAAAATTTAGGGAAAATCCAACCTACATTCCTCCTTTTTAACATTTAGTAAATCGTTTCAAGTAGCTATTTTACCAAACCAAAACCAAGTATTATTTTCCTCTCTAGTTGAAACTTGTAAAAGGAGCTCATGAGAACCGTATTGTCTTGATTGTCCAGTCTCTGTGGATTCGATTCTGGTATTTTACCAACTATTACTTGCTGTGACGATCATAGTGGACAGTGTACACTTGCACTTTCCACTTTGGACAGTTTGCAACCCACTGCGATTAAAACACACATTTCGCACGTACCAAGTTTTTGGCGCCGTTTTTGAAGAAGCTCACATACAGGATCGAGTTGCTGGAAAGTGAGCAGCGATATCAGAACCGGGCCACGCAGAAATTTTGGATGTACACAAGAGAACAGGATGAAGTGATGGGTCAGTTTGTGAAAGAGACCAACCCCGTTTTAGCTGCTCAGCTACCAGAATTTCCGAAGGATATCTGCCCAGTTTATGACAGTGAGGACGAATTTGATGAAGACGTTCCTGCTAGTTCACCAGAGGCCACCCCGACCCGTTGAATGGTTTGTTAAAACTTTGGTTCCACTCTTTTGCTCTCAAAAACAATTTTAATTTATGTTTCTTTTGTGTTTTATGCCTATGGCTAGGATTTAAGACAATTTTCTGAATGTTTCTTTTAAGTCACTAATGCATGAAATCCTACCGTGCGGTAGGTAATTTTGGGTACTAACGTTTTTGTGGTTTGAATGCTTGTTTGATCTCATTTTCTTCCAAAGGTACAACGTTCGATTTCCAACTTAAAAAGGTCCCTTTTGTAAGTACGAATCTCAGCTTGTCCCATGAAATGATTTAGGCCATTGAAATCCCCAAACACGATCCTTTTTTAACCCCCAAAAATCCACCTTTGTTCGTCAACTCTATGTCACAGTGGGGACACAGTGCTGTTTTAAGTTTGAGGTAGGAACTTCCAGAATGACTTCCAGTTTGCCCACAGTGGGGACACTGTGAAGTTCAAGTTTGAGGTGGGTAAACCATACCCACCTCCCCCAAAAAAAAAATATATATATATATATATAGAGAAAAACACAAAAACAGAAGAAAAACGGAGTAGCACTGACAAAATTGATGGTGTGCCTTTTCTGGACCATCAAAGTGCTCACTCCCAGAAAACGATGGTGTGCCCATTCTGGACCATCAGAAGAAAAAATATCCATACCCAAATAAAGCCTGAAAGTGTACGTACTTATCATAGCAAAATACTAAACACCCACTTCTTGAAATAAAAATCTCAAAGCGAGATCTTCGGTCAATGTTTGGAAATTCTTGCCAAAACCCTTGGGAAAAGATACAAAGCCATAAACCCTTCAAACCCAAGAAAGCCCTATTGATCAAATGGTAAACAAGGGAAAGATTTCGTCAAGTACAAAAGTGAAGTTTTTAAGTTTCGGACCGAAGGAAGTATCGGAGGAAGGAGATCAAACGCTCATTCAAGTCAAGAAGTATGTAAGTCCCTCAAAGTTTCAAATGCATTGTTTTTCATTTTATATCTTTCTTTTTATTACTTGGGGACAAGTAATGATTTAAGTTTGAGGTTGTGATAACTCTATTTTTAGAGTTACTATTTCCATTTATTTTCCACTTTATTTTGTCAATTTTAGCCATTTCACTTCTAAAAACCCCCATTCTTGGTATGATTTACGAAAACGAGCAAAAGGAGTGAACCATGGTCTTTAATAAATTATTTGGGGAAGTTTTGGGTGTTTTCACGATTTTTCATCCGCAGTGACGTATACAGTGCCCACTCCGGTTCCCCACTCTTCGAGCAGAACAAAAAAAGAAAAGAAAAAGAAACTTTTAGTTGGAATCTAATTTTCTGGAGGAGGAAGGTTCATTTGGCAGAGAAATGGCTGGAGAAGTACAAGGTAGTTCTCATTGAAGATAGCATCAAGTACACCCCTTTGTACTTGCAAAAGTTGACTTCTAAAAAACCATTGGGTAATAAGAGCTATACATGGAGGATTGAAGCATTACCCTATGGGCTGATTTCAGCATTGCCCTGCAGTCCTTACACCTTGGAAAACCCTTTTTGTGTAAAGACCAACACCTCCTCCTTAGTATAAAAAGGGGTGTTGGGTCTCATTTATTACAATCCATCCATCTTGCAATTTATCTAGCATTTCTTTAAGTTGTAAGCTTTCATTTACTGCAGTAACTTAGCATTTAATTTCAGTAATTTATTTTCTGTTGTAGTTCGAAATACACAGTGCAGGGACGACTTCTCGTTCCCCACTGTGAGCAGTTAATGCAAATCACTTTCAGTTTTATTATGTGCAATTCTTCATCTTTTGTTTTCTTTACTTCGGAAATGTTAGGCTAAACATCCTTTGGGATGTAGGAAGGAGAAGTACCTGGATTTTATCAAAAATGCGTGAGTAATCTTTATACTTAGAATATTTGTTGTTTTGGTCTTTCATTCTCGATATTTACCCAAGGATGCGAACAAGCCGATCACTTGCAAGGATCTAAAGTCTAGTTCTTAACTTATAAATAAGTAGAACGCAGTGACACGAGCTTGAATGATGCTAGGGGATTCGAAAGAATTCTTTTGACACTTACGAAAGTGAGGTCGGCACAGTGAGCTAATCTCTGCCCACTGGAGTAGTAGGCAAGCTAATTTGTGTATTAAAAACACTTAGAGTATTTGTCTCTACACATTCCATCGAGGCCTGAAAAGGTCCATTTAGAGATTACCATTGACAAAACAACAAGTACTAAGAGTATGGGATTTTTATCTAACGGTGTGAGTATTTTGTAACCGGGCTTTTCTAGCGAAAATGTCCACCACGAATACGAGGATCACTCTAAGGACCGAGTATTTGAGATAAAATTTAGGGAAAATCCAACCTACATTCCTCCTTTTTAACATTTAGTAAATCGTTTCAAGTAGCTATTTTACCAAACCAAAACCAAGTATTATTTTCCTCTCTAGTTGAAACTTGTAAAAGGAGCTCATGAGAACCGTATTGTCTTGATTGTCCAGTCTCTGTGGATTCGATTCTGGTATTTTACCAACTATTACTTGCTGTGACGATCATAGTGGACAGTGTACACTTGCACTTTCCACTGTGGACAGTTTGCAACCCACTGCGATTAAAACACACATTTCGCACGTACCAAGTTTTTGGCGCCGTTGCCGGGGATTTGCTATTTCTTAGAATATTTAAGAGTATTGAAAAGTAAAATGCATTTTGACCCTTTTTACTCTTTTTGGGTTCTTTTCACATAGACCGTTCTTTTTGTTCTTTTTGATCTTTTTCTTTCCAGCAACATTTCACCGAGCATTTGCTATTTTGTACAAGTCATTCAAAGAACCAAACTAAAATATTCTAAGTAGGATTTTTAGGGAAAACATCGGTGAGTCAATTTCAAATCCTTGGTGACCCAACAATCTCCCCCTATTTGAATTTGAGCTCCTTTCTTAGAATATTTAAGAGTATTGAAAAGTAAAATGCATTTTGACCCTTTTTACTCTTTTTGGGTTCTTTTCACATAGACCGTTCTTTTTGTTCTTTTTGATCTTTTTCTTTTTGTATTAGTATGTATACTATGTACAGTATTTACAAGTAAATGAAAGTAAGGATATGTACCGAAATAAAATTCAAATAGGGAGATACTTGTATTAAGATAAGTTTTCTCGTACATTTTTACAAAATGAGAAACAAACTCTTTACAAGTACCAAAGGAAAAGAGAGAACCTATTTCTCGGTGGTTTGCCTTCGTTTGATTTCATCCGTCACATTTTTTAAGAAGGGTTGAGCTTCGGGAATGTAAGGAAATAGGTTGTAGATACCTTGAAGGAACAGAGTATCGGCAATGGAAATCTGAGCAAATCTGAAGAAGGATCTTCGACCGAAACCATCATTGAAGTAAAGCCCCAGAATTGGTGCAAGGCTCAGAGTTGTAGAGGGATGTGGTACCGAGGTAGGAAGGGATAGATTCAGGTTGTTGACATTTGGAATCTTTCCTTCAGATGCCATCTCTTTGAATACTTTGTCTATGGGATTCTTGACTTTGGGAACCCGAATGTCTTCTTTCATTGATTGAAGTTTGGCCCTTTCATCGGTGGAAAGGATGATGTTGTGTTTTCTTTTGATCTCCTTCATCCTATCCATCAAACCTTCAATGCATTTGATGAATGTGTCCTTCTTCGGGTTTGGACTTTTGACAAGATGTTGAGAGATTTCGAACCATTCAGTGAGGCCGAAATTCTTGAGGTGGACATCTGTCAAGCTTTTCAACGAACCATCATCTCTGTTAATGATTAGCCTGATATCCTTTGGGTGGACTCTGGAAGTAGCAATTTTGGCACTTGTGATTGTGGCTGTGCTCATTCGGTGGTGCATGGTTCTTTTGTACCAGGCAATTTCTTCGTTCTTTTCTTCTTCAAATGCACTTAGTACCGATTTTTGAGTTTGGATGGCATAAGTGGACTTCACTTTAGCGGCTTCTTCTTCGGCAGCTTTCAAGGATAGAGCTTTAGATTTATCCAAAGCTATTTGGGCAAGTCTAGCTTCCTCAATTTCTTGAGGAGAAAGGCCGAGATCGGTGGAAGTTGTTCGAGGAGGAGGCTTGAGTTTTAGAGTTTCAGCACCTTCAGGTCTTGCCCCATACTTAGCCAATTCTTTCTTCTTCTTTTCTTCCTTTGCCAAGTCTTCGACCGAAATTACCTTCTTTCCTTTATCTTTGGGAGCTTTGCTTGATTGCTCCCCCTCAGATGATGCATTCACTTCCACGACCTTAGGGAATATGTTTTTCGGTGAAGAGATGGATTCGGTGGTGCCTGTATGAATTGGTGAGTTTTGAGGTGATTTCGGTGGTGGCGATGCTTTCAGTGGAGAAGGGGTTTTCGGTGGAGGCTTGTTGCTGGTAGATTTCTTGAGAGATGGAATCGGGAACCAGAGAGAAATCACCCAAGCTCATTTCCCATTCAGACTTTTCGGTGGTGGAGGCATTTGCGAGGAATGCCGCCTTTGAAGACAAAGTATCAAGGGAGTCATTTATTGGTTTAAGGGCATCGGTGATGGCGTTGAAAAGTATTTGAGGCAACTTAGTCTCAAGAGTTGAAATTCTAGAGTTGGCCTGGGAGATTAAAGAAATGGTAGATTGTAGAAAAGTAGAGTGTTGGCCATGGTGTGTGGAAACATAACCACCGATTTCTGGGAAAGAACATCGGTAGCGTAGGGGATCAGTTTCTGTAGGCCGATGAGGGAGGAAATCTTCTAATTCATCGGGATAGAGAATTCTCGGTGGTGGAGAATCATTCCGAATCGGTGTTGGTGATCTTTGCGGGGTAGGCGATCGGTGTGGAGAAGGAGATCGCCGAGGAGAATCCTGATGTTCTGGTGAGGGAGTCTCTGTGGGATTTTCTTTGGTGAAGGGGATGATTCGGGGAGAACCAGTGTCCTCCAAAAGAAAATCAAAGAAGTCTCTCGGGGGGGGGGGGGGGGATGTAATGGGGGGAACCCTGATTGGGTTGTGCATCATCATCGATCATAAACTGACCGGGTGAAAGGTCGTGTAGTGTCAAATCTACTCCTTCGAGGGAAGAGGGCTCGAAGTCATCTCTTTTACCCGAAGAAGTGGGTGAAGAGGCAAAAGTAGGGACTTCCTTTTCTACAACTGTGGTCTTTTGAGAGACCACAAAGGAGTCGGTTGTGGGTTTAACAAATTCCCTAGAATGGGATGGTTCAGTCAAAAGTACCCGAGATCTTTTCAGAGAAGATTTCGGGGGGGATGACGAGTGCGTCCGCTTAGAAGGTTTTTGAACCGGGGAATCCGTCGAGGGTTCTCTCGTTGGCGTGGTTCTAGAAGCGGGTGCGAAGGTGTCGGTGGCCTTTTGTTGTTTCTTTTTAGCGCCACCGGACTTTACTCGAGGACGGGGAGAAGGGGCCACGACATTTGGAGTGACCTCGGGAATTTCCAGGTGACGAAACCCAGGAATTTCCGCATCACCCCAATGTAGTTCGGGAGAGAGAGCAAAAGAAATCATACCTGGTCGTAAATGGCGATTGGTTGCGAGCGGTTTAACATTTAGAGTTTTGGTGCCAACGAGCGGAGACGACCAGTCATATGTGAATCGTGGAGTGGATGAGTTGCGATCGGTATCCAAAGCTTTAGCAAGTTTATGTTGAATGAGCATCGAGATGAAACGAGGATATGCAACATAGCATTTCTTGGGATGCTGGTGTTACGTGCGAAATGTGTGTTTTAATCGCAGTGGGTTGCAAACTGTCCACAGTGGGAAGTGCAAGTGTACACTGTCCACTATGATCGTCACAGCAAGCAATAGTTGATAAAATACCAGAATCGAATCCACATGGACTGGACAATCAAGACAATATGGTTCTCATAAGCTCCTTTTACAAGTTTCAATTAGAGAAGAAAATAATACTTTGGTTTGGTTTGGTGAAATAGCTACTTTAACGATTTTACTAAGGTTTTAAAAAGGAGGAATGTAGGTTGGATTTTCCCTAGATTTTATCTCAAATACTCGGTCCTTAGAAGTGATCCTCGTATTCGTGGTGGACATTTTCGCTAGAAAAGCCCGGTTACAAAATACTCACACCGTTAGATAAAAATCCCATACTCTTAGTACTTGTTGTTTTGCCAATGGTAATCTCTAAATGGACCTTTTCAGGCCTCGATGGAATGTGTAGAGACAAATACTCTAAGTGTTTTTAATACACAAATTAGCTTGCCTACTACTCCAGTGGGCAGAGATTAGCTCACTATGCCGACCTCACTCTCGTAAGTGTCATAAGAATTCTTTCGAATCCCCTAGCATCATTCAAGCTCGTGTCACTGCGTTCTACTCATTTCTAAGTTAAGAACTAGACTTTAGATCCTTGCAAGTGATCGGCTTGTTCGCATCTTTGGGTAAATATCGAGAATGAATGACCAAAATAACAAATATTCTAAGTATAAAGATTACTCAAGCATTTTTAATAAAATCCAGGTACTTCTCCTTCCTACATCCCAAAGGATGTTTAGCCTAACATTTCCGAGGTAAAGAAAACAAAAGATGAAGACTTGCACATAATAAAACTGAAAGTGGATTGAATAGACTGCTCACAGTGGGGAACGAGAAGTCGTCCCTGCACTGTGTAGTTCGAATTACAATTAAACTAAGAGAGTAAATTACTGAAAATTAAAACTAGTTACTGCAGTAAATAAAAGACTAAAGCTAATGTGGTAGTTGAGAGGATTTAAAGCTAAGCAAAAACTCAAGGATGATATCCAAGCATGCATTTAATGGCACCCAAGTGCTCATTTATATACTAGGAGAAGGAATTGGGTATTACACAAAAGAGGTGGGTCTTCCAATGGGTAAAGATTGATGTGTTGTGGCAGAATTCAGCTCGTATGGGTAATCCTTTTACCCAATGGTCCATTTTCCTAGTCAATCTCCAAGTACAAGGAGGTGTACTTGATGCTATTTCCAATGAAAACTACTTTGTACTTCTCCAGCCATTTCTCTGCCATATGAACCTTCCTCCTCCAGAAAATTAGATCTCAACTAATAGTTTCTTTTTCTCTTCTTTTTGATATGCTCGAAGAGTGGGGACCCGAAGTGGGCATAACAGTGGTCACTGCAGGATAAAACGTGAAAAACACCCAAATTCTACCAAATAATTTATTAAAGACCATGGTTCACTCCTTTTGCTCGTTTTCGTGAAATGTACCAAGAATGGGGGTTATAAGAAGTGAAATGGCTAAAATTGACAAAATAAAGTGGAAAATAAATGGAAATAATAACTCTAAAAATAGAGTTATCACAACCTCAAACTTAAACCATTACTTGTCCCCAAGTAATAAAAAGAGAGAAATAAAATGAACAAAATGCAAGAGAACTTTTAGGGACCTACTTACTTCTTGACTTGAATGGGCGTTGATCTCCTTCCTTTGATACTTCCTTCGGTTCCAAACTTGAAAATTTCCCTTTTGTGTTTGACGAAATCTTTCCCTTGTTTTTCATTAATCAATAGGGCTTTCTTGGGTTCGATGGGTTTGTGGCTTTGAATATTTTCCCAAGGATTTTTGGCAAGTATTTCCAAACATGGACCGAAAATCTCGCTTTGAGATTTTTATTTCAAGAAGTGGGTGTTGTATATTTTGCAAGGATAAGTACGTACACTTTCAGGCTTTATTTTGGGTATGGCTATTTTTGTGAGAGTGGGTATTCTGATGGTCCAGAATAGGCACACCATCTTTTTCTGGGAGTGAACACTTTGATGGTCCAGAAAGGCACACCATCAAGTTTGTTAGTGACACTCCGTTTTTCTTCTGTTTTTGTATTTTTGTGTTTATCTTTTTTTTTTGGAGGTGGGTATGGTTTACCCACCTCAAACTTAGACTTCATAGTGTCCCCACTGTGGGCAAACTGGAAGTCACTCTGGAAGTTCCCACCTCAAACTTAAAATCTCACAGTGTCCCCACTGTGACATTGAATTAACGAACAAAGGTGGTGGTTTGGGGTACAAAAAGGATCGTGTTTGGATGCGAAAAACGGCCTATATCATTTCATGGTATCAAGTTGAGATTCATACTTACAAAAGGGACCTTTTTAAGTCGGAAGCCGAAAGTTGTACCTTAAGATGGAAACGAGATCAAACAAGCAATCAAACAACAAATACGTTAGTACCCAAAAGTACCTACCCAGTGGTAGGATTTTCATGCCTTAAAACGCCAAAAAGAAATATGTAGCAAACATTGTCAAAGCCTAGCCATAGGCACAAAATATAAAATAAACCGAAATTTAAAATTGTTTTAGGAGCAAACGAGATAAACCATTGTTTTAACAAACCATTCAGTGGGTTGGGGTTGCATCTGGTGAACTGGCGGCGTCATCCTCTTCAAACTCGTCATCACTGGCATTGGTTGGGCAAATATCCTCAGGAAAATCTGGGAGCTGAGCAGCTAGCATCGGGTTGGCCTCTTTCATCATCAGGCCCGTCACCTCATCCCGTTCTCTTGTATACATCCAAAATTTCTGCGTGGCCCGGTTCTGATATCGCTGCTCACTTTCCAGCAACTCGATCCTGTATGCGAGCTTCTTCAAAGCTGCCAAAATCTCTCCCATTTGGTTGCTTAACGATCCGGCCTCGGTTGAATGGAGTGGTGTACGCGGCGTTCTCACAACATGCTCCTCAACAATGGTCACAGTGGGGTGAACAGTCCCCACTATGGGGATATCTTCTGCTGGTTCAGCTGGAGGAGTGGCGACGTACCTTCCCATCTTGCGGATGGTTTGTGCGCTTATGTTGCTCGTGGAGTCAAACCACTGATCCTCCACCGCCGAGGGTACACCTGCGTCTATCATTAGTAACGTAATGAGGCAAGGAAGGGACAAGACTACCTTCTTTCTGTTCCGAGCTTGATCTATGGCCGCATGCATAACAATCCCGACGTTGATCTTTCTTCCAGTGAGGAGGCGGTACAACAAAGCATATTTATGCATAGGCAATGTGGTATCGTGCGATGTTGGGGACACAGAGGCCCGGAGAAAGTGGAACCAAACAGCGGCCTCGGTAGTGAGGGAGCTAGCGTTTAGGCACCTTCTCTGGCCGTCTTTATTCCACGGCTTCTCCTCGACTGCTATTTCGCGCAAGACAAGATCCTCGTCCGCCGGGGTCATTTTCTTTAAAAACTGGGCAAACTCACACACAGTCGGGCTCCTTCTTCCTAATACCCTGTTAATCGCTCCTGGAGTATAGCTTACTTGTTTACCCCGAACTACCACAGTGGGATCCTTTGCTTGAGAGGCCTCGGCGTAAAATTCACGCACTAACAAGGCATTCGCGTGTCGATTGGCTTCGGCCAAAATCGACCAGTCTTGCGCTACAATCCTATTCTTAACAAATGGGTTGGCCTCAACAAACTCAGGGTCGAAACCCCTCTCTAACTTCAGTTTTTGTGTAGCAATGCACTCATAGTGGGCAGCCACCTCCGGAGTGGTGAACTGCCTGGGCACCTCACTGGCGGCATGCGCAGTGCCCACTGTGGATTGATGTGGGTTTTGGGTTTGAACTTGGTCATCCCCAACATCAATCTCAACAGAGGATGAACTTAAAGAGGGCTGAAGATTTGTACCTTTCTTTGACGGTTGTTTTGCCGGCCTTTTTGTCGGTTTTTTCAGAGCTTTGGTCACCGCAGACCTGGTGACCACGCCTTTCCTTCTTGTGGCCCGCAGAATTAGGTTCTCCCCACTGTGGGCAGTCATCCTCACTGTCTCTCTTTCAACACTATCCCCAAGCTTGCGGTATTGTTCCTGATAGTCATCATCAACCTTCCTCTGAAACTCCACTTCTTCAGCAAAAATCTCTGCCTCAGCCCTTTTCCTTTCTTCCTCAAAAATCCTTTCCTTCTCAGCCTTCAGCCTTTCTTCTTCCATTCGCTTTTCCTCTTCTTTCTTCTTCCTCTCGACGCCTCCTCTCGACCTCTTCCTTTCTTTTTCTAATGGCTTCCATTTTCTGTTTGAACTCCTCTGCTAACCGCCTCTCTTCTTCTTCGGTTAGAAGTGTCTCGGTCTCGAAATGGGTGATACTGTTGTCTGAGACTTGCGAGGATGAAGTAGCCTTTGGGCTTTCGTGCTTTGAAGAACCCTCGTCAGCCGCACCGGAGATGATCGGGTTTTCGCCGGAGACCGGCGGCGGTTCGTTCAGGTCACCGGTGACGGGTTCCGGTGGTTGTTCCTCGGCGGTCCTGCGGCGGACGGCCGCACGTGTGAGTGCATCAGGGTTGGTGTTCATTCTCTTGGTTCTTGCCATTTTTAGGGTTTTAGGAAGGTTTCAGATTGGTGGGTTTTCTTGGAGAGAAATGGAGAAGAAAAAGTGTTTTTGAATGTTTTGGAAGTGAAAGTGGTTTTTGAGAGGTTAAGATGGTTTTTGGAATTTTGGAAAAAGGTTTAGGGTAAACCGTCGGTTTATAGGAGAGAGAGAAAGATTATGATGGGTTTTCTTGGAAAATGGTGAACTATGACAACATGGCATAAAGGTAGACTTGTTGGCAGAAAAAGGTGAAAGCTTGTCAGCCTTGGGCCCCAAAAATGGTCCCATCTTCCGTCAGATTTAAGAGTGGGGAGTGTAGTTACCCGCGCGTTCCCCACTGCGAAGCATTTTCCATGATTTTTCTTCAAAAAGTGGCACGTTCTTCTACACACATTAAAACAACTATCATGCAGACTTAAAAAGACCAGAAATAATAAAAAGACAACAAATAACTGAAAATAAAATATTTACAAGTGGTCCCGATGTTTCTTAATCAAGGTGGGGTGGAGAGTGGGCAGGAATGTGGGCACTCTCATTCAGAAAGTGCTTCACCCTTTGCCCATTGACTTTGAAGATTTTTCCTGATTGAGGAGCCATTAAGTCCAAAGTTCCAAAAGGACTTACCTTGACCACAGTGTAAGGCTCTTTCCATCGAGATTTTAATTTTTCCGGAAACATCTTTAACCATGAATTAAAAAGTAGCACTTTTTGTCCCTCCACAAACTCTCCATGAGTGATTTTTTGGTCAGGCCACCACTTGATCTTCTCCTTGTTGGTTTTTTCATTTATGTAGGAGTGATGACAGAGTTCTTCTAACTCATTGCGGTAGGCATATTTTAAGTGGGAAGGCAATGGCTTCAAATTCAAGTCAGGGGGATTTTTGGATGGTAGTTTGACATGTCTATCTTTGAAATCTAGCTGCTCAAAAGCTGCCAAGATCTCGTTACACTCATCCTCAACAGTGTTATCACTCTCAGATTCGGAGTGCTCACTCTCACTCCCCACTGTGGGCACTGTGTCAAGACGGTGGGTTCCATTAATCGAACTCAAAGCAAAACAGTCTTCGGTTTCCATATACTTAAGGGCCTTGAAGACATTGAATGTCACCTCTTTGTCATTAACTCTCATCGTGAGTTCTCCTTTGTGCACATCGATCAAGGTACGTCCGGTTGCAAGAAACGGACGCCCTAAGATGATTGGGATTTCTTTATCGGCCTCATAATCTAGAACTAGAAAATCAGCGGGGAAGATAAACTTATCCACTTGGACCAGAACGTCTTCTATTTTCCCTTTGGGGTAAGCAATGGACCGGTCGGCTAGTTGTAATGTCACGGTTGTGGGTCTAGCCTCTCCAATACCTAACTTGTTAAAAATGGACAGCGGCATCAAGTTGACACTAGCTCCTAAATCACAAAGTGCTTGACCTACTTCTAGTCCTCCTATAATGCATGGAATGGTGAAACTACCCGGGTCTTTCAACTTCGGTGGAATCTTGCTAGTAAGGAGTGCACTACATTCCTCGGTTAAAACCACAGTCTCAAACTCACCCAACTTTCTCTTTTTGTTCAAAATATCCTTTAAAAATTTAACATAGCTTGGCATTTGCTCGAGAGCTTCTACCAAGGGTATGTTAATATGAAGTTGTTTAAAAATGTCTAAGAATTTTTTAAATTGAACATCGACATTTTTAGGCTTCATTCTTTGAGAAAAAGGGATACTTCGTGGGTCAATTTGAGCTTGCCGTGGTATTGGCTTTGGAATAGTAGGCTTTGGGACAGGTCCAAGAGTGAGAGGGTCAGGGATGTCGGTCCCCACTGTGGGGATTACAGTGACTTGAGGAGTGCCCACTCTGGTGCTCACAGTGGGTATTTGAGGCGAATCATCAGACTCAAAAACGATATCTTTCAGATCCTTTCCACTCCTAAGTGTTATGGAATTGACATGTTCTGGTCCTTTTCCTATCACCCTAGCTTGCTCGGTGTCACTAGGTAACGTCCCTGGTGGTCTATTCTTAACTTCAACGGCTAGTTGTCCTACTTGAGTCTCTATGTTCCTAATGGCTGCCTGGGTTTGGTTCATAAAACCTTTGAGAATTGATTCAATCGATTGTTGTACCTCAGCTGGTTGGTTGGATCGTGGTTGGTATGGTTATGAGGACTGCCCTTGGTGAAAGTTCTGTGGGTGCTGCCCACTGTGATGTGAGGATTGCCCACTATGATGTGATTGAAAACCAGGGGGGTTGTGTGGTCTTTGCTGGATATGACTCGGCCCTTGGGGTTGGAGTCCTTGATTACCAGACCAAGAGAAATTCGGATGATTTCTCCAACCTGGATTATAAGTCTGTGAATAAGGGTTGTTCCTCGGGTTGGTTCCTATGACATTAACAGATTCGGGATTTGCTGGACAAAAATCAAAAACATGCTCCTCTCCACAGAGGGAGCAGTTTTCAGGGAGATGCGTTGCGGAATTGACTTGGCCTCTATTTTGATTTAAAACGATTTTGGTCAAGGCCACTAATTGCGCATTCATGGTTTTAAGTGCTTCGGAATCGATGGTGTTGGTCTTTGGTACTACCGCTCTAGGATTGGACCACTCGGTATTGTTGTTGGACACTTTTTCTAAGATTTGATATCCTTCATTGTAGGTTTTACTCGTGAATGTTCCACCGGCTGTTGCATCTAAGATGATTTTGGCTGCATTGGCAAGACCATTGTAAAAGGTCTCCAATTGGATGCAATGTGGGATGCCATGATGTGGGCACTTTCGAAGTAAATCTTTAAATCGTTCCCATGCATCCGAAACAGCCTCATCTTCTTCTTGTCTAAACAGAATAATATCATTTCAAAATCTTACATTCCTCGTGGGAGGAAAGTATTTTTGCAAAAATTTATCAGCATGTTCATCCCAAGTGGTTATCGAATGAGGTGCGTGTGAGTTTAGCCAAGTCTTCGCCTTATCCCTTAATGAAAAAGGAAAAAGTCTTAACCTTAATGCTTCCTCACTCACACCTTGTAATTGAAAGGAATCAGTCATCTCTAAAAAAGATTTTAAGTGCGAGTGTGGATCTGATGGTGATCCTCCAAACTGACCCATGGCTTGGATCATTTGAAACATCACCGGTTTGAGTTCAACGTGATTTGCAACAATATTGGGTCTCAAAATCCCGGAGCTTAAATCACCAACTCCGGAAGTAGCATAGTCCCGTATTTTTCGATCCTTGTTATCGGCAATCGTGATTGTGGTCTCCACTACGGGTGGCGGTACTGCTGCCATGTTTATAGTGGGGATCACAGGGGGTTGTCGATTTTTGTTTTTACGCCTTCTTCTAAAAGTCTTTTCTATTTCAAGATCGATTGGAACCAAATGTTCGAGTTGTCGCCGTGGCATACAACACGAACAGCTTAGAAAAACGAGTTACTCGGGATCGAACAAAAACTAATGTCTTGAGATTTAAAAATCACGCCAGTCCCCGGCAACGGCGCCAAAAACTTGTTACGTGCGAAATGTGTGTTTTAATCGCAGTGGGTTGCAAACTGTCCACAGTGGGAAGTGCAAGTGTACACTGTCCACTATGATCGTCACAGCAAGTAATAGTTGATAAAATACCATAATCGAATCCACAGGGACTGGACAATCAAGACAATATGGTTCTCATAAGCTCCTTTTACAAGTTTCAATTAGAGAAGAAAATAATACTTTGGTTTGGTTTGGTGAAATAGCTACTTTAACGATTTTACTAAGGTTTTAAAAAGGAGGAATGTAGGTTGGATTTTCCCTAGATTTTATCTCAAATACTCGGTCCTTAGAAGTGATCCTCGTATTCGTGGTGGACATTTTCGCTAGAAAAGCCCGGTTACAAAATACTCACACCGTTAGATAAAAATCCCATACTCTTAGTACTTGTTGTTTTGCCAATGGTAATCTCTAAATGGACCTTTTCAGGCCTCGATGGAATGTGTAGAGACAAATACTCTAAGTGTTTTTAATACACAAATTAGCTTTCCTACTACTCCAGTGGGCAGAGATTAGCTCACTATGCCGACCTCACTCTCGTAAGTGTCATAAGAATTCTTTCGAATCCCCTAGCATCATTCAAGCTCGTGTCACTGCGTTCTACTCATTTCTAAGTTAAGAACTAGACTTTAGATCCTTGCAAGTGATCGGCTTGTTCGCATCTTTGGGTAAATATCGAGAATGAATGACCAAAATAACAAATATTCTAAGTATAAAGATTACTCAAGCATTTTTAATAAAATCCAGGTACTTCTCCTTCCTACATCCCAAAGGATGTTTAGCCTAACATTTCCGAGGTAAAGAAAACAAAAGATGAAGACTTGCACATAATAAAACTGAAAGTGGATTGAATAGACTGCTCACAGTGGGGAACGAGAAGTCGTCCCTGCACTGTGTAGTTCGAATTACAATTAAACTAAGAGAGTAAATTACTGAAAATTAAAACTAGTTACTGCAGTAAATAAAAGACTAAAGCTAATGTGGTAGTTGAGAGGATTTAAAGCTAAGCAAAAACTCAAGGATGATATCCAAGCATGCATTTAATGGCACCCAAGTGCTCCTTTATATACTAGGAGAAGGAATTGGGTATTACACAAAAGAGGTGGGTCTTCCAATGGGTAAAGACTGCTGTGTTGTGGCAGAATTCAGCTCTTATGGGTAATCCTTTTACCCAATGGTCCATTTTCCAAGTCAATCTCCAAGTACAAGGAGGTGTACTTGATGCTATCTCCAATGAAAACTACTTTGTACTTTTCCAGCCATTTCTCTGCCATATGAACCTTCCTCCTCCAGAAAATTAGATCTCAACTAATAGTTTCTTTTTCTCTTCTTTTTGATCTGCTCGAAGAGTGGGGACCCGGAGTGGGCACAACAGTGGTCATTGCAGGATAAAACGTGAAAAACACCCAAATTCTACCAAATAATTTATTAAAGACCATGGTTCACTCCTTTTGCTCGTTTTCGTGAAATATACCAAGAATGGGGGTTATAAGAAGTGAAATGGCTAAAATTGACAAAATAAAGTGGAAAATAAATGGAAATAATAACTCTAAAAATAGAGTTATCAGCTGGATTACCTTGACAAGTTCAGAAAAGAAGTATTGAGCGAAGTCAACTTTCCTTTGATAGATGAGGGCATGAGCGAGCTTCGTGATATATGACGGCGATTGATCGTGCCCACTAGTCTTGCGAGAGAGACAATGGATAATATGGGCAAAGAAAAAATTCCATATGCCGCCCATTCTGCTTCGAAGGAGAGTGTCGGGGCCCTTTTTAGATGAATCATCAATAACATAGCCAAGAGTTTGAACAACATCTTCAAATATGTTATCGACATGTAAATCATCATATTGAGGAAAGGCTTGGATTTTGAGAGCTAGGCGAACATCATCGACCCCAAAGGTAAGGTCGTGATCACCTTCTTCATTGGTAAGAATGGAGGCGTGAATGGCTTCGTTTGAGGGATCGTACACACAGGTTAACCAAAACTGTCCAATGAGCATTTTGCTCATTTTAGGGTTGCAGGTGAAAGCATGGAGGAGAGCAGATCGGGTGAGAAACTTGGTTACCGTAGAGAACTCTGGATGAGATGAGTCGGAATCGAAGCGGGCAACGTGATTGCATGCATTGAACTTGAGGTCTTCGAATCGAGTGGGAACTGCAGATCTGGAGGATGCCATTGAAATGGGTATCGAAGGTTTTTAGAGAGAGGTAAGAGAGAAGAAGAGTTGCAGGTTTCGTGTGAAAGAAATGAGAGGGAAAAGTTTAGGGGTTATGAGTATATATAGAGGTGAGAGAAGGTAGATTTAAAAAAGAAAAAAATAATGATGATTGTTTTTGGTGACAAAAACGGCTAGAAGGGGAAATGTCTCACATCACTGACAGCTTTTAGGGTTTTGTGGACTCAAGAAGACATGGGGAATCGAATTGAAAAAAAAATCGGAGATAATTCGGTGGACACAGTACTGAAGTCTCACCGATGATGGAGAGTCGGTGTGAGATTTGAATTTCGGTGGAAGGGCTAGACGAAAGGATACCACCGAAATTTACTTTGGTGGAAGAATGGAGAAGACCTTCGATGTTGGAAGTTTCCACCGAATTTAGATTTCGGTAGAAGAGAAGAGAGTACCTTCGGTGTTGACTTGATTCCACCGAATCATGTGACGAGAGATTTCGGTGGAAGGGTGTGTTGGTGGAATCACTGGAGATTTATAAGAAGATAAGGGATTGTCCACCGATGTGAGATAGGTGGAAAATAAAAACACATTTTATTCTTGTAGATTGCACATTCCAAGTTCACTTATTAGAAAGTTGAACCTGGTTTCATCAAAGGGGTTTAGTGAATAAATCAGCAAGTTGCAAATCGGTGGGAATGAAGTGCAGCTCAATGTCACCTTTGGAAATGTGGTCCCTGATGAAGTGATACCTGATATCTATGTGTTTAGATCTGGAGTGAAGAACAGGATTGTTTGCAATAGCTATTG
Organism: Saussurea involucrata; assembly: GCA_033807775.1. Taxonomy (NCBI): domain Eukaryota; kingdom Viridiplantae; phylum Streptophyta; class Magnoliopsida; order Asterales; family Asteraceae; genus Saussurea; species Saussurea involucrata. The sequence continues at coordinate 51,924,568 of CM066323.1, forward strand.
CACTGGAATTATCACACAGAATTGGGATTTTAGAAAAGAATTGATTGTAGTCCCTGAGTTGGTTTCTCATCCACAGGATCTGAGCACAACAGCTTCCAGCAGCTACATATTCAGCCTCAGCAGTAGAGGTTGACACAGAGTTTTGTTTCTTGCTGGACCAACTTACCAATTTACCACCAAGAAGTTGGCAGCTTCCTGTAGTACTCTTTCTATCAATCTGGGAACCTGCATAATCTGAATCTGAATACCCAATTAGTTCAAAACCTGAGTCTTTGGGATACCAAAGACCCAAGTGCAAGGTACCCTTGAGATACCGAAAAATCCGTTTTACAGCCTTTAAATGTGATTCTTTAGGATTGGCCTGATGACGGGCACATAGACAAGTAGCAAACATAATGTCCGGTCTGCTAGCAGTTAAGTACAGAAGAGAACCAATCATTCCTCGATAAAGGGTAATGTCCACAGATTCACCTTTAAGATCAACATTGAGTTTCAAAGGTGGTGCCATGGGAGTTTTCATAGGAGAGCTATCTAAAAAGTTGAATTTCTTCAGAAGGCCACGAATATATTTACTTTGGTTTATAAAAATTCCTTCTGAAGTTTGTTTGACCTGAAGGCCCAAAAAGAATGTAAGCTCTCCCATCATGCTCATCTCATATTCACTCATCATGAGAGAAGCAAACTCATCACAAAGTGATTCATCAGTGGCACCAAAGATGATGTCATCAACATAGATTTGGACAAGAATGAGATTACCTGAGGTTTCCTTGATGAAGAGAGTGTTGTCGATTTTACCTCTGGAATATCCATGCTTTAGAAGGAAGTTGGCAAGAGTGTCATACCAAGCACGGGGAGCTTGCTTGAGACCATAAAGTGCCTTGTCAAGTCTATACACATAGTCTGGATGAGCTGGGTCTTCAAAGCCAGGAGGTTGTTTCACATAGACTTCCTCTGCAAGTTCCCCATTGAGGAAGGCACTTTTAACATCCATTTGAAAGACCCTAAAATTTCGGTAGGCAGCATGAGCCAGAAAGATTCTTATAGCTTCAAGTCTTGCAACAGGGGCAAATGTTTCATCATAGTCAATGCCCTCTTCCTATCTGTATCCTTGAGCTACTAGTCTGGCCTTGTTTCTGATAAATGTACCATCTTCATCCATTTTATTCCTGAAGATCCATTTGGTTCCAATGATTGTCTTCTTTCGGGGTCTAGGGACCAATCTCCAAACTTTGTTTCTCTCAAATTGAGAAAGCTCTTCTTGCATGGCAGAGATCCAACAGGGATCTGCTAGAGCTTCATCAATCTTTTTGGGTTCAATAAGAGAGAGAAAATTCACATAGAGACAAATATTTCCAACTCCTCTACGTGTTTGGACACCTGCTTGCTGATCACCAATGATTTGGTCTATGGGGTGATCTTTGGTCCATTTTGTGGCTGGGGGTAAAAGTGATGGAGTATATGGAGTGAGATGAGTTGAAGTAGTGGGATCAGAGGTTCGGAGGAAGACTGGATTTTCGGTGGTAGGAGAAGACTGATTTTCGGTGGGGGGAAGTGCATCGGTGTGAGAAATGGTTTCGGTGGGCTGGTCAATTTCGGTGGGAGAAAAAGATGGTGACCCATTTTGGTTACTTGAAGGGGAAGGATTTGAAGGAATGGAAGATGTATCGGTGGAGTTGACTATGGGAGCATCACCTATGCATGAGGAGATCCATCTGTGTAATCCATCCTCATCATTTGAAAGTGATGAAGATCTTAGATCATCAAACTTGACATGGATGGACTCATCAATGCATTTTCTTCTGAGATTAAACACCCGATAAGCTTTGGAAGATAAGGAATATCCAACAAAGATTCCCTCATCAGCTTTGGGATCAAACTTCCCAAGATTTTCACGATCATTTAGAATAAAACACACACAGCCGAACACATGAAGAAAGCCAATATTTGGTTTTCTGCCATGGAAAACTTCATATGGGGTCTTATCAGCCTTTTAGAGATCACCGACCTATTTTGGGTAAAGCAAGAAGTATTAACAGCTTCATCCCAAAAATAGGTAGGTAGATTTGATTCACTTAGCATGGATCTGGCAGCCTCACACAGAGTTCTATTTTTCCTTTCCACCACTCCATTTTGCTGTGGAGTTCGTACTGCAGAAAAGTTCTGAGAAATTCCTTTCTCAGTAAAGAAGTCTTCAAGAGCACTGTTTCTGAATTCAGTGCCATTATCACTTCTTACTGACCGAATAAGTTGGCCATTCAGAACTTCATTTTTCTTGACAAAAATGATGATTTCTTTAGTAGCATCACTTTTGTACCTGAGAAAAGAGACCCAAGTATATCTGGTAAATTCATCAACAATTACAAGAATGTACCTTTTTCCTCCTAGACTAGGAGTGCTGACAGGTCCACATAGGTCCATGTGCAGCATCTGCAGTGGAAGGGTGATGGAAGAGCATTGCTTTGTCTTGAAAGATGTTTTGGTGAGTTTCCCTTTCTCACATGCATCACACAGCTTTTCTTTGACAAAATTCAGCTTTGGCATACCAGTCACCAACTCTTTATTTGAAATTTTGTGGAGAGTTTTGAAATTAAGATGAGAGAGACGTTTATGCCACAACCAGTTCCTTTTGGATGAGTCATTTGACACAAAGCAGACATTGGATGAATTGTTGCTTAGTCCCATGTCAACGACATAGACATTTTCCATCCTTTTTCCAGATAACACCATGTTGAAGTTCTTGTCTACAACAGTACAGATACAAAGTTCAAAGATAACTTTATATCCAAGATCACACAGTTGGCTAATACTGAGAAGATTATGCATGAGGCCTTCAACAAATGCCACTTTATTGAAAGTGACAGATCCATTAGTGAGAGTTCCATAACCTTTGGTGTAGCCTTTAGAGTTATCACCAGAAGTGACAGATGGACCCTTTCCAGACACATAGTTGATGAGAAGAGATTTGTTTCCCGTCATGTGGCGTGAGCACCCACTATCCAGATATCATATTTGATGGTGCTCAGAAACCTGCATGCACACACAGATTAGTTCTTTGGTACCCATTTTGTAATAGGTCCTTTGGGGTTAGAAGAAAATGAGTCTTCATGTTTGGTTCTATCTATTCTTTCCTTGGGACAATCCTTAGCCATGTGAAACGTGTCACCACAGTTATAGCATTTTCTATAGATAAAAACCTTTTTAATACAATGACTACTTTTCCTGTTTTGGCTTTTAACATTAGTTTTTATGACCTTGTTAGAAGAGAACAAAGAAGAAGGTTTGGATCCAAGAATTCCTTTGTCAATGTTGTGGGTTGGAGAGTTGGAAGATTCTTTAGAGTTTGACTTTTTCAAAAGCACAGATCTTGGAATTGGAAGACTAGAAGAGTTACCAGAAAAATTCTTTGGAGTAAATCTTTTGGGATGGAAATTGGCCACAGATTCGACCACCGATTTCCCTTTGTCAGAAGATGAAAAACCTTTTGTGGGAACTTGAGGTTCTCTTTTGGGAATCTTTGAGGGCTTAGGTTCAGAGTATTCATCTATGTGAATAGACTTTAATAACTCATGGAGAGGTATGGGAGGATCATCGGTGTTGACATCGGTGGGGTTTGATCTTTTCAGCAAGGTGACTTTTGAGGAGTTAGAGGATGAGGCTTCATCAATGGTTGATCCTTTTGAGAGATCAGGGATGAGTTTTGAAACGTCATCAGAGTCATGATCCTCAACGAAATGATTTAAGGATGCCTCTTTTGCTTTTATACACATTCCATATTTTCGAGCTTCACCCAGATCTAAAGAATTTAAGGAGATGGAATCACAAGAACTTGAATCAGAGGCATCATCCCACACACTGGAGAAGGAATAAGTGCATGGGAAGAAGCTTCAGAATGGACTTTGCCAAATCCTAGACCGATTTTGCTCTTTCCACTGACTTGACTTTGAAAGAGTTGTTCAAGATTTTTTGAAGAATCTGTCCATTTTCTCACAACCTCTTGCTCTCTTTTAAGTTTCTTAAAAAGGGAGTTCTTTTCTTTTGAAATCACATGATTTATTGTTTTCAAGTCCTCAAGCTCAGTTTTGATTTCCTCAAATTTTTTAAGCTTAGACATGCAAATTTCAAGTTCAGATTTGAGTTCTTTCACTTGAGCAGATTTTCTATTCTTGCTATCTTTGACAGAATAAAAGTCTTTAGTTAAAGATTCATACACATCTATCTTTTCACTATCAGTCATATCATTAAAAGGATGTACCTTAGCATAAGCTTTCGAGCACCCAGTCGACACAAGAGCCATTGGAGAGGTAGCTTTTTCAGAATCCTCCATCTCTTCAGAAATGGCCATGAAGCACATATTGTGAGAATCACTGTCAGAGGTGTCTTCTTCATCCCAGTCATGAGTTTCTGCCATTAGACCTTTTCCTTTTCTTTCAAGACCCTCACTCCTTTCTTTCTCTTTCTTGTACTTGGCTTTATACTTCTCAGCGCGCTCTTGATGGTCTAAGGAAGAGGATTGGGAATCCTTTTTGGAAAAGGTTGATTTGAAAGGATTATTTCTGGGTTTCTCATTCTTTGAAGAATATTTGTCAGAGGATGGGTTCCTAGACTTAGTAACACGCTTGCTCCTACACTCAGATGCAAAGTGTCCTTTCTTGCCACAGTTATAACACTCTTCATTTGACTTATCAGATGAAGTCTTGGAAGATGAAGATTTTCTAAAATTTCTGGATTTGATGAAAGGATGAAATTTGTTCTTAGAGCCAACCATCATTGCCATTTCTTCAGACAATTGTTCAACCATAATTTCCTCACCTTCATCATCAGCATCACTAAGATATGCCTCCGTTTGGTGGGTAGAGTTATTTTGGCTGTCATTGTCAGAGTCTGATGACGGATAGGTGATTCTAGGAACATTTTGAGATTTCTTGGAGCTTTCACTGACAAGAGCTATAGAAGAGCTCTTTATCTCTTTGATGAAAGATTTCCTTTGTAACTTTGTTTGCTCAAAATTGAAGAGAGTTCCATAAAGGACAGTTAAGGGCATGAACTCAAGGTCCTTGGTAGTTTTAATGCAAGTACATATATTCTCCCAAAATTCTGGAAGACAATCCATGAACTTGCTTAAGACTTCCTCATTATCATAGACTCTGCCCAATAACTTCAGATCATTTAAAAAAGAGTTAAAACGATTATAGTAGCTGGGAAGAGATTCACCTTTTTCATGAGTGAAGAGTTCATACTTTCTTATGAGAGAAATCTTTTTGCATTTCTTCACTTCCTCTGTACCTTCGTACAGTACACACAGTGTGGTCCACATTTCTTTAGCAGTTTCAAAGTTAACCAGAGAGTGATAGACCTCATTAGGAAGTGAGAGTGCAATAATTGCTCTTAGCTTAGAGTCGAGAGAAACCAAACGTTTTTCCTCATCAGTATATTTCTTAGGATTTTTGAGGATGTAACGACCAGTAGCACTGGATTTTTCTTCATCAGAATCACTAGAGATTTCTTTTTCCATGGTTTCTTTACCAGGCCTCTGCGTTTCATAGCGAGCCCAAACTCTGGGGATGATAGGTCCCTCTTTGAGAATGGTTGGATATCTAGTATCCACTCCTTCCATGAATAGCATCATGCGGCTCTTCCACAAAGAGAAGTTGTTAGCATTAAACTTAGGAGGTTTGGTTATGGAGCCATTCTCAGAAAAGTTGTTTTGAAAAGAGTTTTCAATTGTAGAAGAAGAAGAGGCAGCCATCGCAGATCAAATTTATGGGATTAAACTTTCTGCTCTGATACCACTTGTTAGTCCCAGATGGCTTAACAAGTATTGTAGAGGGGGGGGGGGGGGGGGGGTTGAATACAATACTCAAAATTTTCACAATTTTAATTCTTTTATTGAAAATCTTTCAACAAGAATTACACATAGAAACTTAAGACTGTTGCGGAAAAGAACAGATAAACTATTCTAACAATCTTACACAAAGTATACTAACAAAACAACTAAGAACACTTAGAACAAAGCTATAAGGTTATCAAGCAATATGAAAATCTTGCACTGAGAGAAATCCAGAAAACGTAATTTGCATGGAGTCTTCATCTTCCTTTTATAGTGAGGATAAGGTACTGAGCATTAAATGCATGGTACTATTATCCTCAAGACACTTGCAACGTACCAATGGTCTTTGGAAAAGTACCAGTGGACTTTTAAAAGGCTGATAAGTCACTATCACCTTTTTCTTGAAACCAGGAATAGAAGTCATGCTGAAAGGACATATTCTAAAAAGATAATAAGACAAAATGTTACTTTTGCCTTGTATCAGATTTTGTCCCGAAATAAATGATCTTCTTTATGAGTATTCAAGACAATATCACCGAAGGAGTTCCACCGATAATATTGTCAAGAATATATAACCATATGTAAAGAAGTACCATTTCCACAAAGTTCCTACCGAGTTTAAGAAGCATATCGGTGGAAGTTGTTCACCGAAAAATGAGAGCTTCTTCGGTGGAGATGAAGGCCACCGAAATTGTGAAGACAATTCGGTGGTGATGATGGCCACCGAAATTGTGAAGACAATTCGGTGGTGATGACTTGTTTGTTTGTTGAGAAGCGTCTTCTATTTTCCACAAGTAGAGAGTCTTCAAGCTTGGTTTCGGTTGATCTTCGACTTCACCGAACATTTGCTATTTTGTACAAGTCATTCAAAGAACCAAACTAAAATATTTTAAGTAGGATTTTTAGGAAAAACATCGGTGAGTCAATTTCAAATCCTTGGTGACCCAACAATTTTACTCCAATAGCTTCTCCAAAATGGAGAAAATAGGAGATAGAATGTAATTTTCTCCAAATTTGGAGATATCCCCAAAAAATGATTACCAAGGGAGAGATTTTTTTTGTCATATCCACCATTGAGAAACATTGAAATGAAATGTTTAGGTGAGATAAATAATATATTATCAAATCTATAGAATATTTAATAATATAATCAATGATTTATCTTCAAAATGGGAAATCTGTTGAATATTGATGTAAATTTTTTTGAATATTTTGGCTTTTGGATCTTTATTTTAGAAAAAAATTAGGGAATTTGTTGGAGATGATTCCAACAAATTCTCTAAAATAGAAAAAAAATGAAGAATTCGTTCTCTATTTTGCTCCAACGGATTTGTTAATTAAAGTGTTTTCTAAAATAAAAAAAATTCAAGAAAATTCTCTAAAACTTGATAGGAGGTAAGAAAATTATTTTTTAATTCATCTCCACTAATAAGAGTAAACTATTATAATTTTACATAAAGTTTTTTTTTTTCAAAAATGCATTAGGATGATAAAACTATGTAATATTTTAATAATATAGTTAATGCTAAAATCTCTGTTGTAGTGAATATATACTTCTTTGGAGATTTCATTTTAGACTCTCTATTTAAAAAAAATTGTGGAAAATATGTTGAAGGTGCTCTAAAAAGTCTCCAACAATGATAGTTTGTGCAACTGACTCCACTTTTTGCTAATAAAAATTTTACGTTTAAGATGTTCTAAGAAACTAATTTGTTACTTACGTGTTACAGTTTAAGAATAATAGTAATTTTTAATGAATTCTCGATACAATACTTATTTATTTTTGAAGTTAAAAATATATTTTGACAGAAATAGGAAAAAGCTTTTTATTTTACAAATTAAAATGACGAAAAAATATAAATTCAAAAATGATATTTAAATGACTAAAATATTTTATAGTCTTCTCATTTCATTTCATTTCAAAATTGATAAAAACAAACCCAACAATGATCAAATGGAATGCTAATGAAATAAGTTTGAAGCACCAAAACAACAACAACGAAAAGAATCAATTCTTTTAGCCGGAACAACCATATATATATTGCAAGTTTGCAACATATATAGAAAGCTAATGTATTCCTTAAACAATAAATTAAAAGACCCTTTAAGCTTCACTTAAGAGTAAACTTAAGCACCAAGGTGTCTATGTCTACTTTATGATGAAGTACAGTAGAAACTATATAAAGCAAAGATGGAATTAAAACACTTAAACTATATAGTCCCAACTTTGTGAGACTATGAAACTCTTGATGTATGCCATAACAACATTAAAGATTACCGATTTAGTCTTGTTGTTGGCATATATGGCTACTCATCACACGCAACAACCCTAATATTCGTTGGTGGGCATGTCGTTATCTTGTGACTCTTCTGCGCCTTCTTCTAGATAACGAGTAGTACTACAGAATTGATCAAAATTGAAGAACTCATTAACATCGAACACATCCTTTGGACCACCAGAAGCATTATTAGTCTGAATAGCAGAAACAGAAACTGAGGTTGATGCCATGTGATTCGCTGGTGGGAAACTTTGAGCATTATGGGAAAGGTTTGAAGATGTGTTGATCATTTGGTACATGACTTTGTTAGAAGATGTATTATTATATATATAGGAATAGGATGGATTTGAACCAACCCATCCAGATTCAGGCATTAAAGATGGGTTGAATGCTGGTTGGCCATGAACTGAAGATGTGCCAAATGGAAGATAACCATGATCATATGAGAAGCTAGGGTTCATCCAGCCATTATTTGGTATTGAAGAGGTGTTGAACAATGGAGATATGATCTTTTGGTTATGATCAGTTGGAGGAAAAGGGGGAAGAATATTATAAAACCCTGCTTTTTGTGGTTGGTTCAATGGTGGTGGTTGATTAAGATTAGGATATATAATGGGATTCGGTTGAAAACCTGCCCCATTATGGATTGTAGTAAGGGGTTGTGAAGAATCAATATTGCCACTGTGATTAAAGGTGGTGGAAAGATTAGATGATTCAAGAATGGGAATAGGAAGGATGGCAACTGAAGTTGGAACATTATTTTTTTGGGAAAGGGATTTCTTCTTCTGGCTTTTGTTCCGAAAGTCTTTAATCTCATTGTCCGTTCGACCTGGCAAAACCCGTGCAATTTCCGCCCATCTATGTATAAAAGCAAAAGTATTATAAGAACATTAATTTGGAGAATTTTGTTATTTTTCTCCTACTTTTTTCATTTTAGAGAATTTGTTGGAGCAAAAAATTAGCCTAGAATCTCAATTTCAAAGAATTTTTTGAAGATGAAAGCATATTCTATTTTTAGAATTTGTAAAGCATTTTAAGATGCATGAATAAATTTTGTAACTATATAAAATCGGTTTTATAGAACACAAAACATTTCTATAATTTATAAAAGACGGGTTTATAGGATTCAAGTTTATAAGACTAAACAATTATATGTCATATATAAATATATTATAATAAGTAATACGATGCTTTTGAAAATCATATATAACAAGATTTTTAGGAAGTTTTTGAAATACAAACTAGCTAGTCTTTTTTTTACATCATTAGAAAAAATATTTTATAAAAATAAGTGTTCTATAAAAATTATAAGAAAATATTAATAAATCACTTTTTAGTATGTGAAAATACGTCACAAGTCAACAAACTAGAAAAAATTATAGTTGTGGCATTACTTGTTGCCACGTGTTTCATGGACAGTGAATACGGTATTATTAGCTTCGTCTTCAGTGAAATATCCATGCTTTAAATTTGGACGCAAGTAATTGAGCCATCTCAATCTGCAACCCTTTCCACATCTTTTCAGCCCTAATTTATCAATATATTAAAAAAGAATAACAAGTAAGTTATAAATATAAATATATCAATATATTATAAATATATCAAAGAAGTTATCCAAATGCATATTAGTTTAGTAATCATTTTGCAAACTAAAAGAAGTTCAGAAATACATGGAATAAAAGAAAACCTTCTTAACCCAATGAAAACATCAAACTTTAAAAATTACATCTCCTAAAGTAATTTATCCACACACATATACATATATACATATAAGATTCAAAGAAAAACCTTAAATAAACGAAAAACTAAGGAATATTCTGGTAGCCCTTTATATGGACGGTGTGCACGTGTGCATACAAATAATTTGTAACATGCATAGGTGCATATGCACAAATGCATAATGTACAAGTGCATAAAAAAAATCAATTTACCTATATGCACAAATGTATACCGTCCATATGAAAGACTACCAGGGTGTTCTTTAGTTTTCCATTTTTTGAGGTTTTCCTTTGAACCTCTCTCTCTCTCTATATATATATATATATATATATAGGGATGGGATCGGGAGAGAACAAGGAAAAATGAAAGAACCGAAGAACTCATCCAAGCCATTAGATTAAGATGATCCAATGGTTATGAATTAAAAGATAGTTATAACCAATTTTTTAATAAAAAAATGTATTTACCCTCTGTTTTTAAATTCAAAATTGGCGAAGTATGACAGAAATTAAAGCGAAACAAATTACACCAAAAAATTCATCATTTTATTATCTTTAATTTGACATCCATTTTGATATATTTTTTCATCCGTTTTTTCATGGTTCTTCGGTTCTTTCTTTTTTCAAGGTTCTCCCTTGATCCTTACCCTATATATATATATATATATATATATATATATATATATATATATATATATATATATATATATATATATATATATATGATCAATGTGATTATTGGTTTAAGGAAAAAAAATATTATTAAATCGTCAAAAGGATAATAAGAGAGATAAACGACTTAAAAAAATCCTTTAATAAAAATACAATAAGATTAAAACACGTGTAAATGAAATAACGTTTGATTATGTTGGTATGGGCCAAAAACCACATGATATGGAGATTGAAACTTGATATCATGCAAAAAAAAATTAAAAGATGTATATACACCGCTTAATTTATAATAAAAATACTAATATTAAACTTTAAATGAGTAATTTACAAAATTCTTCCCACAAGTTGGTGAAAATTACGAATTAGGTCCCTCTAACAAAATAATTAAGTTGGTCATCATTGTGTATGAATCAAGTCTTTCATGTTCTTGCTCTAGTTTTATCTCTGTTAAACCCCATATGCCCCTCGTGTAGAGCAATTTTTGTCTTTTATTTTATTTCCTCTCTTAAACCCTAAATTCACCCCTTTCACTTCACGGTTTCCTTCCGTGTTCACTGATAGTTGGTGCAACTGTGATCACAAAGAAATTAAAAGATTAAGGACATAGTTTACAAGATAAAGAAAGGGAGAAAACAAACGGATTGGGCTTTTCTATATATATTCTTCTTATAAAAAGGAAAACAAACTTCTAAAAAGGAAGGTCATGACTTGGTTGTGAAATTGAAAGGGAGAAGGCTTTCTATTATTGGGGGATTCGATTGGAAGGGATGAAATAGGGAAACCCTTAGGCTTTAAGAGGGAAGAGGGTCTCATATATACACATAAGCCATGAAGAGCAATACATAGCTGGTTTGGGGTTGTTAGCAACCATAGCTAAAACGAGAGGTGGAATTCGGAATGAAGGTTGTTGGGTGCCATTTCAAGATGGAGAAGGTTTGCAACAGCACTCGTAAGATGGATGAATGCTAACACATGGTGTTGGTGTGATTTGAAGATAATCAAAACGACACATGTGGATCCTTTCCGGAAAGAAAGAGGGGACAATGAAGTGGGGGCTTTAATTTAGGGTCTATAAGAGGGAAAAATATATAATGACGAAAATGTCCCTCATGGAAGAGGCGCATGGTGATTTAACAAAGATAAAGTATATGAGTTAAAGCATGAAAGACTTGATAAAGGTTGAGAAGATACGAACATTGGTAAATCTCAAATGTTCCATTTTAAAATGCATATGTGAACCCGTGTTTTCTTTTACTAATGATTCGTATATGAATCATGTATTTATACGTTCTCAACCTTTTTGTATTTCTTATTTAAACACCTATACACACACACACACACACAGAGAGAGAGAGAGAGAGAGAGAGAGACCAGTCAGTTCAGGGATGGATCTCCACTGGAAGTCATCATGATTTGTAACGTAATTAGAAAGTATTTCATCCTCTTCAATTGACCATAACCCTTTCTTCACTTTCTGTTTATTACAACATTTGTGTTCCTGTTCCATCTGCGATTTAATCATATAATAAAAGAAAAATCAATGAACTATATACAAAGTAATAAATAGTAAGCAATTCATCAATCACAAATATTTCAAGTAACTTAACATATGATCGAATGAAACGAGTTCTGAAAACTAGAAAATATTACCTAAACAAACGCTAGAGGATAATGATAGGATATTCGGTTCAAGAGGTTAATAGGTTTGTAATTAAGTATGGGATAAAACGCGAGTTCTTCTTTATATATTGTTATATTTTTTTTCTTTAATTTATGTCTTATTTATTATTTGTCTTATATTTATGGATATATAAGTTTTAATTAATACAAAAATTTATGATCATTGGTCAATAGTCAAATAAAAATCTAAAAATTTCTAAATATTGATTTCATAACAAAAAAAAATATTAATGAAGTTAATTTTGGTATTCTCTCCATGAGGGTGTGGGTTTTATTTGTGTTTGTCATTTTTATCAATTAGGCAAAGAATTGGATACATTGAATTAATGATCATAAATCGTTTGACCATCTTATTATTTAAATTATCACTACAACAAAACAATTTATTTTTTAAATTCTATTTGATTAATATAATTTCGTTAGATCAATTTTGTTCTAACAACTTATTGTTTCATAACTATAGAACGTGTCAAGTTATTCAACTTTGACTTATTAGAACATTTATGTATGATTACACATTTGTTTGTCCTAAAAACTCAGATATCCCATTAACTATTTTATTAGGACAGTTGTGGTTGTCAATACAGTTTTTTTATTTCAAAAACAAGTCCGTATGCTAATATTCATTTAATAAACTTTGACTTTTCTCATTGTAAACGCAATAAATTATGGTCAATAGAAAGTCAAACTATAATTTTTTCTAATATCGTCTTAATGGTCATTTGAATTTGCCTTGATGATTAAAATATAGCAACATTAGTGTGATCTCAAAGACATTTGTATAGGCGCATCTTCAATGGGTTACATTATATTTTACATCAAATTTCAAAAATAGTGTAAATTTCAGTCTTTATAGTAAATTTTTTCCAATGATAACACTATTTTTCACACCAAATTTCAAAAGTAGTGTAAATGATTAGTGTTACACCAAATATAGTGTAATACTATTCATTACACTAAATTTAGTGTGAAAAATAGAAACCCTGTTGAAAATGTGAATAGTTTTTTTTTTTGAAAAGACGTGAATAGTATTATTTACACCAAATTTAATGTTTAGTGTAAGATTTGATGACGCCATTAAAAAATGGTCTTACTACTACTCCTACTCGTACTGTCGTAGTTATGATAAAATACTGAATATTATCCTAAAGGGATTAAGTATAAATAAATCACTGAAAATGCCATTGAACATATCAGATAAAATATAGAGTAAATTACATTTTTTGTCCTTATGGTTGGCTAAAAATTTCGAAGTTCGTCCCAGTTATTTCAAAATTCTGGTTTTCGTCCCTATAGTTTGCAATTCATTTCTATTTTCGTTGCTAAGGTCAAAACACTACTTTTAAATATGAAGAACTAAAATTGAAATTAAATGTAAACCATAGGGATGAAAATAGCGATAAAATTTAAATCATAATGATGAGAGTAAATTACATTCCTGGTCCTGTGGTATGGTGATATTTTGGATATAGACCCTAATTCGCGTTTATTACACTGGGCGCCCCTGTGGTATGCACAAGCGCACGCACGAGGTCCCTGACACTAACGGATCTTGTTAACACAGTTAAGTATGAGGACATTTTTGTCCTTTTACCCTCTCTTTTGTCCTATTCATGGTAAAAGAATAAAAAATAATGTTATTAATGATAATAATATATTATATACATATATTTCACACCCACACTTCCTCACCTTTCTTCTTCCTCACGCACGCACCACCTCCGGCGACCACCTACAGCCACTTCTGTCTCCACCTCTCACCCACACCTGCACCTTTCTTCATTCTCGAAGCTCACTCAAACATCGTCCCTATTGTTTTCTCTCTCTCTTTCTCTCACCACACCTGCACCTTTAACATACACACACATACATGCAACACATATTAATACACATACATACCTGAAACTTTTATTCCCCACCTCTCTAGACTTTCTGTTTGTTGTAACAGTGATGGACCGATAAAGAAGGTGGTGTTGGCTATTGGTAACGGTGAAGCAAGAACGATGGTCCATGTGTTTTACACTCCCACTACATACATACATATATATATATATATATATATATTCACATACATATCTGGTGTTTCAAGGCTTGATCTGTCATCATCATCATCATCATCTATATATCTATATGGGGGATCACTTGCTTGCTTCTTGTTTTAATTAGTTTGTCTTTTAAACTTTTTTATGGGTGCAATTGTATTTGATTGTCTACCGTACGTGTTTTACATCTGTTGTTGTTTTCTTCTCGTTTTGGTTAATCATAAAAAAGAAAAAGAAAATCTAAGCAATAGTTTTTGTTACCTCCTACTTAATTCCTTCATTTTTCAAAAGCAATATCTAAGTGTGTGTGGTGGGATGGGTTTCATGGGGAAGGGGAAGGAAAAAGAGAAATTAAAAGAGAAGATGAGAAGTTGCAGGTGGGTTTCATGGGGAAGGGGAAGGAGGAGAGAGAAAGAAAGAGAACTAAAAAAGAAAGAAGAAAAAATGAGAAATGATTCTCGTAGGGGTGGGGAGTAGGAGGGTAGGGTGGGGTTAGGTGGCAAAAATAATTGATGAGAGAAAAACAAAAAAGAAAAGAAAATACTAAAAAGACTAAATTTCCCTCTAACTTAACAGGGTTAACGGAATCTTTTTTATTCCGTTAGACGAAGAGACCCAGAACGTGCGCTTGTGCATACCACAGGGACGCCCAGTGTAATAAACGCGAATTATGGACTATATCCAAATATCACCAAACCATAGGGAGCGGGAATGTAATTTACTCTAATGATGAATAAGATGATACATTATAAACCATAGGGATGAAAATCGCAATTTCAAAACCATAAGGACGAAAATAAAAAATTTCAACAAATCACAAGGACTAAAAGTGTAATTTACTCTAAAATTTATGTTCTTCTTTCATCTGTGTAAATCCAAACCCTCAGTGATTTGATAATGACCCTCTCTTAGATACTTAGTGAAAATTGTAAGTAAACAATATGTATCAGAGTTTTACTATCGCTGATAAGTACTAAGATCTTCCAGTACCGCTGATAGGAACTCTCGCTCTTTAAGTTAAACATTCAGCGAAACTGTTCACCATAAATGCTCTGAGTCTGTTCAGTCATTATGATGATCGCTGATAAGTTAGTTGTTTACTTATGATCCCTGAAGACAAGTTTCACGTCAACAAAGGTTCTACGCTGAAGTCGAAGATCAAGCTCAAGAACCAGCGACAAGTCTCCTAATGAACTGATGCGGATCAGCGAAGACTCAGATTTGTCCACTCAACGTGAAGTATCAAGTACAAGACTTCAGCTATCGCTGAACTTTATCATCTGCTGAATAGTAAATGATAATCGCTGAATCAACGAAAGCTGATCATGAAGTCCTCCGTACAAAGTACTTTTGTCTTAACCACCCTTGCACGACTCCGTACGAAATGTCAGAAAAGAACCTCCGACTGTCTGAAATCGTACAACCACTCTGATACTACACTGTTCATCCATACGGCTACTAAGGTTGTCAACAAAGGTCAATGACATGCAACCAACCAGCTAATGACACGTGTAAAGTATATACTGACTTGCATTAAATGCATGCAGTATATAAAGAGATGAACTCACTTCATTTTGAAGTAACTTGCTAACTCTGGACAAGTTCATATCTCTTATCTCAAGATAGGTTATTATTAGTAATTTCCTTATCCTTCTTAGTGCAAGAAACCTTAGTGTTCCAACTTGTTTAGATTTAGGTTTATCCTTAATCTTGTCTCCGCAACAAGCTGTAAATTGTTAATGATTTATCAATAAACAATTTAGAAAAGTAAAACCTGTGTGTTTGTATTCAACCCCCCCCCCCCCCCTTCTACAAACTTGTATAGGCCTTCGGGACCAACAAGTGGTATCAGAGCGGGATTTGTTTAATCTCATAAACAAGATCTAATCTAAGATATTTCTCTTCCTTGCTATTATCTGAAAATGGCCAACACAAACACACATTATATAGATAATGGTTCTCTTGCAAAACCCCCTAGATTTTCCAGAGACAACTTCAACTTGTGGAAAAATAGGATGACACTCTTCTTAGAAGGTGTAGACCCTACTATGACTTACTATCTTGAAAACGGACCACACATCCCTGTAACAATTGATCCTTTAGTTCCAGCCACTGCAACTAGAGATGCTATTCCAGAAAGGTTGATTCCAAAGGAAATACACATGTGGACCGATGAAGATAAGAAGAAAGTGGCTATAGATACAAAAGCCAGATCCATACTATCCATGGCCCTTCCTGACGAAGTCTACCATTCCGTCATGAACCTGAAGTCATCAAAAGCCATGTGGGACACAATATGTGTTCAGTATGAAGGAACGTCTGAAGTCCAGGACTCAAGAAAGATCAACCTGGTAAGACAATACGAAAGCTTCATTTCTGGTAAGAATGAAACTCTCTCTAAAGTTCACCAACGTTTTAATTGTTTAATTATAGATCTAAAAACTGTTGGTAAGGAATATTCTAACTTTGAAGTGCTGACAAAGTTTCTAGAATGTTTACCTGAAAGCTGGGACAATTATTCCATGTGTCTCAAGCTGTCAAAGGATCTTAAATCAATGACCCTTTCAACCTTATATGGTACATTGCTGAATCATGAGCAATCTAGCCATCTTAAGAAGAATCTTGTAAAAGATTCCAAAAGCACTCCTGTTGCTTTAATCTCAGAAGAACCTTCTACTCAGCGACCCTCGGTCACTATCACTGAGTTAGAAAGTAACTCTGAAAGGTCATCAGACTCTGATTCTTCAGATGATGATGAATCCTTGGCTCTCCTAACTAAAAAGTTCAGGAGATTCGCCAAGAAGAAAATGTTTAGAAAGAACAAACCTCTTTCCATAACTGACAAGCCTAAATCATCAGCTTTTGTTGATAAGGCTACTGCTACCTGTTTCAACTGCGAAAAGACAGGTCATTTCTCTAATGAGTGCAGGTCAAAGAAAGTCATGAGACCTTCAGCTTTCTCAAAGAAAAACTTTGTTCCAAGGAATAAAGATGACACATACTCAAAGCTGAAGGAGAAGTATACAAAGCTGAAAAGTTTTAAGAAGAAAGGAAAAGGCCTGATGGCTGACTATGATTGGGCTGCTTCTGATGAAGAAGCATCATCATCTGACTCTGAAGATGATGAAGCAAATCAATGTCTCATGGCCAAGATTGAAGAAGAGGAAGAAAGTTCAGACATTCCCTCCACTTCAACATCTGCCATTCAGGTATCACCTTCTTTCTTTACCAATATTGCAAATATTGATGAAGCTGATAGTCTCCGTAAGATCGATCTCTTGACTAGAAGTTTATACGAAGCCATGAACGGCAAAACTGTGGTTGAAAACCAAAATCTTGATCTCGCTGAAAAGCTTAAAAACTGCCACCTTCAAATAGAAAAGCTTTCTAAAATTGAAGATGATTTTAAAGATCAAGTCTATTTAAATCAGCTAGTCAAAATCGAACGAGCAGAAGCTATCGCTGCATTAAAAGCTGAACAAGCTACTGTTGAAGGATGGTGTAATTCTTCAACAAAGATCACTGAGATAATTAAGGCTCAGATTCCTCTGAGTGATAAACGTGGTCTGGGTTATAAATATGATACTCTAAAATCAACCACTGAACGTTCAATGCTTAAATTTGGAACGTTCGTATCCTCAGTCGCTGACACTTCATCATCTCAGTACTCCTCGTCCATTACACCAATCCCCGAGGAAACTCCTACCTCCTCAAAAGGTAATGAGAAAATGGTTTATTCAAAACCTACCTCTGTCTCTAAAGACAAAGGTAAATGAATTGTTATTTATCAAAATCCTCAGAAGGGTACCTTAGTACCAAAGCTGAATGCTTCTAAAGCCTCAGTGACCAACCCCTCTGGATCTAGAAAGCTGATCTCCGGATCTATTCAGCGATCTACTCCTAGACTCAGAGTGGATGTCCTTGGTAAGAAATCTGAAGAACTGAATGTTCGTCCCATTTCTAAAGCAAATAGCTTACTTGGTGCTGGCACTTCTAATTCAAAATTAAAAGCTCAGCATACAAGTGGTCCTAGAACTATTTTTAGTTATAGGAAATGTTATCACTGTGGACTTACCGATCATATTGCTAGTAAGTGCCCCACAGCCACCAAAGCTGAAAAAATAGCTAAGGTGAAGATTGCCCCCAAGACAAAGAGGACCAACACCGATGCAACTCAGGTCAAGGTGACTCCTACCACTGAGGTTAAGAAATTAACCAAAGTGAAGAAAGACAAAGCTGAATCTTCAAATGCTGCGAAGACCGCTGAACCTTCCATTCCAACTACTTTCACTGACAAACGTGTATACATGGTTAAGTGGGTACCTAAGAAAAACTAATCTTCCTTTGTATTGCAGGTTAAGAAGGGTATCTGGTATCTCGATAGCGGATGCTCTAGACACATGACTGGAAAGAAAAACCTGCTCGCTGAATACAAGGAAGAGAAGGGTCCCTTTGTGACTTTCGGTGGAAATGGAAAAGGACACACCCGAGGGTATGGTGTACTTTCAAATGGTACAACCTCCTTCAGAAGAGTCGCATATGTTGAAGGGCTGAAGCATAATCTTCTGAGCATCAGTCAGCTTTGCGACATGGATAACAAAGTGATTTTCACTAAGGAATCCTGCTTTGTCTCTGACAAAAAGGAGAAGATAGCTCTCAGCGGTTATCGTTTGGAAAATGTTTATGTAATAAACATGGACTCAACAACCACTGAGAACTCCTATTTCTTCTCAAAGGCATCTTCTGATGTTAACTGGCTATGGCACAAGAGGCTCTCACATCTAAATTTCAAGACACTGAATACTCTTTCCTCCAAAGAGTTAGTCACTGGTCTACCTCAGCATTCATACGCCAAAGAGTCTTTATGTTCAGCGTGTGAAAAAGGGAAGCAGACCAAGGCAAGCTTCAAGTCAAAGCAAGTCTCCTCAGTGTCATCTCCTCTACAACTACTCCATATGGATTTGTTTGGCCCCGTTAACAAACAATCCATCGCTGGAAAGAAATATACGCTGGTCATAGTTGATGAATTCTCTCGTTACACATGGGTAATGTTTCTCCATTCTAAGAGTGACACCCCGGAAGAACTCATCACCTTTGTTCGGAAGATGGAAACTCTGAACAATATGACTGTTCGCTCAATAAGGAGTGATCATGGAACTGAATTCAAAAACAGTTCTCTTGATTCCTTCCTTGAGAGTAAGGGTATTTCTCACAACTTTTCGTCAGTGAGAACACCGCAACAAAATGGAGTCGCTGAAAGAAGAAATAGAACAATTATTGAAGCTGCACGTTCAATGCTCAGCGATTCTCACCTGCCTACTCAGTTTTGGGCAGAAGCTGTCAACACTGCTTGCTTTACGCAAAACAGGTCGCTGATAGTTAAAAGATTCAAAAAGACAGCCTATGAACTCCTTCATGGGAAAAAGCCTTCAATCAGCTTTCTTCACATCTTTGGATGTCAGTGTTTCATACTGAACAACAGAGATGCCCTTGGAAAGTTTGATCCTAAGGCTGATGATGGAATCTTTCTTGGATACTCCTCAGTCTCCAAAGCCTTCAGAGTCTTCAACCGTAGAAGACAAACTGTAGAAGAAACTATTCACGTCACGTTTGACGAATCCCGTTCAGCGAACTCTAAACCGTCCGCTGATATTGAAGAACTGAATCAATGGATGTTTTCTCATCTTGGTGATTCAGAAGAAGTTCCCACTCCTCATGCTCACACCGTAGAAAATGATGGTCCTCCTATCATTCCAGATATGCAGAATAGTGAAGCTAAAACATCTTGGGTCTCAGCTGTGCCTATAAACACTATACCTGCAGTTGATCCAAATGTCTCAGAAATTTCGTCTATTTCTCAACAATCAGTGAATGAAGTGACAAATGCAAACATTCATCTCTTAGCTGATAATCCAGAAGTAGCTGAAGCCTCATCTTCAGTTTCTCCAGTTCAGACTGAATCAGCGACGTATGCTTCGGCTCAACGATGGACTGTAAATCACCCAATCGATCAAATTCTTGGTGATCCCAACGCTGGTATTCAGACTCGTAGAAGTGCAGGTAATATTGGTTTATTTGTTAACTTTATTTCTCTAACTGAACCAAAGAAAATAGATGATGCCCTCAGTGATCCAAACTGGGTCAGCGCTATGCAAGAAGAGCTGACTGAATTCGAAAGAAACAAAGTTTGGAAACTCGTTCGTAGACCAACTGACAAAACGGTGATAGGCACTAAATGGGTCTATCGAAACAAGTTGGACGAACATGGTACTGTAACTCGCAACAAAGCTCGTCTTGTTGCTCAGGGATACAGACAAGAGGAAGGCATAGATTATGACGAAACTTTTGCTCCAGTAGCAAGACTCGAATCTATTCGTCTTTTCTTAGCATATGCTGTACACAAAAACTTCACTGTACATCAGATGGATGTTAAGTCAGCGTTTCTGAATGGAAAGCTGAATGAAGAAGTGTATGTGGAACAACCTCCAGGATTCTCAGATCCTAAGCGTCCAGGTTATGTTTATAAACTGGACAAGGCACTTTATGGCTTAAAGCAAGCTCCTCGTGCATGGTATGATACTCTCTCTACTTATCTCCATATTGAACAATTTGAGAGAGGTAAGATTGACAAAACTCTATTTTTTAGAAAAGTGAAAGGTCATATCATTTTAGTTCAAATATATGTTGATGACATTATATTTGGTTCTACTAACCCTGAGCTTTGTACTCGTTTCGCTGATAGAATGAAAGATAAGTATAAAATGAGCATGATGGGTGAACTAACATATTTCCTTGGTCTTCAGATTAAGCAAACTGAAAAAGGAACTTTCATTAATCAGGGAAAATATGTTAAAAATATGCTGAAGAAATTCGACTTAACTGAAAGTTCAGCTATGAAAACCCCTATGGCACCTCCGCTGACACTTGATAAGGACACAAAAGGTGTTCCTGTCAATGTCACGCTGTACCGTGGGATGATCGGCTCACTATTGTATCTTACAGCTAGCCGACCCGATATTATGTTTGCAACATGCTTGTGTGCACGATATCAAGCTGAACCTAAGATATCTCATATGAAAGCTGTAAAGAGAATCTTTCGATATCTTAAGGGTACAACGAATCTAGGCCTTTGGTATCCCAAAGACTCAGGATTCGATCTAACCGCCTATTCAGACAGTGATTTTGCAGGTTGCAAAATGGATAGGAAAAGCACCACAGGAGGATGTCAGCTCCTGGGTGGAAAGCTGGTAAGTTGGACAAGTAAGAAGCAAAACTCAGTGTCCACTTCCACAGCTGAAGCTGAATATGTAGCCGCTGGAAGCTGTTGTTCTCAAGTCTTGTGGATGAGAAATCAGCTACTAGACTATGATCTTCAGCTCTCCAAAATTCCAATCTATTGCGACAGCACAAGTGCCATCGCTATAGCAAACAATCCAGTGCTACACTCAAAGACAAAACACATAGAAATCAGATATCATTTTATCAGAGATCATGTGATAAATGGTGATATAGAACTTCATTTTATCCCAACTGATTATCAGTTAGCTGATTTATTTACCAAACCTCTTGATGAGACAAGATTCAACTTTCTCATCAGCGAGCTTGGAATGCTGAACTTTGAAGGGTAAAATCTTCAGCGGTTCACATTAATCAGCGAAAGGATAAAATCAACTCGTATAACCTATTCAATCATCTTCTCTCTGAATAAACTTGGTTAAACTGATATCCAGGTATGTTTTCTCTCTCTGACAAACGCATGAAAATGCAAGATTTCAAAAACAAATGCATCGCTGAATATCTCTTCCTTAACAGCGATATTTTGAAAATTCTTAAAACCTTCACTGATATCTTCTATTCAGTGCTTCATGTTTTTCAAAAGAGTCCCTGAGTTTTTCAAAACCTCAGAGACATCCTAAAAGAATGTGAAAGGACAGTTGTGACGTCATTGCAACGGATAACACCAGGCACGATTTCTTTCTGACACACGTTTGCACGTTTCGCTCAATCTTCCAATCAAATGTAAACACGTGTCCGTGTCATGATGAAAACCTTTTCCCGCTCAAGGTTTTCTCTCTCTAAAACTCCATATATAAACAACTCTTGGTTTATATTTGTCTTTTATGCGAACATTCTTCCTCCGCAAGAAAGAAATTACTGTTGCATTTGTGCTCTCAAATCTTCAAAGAACTGTTCATCATCTTCTTCATCAAAACTTCAAGGTTAATATGTTCTTATTTTTCAAATGCAGATAACTTGTTTCTGATCTTATCTTTGTTTTAAACAAGATCAAACAAAAGAACTTAAAAATAAAATCATTTTCTTTCATGGTTTTATGAACACAACCATTTCATGGCTGTTCTTCAAGTTTTAAATCTAAATCTTAAACTTGTTCTTCATTCGTATCCAGTTTTTCTTTTGAAACTGTAATACAAGAATTTATGGGTTTTACATTTCGTTTCAAAATCATGAAAAACCCTAATCTTCATTAAGACATTTATTTCTGAATGAAATGGACAAAATTCGAACAATCTTAATGGAAATTCTTTCCATACTAAGACAATTCTTATTTGTTAACATCTTTGGTTGAACTGATAATACAGAGAAATGGCATCTTCAAAGATCAATGTCACCGCTGAGTCCATCTCCGCTGACTCTGAGGAAGTGGACATCATCAAAGCCCCTCAGGTTAAGTTCAAGCTGGATCACCTAGATTGGACTAAGGTCAACAACCTCTCTGCGCTTCTCGAGTTTCCTCCTCGAAAGCAAGTCACACATCTGGATGATGCTGTGAATTTCCTGAAACACTGCTGCATTTCAACAGCCCTGACCAGCACTCCTCCCACAAGTTAGCTACTACTATCCAAGTTCTGGTACTCTGCCAGGCACACTCAGCTACCCTCCGCCAAAGATGCATCCAAAACCATCGATTGCATACTCAGCGATACTGAGTATGGTACAATTAAGATAACCCCCGCTATCATACGAAAAGCCCTGAACTTTCCCAATGCCACCAAAGAAAAACCCTTCGTTCCATTCCCTGACCATAAGAAGCAAGCTGACAAAGATGCCATCATTGCTTTTCTCGACACAATGGGTTACATCTGGGACATTGGAAGGGACAAGAAGCCCGAGAAGAAGCTGACACTGATAAAGAAGTCCAAAATGCCCAGCGAGATGAATTTCATCTTCGCTCACCTGATCAGCTGCATGACAGCGAAGTCCGGCTCTTCTGATCAAGCCGCACAACCTACGCAAGCTATGGGATACGCACTGCTGAAAGGTCTAAACATTGACTGGGCCTCTATTATATATGATGACCTAGTACAACGCGTGGATTCTGCCGCTGATCGACCAGCATGGGTTCCTTACCCAAGATTCATCAGCGCCATCTTCCAATATGGCCTGAAGGACAGCTATCCTGAAGAGGGTGACCTGAAACTTTCTCAGGTTGGCCCTAAGGTGCTCGATTTCAAACCTGTCGCCAACGAGGTACGTCTCTCTACTCTTCTCACTCTTCTAAATTCTCCGCTTTCTGTGGCTCCTTCAGCGACAATACCCATCGCTGATACCAAGGCCACAAAACCCTCTCCTTCTAAGAAAAGGAAACTCTCTACTACCCCTCTTGATTCTAAAAGGATCAAGAAAACCAAGGAGCAACCCCAGCAATTCCATGCTGAAGACTCCTCAGCTCATTCTGACGAGCTGAAGGAAAGTTCCGTGATACGCTCTGCCACACCCGTTCAAGCCATCCCTCCAATCCAGACTTCAGCGTCTCCAAACGCTGAGGTTAGAAACTTGGAATCTACCCAACCTTCTTCAGTCTCTCAAAAGACTGATGAAGTAGTTCTCAGCGAATCCAACGCTGAACTCGCAACCCGAACCCCATTCTTATCCTTCACTCCTCCCTCCACTTCTTTGGACACTCCTCCAGCTAACACTGGAGATGCCATCATTCCAGAAGCCACCGCTGACGATTCTCAACGAATGATGAAGACAGGACCTGCGGAGATCACCATACATCACCGTACTTTCGAAGAGGATATGGAACATTACTCAGGAATCCGCAACTTTGACGATTTCGTCAATCCTCCTGCAGGTACAAATCAACCCATATACACTGTAACTAAACCTGAAACTTCTGAGCTTTCCTTTGTTCACAAGTACTTATGTGTTACAGGTCCTAATTTGGGAGACATCAACGAGTCTCTGAAGTCCGTGGAAACTAAGCTGACTGATCTCACCACCACACTCTCCAACAACTCTACATCTGTAACAAACGCTGGAGAGAATCTGACGAAGCTAACTACGGTGGTGGAGAAGAAGGCTTCCACAGATGACATCAAGGGCCTTGATAAGACGCTCAGCGATTTTTCCAAGGTGCTCTCTGACATCTACACTGACTACACCAGCCTCCAAAACTCAGTTTCGACCGTGTCCAGCGAAGTAACAACGCTGAAGACATCGGTTGGAAAACTCGAGGGTGATATGTCAGCGGTCAAGACCGACTTGGGCTCTGTAAAGACCGACGTTGGTTCTATGAAGACGATGATCGAGACTCTGGTCAACAAGGCAAATAATCCAGCTCCTGCTCCTGCCCCTATTTTGGAATCTTTCACAGCGGCGGATCGCACAGAGCTGAAGAAAATCACGCCTGCTATTTCTGGCCTAGAAGACAGAATAGCAAAGCTTGAAGGTTGTGTGAAAATCTCTGGCCCAGAAGACAGAGATAACACCAATGCTGAGTCTACTCATTCCTCCCCCAATCATGTGAAAGAGGGGGAGAAGAGCGCTGAACATTCCGGTGAGAAGAGCGCTGAAGATCTAAACAAAAGCGCTGAAGATCTGAACAAGAGCGCTGAAGACCTTTCCCATGATGAATCTATCAGGGGAGAGAGGAATGAAGATCCGATCGCTGAAAAACCTCAGGGAGATAAAAACCCTAAGGGAACCGAGAAGCTCGCCTCTGTATCTGAGGGGGAGCAACTCGAAGAAGATGCTGAGGAATCCGAAGCAGAAGAAGATGAAGACATCGACATCCCTGAAGATGAACCATCCTCCTCTCCAAGGAAGGATGATAATGAGGATGATGAAGATGACGATGATTTCTTTGTTGTCAAACCTGCTCCTCGAACCAAAGCTCTTAAAGGTATTTCAATAAAAGAACCTTCAGGGGAGAAGACAAAGACAAAGCCCTCAGCCTCTGGCGCTGAGAAAGGCAAAGGCAAAGGCCTCGCTGAAGATGAAAATCTGGCGATCTTGCTTGAAAAGCCGGTTTGTCAGGTACACTAAACTTTACTTATATTCCTTCCCTGAACATCTCTATACACAATCAGTTCTCTACTCCACAACCTCTCTACACATCCACATTCTTTTTCTATCTTTTCTACCCAAGTTCTTCTACCCAATTCTTATTTGTAAGATCGCTGCGTTTCAGCTAGTCCTCTCCCCTGTTTGAGGATGTCGCTGAAGGTTCTACTACTGCGACTTCACAAATAAAGCCAGCTGCTGCTGATGAAATAATCCCAGTCTTAGATTTGATCTCTGAGACTAATGAACCAGAAGAACAACCTCTCTCGCACAGAAACAGACCTTCCTCAGCTCCTCAAAAGCTGAGTAAAGAGGATCAAAAGAGAAAAGAGGAAATAATAAAGCGATTCGAGGATCAGCGAATCATTCTAAGGCGTGATCAACTGCCTTCAGTTCCTCCTAAGTTCAAAATTTCAAAAGCTGAATACAAGGAACACCTCAGAGCTGAACGCCTCATTGCTGAAAGAAAGGAAGCTGAAGAGAAAGACAGAGAATACGCCATCAAGCTTACTCAAGAATCTGTCAAAGACCCCAAGCTGAAACGTGTTCCCATTCAAATCCAACGAAAGCTTTGGGAAGAAGCCCAGAAGATCGTGGAAAAGAAAACTGAAGTTTCTCAGACCACCCTGATCTGGTGTAAAGAGAAAATCCACTTCAGATATCGTCCAACGAAGATCAACAAGGTATTCATCTCTGGAAGAACATCTATCGGAGTACCTATTGTTGACATCAAACTTTTCAGAGAAGATGGCCAATCTGAAGCCTTTCGCGCTGACACTGTAAAAAGGTATGGTCTATCTGAATGGTTGGAGATGAGCTTAGCTATCCAATCGTCACAATCTAAGTACAAGGATCATTTCGAAAAGCTGATAAACAGACAGATCGACTTGATATCTTCTTGTGTGGACATTCCTCCTCTTCCTGATCTTAAGCCGAAAAGAAAAAGGGCCTCTCCAAAGAAGAAACGTCAAGATTCAAACTCAGGTCCTGTCATACGAAATGAAACTGGAATTGGTTTCTCTCGCGCTGAAGTGCTTGGTCCTGACCCTGATCTATCTGCCCTTGACATTTCTTTGCCACCATGTGAACTTTTCGTCCCTGGTAAAGTCATCAGTAATCCTTATGGAATATTCTTTCTCGACTACGACGGACGTAAATGTTTTCAACGGATCGCTGAGCTTCCAATCACTCCAATCGAACAGCTCAGAGATCTCATCTACTGGTGTGACTTCAGAAAAGACATTCAGACACGACACCTAAAACCCTTGATCTTTAAAGAAGCGCTGAACAAAAGAAAACAAGGCGTAACGGTTCCTGACTGGATGATCCCCACTGAAAAGACGACCCTTGATGAACTTCTCATTAAGGAAGAACCTTTTGAAAACTGATATAATCTCCTTTTTGTCTATTGTATCAGTTATCCTTCTGTACTTGTAAATTATTTCGCTTGTACTTATAATCTTTCTGTTCTTCATTGTAACCTGATTCAATATTTTAAAGAAAGATTTCAGCGAACGTACTTTACTCCATCAGTACTGAAAAGATCCCAGAAAACAGTAAAAGGGACAAATATTTTATGAGTTCTTTTTATCCTTATGTTTTCATTAAATAGCAATTTTCTTTGTTGCTATGTCATAATCAAATAGGGGGAGATTGTTGATCCAAACCCTCAGTGATTTGATAATGACCCTCTCTTAGATACTTAGTGAAAATTGTAAGTAAACAATATGTATCAGAGTTTTACTATCGTTGATAAGTACTAAGATCTTCCAGTACCGCTGATAGGAACTCTTGCTCTTTAAGTTAAACATTCAGCGAAACTGTTCACCATAAATGCTCTGAGTCTGTTCAGTCATTATGATGATCGCTGATAAGTTAGTTGTTTACTTATGATCCCTGAAGACAAGTTTCACGTCAACAAAGGTTCTACGCTGAAGTCGAAGATCAAGCTCAAGAACCAGCGACAAGTCTCCTAATGAACTGATGCGGATCAGCGAAGACTCAGATTTGTCCACTCAACGTGAAGTATCAAGTACAAGACTTCAGCTATCGCTGAACTTTATCATCTGCTGAATAGTAAATGATAATCGTTGAATCAACGAAAGCTGATCATGAAGTCCTCCGTACAAAGTACTTTTGTCTTAACCACCCTTGCACGACTCCGTACGAAATGTCAGAAAAGAACCTCCGACTGTCTGAAATCGTACAACCACTCTGATACTACAATGTTCATCCATACGGCTACTAAGGTTGTCAACAAAGGTCAATGACATGCAACCAACCAGCTGATGACACGTGTAAAGTATATACTGACTTGCATTAAATGCATGCAGTATATAAAGAGATGAACTCACTTCATTTTGAAGTAACTTGCTAACTCTGGACAAGTTCATATCTCTTATCTCAAGATAGGTTATTATTAGTAATTTCCTTATCCTTCTTAGTGCAAGAAACCTTAGTGTTCCAACTTGTTTAGATTTAGGTTTATCGTTAATCTTGTCTCCGCAACAAGCTGTAAATTGTTAATGATTTATCAATAAACAATTTAGAAAAGTAAAATCTGTGTGTTTGTATTCAACCCCCCCTTCTACAAACTTGTATAGGCCTTCGGGACCAACAATCTGTTTAGTACCTTAAAATAGAACCTCCAAAGTATCCCTCGGGTCTCTTTTGCAGATTCACGACTTACAACATAATGGAATATATCATAGGGTATAAGATATATTGAGCTTTGTCATCTATGACAACTTGACTATTTTCATCATTTATCCAATTCTTTGGATTTTTAGGAATGCAAGTGTATGGAACAACATGAGAAACAGGAGCACCATGAATACGATTGGTTGGATTGACTTGACTATGTTGGAATGATTTGAAGACACTTTTATCAATTCCTCCTAGAAACATAGCCATCATGCATTTCCATATAGAGAATTCTTCTTTAACCAAGGTTAAAGTTTGTTCATTAAACAAGTGTTGTAGCTATATGAAGCCATTACGGATCTTTATAGATTACTCAAACCTCTTTGATACCAATTGTTAGGTCCGACTAACTATTGTAACAAAAATATATGTATAGAGGGGTGGATACACTTTTCTTTGGAAGATTGAAAACATGGTATTATTAATAATCTTCGAGGGTATATATTACACACTGTTTGTGAAAGTAATTTTAACAACCATTATTTTCGATAAGTAAAAGTCACCCCCTGCGTTCTTGTGGTTTCTAAGTTTTGGTTTTGCGTTAGGAATTTATTGATTTTAGTCCCTAAGAGAATCGAGGGTATTTCATGTGGAAAAGTCGAGTTTCGGGGCTCAGTACAGGCCCGACGACAATGCCAAACGACTATGACAATGTTAATGTCGCGTGTCAAAACCGCAGAAGGGAGAGCATCTTCGGTACACTGCCTGCAACAATTCCATGCAACACTGACACTGTCATTGTCGCATGGCATTGTCGCCGACGGTACCAGAGCAGTATTAAGTGCGTTTTTCAGCTTTATCCTCATTCCTCACTTCTCATACTTCACCATTTCTCTCCCAAATCATTTCTCCTTCACCTAGTTCGAACCCTAACTCATTTTAGGGTTTTTCTCTTGGAAATCAAAGTGTTTCTTCTTCAACAAATCCAATGGTTAAACCTCAAGGGCTAGATCAAGTGTTCATCTTTATTTCTTGAGATTTCTAGTTTTTTTGGGGTTTTACTCAAAACCTAAGTGGTAAGCTCATCCTTATATTTTCAAAATCTTTATATAAGTTATAAGTGCTCCATTTATGACTTCCAAGTGTTTCTATTCCACAAATTTCATGTGAGAAAAGTCGAGTTTTGGGGCTCGGTACAGCCCCAACGACAATGCCAAACGACTATGACAATGTTAATGTCTCCTGTCAAAACCACAGAAGGGAGAGCATCTTCGATACACTGCCTACAACAATGCCATGCAACACTGGCACTGTCATTGTCGCATGGCATAGTCGCCGACGGTACCAGAGCAGTATTAAGTGCAATTTTCAGCTTTATCCTCATTCCTCACTTCTCATGCTTCATCCTTTCTCTCCCAAATCATTTCCCCTTCACCTAGTTCGAACCCTAACTCATTTTAGGGTTTTTCTCTTGGAAATCAAAGTGTTTCTTCTTCAACAAATCCAGTAGTTTAAACCTCAAGGGCTAGATCAAGTGTTCATCTTTATTTCTTGAGATTTCTAGTTTTTTTGGGGTTTTACTCAAAACCTAAGTAGTAAGCTCATCCTTATATTTTCTAAATCTTTATCTAAGTTATAAGTGCTCCATTTATGACTTCCAAGTGTTTCTATTCCACAAATTTCTTTTTGGTTGATTTTGGGATAAGTTAGGTCAAAATTAGGGTTTTGGTCAAAATGGAGGTTTTGATAAGAGGTGTTTGGAGAATGATTCTAAGCACATGAGTTTGTTTGTTTATGTTTGTGTTGGTTCCTGTTTTGCTTAAACAATGATGATTATCCTTTCAGTTAGTTCAGATTGTATGGTGCGGAAGCGTATTTAAGAACTGAAAGATAATGTAAAGGTAGAAGAACACACAATATCAAATAAACAGTATGTAAGAATAGATGAATATCTCCAAGATTACTGTATTTGATATATATTAAGAACACCAAGAACATAACAAGAAAGAACTGTTGGTGTGTGTGTTTGTGCGTAGCTCTTATTATCTGATTCTTGTTAATGGAAGAACTCAACATGAGTCTTCCTTTTATACTACTACAAAGGAGACATACTTTAGACAATATGGACTTATGCTACAGTAGACAAGATCGTATGAACAGTAGTAGGTACTGCATGCATTAAATACGCATGTTCCAACTTGGACAGAGCCCTATCAGAGTTTGACACGTGTTGTTGTTGTCAGGGCATGCCTTAAGCAAGTGGATGAACGGATCCTGGAACAGTAGAAAGATATTTGTAAATCTTCTAAGTCTTCAGTATAAACCGCAAAGGCTCTGTCAAGGGTGACAGAGGTTCTGCAGCTCGATCCTCTGTGAGCAGTCTTCTGCTGATTCTTGCCTTCGGTATTCTTGGGTTCTTCTGCAGAGCCTCTGTGGGTTACTTCTGTACCTAGACTATTTTCACTACTTTCACAAACAGAAAGATTGGAGCTAACAATCTCCCCCTAAGTAGTGAAAATTAAAAAATTTGAAAGTGCAAGGATTTTTAAGCACAAGAACAATTTTCTTTTTACATTAGATTATGCCAGAGGCATTTACATTTGATTGTATTGAAAAGAAAATATTACAGAGGATTTGTTTGACTGACCCAGACGTTGGCATCCTTGAAGTCATTAAAACTTCTGCGGTCGAGTCCTTCTTGTATGAGCTCATGATAGAAGTTGATGCAGAGAGTTCGGAAGTTGATTGTTGCATCGATAACCTCTATCAGTCTGTCGGCAAGACTTTGATCCATGAGCTCTGTTCCTCTGTGCTCCACTAGGATCGCTCTAAACTCTGTCAAAGTACTTGTTGCGTACTTCTGACAGTCCATCTCTACGAACAACTTTGATTTACCAGAAGGATCTAGAAATACAAACCCGACCCTTGGATTTGTGATGATTGAGTTGGGTGTAGCAGAGGGAGGGCAGTAGTCTTCTGGTGGTTGAACAACCAAGTTCTTCACTCCAAGGTCTCTAGCTAGTTGGAAATCAACCATGCTATATAGCAGAAGCTTCTCGCGTATGGCCTTTCTGATCACTCTGTAGGCTCTGCGAACTTCGTCGGTCGTGAAATTCTCTTTCGTCCATTTCAGAAGATCAGGTAGATCATAAGGATTGAGATTCCTAAGATCTGCATCTGCAAATTGGTTCTCTGATCTGTCCTCTCTTTTGACATTGTAGATGTTGTAAGAGAGTTTAGGCCACGTTCTGGTTCTAGAGAACTTACAATATAGGACGTTGACGATCTTGGATGTTGAGAAGACTTCGTATTTAGGCTTGGGTTTTGTTCTGGTGAAGAGGTTTTCGAGGTCAGCACGGAAATCAGGGTCTTGAATGGTTGGTTCGGATTGATCCATTATGCCCATTTTGCTGTATAAGTACCTATACACCACCTCTTCCATTTGTGGTGGTGGTGGTTGAGGTAAGGTTCTACGCAGAGCATCTAATTGGTTCTTGACTTCTGCCACTCGATCCTCTGTTGGTTTACCCTTTGGATTCAGAACATGTTTGTTTGACAGAGGAGCAACACCAAAAGGCCAGTCTTCTTCTTCTGGCTTTGGTGTCACGAAAGCATCGAAAGAGCTTTTCATCAGTTTCTCTGTTGGAGGTTGATGCTTGTGCTTTTTCTTTTTCGGTTCTTCTGTCGTAATCCCTTTGCCCTTATCTTTTGCCTTCGTCTGATCTGCTTGTAGAGATGGGGTTGCCTCTGTAGGATTTGACGCTTGAGTTTCAGAGGGCTTTGTTGTTGCTGCTTCTTCTGTTGGTTTGGGGATTTCCTCTGTAGGTTTTGATACTTGAGTTTCAGAGGGCTTGATTACGGTTGCTTCTGTTGGAGAGGCTTCTGGTGACTTGCTCAGATATTTCCTCTGTTTTTGAGCAATTGTTTTGGTTCTTGGTATTTTGGGTGTTGGAGAAGGAAGTTCATCTTCGGAGGATGTTAGGAGTTGCAGTTCTTCTCTGGTTTGGACATCTTCTCCAAATACAGAAGGAAATTCCACAGAGGTGGGTATTGCCTTTGTAGTCTTCTGTTGTTGAGCTTGGGTTGTTTCAGGTATTTGGGTTGTGGCATGGGTTTCTTTAGAAGTCATTTCCATAGAGGTGGTTCTTGCCTCTGTGGACTGTTGTTGTTGTGTTCCTTGTTGGGTTTGGGTTGGGGGTGCTTGGTTGATGGGTTCTGCGGGAATTGGTGGAGCTGGTAGACCTCTTTCTGTCACTTTCTGTCACTTTCTCCATTGGTTTCTCCCCCTCAGGATGATCTGATGGACCATGATGGTCATCATCAGAGTCATCCTGACCCTTATCAGTCGTACCTTCTGCTCTACATGAAGCTTCAGGTTTATTTGGTGGAACAGCCCCTGCAGCAATCATCTTTGCGCATAAGTCATCACAGAGGCCGAGCAGTGTTTCAACCTCTGCTTCTGTGTTGAAGCGCAATTTGCCTACGCTCTTCTGGAAGTCTTTGACATAATTTGCGTTGGCAGCAGTGAAGGCGGCGATAACCTCTGTGACTTGATTTATAACCCCTTGCCCAAGCTCCGTCAGCTGAGCTCTGGTCATGTAGTCCGAAGGCTACATGGCCTGAGTGTTTCTGATTGTTTGCTCTTGGACCTCTTCTAAGGCCTTATTTAGGTCTTCAGGTGTAAGGCCCTTAGATTTGGAGGATTGCTCTTTCAGCTGTTGAAGAAAGTGCTTGACAGACTCTTTGAATGTAGAGGTTGCGGCTTTTCCAAATTCAGTTGCTGCAGAGGTGGCAGTGGTAGTAGCAGTGTTTGTTACAGTGGACTTCATCTGGGCTACGGCATTTTGTACCTCTGTGGACAGATTGTCCATTTTGGTATTCAGATTTGAGATGACCGTTGAAGTTGTAGCTGCAAAAGAATTGAAAGAGCTTTGCAACTCTTTCAGTGTTTGGCCCACAGAGGTGACAAGGGTTTGGAACTCATCCCTTGAGACATGTGAACTAGTTGTAACCTCTGGGTGAACAGATCTATCACCAGAGTGTGTCTTTGTTCCTGAGACGCCTTCTTTCGCTCCTATTTTTACGTTGAGAGCGGAAGGACTTCCTTCTAATCCTCGAGAAGAAACTTTTTGAGTTTCAGTCTCTATAGAAGTTCTGTCAAGGATATTGTCTTGATCCACTCCAGAGGTGGGTACAAGAATATCCTTCAGTTGACTTGGGGATTTGTCTAGAATCCCTTCGTCTGTGTGCATTCTAATCTCCTCTGAAGAGATGTTTGGACCTAGGTGTGTGCGTGTGGCAGAGGAAACAAATTCCTCTGCAAGGATTTCTGTTGTGATCTAGGGCAATAGATCACTTACTAAGGGCAAATCCTTTAGAGAGGATTCCCCTGGAATGGTTTCCCCGGTTATTAATGGTACAGAGGATGAAAGAATTTCCTTTGTCCGGATGGGTTGGGTTGGGGTCGAGCTGTGCGGCTCCTTTTCAATATTACCTTCTGTTGCTAGACCAGCGGTAATAGAAGTGTGGGTTGCACTAGGAGTTGGTTTTGGTTGTGTGCCTCTATTAATCCAGACATCTTTTCTTGCTTCTGCTTCTGTGAAGCATCCAACCACTTGTTCTCCATCTATGGTCTCAACCTCTGTTGCTACCCTATGGCTTGATGCTTCTTCCCTAACTTCTGTAGTGGCTTCTGCATCAGTGCGTAAAGACTCGAATATTGGATGTGAGCCAATTAGTCGCATGACATGTGGATGGTAAAGACATTTTCTTATTTGGTCTGCTTCCTCTTCATCAGAATCCACTTCTGAGACTTCTACCCTAGTCTCTCCTTCTTCTGTTACCTCTTCTTCCCTTGGACCTAGGGAGTCGTACATAGGATGAGTACCAAAAAGTTGTTGTTCATGTGGGTGCATAACCTGTGTACCGTCAGAGGCAGAGATTACTTGCTCTGGGCTTCTTCTGTGCACATCATAGCCAGGGTGAAGGAAAGGGTTCTGCAGTATCTCTGGGGTCTCAGCCGGATTATCCCTTGGAGTTTGATCATCATCATCAAGACCAGAATCAACTCCAGAGATTGTGAAATCTGGATCTTCTGTGGCTTCTGTGGTTTCACGTGACAGAGCTTCTGCAGTCCATCCTGCTGTGTCAAGGGTGTTGGCAAATTCAGGGCGTTGGAGGAAGTCAGAGAAATCCCCATGATGCGCATAATTGAGGGGATTAGGGGATTGTAGAGTGGATTCTTGTGCTACTTCTCCTACCACCTCTTCTACCACTGTATCTTCTGCAATTGTTTGCATAGGAGACAGAGGTTTCCCAGTTTTCTTCTTGCTCTTTCTCCTCTTGGGTTTAGGTGCCCCTTCCTCTGAGGCTTTGGATTTTCTCTTCTTCTTTTCCTTTGGGGAAGAGGGAGGAGCAGAAGATCCAACTTCTGTGGCATGAGGAGGAGAGGGTTGAGCTTCTGCGACACTTCTAGAGGTGCCCTCTGTGGTTTTCCTCTTATGAGTTTTCTTTTGAGGAGTAGAGGCAGAGGGTTTTTGTTTCTTTGAGGCAGGGTAGATAGATTTTCTCTGAGCACGGAATCTGGCTTGATTTTCTTCATGCTTCTGAAAAGCAGCTGCCCATTCTTCATCTGTCAACCTATCTAATACTTCTGTACCTATGGGGGCTCCTAGACGCGGGGGTGTCATAGGACTTGGTTCTGGAGTCCTATGATCGCGTATGTATTCTAATTCTAGTTCTTCGTCCCTTACATATCCCAGAAGTTTCTTTGGCAGAGGTATGCAGTGTGGGTATCCATCAGCATGTTCTGTTGGGGAGTTTTTGTTCATAGCATACATCTTGGTTGTTGGCCCCTCCATTGGCCATTTTTCGAGCAAGAGTAGAGGCTCTAGCAGAACACCTAGAATTCTTTGAAACTACAGAGGAGGTAGAGCTCCTGTTGTCTGTGACCTTTTCTGCTGGAAGGTGATCTTTCTGTCGATGGTGTTAACCATTTCTTGCATCATGAGAGTGGCGAAGTCCAGAGGTAGGTCGTAGTAGACTCCGTACATGATGGATAGTATTTGGTGTGAGGATTGATCTGGACTCCCCACTTTTCCTGTTAGGCACCTGTTGAGTATTAAAAAGAGTAAATTCCACAGAGGTGGTAATCTGCCTCTGCGGAAATCGTTTCTCTTTCTCAGGGTTGTGTTGTACCCCAACATTTCGACAAACTTGCAGAGTTCTTCATCTGTGGGTTCCTCTGCGAATCTCTTTAAGCCTAGAAGACCTCTGGTAGGTAGACTGAACTCAAGAGAGAACATAGTTCTATTGAACTTGAGTTCAAGATGTTCAGATTTATCAGGTTTGGAGATGTACCCTTTGATCTGTCTATCCTTTTGGTCAAATCTGCAGCTTTGCCATAATTGATTTATGTACCTGGCAGGGATTTTATCAACGGCTTTGGTAAGGAGAGGGTAGAGTACGTGATGTTTCAAAATATGGAGAAGAATGGCATGTGCTTCTCCAAAAGCTGTTTTGGATGGAATAACGTAGTGGTTATTGGGTTTTAAAGGTAGAACATTTGCAAAATGTTCATGTTCTAAGAAGTTTTGGAGGTGGGTTGTCGGAGCAAAGTCTGCTTCATCGCCGGAGTTATCTTGCTCCAGGTTTCTGGCGATTTCAGGGTTTTCTGAATGTTCAGAGTGTTTAGGGGAGTTCGCACGTGAGTGTGCAGTGGAGATAGCTTGAGAAGAGGAGGCCATTTCTTGTATGAAGATAAGAATTTTGTAGGTTTTTGCAATGGTTCGCCGGAGAAGAAAGTAAGTTCGTAAAGGTTTATAAGGAGAGGTAACTTGGGTTTTATAGTGAGAGGTAACGGTAGAATCTGAAGAGGTAAATATATGGAAGTGTATAATATTTGGGGTCCGCACTTGAGTGTAAACGGCTGGTTCAACTTTCCATACGAACGTGTGCCATGTACGTCCAATGAAAATGAGACACGTCAGCAGTGTCAGTGTATGACAGGACGTCGTGCGCGGCCCGTTAATGCTAGGCGCGTGGGCTTATCAACTTGCAGAATATTCTTACTCGCAGAATTTTACCGTTACTGTTACAGAATTTCCTAAGTTTAGAAAATTTACAGAAGCTCTGTAGAGTTAGGAGCTCTGTGTTTTTGTAACTTTCCTTTTATATCCTCTGTTGCTTGTACCTTTACCAAAATATTTTGAAAAGCATTGGAGAGGATCGATAAATTTTTAGTGCAGAAGTTTCATTTACAGAGGTTTTGAAGCTCTGTCAGAGCCAGCAGAAGCTCTATGAGTGGAAATTTCTTATAACTGAAAATTTATGAAACTTTTTTATCATCCAAGTTTTTAATTGTTTTAAGAATTGTTTTTAGGACATATTTTGAAGTTGGTGTCCTAGAAAACTGTTTTGGATAAGGTTCTGTGCGAGTAACTCTTATTTTTGCCTAGGTTAATCAACAGAGGTTCTTGTGTTGGAAAGAGCTCTGTGACTAACCTTTTTGTGACTTTTGGCGTGCAAATGTTCAAGAGATCTCTGTAGAGGACATTCAAATAGATTGATAGAGTTACTATTTTAAATTTATGATCATAGAGGTTTTCCCTAGCAGAGCCTCTATTGAGCTCAGCAGAGGCTCTATGACCTTAAATTTCTAATAACGAAAAACTCATTAATCTTTTTGAATATTTGAAGTTTGGAATGTCTTTAGCAGTGTTTCTAGGGCATATTTGGAAATTTGTGTCCTATAAAATTGTTTTCGAAAATGATTTTGTACGAGTAAACTTCAAATATCTTGATTGGTTAGCACAAGTTTTGTGGTGTATGGAACTTTTTGAATTGAGACCTTCTGTATGACATTCAAGATGATCGATCGAGTTCTTATATGTAATTTGTAGTAATAGAGGATCTGACTTACAGAAGCTCTGTTGAGCTCAGTAGAGGCTCTGGAACCTTAAATTTCTCATAAAGGGAGACTCATCAATCGTTTTGATTATTTTCTTTTTGGAATGTCATAAGTAATGTTTCTAGGACATATTTGTAAATTTGTGTCCTAGAAAATTATTTTCTTGAAGGATTTGTACGAGATACTCACTTTTTGACTTTCCTTTGTTCGGCGAAATTCTTGACCTCTGTTGATTGTGGTTGATCACAATTCTTCTTTAGCTCCCCCTTGAATGATCAACCTCTGTAGATCATTTCAAGGTCTCCTTCTGCTCCCCCTTGACCTATGCTTGGATCAAATAAGATAAGTTGTGCATAGAACATAGGTCAAGTTCATCAGAGGTTTTGTGGAGGCCGTCAGAGGTTCTGAGCAGACCCACAGAAGCTTTGTGAATTAAAGAACTTTTGATGTTTTGAGAATTTACATACATAAAATAAAATAAAATAAATAAAACAACAGAAACATGTATATACATATTTACAGAAGATTTAGTTATACTTACAGAGGTTTCAACTCATGTTTATCATTCCCAACTTACCCACCAAGAAAAGGAATCTTTTTTCATCTAGTGCCTTGGTGAATAAGTCTGCAAGCTGGTATTCTGTAGATACGAAATGCATTTCGACTGTGCCATACTCAACATGATGTTTTAAGAAGTGGTACCGGATGTCGATATGCTTTGTTTTTTAATGTTGTACTGGATTGGCAGAGATTGCTATGGCGCTCTTTGAATCACAGAAGATGGGAATCTTGAATAGGATATGGCCATAGTCTTTTAGCTGAGTTTTCATCCACAGAACTTGGGAACAACAGCTAGCAGCAGCAACGTATTCAGCTTCTGCTGTAGATGTGGATACACAGTTCTGCTTCTTAGAGGTCCAGCTGACTAGTTTACCACCTAGGAATTGACAACTCCCAGAGGTACTCTTTATGTCGAGCTTGCAACCTCCATAATCTGAATCTGTGTAAGCTTTAAGACCAAAACCAGAGTTCTGTGGATACCAGAGGCCAAGATTTTTGGTCCCTTTTAGGTATCTGAAGATCCTCTTTACATCATTATAATGTGATTCCTTTGGGTTAGCTTGATATCTTGCATAGAGGCATGTGGCATGCATTATGCCAGGTCTACTTGCAGTTAAGTATAACAGAGACCCAATCATACATCTGTAAAGCTTGCACTCTACAGATTTATCATTTGGATCCGAGTATAACTTATTTCCAGTGGCCATTGGGGTCTTCATTACAGAGGCATCAGAGAGACTGAATTTTGTAAGCATGTCAGAGACATATTTTGCTTGATTTATGAAAATTCCCTCTGATGATTGTTTTACTTGGAGTCCGAGGAAGAAAGTTAATTCTCCCATCATACTCATTTCAAACTCACTCTGCATGAGTTTTTCGAAATCTTTACACTCTTGTGTACTTGTAGACCCAAAAATTATGTCATCCACATATATTTGTACAAGCATAATTTCTTCATTTTTCCGTTTATAAAATAAAGTAGTATCCGTCGTACCTCTGTCGTAACCATTATCGAGAAGAAAGGTAGAAAGTCTTTCGTACCATGCTCTTGGAGCCTGTTTCAGTCCATACAGAGCTTTGTCGAGGTAGTACACATATTTTGGGTACTTAGAGCTTTCAAACCCTGGTGGCTGTTGGACGTATACTTCTTCTTGGATTTCGCCATTTAGAAAAGCAGATTTCACGTCCATTTGAAAAACCTTAAACCCTCTGTGGGCTGCGAAGGCTAAGAAGATTCTTATGGCTTCGAGCCGTACGACAGGGGCAAAAGTTTCATCGTAATCTTTGCCTTCTTCTTGGCGATATCCTTTGGCCACCAATCTTGCTTTGTTTCTTATGACCACTCCATCTTCATCCTTCTTATTTCTGAAGACCCATTTAGTCCCTATGGCTTGTTTCCCTCGTGGCAGAGGTACTAGATTCCAGACTTTGTTTCGTTCAAACTGTAGAAGCTCATCTTGCATAGCATCTACCCATTTTGGGTCGTCAAGGGCTTCAGAAATCCTTTTTGGCTCGATCACACTAATAAAGTTTGTAAAGAAACAAAAGTTAGCAGTGGCAGATCTTGTTTTTACCTTTTCAGAAGGTTCGCCGATTATAAGGCTTGGAGGATGGCTCTTTTTCCACTTTGTTGTTCTTGGGAGATGGTCATCGATTTCATCAAGTTATTCTTCAGAGGTTTCTAATTGTTGTTCTGGTGCAGCCTTTGTCGTAGATTTTGCTTTCGTGCTTGATCCTATAGATTGTGGAATGATTGGAATGAGTGGAGGTGTTTGTTCCTCGGAGGAAGTATAGAATGAGTCCTCTTGTTCCTCTGGTATTAGTTCCTCTGTGGTTTCTGGAGTTGGTTCTTCAGTAGCTTCTGTTGTTGTTTTCCTTGTTGTATCATCTTCTGTTTGCTCCTCCTCAGCATTTGTATCTGTATGATTGACAGAAGAAGATGAAGTATTTAAGGGACCAGTTAGAGATATACCTATAGCGTTTTGGCTGGCAGAAGATGATTCTCCAGAGGCTCTGTTGGCTCCAACAGAGGGATCAATGTCGTCATGGAACATCTCTTGGAATAGAAGATTTAAGTCTTCTTCTCTTGTTTTTGAGATGCCAGAGGATTCCCCTTTTAGTCCGAGTTCTGAACTGATTTGTTCAGAAGTCTTTTGGAAGGTATCGTCAAAAGAGACGTTTATGCTTTCTACAATCGTTCGAGACCGCAGAAGATAAACTCTGTAGGCCTTGGAAGTTGCAGAGTATCCTATGAACTTGCCTTCATCTGCCTTTACTTCAAACTTTCCTCTTGCTTCTCTATCATTTAAGACGAAGCACTTGCATCCAAATACATGGAAGAACTTGATGTTTGGTCGTCTTTTGTTGATCAAATGATATGGTGTTTTGATGTGTCTCTTTACGATGGTTGATCGATTTTGGGTATAGCAAGCGGTTGATACTGCTTCTGCCCAAAATGTCATTGGTAATCCACATTCAGTCAGCATAGTTCTTGCAGCCTCCACAAGCGTTCGATTCTTTCGTTCAACCACGCCATTCTGTTGTGGGGTACGTGCAACAGAGAAGTTCTGTGAAATTTCTTCTTCTGTAAGGTAGGCTTCAATGACAGAGTTTTTGAATTCTGTGCCATTGTCGCTTCTCAGTTTCTGAATCCTGCACTCATACAGAACTTTGATTCTTTTCATTAAATTTATCAGTATGTTTGGAACATCTGATTTCTTTCTGACAAATTCAGCCCATGTAAATCTTGAGAATTCATCGATCAAAACAAGCAGATATTTCTTGCCACCTAGGCTCTGTGTAGATATTGGACCGCAGAGGTCAACATGGAGCATGTACAGAGGCCTAGTACAAGATACATCTGTTTTGCCTTTATGGGAAGCCTTTTTGAGTTTTCCCATTTCGCAGGCAGAGCAAAGATGATCTTTATTAAATTTAACGTTTGGTAGACCTTTGACTAGATCAAGTTTTACAAGTTTATCAAGAGTATGAAAGTTTAAATGGCAGAACCTGTTATGCCATAACCAGGCTTCTTCGCTTTTACAAGCAACGAGGCATATTTTGTCTTTGTTCTTGGCATTGAAGTTCATGAGATATAGATCTCCTCTTCTTTCGGATCGCAGAAGTTCAATTCCTGCGTCCTCGCTCTGTAGAGAGCAGAAGGTTCTTTAGAACATTACGTCGAATCCCGTATCGCAGAGTTGACTAACACTGAGAAGATTGTGTTTAAGGCCATCAACATATGCAACTTTGCATACGGTTATATTTTCCTTCTGTATGACTCCGTAGCCTTTAATGTACCCCTTTTTGTTGTCTCCAAAGGTCACAGATCCACCATCGTTTTTTTTGTATGTGGATAGAAGACCTCTGTCGCTAGTCATGTGCCTTGAGCATCCGGAGTCTAGATACTAGATCGGAATATACTGCTTCTGCAAGACAATCAGAGAGTTTTAGGTGCCCATATCCACATGGGTCCAGTTTTGTTAGGGATCTTTAAGTTTGCCTTAGCATTCTTGGTCTTTGTTTTAGCTTCTGTTGAAGAAACATTTTGTTTCTTCTTACCCTTGGATTTATCATTTTCTTTGGGTACAA
This sequence comes from Saussurea involucrata, assembly GCA_033807775.1. Classification (NCBI taxonomy): domain Eukaryota; kingdom Viridiplantae; phylum Streptophyta; class Magnoliopsida; order Asterales; family Asteraceae; genus Saussurea; species Saussurea involucrata. The sequence goes on from CM066323.1 coordinate 51,965,796, forward strand.
AGAGATGACAGTGTGGACTTTTGAAGTGTTGGTTTAATTTAAACATAAGATCAAAGCAATGACAGTATTGAATGTGCGAAGAGATTTGCTTGAATTTTTCATTAAATACATTAAATGGAGGCACAGAGGCATTACAATTTATCCTAACATTAGACTTTCTATTACAAGAAGGTTTATGTAGGCTAGATTGTTGTTTGCAAAATCCTTTGTTGAGTGCGGCCTTCTGTGTTCCCCTTCTGTGGTGAACTTCTGTAGGTTTCACTGTCACAGAAGAAAAAGATTTGTTAATTTTAGTCCATTTACCCTTCTGTTGCCATGTTAGTTTTTCTTTAACATGTTTTAAGGGTTTTAAAATCTTTGAACCCGTTGGAATTTGAGTGGACATTAACTTCTGTTGATTGAAATTTTCAAGCTCAAGAGAGGTTTTGGCTTGTATGCACATATCCAAAAAGTCTGGACAGATAGGAATTCCAGTGATTTTCTCCTTGGGAGGAATAGTTTTGTTAAGAACTTCAGAGGTTTGTTTAAAATCCTCTGTGTCACTAGGTCCGATTTCTGACTTAGAGTCAGTCTCTGATTCGTCAGAGGATGAATCGTCCTCATATACAGAGGTTGAGTCACTTGGTTCTCTTTCGACAGAGGCTGGGCTTTCAGAACATGTGCCATACTCACTTTCTTCCTTTTCTAAGGAACTATATTCTAAGTTAACAGAAGTATCTGTTAAGTTTTCTTCAGAGAGATCCTGATCGCTGGAAGATGTACAGAGGTTTTCTTCAGAGATATCAAGTTTTTCTTCTATAATTCTTGGCTTGAACTCAGGTGCCTCTGCTGATAATTTCTTTTCAGAATTCATCATGCAGACAAATGCAACTTGGGTTTGAGTCTCGGGATTACCAAACTTGAAGATTCTTATCTGATCTTGAGTTTTCAGACACCTCTTAGGTTTGGATTCTCTTTTGACAGAGATTGAAGGTGACAAATCTGTGTTTTCAAACCACACATTTGTCATCTTCAGAGGTTTCCTCTTGTGAGGTTCCCCAGAGACTTTTTGCCTTTTACTTACAGAGAGAAGATTTGGAAATCCAGGTTTTCTTGTATCTCCAATGTGAAATAGAGAGGACAGAGACTTGTCTCTTTTGGTTCTGGTATAAGGATCTATATGATAGAAGCCAATTCCCCATCTCCCTATTTGTGTGTTTATTTTTTTGTACACCTTCTGAGCATCTTGAATTTTTTTAATTTGAAGATCTCTTATGAGTAAATCTTGACAGAGGACTCTCTTTCTTTTTGAAAATAATTTTTAAGAGCTAGGATGTTCATTCTGTCGCACTCAACGTCCATTAGTTCTTCAGACTTTGTTTTCAAGGAAGAATTAAGTTCAGAAATCTTTTCTTTTAAAGGATTTAACTTTTTGTTCCAGTCCATTTGAATTTCTTCTTTTTCTTTAAAGATTTTAGCTTTTCCTTGAGTGAGAAGTCTTGCTTCTCTATCATATAAGGTGAGCTTTTTCTGAATATTTTCACATGTCTTTTTCATTTCAATGTATTCAATGTTAAGTTTAATCAAATCATCTTCTGCAGTATTAGAGTTAGAGGTAGAAGTGGATACCTCACTGTCGGAGTTGGAGCTGACTTCTGCCATGCCACAGAATAGAGCATTCTTTGTTTCGCCTTCGTCAGAGGATGTGTTTGACTCCCAGATTTCTTTGTTCACCATTAGTGACTTCTGAGCATAGTATTTAGCTTTCTTTTTGTAGAAAGTTGTATCCCTCTGAGGGCGATTTGACTTTCTCCTGCATTCGTTGGCAAAGTGACCTGGCTTTCCACAGTTGTAGCATCCTTGGTTCTGTGTGGAGTTTCCAGCTCTGTCATCTGACCTCTGTCGGTCACCACTTCTTTCAGTTCGGCATTCATTTGTGTAGTGGCCTGGCTTACCACATTTGTAACACTCTTGAATCTGTGGAATGTTGCCAGATTTGTCTTCCGACCTCTATCGGTCATTTCCTCTGTTATTTCTGTCACTTGACCTCTGTCGGTCACCACTTCTGTCATTTCTGTCGTTTGACCCTTCTCTCTCTCGATTATCTCTTTCATATCGTTCATTACCAGATTTCTTCTGGTATCCTCTACTGAATTCCCTAGTCAAGAGAGCTAATGATTTAGCTATCGAGGCCAGGGTCGTTTCTTCTTCTGCTGCTACTTCCTCTTCTTCTTCACTTTCCACCATCATGTTTTTCTTCTTCTTCTCCTTTCTTTCCTCTACTGCTTTCTCTTTCTTTGGTTTCTCTCTAGCCTCTGTAGTCTTACCAACCAATGCAAGAGGTGCAATGATCTGGGCTTTTGATTGTGCTACCTGAGGCTCTTGTGCTGCCAATGTTCCATAGAGGTCTGATAGGGTCCAGGAATCTAAGTCTTGATTTGTCTGCAGAGACATAGATAACTGAAGCCATTCTTTATTCAGAGACTTCAGGAACATAACGTTGTTTTCTTCAGAAGTACTGTGGATGCCGAACTTCTTGCACTTGTTTATTAGAGAGTTGAACCTATCATACGTAGTTTGCAGAGATTCTGTTGACAGAGCTTTAAAGGCATAGTACTCATTTATGTATTGGGCTCTGCGATTTTTCTGGGTTTTGGCTCCTCCTTCTAGTTGTTTTCCAGTTCTTTCCATAGATCATATGCAGATTCACATGCATCCATGGACTGGAAAAGGTCATTTGGAATGGCCATAATCAGAATTCTCTTAGTTTTCTGAGCAACTTCGTATTTTGCCCAATCAGGATCAGACCATTTATCCTGGATCTTTGGTTTTGTGTGTTCTGGGATTTCTGGTGTGTCGTCTGTGCCAGGAACACGAGGTACAGTTATCATGGGTACGAAAGGAGGGTTACGGATATAATAAACCAATTCTTTGTCAGTACCCTCAAAGAAGTGAATCATTCGAATCTTCCATTGAGGGTATTCCTCTCTAAGAAGAGTGGGAGGTTTGGTTAAGGAACCAGAAGAGAAGAAGTTGTTTGTATTAGTCATTTTAAGAGAGATAAAATTATCCAGAAAAGGGTATGAACAGCAAGCTTTACAGAGTATGAAGTGGATGCTTCGTATGAAGTTTTTAAGCTTAAAAGCTTTAAGCTGAGCACTAAAATGGTGTTTTTAACCAGAATAACAGATTCTATAAGTTTACCAAAGTTCGAATGAATCGAAAATGGCAGAAAAACAAAACCTGTTTGATTAATATGAAGAATAGGTTAAAAATCCAAGTTTCTACCAAAGATCATTGTAGAGTGGATCCCTTGGTATTAAAAATCAAGGTTTGCTCTGATACCAATTGTTGGTTCCTATTTTGCTTAAACAATGATGATTATCCTTTCAGTTAGTTCAGATTGTATGGTGCAGAAGCGTATTTAAGAAATGAAAGATAATGTAAAGGTAGAAGAACACACAATATCAAATAACCAGTATGTAAGAACAGATGAATATCTCCAAGATTACTGTATTTGATATATATTAAGAACACCAAGAACATAACAAGAAAGAACTGCTGGTGTGTGTGTTTGTGCGTAGCTCTTATTATCTAATTCTTGTTAACGGAAGAACTCAACATGAGTCTTCCTTTTATACTACTACAAAGGGGGCATACTTTAGACAATAAGGACTTATGCTACAGTAGACAGGATCGTATGAACAGTAGCAGGTACTGCATGCATTAAATGCGCATGTTGGACAGAGCCCTATCAGAGTTTGACACGTGTTGTTGTTGTTGTCAGGGCATGCCTTAAGCAATTGGATGAACGGATCCTGGAACAGTAGAAATATATTTGTAAATCTTCTAAGTCTTCAGTATAAACCGCAGAGGCTCTGTCAAGGGTGACAGAGGTTCTGCGGCTCGGTCCTCTATGAGCAGTCTTCTGCTGATTCTTGCCTTCGGTAATCTTGGGTTCTTCTGCAGAGCCTCTGTGGGTTACTTCTGTACTTAGAATATTTTCACTACTTTCACAAACAGAAAGATTGGAGCTAACAGTTTGTGAGCTCGTGGATCTAGGATTTGGAAGGATTGCTTGTAGATCAAAGTTTCTTCATGGAAGCTCAAGATTGGACAAATCTATATTTAACCTAAATCTAGTAAGGTGAGTTCAAGTTACTTAGTGAAAACTATTTACATGCCAAAAATGTCTATTTTGAGGTATTAATATGTTTTGCTTGATATTTATCGAATAGGTGAGTTATTTAGTGAGTTTTGCATATTTGATTATAAATCTTGAAATGCTTATATTCGGGATATTTGAGTATTTTGACAAATAAATCATAAATGTGGGTCATTTTTATGATTTATCTTATAAATGGGTATTACTTGGTATTGATGCATTTTGGTGTGTTTGGTTTTATAAAATGTTTGGAAAATGCACGTTATTGTGTTATGAGACATTTTGGAAATATAAGAATATGATTTCATTTGGAAAATGGTTTGTCTCAACCAATGATGGGTCTTTGAGTTAATCATATATTTGAAATATGTATTTACATAAACGTCGGTTAAATGTTTTCTTATTGTTTTAATGACCTTTATTTGATGGTCAATTGAGTTTGAGCTTTTGGCTCAGTTTTGCCTTTAAATAGTCTTGGGGACATTAGTCCTGTTTATTTTTCTCTATCGTGGGATTTTGAAGGTATATACATTTGAGGCATATTTATTTGTTAATACCATGTTTTGAGGATGTTGGACATTCTTTTGGAGTAATGTAATTTAGATTGTAATGCATTAGATCCATAGGTATGTGAGTCATTCTTACTTAAACGGTCGAATGGGTATTGCGGGGTTGGACTCTGGGACTTATGTTTCGTGACCTTAAACTTTTTAAGTAGACACTAGAAGGGTTGAGTCGGGAAATTCTACCTTGGAGGTGAGCATTAGGACCTCTGCCGCTTAGGGTAATGTCTTGGAGGTAGTCCTTAAGTGTGTCTAGGATTGAGGTGAAATTTGTGGGAAAAAACACTAAGGTCAACCGACTCAAGAGGTTAAACTTGTTAAGAAGTCGTACAGACACTTAGACTTTAAGTCGTGAAGTGTTATGCGATTAACGTTGTACGAGTGGCATACTTATGTGCTCCCTTCACTCTCAACGGATATGGTCTCCCCTGTTGTTAAACATTATTTTCGGATACTGTAATATCCATCATTTAATACTTGATATGTAACACCCGTAATTTTCGGATAAGTACAATTTCGAATCAGTGTAGAAATCGATCTTCTAAGATAGATATGAAAAATATGATTTTGGGTTAAATCCTAGATTTTATGGTCTTGTCAGATGGGGAATTCAAATACGAACCCAATGGGCCTTTTCGGAGAGAAAACGGAGCAAACACGAAGAAGTTATAGCCAAAACAACTTTTGGTACGACCTCGGCTAAAGTGACCAGCGAAAGTGACACTTGTGTCACTCTAGCATGTCACTCTCGCCGGTTTTGTATCGAGAGCCATGGGACCACAGCGAGAGTGCCCAACGAAAGTGGCACTTGTGTCACTCTCGCACGTCACTTTAGCCGTCGGGCACCTGGAGCATAAAAACGCGATTTTCACCCTTTCAACCCCATTTTTCATTTCCCACTTCTCCCCCTTCATCCCTTTCTCTCCCAAACCGAAAACCCTAAGCCCCAAAGTCTATTTTCATCCATTCAGCCACAAGATTCGAGATTTGCCAGTGATTTCTTCATCTACCATGTTTTGGGAAAACAAATCTTGAAACCCTTTCCATTCATCTTCTTCACCCAAAACTTTCTAGGGTTTCATCCAACCTTTTGTCCATTTTGAAGAGTTGGAGCTTGTGGTGTTTTGTTGGTGATCTAGAGGTGCTTTGGTTGGTGGATTCAAGTTGTGGTTAAGATAATCTTCTCTTATCTTCATCTATGGAAATTAGGGTTTTGGTATAAGTTGAGATCTTGATGTAAAAAAATGTTTTGGGAATGATTCTTTATGATTGGATGTGAATATTTTTGGTTGGAAACTTATGGATCTAGGTTTTTGGAAGGTGAGTTCAAGTTGATTTGTGAAAACGTTGTACATGCCAAAAATGTTATTTTCCAAGTATTTGTGTGTTTTACTTAAAATTATCAATTGTTGAGTTATTTGGTGAGTTTCGTCTTTTAAAGTGTTTAACTTTGTAAACTTTGTAAAATACCCATATTTGGGATTTTCGGATATTTTGATGAGTAGAAATCATAAATATGTCCTTAAATGATTTATTGCTCAAATGAAGTTTATTCAATGGTTTAAGCATGTTGGTGTAATTGATTTTATTAACCACTTGGGAAGAATGCACATTTTCGTGTCATGAGTCATTTTGGGAATTATGAGAGTATGAGTCCATTTGAGAAATCAATTGTCCTAATCTGTGACGAGTTTTGGGTTAATAATGACTTTGAGGTATACATTTACCTAAGTGATGTTTAAATGCATTTTTATATTATGAGGACCGTTATTTATTGGTCTAATGGGTTTTAAGTACTTTGCTCGGTTTGACTTTAAAGGAGTCTTTGGAGACATCTTGTCCGATTTTGATGGCTCAATGTAGAGTCCTATTTATGGTTTGCATTTATTGCAACATATTGCATCTTATTTCATATTATTGTTATTTACATGCTCGAGTGCTTTAGTCATTACCGTGGAGGCATGTAATTTTAGACTGTGTTGCATTGGATCGATAGGCACGCAAGTCAGCCTTTATTTGATGGTCTACTGGGTGTTGTGTGATTTGACCGGGCCCCATGTTTTATGACCTTTACCTTTTAAGGGTACACTAGGAGGGCTGATTCCGGTTGAGCTATCATGATTGATGGGCGTTTATGACATTCGCCATGTCGGGGCAATGCCATGGTTGTAACCCCGCTTGTGCCGAGCCTTTGGTGGTATTCATGGTAATATCCGCAAAGGTCACCTGTCTCTTTGGGTGTGTCTTGAAAGGAGTCGTAGGGACACTTGAGATTTCATGTCGTGAGGTGTCATACAATTAACGTTGTATGAGTGACATACTTTTGTGTTCCTCCACTCTCAATGGATACGGGTCTCCCCCGTTGTAGGCCAACATTATTTTGGGATATTATAATGACCTTGCTTTATTATCGTTGGTCTTGTGCGATTGACTGCAATTGACAACTTTAATATTGGAATTCCCTCCATGTATATTAAAGTTTGAATGAAGCATGTCACTTCCATATTTTTGGTATTTGGACTTCATTCCATTTTATGTTTATGTGAGTATTGGGTTTCGTATCACGTTTTCGGTGAAGTATTATACTTATATGGATTGTTCTTCCATGATTTATGGGTTGAGTATTATGTCATCATCCGTATTTGAAGGTTTTGCATAATATAGATTTATTCACGTTTTGAGTGAGTTTGGATTGGAATTCATTTTGGAAAAACGCTATATACATTTTGGGAACTTTCCTCATAGATTTCGTGTGCTTTGGAAAATGAGTCGTTTACATCCTTATGCTAAACTCTTTTGGAAATCATGATTTTAGTTGCAATATTTCATTCAACATATTATTTAAATCATGTTGTAAACTCTTGAACTCTAGGCGTTAGCCTAACCTTTTTATTTGTCGGCATGTGCAACAAGTTCAGGTTGGGAGTAATTCTAGTGATATTGTGAAGGGTCGAGTGCTAGTAGTGTGCTCGGGAAGTGAATTGATTAAGTAAAGTCTTCCGCATTCATTTTTGGGAATTAGCAATTTGTACTTGAGTTAAGTAACACCCGATGTGGATTTAGTCTTTGTAATAAGACTTGGGTTATAATTTGTTTGAGGTTAACCATAGATTTTAATTTCAGGTATTTCCCGCATTGGCTTATAGGAAGAAATTCTATTCTTTTGGTTGTGTTATTGAAAATTTTATTTAGTTGCTCTTTCTTAATTCGAAGGTGTTACATGATAGCTACATTTAATTGTGAAAAAATTGGTTTTAAAAGCCAAATTAATGTCATCGTTTTATTCCTAAAATGGATCCACTAAGCTTTTTGGTCTCTACTTTGTGAATCAGGCCCAAAAGGAAAAAAGGCCCAAAAAGAAAAAAACCCAAAGAGGTGGACTTTCTCTCATTCGAAGTCAGACGCAAAAGAAGAAGTCGGACGTTCAATGGGGTCGCGCGCGACCTTCTTTGCGGCTGAAACCGCGCCACAATCTGCCGGAAGCTCTGTTGGTCGATCAATCCAATGTCTCACGCGACTTCTCGCACGGGTAAACCCGCCCCCAAACTCGAAGCATCTCAAAATTTCAGCAATCGTGCGGGATTTTTGAGGCGAAACGGTTTTCTCGAAAAGGGGTATAAAACCCACTTTAATCTACTCATTTGGGGACGATTTTGGAGAGTGGTATGTTGGTAACGAAGGAAGCAAAAACGCCCGCAGCAAAATCTGAACGATTTGGAGGCATTCATCATCAACTCTTCTTCTCTTTTGGTAAATTCTTGCTTAAATTGAGTTGTTAACCTAGTTTAACCATGTGTGGCTAGTTTCCTCATTCCAACAATAGTAAACATTTGATTTTAAATGCAATTGCTTTGAGATTTTATTGTAAATGATTAGGACAAGTTTATTTGTTGGATTTCTTTTATCAATTTCAATCTTACTTTAATGTTGGGTGATCTGGCCAATTTATTAATGTTCTTGTGAGTGTTTGTTAGTCAAATCTTCAAATACATAATCGTTTGGATACTTTGATAAAGTGACAATTAAACCTACCTGGTCTCAATAAGGTTTTCGAGATGGGTTTATGAAATATAGTAATCAAAGTCTTTTTAAGCCGAGCTTGAGATCTTATAACTTTGAATTGGTGTTTTTCTTATCCGGTAAAGCTAATTGCACCTAGGAGATTAAGAGCTCATTTTGTTCTCTTATTTGGAATAAGAGCTTATTTGTCCTCTTATTTGGATTAAGAGCTTATTTTTTCTCTTATTTTCAGTTAAGATTCAATTTAAGAGCTTATTTTAATCGATGTTTAGTTAAGGAAAAACTTGAATTGTCAGACCTTATTAGCAATTTTTACCAATTTATATATTTGTCTGTTTCATTACAATTTAGAGATCGATGATACGTGTTTGTGTTCTTATCGATGTAGGCTATTGTTGGACTTTTAATTAAAATTCAACTCTATTGTTGGACTTTTAATTAAATTGAAACTCTATAATTCATTTTTATCATATGCTTAGTTTAATCAATCAATTCCCCCCCCCCCTTACGTGTTTACTTTAAATTTCCGTTCTTGTGTGTGAATTATCTAGTAGTCATAAGTTAAATCGAGTCTCTATGGATTCGACCCGAACTTACCGTTATTATTATCTTGGTTGTAAATAGCCATTAGTTGGAATATATTATTTGGTGGACTCGGCATCCGTCAAATTTTTGGCGTCGTTTCTAGGGGCTCGGTATTTCTAACGGTTTATGCCTAGATCTTCGCGTACTACACCCCAACCCATCGATTAAGAAATAGAAAACACCGCTACACGGTTGAGGAAACAAGCTAGGCTTCGAAAGGAGCAAGGCGAGTCTTCCTTTTCACCGATAATCAACTTCTGGAAAGATATTGATTTACCATCCGAGGCCGAAAGCGAAAATGAGCCAAAGACAGAATCTAAGGATGAAGAGCCGAAAGTCAAGATGGAGGACGGAGAGGAGCGAACTCTCCGAGAGTTATCTACACGTGATGTCGCCCAAGTTCCTATATGTATCACGTATCCTCAAGGTAATGCCAATTTTATTTTAAAAACTGGTTTGGTCCATCTCCTACCCACTTATCACGGTTTGGAGAACGAGGACCCTAACAAAAACCTCAAGGAATTCCATGTAGTGTGCTTGAGTATAAAACCCAAAGAGGTTACGGAAGGTCTCATAAAGTTAAAGGCATTCCCTTTTTATTAAAAAGATCGGGCTAAGGATTGGCTCTACTCGTTATCCCCCGGTTCGGTAACGACTTTGAACCAAATGGAGAGGTTGTTTTTAGATAAAAAAAATTCTTGCCTCCCGAGCCGCTACACTCTATAGGGAAATTTGTGGCATAAAACAAAGAGATGTAGAAACTCTCCATGAATACTGGGCGAGATTCAAGCATCTCTGCATTAGTTGCCCACAACATGGGATTTCTGAGCAACTTCTCTTGCAATACATTTATGAGGATCTCCTTCCTATGTAGAGGAAAATGATAGATGCCGCTAGTGGAGGGGCAATCTTCAACAAAACCCCAGCTCAAGTGAGGGCCTTAATAACCACCATGGTTGAGAACTCTCAACATTTTAGTGTACGAGGAGAGAGCTCCAAAGGGCTAATGAGGTTAATGTTGCTAGCATTGAAAGTAAATTATATGATTTAACTAACCTTGTGAAGCAATTAGTTGTGGGTAAAGAACAGGTCAAAGCATGTGGAATATGTAGGGAGGTGAACCATCCTACGGGCGCGTGTCCAAAATTGCAAGAGGATGTTTTGGTTACACCCAAAGACGTTAATTCCATTTGAGTTATTCTGGCCAGCAACCGCAACAAAGATTCTACAACTCGAACTTTGGTTCCCAAAGGCCTCCATAACAATTTCAACAAAATCAATTCCAGCAACCCTTCCAACAAAAGGCATCATTTCATCCTAACAATCAGGCTTCGAGCAGCTCAGGTATGTCTTTAGAGGACATTGTTAAGTCTCTTGCTACTAATGCTCAACAATTTCAACAGGAAACAGGGACTAATATTCAGAATTTGGTGGCCCAAAACAAGAACTTGGAGGCCCAAATCGGTCAATGGCGGTGTTACTCAATCGTATTGAAAATCAAGGTAAGTTATCGTCCCAAACTGAACCTCCTCCGAAAGCTAATGTTAGTGCTATTACTTTGCAAAACAGGGTAGCGCCGGATCTCGAGCCTAAGGCTAAGAAAAGTGGGAGGAATGAAGAAAAGGAATCCGAGAGCTTGGGAGCCAAACCAAGTGAGGACAAAGTTGACGGAAAGAATGTTGAGAACATAACACCCGAAGTGGTCCCCCAACCTCTATTTTGAAAAAGTTTCGAGCAATCGAAGAAAGAGCAAGAAGACAAAGAGATTAGACTTTTCTCCGTGTTGAGGTAAACATTCCACTCCTAGATACTATTAAAAGAGTGCCTCGATATGCCATGTTTTTGAAGGAATTGTGTATGAACAAGAGAAAGTTGGTTGGGAACGAGAAAGTAAGCATGGGCGAGAATGTCTCCGCCATTCTTCAAGGAGATAAGATGCTCCCTAAATGTAAGGATCCTGGTATGTTCACTATCCCTTGTAAGTTAGGGAATGTTTTGATTGATAAGGCCATGTTAGATTTAAGGGCGTATATAAATGTCATGCCTTGCTCGATTTATTCATCAATGAATGTGGGGCACCTTAAGAGGACGGGAGTTTTTATACAACTTGCCGATAGGTCTAATGTGTATCCCAAGGGAGTTCTTGAGGATGTTTTGGTTCAAGTTAATGAGTTGGTCTTCCCAGCGAATTTCTATGTCATAGATATGGAGGAGTATAATACCTCCAAGTCACCTTTAATATTGTTGGGAAGACCTTTTTGAAAACATCAAAAACAAAAATTGATGTTCATGATGGTACATTAACTATGGAATATGATGGTGAAGTCATTAAGTTTAATATCTATGATGCCATGAGATATCCTAGTGATGTTGATGTTTTAGCTCCTATTATTCATGACTTGTATGACTTGACTAACTGTGATTTACTAGAGGTTGCAATCACAAGGCACCAAGATGCAAAGACGGTTAATCTATTGATGAAGGAGTACGACTTAGGGCCTGAGCTCAAGGAGACAGTTTCAACTATGGAGTCTGACCGACGCAAAATGTTTGAGGTATCAAATGTTAATCTACCTTCTTCTTACACAAAGTTGTTTCCTTCTATTGTGCAAGACCCCGTACTTCAGCTGAAGGAGTTTCCAAGCCACCTAAAGTATGCCTACTTACACAAGAATAACAGTTTAACGGTAATAATTTCCACCAAGCTATCAAACGATGAAGAGAAAAGGTTGGTGAGTGTGCTTGAGTAGCACAAACAGACGATCGGTTGGACTATAGCCGATATCAAAGTGTTGAGACCTTCCATTTGTATGCACAAGATCTTGTTGGAAGATGACTACAAGCCATTCCAAGAAGACCAACGCCGCCTCAATCCACTCATGATGGAGGTGGTGAAAAAGAAGATTCTCAAACTCCTTGAAGCAAGTATTATCTATTCAATCTCTGATAGCAAATGGGAAAGTCCCTTTCAGGTAGTACCTAAAAAGGCGGGTTTGACTGTGGTTAAAAACACCGTAGGTGAGTCGGTGCCTACTCGAGTCCAAAATGGATGGCGAGTATGCATCGACTATAGGAGGTTAAACTCGTCTACTAAAAAAGGATCGCTTTCCACTTCCCTTCATCAACCAAATGCTGGAACAATTAGCAGGAAAATCTCACTATTGTTGTCTTGATGGATATTCAGGTTTCCACAAATCCCGGTGGCATCGGAAGATCAAGAGAAGACTATTTTTACATGCTCATTCTATACTTTTGTCTATAGATGTATGCCTTTTGGCCTTTGTAATTCCCCCATTACTTTTCAACGTTGCATGGTAAGTATCTTTTCCGAGTATGTAGAGAGTATAATTGAAGTGTTTAAGGACGATTTCACTGTTTATGGTAATTCGTTTGAGGATTACTTAAGCAATTTGACCAAGATTTTAAAGCAATATATAGCGACTAACCTTGTTTTAAATTATGAAAAATGTCATTTTATGGTTAGTCATGGTCTTATCTTGGGTCATATTGTCTCAAAGAAGGGTATAGAGGTAGACAAATCTAAAATAGACGTCATTAAAACTCTACCTTACCCTACTTGTGTTAGGGAAGTCTGGTCTTTCCTTGGTCATGCAGGTTTCTATCGAAGGTTCATAAAGGACTTTTCAAAGATTACACGACCGTTATGTTGCTTGTTACAAAAAGACATGGACTTCCATTTTGATGGATCTTGTAAGAAAGTGTTTGATGAGCTTAAGGAAAAACTAACTTATGCCCCCATAATTCAGCCCCCAAATTGGGATATCCCTATCGAGATCATGTGTGACGCGAGTAATTACGCGGTAGGGGCTATTTTAGGGCAGAAGTCAGGTAAGGATCCCCATATGATTTATTATACCTCCCGTACGTTGGATAGTGCCCAAAGCAACTATTCCACAACGAAGAAGGAACAGCTTCCCATAGTTTTTGCTTTAGAGAAGTTCCGTCAATATTTATTGGGTACTAAAGTGATAGCTTTTTCTGATCATGCAGCTCTTAAATACTTAATGAAGAAGAAAGACGCCAATCCATGCCTTATCCGCTGGGTGTTGCTTCTACAAGAGTTCGGCCTCGAAATACGGGATAAGAGTGGACCGGAGAACTTGGTAGCCGATCACCTGAGCCGACTGTTAAATGGTGAAGATCCTTCGACCTTGAAGGATGAGTTTCCCAACGATCATCTTCTAACCATTCAAGAGATCACGCCCTGGTGTGCAGATATTGTAAACTATTTGGTTACAAGGACCTTGCTAGGTACGTTGACTAGGAATAAAAATGATAGGATTAAAAGCCATGCTAAGTGATAGGCGGGTTTACACCCCCCCTAACTCTAACCGCAAGTGTACGGTGTCGAAATCAAGTAATAGTACTGAAAGTACGAGTATCGAACACAGGGAACTAGGAACTAAGTATCACAATGACTATAAGATCTATTAACTGAACGGTCACAATTTTGAGTTGTTGGTATGAAACTAATTAATTGCCAGTAATTAAATCAAACACGAGACAATAGACAATTTAAGGACTTTGGATAGAGAAAACAGTTGAGGGTTGGAAATCCTAAGGTTTTCGCATATAAACATCTGACTCAAAACAATTACTAGATATTCCCTTAATGAATACCCAATCTCTAAAATCACTGTGGTTCTTTCTCAAGCAACCACGGATTTTATTTTGAAGCCACAAGTTTTATCTCTCGATCTCAGCCTATGGGATTCAAAACACATTAAAATCAAGTTTTTAATAGGACTAAGGCTTACTTGGTATATCTCTATCCAATTTCTCACCTTAGGCATGCAAGTTATAGTTCTACTTAATTCTCTTGAACTTAATTGAAAACAAACAAAATAATTGAAAGTTGGCCAGACTCACAAAAGCATTAAAAACTTAAATCACATGCTTCATTAATTAGGAAAAACTGATAAAAGTCTCAAATCATCTGTTCATAAGCTTAAACCAAATTCAAACCAACCCCCAATATCTAAAGATTAGTTCATGTTGGTGGTGGACAAAAACACAAGAACATGAAGAAAAAACGTGTGTGTAAACATAGTGATCGTGAACGTGATGAATGTAATGGTGAACTCCCTTCTCTCGGCTCGAATCCGATTCTCGTCGTGAACTCCTCCTCAATCGATCCTCTATCGTGGCTCAAAAGTATGTGAAAAACCTCTGAAAATCGCCCCAAAGCAGCCTACCGTCGCACGTCGAGAAGTGATGACCTAAATTCCGGAAAACACAAATTATAGCCAACAAACAGAGACTTACGCCACTTGTCCCGTGGCTTACAAACCGCGCAACAAACCGCGCGGTTTCCTGATGTGTCCGGATCAGGTTCTGGGTCATGGTTTGGGCACGGGTCTCGGGCTTGTATCTTAGGCTTCCGTTGGGCTTCGTTTTGGCTCTCTTTTGGACTCTTTTCTGCTTCTTTTCTCGATGATTACTGTCTTTTAGATTACCTGTATATTTCACTCGATAAACCATAAAATTCCTCCTTTTTGCTTTAACACAAGCCAATCTCATTGGTTTGTAGACTGAAAATAACGCCAAAAAGTTGCGTTATCAACAACCCCAAACCGAGCGTTGCTTGTTCTCGATCAAATTAGCAATAACACACAATAAAAGCATATATCAGTGAAATAATAACTGCACAACTCTCAATCGGTACCACATAATGCACTGGTGATTTCCCATACTCGTGAATGCTTATCTCACCCTCGCCTCATCCTTATTCTGTTTGATCTATGGCCTTCCATTGTGAGTTGAACTCGTTGAAAGGTTTTTGTTAAACCGTACTACCACATGATATAGGCAACGAAAGCATATTTAGAATTGAATCATCCATGGCAATACAAACAAACAACTTATAAAGATGCATACGTTCTAGATGATTAACTACAATAGAAAGAATCAAAACACTTACTTGTTTCTTGTGATTGTCGAAAACACAAAGATGAATTAACCTTGTTCTTGCTTCTTGGATGTCAAGGATCAATAGTGTGAATCCCTCTAGTGGCTCACACTTAAGAACACCAAACCAACAATCAAGATTGAAGCTTTAAACCCTAAACCCTTATTTAGGGTTTACGATTTTGGGAGGAAGGAGAGGGGAGGTTACGGCCTCAATAGAGAGAGAGAGAGAGATTGATCAAAAAACTCATTAGGGTTTGATCCCTAGTAGTTTATTTATAATCCCCTTATTTACACCTAGCTCCCTTGAAACGATAAGCTTGTTAAAAAAACTCTTTTAACCAATTATCATTTAGTCCCTATAATTAATCCAATTAATTATATTGTAGCTTATAATTAATTTATCATCAAATGACAAATTAATAAACTAACTACTTTAACTCCCTTTCATTCTTCTGATTGTTATTTGGGTCTTAAGGGCAACCCAAAAGGACCCAACTATTATTAGAAATATTACCAATAGTTAATGACTCTGGACACTATGTCCAACAGTCTCCCACGTGGACAAATTATTAACTCTATTTGGTTTAACGCTTTCAAATAATTAGCAGAGAGCAAGCCATCCAATGCAGCTGCCGAACTCTGATAAAGATTCGGTCCTAAGATAAGTGATTTAATGTTCCTTTGTTCTACAAGATATCATATGAACCTGAGACATGGATAAATGTCTATCTCATGGTTCAAGATTATGTTTCCCGATTTCCGATATGTGTTGAATTCATCAGACTACTCAATTGAACACATCAATTCTAGTCAGGGTTTGGCCAAACACTTAGTATCAACACAAAATCATCGAGGGGCCCATGGATATCGCTTCTCCTGTTTAGGCAGAAGGAACAAATAAACTTTGACTACACAGTTCATTTCTATTCATCATATTATACACTGTATAACTGCCAGTCACGGTCAGCGTTGGAGCACACCAAAGCATAACAGAATCCTAGAGCAAAACTCTATGCATCTCTGTTTGAAGAACATAAAATATTATCATCTCAAAATTACCCTGACTTAATCCATGAAGTAAACTTTTGAGTGCGGGTCGTTCCAATACCCAAATCACCATTAGGTACTCATGAGTGTTAGTTGCATTCTCTATGCTTCCGACACTTCATGACAGTCTTGAATCACAACTTACTTCCAGGAGTATGACTGACTGTGGAGGTTTAAGTAAATTAATACTCAGGAAGTTGGTTCTAAACATGCAAAACGAAACCTTAATAAATTAAATGTAAATGGACGCAATCCAACATATATTATAATCTCCATATAATAATCTCCAAATCAAATAAAATTTATTACGTTTTTAATGCATCAAACTAACAACTAAAACATTCAAGGTATATTGATAATTCTAACACCTATGGCTTCAGTATGATACTCCGCCACCGTGTCCTGCTTGGAACTTTTCCAAGTCACGGCCCCACCATTCAACAAGAACACCCATCCTGACTGCGAGCGGGAATCATCCCGATCTGTCTGGAAACTCGCATCAGTATAACCTGTTACTCGTAATTCATCTTTTCCACCATAGACTAAGAACACATATTTAGTTCTCCGAAGATACTTAAGAATGTTCTTTACAGTCGTCCAATGACTTTCGCCTGGGTTCCCTTGATATCTACTCACCATGCTTAAAGCAAATGAGACATCAGGTCTAGTACATGTCATGGCATACATGATCGATCCTATAGCAGATGCATATGGAATTCGACTCATTCTGTCCAGTTCTTTACTAGTGCTGGGACATTGATCTTTACTCAATCTTATGCCATGTTGCATGGGCAAATACCCTTTCTTGGATTCACTCATATTGAATTTCTTCAATATCTTATCCAAGTATGTACTTTGGCTAACTCCAATTAAACGCTTGGTTCTATCTCGATAAATTCTTATTCCAAGTATGTATGCTGCATTTCCCAAATCTTTCATAGCGAAACATTTCCCAAGCCAGACCTTTACATCTTGCAACATCGGAATATTGTTTCCTATGAGTAGTATGTCATCAACATACAAGACTAGAAATACAACATTACTTCCACTAGCCTTAACATATACGCAGTACTCATCTTCGCTTCGAGAAAATCCAAATTCCTTGACCTTTTCATGAAAACAAAGATTCCAGCTACGAGACGCTTGTTTAAGTCCATAAATGGATCTTTTAAGCTTACACACTTTATCTGGATACTCGGTATGTACAAAACCTTCAGGTTGTCCCATATTCACATCCTCATCAAGTTTCCCATTGAGGAAAGCGGTTTTTACATCCACTTGCCATACTTCATAGTCATGAAATGCAGCTATGGCAAGCAATATCCTGATAGACTTAATCTTTGCCACTGGTGAGAAGGTTTCATCATAATCAATTCCTTGAGTTTGAGTGTAACCTTTTGCAACCAGTCTAGCCTTGAATGTGTGCACATTCCCATCCATGTCGGTCTTCTTTTTGAAGATCCACTTACACCCAACTGTCTTGCGACCTGGTGTGTGATCAAACAATTTCCAAACTTGGTTATCGTACATAGATTGAATCTCACTTTCCATGGCCTCTTTCCATTTGGCAGCCTCAGGGCCTGCCATCGCTTCCTCGTAGTTGGATGGTTCATCCGCACTATCAAATGTTTTATCATTGACTAGTGTGTCTCCTTCCTTTGTAATATGAAAACCATAATAAAACTCAGGAGGTTGACTAACTCTACTAGTTCTGCGAAGAGGTGGTGGAGGTATGTTAGTTTCCTCAACAGGTGGTTCAACCTCATGTTGAGGGCTAGTGTCAACTCTAGGTTCATCATTGGTTGTTTCTTGAATTTCTTCAAGATCAATGCTGCTCCCACTATCCCTTTTGGAAATGAGCTCCCTTTCTTGGAAGACTCCCCTTCTAGCTACAAACACTTTGTTCTTCGAAGGTTTGTAAAATATATATCCAAAGGATTTGTAGGGATAACCAATGAACCGACACTTCTCTGCTCTAGGTTCTAGCTTGTCGTTAGTTTCACGCCGAACGAAGACTTCACAACCCCAGACCTTTATATGTGCCAACGAGGGACGAGTCCCAGTCCACATTTCAGAGGGTGTCTTTGCAACCTTCTTCGTTGGAACGAGGTTAAAGATATGAGCTGCAGTTTCTAAGGCATAGCCCCAAAACGATATTGGAAGTGTAGCACGACTCATCATGGACCGAACCATATCAAGTAGCATTCGATTTCTTCTCTCAGCAACACCATTGAGTTGTGGTGTTCTGGGAGGAGATAATTGTGAAACTATTCCACAACCCCTTAGATAGTCGTAGAATTCATGACTCAAGTTTTCTCCACCCCTGTCGGATCGGAGCATCTTGATCTTCTTGCCCAATTGGTTTTCTACTTCGTTTTTGAATCCTTTGAACACTTCAAAGGTGTCCGATTTGTTTTTCATCAGATAGATAAATCCATATCTACTAAAATCGTCAGTAAAGGTAACAAAGTATCTTTCACCGTTTCTTGTGGCAGATCTGAATGGTCCACATACATCTGGGTGGATTAAGTCCAACAGATCCTTACCCCTTTCCATTTTTCCTTTGAAAGGTGCTTTCGTCATCTTGCCAAGTAAACAAGACTCGCATACTTCATCAGACTTTAAGTCAAATGGTTCCAAGACCCCGTCCGATTGGAGCTTGGCGATGCGTTTCTTGTTTATGTGGCCAAGACGATGATGCCATAACGATGATTTATCCAATTCACTATTGGAGGAACCAACATTTAGAGTTAAGTTATTATTATTTCTACCAACACAAATCACGCTTTCATACACACCATTACAAGGAGAGGCTTTAAAATAAAAACAACCATGTTTATAAACCAAAATGCAACCATTATTATTATCAAATTGAAATTCAAAACCATCCTTGTACAATGCATGAAAAGAAATAATGTTTCGAGCCATTTCTGGCGAGTAGCAACAATCTAATAACTTTATTGAAAAACCACTACTAAGCACGAGCTCAAAATCTCCAATCTTGGTAACAGCGGCAGTCATCCTGTTTCCCATGATCAGATTCAGCTCCCCATGCTTCAATGTTCTACTTCCCTTTAGTACCTGGAAATTAGAGCAAATATGAGTACCACATCCCGTATCAAGGACCCAAGAGTTAGAAATCGAAGTACTATGGAGTTTAATTGTAAAAATACCTGAGGTGCCACACCCTTTGACCTTGTTCATTTTCAAGTCCTCCAGATATTTTGGGCAACTTCTCTTCCAATGGCCCCTTTCTTGACAGTAAAAGCATATGGCCTTTTTAGGGTCACTTATGGGTGGTATGTCAGAAGAATCAGCTTTTCTCTTATGGCCTTGGTTGCGAGGAACAACTTTAGCCTTTCCCTTCCCTTTGGGATGAGAAACTTTCTTCTTCTTACAGCCACCTTCCCTAATGGCCATGACGGGAGCAGTTGAGTGAGCACTTTGGGTCTTACCCATACTTGCTTCAGCAGATCTCAACATGCCATGGAGCTCCATCAAGGTCTTTTCCATATTGTTCATATTGAAGTTCACTATGAACTGTTTATATGCCCCACTAAGAGAGTTTAGCACCATGTCAATGGCAAGCTCTCTTGGGAAATCGACACCTAGATTGCCTAACCTGTCAATGTAAGCTTTCATCTTTTGCACATGCGCACATACAGGGGCACCGTCCTGTTGCTTACATTCCATACGCGATTTTACGACTTGGAACCTTTCTTGCCTCGCTTGCTCCTGAAACATTTCACGAAGCTGCTCATTTAGTTCAAACGCCCCCATGTTCTCGAAACTCTTTTGAAGTTCCGGGGACATGGACGCCAACATGAGACACGCGACTTTTGTGGATTCCGCGAATTGCTTATTGTATTCAGTTACTGCTTCAGGGCTTGCCTCATCATTAAGTATAGAAAGATCCTCGTCGAGCAAATACTCTTTGTCTTCGTACCTCAAGGCAATTCTCAAGGCACGAATCCAATCCAAGTAATTTGGCCTAGTCAGCTTATCTTTACTTAGGATAGAGAGTAACGTAAGGTTGGATGTTGAGTGAGTAGGAGGAGGAGGAGGATTATTTTCAGCCATCTGTAGATATAGATTTTTCGTTAGTTTGATATTTAACCCTTAAAATAATTTTCCAAAAATATTTAACAAGGCTAGGATCCATATTTTATCTTATGATGTGAAATGGGATGCCATAATCACATCACAAGGTTATTTTAGGTAAACAAATGCTATTTGTTAATTTCATTCACTATGAAACTCCTAGGTCTTTTGAGATTCATTGACTTATGTCAATGGCATGTTAATCTCGATTATGCTTATCTTCCTTTTGTGACTGGGATGCCGAGGATCACAAACAAGATAGTGAATCGACCATGGAAAAACACATGGACCCCTCGGCTCAAGTACGCTTGAGAATCACGAGAGCCACATCATTTTCAACTATAGTTTCACATTAACGTGCCGGCAAACCGCACACGCTCCGTTAACAAACTATAAGATTATGTGTGTTCTTCATCATGGGTAGCATACGACTTTCACATTTCTCAGTATATCTATAACGGTATTTTCGTTTTATACTTCATAGTTAATACTTTTAACTTGTCACATTGACCTATCAAACCTTTTCGGTAATTCCACTAGTCCACACAAGAGGCGGTGAGTTTGGTAACGCATGGCGTTTTAAAAACCCTTGACTCATTCTGTAACCATATTATAGGTAACCTCCTTAAACCCCCTTAGAGTGTTTATAGTGAGTACGCCTAGTCTCGGTTTGACTATCAATGTATTATTTAATCATATATATATAATTGAGGTCTAATATATATATATATATATATATATATATATATATATATATATATATATATATATATATATATATATATATATATATATATATATATATATAAATTGAATGGAATTTTAAACAATTTAAAATTATGATTATCCAATTAATTCTAATTAACCATGTGAGCACATATTTAACAATTAATATAATTGTTTCCATATTTGATTCCAATTAAACATGTGAGGACACATGCTAATAATTAATGTGAATATTTGACATATAAATTATATTCACTATATAAATAATGTCAATGTTTATCTTACAATATTTATTCAAATTTGAATATATTTGCTTATTGTAAGAAGGTATTTAAGATTATCTTATTCAATTCAAGATTATCCATTCGATATTTGCCATAGCTTATTATTGATGTGTTTTCTTAGGTAAGTTAGGAAACTAGCCATACATAATTAGGATTATCTATTCAATTTAAGATTATCCATTCAATATTTTCCAAAGCTTATTATTGATGTGTTTTTCCTTAGGCAAGTTAGGAAACTAGTCATACACAATTATGGTATAACATGCAAAAAAAACGACTACTACGCCATACACAATTATGGTATAACATGCATAAAAAAACGACTACTACTGTTAGTCCCAGAAGGCTTAACAAGTATTGTAGAAGGGGGGGGGGTTGAATACAATACTAAATTTTTTTCACAATTTTAATTCTTTTATTGAAAATCTTTCAACAAGAATTACACAAAGAAACTTAAAGACTGTTGCGGAAAAGAACAGATAAACTATTCTAACAATCTTTCACAAAGTATACTAAACAAAACAACCAAGAACACTGAGAACAAAGCTATTAAGTTATCAAGCAATATGGAGATTTTCTTGCACTGAGAGAATTCCAGAAAGCGTAGTTTGCATGGGGATATCTTCTTCCTTTTATAGTGGCAAGGAGTGTACAAGCATTGAATGCTTGGGACACTTGTCATCATCATATTTCTGAGAATGTTGACTCCTGAAAAGCTGAGATGTCCTTATCACATTTTACTAGGTATTGGAAATAGAGCCCATGCTGAAGAAAAGGACTTTAACTGATAACGGATAAAACGACAAACAGTCACTTTTATCTGTCAAAGGATATTGTCTCATAATAAATGATCTTCTTAATGTGTATTCTAAGACAGTCACATCGATGAAGTTTCACCGATATAATTGACTTTGGAACTTGAAATAATCTGCAGAGAGAAAATCTTTTATTTGATAACACATAGATCCCACCGATTTCAGCACCCTTATCGGTGAGATGAGGCTGACCGACAACGGATATGTCGGTAGAAGGGTTGTCCACCGATTTGTTGAGAACAAGATCGGTGAAGGGTTGTCCACCGATTTGTGAGAACAAAGTCGGTGAAGTATTGTCCACCGATTTGTAAGAACAAATTCGGTGGAAAATGACTTGGTTGAATGCAGAGAAGAGTCTTCTATTTTCCACAAGTAGAATGTCTTCAAGCTTGGTTTCGGTTGATCGTCGACTTCACCGAACAGTTGATATCTTGTACAAGTCATCTTTAAAAGAACCATGCTACAATATTCTAAGTAAGATATAAGGGAGAACATCGGAGAGTCAATTTCAAATCTAGGTGACCCAACAACTACCCTATACCCTTTAGGGATACCAATAAAACTGTAATCGCTAAAAATAGAAACTTTTTCATGCAAGCAAGAATTTTTTTCAGTTTCCAAAATTATAGCTTTTGAGGTTATGACCATGAAACCCTAACTTAGGGATTAAGCAATTCAATGGCCACAAACTTACTGCACTATGTCGAAAATAAAACAGGTGCCTTCTGGACCTCAAACGATTAATCCAACCGTCCAGCAGGTAAAACAGAATGTCATGAAACTATTGTCCAAAAAACGCGACGATCCGACGGTCCAAACTCTGGGAATAGATAAAACGGCTCGTTGCGTTTTCCAGAAAATTCAATACGAATTTTAAGCTATTGAGCTAAAATCTAAGAACCTGGCTCTGATACCACTAAAAGGTTTTTGCTAAACCGTACTACCACATGATATAGGCAACGGAAGCATATTTGGAATTGAATCATCCATGGCAATACAAACAAACAACTTATAAAGATGCATACGTTCTAGATGATTAACTACAATAGAAAGAATCAAGAACACTTACTTGTTTCTTGTGATTGTCGAAAACACAAAGATGAATTAACCTTGTTCTTGCTTCTTGGATGTCAAGGATCAATAGTGTGAATCCCTCTAGTGGCTCACACTTAAGAACACCAAACCAACAATCAAGATTGAAGCTTTAAACCCTAAACCCTTATTTAGGGTTTACGATTTTGGGAGGGAGGAGAGGGGAGGTTACGGCCTCAATAGAGAGAGAGAGATTGATCAAAAAACTCATTAGGGTTTGATCCCTAGTAGTTTATTTATAATCCCCTTATTTACACCTAGCCCCCTTGAAACGATAAGCTTGTTAAAAAAAACTCTTTTAACCAATTATCATTTAGTCCCTATAATTAATCCAATTAATTATATTGTAGCTTATAATTAATTTATCATCAAATGACAAATTAATAAACTAACTACTTTAACTCCCTTTCATTCTTCTGATTGTTATTTGGGTCTTAAGGGCAACCCAAAAGGACCCTGCTATTATTAGAAATATTACCAATAGTTAATGACTCTGGATACTGTGTCCAACACTCGTGACTGCTCCGATTGCATTAAGGTCGTACTATTCCTAACATACTAGGGAAAACTTTTCGCCTCGACCCTACCTCACGGGATACTCTCATTTCACTCGAACCTAGGCTGTCGCACATGTTGTCATGGATAAGGAATTTAGGTACAAGAATACTCGATAAGTACATGACAACTCTAATGAAAGACGCACAAATGTCCACAAAGTCGATCTCAGAAAGGAATCAAGTAGCAAGACAAGGAACATTGGTAAAGGTGGTTGTATACCCTAATCATATTTTCCAAAAGATCATCTAAGTCTTTACAAGGGGCTACGGTTATAGCTAAGAAACGAAGGGTAAACAGAACAAAAGTCCTCGGTGTGTCAACCATTAGCAATTGTGAACTTCTTGACTTTATTTACTAACATTTGGCCCTCTTTGTCACTGCTGGAGTCGCTTTGACTCTCTTATTATCTGTTGTAGATACTATCTAACTAATTGTAATTTTAAAGATTCCAATTTTTTTTTTGGTGGGACATCATTGGCCCTCTTTATTTGATTGGGGCTGCATTGGCCCTCTTTTCTATCTATTTTTCATGACTGGCCTGTACTGCTTCTGATTGACACACTTTCGGATAAGGGTTGGCTAAGGCTTTTGGCTAGGGTTTAAAGGTGGGTTTGAAACGAATAGGTGGTGAGTGTTTGGCTACAAAGGGGTTTGCGGTTACATACAAAATGGGTCAAAAGGTACGTTAGACAAAAACGGGTTAAAGTGCACACAATGCCTGGAATCATCTCTTAAGGTCCACACGATATGGTCTACTACACCCTTACCCAATATACCGATGGTTGTCTTTGCTACTCAATGCAATATTATAGCGAGGTCACTCTATAATCACGACAAGGAATTCGAAAAAGTATATACGACTTAGGTGTTTAAATCCCTCGAAGTGAAAGGCGTCATTTAGGCTCAAATCTCGCTATTGGGTGATCTCCACTAATGTCCCTAGTCATGTCTTTTCCCGGTCCTTCCCTAATGGTCACGTTACTATCACAATGGTCGGTCTCAATCATTCAAAACAAAAATTTAGCTACTATGATCTAACCATTCAGAAGTGCAGGAAATCTACGTGCATAAACGTGGGCCCGATTGGGCAACCCCAAACCTTACCCACACATTGTCCCCAATGTGCAAGTCTCGGTGTAGGCGATACACAGATGTGACACGTATCATTGTGCAGTTATGGAAGTTATCAGACAGGAAAGACACAGTATTAACACGAAACTTCAAAGAGCTAGTCTATGTTTTCAAACAAAATGGCCACCCCAAACCTAGGTTGTGGCCTAGGTTTGTCAACTAAAGCCAACCCCAAACCTCGGTAAAACCGAGGTTTGTACAGGGGTATATGTGAGCGTGTAGATGTTGAGAAGTGAGGCACCACAAACCTATGTGGAACTTAGGTTTGTTGCATCTCGTTTAACTAATAAGGAAGCAAAGCATCCTACACCACTCGTTAACAAACAAAGTTAGAACATACTTGTCTGGACGGAAGGAGGTGATTCTCTTGAAAAATTGGAGCGACCAGTTGAGAGACACCGGAAAAGATGGAGAAAGAGCGCAGAAAAACAAAGCAAACAAATGAAAGCAAAAGGAAACAGAAAGCAGAGACACTAAACGACACAAAGCAAGAAAGGAACAAAAACTGCACGAAAAACAACAAGAAGCATCAGGGAGCTGCGCGGTTTGGGCCGCGGCCTGAAACCGCGTAACATCCCGCGTAAGTCTCTGTTTTTCCAGAGACACCCGCACTTCGCGCGCGGCTTGAAGCCGCGGCTGAAACCGCGTAAGTCTCTGTTTTTCCATTTTTTTTTATTTTTTTTGTAAATAAAAACACTCAAAAACGCAAATCATAAAAAGAAAAAAATAAAAAAGATCAAACCTCGGTGGGTTGCCTCCCACCTAATGCCTTGGTTTCGGTCATGGCTCGACCTGCCTTCTGATCACTCCTTCGGCTTTCCTTGATTACCGGGTTTCTCTTCAACTCTACCTCTTACACTCTCGAACATTTTGAACATTACCTTTTCTCCGCCAACCCTCAAGGTCATCTCGCCTTCTTCCATGTCAATCAGTGCTTTGCTCGTGGACAGGAATGGTCTTCCCAATATTAGCGGGACCTCTTCATCTTCATCAATATCCAGCACAACGAAGTCCACCGGAAGGTAGAACTTGTCAACTTTAATGAGAACATCCTCTATCACTCCATATGGATACATTATTGATCTATCGGCGAGTTGGAGAGTCATGTTTGTAGGCTTCACTTCCCCCAAGCCATGTTTCCTGAAAACAGATAAAGGCATTAAATTAATACTTGCTCCTAAATCACATAACACCTTATCAAAACAAAGATCTCCAATTTGTATAGGAATAGAAAAACTTCCTGGATCTTGAAGCTTCGGGGGAAGCTTGTTCTAAATGATTGCACTGCACTCTTCAGTAAGTGAAATGGTAGCCTGATGTTCAATTGCCCTCTTCTTGGATACGATGTCCTTCATAAACTTGAGGTATGTTGGCATTTGAGCAAGTGCTTCTGCGAATGGAATGTTGATGTGCAGCTTCTTGAAGATATCAAGAAATTTCTTGAACTGCTCCTCATCGTTATGTGCTTTCACTCGATTCGGAAATGGTAGTGGTGGCACATACGGTTTGACTACCGGCTTTGATGGAGGTGTCACCTTTTTCTCCTTTGGCTCTTCCTGATTAGCCATATCACTAGCAACACCATTTTTCATCTCAACATTTGCCTCCTTAATCACCTCCTTGCCATTTCTCAGATAAATGGCATTGCACTCTTCTCTTGGTTTCCTTTCAGTCTGACTAGGGAATGTCCCGGGAGCTCGGTTTTGTAGGACTTCAGAAATTTGTCCCACTTGCCTTTCAAGGAGCTTAATAGATGCCGTATTCTGGTCAGTAGCCTCCTTGACCGTGTTAACCGTGCTTGCTAATTCTTCAACTGTGTTATCCATCTTGGTCATGAACTTCATCATCATGTCTTCTAGCCCCGGTTTCTTCTCTATGGATGGTCCTTCATCAAATCTTCGTTGGTTGTAACCTGTACGACGGTAAACATTGTTAGAATTAGGAGGATTAGAAAAGTTAGAAGAATTACCTTGATGCTGTTGGCCGGGTTGACTCCATGAGAAATTAGGGTGTTTCTTCCACCCCTCATTATATGTGTTCGAGAAAGGGTCGTTCCTCGGCTGGTTGTTCTGGATTTGTAAAAACTGAACCTGTTCAGGTTCTTGTGAAGCAGGGAACACGTCTGGACTACCTCCTTTCAAATGGTTTGTGATAGCAGCTAATTGAGCTTTTATCACCTTTATCTCATCTACCTCTTGCACACTCGAAACTCTTCTAACGACTGATCTTGGAGTAGAAAAACTATGTTCGGCCAGATTATCGATCAACTCGCATGCGTCCTCATAAGACGTATCCATTAGGGCTCCACCTGCTGCAACTGTAATGTCGTTTTTGAACTGTGGGTGAAGTCCACTACAGAACGTTTGGATAATGACCCAACCTTGCAACCCATGATGAGGGCATTTCTTGATCATATCTTTGTACCTCTCCCAAGCTTCATACAATGTCTCTTGATCCCATTGAGCAAAATGGGTGATTTCAGCCATAAGTTGGGCGGTTCTACTTGGTGGGAATAATTTCTGGAGGAAGGCCGCTTTCAGTTGCGCCCAGGTGGTGATCGAGTCCGGTTGGATACTTTCTGTCCAAGTTTCGGCTCTGCCTTTCAGAGAAAAGTTGAACAGTCTCAGCTTGATGGCTTCCTCGTTCACCCCATTTATCTTGAACGTATTGCAAATCCGTTCAAATGCCCGGAGATGTGCATGAGGATCTTCCGTTGGTGTTCCTCCAAACTGGTTCTGCTGTACCATCAAGATGGTACTCGGTTTGATCTCAAAATAGTTTGCCCCAGTAGTGGGCGGTTGGATGCCTATGCGTGCGGCTGCCACGTTCGGATCGGCAAACGACCGCATAGGACGTCTCTCGGGAGGAGCTTCGTTGCCCATCTCGATCTTAAAATGTATTTTAGCTTTTGATTCCTTTCGTAATCGACGGGCGGTTCTTTCAATTTCCGGATCGATCGGTTCGAGTTTCTCCCCTCGGGTTTTCCTTGGCATAAATCAATTAGTACCTGAAACGGAAAAATAAACAAAATTAGCAATCCAAAAACTGAAAGTGATGAAATAAAATAACAAAAATAAAAAATGTTCATTGTAATAGCGCTTATAGCTGGTAGTGCTATCAGTTGCAACTAGTTCCCCGGCAACGGCGCCAAAAACTTGATAGGCGGGTTTACACCCCCCTAACTCTAACCGCAAGTGTACGGTGTCGAAATCAAGTAATAGTACTGAAAGTACGAGTATCGAACACAGGGAACTAGGAACTAAGTATCACAATGACTATAAGATCTATTAACTGAACGGTCGCAATTTTGAGTTGTTGGTATGAAACTAATTAATTGCCAGTAATTAAATCAAACACGAGACAGTAGGCAATTTAAGGACTTTGGATAGAGAAAACGGTTGAGGGTTGAAAATCCTAAGATTTTCGCATATAAACATCTGACTCAAAACAATTACCAGTTATTCCCTTAATGAATACCCAATCTCTAAAATCACCGTGGTTCTTTCTCAAGCAACCACGGATTTTATTTTGAAGGCACAAGTTTTATCTCTCGATCTCAGCCTATGGGATTCAAAACACATTAAAATCAAGATTTTATTAGGACTAAGGTTTACTTGGTATATCTCTATCCAATTTCTCACCTTAGGCATGCAAGTTCTAGTTCTAGTTAACAATTAATTCTCTCGAACTTAACTGAAAACAAACAAAACAATTGAAAGTTGGCCAGACTCACAAAAGCATTAAAAACTAAAATCACATGCTTCATTAATTAGGAAAAACTGATAAAAGTCTCAAATCTTCTGTTCATAAGCTTAAACCAAATTCAAACCAACCCCCAACATCTAAAGATTAGTTCATGTTGGTGGTGGACAAAAACACAAGAACAGGAAGAAAAAGCGTGTGTATAAACATAGTGATCGTGAATGTGATGAATGTAATGGTGAACTCCCTTCTCTCGGCTCGAACCTGATTCTCGTCGTGAACTCCTCCTCGATCGATCCTGTATCGTGGCTCAAAAGTCTGTGAAAAACCTCTGAAAATCGCCCCAAAGCAGCCTACCGTCGCACGTCGAGAATTGATGACCTAAATTCTGGAAAACACAAATTATAGCCAACAAACAGAGACTTACGCCACTTGTCCCATGGCTTACAAACCGCGCAACAAACCGCACGGTTTCCTGATGTGTCCGGATCAGGTTCTGGGTCATGGTTTGGGCACGGGTCTCGGGCTTGGATCTTGGGCTTCCATTGGTCTTCGTTTTAGCTCTCTTTTGGAATCTTTTCTACTTCTTTTCTCGATGATTACTGTCTTTTAGATTACCTGTATATTTCACTCGATAAACCATAAAATTCTGCCTTTTTGCTTTAACACAAGCCAATCTCATTGGTTTATAGACTGAAAATAACGACAAAAAGTGGCGTTATCACTAAGTTTTATGTCTGGGATAACCCTTACCTTTGGAAGCATTTTTCTAATTAGATTATCAGACGATGTGTCCGGCAACATGAGGTACAAAGTGTACTTCAGTTTTGTCTTGAATATGCTTGTGGGGGGCATTTTGGCCCAAAGCGTACAACCCATAAAGTCATAGACTGTGGACTGTGTTGATCCAAACCCTCAGTGATTTGATAATGACCCTCTCTTATATACTTAGTGAAAATTGTAAGTAAACAATATGTATCAGAGTTTCACTATCGCTGATAAGTACTAAGATCTTACAGTACCGCTGATAGGAACTCTCGCTCTTTAGATTTAAACATTCAGCGAACACTGTTCACCATAATGCTCTGAGTCTGTTCAGTCCTTATGGTGATCGCTGATAAGTTAATTGTTTACTTAAGATCTCTGAAGACAAGTTTCACGTCAACATAGGTTCTACGCTGAAGTCGAAGATCAAGCTCAAGAACCAGCGACAAGTCTCCTAATGAACTGATGTGGATCAGCGAAGACTCAGATTTGTCCACTCAACGTGAAGTATCAAGTACAAGACTTCAGCTATGGCTGAACTTTATCATTCGCTGATAAACAATGGTAAAGCGCTGAATCAATGAAAGCTGATCATGAAGTCCTCCGTATAAAGTACTTTTGTCTTAACAACCCTTGCACGACTCCGTACGATATGTCAGAAAAGAACCCCCTTATTGTCTGAAATCGTACAACCACTCTGATACTACACTGTTCAAACATGCGGCTACTAAGGTTGTCTACAAAGGTCAATGACATGCAACCAACCAGCTGCTGCCACATGTAAAGTGTAAACTACAATGCATTAAATGCATGCAGTATATAAGAAGGACTCCAACTTCATTTTTGAAGTACTTGCTAACTCTGGACAAGTCATCTTTCTTATCTTGAGATAGGTTATTATTAGTAATTTCCTTCTCTTTCTTAGTGCAAGAAACTTAGTGTTCCAACTTGTTTAGATTTAGATTTATCCTTAATCTTGTTCCGCAACAAGCTGTAAATTGTTAATGATTTATCAATAAACAATTTAGAAAAGTAAAATCTGTGTGTTTGTATTCAATCCCCCCCATTCTACAAACTTGAATAGCCCTTCGGGACCAACAAGTGGTATCAGAGCAGATTTGTTTAATCTCATAAACAAGATCTGATCTATACTAAGATTTATCTTCCTTGCTATTTCTGAAAACGGCTACCAACACAAACACAAACTATATTGACAATGGTTCTCTTGCAAAACCCCCTAGATTCTCCAGAGATAATTTTAATCTATGGAAAAATAGGATGATTCTCTTCTTAGAAGGTGTAGACCCTACTATGCCTTATTATCTTGAAAACAGCCCATATATTCCTGTAAGAATTGATGGTGCAGTTCCAGCCGCTGAGAATAGACTTGCTATTCCAGAAAGGCTGATTCCAAAGGAAGTTCATATGTGGACTAATGAAGATAAGAAGAAAGTGGCTATCGACACCAAAGCCAGATCCATACTGTCCATGGCTCTTCCTGACGAAGTCTACCATTCCGTCATGAATCTGAAAACCTCAAAAGCTATGTGGGACACAATCTGTGTTTAGTATGAAGGTACTTCTGAAGTCCAGGACTCTTGAAAGATCAACCTGGTAAGACAGTACGAAAGTTTCATTTGTGGTAAGAATGAAACTCTCTCTGAAGTTCACCAACGTTTTAACTGTTTAATAATAGATTTGAAAGCTGTTGGTAAGGAATATTCTAACTTTGAAGTGCTGACAAAGTTTTTAAAATGTTTACCTGAAAGCTGGGACAGTTATTCTATGTGTCTCAAGCTGTCAAAGGATCTAAAATCAATGACCCTTTCTACCTTATATGGCACGATGCTGAATCATGAGCAATCGAGTCATCTTAAAAAGAATCTTGTAAAAGATTCCAAAAGCACCCCTATTGCTTTAATCTCAGAGGAACCTTCCACTCAGCGACCCTCGGTCACTATCACTGAGTTGGAAAGTAACTCTGAAAGGTCATCAGATTCTGACTCTTCAGATGATGATGAATCTTTGGCTCTCCTCACTAAAAAGTTCAGGAGATTCGCCAAAAAGATGATGATAAACCTATTTCCATTACTGACATGCCAAGATCATCAGCTCCTGATGATAAGGCTACTACTACTTATTTTAACTGTGAAAAGATAGGAAATTTCGCTAACGAGTGCAGGTCTAAGAAAGTTTCGAGAAACTCAGCGTTTCCCAAGAAATCCTTTACTTCCAGAAATAAAGATGACAAATACGCCAAGCTGAAAGAAAGGTATGCGAAGCTGAAAAACTTTAAGACGAAAGGCAAAGGCCTGATGGCTAACTATGATTGGGCTGCCTCTGATGAAGAAGAATCATCATCTGACTCTGAAGATGATGAAGCCAATCTCTGTCTTATGGCCAAGATTGAAGATGAGGAAGAAAGTTCTGACATTCCCTCCACTTCAACCTCTGCTACTCAGGTATCACCTTCCTTCTTTACAAATATTGCAAATATTGATGAAGCTGATAGTCTTCGTAAAATCGATCTCTTGACTAGAAGTTTATATGAAGCCATGAATGGCAAAACTGTAGTTGAAAATCAAAACCTTGATCTCGCTGAACAGCTTAAAAACTGTCACCTTCAAATAGAAAATCTTTCTAAAATTGAAGAAGATTTAAAAGATCAAGTGCACTTAAATCAGCTAGTCAAAATCGAGCGCAAAGAAGTTATCGCTGCATTAAGAGCTGAAAAAGCTACTGTTGATGGATGGTATAATTCCTCAACAAAGATCACTGAGATAATTAAGTCTCAGATTCCCCTGAGTGATAACGTGGTCTTGGTTACAAAGCTGATACTCTAGAACCAACCACTGATCGTTCCATGCTCTTATTTGGAACTTTCGTATCCTCATTCGCTGATACTTCATCCTCTCAGTGTTCTTCTTCTAGACCACCTATCCCTGAGGTAATTTCTACCTCTTCAAAAGGTAAAGAGAAAATGGTTTATCCAAAACCTACCTCTGTCGTTAAAGAAAAAGGTAAAGGAATTACTTTTAACCAAAATCCTCAGAAGGGTTCCTTAGTACCTAAGCTGAATACTTCTAAAGCTTTAGTGATTCATCCCTCTGGATCAAGGAATCAGATCTCTGGATCTACTCAGCGTGGATCTATTCAGCGATCTACTCCTAGAATCAGGGTGGATGTCTCTGGTAAGAAATCCGAAGAACAGAATGTTCCTCCCATTTCAAAATCCAATAGCTTACTTGGTGCTGGTACTTCTAATTCAAAATCTAAAGCTCAGCATTGAAATGGTCCTAGAACTACTTTTAGTTATAGGAAATGTTATCACTGTGGACTTACTGATCATATTGCTAGTAAGTGCCCCACAGCCACCAAAGCTGAAAAGATAGCTAAGGTGAAGATCATTTCCCCCAAGGCAAAGAAGACCACCAAGGTTAAGAAATTAACCAAAGTGAAGACTGACAAAGCTGAATCTTCAAATGCTGCGAAGATCGCTGAACCTTCCATTCCAACTACTTCCACTGACAAACGTGTACACATGGTTAAGTGGGTACCCAAGAAAAACTAATCTTCCTTTGTAATGCAGGTTAAGAAGGGTATCTGGTATCTCGATAGCGGATGCTCTAGACACATGACTGGAAAGAAAAGCCTGCTCGTTGAATACAAGGAAGAGAAGGGTCCCTCTATGACTTTTGGTGGAAATGGAAAAGGACATACTCGAGGGTTTGGTGTACTCTCTAATGGTACAACAACCTTCAGAAGAGTTGCATATGTTGAAGGGATGAAGCATAATCTTTTAAGCATCAGTCAGCTTTGCGACAAGGATAACAAAGTAATCTTTACTAAGGAATCCTGCTTTGTCACTGACAAAAAGGAGAAGATAGCTCTCATCGGTTATCGTTTGGAAAATGTTTATGTAATAAACATGGACTCAACAACCACTGAGAACTCCTGTTTCTTCTCAAAAGCCTCATCTGATGTCATCTGGCTATGGCATAAGAGGCTCTCACATCTGAATTTCAAGACACTGAACACTCTTTCTTCAAAAGAGTTAGTCACTAGTCTACCTCAGCACTCATACGCCAAAGAATCTTTATGTTCAGCGTGTGAGAAAGGGAAGCAGACCAAAGCAAGCTTTAAGTAAAAGCAAGTCTCCTCAGTGTCATCTCCTCTACAACTTCTCCATATGGATTTGTTTGGCCCTGTTAACAAACAATCCATCGCTGGAAAGAAATATACACTGGTCATAGTTGATGAATTCTCTCGTTATACATGGGTTATGTTTCTCCGTTCCAAGAGTGACACCCCTGAAGAACTCATCACCTTTGTTCGGAAGATGGAAACCCTGAACAACTTGACCGTTCGCTCAATAAGGAGTGATCATGGGACTGAATTCAAAAACAGTTCTCTTGATTCCTTCTTTGAAAGTAAGGGTATTTCTCACAACTTTTCATCAGTGAGAACACCGCAAAAAAAATGGAGTCGCTGAAAGGAGAAATAGAACAATTATTGAAGCTGCACGTTCAATGCTCATCGATTCTCACCTGCCTACTCAGTTTTGGGCAGAAGCTGTAAACACTGCTTGTTTTACGCAAAACAGGTCGCTGATAGTCAAAAGATTCAATAAGACAGCCTATGAACTTTTTCATGGGAGAAAGCCTTCAATCAGCTTTCTTCACATCTTTGGATGTCAGTGTTTCATACTGAACAATAGAGATGCCCTTGGAAAGTTTGATCCTAAGGCTGATGATGGAATCTTTCTTAGATATTCTTCAATCTCCAAAGCCTTCAGAGTCTTCAATCGAAGAAGACAAACTGTAGAAGAAACAATTCACGTCACGTTTGACGAATCCCGTTCAGCGAACTCTAAACCGTCCGCTGATACTGAAGAACTGAATTAATGTATGTTTTCTCATCTTGGTGATTCAGAAGATATTCCCACTCATACTCATATAGTTGAAGATGATAGTCCTACTATCATTCCAAACATGCAGAATAGTGAAGCTGAAACATCATGGGTCTCAGCTGTTCCTTTAAACAATATACCTGCGTCTGAACCAAATGTCTCAGACATTCCATCTACTTCTCAGCAATCAGTGAATGAAATAACATCTGCACCTACTCCTCTCTTAGCTGATATTCCAGAAGTTGCTGAAGCCTCATCTTCAGCTCCTCCAGTTCAGGTTGAGTCAGCGTCTCACGCTCCGGCTCAGCGATGGACTGTAAATCACATAATTGATCAAATTCTTGGTGATCCAAATGCTGGTGTTCAGACTCGACGAAGTGCAGGTAATATTTGCTTATTTGTTAACTTTATTTCTCTGATTGAACCAAGGAAAGTAGATGATGCCTTCAAAGATCCAAACTGGGTCAGCGCCATGCAAGAAGAGCTGACTGAATTCGAAAGAAACAAAGTTTGGAAACTTGTTTGAAGACCAACTGACAAGACAGTGATAGGCACTAAATGGGTCTATCGAAACAAGTTGGACGAACATGGAACTGTAACCCGCAACAAGTCTCGTCTTGTTGCTCAGGGATACAGAAAAGAGGAAGGCATAGATTACGACGAAACATTTTCTCCAGTAGCAAGACTAGAATCTATTCATCTATTCTTAGCATACGTTGTACACAAAGACTTCAAAGTATATCAAATGGATGTTAAGTCAGCGTTTCTAAATGGAAAGCTGAATGAAGAAGTCTATGTGGAACAACCTCCAGGATTCTCAGATCCTAAGCGTCCAGGTTATGTTTATAAACTGGATAAGGCACTTTATGGCTTAAAGCAAGCTCAACTTGCATGGTATGACACTCTCTCTACTTATCTCCATATTGAAAAATTTGAGCGAGGTAAAATCGACAAAACTCTATTTTTCAGAATAGTGAAAGGTCATATCATTCTTGTTCAGATATATGTTGATGACATTATATTTGGTTCTACTAACCCTGATCTTTGTACTCATTTTGCTGATAGAATGAAAGATGAGTATAAAATGAGCATGATGGGTGAACTAACATATTTCCTTGGTCTTCAGATATAGCAAAATGAAAAAGGAACTTTCATTAATCAGGGAAAGTATGTTAAAGATATGCTGAAGAAATTCGATTTAACTCAGAGTTCAGCTATGAAAACCCCTATGGCACCACCGCTGACACTAGATAAGGATACTAATGGCATTCCTGTTAATGTCACGTTGTACCGTGGGATGATCGGCTCTCTCTTGTATCTTATGGCTAGCCGACCCGATATTATGTATGCAACCTGTTTGTGTGCACGATATCAAGCTGAACCTAAGGAATCTCATATGACCGCTGTAAAAGCGAATTTTTTGATACCTTAAGGGTACTGCGAACCTAGGTCTTTGGTATCCCAAAGACTCAGGGTTTGATCTAATCGCCTATTCAGATAGTGATTTTGCAGGTTGCAAATTGGATAGGAAAAGCACCACAGGAGGCTGTCAGCTCCTGGGTGGAAAGCTGGTGAGTTGGACAAGTAAAAAGCAAAACTCAGTGTCCACCTCCACAGCTGAAGCTGAGTATGTAGCCGCTGGAAGCTGTAATTCTCAGGTCTTGTGGATGAGAAATCGACTACTGGACTATGACCTACAGCTCTCAAATATTATGTTGGTCCCGAAGGCCTATACAAGTTTGTATAAGGGGGGGGGGGGGGGGGGGGTTGAATACAAACACACAGATTTTACTTTTCTAAATTGTTTATTGATAAATCATTAACAATTTACAGCTTGTTGCGGAAACAAGATTAAGGATAAACCTAAATCTAAACAAGTTGGAACACTAAGGTTTCTTACACTAAGAGAGATAAGGAAATTACTAATAATAACCTATCTTGAGATAAGAGATTGAACTTGTCCAGAGTTAGCAAGTTACTTCAAATGAAGTGGGTTCATCTCTTTATATACTGCATGCATTTAATGAAAGTCAGTATACACTTTACACGTGTCATCAGCTGGTTGGTTGCATGTCATTGACCTTTGTTGACAACCTTAGTAGCCGCATGGATGAACAGTGTAGTATCAGAGTGGTTGTACGATTTCAGACAGTCGAAGGTTCTTTTCTGACATTTCGTATGGAGTCGTGCAAGGGTGGTTAAGACAAAAGTACTTTGTACGGAGGACTTCATGATCATCTTTCGTTGATTCAGAGCGTTATCATTATCTATTCAGCGAATGATAAAGTTCAGCGATAGCTGAAGTCTTGTACTTGATACTTCACGTTGAGTGGACAAATCTGAGTCTTCGTTGATCCGCATCAATTCATTAGCAGACTTGTCGCTGGTTCTTGAGCTTGATCTTCGACTTCAGCGTAGAACCTTTGTTGACGTGAAACTTGTCTTCAGGGATCATAAGTAAACAACTAACTTATCAGCGATCATCATAATGACTGAACAGACTCAGAGCATTAATGGTGACCAGTGTTCGCTGAATGTTTAATTTAAAGACCGAGAGTTCCTATCAGCGGTACTGTAAGATCTTAGTACTTATCAGCGATAGTGAAACTCTGATACATATTGTTTACTTACAATTTTCACTGAGTTTATAAGAGAGGGTCATTATCAAATCTCTGAGGGTTTGGATCAACAATCTCCCCCTATTTGATTATGACATTGCAACAAAGAAAATTGCTATTTAATGAAAACATAAGGATAAAAAGAACTCATAAAATATTTGTCCCTTTTACTGTTTTCTAGGATCTTTTCAGTACTGATGGAGTAAAGTACATTCGCTGAAATCTTTCTTTAAAACTTTGAATCAGGTTACAAAGAGAAATGTAAAGATTACAAGTACAAGCGAAATAAATTACAAGTACAAAAGAATAACCGATACAATAGAGAAATAGGCGATCATATCAGTTTGTAAAGGGTTCTTCCTTAATGAGAAGTTCATCAAGGGTCATTGATGTGGTGGGAATCATCCAGTCAGGAACGGTAACACCTTGTTTTCTTTTGATCAGCTCTTCTTCAAAAATCAAGGGTTTCAGATGTCGTGCCTGAGGGTCATTCCTGAAGTCACACCAGTAGATGAGATCTCTCAGCTGTTCGATGGGAGTGATGTGAAGTTCAGAGATGCGTTGAAAATGCTTTCCACCATCGTAGTCATGGAAAAATATCCCGTAGGGTTCGCTTATGACTTTGCCAAGGATGAAAGTCTCACCAGGAGGAAGAGATGTGTCAAGCATGGAAACACCAGGATCAGGACCAAGGACTTCCGCACGTGAAAAACCAATACCTGTTTCATTTCGTATGACAGGGCCATCAATTGAAGATTTAGATTTCTTCTTCTTCGCTGAGGCCTTTCTTTTCTGACTTTCGAGAGGAGGGGGAGGAGGAATATCCACACAGGAGTAGACTAAGTCGATTTGTTTGTTGATCAGCTTTTCAACATGTTCCTTATACTTCGACTGAGACTTCTGGATGGCTAACCTGATCTCCAACCATTCAGAGAGACCGTACTTCGTTATGGCTTCAGCATAGAATTTTTCGTACTTCTTAACTTCTCTGAATATCTCGACTTCAGCGATTGAAACAAGGGTTGTTCTTCCAGAGATGAATACCTTGTTGATTTTGGCAGGAGAGAGTCTGTAGTTGACCTTTTCTTTGCACCAGGCTAAAGTGGACTGAGACACAGTTCTCTTTTCTTCAGTTATCTTCTTGGCGTCTTCCCAGAGCTGACGTTGAACTTCAATAGGAACTCTTTTCAGCTTGGGGTCTTTCACTGATCGTTTAGAAAGCTGGATGGCGTATTCTCTGTCCTTTTCTTCAGCTTCCTTTCTTTCAGCGATTAATCTTTCAGATCTGAGGTGATCCTTGTATTCCTTTTGGGAAATTCTGACCTTTGGAGGAACTGAAGGAAGTTGATCACGCCTCAGAATGATTCGCTGATCCTCGAATTGCTTTATTATCTCTTCTCTTCTTTTCTGATCCTCTTCACTTAGCTTTTGAGGAGCTAAGGAAGGTCTGTGTTTGTGTGAGAGTAGCTGTTCTTCAGGTTCATCAGTCTCAGAGATTAAATCTAAGACTGGGATTATTTCTTCAGCAGCAGCTGGTATTATTGGTGAAGTCGCAGTTGTGGAACCTTCAGCGATATCCTCAAACAGGGGAGAGGACTAGCTGAAACACAGCGATCTTACAAGTAAGAACATGGGTTGAATCAGAGAGAGAAAATTTGTTCAAGTGTAGGCTTGGGTAGTAGAACTGATAGTGTATGATAGAGGAGGGATGGAGTGAGAGATGTTTAGTGTACCTGACAAACCGGCTTTTCAAGCAAGATCGTCAGATTGTCATCTTCAGCGACGCTTTTGCCTTTACCTTTCTTAGCTCCAGAGGCTGAGGGCTTTGTCTTTGTCCGCTCCCCTGAAGGTTCATTTATCGAGATTCCCTTAAGAACTTTGATCCTCGGAGCAGGTTTGACGATAAAGAAGCCATCGTCATCTTCGTCATCATCATCATCATTCTTTGGAGAAGAGGATGGTTCATCATCAGGGATGTCGACGACTTCATCATCTTCTGCTTCGGATTCGGTTTTATCAGCTTCTTCTTCGAGTTGCTCCCCCTCAGATATAGAGGCGAGCTTCTCGGTTTCCTCAGGGTTTTCATCTCCCTGAGGTCCAGCGGTGGTTTCTTCAGCATCCTTATTCTCTCCCCTGATAGATTCATCTTGGGAAAGGTCTTCAGCGCTCTTGGAGAGATCTTCAACGCTCTTCTCCCCCTCTTTCTCATGATGAGTGGGGGAGGAATGGGTTGACTCAGCAGCGTTGGCAGGTTCACTGTCTTCTTGGCCAGAGATACCTATACAACCTTCAATCTTTGCTATTATGTCTCGAAGGCCAGAAATAGCAGGATTGATCTTCTCCGGCTCAGTGCGATCCGCCGCTGTGAAATTGTCAGATGCAGGGACAGGGGCAGGGGCAGGAGTATTCGCTTTGTGTAGTAGCTGCTCGATCATCGTTTTCATCGAACTAACATCGGTCTTTACAGAGCCTAAGTCAGTCTTTACAGTAGACATATATCGCTCTAGTTGTCCAACCGATGTCTTCAGCGTTGTGACCTCGCTGGACATGGATGAAACTGAATATTTGAGAGAGGTGTAGTCTGTGTAGATGTCAGCGAGCACCTTGGTGAGACCTGTCAGCTTTGTCTCCACGGACTTCATAGAGGCGTTGATGTCTCCCAAATTAGGACCTGTAACATATAAGAACTTGTGAACATAGGAAAGCTCAGAAGTTTGGGGTTTAGTGACAGTGTTTATGGGTTGGTGTGTACCTGCAGGAGGATTGATGAACTCGTCAAAATTACGGGTTCCTGAAAAATGTTCCATGTCATCTTCAAAAGTGCCCATGGATTGTCCTGCAGGTCTTGTCTTCATCATTCCTGGAGTATCAGCTTTAGTTTCCGTAGAAATGATGGCAGCTCCAGCGAAAACTGGAGGAGAGACCAAATGAGTAGAGGGAGGAGCGGAGGATATGAATGGAGGATGGGTTCTGAGTTCAGCGTTGGATTCGCTGAAAATCACTTCATCAGCCTTTTGAGAGACTGAAGGAGGTTGGGTAGGTTCCAAGTTTGTAACCTCAGCGTTTAGAGACGCTGAAGTTGGGATGGAATGGATGGGTTGTTCAGGTGTGGCAGAGCGTACCACTGAACGTTCCTTCAACTCTGCAGAAAGAGCTGAGGAGTCTTCAACATGAGATTGCTGGGGTTGCTCCTTTGTTTTCTTGATCCTTTTAGAACCAAGTGGGGTAGATGATTGTTTCCTTTTCTTAGAAGGAGAGGATTTTGTGGCCAGGGTATCAGCGATGGGTATTGTCGCTGAAGGAGCCACAGAAGTAGAAGAAGAATGGTTGAGAAGAGTTAAAAGGGTAGAAAGACGTACCTCATTTTCAACTGGTTTGAAGTCAAGTACCTTAGGGCCAACCTGAGAGAGTTTCAGGTCACCCTCTTGCGGGTAGCTGTCCTTCAGGCCATATTGGAAGATGGCGCTGATGAATCGGGGGTAAGGAACCCATGGAGGTCTGTCAGCGGCAGAGTCTACTCTTTGCACCAAGTCATCATAGATAAGAGATGCCCAGTCAATGTGTAGACCTTTCAGCAGAGCGTATCCCATTGCTTGCTGAGGTTGAGCGGCTTGGTCAGAGGAGCCGGTCTTGGCAGTCATGCAGCTGATTAAGTGAGCGAAGATGAAGTTCATCTCGCTGGGCATTTTTGACTTCTTTAGCAGGGTCAGCTTCTTCTCGGGCTTCTTGTCTCTGCCAATTTCCCATACATAGCCCATTGCATCGAAAAATGCAATAAGAGCTTCTTTGTCAGCGAGTTTCTTATGGTCAGGGAAAGGAACAAAAGGCTTTTCTTTTGTAGCGATGGGAAAGTTCAGAGCTTTGCGAATGATGGCAGGTGTGATCTTTATCGTGCCATACTCAGTATCGCTGAGGATACAGTCAATTGTTTTGGAGGGATCTTTGCCGGATGGTAACTGAGAGTGTCTGGCAGAGTACCAGAACTGGGATAGTAGTAGCTGACTTGCAGGAGGTGAGATGGTCAGGGCTGTTGAAATGCAGCAATTCTTTAGGAAATTCACAGCATCTTTCAGATGTGTGACTTGCTTTCGAGGAGGAAACTCGAGAAGCGCAGAAAGGTTGTTCGTTTTGGTCCAATCTAGTTGTTCCAGAGTGAACTTAACCTGAGGAGCCTTGATAACTTCCACTTCCTCAGAATCAGCGGAGATGTTCTCAGCGGTAGTAGGAATGTTAGACGATGCCATTTCTCTGTATTATCAGTTCAACCAAAGATGTTAACAAATAAGAATAATCTTAATGTGGAAAGATTTTCCATTAAGATGGTTCAAATTTTATCCATTTCATTCAGACACAAATGTCTTAATGAAGATTAGGGTTTTTCTTGATTTTAAGAAACGAAATGTAAAACCCATTTATTCTTGTTATCCAGTTTTCTATGAAGAAATAGATTCTGGAAACGAATGAAGAACAACCATGAAATGGTTGTGTTCATAAAACCATGAAAAAAAATGATTTCATTTTTAAGAAGTTCTTTTGTTTGATCTTGTTAAAACAAGGAAAAGATCGGAAACAAGTTATACGCATTCGGTAATAAATAAGAACATATTAACCTTGATGTTTGATGAAGAAGATGATGAACAGTTCTTTGAAGTTTTAGAAAGCACAAATGCAACAGTGAATTCTTTCTTGCAGAGGAAGATTGTTCGCGTAAAAGAAAAATATAAACCACAAGTTTGTTTATATAGAGAGATTAGAGAGAGAAAATCTTGAGCGGGAAAAGATTTTCATCATGACACGGACACGTGTTTGCATTTGATTGGAAGTTTGAACAAGACGTGCAAACGTGTGTCAGAAAGAGAAACGTGCCGGGGTTTATCCGTTGCAATGACGTCACAACTGTCCTTTCATATTCTTTTAGGATGTCTCTGAGGTTTTGAAAGCTCAGGAACTCTTTTACAAACATGAAGCACTGAATGAAAATATCAGTGATGGTTTTAAGAATTTTCAAAATATCGCTGTTAAGTAAGAGATATTCAGCGATGCATTTTGTTTTGAAATCTTGCATTTTCATGCGATTGTCAGAGAGAGAAAACATACCTTGATATCAGCTTAACCAAGTTTTATTCAGAGAGAAGATGATTGAATAGGTTATACGAGTTGATTTTATCCTATCGCTGATCAATGTGAATCGTTGAGGATTTTACACTTCAAAGTTCAGCATTCCAAACTCGCTGTTGAGAAAGTTGAATCTTGTCTCATCAAGAGGTTTGGTAAATAAATCAGCTAACTGATAATCAGTTGGGATAAAATGAAGTTCTATATCACCATTCATCACATGATCTCTGATAAAATGATATCTGATTTCTATGTGTTTGGTCTTTGAATGTAGTACTGGATTGTTTGCTATGGCGATGGCACTTGTACTGTCGCAATAGATTGGAATTTTGGAGAGCTGAAGATCATAGTCTAGTAGCTGATTTCTCATCCACAAGACTTGAGAACAACAGCTTCCAGAAGCTACATATTCAGCTTTGGCTATGGAAGTGGACACTGAATTTTGCTTTTTACTAGTCCAACTTACCAGCTTTCCACCCAGGAGCTGACATCCTCCTGTGGTGCTTTTCCTATCCATTTTGCAACCTGCAAAATCACTATCTGAATAGGCGGTTAGATCGAATCCAGAATCTTTGGGATACCAAATACCTAGGTTCGCTGTACCCTTAAGGTATCGAAAGATTCGCTTTACAGCTTTCATATGAGATAGCATAGGTTCAGCTTGATATCGTGCACACAAACATGTTGCATACATAATATCGGGTCGGCTAGCTGTAAGATACAAGAGAGAACCGATCATCCCACGGTACAGCGTGACATTAACAAGTATTCCCTTTGAATCCTTGTCAAGTGTCAGCGGTGGTGCCATAGGGGTTTTCATAGCTGAACTATGAGTTAAATCAAATTTCTTCAGCATATCTTTAACACACTTTCCCTGATTAATAAACGTTCCTT
Source organism: Saussurea involucrata (assembly GCA_033807775.1). Lineage (NCBI taxonomy): Eukaryota > Viridiplantae > Streptophyta > Magnoliopsida > Asterales > Asteraceae > Saussurea > Saussurea involucrata. The sequence continues at coordinate 52,008,796 of CM066323.1, forward strand.
TTTCAGTTTGCTTAATCTGAAGACCAAGGAAATATGTTAGTTCACCCATCATGCTCATTTTATACTCATCTTTCATTCTATCAGCGAAACGAGTACAAAGCTCAGGGTTAGTAGAACCAAATATAATGTCATCAACATATATTTGAACTAGAATGATATGACCTTTCACTTTTCTAAAAAATAGAGTTTTGTCAATCTTACCTCGCTCAAATTTTTCAATATGGAGATAAGTAGAAAGAGTGTCATACCATGCACGAGGAGCTTGCTTCAAGCCATAAAGTGCCTTATCTAGTTTATAAACATAATCTGGACGCTTAGAATCTGAGAATCCTGGAGGTTGTTCCACATACACTTCTTCATTCAGCTTTCCATTCAGAAATGCTGACTTAACATCCATCTGATGTACTTTGAAGTTTTTGTGTACAGCATATGCTAAGAATAGACGAATAGATTCAAGTCTTGCTACTGGAGCAAATGTTTCGTCATAATATATACGTTCCTCTTGTCTGTATCCCTGAGCAACAAGACGAGCTTTGTTGCGGGTTACAGTACCATGTTCGTCCAACTTGTTTCGATAGACCCATTTAGTGCCTATTACTGTTTTATCAGTTGGTCTCCGAACAAGTTTCCAAACTTTGTTTCTTTCGAATTCAGTCAGCTCTTCTTGCATGGAGCTGACCCAGTTTGGATCTTTGAGGGCATCATCTATTTTCTTTGGTTCAGTTAGAGAAATAAAGTTAACAAATAAACAAATATTACCTGCACTTCGTCGAGTCTGAACACCAGCGTTTGGATCACCAAGAATTTGATCAATTGGGTGATTTACGGTCCATCGCTGAGCCGGAGCATAAGTCGCTGACTCATCTTGAACTGGAGGAGCTGAAGATGAGGCTTCAGCTACTTCTGGAGTTTCAGCTAAGAGAGGAATACTTGCATTTGTCATTTCATTTACTGATTGCTGAGAGATAGATGGAATGTCTGAGGCATTTGGTTCAGCGGTAGGTATAGTGTTTATAGGAATAGCTGAGACCCTTGATGTTTCAGCTTCACTATTCTGCATGTTTGGAATGATATGAGGACTATCATCTTCTACTGGATGAGCATGAGGAGTGGGAATATCTTCTGAATCACCAAGATGAGAAAACATCCATTGATTCAGTTCTTCAGTATCAGCGGACGGTTTAGAGTTCGCTGAACGGGATTCGTCAAACGTGACATGAATAGTTTCTTCTACAGTTTGTCTTCTACGATTGAAGACTCTGAAGGCTTTGGAAACTGAGGAGTATCCAAGAAAAATTCCATCATCAGCCTTAGGATCAAACTTTCCAAGAGCATCTCTGTTGTTCAGTATGAAACACTGACATCCAAAGATGTGAAGAAAGCTGATTGAAGGCTTTCTCCCATGAAAGAGTTCATAGGCTGTCTTTTTGAATCTTTTAACTATCAGCGACCTGTTTTGCGTAAAACAATCAGTGTTGACAGCTTCTGCCCAAAACTGAGTAGGCAGGTGAGAATCGCTGAGCATTGAACGTGCAGCTTCAATAATTGTTCTATTTCTTCTTTCAGCGACTCCATTTTGTTGCGGTGTTCTCACTGAAGAGAAGTTGTGAGAAATACCCTTACTCTCAAGGAAGGAATCAAGAGAGCTGTTTTTGAATTCAGTCCCATGATCACTCCTTATTGTGCGAACGGTCAGATTGTTCAGGGTTTCCAACTTCCGAACAAAGGTGATGAGTTCTTCAGGGGTGTCACTCTTAGAACGGAGAAACATTACCCAAGTGAAGCGAGAGAATTCATCAAATATGACCAGCGTATATTTCTTTCCAGCGATGGATTGTTTGTTAACAGGGCCAAACAAATCCATATGGAGTAGTTGTAGAGGAGATGACACTGATGAAACTTGCTTAGATTTAAAGCTTGCTTTGGTCTACTTCCCTTTTTCACACGCTGAACATAAAGACTATTTGGCGTATGAATGCTGTGGTAGACCAGTGACTAACTCTTTTGAAGAAAGAGTGTTCAGTGTCTTGAAATTTAGATGAGATAGCCTCTTATGCCATAGCCAGTTGACATCAGATGAGGCCTTTGAGAAGAAACAAAAGTTCTCAGTGGTTGTTGAGTCCATGTTTATTACATAAACATTTTCCAAACGATAACCGCTGAGAGCTATCTTCTCCTTTTTGTCAGTGACAAAGCAGGATTCCTTAGTAAAGATTACTTTGTTATCCATGTCGCAAAGCTGACTGATGCTTAGAAGATTATGCTTCAGCCCTTCAACATATGCGACTCTTCTGAAGGAGGTTGTACCATTCGAAAGTACACCATACCCTCGAGTATGTCCTTTTCCATTTCCACCGAAAGTTACAGAGGGACCCTTCTCTTCCTTGTATTCAGCGAGCAGGCTTTTCTTTCCAGTCACGTGTCTAGAGCATCCGCTATCGAGATACCAGATACCCTTCTTCTCCTGCAATACAAAGGAAGATTAGTTTTTCTCGGGTACCCACTTAACCATGTATATACATTTGTCAGTGGAAGTAGTTGGAATGGAAGATTCAGCAGTCTTCGCAGCATTTGAAGATTCAGCTTTGTCTTTCTTCACTTTGGTTAATTTCTTAACCTCAGTGGTAGGATTCACCTTGACCTGATTTGCACCAGGGTTGGTCTTCTTTGCCTTGGGGGCAATCTTCACCTTAGCTATCTTTTCAGCTTTGGTGGTTGTGGGGCACTTACTAGCAATATGATCGGTAAGTCCACAGTGATAACATTTCCTATAACTAAAAATAGTTCTAGGACCATTTGAATGCTGAGCTTTTGATTTCGAATTAGAAGTGCCAGCACCAAGTAAACTATTGGCTTTAGAATTGGGACGAACATTCAGTTCTTCAGATTTCTTACCAAGGACATCCACTCTGAGTTTAGGAGTAGATCGCTGAATACATCCAGAGATCTGCTTCCTTGATCCAGAGGGATGAGCCACTGAAGCTTTAGAAGCATTCAACTTTAGTACTAAGGTACCCTTCTGAGGATTCTGGTAAATAACAATTCCTTTACCTTTGTCTTTAGAGACAGAGGTAGGTTTTGAATAAACCATTTTCTCCTTGCCTTTTGAGGAGGTAGGAGTTTCCTCAGGGATTGGTGTATTGGACGAGGAGCACTGAGAAGAAAGTATCAGCGACTGAGGATACGAACGTTCCAAATTTAAGCATTGAACGCTCAGTGGATGGTTTTGGAGTATCATATTTGTAACCCAGACCACGTTTATCACTTAGGGGAATCTGAGACTTTATTATCTCAGTGATCTTTGTTGAAGAATTACACCATCCTTCAACAGTAGCTTTTTCAGCTTTTAATGCAGCGATAGCTTCTGCTCGTTCGATTTTGACTAGCTGATTTAAATATACTAGATCTTTAAAATCTTCTTCAATTTTAGAAAGCTTTTCTATTTGAAGGTGGCAGTTTTTAAGCTTTTCAGCGAGATCAAGGTTTTGGTTTTCAACCACAGTTTTGCCGTTCATGGCTTCGTATAAACTTCTAGTCAAGAGATCGATCTTACGGAGACTATCAGCTTCATCAATATTTGTAATATTGGTAAAGAAGGAAGGTGATACCTGAATAGCAGAGGTTGAAGTGGAGGGAATGTCTGAACTTTCTTCCTCTTCTTCAATCTTGGCCATAAGACATAGATTTGCTTCATCATCTTCAGAGTCAGATGATGATGCTTCTTCATCAGAAGCAGCCCAATCATAGTTAGCCATCAGGCCTTTACTCTTCTTCTTAAAGCTTTTCAGCTTACCATATTTTTCTTTCAGCTTTGAATATTTGTCATCTTTATTCCTTGGAACAAAGGATTTCTTTGTAAAAGCTGAGGGTCTAGAAACTTTCTTAGAACTGCACTCGTTAGCGAAATGTCCTGTCTTTTTGCAGTTAAAACAAGTAGCAGTTGCCTTATCAACAAAAGCTGATGATCTAGGCTTGTCAGTTATGGAAAGAGGTTTGTTCTTTCTAAACATTTTCTTTTTGGCAAATCTCCTGAACTTTTTAGGAGAGCCAAAGATTCATCATCATCTGAAGAATCAGAATCTGATGACCTTTCAGAGTTACTTTCTGACTCAGTGATAGTGACCGAGGGTCGCTGAGTAGAAGGTTCCTCTGAGATTAAAGCAACAGGGGTGCTTTTGGAATCTTTTACAATATTCTTCTTAAGATGGCTCGATTGCTCATGATTCAGCAACGTGCCATATAAGGTTGAAAGGGTCATTGATTTTAGATCCTTTGACAGCTTGAGACACATAGAATAATTGTCCCAGCTTTCAGGTAAACATTCTAGAAACTTTGTCAGAACTTCAAAGTTAGAATATTCATTACCAACAGTTTTCAGATCTATAATTAAACAATTAAAACGTTGGTGAACTTCAGAGAGAGATTCATTCTTACCAGAAATGAAGCTTTCGTATTGTCTTACCAGGTTGATCTTTCTTGAGTCCTGGACTTCAGACGTTCCTTCATACTGAACACATATTGTGTCCCACGTGGCTTTTGATGTTTTCAGATTCATGACGGAATGGTAGACTTCGTCAGGAAGTGCCATGTATAGTATGGATCTGGCTTTTGTATCTATAGCCACTTTCTTCTTATCTTCGTCGGTCCATTGAAAGATTTCCTTAGGGACCAGCCTTTCTGGAATAGCAGGTCTATTCTCAGCGGCTGGAACAGCAGTATCAATTCTTACAGGGATGAATGGACCATTCTCGAGATAGTAAGGTATAGTAGGGTCTATACCTTCTAAGAAGAGTGTCATCCTATTTTTCCATAAGTTGAAGTTATCTCTGGAAAATCTAGGGGGTTTAGCAAGAGAACCATTGTCTATATAATTTGTGTTTGTGTTGGTGGCCATTTTCAGATAATAGCAAGGAAGAGAAATATCTTAGATTAGATCTTGTTTATGAGATTAAACAAATCCGCTCTGATACCACTTGTTGGTCCCGAAGGCCTATACAAGTTTATAGAAGGGGGGGGGGGGGGGGGTTGAATACAAACACACAGATTTTACTTTTCTAAATTGTTTATTGATAAATCATTAACAATTTACAGCTTGTTGCGGAAACAAGATTAAGGATAAACCTAAATCTAAACAAGTTGGAACACTAAGGTTTCTTGCACTAAGAGAGATAAGGAAATTACTAATAATAACCTATCTTGAGATAAGAGATTGAACTTGTCTAGAGTTAGCAAGTTACTTCAAATGAAGTGGGTTCATCTCTTTATATACTGCATGCATTTAATGCAAGTCAGTATACACTTTACACGTGTCATCAGCTGGTTGGTTGCATGTTATTGACCTTTGTTGACAACCTTAGTAGCCGCATGGATGAACAGTGTAGTATCAGAGTGGTTGTACGATTTCAGACAATCGGAGGTTCTTTTCTGACATTTCGTACGGAGTCGTGCAAGGGTGGTTAAGACAAAAGTACTTTGTACGGAGGACTTCATGATAAGCTTTCGTTGATTCAGAGCATTATCATTATCTATTCAGCGAATGATAAAGTTCAGCGATAGCTGAAGTCTTGTACTTGATACTTCACGTTGAGTGGACAAATCTGAGTCTTCGCTGATCCGCATCAGTTCATTAAGAGACTTGTCGCTGGTTCTTGAGCTTGATCTTCGACTTCAGCGTAGAACCTTTGTTGACGTGAAACTTGTCTTCAGGGATTATAAGTAAACAACTAACTTATCAGCGATCATCATAATGACTGAACAGACACAGAGCATTAATGGTGAACAGTGTTCGCTGAATGTTTAATTTAAAGAGCGAGAGTTCCTATCAGCGGTACTGTAAGATCTTAGTACTTATCAGCGATATTGAAACTCTGATACATATTGTTTACTTACAATTTTCACTAAGTATATAAGAGAGGGTCATTATCAAATCACTGAGGGTTTGGATCAACATATTCCAATCTATTGCGACAGCACAAGTGCCATCGCTATAGCCAACAATCCAGTGCTTCCCTCAAAGACAAAACACATCGAAATCAGGTATCATTGTATCAGAGATCATGTGATGAATGGTGATATAGAACTTCACTTTATCCCAACTGATTACCAGTTAGCTGATCTGTTCACCAAACCTCTTGATGAGACAAGATTCAACTTTCTCATCAGCGAGCTTGGAATGCTGAACTATGAAGAGTAAAATCTTCAGCGGTTCACATTTGATCAGCGATAGGATAAAATCAACTTGTATAACCTATTCTATCATTTTCTCTCTGAATAAACTTGATTCGCTGATATCAAGGTATGTTTTTCTCTCACTGACAATCGCATGTGAATGCAAGATTTCAAAACAAATTGCATCGCTGAATATTTCTTCCTTAATCAGCGATACTTTGAAATTTCTAAAACCAACACTGATATTTCTATTCAGTGCTTCATGTTTTCAAAAGTGTCCCTGAGTTTTCAAAACCTCAGAGACATCCTAGAATATGAAAGGACAATTGTGACGTCATTGCAACGGATAAGCCCCGGCACGTTCTTTTTTGACACACGTTTGCACGTTTCATTTACCTTCCAATCAAATGCAAACACGTGTCCATGTCATGATGAAAAACCTTCCCGCTCGAGTTTTTCTCTCTCTCTAATCTCGCTATATAAACACTTTGAGGGTTTATATTTTTCCTTTACGCGAAAAACTTCTCCTCCAAGCAAGAAAAAGAAAATTACTGTTGCATTTGTGCTCTCAAGTTTCAAGAACTTCTTCTTCTTCAACGAACCAGGTTAATATTTCTGTTATTTACCTGTTTCTTAAAACTTGTTAATGATCTTCTCATTGTTTTTACAAGATCAAACAAAACAACTCTTTCAAAAATGAAATCATTTCTTTCATGGTTTTATGAACACAACCTTTCATGGTTGTTCTTCAAGTTTAAACGCAAAATCTTAAACTTGTTCTTCATATGTTTTTCCAGAATCCTAATTCTCAAAGGAAACTGGAAAACAATATTTTTTTTGGTTTGCATTTCTTTGTCAAAACCAAGAAAAAACCCTAATCTTCATTAAGACATTTTTGTCTGAATGAAATGGACAAAATTCGAACCATCTTATTGGAAAATCTTTCCACATTAAGATTATTCTTATTTGTTATATCTTTGGTTGAACTGATAATACAGAAATGGCATCTACTGACATTTCCACTGCTAAGAACACCACTGCTGAGAACACTGCTGCTGCTGAGGAATTAGAAATCATCAAGGCTCCTCAGGTCAAGTTCACTCTTGAAGAACTTGATTGGACAAAAACAAACAACCTATATGCGCTTTTCGAGTTTCCTCCTCGAAAGAAAGTCACACATCTGAATGATGCTGTAAATTTCCTGAAAAACTGTTGCCTCTCTACAGCCCTGACCATAACACCTCCTGCACATAAGCTACTACTATCTCAGTTCTGGTATTATGCCAGACACTCTCAGCTACCATCAACCAAAGACTCCTCAAAGACAATTGATTGCATCCTCTGTGATACTGATTTTGGCACTATAAAGATCACCCCTGCCATTATCCGCAAAGCCCTGAGCCTTCCCATCGCCACTAAAGAAAACCCTTTTGTTCCCCTCCCTAACCACAAGAAACATTCTGATAGGGAAGCCATCACTGCATTCTTTGATGCAATGGGCTATGTATGGGAAACTGGGAGGGACAAGAAGCCAGAGAAGAAGCTGACCCTCATCAAGAAGTCAAAAATGCCCAGCGAGATGAACTTCATCTTCGCTCACTTGATAAGCTGCATGACTGCAAAGACCGGCTCCTCTGATCAAGCCGCTCAACCTCAGCAAGAAATAGGATATGCATTACTGAAAGGTCTTCATATAGAATGGGCTTCAATAATCTACGATGATCTTGTACTCAGAGTAGACTCTGCCGCTGACCGATCTCCATGGGTACCATATCCTAGATTCATCAGCGCCGTCTTCTAAACAGGCCTGAAGGACAACTACCCACAAGTAGGAGACCTGAAACTCTCTTAGGTTGGTCCTAAAGTACTCGACTTCAAGCCAGTGGAAAATGAGGTACGTCTCTCTACACTCTTGACTCTTCCCAATCCTCCTTCTTCATCTACTTCTGCAGCTCCTTCAGTAGACAAACCCACCGCTGATACCCCAGCTGCAACCTCCTCTCCTTCAAGAAAAAGGAAACACTCTTCTACCCAACTTAGTTCCAAAAGAACTAAGAAAACCAAGGAACAACCCCAGCAATCTCTTGCTGAAGACTCCTCAGCTCATCTCGAAGAGCTGAAAGAAAGTTCAGTGGTACGCTCTGCCACAGCTGAACAAGCCACCCATTCCATCCCAGCTTCAGCGTCTCTAAACGCTGAGGTTATAAACTTGGAATCTACCCAACCTCCTTCAGTCTCTCTACAGACTGAAGAAGTGATTCTCAGCGGATCCAACGCTGAACTTCGCACCCAACCAACTTTCTCAACCTTCGCTTCTCTATCCTCTCCATTGGACTTTAATCCAGTTTTCACTACGACCACTGGATCACCCGTCATTCCTCCAGAAGCTAAAGCTGATACTCTTCAAGGAATGATGGATGCAGGACCTGCAGAAATGACCATGCGTACACGCACTCTAGCTGACGACATGGAACTCTTTTCAGGACACAAAGGTTTTGACGAATTCACCAATCCTCCTGCAGGTATACACCAACCCATATACACTGTAACTGAACCCCAAACTTCTGAGCTTTCCTCTGTTCATAAGTACTTATATGTTACAGGTCCTAATTTGGGAGACATCAACGCCTATCTGAAGAACCTGGATACGAAGCTGGGAGGTCTCACCACTACTCTCTCAGACAACTCTTCAGCTGTAACAAACGCTGGAGAGAATCTCAACAAGCTGACGACAGTGGTTGAACAGAAATCCTCCAAAACTGATTTGGAGAAGATTGATAAAACTCTTGGTGATTTTGCCAAAGTTCTTGCTGACCTCTACACAGACCACTTCTCTCAAAACCTCAGTTCAATCCATGTCCAGCGAGTTCACAACGCTGAAGACATCGGTTGGAAATCTTCAGGGAGAGATGACTGTTGTAAAGACTGACGTAAGTTCAGTAAAGACTGACATGAATTCAGTGAAGACTGACATGAATTCTGTAAAGAATGACGTCAATTCAATGAATACAATAATGCAGTAGATCCTGAATAAAATGACCGCCCCTGCCCCTGCACCGACGCATTTTACTACGGCGGATCGTGCTGAACTTTTAAAGATCAATCCTGCTATTACTGGCCTAGAAGACAGAATAGCAGCGATTGAAGATTATATGGGGATCCCTGGCCAACAAGACATGGAACTAAAACCAATGAGTCATCGCATTCCTCCCCCACTCATCATGAGGAAGGGGGGAGAAGACTGAAGACCTTCTCCATGATGAATCTATCAAGGGGGAGAAGACTGAAGACCTTACCATTACTGAAGAAGGTGAGAAGACAAATGAAGAAACAACCACTGGACCTCAGGGAGATGAAAACCCTGAGGGAACCGAGAAGCTTACCTCTGTATCTGAGAGGGAGCAACTCGAAGAAGATGCTGAAGAATCTGAATCCGAAGCTGAAGATGAAGAAGCCATCGACTTATCTGATGATGAACCATCCTCTTCTCCAAAGAATGATGATGATGACGATGATGATGTTGATGACTCCTTTATCGTCAAGCCTGCTCAGAGGACTACAACTCTTAAAGGGATCTTGATAAAAGAACCTTCAGGGGAGCGGACTAAGACAAAGCCTTCAGCGTCTGAAGCTGACAAAGGCAAAAACAAAGGCCTCGCTGAAGAAGACAATCTGACGATCTTGCTTCCAAAGCAAGTTTGTCAGGTAAACTAAATCTTCCTTCCACTACATCCCTCCTCTATCTATACACATTATCAGCTCTCCTCTCCACAAAACTTCTATACACAACCACATTCTTTCTCTATCTCTGTTCTACCCAAGTTCTTACTTGTACGATCGCTGTGTTTCAGCTAGTCCTCTCCCTTGTTTGAGGATATCACTGAAGTTCCTACAGCTGCGACTTCACCAACAATAATCCCAGCTTCCAACGCTGAAGAAATAATCCCGGTCTTGGATTTGATCTTTGAGACTGATGAACCTGAAGAACAGATCCTCTCTCACAAAAACAGACCTTCCTTGGCTCCTCAAAAGCTGAGTGCAGAGGATAAAAAAGAGAGATGCAATGATAAAGAAGTTCGAAGATCAGCGAATCATTCTGAAGCGTGATCAACTTCCTTCTATTCCTCCAAAGTTCAGACTTTCTCAAAAGGAATACACGGATCACCTCAGAGCTGAACGTCTAATCGCTGAAAGAAGGGAAGCTGAAGAAAGAGACAGAGAACTCGCCATCCAGCTTACTCAACAATCAGTGAAAGACCCCAAGCTGAAAAGAACTCCAATCGAAGTTCAACGTCAGCTATGGGAAGACGCCAAGAAGATCGTTGAAGAAAAGAGAACTGTGTCTCAATCTACTTTAATCTGGTGCAAAGAAAAGGTACACTTCAGATATCGAACTGCCAGAATCAACAAGGTACTTATAACTGGAAGATCAACCCTCAAAGTTTCAATCGCTGAAATCGAGATATTCAGAGAGAATGGACAGTACGAAAAATTCTATGCTGAAGCCATCACGAAGTACAGTCTCTCTGAATGGTTGGAGATCAGATTAGCCATCCAGAAGTCTCAATCTAAGTACAAGGATCACTTGATAAACCTTATAAATAAACAGATCGACTTAGTATCTTCTTGTGTGGATATTCCTCCTCCCCCTCCTCTCGTAAATCAGAAAAAAGGGCCTCTGCAAAGAAAAAGTCAAAATCTTCAGACTCAGGTCCTCGTATACGGAACGAAACAGGTATTGGTTTTTCTCTTGAGGAAGTCCTTGGTCCAGAACCTGACCTTTCTGCACTTGACACATCTCTTCCTCCTGGTGAGACTTTCATCCCTGGGAAAGTCATAAGCAAACCCTATGGGATATTCTTTATTGACTATGATGGACGAAAACGTTTTCATCATATCTCTGAGCTTCCCTTCACTCCCATCGAACAGCTGAAACATCTCATCTACTGGCGTGAATTCAAACGCGACATTCAGGCACGGCATCTTAAACCCTTGATTTTTGAAGAAGCGCTGAACAAAAGGAATCAAGGAGTAAATGTCCCTGACTGGATGATTCCCACATCAAAGACCCTTGATGAACTTCTCATTAAGTAAGAACCTTTGTAAACTGATAGGATCGCCTCATTCTTCTATTGTATCAGTTATTCTTTTGTACTTGTAATTTATTTCGCTTGTACTTGTAATCTTTCCACTTCCTTTTGTAATCTGATTAGAAGTTTGAAGAAAGATTTCAGCGAAAGTACTTTACTCCATCAGTACAGAAAAGATCCCAGAAAACAGTAAAAGGGACAAATATTTTATGAGTTCTTTGTATCCTTATGTTTTCATTATATAGCAATTTTCTCTGTTGCTATGTCATAAAAAAATAGGGGGAGATTATTGATCCAAACCCTCAGTGATTTGATAATGACCCTCTCTTATATACTTAGTGAAAATTGTAAGTAAACAATATGTATCAGAGTTTCACTATCGCTGATAAGTGCTAAGATCTTACAGTACCGCTGATAGGAACTCTCGCTCTTTAGATTTAAACATTCAGCGAACACTGTTCACCATAATGCTCTGAGTCTGTTCAGTCCTTATGGCGATCGCTGATTAGTTAATTGTTTACTTATGATCTCTGAAGACAAGCTTCACGTCAACATAGGTTCTACGCTGAAGTCGAAGATCAAGCTCAAGAACCAGCGACAAGTCTCCTAATGAACTGATGCGGATCAGCGAAGACTCATATTTGTCCACTCAACGTGAAGTATCAAGTACAAGACTTCAGCTATCGCTGAACTTTATCATTCGCTGATAAACAATGGTAAAGCGCTGAATCAACGAAAGCTGATCATGAAGTCCTCCGTACAAAGTACTTTTGTCTTAACCACCCTTGCACGACTCCGTACGATATGTCAGAAAAGAACCTCCTTATTGTCTGAAATCGTACAACCACTCTGATACTACACTGTTCAAACATGCGGCTACTAAGGTTGTCTACAAAGGTCAATGACATGCAACCAACCAGCTGTTGCCACGTGTAAAGTGTAAACTACAATGCATTAAATGCATGCAGTATATAAGAAGGACTCCAGCTTCATTTTTGAAGTACTTGCTAACTCTGGACAAGTCATCTTTCTTATCTTGAGATAGGTTATTATTAGTAATTTCCTTCTCTTTCTTAGTGCAAGAAACTTAGTGTTCCAACTTGTTTAAATTTAGATTTATCCTTAATCTTGTTCCGCAACAAGCTGTAAATTGTTAATGATTTATCAATAAACAATTTAGAAAAGTAAAATTTGTGTGTTTGTATTCACCCCCCCCCCCCCCCTTCTACAAACTTGTATAGCCCTTCGGGACCAACAGATTATTTTGGCCTTCTATCTTTAAAGATGCATACATATTTTGTAAGAGTTGGGATAGGTGCCAAAGGACATGGAATATCGGACCACGTAATCAAATGCCCCAAAAACCCAATTTTAGTTTGTAAAAACTTCGATGTGTGGGGCATTGATTGCATGGGACCATTCCCCGTCTCTTCCGGTTTTACCTATATCTTATTATGTGTCGATTATGTTTCAAAATGGGTAGAGGCCAAGGCCACTAGAACTGATGATGCTCGTACTGTTTTATCTTTTCTTAGATCTAACATTTTTGCCAGATTTAGGACCCCGAGGGCCGTCATAAGTCATCTGGGAACACTTTTGCAATGAGGTGATCGAGGCACTTTTCAAGAAGTATCATGTGACTCACCGGATCTCAACCGCATACCATCCTCAATCTAATGGGTAAGCCGAGGTCTCTAACTGAAAGATCATATAAATTCTTGAGAAGATCGCAAATCTTAATCGTAAGGATTGGAACGAGTGTTTGGATGATCCTTTGTGGGCATACCGTACGACCGACAAAACACCTATAGGTATGTCCCCTTTTCGGTTAGTGTATGGTAAACCATGTCATCTCCCTGTTGAGTTAGAGCACAAAGCTTACTAAGTTGTCAAAAAATGCAATATACGGATGGATGAAGCGGGAGTTTAAGGAAGCTACAACTGCAAGAGCTTGAAGAGATCAGTAATGACGCATACGAGAGCTCCAAGGTCTATAAAGAACGGACCAAAGCTTTCCACGACAAGTTAATCTCCCAGAAAGAGTTTGTGGTCGGGCAACAGGTTTACTTTTTTATTCACGTCTAAAGCTATTTTCTGGTAAGCTTAGATCATGGTGGGTTGGCCCTTTTATCGTTGTTAAAGTGTATGCTCATGGAGCGGTTGATATTGAGAGGCCAAAAATGGGTAAATCGTTTAAGGTGAATGAGAATAGACTGAAACCTTTTTATCAAGGATTTCAGTCTAAGGACATTGATGTTATGGCTCTCGAGCCACCGCTCGTTATTGATTAATTTGGATAGTGTCGAGCCAATGATATTAAACAAAGGCGCTTATTGGAAGACAACCCAATTTTACTGCTTAGGGTAGTTGTTTTGTTTAATGTGTGAATATTCTTATGGTAGTTGTTTTGTTTAATGTGATTATTTCCAGGTTCCACGACCTTCATTTTTGGAAAGTGCACGGAGGCACCAACCTATACCAAGAACCGTATATCGGGCACACGTTATCAAATCAGGGAAGATTTCTCGTTCTGTTTGCTCTTTATTGCTTTAGACTATGCTATATCACGCATATATTGAGGACAATATATGGTTTAAGTGTGGGGAGGGAATTACTTGGGATGATTTGTCAAGGCTTATATAGTTGGGTTAGTGGGGACAAAAAAATTCAAAATTTTGGCTGTTTTTGGCCAAAAATTCAAGTGATACACATGAGTTGATTGCTTTATCTTCTTGTCATTACATGAACACCATGGCATGAATGGTTATGTGGTTTGCATGAGTAGTTTTGATTGACACACTTGAGATAGCCTTTGTGAGATTTGCTAATTTTATAGGCCAAATATGCAGTTATGAGATTTTTGAGCCGTGATTGAACATTATTTTCAATCCTATTTCCTTTGTATGTGCATTGCATCTTCCATGTTCATTTCACTCTAGAACTTGTGTTAGGACTCTTCAAGATTACATTTAGGCAATACTAGTGTGGAAGTGAAAAAGTCCATCTTTGATGTTATTTTTAACCATTTAGCCTAAAAGCCAACCCTTACGTATGTATCCCTTTTTGATCACCCACTTTGAGCCTCATTACCCATTTTTGTTGTCATTATACCACATATTAATCTCTTAGACAAACATTTTACCCACCGGACTTTGGGAATGAAGTTGTGCATATTTTTAGTTAGACTCCTTGGAAGCAAGTATTGTAGTCCGAAAAGAAAAAAAGCAAAGCGAAAAGCAAGAAGATATGAAAAAAGAGGGAAAAACAATGATAATAATTTGGAGACCAATATTGAAACGAAAACCAATTGTCTCCATAGTGTGCTTATGTTAGCTTCAATCTTCCTAATCATAGAAGTATTTAGAAGTAGTGAAAAATAGGCTAAGTGAAGAAAGCCTCTTACAGAGGCTCTGCCGAACTTACCGAGAGATCAAGGTCAAGAAGGTACAGAAGCTAAAGAGGCGCCCTACAGAAGCTCTGTCATACGCGCAAAGAAGACCAAAGACTCGGAATCCGGTGAAAACTGCTCTTCTAAGGACCAAACCGCAGAACCTCTGTGGCACTTCACAGAGCCTCTGCGGTCTTCAACAAAGACTTCAAAGATATTTATAATATCTTGCTACTGTTACAGGACCTGTTCATCAACTTGCATGGCAACGTACCCTGTCCAACTGCAACGTGTCAAACTCTGGTTGGATTCAATAGGGCTTAGTACATAATAGACGTCTGCTGCATTAAATGCAATACAGCACGTCCAACTGTTCATGCCATCCGTCCAACTATTCATACCGTCCTTTGTGAATAGTAGCATATGCTTTATGGTCCCCTTAGAGTAGTATATAAGGGAGACTCATGTTGAGTTCTTCCTATCTATCAATCTATCGATCGATCAATCGAACAATCGAAACAAGAATTCAAGAGAGAAAAACATCACAAGCTTTAAACACTTTGAGAGTCATATCTGTTTTAAAAGCTTTGCTTAACTCACTGTTCTTGAATCTGTTCTTAATATATATATTCAGTAAACTTTGAGATATTATTTCCTGTTCACTGTTTATTTATATTATGTTCTAAATCTATCAAACATATCTGTTAGTTCTTCAAATACGCTTCCGCATCAAACTCAAACTTGAACTAATAGATCTGATAATCTTGTTTAAACAAAAGAGGGAACCAACAATTGGTATTAGAGCGAAGCTTGATTTTCAATATCAAGTGATCCACGTTTTTACAAGATTAGTGATAGAAATCATTTTTTTCTTATTCCTCATCTCTAGGTTAAAACTCCATTAAAGTGTACTCTGGGAACTGTTCAAACCCAGAAAACTTTCCAGATCTTCAGACTCATACTCTTTAAATCATACTATCTTTTCAGAACCTTAAAAATGACAAATACAAATAACTTATTTACTGCTGGTTCACTCACCAAGCCTCCTACTCTCCTACGAGATGAGTATCCTCAATGGAAGATAAGAATGGTTCATTTCTTTGAGGGTACTGAAAAAAATCTAGTACAATATCTTTACAACCTTCCTCCTGATCCCATGATAGCAGTACCACGAGTACCAGCTACTGCTGAATCTCCAGAAATCCCTGAACATCAAAAACCAAAACCAAAAGAAGAATGGTCAAATGAAGATTAGGCAGAAGATGAAGTTGCACAGAAAACAAAAAGAATCCTGATAATGGCTATCCCCAACGAACTTTTTCAATCCTTAGATGCATGCGAAACTGCGCACGATCTTTGGAAAGAATTAGAAAGACAGTTGGAAGGGGGTGCTAAAACACAGAAGAACCGAAGGGCACAATACATAAATGAATATCATGCATTCAGAGCCTCTGCAACAGAATCTCTGCAAACAACGTACGACAGGTTCAACTCTCTCATAAACAAATGTAGAAAGTCTGGCATTCACAGAACCTCGGAAGAAAATAACTTCATGTTTCTAAAGAGTCTGAATGATGAGTGGCTTCAACTGTCTATGTCTTTACAAACAAACCAAGATCTAGACTCATGGACACTCTCTGATCTCTATGGAACACTAGCTGCACAAGAGCCTCAAATAGCACAGGCTAAAACAATAGTCATTGCACCATACGCATTGGTTAGTAAAACAACAGAGGCTACAGAGAGACCAAGAAATGAGAGAGCAACAGATGAAAAGAAGAAGGAGAAAAAGAAGATAGTGATGGTTGATAGCGAAGAAGACGAGCTGATAGAGGAAGAAATAACTCTTGCGTCATTAGCTAAATCATTGGCTCTATTGACAAGAGAGTTCAGAGGTAATCAAAGAAATTTTGGAAATGACAGATATAGCAGAGACAACCAGAGAGATAGAAGAGATGATGAAAGAAGAGAAGAATCAAGTGACCGACAGAGGTCAGACTACAGAAGTGACCGACAGAGGTTGAACGACAGAAACTACAGAGGAAATGACCGACAGAGGTCAGATGACAAGGTAGACCACACACAAGAATGCTACAAATGTGGCAAGCCTGGTCATTATGCAAACGAATGCCGAACAGAGAAAGGTGGAGACCAACAGAAGTCCGACGATCGAACTGGAAACACCTCCCAAGGTTGCTTCAACTGCGGCAAGCCAGGCCATTTCGCAAAAGATTGCAGAAGTAGACAAAATCGCCCACAGAAGGACTCAGCTTTTTACTAAAAGAAGGCTGAATATTATGCACAAAAATCCCTAATGGCGAACAAAGGGCATTCTGAAGCAAATAAAGAGGACTTCGAGTCAGACTCTACATCTGATGATGAATTCACCACCAATGCCCTGTTCTGTGGCATGGCAGAAGTCGACTCGGGCACTGACAATGAGGTATCCATTTCAAACTCTACCTCTTGTATTAAATATGTAGAAAATGATTCAGTTAGACTTAACATTGAATTGATTGAACTCAAAGAGATAAATGAAAGTATTCAGAAAAGACTCACCTTTAATGAGAGAGAAGTAAGGCTTCTCACTCAAGAAAAATCCAAAATTTTTGAAGAAAAGGAAAGAGTAGAAAAATATTGGAGCAAAAATGTAGATCCTTTAAAAGGGCAAATTTCTGAATTAACCTATGCTTTAAAAGTCAAAACTAAAGAGCTTTCAGTTTCTAGGAGTGAAACAACTGACATAAGAGCTCTCAAAGAATACTTTCAAAAAGAGAGAGAGGTACTTTGGCAAGATCTACTCAGAAGAGAGGTTTTACATAAAAACTATAAAGATGCACAGAAGGTGTTGAAGGCAAAAGACTTAAACCTCTGTCTTCTCTGTTTGTGGTAGGAAAAACAAATAAACCAATTTTTCCAAACTTACTCTCTGTAAGTAAGAGGGTTAAAATCTCTGAAGAACCTCACTTAAGGAAACATACGAAGATGATCAATGTGTGGTTTGAAAACACAGATTCATCATCTTCAACCTCTGTCAATAGAGGAATCAAACCAAAGAAATATCTGAAAACACAAGATCAGATTGGTATCTTTAAGTTTGGTAAACCAGAGACTCAAACACAGGTCGCTTTTGTCTGTATGATAGATGTCAAAAAGAAATTATCTGCAAAAGCTTCTGAGTTTAAACCCATCTTTTCAGAAGAAAATCTTAAAAGATCAATTGAAAAAGAAATTTTGAAAGTTTTGAAATCAAATGTTTTAGAAAATATCTGTACATCTTCTATAGATCAAATTCTCGCTGAAGAGATCTCATCTGAAACCTCTGCCATCTATGAAAGTTTTTCTACAGAGGAAGAAAACTCGTACGATACATGCTCAGAAAATCCAACCTCTGTCGAAAGAAATGACTCAACCTCTGTATATGAGGACGATTCATCCTCTGACGACTAAGAGACAGATGTTACATCACAGAGATACCTATCTGTCCAGATTTTCTAAAAATGTGTATACAAGTCAAAACCTCTACAGAGCTTGATAATTTGAAAAAGGCCTCTGAAAATCCTAAAAGCTCAAAATTTTCAAAACCTTTAAGGCCTGAAGCTAACAAATATCTTTCCTCTGTGACAGTGAAGACATACGTTCACCACAGAAGAGACTCACAGAAGGCAGGACCTAAACAAGATTTTTGCAAAAAACATTCTAGTATTCATAGATCTTCTTGTAATAGGAAATCAAATGTTAAGAACGAATGTAATGCCTCTGTGACTCAGTTCAATGAATTCAATGAAAAGTTCAAACAAATCACGTCTCATATTAAATACTGTCATTGTTTTGATTTTATGGTCAGATTGAAAAATCACTTCTCAAGTCCAGATTGCTTACTCTCCACTAAAACTCAAACTCTAAAGTCAAAACCTAGAGAGATACAATCTGATCTTTCTACAAAAAATAAAATGTATTTCAAGAATGCTAAGGCAAACTTGAAAAATTCTAACAATATTGGACCCATATGGATATGGGTACCTAAGTCTCTGTGATTGTCTTACAGAAGCGGTATGTGCCAATTTGGTATCTTGACTCCGGATGCTCAAGGCACATGACTGGCGACAGAAGTTTACTATCCACGTACAAAGAAACATACGATGGTGGATCTGTAACTTTTGGAGACAACAAGAAGGGACACATCAAATGCTATGGAGTCATACAGAAGGAAAACGTCTTTGTATACAAAGTTGCATATGTGAATGGCCTTAAACACAACCTACTCAGTGTAAGTCAACTCTGTGATACAGGATTTGATGTCTTGTTCAAAAGGACTTTCTGCTCTCTGCAAAGTGAAGACACAGGAATGGAACTTCTGCGAGCCGAAAGAAAAGGTGATCTGTATCTGATGAACTTTTGTTCAACAACCAAGGACAAAGTTTTCCATGTAGCTTGTGAAAGTAAAGAAGCCTGGTTATGGCATAACATGTTCTGTCACTTGAACTTTCACACCTTGGATAAACTGGTCAAACTTGATCTAGTTAAAGGTTTGCCTAATGTTAAATTTAATAAGGATCACTTGTGTTCTGCCTGTGAAATGGGAAAACTCAGAAGAGCTTCCCACAGAGGCAAAACAGATGTGTCTTGCACTAGGCCTCTGTACATGCTTCATGTCGACCTCTGCGGTCCCATTGCCATACAGAGCCTAGGTGGCAAGAAATATATACTTGTCTTAATTGATGAGTATTTGTGCTTCACATGGGTTGAATTTGTTCGAAAGAAATCGGATGTTCCAATCATCTTGATTAATCTAATGAAAAGAATCCAAGTTCTTTATGAATGCAGAATACAGAAGTTAAGAAGTGACAATGGCACAGAATTTAAAAACTCTGTCATTGAAGCCTATCTTTCTACAGAAGGAATATCACAGAACTTCTCTACCGCACGCACTCCACAGCAGAATGGCGTAGTCGAAAGGAAGAATCGAACGCTCGTGGAGGCCGCAAGAACTATGCTATCAGCATACGGATTACCGATGAACTTTTGGGCAGAAGCAATTTCTACCGCTTGTTACACACAGAATCGGTCAACCATTGTGAAAAGACACATCAAGACTCCTTACGAACTGATCAACAAAAGGCGGCCAAACATCAAGTTTTTCCATGTGTTTGGATGTAAATGCTTTGTTTTAAACGATAGAGATTCAAGAGGAAAGTTTGAAATAAAAGCTGACGAAGGAAAATTCATTGGATACTCTGCCACTTCCAAAGCCAACAGAGTATACCTTACAAGATCTCGCAAAATCATAGAAAGTATCAATGTTTCTTTTGATGATTCTTTCCAAATGACTTCTGAGCAAATCCGTTCAGAACTCGAACTTAAAAGAGAAACCTCCGGCATCTCGCAAACGAAAGAAGACTTGAATCTTCTATTTTTAGAGTTGTTCCACGATGACATTGATCCTTCTGTTGGAACCATCAGAGTTTCTGAAGAACCATCTTCTGTTGAACAAAATCCTACAGGTATGACTCTAACTGGTCCAAATAATGCTTCATCTTCTTCTATAAATACTACAGATGCAAATGCCGAAGAAGAAAATGCAGAAGATGAAATATCAAGAAAAACGACCACAGAAGCTGCAGAAAAACAAACTCCACAATCCACAGAAGAACCAATTACAGAGGTAATTGAGGACCAAGACTATACGTCCTCAGAGGAACAAACTCCACCACCACTCATACCAATCATTCCACAAACGGTAGAATCTTCTACCAAGGTAAGAAGAACGACAGAGGCTATACAAGAAGAAGATCCACAAGAAGCTTCTGAAGAAAGGTTCGATGACATTGATGACCATCTTCCTCGCACCACTCAGTGGACAAAAAGCCATCCTCCAAGCCAAATATCAGAGAACCTTCTGACTCAGTAAAAACCAGGTCTGCCACTGCTAATTTTTGTTTCTTTACAAATTTTATTAGTGTGATAGAACCAAAGAAGATTTCTGAAGCACTAGATGATCCAAACTGGGTAGACGCCATGCAAGAAGAACTTCTGCAGTTTGAGCGTAACAGAGTATGGACTTTAGTACCTCTGCCACGAGGGAAACAGGCCATTGGGACTAAGTGGGTCTACAGAAATAAGAAGGATGAAGATGGAGTGGTCATCAGAAACAAAGCACGATTGGTGGCCAAGGGATATAGACAAGAAGAAGGCATAGACTACGATGAGACTTTTGCCCCTGTCGCACGACTCGAAGCAATAAGAATATTCTTAGCCTTCGCAGCCCACAGAGGATTTAAAGTATATCAGATGGACGTAAAATTAGCTTTTCTCAACGGTGAAATCCAAGAAGAGGTTTACGTAAATCAGCCACCAGGGTTTGAAAGCTCAAAGTTCCCAAGGCATGTATACTACCTTGAAAAGGCTCTGTACGGACTGAAACAGGCTCTAAGAGCATGGTACGAACGACTTTCTACCTTTCTTCTAGTAAATGGCTACAACAGAGGTACAACAGATACTACCTTATTCTATAAACGTAAAAACAGTGAAATAATGCTTGCACAAATCTATGTGGACGACATAATTTTTGGGTCTTCTAACACAGAAGAGTGCAAAAGTTTTGAAAAACTCATGCAGAGTGAGTTTGAAATGAGTATGATGGGAGAACTAACATTCTTCCTCGGACTCCAAGTCAAACAAACATCAGAGGGAATTTTTATAAATCAGGCCAAATATGTCTCTGACATTCTTTTCAAGTATAGCCTCTCTGATACCTCTGCAATGAAAACTCCAATGGCCACTGGAAATAAGTTATACTTAGATCCAGATGGCATCTCTGTAGAATTCACTCTCTACAGAGGCATGATTGGATCTCTGTTATACTTAACTGCAAGCAGACCTGACATTATGCATGCCACATGTCTTTGTGCACGTTATCAAGCTAATCCAAAGAAATCACACTATGATGTTGTGAAAAGAATCTTTAGATATCTAAAGGGGACCAAAAATCTCGGTCTCTGGTATCCACAAAACTCTGGTTTTAGTCTTAAAGATTATACAGATTCAGACTATGGAGGATGCATGCTCAACAGAAAGAGTACCTCTGGGAGTTGTCAATTCCTAGGTGGTAAACTAGTCAGTTGGACCTCCAAAAAGCAAAATTGTGTCTCAACATCCACTGCAGAAGCTGAATACGGCCACATCCTATTCAAAATACCTATCTTCTGTGATTCCAAGAGTGCCATTGCTATCTCTGCCAATCCTGTGCAACACTCAAAAACCAAGCATATCGATATAAGGTACCATTTCTTGAAACATCATGTTGAATACGGTACAATCGAGATGCATTTCGTGCCCACAGAATACCAACTCGCGGACTTATTCACCAAAGCTTTAGA
This sequence comes from Saussurea involucrata, assembly GCA_033807775.1. Classification (NCBI taxonomy): domain Eukaryota; kingdom Viridiplantae; phylum Streptophyta; class Magnoliopsida; order Asterales; family Asteraceae; genus Saussurea; species Saussurea involucrata. The sequence continues at coordinate 52,030,821 of CM066323.1, forward strand.
CGAGAAAAGATTCAATTTCTTGGTGGGTAAGTTAGGAATGATCAATATGACGTAAAAATCCTCTGTAAGTATAGCTTTATCTTCTGTAAATATGTATATATTTCTAATTATTTTTGCTTTAATTAATTTATTTCTGTATGTAAATTCTCAATCTTAAATAGTTCTTAAACTCACAGAGCTTCTGTAAGTCTACTCAGAACCTCTGACAACCCCTACAGAACCTCTGGAAAATATGAACTATGTTTTATGCAAAACTTATCATTCTTTGATCCAAGCATAGGTCAAGGGGGAGCAAAAGGAAAATTCCTGATCTACAGAGGTGATTAGATCAAGAGGGAGCAAAAAGGGATCCTGAAATGATCTATAGAGGTAAAACTTTCAAGGGAAAGCCAAAGAAGAATGTCAATGAATCTATATCGACAGAAGTCAGACATCACTGCCGAGAAAAGAAGAACCAAAAGGTATGTCTCTCGCACAAAAGGTTTTTGTAAACAGTTTTCTAGGACACAAATTGTCAAATATGTCCTAAAAATACTGTGGATAACATTTCAAAAATCAAAAGATCGAAAAGTTTCATAAAATTTGAGTTATGAGAAATTTAAGGTCATAGAGCTTCTGCTGAGCTCAACAGAAGCTCTGCCAAAAATATGCTCTGAGATCGCAACTTTAACCTCTATCGATCTTTTGGAATGTTATCTCGGAAACCAAACAGACTCACCATGACCTTCTCGAACAAAACTTTTTCCATAACAATTTTTTTCGGACACCAACTTTCAAATATGTCCGAAAAACATCTCTTAAAACAGATCAAAAATTGGATGATCAGAAAAGTTAATAGAATTTTCGTTATGAGATTTTTTCCCTCCCAGAGCTTCTGCTGGCCCTCCCAGAGCTTCTGCAAGTTCCAATAGAGCCACAAAACCTCTGCAAGTAAAAACTCTTAACTAAAAATCCGATTTGATCCTCTCCAATGCCTTTACAAAACGTTTTTGGTTAAAAAGGAACCCCGCAGAAGTCATGATAACAATGAGATATATGAGAAAGGGATACACATCAAAGATTTTCAAAATCACAGAACCTCTGTAAACTACAGAAGTTCTGTCAATCTGTTACTTGGGCATGTCTGTAGTAATAACGGTTACTCTTACTGAGAGTGAACTACATGTGGCTAAGAATAACCCCACGCGCCTAGCATTAATGGGCCGCGCACGACGTCTTGTCATCCTCTGACATGGCCTACGTGTCCCATTTTCATTGGGCGTACATGGAACGTTTTCTGTGGAAAGTTGAACCCTCCGTTCTAACTTGAGTTCGGATTCCAAATTTTAATCCATTGCCATATATTTTACCCTTTCGAATTCTACCGTTTTATCCTCCTATAAAAACCAAGCTTACCCTCTCATAAACTTTTTACAAACTCTCATTCTTCTCCGGCGAAACCTGCAAATTTCTTATTCTCAGTACCAAATGGCTTCATCTTCTCAAGCTATCTCCCCTGCACACTCTCCGGCGACCTCACCAGAACATTCACCTGCTCATTCTGAACATTCAGAAAACCCCAACCCTGCCCAAAACATTGAACTAGAAGATTTCGGCGATTCAGCAGACTTTGCTCCAACCACACATCTTCAAAACTTCATAGCAAAGGATCATTTCGAAAAAGTACTACCAATCAAATCCAACAATTGCTATTTAGTCCCCTCACCCACTGCTTTCGGCGAAGCCCATGCCATTCTTCTAAACATAATGGAAAATCATATCCTCTTCCCTTTACTCTCAAGAACCCCAAAGAAAATTCCAGTAAGATATCTGAACCAGTTTTGGCAAAGTTGCCGATTTGATAAAGATGATTCTCTTATCAAAGGATACATTTCAAAACCCGACAAATCTGAGCATCTGGAAATCAAGTTCAATAGAACAATGTTCTCACTTGAATTCAACCTACCAGCAAGGGGTCTTCTTGGATTAAAGAAGTACGCAGAGCAACCAACAGACGACGAGATCTGTTGTTTCCTAGAAATGCTTGGGTACAACACACCACTGAGGAAGAGAAATGACTTCCGCAGAGGCAGATTACCACCTCTGTGGAACACCTTGTTCTCAATTCTTAACAGATGCCTGACAGGGAAGATAGGCAGTATTGACAAGAGCTCACATCAGATATTGACCATCATGTATGGGGTTTACTATGATCTCCCACTGGATTACGCGACCATAATGATGCAAGAGATCATTAACACCATCGACAGAAAGAACAACACAAGAAGGGTCAAAGAGAACGATCCCAAGTTTCTACCACCTCTGCAATTCCAAAGAATGGCCAATGGAAGGGCCAATTCCCAAATAGTTCCCAATGAGCAAAAATATTCCCATTGATCATGTAGATGGCTACACACACTGCAGACCTTTGTCAAAGAAACTTCTGAGGTATGCCAAGAATAAAATCCTTAAGAAAGAGTATATACGCGATCATAGAACTCCTAAACCGAGTCCTATGACACCCCCGCGTTTAGGTGTCCCCCTAGGAACAATGATTGCAGAACCCCTTTCCACTCAAGAAGAAAAAGATAACAAATTAGCAAAACACATGGCTATTCAACTCAGCTTCATAGCCAAACGTGCAGAGCTCATGGGAAAGAAGTCCTCTTCAAAATCAAAAAGGAGGAAAAATGCAGAAGGCACCTCAACAAGCGCTGCAGAAGATCAACCTTCACCTCCTCATGCCACATAAATTGGCTCCTCTGCTCCTCCCTCTTCTCCAAAACAGAAGAAGAAAAGAAAATCAAAAACTACAGAGGAAGGGGCACCAAAACCAAAGAGGAGGAAATCCAATAAGAAGCATGGTAAAACACTTGAAAAATTGGTTACCATAGAAGAGGAAGCAATCGCGGAAGAAAGAACTGCAGAAGAAGAAGATACAGAAGAAGAAATGACAGAAGAGGGATATCAATCGCCCCATCAATCCCCAGATCGATTTGCTCACCAAGGAAACATTAACGATTTCCTACAGAACCCCGACATTGCCAACACTTTAAATACAGCAGGGTGGACGGCACAACCTCTCGACCACCATTCCCCAGAAGAACAATACTTCTCTATTTCCGGCATTGACACACATCTGCAAGAAGATGATCAAACACCCAGAGATCAATCAGCTGAGACACCTATTATTCTACAGAACCCCTTCATTCAGCAAGGATTGGACGTTCACAGAAGGAGACCAAGCCCAGCTTCAGGAGAAATAGGACAAAGAGAAGCTCAGTGGAATAGAGATGAAGTAACAGAGACAAGAATGGAGGTCTCAGAGATAGATTCAGACGAAGAAGAAGCTGTCTGGATTCGAAAAGGTCTCTATCATCCACATGTCATGAAGTTATACGGATCTCATCAAATGTATGACTTCTTAGGCACAGAGCAAAGAACTTCAACAGTGGATAGGGTAGAAACATCTGGAGGAAAAGAAAATATAAAAGAAAAAGATGTCGAAGATGAAGAAGGCACACATCCCTCACCCCCTCCCAGTGCAACCCACACATCTAACTCCGCAGGTCTAGCTGTAGAAGGAGTTATTGAAATAGAGCAGCACAGCTCGATCCAAACCCAACCCATCCAGCCAGAAGTCACTCTTTCGACTTCCGCGCCTACAGAAACCGGGGAATCCATTCCTAGGGAGTCTCCTCAGAAAGACTCACCTATAGTTCGTGATCAATCGCCCCAGATCACAACAGAACACCCTACAGAGGAATTCGTTTCCTCTGCCACATGCACACAACTAGGGCCAACCCATCTTTCAGAGAGAAGTAGTGAGCACAACGACGAAGAGACTCTAGACAAGTCTCCGAGTCAACAGAAGGATAATCAAGTACCCACCTCTGGAGTGGATCTAGACAATGTCGTTCACAGAATTTCTATAGAGTTTGAAGCACTAGATGCTTCTGCTCGAAGATCAGATGGAAATCCTTCCACCCCCAACGTACAAACAAGGGTGAACGAAGGTGTCCCAGGAGCAGGGACTCACTCTGGAGACGAATGTGTTCCTCCAGAGGTTACACCAGGGACACAAGTATCAAGGGATGAGTTCCAAACCCTTGTCACCTCTGTGAACCAAACCATGAAAGAGTTGCAAAGCTCTTTCACATCTTTTGCAGAGAAAACATCAACGGCCATGCTGAATCTGAACACCAAAATGGACAATCTGTCCACAAAGGTGAAAACAGCCATCACAGAGATGAAATCTTCTGCGCAAACAACTGCAACAACTACAGCCACTTCTGCTGCTAAAGATTTGGGAATTACCGCAACTTCTGCATTCAAGGAATCAGTAAAACATTTCCCTGAACAAATGAACAAGCAATTCAACAAATCACAGAGCATCACACCCGCAGATCTACAGAAGGCTCTGCAAAACGTTCAAGCAGAAGCAATGCACAATACAATACTGATGCAGCCTAAAGATTACATCACCAGAGCACAGCTAACAGAGCTCGGCTAAAATGTCATAAACCAGGTCACTGAAGTCATTGTCTCCTTCACTACTGCAAATGCCAACTACGTCAAAGAGTTCAGAAAAAGTGTCGACAGAATGCGCTTCAACACAGAAGCAGAGCTTACAACTCTTTTCGGCCTCTGTGATGATGTATGTGCGAAATTAATGGCCGCATGAGCAAAACTACCAAAGAAACCCAAAGCTTCCTGCAGAGCAGAGGGTACTTCTGATAAAAGTCAGGATGATTCTGATGATGACCATCCTGGTCCATCAGATAATCCTGAGGGGGAGAATATAAGAGAGAAAGCTACGACCAGAGGAATACAAGCTCCACCAATCGCAGCAGAACCAATCAGTCAAGCCCCTCCAGGACAAACCCAAGATCAACAACAAAATCAACAGACCACAGAGACAACATCCATCTCTGTGGAATCAACTCCTGAAGAAACCAATATTCCAGAAGTTGATCAGCATACCACAGAGGCAACAACCACCCCTGTAGTAATCAACTTGGAAAAGAGTCCTTCAACAAAATCAACAGAAAAACTCCAAACCATACCAAGAAGAAAGTCGATTGCCACCAAACCAATAAGAGCAACGACCTCTGCGACCTCTGCTTCTGATATTCTGAGAAAGATGCTCAATACAATGACTGATCGAATGTCGCAGAGAGAAGAAGAAAGGCACAGGTTCACATTAGCTTTCAAAATGGCAAGAAGATTCGATGTCCAATCTTCACCAACAGAAATAGAGCTCACAGAAGAAGTCACCAAAGAACCTCCAACAGAGGTTACAGAGCAACTCAAGCGAACAGAACCATCGCCACAAAAGTCCTCTAAAACACAAGTGTCAAAACCTACAGAGGCAACCATCAAGCCAACAGAAGCACCAACCTCCAAACCTACAGAAGAAACAGGTTCTGCACCTCCAAAAGCCAAAGACAAGGGCAAAACAATACTGACAGAAGAGCCCAAGAAAAAGAAATCATTGCCCAAGCCTACAGAGAAATTGATGAAGAGCGCCTTTGATGCCTTCTAAACTCCAAAGCCTGAAGAAGTTGACTGGGCATATGGATTGAAGCCTCTGTCAGACATTCCATTAACAGGTAGAGTTGCAGAAGTTGTTCAACAGATGGAGAGTCTCAGAAGACAAGTACCACAACCTGGTCCAACACATGAAGAGATGGAAGAAGTGGTATATAAATACCTCTATAAACAAACCTTTCAGACCAATCATCCAACAGATCATGTGACAGATTCAAGGATCAGAGAAGAATTTGAGAACATCTTTACAAGGACAAAGCCAAGAACCAAAGCAAATGTCTTCTCAATCCACAAGATCAAAAAGGTAATCTTCTACAAGTTCTCCTTTACAAGAATCTATCCAAGGGTCAGGTACAACCTTTACAAAGTCAGAAGAGAAGACACTTCAGAAACCACCTTCGCTGATGCTGACCTAAGAAATATCAATCCTTATGATCTACCTGACCTTCTGCAATGGACAAAGGACAACTACAACACAGAGGCAAACACCAGAGCCTATCAAGTATTAAGAAAAGCAATGAGAGAAAAGCTTCTGATCTTCAGTATGATAGATTTTCAACTAGGAAAGGATCTTGGTCTCAAACATCTAAATTTACGACCACCAGAAGATCGCTGCCCACCCGACGCCGTGCCCAACTCTATCATTACAGAACCAAGATTCGGGTTAGTATTTCAAAACCCACAAGGCGAAATCAAACTATTTGTGTGCATGGATTGTCAGAAGTACGCAACTAGTACTCTGAACAAATTCAGAGCAAGCCTTGTAAAATACAGAGGTACAGAGAAAATGGATAGAGATGCTGCAGATACTTTCATTAGAGAGATTGATGCCACAATTCGCCTAAGAGAACTCTGCATCAGTTTCTACAAAGAGATCAGAAGAATCGGAAGAGACAACAGAAGCTACAACGATTTCAAAGATGCCAAAATCTGATTCTCAAACCTCAAATCTCTGCAAACCAAGTCAAAAATTTATCTTTCATTGTACTCAAATGTAAAATGCCTCTGGCATATTTTTGAATGAAAGAACTTTCGAGGTATTGTTTAACCTCTGTCTTATCTAACTTAGCCTAACAAAACTCAAGTTAAATTTTTTATTTTTCACTACTTAGGGGGAGATTGTTAGCTTTAATCTTCCTAATCATAGAAGTATTTAGAAGTAGTGAAAAATAGGCTAAGTGAAGAAAGCCTCTTACAGAGGCTCTGCCGAACTTACCGAGAGATCAAGGTCAAGAAGCTACAGAAGCTAAAGAGGCGCCCTACAGAAGCTCTGTCATACGCGCAAAGAAGACCAAAGACTCGGAATCCTGTGAAGACTGCTCTTCTAAGGACCAAACCGCAGAACCTCTGTGGCACTTCACAGAGCCTCTGCGGTCTTCAACAAAGACTTCAAAGATATTTATAATATCTTGCTACTGTTACAGGACCTGTTCATCAACTTGCATGGCAACGTACCCTGTCCAACTGCAACGTGTCAAACTCTGGTTGGATTCAATAGGGCTTAGTACATAATAGACGTCTACTGCATTAAATGCAATACATCACGTCCAACTGTTCATGCCATCCGTCCAACTATTCATACCGTCCTTTGTGAATAGTAGCATATGCTTTATGGTCCCCTTAGAGTAGTATATAAGGGAGACTCATGTTGAGTTCTTCCTATCTATCAATCTATCGATCGATCAATCGAACAATCGAAACAAGAATTCAAGAGAGAAAAACATCACAAGCTTTAAACACTTTGAGAGTCTTATCTGTTTTAAAAGCTTTGCTTAACTCACTGTTCTTGAATCTGTTCTTAATATATATATTCAGTAAACTTTGAGATATTATTTCCTGTTCACTGTTTATTTATATTATGTTCTAAATCTATCAAACATATCTGTTAGTTCTTCAAATACGCTTCCGCATCAAACTCAAACTTGAACTAATAGATCTGATAATCTTGTTTAAACAAAAGAGGGAACCAACAGCTTAGCTAAATAAGAGCTCAAAATGAAGCAAAATCTCATTGCTTGGGTGTATAAAATGGTAGAGTACTCATTTTGTTTTTTTTGTTTTTTTTTGTTTTTTTTGCATGGTTTTATTTCCAAAGTCCAAAGCTTAATCACTTAACCAAATTTCCCCACCTTGACCCTTAGCCAAGTTACAAGCCGATTAAAAAGACCTTTTGACCCGCACTTAGTGTTGACCATTAGCAATGGAGAATCGAGACCTAGTTCAAGCTTATGGTAGTGTGTGTATGTGAATTTGATGCTAAGAGTGTAAACACATACCCTTTGGAGTGAATTGAGCGGATATAATAGGTTTACACCCTTTGCGAGGGGTTTGTGAAATTAGCTTATCTTCATCTTGGGTTTGTGTTGATCCAAACTCTCTCAGTGATTTGATGATTACCTTTTGTACTTGATGGAAATTACATTAAACTATTGTATGCATTAGCATTTCACCATCAATGATCAAAAGTTGAGTCTGTTCAGTAATCACTCAGCACTTCTTATGTAAATAGTTTATGTAATCCCTAAAGACAAGCCCCACACCAAAACAAGTTCTGAAGCTGAAGTCGAAGACCAAGATGAAGAAGAAGACAAGTCTACAAATGATCTGAAGTGGAACTCAGTGAAACCATGACAAGTCTACATTCGCGTGACAGGTCAGAGATAAAGCTTCAGCGATAGTTGAGAACTCCATCAGTGTCTCACTGAGAAAATAATATCAGCGATAGTTGATCATGAAGCTTGACCATCAAGATTTGTTTGTCTTATCTACTTGCACAAAATTACGAAGGTACAAAAGTAACCTGCTTTCGTCCATAATCGTACAACCACTATGCCAACTACATTGTTCACCATGTGGCCAAGAGCATGTCTCTGATAAAAGTCAGAAGCATGTGCCCAATGATATTTGGACATGTATAAAGTACCTTTGCCTTGAATTTAATGCATGAGGTATAAATAGGTATGAAACCCTCCGTTTTGAAGGATCTCTTCTCCTACGTGAACTATTGCATATTACATCTTTTTGCAATCTCCTCTTTTTTCATCTTTCTAAGTGCAAGATTACTTTGTGATTCTAAGTTTGTTTAGATTAGGTTTACCTTATCTATTTCTACAACAAACTGTAAATTGTGTTTTTTGATTTATCAATAAACAATTTTAAAAGTAAAATATTTGTGTTTGTATTCAACCCCCTCCCCCTTTCTACAAACTTTAACCATTGTAGAACCCCATCGAGACCAACAAGTGGTATCAGAGCAGATTGTTTAATCTTATAAACAAGATCTTGCTTATCCTCTCTTCCTTGCTATTCTCAAAATGGCACTTAACACAAACACCAACTATTATGATAATGGTTCTCTTGCAAAACCTCCTCGTTTTAACAAAGATAACTTTGCACTTTGGAAAAATCGAATGACTCTTTTTATTGAAGGTGTAGACCCTACTATACCTTACTATGTTGAAAATGGACTCTTCGTTCCATTCAACTTAGTTGCTATTGTTCCTGCCACTACTACCACTGCAACAATTCCTGAAAGGGAAGTGACAAAAGAAATTCATCGATGGACTGATGAAGACAAGAAGAAATTGGCTCTAGATGCAAAAGCTAGAACCATAATTTCTATGGCACTCCCTGATGACGTTTATCACCCTGTTATGAACCTAAAAACTTCAAAGGCCATGTGGGACACTATTTGTGTTCAATATGAAGGTACATTTGAAGTACAAGAATCCAAAAAGATAAATTTGGTAAGACAATATGAAAGTTTCATTTGTGGTAAGAATGAATCTTTGTCAGAAGTACACCAATGTTTTAAATGCTTATTAACTGATTTAAGGACCGTTGGTAGGACCTACTCAAACTCTGAGACTCTGACAAAATTCTTGGAATGTCTTCCTGAAAGATGGGACAGTAATACAATGTGTCTTAAGCTCTCAAAGGATCTCAAAAATATTTCCTTAAGTACTCTTTATCACATTTTTCTTAATCGTGAGCAATCATGTCAACTTAAGAAGAATCTAGTTAAAGATTCAAAATATTCCAAAACCATTTCTGGTGCCTTAGTATCTTCAGAGATGACTCCTTTTTAGCGATCCTCTGTTACTATCACTGAATTGGAATCTGACTCACATGACTTATCAGAAACTGATCTTTCAGAATTTGATGAGTCTCTACCACTCTTGACAAACTTCTTTAGGAGATGTGCAAGAAAGAGCAATTTCAGAAGAAATAAACCTCTTGTTATCACTGACAAGCCAAAATCAACCCCTGATGATGAGGCAATTGCTACTTGTTATAATTGCAAAAAGACAGGACATTTTTTCAGTGAATGCAGCTCAAAGAAAGTCTTCAAAACTTCTTCATTCTTTAAGCCCAAATATGGAAAATACCTAAACCTAAAAAAAATATCTAAAGTTGTTAGGTCTCAAAGTTAGTTGAATCGAAGTATAGGGACCAATATCGTCAATTCTTGTAACTATCCCTTTGGGGATATAAATAGCTTGTTTGTTTCATAATTAGGGTTAATAACCTAATTATCAATTTCTAATTACCTATATACGGCTACACAGTGTTCATCTTTTTGCTAATCAATTCAAGTGAGATTTATGGCAATCATATCATATTGTGTTGATTCTTTGTTTTGCACATGTTAATCTGGGATCCACAATTGGTATCAGAGTAGAAAGACGATTGATTCAAAGGTAATATCTCTCAATTTAGGGTCATTCAAGTTTGTCGACTGTTAATGCCAAAAATCGCACCAAAGGGACAACTTAAGGTCGATGTGGACTTAAACAACTAAAGAAAGAATCTTTCGACGAGGCGTGCGACGAGGATAAAAATAAAGAAACAAGGGATTTGATGACGCAGGAAAAACCTCAAACGAGGAAAAAACCTATGGACGACAGTGGTTGTCGTCGCTATACTATGGTCGCCAATCAGGGGCGATGTCCTTGGATACTGGTGTCGATCGTACAACGATTACAATACAGATGAAGAAAATGCTTCGAAATGTAAAGTACAAATGTTTAAAGTGTAAAACAGGTGTTTGTCGTGTGAATACAAGTGTAAACAACTGTTGGTCGAAAGCTGTTGGCGTGCGTCGAGAGTGATGACTTGAGCTTTTCTTCGAGTGTTCTTGAGTTCGCTGTAGGGTTCTGGCTTTCAATACTTGATTTCCAGAGTTTGAGGGTTCTTAGCTATGAGCTTGAATGTTTTTCTCTGCTGTTCGGGGATGTTCGCTGATGATTGCTGATGTGTATCGGATGTTAACTGATGATCCTTGATGTGAAGACTTAGCTTGGTATTTATAGTCTTCGCGTCATTAATTAGCTCCATTAATGCTTTGATCTACGGCTACAACGGCTGGAAACAGTTGTTGGAGTGATTATCCATAATGTTCTTCGTCCGTTACGGCTGCTTGCTGTTAATGGCTTTGACTCCTGCATTAAATACTTAACAAACGTAACAGTCAAGGTTAACGTTAGCTTTGGTCGAAGGTGCAGTGATTTTACGCGATGGTCGTACGGGACGGGCGATGCTATGGTCGAGCGTCATGGGGAACGTACGACTTACCTTTTACGGGAGACGATGGATGTTTTCTGGGTTCTTGTTGAGACCTTATCTTAATACAAGATATAGCTTAGGACATGCGTCTTACCTGTTTTGGTCGTGGTCGGGCGACGTGATTTTTTGCCCAAACAGTTTGCCCCCAAAATTTGAAAATTGAATGTCAAATTTAAGTTTTAAATTTTGCTTGTCGAACGCTTAGACTTGTGACCTGGGTTGAGGGACTTACCTGGTTGTCGTGGAACTAGACCGGTTCGCCTTTAACTGAACGAGAAGTTGAAAAGTTGTGGCGTCATACTGACGCGCGATGATGCTTACCAGCTGTTGACGCCAGATGTCGACGATCCGTGTGGGTATACGAAAGGACGGGAACGCGTGTCGATCGTCAAAGAAGGTGACGCAAGTTGTGCCTGCCTTTCGAGGCTGGGAAAGGATAAAGAATGCCCCGACAGCTGGGTCAGGAATCTTTGAAGAAGACGAAGTTCTGAAGGAACAGTCTTCGAGGGCTGACATTTCGTCGAGAATTGTCACGCCTAAAGAGGCGAAGGCGTCATCCAGCCGTCCAGGCGCAATGGACGCGACACCAGCAAGTTCGGCGCTTCCGGTGACAGTGACGAAGCTAGTGTCCAAGGTGTTGTCCCCAGCGTCTACCGACAAGGGGGACGGGTCATCGGCCGATGGTGTCCTAGACGGGACGACGTTGTTTCCTCATCTGGAAAAATACTTGCTCCCGTCTTTCAGGGAACGTTTTCCTATCGAGGAGATAGGGACCCATGTCGCCGGGTTGATGTTCTCGGTCGACGTGGTCCTGTGATCTGGCGTTCTCAGCCGATACGGTCGTTAGAGCCATATGTTCTGGCGTTCCGAGCCGATATGGTCATTTTAAAGACCTATGGTCTGGCGATCCGAGCCGATATGGTCGTTAGAGACCTATGTTACATTGTGTAGGTTTTGCTTTAGCGATGAAAGGTAAAAAAGTTTACCTTTCAATTGAACCTGAGTATTATTTTGACTCATACATGTCATGGACATATGTAATATCGACTATAAAAATTCATTAGGTACAAAGAGTCGTGCGCCTTGGGCATCCATTGTAATACAACGATTAGAACGTAAGTCATAAGACTTTCATATTTCTATATCGTATAAGCAAACATAAGCGCATGCGATCAAAGCATTCATTCAGAACATGAAATTTTTCTAAGTTGAAGAACTTAGATTGTGGGGTCGTTAGACCTTACGATCGTATGATTTGATCATACGATAAACTTGAATCACGTGTTCCTGCAGGAGAATGATCAAGTCATGGACTTGATTATTTATGTCGTGCGACCATGCGAAATTAAAATCATATAGTAGACTTGGTGACTACTGTCGTGCGATTCTGCGATAAAACAATGTCATGGATTGGTCGTTGGCTAACCCACGACCCATCGATGCTTAAGTCAGTAGTCGTTTGTGATAAAAAAATCGTATGAAAGGAATGAAAAAGAGATAGGGAACATACCTTTTCAGATTCTGTTTATTTTCCCCCTGTCATTTATTACCTTATTCTTTTTGGGAGGAAAATATAGGTTTTAAATGACAGAATGACACGGAGAAATATTGTCCTGCGTTGTCGTACGACCGGGCACCATAGTAGACTTATCTCTGTGAAAAAGATATTAATTTAGGGATAGAGGAGCGAACCTGTTGAGAGCCTGATCTTGTGACTTTGGTTTATTTTCGCGGCTTCAAGGTAGACTTGTAGCACTCACGAGCGACTTTTGGCTCACTCTTAATATCTTGGATTCCCCATGGCGTAGGGAATTTCAACATTTGATGATACGTCGAGGGAACGACTTTCATATCATGGATCCATGGTCATCCTAAGATGATGTTATAGGCCGACGCACAATCGATGACACTGAACTTGGTCTGTTTGTTGACTCCTCCGGCGTAGACGGGCAAGATTATCTCTCTGAAGGTGCTCGTCGCTTCTCCATTGAAACCGACCAAAGTCGTCGAACGTCGGGTGATTTCCGAGCGATCGATTCCCATGGCTTTGATGGTGTTGAGAAAAATAACATTTGCTGAGCTGCCCCCGTCGATCAAGACTCAACGCGTTAGACAGTTACCAACCGTGATCTGAATGATCAACCCGTCGTGATGCTTCTGATACGAGTCGCCAAGGTCGACTTGGTCGAACACGATCTTCATGGCTTCTAGCTCCAAATCTCCTTTGGGTCTGGATGAACGAGGAATAGGCCGGTCGTCGGACGCTTGACTGGCATGACGCTTAGCTGCGGAGTACGTCAGACCACACACGTCCGAACCACCAGTGATGCAATTGATGACTTTCGCGTGCTCGGGGGTCGACGGTCGATGGCTATTAGCTGGAACAGCGACATCGTCGATGATATCCTTGAGATTTCCTTTTGGGAAATGATACGCTAATTCCTTCTTCAATGCGATACAATCGTCCGTCGCATGACCATGATCGACGTGGAAGTCGCACTACTTTGATTTGTCTTTTTTAGCATCGTCCAGGTCGGACTTCTTTGGCCATCAAATGGTCGCTTGGGAACTCTTCAAAGCTTCGACTAGGTCCTTAGTGGTCCCTTTGAATTCGTAAGAGGATATCTTGGGGTACTGAGTGAACTTAGTCGCGGTCTTGGCTTCTGCTTTCGTCTTGAAATGAACATTTGAAATTTGGCGCGCGGGCTCTATTCTGGAAACAGCCTTTGTCTTGAACTCTGGGTTTCTGACGCCTAACGACTTCTTGTCGTCAGTGTGCTTGCGACGAAAGGCGGCATCATCCTCGACCCTCATATATGCAAAGGTTCGAGCTCGAACGTCTTCAAAATTCTCTGGGGGATATTTGGTCAGATCGGTGTATAGACCTGAACTTTCGTCTAGACCACGCTTATAAGCTTCGATCGTAGTTTTGATGTCACAATTGCGGATACTGATCATTTCAGCATTGAATCTATTGAAATAACTTCGAATAGACTCATTGGTCTTCTGTACGACATAGTACAGATCACTAGTCTGATTTTCCATTTTACGGCTGCTAGCGAATTGCCGGGAGAATTGGTTGACCAATTCGGCGAACGACCCGATAGATTTGGGTTTGAGATTGATCAACCACTGGAGAGCTGGACCAGTGAGAGTCGCCCTGAAACTCTTGCACATGCATACTTCCTGGTACATGTGTGGAATCGAGATCGTCCACATGAGCTGCTTATACTGCGCGACATGCTCGGTTGGATCGGTCACACCCGAATACTTGGGAGTGAAGGTAAGAATGTTATACTTCTTTGGTACCTCAACGGTGGCGATCTCGTCGATGAAGGGCGACGCCTGATACCCCGAGCGAGGCTTGACGTCAATAGGCACGGCTGCCCCAGGCAACTTGGCGAGCAAGGAGAGGACGCGCTCATTTTGGTCTTCTAACATCTTCAAACGCTGGGCGACGGGATCGTTAAGATTAGGATTTGCCCCTGTCGAGGGATTGGTCCCTGGACTAGTGCCATTACCATGCGACGAACCATTGGTGTCCCCGTTGGACGGAACAAAATATGGCTGCGACCCACAGTGGAATTGCTGCGGTCCATTCTGAAACGATTGTGGTTCAGGCTGAAATGGCTGCGATCTCTGCTGGAAAGATTGCGATCCTTGCTGGAAAGGTTGCGAACCACTTTGGAACGGCTGAGAAAATGGCTGGGATCCATTCTGAAACGGTTGGGCGCCACCTTGCAATGGTTGGGAGCCATTGTTCAAGGGTGGTGGTCGGATGTGCTGAGGGGGAATCTGCCCAGACTGGGGATTCGGAATGAACGGACCCGGCTGCTGATTCTGCATGAATGGACCTGGATGCTGATTCTGCGCGGACGGGCCCGGTCATGGACCTGGATTCTGGATGAATGGTCTAGGACCATTCTATGGTCCAAAAGGATTCCTTAGCCGCGCGATCTCTTCAGCTGCTCTGCGATTCTGCTCTGCCATTGAGTTTATTCCTGGCAACCTCGAGCTCCTGATACATCTGAGCGACGGCTTGCTGCGGATTTCCAGGGGCTGCCATTTTCCTGCAACAGAAAATAGAAGAAACTCCAAGAAAGTATTAGTAGAATGCACGTTCGTCGAGGATTTTCTCTAGATGTAGTCCCACGGATGGCGCCAAACTGTTAATGCCAAAAATCGCACCAAAGGGACAACTTAAGGTCGATGTGGACTTAAACAACTAAAGAAAGAATCTTTCGACGAGGCGTGCGACGAGGATAAAAATAAAGAAACAAGGGATTTGATGATGCAGGAAAAACCTCAAACGAGGAAAAAACCTGCGGACGACAGTGGGTGTCGTCGCTATACTATGGTCGCCAATCAGGGGCGATGTCCTTGGATACTGGTGTCGATCGTACAACGATTACAATACATATGAAGAAAATGCTTCGAAATGTAAAGTACAAATGTTTAAAGTGTAAAACAGGTGTTTGTCGTGTGAATACAAGTGTAAACAACTGTTGGTCGAAAGCTGTTGGCGTGCGTCGAGAGTGATGACTTGAGCTTTTCTTCGAGTGTTCTTGAGTTCGCTGTAGGGTTCTGGCTTTCAATACTTGATTTCCAGAGTTTGAGGGTTCTTAGCTATGAGCTTGAATGTTTTTCTCTGCTGTTCGGTGATGTTCGCTGATGATTGCTGATGTGTATCAGATGTTAACTGATGATCCTTGATGTGAAGACTTAGCTTGGTATTTATAGTCTTCGCGTCATTAATTAGCTCCATTAATGCTTTGATCAACGGCTACAACGGCTGGAAACGGTTGTTGGAGTGATTATCCATAATGTTCTTCGTCCGTTACGGCTGCTTGCTGTTAATGGCTTTGACTCCTGCATTAAATACTTAACAAACGTAACAGTCAAGGTTAACGTTAGCTTTGGTCGAAGGTGCAGCGATTTTACGCGATGGTCGTACGGGACGGGCGATGCTATGGTCGAGCGTCATGGGGAACGTACGACTTACCTTTTACGGGAGACGATGGATGTTTTCTGGGTTCTTGTTGAGACCTTATCTTAATACAAGATATAGCTTAGGACATGCGTCTTACCTGTTTTGGTCGTGGTCGGGCGACGTGATTTTTTGCCCAAACATCGACTGTTTCATTCAAAAAGCTTAGTTCTTGTTTTCGATTCGTGTGTTAAAAATCGAAATTGATTCATAAGAAAGTCTTCTTCTTGTGTTTCTAGAGTCATATCAATTTTAAGCGTTTTTATTGAGTCCTTGATCATTAATTTAGAGATTTTTTCAATTCGGGGTTTTTGTACTCTGTTTCTTGAAAAACTCTCAAATTTTGCTTAAAAATGGTTTAATAATCGATTTGGTCAGTTGTTTGTGACTCCTTTAGTTGTTGGTAGTGTTATTTAAGTGTTTGCAGAAGTTCCTCAAAGCTATCCAGTCAAAAAGGTGCGATTTTGAGTCTCCAGGCACGTTATTCTATTAGAACTGGTTTGAATACAGGACTTAATTTTGAGTCCCGGTTCCTTTTGTTTCCCGCACCCACACCGGATCCAGATCAATACCGGATTTCAATTCCGGTTCCGGATCCGATATATCTCCGGTTCCGGTTTCGATTTTTGTGTTCCGATTTTTGATTCCGGATCTCTATCAATCCGGATCCCACTCATTCCGGGTCCGGATCTCCCGGTTTCGGATCCCTATTCCAGATCTAATCTGCACACTTAGGTAATTCATTTCCTTTATCTATTTGATTTCGTTTCCTATTTTTTCTATGTTTGCTTCCATCATTTAATCTCAGTTAAGTTACTCTTTAACTTAGGACTGCGTTAGTCTCTCACTCCCTTAGGATTTGCGTTAGATCACCCTTTTACCTTTGAATCACTCTATTCGTCTTACGATCGCACAAGTACCCGAAAATGAACACTCAAGACGTATTAGCTATAGGATCTGAACTCAAACCTCTGATCCTGTACCGAGGGGAGTACAATGTCTGGAAAGACCGCTTCATGTGCTTTATCGAGACTAAGTCCCTCAACGAAGAGATACTCTGATTATTGACCTAAGGACCGGTTGATCCTCCAATGATGGATGTTCCAGCGCAAGAAGGCAGAGCCCCAGCTTGCCGGGTGGTCAAACCATACAACAAGATGACTGTCGAAGAGAAGAGGAAAGTAGATGGCGATAGACTGGCTAAGACGTACCTCATCTACAGTCTTCCAAACAACATCTATTGCAACATCGACAGTCATAAAGACACTGCCAAAGGAATGTGGGACCAACTGGCTAAAATCATGCAAGGTAGTCGCGAGGGAAACCAGCTGAAGATAACCAACTGCCTCACTCGATATAAAGCGTTCAAGGCCAAACGAGGGGAATCACTAACCGAGACTTACGAACGATTTTGCACGCTCATCAACGATCTTCAAAAAAATAACATCTTTAAGACGAACCTCGAGACCAACATCATGTTCTTGAACAACCTTCAGTCTGAATGGAAGGGATTTGTTCTCCATGTTCGTCACAATCGTTCCTTAGAGAATGTTCCGCTGCACGAACTCTATGAGATGCTGTTACAAGATGAAGATAACGTTCGTGAACTCATGGGAGATCAGAAGTCTAGCGAGAAGAACAAAGAAGACCCTCTTGCTCTCGTAATCTCACAAAAAGGACAAACACGTCCAACAAAGTTCTCACAGAGAAGAAGCACACAGTGAGACTGAGCATGAGGATGAAGAACCTAAAAGTTGTTGCCATACTATCCCGGGAGTACGCTAGGAAGAAATTCTTCAAGAAACCATGCAACAACAACCAGCGCTACTCCACCAACACTAAGCGTCGAGACTACCGAGATAAGTATGAAGGGAAGCGAAAGTCAGATGATGGAAGGAAGAAGAACGATGAAGGCAAGAAGTCCGAAAGAAAGTCAGACGACCGAGATGATGAAGAACCGGTGAAGTGTTACAACTGCGGAAAGCGAGGACACTTTGCCAAAGACTGCCGGAAACCTGTAGTGCGCAATGCTGAGTACTACAAGAACAAAATGTTGTTGGCTAGGCAAAAAGAAGCAGGTAAAGCGCTGCTGGTAGAAGACGATCACTGGCTCGTCTTGACTGAAGATGAAGAGGAAGAAGCTGAAGCTCATATGTGCTACACCGGCACTCAACCAGAAGAATCCGACACCGAAGATGAATCTTCCGGACAGAACAAGGAAAAATCCGATTGTCAGGTATGTGGTTCTTCTAATGCTAATCTCATTGATCAGATGCAAGTTATGGTGCGTACATTAGATGCTTTTAAACTAAAGGTTAAAACCAAAGACGCCCAAATATCTAAGTAGAAGCAGATGCTAAAATTAAATACGACACCATAGACAAGCTAGTTATTGAAAAGGCTGAAGACAAGTGTGTGATAGACAACTATCAACCAAATGGTCAGCCATTTCAAAAAGAGCAGAATCCCTAGAGACCCAACTATCTGAGTTCACACAAAAGTTAGAAAAGTTTCAGGAGGAGTATTCTAAGAGTGTTGTTCTTCAAGAAAATGTTCAAAAACAAAATGAGTTATTGACTACAAAGCTTAAGGATCTTGAATCCAAACTTTATAAACTTGGTAAATCGGAACAAACCATTCACTTAAATAAACCAAAGGAATTCAAGTATTACAACTCTCAATGGGGACTCGGATATGATAATCCGTGTTACCTCAAGAAAATCTTATCAATGGTTCCCACCCTTTATGAATTCAATTTTTTGGGCCTAGATAAGCAATATCCCGAGTATAAGATCAAGTGGAGTAAGCCGTCCCAAGAGGATGAGGAAAAGAAGATCTTAAAAGAAAAACAGGAATTACTCTACCAAAAGTAGGGGAAAAGCCTGAAAATGTTGATAACAAATCGGAAGATGAGCCACCTAGAAAGAATATAAATGTACAAGTTCCTTTCGTGTACAAAACTCTAAATGCGTCTTATTTGAACAGCAAAACCCCTTACCTCTCAAATGATTACTTCGACATCTGTTCTCTTGCTAAAACTGTGGAAACTCCAGTTCCAGTTACGGCAACACCGGATGTAGGATCTAACGATCAACCAGAGTTCAAACGTTAAGTTCCACCTCTGATTTTAGAAAACATCAATTTTAAACTCGAAGAATCAATTGTGAGGGATAAGGTCGTTTTTAAACCAAAAGAATTGTACTTTTATCCACAATAGGCAAGCTTAAACAGAACAAAACGAGTCATTATCCGAATCAAAAAGAGCGAGGTATAAAACCGAGATTGCAAAATTAACTTCTCAACTGTCCGCCTTGGCGGCAGAACCTTTAACAGATAGAATGGCTAAGGAAAGTCCAGAGGATACTCCAACGAAGCTTGCCTCTCCTGAAACCGTCTCGGTTGACCCGTCACCTATTTGTTCGAATAGTTCCTCGTGTAAAGCTTTTCTAGGAGTGTCTCATGACACTAATGATAAGAATTTGAGTTACCAAGATGAAGGTAAAGCGATTCAACCCTATTCTGTTCAAAGGAAATTTTTTCCAGATTTTAATAATCCTTTTGCGGATGATTCCTCGTCCGACTCTGATGGTGAAACTCCACTTGACTATGCACGACGGTTTTCTGAGTTTATGAATTCCTCTGTTTGTCATGATGATGATGTTTCAAACATTGATTTTGCTCCAAAGCTTGCTAGTCACACACAATTTTTAGAGAAAATGGCCACACCGGTTAATTTTGAAAAAGGAGAGTGTTCTAACTCCAAAACCATTTCTGAGACCATTTCTAAATCTATATCGAAACGTCGGTCCAAGAAACGAGCTAAAACCGGTAAGTGTTCTAAAAGGCAACCCTATTACTCCAGCTCCTATGACAATAACTCTAATGTCATTTGTTATTCAAAACCTATCCTAAAGGGATATTCGTAGATAACAACAAACCTATCAGGACATACATCAGGTCGAATCTGACCTGCTCTAATCAATGTAATCCCTGCAGGGATTTTTGCCAAAATTCTAAGGTCGTCGAGATCCTTTTGATCTCGGACGGAACTTACCGGCTCCATGGACATTTCTAAAAACATAAAAGTTTCTCAAAGTTTTAAGACAAAGACCGATAAATCGTACCTTACATAGATGCGCTAAAACCTCGAAACTCTAACAGGTCGAAGATCTCTTACAGGTTTGGGAAAGATTCGGCGAAAGAACATCAGGAAATCGCAAGAAATATCTTCTAAAAACTCTAGGAAATCGTAAAGTAGAAAAGATTCATCGAAGGTAGCTATTTATGTAAACGATCGTGTCAGGTCGAACCTCTCGATAATCGACACGTGCCCCTGCCTTTTCAAATACTCGACAGATCGTCGACACCTGGCGTTTACAACTGTTGTGCACGATCGTACGTCAGCATGATGTCACGACCTTATCACATTTTCGACTTATTCTTTAGTTGGAATTGGACTGATCCAGTTCCAAGGCAGCTGAAAAGATTTTTTAAACACGTGTCACGACCCTAGACGTCCGACTAGCAAATTTTAAAAACTTTTGAAACTTGGATTTGCTATTCCACTTTTTAAATTTTGGGGGCAAACTGTTTAGGCAAAAAAATCACCAGTCTCGACCACGACCAAGCCGCTAAGAACATTTATTGCACTTCCCTCATAACCAAGTCAAATCATGAACACTTGATCCTTTAACCAAAGCTGAAGTTAAAAATACCCCTCGACCTCGACCGTCGTGACATAGCTCACGACCTCTACCGTCGTGACATAGCTCACGACTTCGACCGACTAACATACGACATTTCTGTTATGTTTTTCTCATTTAATGCAGGGTCAATGTCCTTTATGGCCAACAGCCGTAACCGACAGAAGTAATTATGGGCATTTACAGCAGTGACCGTTGCGACCGTTACTCCTACAATCATGATGGTCAATTAAAGCCCCGAAGAATATAAATACGAAGATTACAATCCCATTTGAGGACATCTGCTTTCCGAAGAACACACGACGCAAAGAAATCTCTCTCAACAGTTCGCTCTCGACGCACGACTCCCACGCTCGACGCATAACTTTCATACACGACATATAGTTTTCACATGAAAGAACAGGATCTAATCTTACAATCAATATAGAAAGCAGTAATTGAGAAGTTGTATGATTAAGCCCAATTGTATTCAATGAAGAACATAATTACAGATCTAAGAGAGAGAGAATCTCAAAGATTACAAAGAATGAATACAAAGTTATACGGGAAAAATCAATCTTTTAGCAACGTAGAGCTAACTACTATTTATACTGCAACGGACATCTTAAAGCTACAGTACAAATAAGAAAGACTAATAAGAACATAACACGTGTCCTAATTAGTTTATAAAATACTAAGTAAAGTATCTCGTCATAAGTTCTGAACAGGTAGTTCAGAACTTCTGAACATTCTTCTGATAAAACTTCTCAGATCTTCTGACTCCTTAACTCAGACATCTGACTTCTCTTTCCAGACTTCTGATTTCACTTATCAATACTTCTGAGCTTTCACAGTCAGACCTCTGACTTCTCTACTTAGAACATCTGAGTCTTCTTATCAGATCTTCAACACTTGGTTTATTGACAAAACTTCAGATCTAACAATCTCCCCCTTTTTGTCAAATAAACTTAAACTTTGCATCATCCAGTTCTTTCAGAGCAGGAACAATTTTCTGAAGTAGCACATTTCTCAGATTAAGCCTCTTATCAATTTTGTCAATGATTTCTTGAATAATTTCAACTTGCTGATTGATTACTTCTTGAGTCATGTTTGCTTCCTTCACTTTCAGCATCTTTTTCTCCAAATTATGCTTTATGATTCTTAAAGTTCCAGAACAGTATTTTGCAGTTTCCTTTGCTCTGAAGAAAATCTTTCCACTTTTGTTTTTCAAAAATACTCCCAAATCTGGATATTTGTGAACACTTCCAGTCTTTAACTTCTTTTTCTGTTCATGATCTGTGTTGGGATTTGCCAGATAAACACATGACTTTTGTAAGTACAAAGCTATTTGAAAATCTGTATAACAGTGCCACCTTAAGATGTAGAACATGGCCTCAATTACCACACTTCTTGCCTTCCTTTCATTTCTGTCTTTGCTTGACTCTTTGAAGCATAGAAAGCTGTGTAATCTGTAGAAGTCAACCACTGATAGTTTCTCAAAGTCTGTATCAGTAAAGTAATAAACCTTGCCATCTTCTCTCAGAACTTCAAAAGATAAGTACTCCATCTTTCTGAATTTCTTAACCCTCAATTCTCTGATTCCAGTAATTAAAAAATCTGAGTAAACGGCTTGCTTTGTTTTGCCAAGACATCTTGATTTTTCAGCCAACCAGATCTGAGTCTCCTTAGGTCTATCATAATACACATCCAAGAATTGTACTTCTTTTGGTTTGAAGAACTCAGGAAAATCAAATTCAAGAAAGAATCCATTTAGATCAATGGATATTTCATCTTCTTTGGGTTCAGACTGTTCAGCTTGATCAAAACTAGTTATCTGCACATTCTGAGATGTTGTGTTCTGCACTTCTTCGACTTCATCTGACAGAATTTCATTCACTTCATACTCAGCAGGAAAGACAAAATCATTATGTAGAATCTTTTTGGGATTCACCTCAGATAGCAACCATTCACTACAGTTTCTGATTTTTCCTCTAAGATCCAACCTCCTTTTCACAGAGTTCATACATCTTTTCTTTAAACTCTCTCTTTCAGTTTCCACACTTATTTCCATTTTAATCAATAACCAATTCAGAGTTGCATCACTGTACTTCACCAACTCTTTTAATCTGAACAATTCAAGCCTTTCGTGAACTATATATATGAACCCTTCTGTCTCCATTCTTTCATTCACAAATCCCTTCAAATGCAAATCAACTTTTGTTTTCTTTGTGGGAGAACTCAGATTACACTTTTCTTTTCTTTCTTCAATAGCTAATTGGAAGTCATACAAGTATATATTTCTGACATAAATACCCAGAAGTCTTCTGCATTCAATTTCTATCAAGGCTTCTTCAGTGCTAGCAAAGAACTTGACTAGAAAGATCTGATCATCAAGAGTCAATCTGTGAAAATCAAAAGTAGACATGGAAACCTTTGTATTTCTTTCTTTCAGTACTTCCATTCTAACAAACATTAAACCATTGAATTCATCTTGTTGAAACATCAGAACTTTCTCAATTCTTTTCTGAATATGCAGTTTTGAGTCAGGAACTCTGAACCTGTTAGAAGCTTCTGAGTAGACCATCTGAGCTCTGTCATCCATAAAACCCTCAATGTTACTTTCCAAAAGCTCATACTCTCCTTCTGTGTAGTAGAGATTATCATATATTTCCTCAGGAAAAATATCATCATGAAATTGTCTGGCTAATGGCACATCACTTAACTCTAGAATGAAATCACATACAGGTTCTTCTAGTCTTTGCAATTTAATCTTTGGGATCTCAATTGGTTTTCTGAATACATACTCAGAAGGCATAAAGAAGTCTTTCACTTTCACATACTCTTCTTCTGTATTTAACTCATCACAAAAGTTAAATCTAAAATCATCTTCAAAATCCTGAGTATAATTCACAGTTCTGTCTTCTTCTCCCATTAGATCAATAGGTCTTACCATTTGTATTCCTTGTTGAACTTTTTGAACATTCAAAGCTCTGACTAAATTATTATGCATCCTTCTGATCAACTCTTCACTTAACCTTCTTTCTTCTAATTCAGAATCCGTCATATTTTCTTTGTTATACACCACAATATCAGTACACATGTTGATCACTTCACTTTCCACTGTCTTTTCTGATCTCAATACAGATTCCTCAATAGCTTCAGTTTCATCTGAGTTTCCTTCCATTTCTATGTCTAAGTTCAATTCCTCTGTTTTATCTGAATCACCACCATCTGTACTTTCCAACTCCATTTCCTCTGTATCTGAGCTATCAATCTGAACTATCTGAGTTATTGCCTTTAAATTTTCCTGTGTCTGATCTTCTGAACTTTTTGTACTAGCTAATTGCATATCTGCCATCTCAAAATCTTCTATGCCAATTACATCATCAGAACTTAACCTTTGTCTTTTCTCCCCCTTTTGATGATCATGAGGCTCATTATCATCAAACTTTCTCTTCAAGTTCTGATTAAAAGTAACTTCAGGTTCAGCTTCTGCAATAGGAACAGGATCAAGAGGCTTTGAAGTAGAAGCCAATGATACACTCAATGCTTTCAGTATAGATTCCTGCATACCTTGCATTTGTTTTAACATATCTTTTTGAAAACCAGACATTATATCCATGATCTCCTTTTTGTGAGAATCCAAGGATTTCTTTACATCATCTACTTTGGTTTCAACAGAAATCAACTTTTTCTCCAACACAACTTTCAAATCTGACATCTCATCATTCAAATCCTCCACCTTCTTCTCCAAATTTTCTACTTTTTCCCCCATCTCCTTGTTTTGTTTCTGAATCTTTTCAAATTCAGAAGTTTCTAACAGTGAACCTGAACCAACAGATGATCCAGTTTTCATGTGCCCAGAGGGCTCATGGCCTGTAGATAACACACAGTCATCTTGTACAACAGATGCACGTTTAAATGAGGCTTTTGTAATGTTCACCTCACCAGGACTTCCATCCAATCCTCGACACCCAACATTAGGTATGTCTATGAATGTTGTTTCAGGAATACGAAATTCCTGATTTGTGCAAGTGTCAGAAGGAATTTCAGGCTCAATATGAATAGGACTGTGATATTCAGACTCAATGTGTTGAAAAATAAATTGGGATTTATCACCTCCCTCCAAATGAGTTTGGGATGGTTCCCCGGATTTGTGTGAAACAGTAGCATGTTGAAATGCTTCTGAGTGGATATAGATGGGTTGTTCAAGATCCACCACTAGGTCCATGGTGTTTGTTTCAATATTGGACACCAAGAGATGTGAACCAATAGCATTTGTAGTTACCTGGTCAAGATTAGCTGGTTCAGAGGCATCTCTTTCTGTTTGAACCTCTGTTGACAATCTCTCATCCTCATCACTCTCATTCTGTTTTTCCTTACCAAATCTAACCAAGCTTTCAGAATTTTCCCTCTCAGGTCTCTCAGAATGTTCACCCATCTGAACATCCTACCCCTCTCTAATTCGACTAGACCCCTCACCTCTCTTCTCAGGTTGGTCCTCTTGGGTAGGGATTTGAGGTAATTCAATTCCCATAGAGGTGCAATAAGCTTTTAAAATCTCACTCTCCCTTGGAATATAGTTCCTAAGTGATTTTGGCAATAGTTTATGATTGGGATAGTTTTCAAGTCTTGTTACTGAGGTCATCTTACCCAAATAAAATGTAGGACCATGCTCTTCATTTGTTCTTCTTGAGATTGTTCTGTTTTCCTGCATGGCATATCAAATAACAATTTGCCAGTACCTTATGTAAGGAATGTATGTCAGTGGAGCATCCTTTGTTTTCTTCTGAATTGCTTTCTGATTCTTCTCAAATGTATTCTTCATATCTTCCCAAAGTATTAAAGTATAGTCATAATGCCTATTCTTCACTAAACCCTGAAATATCTGAAGAATTTGTTTAGAACCTTGATCAGCAGAACTATTCTTCCCTGACACACATTTATTTACCACATGAAAGAAGCAAGCCCAAATAGGTGGTAATTTGTTTCTTCTGAACAAACTGAGAGTCCTCAATCCTTCATTGTATCCCAACTTCATAAACTCTGCTATTAATTCCTCTGTTAAGGGTGAGTCCTCAAAATCTGTCCTTCTTTGTACATCATCTTTCTCTGGTAAATTCAGCATTTCTCTTAGTGCAGAGATAGATAAGACAAATGTCACTCCTCCAATTTCAGACACAAACTTATTATCTTCTAACCTAAGATGTTTCCACCATTGTTGTACGTACTGAATAGGCACATTTTTACTTCGTGTAAACCATTTTCTGTACGGATGATGTTTGAATAATTCCATGATAATTCTGTGTTCAGGCTTAAAACGGCTTTCCTCAAATAATATAACACAGTTATTTTCAGATAATTTCAGCCATTCACTCTCAGGAACAATTCTTTCCACTAAAATAGGTCTATCTGACATAATAGAACCTGCAGCACTCTGTTCATGCTCAATATTAACATTTACCTCATCCGCATTTCCTTCAGATTCATCCATTTGTTCATCTTCTCCATCATTTCTTATTGCTTCTTCCTCTACAGCTCTATTCTGTACTTCATCATTATCCGAATCAGATGAATCCATTGTCGATTTTGTAGAGTGTAGCGAAATTTGACCACTCCTTCGTATTCTAGACATGATTTAAGAATAAAACAAATTCAAAGAACTCTGGATTTGATTCGTATCTCACTTTTCGCTCTGGAATTTGAAAAGATTTGAAATAGGGATTTTAAGACCTATCTAAAATCCGCGAAGTTGAAAGGTTTAACGGAAAAGCGAAATCAATGTTATAACGGAGTCAACACATTTGAAATGCCACAGAGGATTTAAATGAAATGTGTGGCATAATCAAACAAATATGAAGCTGACACGTGTTAGTTGATAGAATTTTGACTCAAGTCAAAGATCTGAATAACACGCTCAGATGTTTTGACTTTTCTTTATCAGATATCTGATTGTTCTTTTCAGAAGAATTTTACCTTGTAACCAAAATGTCATTTAAAATCAACTTCTGACAAATATAAAACATTTTGATTATTCAGAAGAGGTTTGAACAGATAGAAACACTTTTTATCATCAAAATTCTGTTCATATTATGATGAATTAAAAAATCATTTAAACTCTTATATCTGAATAAAAAAAATTTAATTCAGATATAGTTTGAATAACAACAAAATTTATCATGAAAAGCTTGTTCTTCTTAGAATAATCAGAGATAGCAAATCTTTTAAGCATCACAAAATGATTTCCAAAGGAATTTTGATGCTCCCCCTTGACTTGAGCATGCATTTGACTATTAATGATACATAAAGATGAGATGAAAAGATAATAGAAGAAGCATAATCCACACAGTTGAAGTATTTTAATTTCTCAAAAATAATTTTTTTTTTGAAAGCTAGATTGCTGATGTATTGACTTAGAATCTCTGACCGTAAGATTCAGAGAATCTGATCTCAAGACTCAGAAGTTCTGACCTCAAGACTCAGAAGTTTTGAACTCAAGACTCAGAGTTCTTATCTTAAGACTCAGATGTTCTGACCTCAAGACTCAGAGTTCTGATCTTAAGACTCAGAAGTTTTGAACTCAAGACTCAGAAGTTCTGAACTCAAGATTCAGAAGTTCTGATCTTAGTACTCAGAAATTCTGATTCTTAAGACTCAGAGTTCTGAGTACACTACTCAGACAATTTTACTTAGAAAAATTTAGCATTTTTAAGAAAAAAAATATTTTCAATTAGGCAGATTAAGCATTCCTATTTTACATATGAGAAAAGAAAACCTTTTGTGATCAAGAGGCTTTGTGAACAAGTCAGCCAATTGATACTTTGTATGCACAAAGTGCATCTCTATAGTTCCTTTTTCCACACAGTCCTTTATAAAATGATACCTCACATCTATATGTTTAGTCTTTGAATGTTGAACAGGGTTCTGAGTAATGGCAATTGCACTTTCTGAGTCACAATAGATGGGAATCTTGTTAAGCTGATATCCATAGTCCATGAGTTGTGTTCTCATCCACAATGTTTGAGAGCATGAAGCAGCAGCAGCAACATACTCTGCTTCAGCAGTTGAAGTGGATACACAATTCTGCTTCTTTGATGCCCAACTCACTATTTTATCTCCCAAAAAGTGACAAGCACCAGATGTACTCTTTCTGTCCAACCTACTTCCTGCATGATCAGCATCAGTGAAAGCAGTTAATTTGAAGTCAGTTTCTTTTGGATACCATAAACCTAGATCAGGTGTTCCTTTGAGATATCTTAAAATCCTTTTGACAACCAACATATGTGATTCTTTCGGGTTAGATTGAAATCTAGCACAGAAACAGGTAGAAAACATGATATCTGGTCTACTTGCAGTCAAATAAAGTAGTGACCCAATCATACCTCTATAGAGTTTGATATCTGCTGAAACACCTTTGAGATCAGCATCTAACTTTATGTTAGTTGCCATAGGTGTTCTCATAGAAGCACAATCAGACATTTTGAACTTTTTCAGAATATCTCTGACATATTTTCCTTGATTTATAAAAATACCTGTTGGTAATTGTTTGACTTGAAGACCAAGGAAAAAATTCAGCTCACCCATCATGCTCATTTCAAATTCAGATGACATGATTTTTGAAAAATTATCACATAATTCTGGACTGGTAGAACCAAATATTATGTCATCAACATAAATCTGAATCAGAATCAAATCATCACCTTGTTTCTTTAAAAACAAAGTTGTGTCAATCTTACCTTTCTTGAATCCTGAACCCAACAAGTGTTTAGTAAGAGTGTCATACCAGGCTCGTGGTGCTTGTTTTAGACCATATAAAGCTTTGTCTAAAATATAAACATGATCAGGGAATTCTGGATCAACAAAACCTTCAGGTTGATGGACATACACCTCTTCATTAAGTTTGCCATTTAGAAAGGCTGATTTGACATCCATTTGATACACCTTGAAGTTTTTATGTGCAACATAGGCCAAAAATATTCTGATTGCCTCTATTCTTGCCACTGGTGCAAATGTCTCATCATAATCAATTCCCTCTTGTTGACAGTATCCCTTAGCAACCAATCTTGCCTTGTTTCTGATGACAACACCTGATTCATCCTTTTTGTTTCTGAATACCCATTTAGTTCCAATAATAGATTTACCTTCAGGCTTTGGAACGAGTCTCCAAACTTTATTTCTTTCAAATTGAAGCAATTCCTCTTGCATTGCTGAAATCCAGTCTGGATCCTCTAGGGCTTCATTAGCTTTCTTTGGTTCAATCACACTCAAGAAACCAACAAACATTGCTTCATTTGCTGTAGCTGGTCTGGTTTTTACTCCTGCTGAAGGATCACCTATTACTTGATGAATAGGATGATTTTTAGTCCATTTATTTGCACTAGGGAGTACATCAATCTCTGAATAATTGTTGTTTGCATCATTTTCATCAATGATTGCTTGTAATTCTGAACTGTCCCCTTGTTGTGATGTATGAATAGGAGTCATATCCAAGTTTGGGTTTTGATTAATGAAGTCAGAATTCTGAGTGACTTGTTCAGAGTTCTGAGTACAAGAATCAGAATTCTGATTACAAGGTTCAGAATTTTCACCACTTGTATTTATTAGATTTGGACATTCCTCTGATGGACCTTTGTCAGAAATTACAATTGATTGAACTATTTCTGGAGTCTTGTTTTTCATCTCTTTGACCATCTTTGGATTTTCATATTCTGCATAAGAATCAGAAATTAGTTCACTAAAAGCATCCTTAAACAGTAAATTGAGTTCTGAACAAATAGGATTAGAATTTGTATCAGAAGTCATTTTTGTCTTGTTCAGCATGAGTTCTGAACTGTCTTGTTCAGAAGTCCGCATTCTGGCTTCATCAAAAGTTACATTTATGCTCTCCATCATCCTCTTGGTTCTTCTATTGTAGATTCTGAATGCTTTGGAAGTTAAAGAATAACCCACAAAGTATCCTTCATCTGCCTTTTTATCGAATTTGGCAAGATTTTCTCTATCTCTAAGAACATAGCACCTGCAACCAAAAACATGAAAGAATTTGATTAATGGTTTTCTTTTATTTATCAGTTCATAAGCAGTCTTATTTAATCTCTTATTGATTAAAGTTCTATTCTGTGTAAAACAAGCAGTTGCAATTGCTTCAGCCCATAGGAAAGTAGGAAGATTTGCATAAGCCAGCATTGTTCTCGCAGCTTCAACTAGAGTTCTATTCTTCCTTTCAACAACACCATTTTGTTGAGGAGTTCTGACAGCAGAAAAATTGTGAGAAATCCCAGAACTTTCTAAAAAGTTCTGAAGAGTCTCATTTCTGAACTCTGTTCCATTATCACTTCTGATTTTCTGAACTGGAAGTTGTAAGAGAACTTGAATCCTTTTGATAAAATTTATCAATGTAGTAGCAGCTTCTGACTTAGCTCTTAGGAACTCAACCCATGTGTATCTGGAGAATTCATCAACAATCACAAGCATATATTTCTTTCCTCTTATAGATTGAACTGAAATTGGACCACAAAGATCAGTATGAATCATTTCTAATGGTGCTTTGCAAGATGAGTCCATTTTTAATTTGTGAGAACTCTTTTTCATCTTGCCCATTTCACAAGCTGAGCATAATGATTCTTTTTCAAATTTAAGCTTTGGTAAGCCTTTAACCAGATGTTTTGCAACGAGATTATTAAGATCTTTGAAATTCAGATGAGAACATCTTCTGTGCCAAAGCCAACATTCATTTGCAGTTGATTTTGATAAAAGACAAACTGTATTTAATGTTTTCAATTTTGAAAAATTAACTACAAATAAGTCCATATGTCTTTTGGCCCAGAAGACTTTAACATCATTTTCAGTTAAAATCATGCAACCTGTTATTTGAAACTTAATTTGACAAAGACTGTCTAAAAACTGACTTATGCTGAAAAGATTATGCTGTAATCCTTCAACATAGAAAACTTTTTGGATAGTCAGATCCCCTTTAGTTAAATCCCCATAACCTTTGACTTGTCCTTTGCTGTTATTTCCAAAGTTTACTGCTCCTCCAGCCTTTTCTGTGAAATTTGATAGAAAAGACTTCTGACCTGTCATGTGTCTTGAAGCTCCTGAATCTAAAAACCACACATGACAACCCTGCAAAAGGATCAGTTAGGTTTAGGTACCCATTTTGGAATGGGTCCATCTTTGTTAGCTTTGTCATTGGATTTATCATTAGTACCTTTTACTCTCCACTCAAAATCTTTCTTCAAACACCACATTCCTTGAACTTTTATGAAGTCAGAACATTTTCTGCTTTCAAGCTTGTTCAAATTCTTTTTGAGATTTGTAACTTTTGGTTTTGCTATATTTTCAACTTTCTTTTCTTTTATCTTTTCTTTCTTCTGAGTCTGAGGAACAGAAATTTTCTTCTTTTCTGTATTTTGAGGAACAGAAATTTTCTGAATATCTTTTCTTATGTATGAAACAGAAGTTATTTTGACTTGACATTTATGAGAATATTGAAATGAATCATTTTTACATCTAACACAAACAAGATTTTTCTTTGCAAGTGACAATAAATCTGAAACATAGATCATTTCATTTTTATTGATATTGTTCAGAGTACAATTGCCCTTATTACAAGAATTTCTAGCTTTGAGTTCAGAAGTAGATTTCATTCTAAGCTTCTCAAGATCCCTTTTCAGATCATTCAACTTTGCAAGATCATCTTTCCTTTTGCTTTCTTCTTTTTCTGAAAAATTCAAGTTCTTTTTGTTAGAAGAATTAGATGATTCACCTTTTTCATATGTACTTGATTCATTAAAGAATTTATCATTTTCTCTTGAAGCATTAATTTTAAAAAGATCATACTCAGTCTTCAGTTTTTCAAGCTCTGTTATTTTCTGAATAAAAATATTCTTTTCTTTCAAAGCTTCATCAAGTTTAATATCCACCTCACAGAAATCATTTTCAAGTTCATCATAAGCTTTCCTTAAGTCCTCAAGTTCTTGACTCACAAGATTAAATCTCTTTTCAAGTTGCAAAAATTCATCTGATTTTGTTTCAGAAAATCCAGTTGAATCAGACTTCTGACTACCTAAGTCAGAGTTTTGATTTACAGACTCAGATGTCTGATCTTTAGACTCAGAATTCTGACTACAAAGTTCAGAATCCTGACTAGAAGTTTCAGACTTCTGATTGACTGTTTCAGAATTTTTACTTGTGTCAAATATGCTCTCAATGTCATGATATGAAAAACTTGGTTGTTTATTTTTGTAGCTGACATTTAAAGAATCATACTTGAATTTAGTATCATTGTATCTTGGCTTCTCATCTGTTGGTTTAGAAACTTCTTCCTTAACCTTTTCTTCTGAACCAACTGACTTTTCTGTTTTAGACTCAGAAATTTTCTCATCTGACTTTTTAGAGTTTGGTCTTTGCAAATTGTCAGAACTTGTTATAGAACTAGCAGGTCTTATGAAAACTTCAACAATTTCTGGGATTTTTTGCTTAGAAACTTGAAGTTTTTCATACAAGTTGATTGGAGCTCTTTTTAAAGTGACATTTTCTTCCAATCCCAATCCCTTCTTTGGGTTGTAAAATCTTGTATCTTTAACATTGCTTAATAAAAGATTTAGTGTTTGCTGAGTCTGACCCCTTTTCAAATTCAGATCTTCTAATTCTTTAATCTTGGTGTATAAATTCTTTCTTTCTTCAAATAACATATCAAATTTTATTTGTAAATCACCTTTTTCATCCTTTATTTTTGAAAATTCAACTTTTAGTTCAGAAAGCCTTTTCATCAATTCAGAATTTTCATCTTTAACTTTCTGTTTCTCAGCCTCAGATTCTTCATATTGTTCTTTTATTACTTATTTTTCAATTCTGAATTTGTTAACCAAATTTCTTTCTCCTTTTATCTGTTTTCTTAGATTAGCAAATTCAGTTTTCATTTCACCAATCTGTGTCATTAACTCTAATTCAAGTGAAGAATGTACCTCAGCAGATGACTCAGAATCAGCATCTTCAAAATCAGAATCATCCTCATTCCTCATTTTTTCCATATAGCTCTGCATCTGTGGAAAGTTGATATGATCATCTTCATCAGAAGTATAGTACAACCAATTCTCCTGTTCAGCCAACAAAGCAATTTTATCATCTCTCTTCTTTGCAAGTTGAGCCTTCTTGGTGTAGTACTCATAGTCTTTTACAATTTTAACTTTGCAATCCTTAGCATAGTGGCCAGATTTTCCACATTTGAAACACAGATTCTTTTCTTTTCTCTCATCCTTCTCTTCTTTGTTTTCTTCACTTCTCTCTACTCTCTTTTCAAACTTATTTTCTTCTCTGTCTTCTTTCTTCTTATAATCTGAACTCCCAACTCTCTTATAATTTCCTTGAAATCTACCCTTCCCATACCTTTTGTTGAATGTATTTGTCAACAAAGCTAGTTTCTCAGCCATTATCTTGATATCTTCATCATCTTCTGATCCTTCTTCCTTGTCAGATTCTTCCAGATTAGGTATCTCTGATAGATATGCAGTCTTTTTGGGTGCTTTGATTGCTTTGGATTTTGATAAGAATGCTAACTGATCAGCAACATTTTTCTTCTCTTCCACAACTAACTTGACAGAATCTTCATGTTGATTAAGAACACAGAACAGATCATTTAAGTCTTCTTCACACATATCCTTGTTCATTTGCAGACTTATGGCAAATGATGACCATTCTGAATTTAGACTGTTCAGAAATTTGTAATTTATTTCTGACTTCGTTTTCTTCAGTCCATTTCTTCTCAAGTCATTTAGAATAGTGCAAAATTTACTGTATGTCTGTGTCAAACTTTCTGACTCTTTTGCTTTGAACCTTTCATAAGCATTTATGCTTTGATTTAACTTTGCCTGAATAGATCTCACAGTTCCTAGCATCTGCCTTTCCAATTCGTCCCACATTTCTTTAGCTGATGATCCACTGTCAATCCTGTTATGAACCACATTTGGGACAGCCAAAGTCATCAAAGTAATTGCTCTTTTGTCAATAGCATGCCTATTTTTCTGTTCAGCTGTGTATTGGGAATAACTCTTTTTCACCCTGGTCGCTGGAATTTCTGGAGTTGTCTCTGTAGCAGGAGTTGCAGCAACATCGATGTACACTTCAATTGGACCTTCTCGAATAGAGATCATAAGATTTTCATCAATGTTGTCTAGGAATTGGATCATTCGGATTTTCCATTGCTGATACTCTTCTGGTATAAGAACAGGCGGTTTGGTTTCAGATCCCATGGCTAGATATTCTTTAGACGACATGATTGTAAGAAAATTCAACAGAAAGACAAATTTGAGTTTCTTGATCGAAATGTAACAGGTAATTCAAGAATTGCCAAGAATTCAAGAACTAGCCCTAGCAGCGGAAACGAATTTTGAATGATCAAGAAATCTTCAAGAAATTGATCAATCGATCTTCGCGATAACACTCTTGAATGAATTTGTTTGTTGATTGGCTCTGATACCAATTGAAAGAACAAGATCTAATCTTACAATCAATATAGAAAGCAGTAATTGAGAAGTTGTATGATTAAGCCCAATTGTATTCAATGAAGAACAGAATTACAGATCTAAGAGAGAGAGAATCTCAAAGATTACAAAGAATGAATACAAAGTTATACGGGAAAAATCAATCTTTTAGCAACGTAGAGCTAACTACTATTTATACTGCAACGGACATCTTAAAGCTACAGTACAAATAAGAAAGACTAATAAGAACATAACACGTGTCCTAATTAGTTTATAAAATACTAAGTAAAGTATCTCGTCATAAGTTCTGAACAGGTAGTTCAGAACTTCTGAACATTCTTCTGATAAAGCTTCTCAGATCTTCTGACTCCTTAACTCAGACATCTGACTTCTCTTTCCAGACTTCTGATTTCACTTATCAATACTTCTGAGCTTTCACAGTCAGACCTCTGACTTCTCTACTTAGAACATCTGAGTCTTCTTATCAGATCTTCAACACTTGGTTTATTGACAAAACTTCAGATCTAACATCACACACGACACATTCATTTTTACATTGGAAACACTTGTTACTTTACATTTAAAGTCTCTTTTTCATTTGTATTGTAATCTCTGTACGATCGACACCCGAAACATAAGGATATCGCCCATGTTTGGCGATCATAGTGCAGTGACGACCCCCAAAGTCGTCCGCGGGTTTTTTCCTCATTGAGGTTTTTCCCGCGTCACCAAAATCTCTGTCTCATTTATATTTCTGTAGAATCATGCGACTTAGGCATTCATTGCAATATAACGATGAAAACAAAAATTATTTGAATTTCATTGATAAACTCGAATATACATCATCGATGTGTACAAAATTTTCTAAGTTCAGAAATTTAGGTCGAGGGGCCGTTTATACCTTGCGGTCGTGTAACTAGATCGTACGCTGAAACTTGGATCATGTGCCCCTGTGATAGAATGATCAAGCCCTATACTTGGGCACTTATGTCGTGTGTTCCTGCGATAGAATTTTGGCAAAGGTCGGTCGTTGGCTAACCAACAACCCTCCGATGTTTAAGTCAGTAATTTATCGAGATGAATAGAAATTTGTACTAGAGGAAAGTGAGTTCAAAAGAAATACTTTTTTAGGTGTGTCGCATTCCAACTACGCGGAATTTATTGATTGTCTAGGGTCTGGAGCCTATAGGCTCCCTTACCAACGACTTCGGAGATGCGGTAAGGACCTTCCCATTTAATGGAAAGTTTCCCTGCATTGAGCTCTTGAGTGTTTTGGAACACTCGACGGAGGACGTAGTCGCCTTCTTGAAAGATTTTGGTTTTGACGTGTTTATTGAAATGTCGCTCGACTGCTTGTCTCTGTGACGCCATTTTGATCAAGGATGACTCTCTGAGCTCTTCGAGGGCATCGAGGTCATAACTTAAATCAACCAGGTTATGGTCGACGGAAGTATGCCTCGAGGTTGGGAGCTGAACTTCAATCAGCAAGACTGCTTCACAACCTTAGACAAGAGAGAAAGGGGTTTGACCTGTGGACGTGCGCAGCGTCGTGCGATTTGTCCACAGGACTGAAGGGAGTTCTTCGACCCATCTTCCATTTGCAGCTTTTAGCCTTTTCTTGATCGAAGCTACAATGGTCTTATTGCTTGACTCGGCGAGTCCGTTGGCTTGGGGATATCTGGGGCTCGAGGTCGTCAGCTTGATGCTCCTGTCTTCGCAGAATTGTTGGGTCCTGTCGCTTATGAATTGGGATCCATTGTCACGGACGATTTTGGATGGAATCCCAAATCTGCATATGATGTTAGTCTGGATAAAATAGATGACTTATTTGTCCCTTACTTGGGAAAAAGCAGTCGCCTCAACCCATTTGGAAAAATAATCGGTGAGTACAAGGAGGAATACCTTTTGTCCCAGGGCCGGGGGTAGCTTGCCGACAATATCCATTCCCCATATCATGAAGGGCCATGGGATAAGCGTCGAGTGTAAGGGTTCGGAGGGTTTATGTGACATACCTGAGTGTCGTTGACAAGGATCACAGTTCTGGACATACTGGACGGCGTCTTGTCGCAGTGTTGGCCAAAAATACCCTTGTCGAGAGATACGATTAGCCAAACTGCGACCACCTGAATGATCGCCACATTCACCGTCGTGCATCTCTTGAAGGATTTTCTGGACCTGTCTCTTGCTAATGACGCATCTTAGGTTTAAACCTGTTGATGATCGTCGATAGAGCTTATCCCCAATTATGACATATTTAGATGCCTTGAATCTGATCTTCCGGGCTTCCATCTTGTCTTCTGGGAGTTGGTCGTGCGCGAGGAAATTTCGGATGTCGTACGACCAATCATCTTCTTCCTCTTCGATCTGGGCGATATCGATGTTTTCGATGGACGATGTCGCCAGATGGATTATGGAAATAACGTCGAATATAGGTTCGACCAAAGCAAACCCGAGATTTGCTAAAGCGTCGGCCTGAGTATTCTGGTCTCTCGGGATTTGTTCGATAGAAAAAGATTTAAATTTTTCAGATTTTTCTTTTGCTACTTTTAAGTACGCTGTCATTTTTGAATCTTTGGCCACGAATTCTCCATTGATCTGGTTTACCACCAGGAGAGAATCGCTTTTGACGTGTAATGCGGTTGCCCCCGAGTCGTAGGCCATATTCATTCCTATGATCAGGGCCTCGTACTCTGCTTTGTTGTTGGTGGTTTTGAAATCGCATCGAACGGAATACACCATCTTGCCCCCCTGTGGCGACTTTAAGATGACGCCTAGTCCTGAACCTCTAACGTTTGATGAACCGTCGACATGTAAGATCTAAGGCATGTCGTCGTGAGTCGCCACAGCTGACACTTCGAGTTCTGCTTCTTTCTCCAGTTCAGGGCTGAAATCAGCGATGAAGTCTACCAAAGCTTGTGATTTGATCGCAGTCCTGGGTTTGAAATCGATGTCGTAACTGCTGAGATATATACTCCATTTTTCTAGACGACCTGTCAACTCAGGTTTTCTTAAGACAGACTTAAGAGGAAAGTTAGTTACGACAGTAATAGGATGCGATTCAAAATAATGTCGCTGTTTTTTAGCAGTTGTGACTAGCGACAACAGCAATTTTTCCATAGAGGAATACCTGGTTTCTGCGTCCAGAAGAGATTAGTAGATTGGCAGTTGTTGCTTTTCATCTTCTCGTGTTAGGACAGCACTTACCACGTTTGGACTAACAGCCAGATACAGTTGCAAGACTTCATGATCGCGAGGTTTCGACAATAAGGGAGGCGACGTCATGTACTCTTTAAGCTTTTGCAATGCCTTCTCATGGCCGTCGGTCCAGTCGAAGCCTCTATTTTTCCTAAGGACATTGTAAAACATATGGCATTTATCTGAGGATCGAGAGATAAACCTGTTTAGCGCTTCTACTCGACCAGTGAGCTTCTGGACCTCCTTGAAATTTCTAGGAGATTTTATTTCGATAATCGCTTTTATCTGGTCTGGATTAGCCTCGATTCCTCGACGAGTGACCATGTAGCCCGGGAACTTTCCAGCGCTGACACCGAAGGAACATTTCGTCGGGTTAAGCTTCATGTTGTATTCCCGGAGGATGTCGAACGATTGTCTCAAATGCTCGACGTGGTCGATAGCTTGCTTAGACTTGACCAACATATCGTCGATATACACCTCCATTGTGTCGCCAAGTCGGTCTTTGAACATCTTGTTCACCAGTCGCTGGTAAGTAGATCCTGCATTTTTTAGACCGAAAGGCATAACCTTGTAACAGTAAATACCTCGGTCTGTCATAAGTGCGGTTTTTTCTTGGTCCTTGACGTGCATTAGGATTTGATTATATCCAGAATAGGCATCCATGAACGTCAGTAATTCATGCCCCGCTGTCGCGTCGACCATGGCATCGATGTGAGGTAGTGGAAAGGGATCTTTTGGACAAGCTTTATTGAGGTCTGTGAAGTCGATACTGACTCTCCATTTGCCATTTTTCTTCGCAACAACCACGACGTTAGCCAGCCAATCGGGGTACTTTACTTCTCGAATCTTCCCTGTCTTGAGAAGGTTGTCGGCTTCGTCATTTATCACCTTATTCCTTTCAGGAGCAAACTTCCTTCGCTTCTGTTTGACAGGTTTGAACGATGGGTCGATGTTGAGCTTGTGGGAGATGACATCAGGATCTATGCCAACCATATCTTCATGCGACTAGGCAAAACAGTCAGCATATTCCTGCAAAAAAACATATTAACTTTTCCCTGAGATAGGGACTGAGGGATGATCCGATAAAGATTTTTTGCTCAGGCTTGCTTTGATCTAGGATGACTTCCTCCAGGCAATAATCGTTGACGGCTACAGGAGCATCTTATACATTATCAAGCCCCTCATGCGCTGGGATGGCGGTTTGTTCTGGGTTTCCGTTATTCGCCATTTTCCTGAAACAGAGAACTGAAGGAACTACAAGAAACCGTTAGTAAGACGCACGTTCGTCGAGGATTTTTCTCTAGATGAGGTCCCACGGATGGCACCAAACTGTTAATGCCAAAAATCGCACCAAAGTACAACTTAAGGTCGAGGTGGAGTTTAACAACTAAAGAAAGGAATCGTTCGACAAAAGCGTGCGTTTAAGACAGAAATATAAATGAGACAGAGATTTTGGTGACGCGGGAAAAACCTCAACGAGGAAAAAACCCGCGGACGACAGTGGAAGTCGTCGCTGTACTATGGTCACCAATCAGGGGCGATGTCCTTGTGTTTCTGGTGTCGATCGTACAGAGATTACAATACAAATGAAGGAAAGACTTCGAAAATGTAAAGTAACAAGTGTTTTCTAATGTAAAACAGTGTGCGTCGTGTGTGATTGTCGTGCGTCGAGATCAATTCTTCTACGAGCGATTTATGTGCTTCAAGTGTTATTCGGAGTTCGAGTGCTTGTGTCTGTGGTTCGATATTGTATCTGTATTCCGTCCCTTGAAATGATGATTCCCCTTGATATTTATAGTCTTCGGGCACTTTAATTGGATTATTAGGGACTTTGATAACTGCCGTAACGGTCGCCGTCTTTAATGCGGGATTAAATGTTCTTAACTGACTTCGTCGGTTATAGCCGTTGTCCATTAATGGTGTTGACTCCTGCATTAAACACTGAACAAACATAACAGTCGTATAGCGCGTTAGTCGGTCGAGGTCGCATGGTTTTATGCGATGGTCGTGTGAACTAGGCGACGTCGAGGTCGAGTGTCGTGAGGTAAAAGATTTTTGATTTTATCTTTAATCATGAGAGAAAATACTATGATTTTACCTTCGTTACGGAAAAAGGGAATAAGTGTTTTCCTTACCTTGGTCGTGGTCGAGACTGGTGAAATTTTCCCCAAACACCTGGCAGGCCTGAGAATGCACAAAATGTTCCTGCAGCAGCCGACGATTATCGCCTGGAGGAAATCGTGCTAGATCAGAGCAAACCTGATCGAAAAGTCTTTATAGGATCATCCCTCGATCACTACATTAAAGACAAGCTAATATCTTTCTTGTAGGAACATGCCGATTGTTTTGCCTGGTCGCATGAAGACATGGTCGGTATCAATCCTGACGTCATTTGCCATAAGCTCAATGTCGACCCGACATTCAAACCAATCAAGCAAAAGCGGCGGAAATTCGCTCCCGAGAGGAATAAGGTGATAAATGACGAGGTCGACAACCTCCTCAAGACAGGGAAAATTCGAGAAGTAAAGTACCCCGACTGGCTCGCTAATGTCGTGGTCTTGGCGAAGAAAAATGGCAAATGGAGGGTCTGTATCGATTTTACAGATCTCAACAAAGCCTGTCCTAAAGACCCTTTTCCATTGCCACATATCGATGCCATGGTTGATGCGACAACAGGGCATGAACTATTAATGTTCATGGATGCTTATTCTGGATACAATCAGATCCTGATGCACGTCGAGGACCAGGAGAAAACTGCGTTCATGACAGATTGAGGTATTTACTGTTATAAGGTTATACCTTTCGGAATAAAAAATGCAGGTTCGACCTACCAGCGCTTGGTTAACAAGATGTTCAAAGATCATCTCGGCGACACGATGGAGGTCTATATCGACGACATGCTCGTCAAGTCGAAGCAAGCAGTCGACCACGTCGAACTTTTGAAGCAGTCGTTCGACACACTCCGAAAATATAGCATGAAGCTCAACCCGACGAAATGCTCCTTCCGTGTCAGTGCTGGAAAATTCTTGGGCTACATGGTCACTCGTCGGGGAATCGAAGCCAACCCCGACCAAATCAAGGCCATTGCCGAGATCAAATCTCCAAGAAATTTCAAAGAGGTCTAAAAGCTCACTGGTCGAGTAGCGGCTCTGAACAGGTTTATCTCTCGATCTTCAGACAGATGCCATTTGTTTTACAATGTCCTCAGGAAAAACAATGCCGACGATCACGAGTAAGCACTCCAAAAATTAAAAGAGTACATGACGTCGCCGCCTTTGTTGTCGAAACCTCACGATCATGAGACCTTGCAGCTGTATTTAGCTGTCATTCCAAATGCAGTAAGTGCCGTACTAACGCGAGAAGATGAAAAACAACAATTGCCGATCTACTATGTAAGTAAATCCCTTTTGGACGCAGAAACCAGGTATTCCTCGATGGAAAAACTACTCTTGTCGCTTGTTACAGCCGCCAAGAAATTGCGACATTATTTCGAATCGCATCCGATTACTGTCGTTACTAACTATCCCCTTAAGTCTGTCTTGAGAAAACCTGAGTTGACATGTCGATTGGCAAAATGGAGCGTATATCTCAGCAGCTACGACATCGACTTCAAACCCATAACAGCGATCAAATCACAAGCACTAGCTGATTTTATCGACGAGTTCAGTCCTGAATTGGGAAAAGAAGAAGGGCTCGAAGTATCTACAGTGGCGACTCACGACGACGTACCTTGGACCTTACACGTCGACGGGTCATCCAACATCAGAGGTTCGGGACATGGCGTCGTCTTGAAGTCGCCACAGGTGGGCAAGATAGTGTATTCTGTATGATGCGACTTCAAAGCCACCAACAACGAAGCCGAGTACGAAGCCCTGATCGTAGGGATGGATATGGCCCACGACTCGGGGGCAATTTCACTACATGTCAAAAGCGACTCTCTTCTGGCCGTGAATCAAATGAATGGTGAATTCACAGCCAAGGATTCCAAAATGACAGCATACCTAAAAATAGCGAAAGAAAAATCTGAAAAATTCAAATCATTTTCCATCGAACAAATCCTGAGGGATCAAAATACTCAAGCCGACGCTCTAGCTAACCTTGGGTCAGCTCTAGTCGAACCAATATTCGACAGTATTCCTTTGATCCATCTAGCGACGTCGTCCATCGAGAATGACGTTGTCGTCCAAATCGAAGAGCAAGAAGATGATTGGTCGTGCGACATTCGAAACTTTCTTGTACACGACCAACTTCCAGAAGACAGGATGGAAGCTCGGAAGATTAGATTAAAAGCATCCAGGTATGTCATGATCGCAGATAGACTCTATCAACGATCATCGACAGGCTTAAACCTGAGATGCGTCATTAGTAAGAATCAAATTCAAAAAATCCTCCAAGAAATGCACGATGGGGAGTGTGGCAATCATTCCGGAGGTCGCAATCCGGCTAATCGTATCTCTCGACAAGGCTACTTTTGGCCGACACTACGACAAGACGCCGTCAGGTACGTGCAGAACTGTGATCCTTGTCAACGACATTCAGGTACGTCCCATAAACCATCTGAACCTTTGCATTCGACACTGATCACATGGCCCTTCATGAGATGGGATATGGATAATGTCGGCAAATTACCACCTGCCCCTGGGCAAAAGGAATTTCTCCTCGTACTTACAGATTACTTCTCCAAATAGGTAGAAGCAATTGCCTTTTCCCAAGTTCGGGACAAGGAAGTCGTGTCTTTAATCCAGACTAACATCATATGCTGGTTTGGGATTCCATCGAA
The DNA here is from genome assembly GCA_033807775.1 of Saussurea involucrata. Lineage (NCBI taxonomy): Eukaryota > Viridiplantae > Streptophyta > Magnoliopsida > Asterales > Asteraceae > Saussurea > Saussurea involucrata. The sequence goes on from CM066323.1 coordinate 52,073,040, forward strand.
ATTGTCTGCGACAATGGATCCCAATTCATAAGCAACAGGACTCGACAGTTCTGTGAAGACCGCAACATCAAGCTGACGACCTCGACGCCCAGATATCTCCAGGCAAAAACGGACTTGCTGAGTCGAGCAATAAAACTATCATTGCTTCAATTAAGAAGAGGTTGCAAGCTGCAAAGGGAAGGTGGGTCGAAGAGCTCCCTTCGGTCCTGTGGATAAATCGCACGACGCCTCGCACGTCCATAGGACAAACTCCTTTCTCTTTGGTCTATGGTTGTGAAGCAGTTCTACCAGTCGAGGTTCAGCTCCCTACCTCAAGGCATACTTCCGTCTACCACAATCTGGTTGATTTAAGTTATGACCTCGATACCCTCGAAGAACTCAGAGAATCAGCATTGATCAAAATGGCATCGCATAAGCAAGTGGTCGAACGACATTTCAACAAAAATGTTAAAGTTAAAATCTTTCAAATAGGCGACTACGTCCTCCGACGAGTGTTCCAAAGCACTCAAGAGCTCAACGCCGGTAAGCTTTCTACCAAATGGGAAGGTCCTTATTGTATCTCATAAGTCGTGGGTAAAGGTGCCTATCGACTCCAAATCCTCGATAATCAAGATATCCCACGTAGATGGAATGCGACACATTTGAAAAGGTATTTCTTCTAAGTCTTTTCCTTTTCTCACGCAATTTTCGTTCATCGCGACGATTACTGACTTAAGCATCGGAGGGTCGTTGGTTAGCCAACGACCAACCTCTGACATTGTTTTATCACAGATCGCATAAACTAAGATCGTTAAGTCTATTGCATGACTTTAATCTCGCAAGGTCGCATGGCATAAGTGTTCAGGTCTACGGTATGATCCTTCTATCACAGGGGCATACGACTTAAGTTTCGTCGTAAGATATAGTCATACGATTATCCAGGTCTAGCGATCCCATGATCTGAGCTTCTTAACTTAGAAAACGTTCCGTGTTCTGAATGAACGTCTTGGTCGCATGTGCTTATGTTTAACAACACGATGTAAACATATGTCTTATGTTTTGGTTGATTGTATTGCAATGGATGCCTAAGTCGCACGACCCCCTGTTTGTTCTTAACAAATTTCGCAACTGATATTATATCTATTTGCAACAATCAAAATAATATGTTCGACAAGAGAGTAGATTTCATTCACGAAATATACAATTACATCTAAATAACTTGACCTCCAGCGGTCGAACAGGAAAAACAGAAAGAAAACGACATGAAGAAAATCTTTCCTAAATCGAGGTCCCTATCGTTCTCGATGTCCAACATCGAAGATGATTCTTGCCTGACAGATGTCAGACGGTGATCAGCCAGGTTCCCCTTGAACGATGATAAAACCTTTAGCCCCAAAACCCGTTGAGGAACTTGTTCAAGGATCAAGCGAGTATGGGAAACAGAGCTGAAAATTGTTTCTCAGTGCTGTAAACCACAACATGTCGTGAAGATGAGTCCGCAGTATTTTGAGAATGTGGCTCTTAAGATTAATGTTAAGGTTGGGGAGGAGCATCGGTCGCGTCTTTACCTAAGGCCCTGTCCTTAGAACCCTTATCCACCACCTCTTCCTCCTCGACTTCTTTTTCATCATCAGAGTCGAGGTCTCTTGTGCTCCCGACCTCTCTCAAGAAGTAGGCCAACTCGTCTGACGCCAAGGCCAAGGGATTTCTGCCCGACAAGTGTTGCCTCATTATAGCAGCACGAGCGGTCAGTCGAGCCAAAGCAAAGGTAGACGCAGCCTCGTCTTTGAGCTCCCCTACCTCCTTCTCTAGACCTGCTACCTTAGCCTTAGAATCCTCAACTTCCTTCTCCTTTGCGACCAAGGATTCTTTCATCTTATCTAGCTCTTCCCTTTGTTCGGCAATCGTGGACAAGGACTGCTTTAGACGATGGTTCGCCTCGTCCTTCGCACGACCGATGGCCTCCAACTCTTTTTGGGCATCGTCAATGCATTTGGACATAGCCTCTTCACGCTCCAAGGAGACCTTTTCCCGGTCCAGCGCTGCGTTCCCCCTTTCATAGGCAGAAGACACCACGCCCTTGATCTTCTCCGTCTCAGGGCGCAGGGCAAGAGAAGATTCAAACGCCTGAAAAATCACAAAGAAACCTGTTAACAAATGTTCGACAAAAATTAAAAACATCGAAATACAAGTTTTGAAAGAGAAACTCACCAGAAATGCCAGTCCGGCAACATGAGATCCCGTCTCCTCGACTGGGAATCCCTTGAAACGCTCCCTGAAAGAAGGGAGCAGGTATTTCCCCAAATGAGGAAATAAATCCGTCCCGGATAGGATGTCATCGACCATAAAGTCCGAAGGCAATGTAAAGTTCACCTTCGTGACTTTAGCCTCTCCCGTCGCGTGCTCTTTGCCCTTCTTGGTCAATGAAGGAACCGACGTGGTAGATGGGGACTTCGCCGACTTCGCTGTTTTCGCCAGAGGCGCAGAACTGATAGGTGTCGCAGCAATCGGACTACAAAACGTCTTCGTCTTCATAGGCGATGCGACCTTCGCCTTCTCAGGCGTATTGACTCTCGATGAGTCATCAACTTTCGTAGACGGTTCCCTTGGAATCGTCATCCTCGTCTTTGGTGAGACCCCCGACTCAGTGGTCGAGGTCTTCTGTCTCTGTTCCTGGCCTTAACGGGCAAGCTCAAGTTGCGCCGCTCTCTTAGCAGAGATGGTCGGCCCCTTCGTCTGCGATTCTCCTGAAGACATATAAAAAGAAGCATTACAAGATGAACATAAGAGCAAAAGACCAGAGTCGAACAGAAGGGAATAAGAAGGTACACTTACCGGTCATCTCTTCTTCTCTCCACTCTTCCTCTTTCTCTTCGGTCTCCTCTTCTTCCTCCTCCACACATTTCTCTCCCCAGTTCTCCCCTAAGAACACCAAGTCTTCGTCGTCGTCGTCCACTAATGGTCGCGTGACGAAAGATCTCTCGACAATGCTAAACTCCAAGAACGCGTCAATTTTCGCTTGAGAGTTAGCGTAGGGCTTCACGTCTTAAAATTTTATATCTATCAACAAATACAAAGCAGGTTAGAAATCGGTCGAAAAATACAAACGACGTACGACAAGAAGACTATAAAATCTCACCCGACATATTCCAACCAGCCCTAATCCAGCCGCTCTCAGAGTCAAGGGTCGACTTACGCACGAATGCGTACCTAGTCTTCCAATTACGATCGTTTACAGCGGTCTTTAAGACTAAGGTACGATCGCCCTTATACCTAGAGAACAGGCTATAGCGATGACATTTGTCCTTCTTGACTTGGTAAGCCAAGAGAAGGTCGCGTACGTTCATCGGCGATTTCCAGTCTTTGGTAAGATGCTCTATCACATATATGACCCTCCAGAATTGGGGCATTAACTGGGCCGGTGCTAAGCCGAACTCGGTCATAAAAGCCTTGGCCAAAGGCGAGTAAGGCCATTCAAAACCTATCCTAAAGGGATATTCGTAGATAACAACAAACCTATTGTTAATGCCAAAAATCGCACCAAAGGGACAACTTAAGGTCGATGTGGACTTAAACAACTAAAGAAAGAATCTTTCGACGAGACGTGCGACGATAAATAAAATAAAGAAACAAGGGATTTGATGATGCAGAAAAAACCTCAATCGAGGAAAAAACCTGCGGACGACAGGGGGTGTCGTTGCTGTACTATGGTCGCTAATCAGGGGCGATGTCCTTGGATACTGGTGTCGATCGTACAGAGATTACAATACAAATGAAGGAAATGCTTCAAAATGTAAAGTACAAGTGTTTGAATGTAAAAATAGGTGTTTGTCGTGTACGAAACAAAGTGTGAACTGCTGGTCGAGGGCTGTTTTCGTGCATCGAGAGCGATACTTAGAATAATGGTTCTTCACTTCAGGTGTTCTTGAATATTGCTTCGGTTGTTAATCGCCGGATATTCGATGTCTTGAAATGTTGATTGAGCTTGATATTTATAGTCTTCGTGTCCTTAGCTTCATCCATGAATGCTCCTTTAATGGCCTTAACGGTTGGAAACGGTTGCCGGAGTAATGATCTTCATCTGTTACGGTCACCGGCTGTTTAATGATTACGTCGGTTATAGTCGTTGGGCCTTAACGACTTTGACTCCAGCATTACACACTTAACAAACGGTTATGGTTAACGTTAGCTTTGGTCGAGGTCGCACGTCCTTATATAATAGTCGTGCGGATCGGGCGACGCTATGGTCGAGCGTCGTGAGGAACTCTCGACTTACCTTTTATGAGGGACGACAATGGTGTTCTGGGTCTTTGTCGAGACCTTATCTTAATACAAGATATAGTCCTTAATCATACGTCTTACCTGTTCTGATCGCGGTCGAGCGACGTGATTTTTTGCCCAAACAGTTTGCCCCCAAAATTTGAAAATTGAATGTCAAGTTTAAGTTTCAAATTTTGCTTGTCGAACGCTTAGACTTGTGACCTGGGTTGAGGGACTTACCTGGTTGTCGTGGAACTAGACCGGTTCGCCTTTAACTGAACAAGAAGTTGAAAAGTTATGACGTCATACTGACGCGCGATGATCCTTACCAGCTGTCGAAGACAAGTGTCGAAGATCCGGGCGGATATACGAAAGGACATGGACGCGTGTTGATTTGCTGAAGGACTCGGTCTGACATATCCGTCCGCATAAATAGAGATTGCGATTGGTTTTCTTCTGATTACGATTTAGGACAGTGTTGAGCAGAGCTTTCTCTTAGGGTTTCTTTGTCGCTTTTCGTTCGATTACCCTGTCCGGAATTATCAATTTTCGGGATCATATAAGATACCAATTCTTTAGTCGTCATATGCGCCGCAAGTCCATTGCCAGGAAACCTAAGAAGAACTGGGATATCTGGGGTTTTTCGGACTTGCTTATTAATTTGACAGGTCTAGAGATGTCGACGGAGCCTAAGAGTATTATAGAAACCGAGGACGATCTACACGATTTCAGAAGCCTGGCTAGGATTCCCATGGGGATCATTATAAACAGGGCTGGTGGCGTTCGTCCTAAAATGTGTGCTAAAGGGTATGCTGTTATATATGAGTACCCGTTTAAGATAGGTTTCCGCTGGCCATATTCGCCTCTAGCCAAGGAGTTTATGTGCGAATTTGACCTCTCGCCAGGACAACTGATGCACCAGTTTTGGCGAGTCATTTTGGTCATTGGACGACTTACTTCCGGTTGGGATTCACCGATGGGTGTGAGGGACCTTCTGACGGCGTACAATTTCACAAAGGACCAGTATTGGCGCTATAGCTTTTTTTCGAGATATAAAGGTGATCGTACTTTGGTTTTAAATACATCAGTCAATGATCGTGGGTGGAAGAAGAAATATGTATTCGTACGGTTAGCGACGCTCGACTCTGATAGTGACTGGATCAGAGAGGGCTGGAATATGACGGGTGAGTTGTCGATCTATAACTTTTTAACCGATTCTTATTTGATTCCTCTTTGACTGTTCTTTTCTCTTATGCTCAGATATTAATTTTGACAAAGTAAAACCTGATCAAGAATCCAAGGCTAAGATCAAGAAATTTTTAGAGTTCGGTGGCAGGGATCGGACGTACGTTAATTGTCACCTGGTAGATGAGGATGACGACACTGTTTTCTTGAGTGATAGGATCAGAATGGGTCGAGAGGAAAGGGAGAAAAATGATGAAGAAGAAGAGGAGTCCGAGGGGACTGAAGGAGATGATCTGGAAGTAGAGATAACCGGTAATTGTTCTTCTCTTCTCTTCTTAATCTATTTTTATTCTTCGAGTGTCTAATCCTTTGTTTTCGCCCATACAGGGGAATCTCATGCACGGATGTCATCTTCTGTTACTAGGATGATGACTCAGGCTGATCCGACTCGCAAGGTGAGGGATGACAGAAAGAAGGACACTTCGAGGACTGGGTCAGGGGTGCTGAAAGAGGTCTCGACATCTGGGTCGGGTCTCTTGAAAAAAAAGAAGTCCCGACGGCTGGGTCTGACTTCTCGAAGAGGACAAGGATGTCCATTCTGAGGGAACCGTCTCTGAAGACGGGTAACCCACCGAGGGTTGCCTTGTCCAGGAAGGCGATGGCGTCGGTTGAGTTTGACACGACCGGCGCAAAATCCGTGGATACTGCGCAACCGGCGACGATGTTTCCCGTCATCCTATCTGGCCCTTCATCGGCCGACATGGGCAAAGGCGCGCAGAAAGGATCTGTGGAGGAGACGACGGTCAACTTTACGTTGCCGTCGGATTTTCTGGAAGACAATGTCTTGGACGAGACGAAGTTGCTTCCCCACTTAGAAAAATATTTGCTCCCGTCTTTCAGGGAGCGTTTTGACGGGTTTTCTTTTGAGAAAAAAGAGTTCCATGCAGCTGGACTCGTATTCTTGGTAAGTTTTTCTTTCAAAACTTGTTTTGTCGCAGTCGTTGTCGTTGTCTATTGACGATGTTCGTCTTTATGATTTTGCAGGCACTTCAAGCTTGTTTAGCATTACAGGCTGAGACGACGAATGTAGGGAGCTTGACGGCTTCTGTTATCAAGGACGAAGAAGCAGCGTTGGCTAAGGAAAAAGTTGCCCCAGAACACGAAGAGGCGGTGTCAATGCATCTTGACCATGCTTTTGATGAGCTAGATGCCCTCAGTCATGCAAGGGACGAGGTGAATTCCCGTTTGAAGGAATCTCTATCTTTGATGCGTGATCAGAGAGAGGAGCTGGAGGGGATGAAGGCATCTTTGGCTGCAAAGAAAAAGGAGGTTGAAGAATCCAAGATTAAAACGACGAACTTGGAGAAAGAGTTCGAGGAGTTGAAGGTCGAGAATAGGTCTTTCTTTTCTTACGCTCGACTTACTGCGCGTGCTGTTATCATGCGACGACACCTGCTAGGAAAAGACCCTCTTGCTTTGGCGAAGGAGGAGTTGGACATCTATCTGTATGGCGTTGGGACTGAGAGAGATCTGGACTCAGATGATGAGAAGGACGTCGAGGAAGAGATGGTAGGCGAAGGTCCTCAAGATGAGACTTCAGGCAAGGATGCAGCGGATGCTCCTTCTTTAGTTTAAGAATTTTCTATTTCTTTTTTGTTTTACTGCTCGACCGTTGGTGGTCGAGCGCGTTTTTGACAAATTTTCTGATGAATGCACTTTTTTGGTTTGAACTTTATTGGTAAACAACTATCGCATCGATTGAACATAAGATACATAGAAATCATGCGACCAAGGCACTTATAAAATATGAGAACATACGATCAAAGCATCCATACAGGGTATAAGAAAGAAAAAATAAGGCATTCGTTTAGAATGTATGCTAATCAAACACCAATACATGCGACTAAGGTATATATTCAAAACGCGAAGTTTTTCTAAGTTAAGAAGCTCAGGCTGTGAAGCCGTCTATGCGATCGTGCGACCAAGTCGTTCGACTAGCTGTAAGGTGTGATCAAGTCATGGACCTGATTGTCTATGTCGTGCGATCCTTTCTCCTTCATGGGGTATTACCCCCTGTCATTTATTATCCTATTCTTTTTGGAAAGAAAGATAGGTTTTAAATGACAGGACGACACGACGATCCGGTGAGATATTGTCTGTGATTGATCATGTCGTCGTACGACAGGGCACCATAGCGACGTTTCGACTCATTCTCGACCTTCAGGGTTCCTAATGGCGTAGGGGATTTTAATTGATAACTTTTTGTAGGAACCCAGATACAACAAGTAACAATAATAATTGCAATATATTGAATGATTGAGAGTTTACAAGATAAGATTGAAGAACACTCTCTTACAAAATGAAGCTCTCTCTCACTATACGTATGAAACTAGAAATTAGAGGCTGGGAGATTTTAGAGGCTTAACCTAAAATATCTCTCAAACAAGACTTTATAACCAATACTATAATTGGTTATTTACAATTTTAGCCCTTGACACTCAACAAACACAAATAAGTCCTTGACACTATTTCTTTATAAAACATTCATATAAATTAGGGGCTAATTAAAGCTAACAACCTCCCCCTAATGTTTTATAAAGAAAGCATCATCTTGTAGTCTCCCCCTTGCTTTCTTTAGAGGCGTTGGTGTGTCAATCTTCAAGTCTTGTGAGTCTTCTTTTCCTGATCTTCCACAATGTCAGTTGCTTTAGTTCATTTTTAACTCCCCCTTGATCTTTGCCTACTCCCCCTTGAATGCTGCTTTACTTTTCCTTGATCATTGCGTACTCCCCCTTGACTGTTGCATTACTTTTCTGGTCTCAGTTATCTCTCAAACGATCAGAGAACGATTTGATGTGCGGAAGCTTGTATAACCAGTTTGAGTAGTAACCGATAGTAGATAAACAGCTATGAGATGAAGAGTAGCAAATACATTCTGCTCATGAGAATCTGCATGAAAGAATAAGTAACTAGGGGTAATCATCTAACATAGAAGCACAATAGCAACTATTATCACAACAATTTATAAAAAATTGTGTGGCCTATGCTCAGAGTTGGCAATGATGAAGCTCTGACAGGACTTCCAGTTATCATTGAAGTAAATTAAAAAATAAACTTCTCAAACCGTTCTTGGCAATATCACATAGATATGCATGTGGAATCACAAAGATTCGTGATATTGTGTGGAAGAAAAATAGAATATTATCTGTTAGGCTCAAAAGTGTGTAAACTGTTTGGACAAAACAGGTATCCACAGACTCAATGTGCATGAGTGAAGTGTGAAGGTGGGGCAACTTTCCTTCTTTTCAATATCCAATCTTCCAAAGAAAGATCAGATAGCATATGTGCTGCTTCCCCGTAAAAAAGTGAAGCATTTCCCTGTTGAGAAGGAAATAAGTAGCTAGTGGGGTTAAAACAAGAGTTGGCATGGGCTCATTGCCTGTTTCAATGACAATCACCAAATAGTTGTGATAAATCAGAAATGTGGCTTGCCCGGCTCAGAAAAAGTTGGTGCAGAGTTGTATAATTCTTTTGACTCTGTTCTCACACTCTTTCTTTTTATAATGTAGCTCACATCTAACCAAACTCTCTTTTTAAATTTTACCTCTTAAGCACAATGAGAAAAACTTATATAGTTATCTCCCCCACTCTTTGATGTAGACCATTCACCTCTCAAACACTCAAGGTTTACTTCTTGGGTAGGAAACACAGGTTTAAGTGATCCATAGAAGTTCTATAAAGCTCACACATTGATCCCATGAAATTGTTGTCCTAGAGGTTGGATTGTTCCACACACTGACTACTTGTAGTCTCAGAAAAGCATTTAAGATCCAAACTTCTATAGCCATATAAAGCATTTTGGCATGTAGAAGTGGTTTGACCATTTGAAAAAGGTTTTATCATTCTAAAGATGGCCTTTCTCTAAAAATGATGATGAGTTTAAAGGTTTAGAAATTTTACCTTTACACGAACATGGTCAGACTGGCTTTCTCCCCCTCAAATTGAGCAATAAATCTCATTTAGGCTCAATTTGAAATCAGATATCCTATAAAAATCAAAAGGTGTTGGTAATCATCTTTGATGATTCCACATTTGTTAGGAATATCCACAAACACCACAAATAATTTTAAATTAAAAAGAAACAGGTGATGGGGGTTAGAGATTGGAAATACCAGTCAAAAACTGATCTGTTGAGGTGCTGGTCCTACACTGATTTATGTAGAAACAAAGTTCTGATCTAATTATGGCAATAGAGAGAGAGAGAGTGAAGCGATGCTTTCGATCCAGCAAGTATCTACTGACTTTGACTGTGAATTAGGCATATCAGATCACTGAATTTGAGAAAACTCAGAACTTCAAAATCGTACATATTTGTGTTAGGTATTTAAGGCATCATTGTGCTGTCAAGAAAATCCAAATTTTCGGTCTCCGGGCTTTCGGTTCATCGCGACTTCTGGACCATCAGCTTATGAAATTTATGCTCTGAAATACCTCTGGTCCCCTCTGGTCGTTGCTCAAAAAATTAAAATTTTGGTCTACAGAGGCTATGTTGCGTACCTTCTGATGAACACCTCTGATGAACCTCTGTCGCAACCTCTGTGGTGCAGCCTCTGATGCATAACTTCTGCGATCAACGGCTTTACAGAGGCTCTGTGATTGCGAATGAATAGCCTATGTGATGCACTCAAAGTTCTGCCAATGCACAGAGGTTCTGCGCATACCTCTGCGCAAATCTTACTTCTGGTCATCTTAAGAACTTCTGTGGACAGCCTCTGTACATGCCTTACAGAAGCTCTGGGTCAGCTTCTGTCGTGATTCTGCAAAACTTCTGTCAATGCCTTGTAGAGGCTCTGTGGTTTGCCTCAGAAGCTCTGTGAAGTGTCTCAGAGGCTATGTGAACTGCCTCAGAGGCTCTGTGAATAAGAGCTCTGCCAATTGCCTCTGATCTTTTGACAGTCTCTGAAAAATCAACAGAGCTCTGATAAGCTCTGTGATATGCTTCTGTTACGACCTCTGATAATCTTTCTATACAGCATAATCTCTGATCACAGGATCTTCTGTGATCCGCTTCTCTTTCTGCTCCAATCGTCTTAAACAACAGTTAGGAATTTTCTGCACACGATCTGACTTCTGGGACCTCTGCAGACTGAATTTTGCACAGAAGTTCCTTGACAGCAGCAAACAGCAAATCGCACAGCAGCAGCTTGATCATCTGCATAATCAGCACACTACAAAAGCTTATGTATTTGTAAGTCTATCATAAGACAGAAATGTCTCTGGATAATCATGGATGAATTAATCATCTGAACTCTGCACAGCACTTGAGTTCAAACAGCAGCGCCAAACAACAGTTATTCTTGACAACTTTCTGATCTGCACTTTATAATGTTAATAAACTCAGAGGGCTTCTGCACATGTCTGGAAATTTTACACATGTTGGGATCAACAACAACTTAATTGCCTATTCTTGACAGCTTTTATAAGATCTCAGAGGCTGCTGAACATCTTCAGAGCTCTGGACATCCTTCACAAAGGCTCTGATAAGCTCTGTTGATGATCAGAGCTCTGCACACGAACAAATAAGCTCTAGCAATGATCAGAGACATCAGAGCTCTGTAATCTGCTTCTGTTTGAGTTCTGAGGTTGTGGTGTAGAAAGAGAATGGTGAATCTGCTGAAAGGTGGATGACAACTGAAATACCATCAGAGTCCTCTGTGGTTAATCTCTGCTGCACAAACAATTTGTTCACGAACAGACTCTGAAAACCAAAGGACCAACTACAAACTTTGAATCTGGACGGCTGACGATTTAGCTCTGAGCACGAGAGTTGATGCAAAAGATGGCTTCTGGAGACCCACGATACTCTGGAAAGATCCTTCTGCACAAGTGTGCAGCTTCTGTGCATTTATAATATGTCCATAACCTCTTGTTCTGTCTCTTCAATGGTCAAATCTGCCAACTATAACAGAGATCACTCTGTGAAATTAGAATGTGATCCAGGGATCACATGCAAAACATAATAGGATTGTAAGCTATCTCATTGTCTGTAGAACCAAGTTAATTAGATCTCAAAACACTCTGGATAAGCTTAATTGAAACAGCAGTTGCAGCATCACAGCAGCATCATAGCAAATAGTAGCTTAATTAGCTGCTTAATACATCTGGACAGCCGCGAAATAGTAGTAGCAGCGCTTAACAGCAGCAGCAATGCTTAACAACAGCAGCATCAGTGCTTAATCTGCTGCAACAGCCTCTTAACTGCATCCTTTCTGCTGCACAGCTCAAACGGACAACACAATAGACAGCTTCTGGAGGCAATGCTTAATCTGGACAGTTTCTCGGTTCAGCTCTTGACAACAGAAAATCTGGACAACTGCACATTTTATGATCTGCTCTTTTTCATCTATGCACATCTTAACATCAGCTACACAATTCTGTTTTGATAACTTAATCAACATCTGCAAACTACAGCATCTGATTGTGGTATTTGAGAACATGTCAACACAATTAGCTTAATCTGCTCATGTAGTGACCATCCAAATCATTCAAAAGAAAAAAATGTCATCAATGAACAAAATCTGAATAGCTTTCTATTTGGATAGGCTTTTGAACCATCTGTTGTAGACTAAGAACAACAACAACAACAAAACATCAACAACATCAGATTCTTCCGTTTTGCTACAGATTTTGAACAAAACAGCTTTTCTGATTAAGCTGTATTAATCTGGAACAACAGTAGCTTACTAGAACTCCCTTATCCCTCCATAAACCAACACTCAGTAAATCGCACAAATCTTTACTGAGTCATGCACTAAAATCACAAAAAAAAATTAAAGCAACACTTAAAAAAAACTTATAAAAATCACCATAACTCTTTCAAAACTTAGAATTTTGCAGGGTTACTCGAAATGTGATTCTGAACACATTCTCTGGAAATGTTTTCTACTAAAAACACTTAGAACTATGAGTTCGATCACACCATAGTAAACTGAACTTTTTCGAAAAAAATTCCTTCAAAATCAACAAATTGATTTATAAACAATTATGAATAATAAAACCCTGTCTTGATCTGAATTTAGATATGTGCAAAAAACACGAAAAGTCAATTAAGACTGAGTTATGTACTGTTGTGCACAAAAATCAATTGCCTTTGAAGGATGAGTCTTAAACTGAGTGTTTAAGAGTCCATTTCAACTGAAAATTGAGTCCTAAACTGATGTGTTTAGGAGTCCGTGTACCTGCAAGACAGATCAAACAATTTTTGGTACCCATTTCCATATGGGTCCTATTTTGTTAGGATTTGCATGAAGTGCTTTGCTGATCTTCTTATGTTCAACAGAAACAAATGGCTTTCGAACATTTTGAACAAGTGAAGAGCCTTTGACTATCCAAACCATTTTTACTCTTCTAAAAACTTCATTAACTGATTGATCTAGCCTATGATAATAGAAAGGATTAGAAGTAGAGATCTGATTTGTTGAAAACTTGTTTGGCTTAAAGAACTCTTTTGTTTTAACAGAACTTTCAGAATTTAATTTGAGAACCAAATCATTTCGTTCTTTAATGCACAGACCAACTTGTGATTGTAAATCAGATTTCAACTTCCTCTCTTTCCTAATCTCAGCAGATAAATCAAAGAACTTTATTGTCAGTCTCTTTACTTCAGATCTAAAGTACAGTCCATTTCTTTCAAAGTCATTTTTTAGGCATCTCACTTGAAATCCTTGAACCTTCAACTTTTCGGACTCTTTTCTTTCAAAATCACACTCTTTCCTCTCCTTTTCAAGAGTTTTCTGTAACTCTGAAATTTTGCAAGAAAACTCCATAGATTTTGTTTCAAAAATGGATTTCTCTTTTTCAATCTTCTTTCTTTCACAAATCACAAGTTTTTCAAAATCATAAATCAGTTTAGAAAAACTTAAACATTTAAGTTCAAGTCGTTTCTTCTCTTCTTCAAAAACAGTCTTAACTTTCTCAAACTTCTCTTTCTCCTTTTCACAAAACTTTTCAGACACAAATAATTTCCTTTTCAGTTCAATATTCTCATTGGTTAAGAGTTCAAGTCGATCAGAAGGCTTATCTTCCTTTCCTCCGACTTTTTGTCAAGAGTGATAATCACATTGCGAAAGTTAGTACTGAGTTTAGAGTAGTTGTGAAAATCAGCACTCGAACTTAGACACTTTTTCAACATGTTGTTACTTGAAAGATCTAGAGACTATATGGTATTGATTCAAAAACACAGAAATTAATGCAAACACAGAGGTTCAAATACCCAGTTCAGATTAAGTAGTAAGAACTTAAAAAAAACTGATTTCAAACACAACAGGTAAATAAAAAAAAAATACAGCATGTCAGATTAGTTAAAATCTGAAACGACAACAGGTCAAGTATAAGAGTATGAAATTGATAAACCCGTATTTGAAGTCGTATGCTGAAAATCTGTAAGAATCAAACAGGGGCTGTTTGAAATCTTCTGCAGAATCTGTGTCTGTGCTGCTGGAAGAACCGATTGACAGCAGCAAAATCGATCAGGTAATTTTTGAATCAACAAAAATTGTCTTTGGCTATGATACCAATTGTAGGAACCCAGATACAACAAGTAACAATAATAATTGCAATATATTGAATGATTGAGAGTTTACAAGATAAGATTGAAGAACACTCTCTTACAAAATGAAGCTCTCTCTCACTATACGTATGAAACTAGAAATTAGAGGCTGGGAGATTTTAGAGGCTTAACCTAAAATATCTCTCAAACAAGACTTTATAACCAATACTACAATTGGTTATTTACAATTTTAGCCCTTGACACTCAACAAATACAAATAAGTCCTTGACACTATTTCTTTATAAAACATTCATATAAATTAGGGGCTAATTAAAGCCAACACTTTTGCATGCTCGGGAGTTGACGGTCGATGGTTGTTAATAACGACATTATCAATAATATCTTTGAGATTATCTTGTGGAACATGATATGCCAATTCCTTCTTGAGTGCGTTACAATCATCTGTCGCATGACCATGGTCGACGTGGAAGTCGCACCACTTTGATTTATCCTTCTTAGCATCGTCTAAGTCAGACTTCTTCGGCCATCGGATGGTTGCTTGGGTGGTCTTCAGAGCTTCGACTAAGTCTTTAGCTGACCCTTTGAACCCATAAGAGGAGATCTTGGGATACACGGGGAATTTAGTCGTGGTTTTAGCTTCTGCCTTCGTCTTGAAACGAACGTTTGAAATCTGACGCGCTGGCTCTATTCTGGATATGGCTCTCGGCTTGAATTCTGGCTTCTTGACACCTAACGGCTTCTTGTCGTCAGTGTGTTTGCGACGAAAGGCTGCGTCGTCTTCGACCCTCATATATGCTAAGGTTCGAGCTCGGACGTCTTCGAAAGTCTCTGGGGGATACTTGGTCAGATCGATATATAAACCTGAACTATCATCTAGACCACGCTTATAAGCTTCGATCGCAGTTTTGATGTCACAATTGCAGATACTGATCATTTCGGCATTGAATCTATTGAAATAACTTCAAATAGACTCATTGGTCTTCTGCACGACATAGTACAGATCACTAGCCTGCTTTTCCATCTTACGACTGCTGGCGAATTGCCGGGAAAATTGGTTGACCAATTCGGCGAACGACCCGATAGATTTGGGTTTGAGATTGATCAACCACTGGAGAGCTGGACCAGTGAGAGTCGCCCCAAAACTCTTGCACATGCATACTTCCTGGTATATGTGTGGAATCTAGATTGTCCACATGAGCTGCTTATACTGCGCGACATGCTCGGTTGGATCGGTCACACCCGAATACTTGGGAGTGAAGGCAGGAATGTTATACTTCTTTGGGACCTCGACGATGGTGATCTCGTCGATGAAGGGCGACGCCTGATACCCTGAGCAAGGCTCGACGTCGACAGGCACGACTTCCCCAGGCAACTTGGTGAGCAAGGACAGGACGCGCTCATTTTGGTCTTCTAACATCTTCAAACGCTGGACGACGGGATCGTTAAGATCAGGATTTGCCCCTGTCGAGGGATTGGTCCCTGGACTAGTGCCATTACCATGCGACGAACCATTGGTGTCCCCGTTGAACGGAACAAAATATGGTTGCGACCCATAGTGGATTTGCTGCGGTCCATTCTGAAACGATTGTGGTCAATGCTGAAATGGCTGCGATCTCTGCTGGAAAGATTGCGATCCTTGCTGGAAAGGTTGCGGACCACTTTGGAATGGCTGGGAAAACGGCTGGGATCCATTCTGAAACGACTGGGCGCCACCTTGCAATGGTTGGGATCCATTGTTCAAGGGTGGTGGTCGGATGTGCTGAGGGGGAATCTGCCCAGACTGGGGATTCGAAATGAACGGACCCGGCTGCTGATTCTGCATGAATGGACCTGGATACTGATTCTGCGCGGGCGGGCCTGGTCCCGGACCTGGATTCTGTATGAATGGTCTAGGACCATTCTGGGGTCCAAAAGGATTCCTTAGCCGCGCGATCTCTTCAGCTGCTCTGCGATTCTGCTCTGCCATTGCATTGAGTTGATTCCTGGCAACCTCGAGCTCCTGATACATCTGAGCGACGGCTTGCTGCGGATTTCCAGGGGCTGCCATTTTCCTGCAACAGGAAATAGAAGAAACTCCAAGAAACTATTAGTAGAATGCACGTTCGTCGAGGATTTTCTCTAGATGTAGTCCCACGGATGGCGCCAAACTGTTAATGCCAAAAATCGCACCAAAGGGACAACTTAAGGTCGATGTGGACTTAAACAACTAAAGAAAGAATCTTTCGACGAGACGTGCGACGATAAATAAAATAAAGAAACAACGGATTTGATGACACAGGAAAAACCTCAATCGAGGAAAAAACCTGCGGACGACAGGGGGTGTCGTTGCTGCACTATGGTCGCCAATCAGGGGCGATGTCCTTGGATACTGGTGTCGATCGTATAGAGATTACAATACAAATGAAGGAAATGCTTCGAAATGTAAAGTACAAGTGTTTGAATGTAAAAATAGGTGTTTGTCGTGTACGAAACAAAGTGTGAACTGCTGGTCGAGGGTTGTTGTCGTGCGTCGAGAGCGATACTTAGAATAATGGTTCTTCACTTCAGGTGTTCTTGAATATTGCTTCAGTTGTTAATCGCTGGATATTCGATGTCTTGAAATGTTGATTGAGCTTGATATTTATAGTCTTCGTGTCCTTAGCTTCATCCATGAACGGTCGCCGGAGTAATGGCCTTAACGGTTGGAAACGGTCGCCGGAGTAATGATCTTCGTCCGTTACGGTCGCTGGCTGTTTAAGGATTGCATCGGTTATAGTCGTTGCTCCTTAATGACTTTGACTCCTGCATTAAACACTTAACAAACGGTTATGGTTAACGTTAGCTTTGGTCGAGGTTGCACGTCCTTATATAATAGTCGTGCGGATCGGGCGACGCTATGGTCGAGCGTCGTGAGGAACTCTCGACTTACCTTTTATTAGGGACGACGATGGTGTTCTGGGTCTTTGTCAAGACCTTATCTTAATACAAGATATAGTCCTTAATCATACGTCTTACCTGTTCTGGTCGCGGTCGAGCGACGTGATTTTTTTCCCAAACACCTATCAGGACATACATCAGGTCAAATGTGACCTGCTCTAATCAATGTAATCCCCGCAGGGATTTTTGCCAAAATTCTAAGGTCGTCGAGATCCTTTTGATCTCGGATGGAACTTACCGGCTCCATCGACATTTCTAAAAACTTAAAAGTTTCTCAAAGTTTTAAGACAAAGACCAATAAAGCGTACTTTATATAGACGCACTAAAACCTCGAAACTCTAACAGGTCGAAGATCTCTTACAGGTTTGGGAAAGATTCGGCGAAAGAACAGCAGAAAATCGCAAGAAATCTCTTCTAAAAACTCTATGAAATCGTAAAGTAGAAAAGATTCATCGAAGGTCGCTATTTATGTAAACGATCGTGTCAGGTCAAACCTCTCGATAATCGACACGTGCCCCTGCCTTTTCAAATACTCGACAGATCGTCGACACCTGGCGTTTACAGCTGTTGTGCACGATCGTACGTCAGCATGACGTCACGACCTTATCACCTTTTCGACTTATTCTTTAGTTGGAATTGGACTGATCCAGTTCCAAGGCAGCTGAAAATATTTTTTAAACACGTGTCACGACCCTAGACGTCCGACTAGCAGAATTTAAAAACTTTTGAAACTTGGATTTGCTATTCCACTTTTTAAATTTTGGGGGCAAACTGTTTAGGCAAAAAATCACCAGTCTCGACCACGACCAAGCCACTAAGAACATTTATTGCACTTCCCTCATAACCAAGTCAAATCATGAACACTTGATCCTTTAACCAAAGTTGAAGTTAAAAATACCCCTCGACCTCAACCGTCGTGACATAGCTCACGACTTCGACCGACTAACATACGACATTTCTGTTATGTTTTTCTCATTCAATGCAGGGTCAATGTCCTTTATGGCCAACAGACGTAACCGACAGAAGTAATTATGGGCATTTACAGCAGTGACCGTTGCGACCGTTACTCCTACAATCATGATGGTCAATTAAAGCCCCGAAGACTATAAATACGAAGATTACAATCCCATTTGAGGACATCTGCTTTCCGAAGAACACCCGAAGCAAAGAAATCTCTCTCAATAGTTCGCTCTCGACGCACGACTCCCATGCTCGACGCATAACTTTCATACACGACATATAGTTTTCACACACGACACATTCGTTTTTACATTGGAAACACGTGTTACTTTACATTTAAAGTCTCTTCTTTCATTTGTATTATAATCTCTGTACGATCGACACCCGAAACATAAGGATATCGCCCATGTTTGGCGATCATAGTGCAGCGACGACCCCCAAAGTTGTCCGTGGGTTTTTTCCTCGTTGAGGTTTTTCCCGCGTCACCAAAATCTCTGTCTCTTTTACGTTTTCTGTCTTTGTCGCTATATTCTTTTCTTTAGTTGTTAAGCTCCACAATCAACCTTAAGTTATCCTTCTGGACGATTTTTGGCATTAACATCATTTCAGATAGAACGGGTCGGGGGAGAGTTGTTCAAAAAAATGGGTAGAGAAGAAGCCTAAGTTATGCCAAGAGAAGACCAAGTCATTTAATTCATTTTTGCACATTAGGAAAAACAATAACAATCATGGTTTTGCTTTAAATAACTCCGTTGAACATGGTTTTGAATTTACGTTTAAACTTACTTCCGTTCAGCAATTGATTAAGATTTCTTGTGATTGTGTGTGTTGTTCAATGTGTGGAATGAATGATTTTGTCGAACATAAACATGCATCTGATTGGTTTGGTACATATCATGTATTTAATTTGCGTTCTTATAAATCTCGAAAAGGACCCAAATCTAAACGGGCCTCGAGAAACGGTGATGCACCAAACGTATCAGGACCGATTTATAAATGAGTACCTAAGAACCCTTAATTTCTGTTTTGCAGCCCGGTCATGTGTGGTTTCTTGATTTCGGTTGCTCCAAACACATGACTGGTAAACGGGAGCTGCTCACCAACTTCAAGGAGAAGTACTGTGATGACGTACGTTTTGGGAATGACAACGTAGCCCCGATCATGGGCTATGGCGATCTAGTTCAGGACAAGCTCACCATTAAGCGTGTGTCCTACGTCGAAGGCTTAGGTCATAACCTCTTCAGTATCGGCCAATTCTGCGACAAGAATCTTGAAGTCAACTTCAAGGCGAAGCGGTGCAGTATTCGGAACGAAGACGGAACGGAGATCCTTGCTGGAACTCGAAGAACGAATCTGTACACGATCAACCTCGCCTCTCTGAAGACTGATAAAGCGGTGTGCCTCCTGTCCAAAGCCACTACTCAACAGAACTGGCTGTGGCATCGGAGGCTTTCCCATCTGAACTTCAAGCACATAAACAAGTTGGTGCTCGGCGGACTCGTCAAAGGAATGCCAGAACTACGATTCGAGAAAGAACATCTTTGCTCCGCATGCGAGATGGGTAAGATGAAGAAGGTCTCTCACAAACCGAAGGAGGTTCCTAGCACGTCCAGGCCGTTGGAGCTTATTCACATGGATCTCTGCGTCCGTGCGTTCAAAGCATAAATCACAAGAAGTATGTACTGGTGATGGTGGACAATTTCTCGAGACACACCTGGGTCAAGTTTGTCCGCTCGAAGTACGAGACTCCTGGGTTAATCATCAACCATCTGAAGGGCGTCCAGAACAACATGCAGCTGACCGTCATTTCAATTCGCACGGATAACGGCACCGAGTTTAAGAACCATGTTATGGGTGAATATCTCCCATCGGCTGGGATTTCACACACTTTCTCTGCTGCAAGGACTCCTCAACAAAACGGCGTGGTGAAACGTCGCAACCGCACCTTGGTTGAAGTGGATCGAACTATGCTGACTCATTACAACCTTCCTATGTTTCTCTGGGCTAAAGCTATTGCCACTGCGTGCTACACACAGAACAGATCCATCGTCAATAAACGTTTTTATAAGACGTCGTACGAGCTCATCAACAAACGCACCCCCAATATCAACTACTTCCATGCATTCGGGTGCAAGTGCTTCGTGAAGAACGACAAAGATGACCTCGGCAAGGTCAATCCAAATGCGGACGAAGGAATCTTCATCGGCTACTCAACATCTTCGAAAGCGTTCCGAGTCTACAACAAGAGGACAAAAACTGTTATTGAGAGCATTAATGTGTCCTTCGATGAATTGGTCGACATGGCTTCTGAACATGTCGGTTCAGAACCCGTGCTTACAGGAGTGCTGGCCTCCGATCACTCTAGATCGGAAACCATGCACACTATAGTAGATCCTTCCTTGTCCAATACGTCGAAATCACAACATTCTGAGCTAGATCTACTATTTGAACATTTTTATAATGATTTTCATTTGCCTCATGTATCTACTGATGATTCTTTGAATGCAGATGGAGTTGTGGTGGTATCATCGCAAATCACTGGTCCTCCACCTACCCCCAACACCACATCGTCAGAGGACTCACCCTCGTCACCTGTTATAGAGATGACGCCATCTTCAAGCATGAATCCGGTTACCGCGACCGCATCTCCAGTGGTTCAACCCACACCGTCTTCCCCCGGATCAAGCAACAGCATATCTCATACCGACACTTCTGACGTATCTTCGTCAACTGCTGTTCCTGCACAACCAGCGGCCACCGTACTGTTACATTCAACTCCATCTCTTAAGGTGGTACAAGACTTACCTCTTGGCTCATAAGTTGATCCCAACAGTTCTCAACCTCAAGGTATGGCGCCTAGTCCCTCGCCCGAAGAGCAAGACGATTATCAGAACCAAATGGATCTTCAAGAACAAGAAGGACGAGAACAGGATCGTTGTTCGGAACAAGGCTCGATTGGTAGATAAAGGGTATAGACAACAAGAAGGGATCGACTACGAAGAGACGTACGCACCTGTTGCCTGAATCGAAGCTATTCGGATGTTCCTCGCATACGTCGCTCATAAGAATTTCACCGTCTTCCAAATGGACGTGAAAACGGAGTTCCTCAATGGTAAAGTCAAGGAGGAGGTGTACGTCTCCCAGCCAGACGGTTTCGTCAGCAACTCTCACCTGAATCATGTCTACCTTCTCGACAAAGCACTCTAAGAACTGAAGCAAGCACCGAGAGCCTGGTATGATGCATTGTCTACATTTCTCGTAAATGCGGGCTTCTCAAAAGGTAAAATCGACACTACTCTCTTCATTAAGAGAGAATGTAAGGACATTATTTTAATTCAAATATACGTCGATGACATTATCTTTGGCTCTACGAACCCAAAATACCGTCACAACTTTTCAGTCCTCGTGAAAGCTCACTTTAAAATGAGTATGATGGGTCAGATGAATTTTTTTCTCGGTCTTCAAGTTAAACAACTGTCGACCGAGATATTCATCCATCAATCTAAGTACATCGCGGATATTCATCGGAAGTTCCAGATGGAAAATTGTACACCCATGAAGACTCCAATGTCACCAGGTACTAAGTTACACGCCGATCCTGACGGAAAGGATGTGAATCCTAGTACCTATAGAGGAATGATAGGTTCGTTGATGTATTTTATGGCAAGTAGGCTGGATATAATGTTCTCTACCTTTTTGTGTGCTCGGTTTCAGTCCAAACCGAAAGAGTCTTACCTTATAGCAGTTAAACGCATTATTCGCTATTTAAAAGGTACTGCTGATCTTGGCCTTTGGTATCCTAAGGACATAGGTTTCGAACTCACAACATTCTCAGATGTTGATCATGTGGGAAGTATGCTCGACCGGAAGAGCACCACGGGTCACGTCCAGTTCCTCGGCGACAAGTTGGTTAGTTGGGCCTCGAAAAAGCAAACGTGTGTCTCCACCTCCACGGCGGAAGTGGAGTACGTGGCCACGGCTAGTTGTTGTTCCCAAGTTATTTGGATGTGCACCCAACTGAAGGATTACGGGTTCCAGTACTCGAACATCCCAATCTATTGTGATTCCAAGAGTGCTATTGCCATCACCAGCAATCCGGTCCAACATACGAAAACCAAGCATATTGACGTGCGCTATCACTTCATCAAAGATCATGTGGAACGAGGTACGGTGGAACTATATTTTGTAAGTACAGAAAATCAGTTGGCATACCTGTTTACAAAAGCTTTAGACGAAAAACGGTTCAATGAACTCGTGTCGAAGCTAGGTATGCTGAATTTGAAAGTCTGATTCAACCTTGTACTTGTCACACCATCTATTCACCCCGGGCTAACTGTCTCTTTAAAAGATACACTTGTCTCGTAGTGAAGTTTCGGTGTTTCCAGCACATCGGTGACTCGTCTTCTGTATTTACTTTATAGTTTTTCGTTTTTATTTTTCGATTTTCTGCATGTTTCTTTATTTCCATTCGTTTTGTCTTTGTTTTCGATTAATTTCCCGAGCTACTAACCTTTTGTTCTGAAGGATACTCACCAAAGACCAAGTCCCCAAGGTAAGTTCCTCGTTATTCGTTCACTATGTTGAGGGTGAGAAGGTATCGTTTCCAAAAGTTAAGGGGGAGAGATATTTTTTTTGAAAAGATGAGGGGGAGAAAGTAGAATTTTTTCAAAGTTGAGGGGAGAGTTATCATTTTGAGGGGGGGAAATGTTATTTTGAGAAGTTGAGGGGGAGAAAGTAGATTTTATAAACCTGAGGGATCAAAATGTAAATTAATAAACTCAGGGTTATTTTTTTTAAGCTTTTCAAACTTCAGGGGTAGTTTATGTCACTTTCTTAAAGGTGAGTTAAGTGGGAACTGAGAGAGTTATGGATCCGGTACCGGGTTCACTCCCGGTATCGACTGATATATATATATATATATATATATATATATATATATATATATATATATATATATATATATATATATATATATATATATATATATATCAAATTTCTAAGCAAGATAACTCATAAGTTCAAATTTTTCGCCCCAAACCGGATTCGGGTTCATCTCTCAACTTGTGGTTTTTGCTCCAATCAGTCTCCGATTATCTCTCCAATCAACAGGTATGTGTTCTAAACTTAGATTATTCATTATCGAGGCTTGAAATGGATCTAATCTGCCACTAAAATCGCTCCAAACGATCGATTATGTCTTGACGTCGCTGTTAGGGTTCCCCGAACCCTTCGGTTTGCTCGATCGCCCCAAATCGACATGATTGTTGATCGATTCCGCACTCACATAGTCGATTTGATTGATTTTGATCGATTTCGACCTTCAGTTTCGTATCTAAGAGGACCTATTTGGTCTATTTTGGTTCTGTGTCGATCGAAAACCCGATGTGGGTTTCCCGGATTGGGTTCCGGGGTTGCGAAGTCCCAGTCTCAATCGAGTTCCGGGTTCTGCCTCTCCCGGACCCGGTTCCAGTTTTTGGTGTCTCCCGGTGTTGTTCGCGTACCGGTTCCGGAATAGCCCGGTTCCGGATCACATTCCGGGTCCCGGTCCCAGGTCCGGTTCCGGCTTCTATCCCGGTTTCGGAACATGTTCATTCTGGGAGTTCTTTTCATTTATTTTTTTACTCCATGTGGTGGAATATTACTTGCGATTATACAATCACTCCGGGCTCGTTAAGACCCGACTAGTGACTTGTTTCGGTTCGTACTCGACTCTCGGTTGTTCTCAAATCCGAGAATACGATCCCCGAAACATGAGTTTGGTTTGGAAAATCCATTGAAACTCAACTCTTTCAGTCTTTTATGTGATCCCAGATTTAATCAGGTAACAATCATAAACTCAATGATCTTCATTAGAAATGAGAAAGAATACAAAGATTGGATTGAGATCCACTTTCTCTCTCTAGTTTCTCTCTCTATGATGTCATTCCTCTCTCTATGCAAAACCTCACGTATGAATGACTTCCTTTTTTACAATTCCCTTACAAACACCTATTTATACATTTGACTATCTCACTTAATGCTTTGACTTTTACTATCAACACCCTTACTTTGACTATTGACTATTGTATTTGACTCTTTACATTTATACATATACACATTAAATCTTGAATACATTTTATGCACTAACAATCTCCCCCTATGGATTCAAGATTTAAAAATTGATGACGATAGTCTTCAGCTCTTTGTGATCTTCAGATCTTCAACACTTTAAGCACTTTGAACAATCTCCCTCTTCACTTTGAAGGAAGATCAATCTTCGAAAAATAACTCTGAAGAATCTTCAAATAAACGTTGTCTTCAGAAATCCAATTTGACTGCTTTAAACTTCAACTGGACCTTCAAAATCAAATAGTCATCAAAGTCTTGAAACACAAACTTCATATCTTTGCGGTGTCGGTCAAAGTCTTCAAACCAAATCTTCACAACTTCGAATTACTGAATCAATAATCTTTGAATCTTCGTAACACGAATCTTTGAATCATTGTAACACGGATCTTTGCATCTTTGAGAAATATCTTCACTCTTTGATTTAGAACTGGTTTTAAGCTTTGACGGGTTTTAAGCTTCTTGAACTGTGTATCTTTACTTCTTCAACAATGAACATCTTTGAACTTTGAATCTTTGTCGAATCATCTCGAAACATCTTGACTTTTTACCTCGAGCTTCTTGACTTTAACAAAATTCTCCTTATTCTGAAATTGAAACTTTCAAGTCTTCTCCCCCTTTTTTGATGAGTGTGAGCATCATGATCATCAAAACATCAACATCAATTTCATCAGTCTTTGAATATACCAATTACAATCTCCTCCTTTCAATCTGAATATCCGTCAATTCCAAAAATATTTATCCGAATCTTTTCAAATTCAGACAAAATGAAAGTGGTAACCCTGAAACAACTAATGAATCAGTTAAAATGCCTGTAAGTTGCACGAAGCCACTTAGTACAACGAATGCACTTTGAAAAGAAGCTTTTTGATGTTCACTCCTCCAGAGCTTCCATTCAATCATCGAAAAACCACCAAGGAAATTCTATGAACGTTATGACAAGAAAACATACTCCTTGTGTGTACGTGCAAGTGTAGAAATGATTGAAGCAACTTATGCTTGAAAATTATAGGCTCAAAGTGTGTAAACTGTTGAGACAGCAAAAAGTTTTCCACGGACTCAATGTGCATGAATGAAGAGCGAAGGTGGGGCAAACTTCCTTCTTTTTCAATATCCAGACCTTCCGAGTGAAGATCAGATAGATGATATGCTGCGTCCCCAAGAAATATGAAACATTTCTTTGTTAAGAAAGAAATGAGTAGCTGGTGGGTTTAATGCAAGAGTTGGCATGGGCTAGTTGACTGTTTCAATGATGGTCACCAAAGAATGTGAACCAATCAGTAATGTGGCTGCCCGGCTCAGAAAGTGGATGGGGCAGAGTTCTCTTATTCTTTTAACTCTGTTCTCACACCCTCTTTCTGTTTTTAATCCGCTCACTTCTAACCAAACTCTCATTTTCATTTTACCTCAACACAATGAGATACTCAACCGTATGAGTAATCTCCCCCACTCTTTGATTTCGACCCCTCACCCCTCAATCACTCAAGGATAACTTCTTGGGTAGGAAACACTGGTTAACGTGGATCCATAGAAGTTCTTTATGCTCACACATTGATCCCATGAAATTTTGTCCTAAAATGATTTGTGTTGTTCAACAGCTTAGCTTGAACAAATATGAATATCGGCATTTGATTAACATCGCCATCAGAATGTATGCTCCTCAATAATATCATGAATATTTGAGCATTTGAACTTTGAAGATTTCTCAAAACAAGGATATTGAATGAAAGAAATGAATTCGAAAGACTTGTTTGAGAATCTGACAATGTATCAATCACATCATAAATGAATGATAATCATGTAAGGATTAGGGTATCAAAGAATTGGATATTTTGTTTATATGAACATATATAAACAATCTTTGAATGAAACGCTTAAGTTCTTACGCTGGAATGAATATGATGCTCAACAAACTGTGAAATTCAAACGGGAGTATTACCATCGAAAAATGTTTTGTTTTGAGACATGGTAATAACGAAGTCAATAAGAAGCTGTACCGGTGTGTATGAATACTTGAAATTATAGAAAAGATAATACGCAAGTATTAATCTTTAGAAACACACGGTCAGAAATGATGTAACGAGAATCCGAGATATATATATATATATATATATATATATATATATATATATATATATATATATATATATATATATATATATGTATATATATATATGTATATATATATAGGCTGGGTATCTTTTGCAAACCAGTGTATTTGTACAAACTCGTACAAACCATACCTAACTTTATGATTTTGTAAACTTGGCTTCATGAATATATATATATATATATATATATATATATATATATATATATATATATATATTTTGGCTTCATGAATATATAATTTGGCTTCATGAATATATCATTTGACATTTTTAACTAATTTTTTTCGGTGGAGCCCTAAAATACCCTTATTTTTGTAAAAAAATTAGTTAAAAATGCCAAATGATATATTCATGAAGCCAAATTATATATTCATGAAGCCAAAATATATATAAAAATATTCATGAAGCCAAATTTACAAAATCATGAAGCTAGGTATGGTTTGTACGAGTTTGTACAAATACACTGGTTTGCAAAAAATACCACCCCTATATATATATATATATATATATATATATATATATATATATATATATATATATATATATATGAAAAGCATTTAAAATCACACTTCTAAAATTATAAAATATGTTTGAATTAGAGAAGTGGTTTGAACATTTAAGAAAACATTTTCATGCTTAAAAGTCGTTCTTCTTTCAAACAATCTCAGATTGAGTCCAGAAGATACTTACAGTCAAAACGTTTAAGCTCCCCCTCAAATTCTGACAGACTGATTAAAAAATCAGATAAGCTCCCCCTCAAAATCTGCAAAAGATCTTAATGAAACAAGATTAGTATGTGTGACAATCAAAGTCTAAAAACAATTAAGTATGAGTCCTAAACTGATATGTTTAGAAGTCATTCTCGTTGAAGTACGGGTCCTAAACTGATATGTTTAGAAGCCATTATCTTGTATGCTCCCCCTAAAAAGAAGCATATAGAAAGATTTATCAATAAGCACAAAATGTATGAAAAATTAGAATTACTCCCCCTGAAATTATGCATATATTTCAGCATAGGTACTCTTCTTCAAATTGCACACTTCTCTTCTGTTTTGCAATCATGTGTTGGGTATAGTTCTGTCATTCAGTACTACACATGATGAACCTACAAAACAGATTAAGTAGATTTTGGTACCCAACAGAACTTGGGTCCTGGCTTGTTATATGCATTCTTATTTGAAGAAATATTGTAAGTACCATACCAAAAATGAACATTTTCTTGCTTTACAAAATCATGAGTTCCACAAGAAGAACAACAAAGTTGCTTTTGTGCCAACCTAATCAAATAATTTGCAGAATATATAGGATTAGGTTTAGCAAAAGACTTACCTTTAGGAGCATTATTCTTCTTGTTCACTGTAGGTAGAGGAACAGATGATTCTGAGGCATCTTTTTCAGGTGAAGAACCTTTTACTTTCCAAACCATCTTTACAGGCTTAAAGATAGGTGTATCGGAACTTGTAGCATCTCGGTTGTAGAAAAGATCAGAAGAACACATCTGATCCCTTGATTTGACAGACGTTGTCGAAGAAGAATGTTCATGAATAGAACTAGAAGCAGTCTTTAACGAACAATCTGAATCAGTTGAACCATCATACGGCGATTGAACAATAGTATCGACACTAAATTGTTCACATGATTTAACTTTGATCTTCATTGCTTCCAATTGCTGAACTTTATCGAACATAACATTTATTTCTTGAACAGTCAAGTCAAATGCCTTTTCTAGATCAGATTTGATCTTCCGCTCTTTCATAACTTCCATTGCTAAAGCAGATAACCTCCTTGTTAGCTTTAAGATTTCAGCCTTAAAGATGTCTCTTTCTTCATCAAAACTGTTCTTAGATATGTCTTTGAAAATTTCCATGTTTTTTCTTTTGAAAACTCTTCTTTTCATTTTCAAAAACACTCTTCTTTTTAGCAAAATCTTTTCTCTCCTTTTCCAAAATGGTTGTCTGTTTTTCAAAATCCTTTCTCTCTTTATCCAATAACTTTTCCAAATCAGATATTTTCTTTGAAAGTTCACTATGCTTTGATTCAAAAGATATGCGTTCAGTTTCAAAAATTGCTTTCTCTTTCTCAAACTTATCACGTCCTAGAATCAAAACTTTCTCAAAATCAGAAATTTGTTTTGAAAGTTTGATACATTTTAGCTCAAGAATTTCTTTTCTTCAAACGATTTCTTTGAAAAAACAAAAAGTTCCTTTCCAAAGCTTGCTTTTTCATTTTCAAAAATTGTTCTTTCTTTTTGAAACTCTTCTTTTTTCCTTTCTCATCAGTTGTTCAAAATCAAATATTTTCTTTGTCAGCTCAGCATTTGTTTCTTCTAAAGAAATCACCGGGTTTTATTTTGAATCACAATCACATTTTTTCAAATCAACTTGAGTCTTTAGGTCAGAAAGTTGTTGCTCGAGATCTTGATTATTCTTTTGTAAAGTATTGATCTTTCTTTTCAATAGCTTTTTCTCATTCTTTTGTAAAATATTATCATGGTATTGCTCTTTTGTTTCCAAATCTTTTTGAAAACCCCTTTTCTCAAGAATAGC
Organism: Saussurea involucrata; assembly: GCA_033807775.1. NCBI lineage: Eukaryota > Viridiplantae > Streptophyta > Magnoliopsida > Asterales > Asteraceae > Saussurea > Saussurea involucrata. The sequence goes on from CM066323.1 coordinate 52,101,671, forward strand.
CACCATATTTGAACAATTTCGTAATATCTTATTAACAATTTCGTTGGCAGAATCTGGTGATTCGACTTTTGCTTCGGGTGCTGACACCTTGTCGTTTGGAGTGACTTTTTCCTCCTTTAGAGACATTGTTACCTGAAAAGATTAAAAATGATCGTTATCAGATACTTCGTGAGAAGTAGAATTATGCACACACGATAATTAGAGAAAAATACGATTAGTGTCAGAAAAAATTTCAAAATCAAATTTTGAATAACAAATTATAAATTTGTCGTTCAAAAATTAATTCCGAAAAATTAATGCGGAAAACTGGACTTTAAATCGGCAAACCTGCAAAAGATAAGAAAAATATATCAGTTTCGAGCAAAAGCAGATAAAAATTGATAAAATTGACAAAAAATTAAAATTAACGGAAAACAGGGACTAAAAACGACAACTTACGAAACTAAAACGGAAAACAAGGACTAAACGTGAAAAATACTAACACTTGAAAAAGATAAGGACTAAAAAATGACAAAAATCTAAAATTAAGACTCAGAGGACTAAAAATGTAAAAATCTAAAAGATAAAAGTCTAGGGACTGAAAATGTAAAAATCTAAACACTAAGTGCAAGGACCAAAATTGTAAAAATGCTAAACTTAAACTACAGGGACTAAAATTGACAAAAACTCAATCTTAAACTACAAGGACTAAAACTGTAACAAAATGAAACTACTAACTATAAGGACCGAAAATAACAATAAACCTAAAACTATCTAAAATGATTTAACGACACTAACTAAAAGACTAACAAAAAGGACCAAAAATGTAAAGATTTTAACGGAGAATTTAACAACAACGTTAACTAACTAACCTAACTAAATCTAACTGACTTCAACAGAATAAGGACTAAAATTGTAACTAATCTAACTATTCTAACAACACAAACTAACATACTAGCGATACTTAACGGAGAAATGGACCAGAAATGTTAAGATTTTAACGGACTTAACGATAGGTCCGTTAATTCACTGTTCACTTTCTTCTCAAAAACAAAATTACGATCTGACGATTTCACGGTTTGATATCTCTTTCATTTGTCGTCCAAATCATTTGAAATTTGTTTCTAAATGATTCAGAAACGAAATCCAATCAAATTAAATTAACTAATTTCGATCATGCACATGAAATCGATTGTGGAGAAAACTTGAACACAAACTCCGGCGTGAATAGGTTTTTCTGTTTTGTCCGACTAAAGATTTGTCCGATAGTTATGAACATTTAATCATCCGACAGTTATGGATAACGTATTGTCCGACAATCAGATTCATCCGACCACGTTTTTCCAGCGAAGTTTTGTCCGACTAGAGGTTCATCCGACTAGAGATTTGATCGGACAAAAATCATCCGACAGTTATGAACGAGCTGTTGTACGAGAGTTATGAACATAGTAGTGTCCGACTAAGATGAACAAGTCGGATAAAGAGTGTCCGACTGTTTTGAATCTCCGGTGATAAATCCAGATTCCGACGATATAGTGCAGTTTCCGGCAGCCACGATTTTCAACTCAAAAACTTCGTTTTCTGCCTGTTTTTCGATCCTGTAAATTGTAGGATGATCAAAATTTGCTAACGAACAGATCTGTGAAGTAAACTTGATCAAAAACACATTGAAAGTATCAAATCGATCATCATCAGCGTGGGTATCTTCGAAGAACACTGTCGACTTGTATAAAATCAAAACACCATCGATTTGTTGATGAAATTCAATTCTGAAACCTGAAATCACTTCAGATATCACACACAAACTTATCTATGGATTTAATTCAGCACAAACTATGAATCAATGTGATGCCTCTATTTCAAAGCTAAGAACAATATAAATAATACAGACGATGGGCCAAGGCCCATATACAACACACAAGCCTATACACTTATTAGCATCCCCCCCCCCCCCCCCCCGGTTTTATCGGGAGGAGAATTCCGTACATTTAAACTGGACTTGAACTCATTAAATAATGACGTAGGTAGGCCTTTTGTGAAGATGTCGGCGTACTGCGAACTAGAGGGCTCATGCAAGACACGAACAAGGTGTAAAGCCCGTGTCCCGGTATGGTTTTCTTTTATTTTGTTTAATGTTTTCTTTAAATAATTGTATATTAACAGGTTTGACGGAAATGACCAAAATGTATTGATGAGGGACTAAATTGGTTAAGTTTTAATTTATTTTGCAAGTTATAGAAGTGAGGGGCTAAATGTGCCATATTGTATAACTTGCATGGGATCGGCCCATAAGGAACCGACCCCCCCCCCCCTCCCTTCTTCTCGTTTACTTTCATCCCACGCAAGAATAAACCACAAGAAACACTAATCGCGGTTCCCTTCCCATCCTCTTCCCTACCTGCTATCACCGCCGAACACCTTCCCCCCCCCCCCCCCAACAGCGCCGTCGCCGCTACTCCCCTGCCGGCGAATAATAAAGTGCTGCGAGAGAGGGAGAGAACGAGAGTGAAAGGGAGCCGGAGTTCGTGTGTCGTTGCTGTGTCGTCGCGAGGTAAAGTCCCTCATCCCCTTGCTTTTCGTTCTTCGTTGTTTTCAACCACAAAACCACCACCGCCGCCGCGTGCGGCCATGGCTGCGGCCGACTGTCGCCGTCGTGCACCTCCAGCCCGGTGGCTGTGATGGAGGGTCTGCGGCCGTGGGTTGTGGTTGGATGTGTGTGTGGCGAGAAGGGTTGGGTGGATACCCTTTTCTTTGTCTCGTCAGAATGTATTCCGAATCGCCACCACCGCCGGTGGTGGCTGCTGCCGCCACTGCCGCCGCCGTGCACCACCAGTCAGTGGTTGTATCGTGCATGGTCGGAGGGTGTTAGTTGTGTGTGGAGTGTGTGGCTGAGATAGGGCGGTTAGATCGTCCCGTTGTCTCACCGGATTTTTATGGGTATCGAATCACCACCACCGCCGGAGGTGGCTGCTGCCGCCGCCGACCACCACTGCCGGAGGTGGCAGTGGGTGGTGAGTGGTTTAGTCCATCCCTTAGTAACCCTAAAACCCTAACTCGTGAACCCTAGTTGCAAACCTGAAAACCCTAAATCGTTTTAAATGTTATCATTTTATGTGAATCGCCCGTTTTATCCCTGTTTTGTAAAATCCGTAGTTTAATCTAGAAAATTCGGATTGCGGTGAACCCAGTGCACAAATCTCCCAATTTGTGTCTACTGAGTTTCTTGTGTTTTGCAGAAAAATCAATTCGGCCTCTAGCTAGGACCAAAATGGCAATTAGTACAGACTGGTCCGGAATTCCTGTTTCGGGTAGTCTGTCTTAGAAAATTCGTATAAATTAGTAAGGACCTCGTATGAGCGCGTGCGATATGTCCCTGGAGACCTAAGACATAGAACTTTCTATTTTTGGAATAATATTTCTGGTTTAATGAGTTTAAGGGGGGCTAAACAGGTCACGAACAGACCTGTAGTTTTAGATAAAAAATCGGGAAAGTGCACGTTTAGACTTGTAGTTGTATTTTTGGGTTGGAACTTCACTTTAACACTTGATAACACTTCTTTAGGTGGAAAGAAGTGAGTTGGAGTTGACGGGCTCGTATTGCTGTTCGTGGAGTTCTACATTGCTTTCTGAGGTGAGTTCACTCACTGCGTAGGATAGAGATTGTATGCGCATTGTTGTAGTTCGTGTGTGATATCTGTGTTGTTTGTGTGTAGTACTAGGCCGAGTGTAATACCCCGGGTAAGTTCGTTAGTTAAAAGTTAGTTCTGTTAAATTTATTTAACTTTATAATTAATAGTTAGGGTGAATTTGGGATAAATTAGGAGTTTAGGGTATTTTGGGTCATTAATGGATAGTTTAAGGTTTAAAGGGTAAATTTAATTTAGATATTATCCTTTGAGAATTCAGATAACATCACAACAGAAAATATCAGCAAAAGTAGTGTGTGTGTGTGTGTTTGGAGAAGAAAATAAGAAGGAAGAAAGTTTAAGAGCTAGGGATTCAAATTGGTGCATTTGAAAGTGAAATTAAGGTATGTGGCTTGGTAGTTTATGTTTGTAATTGATATTCAATGGTTTCTATTGGAGTAGAATAAACGATTTCACATCTGGGGACGATTCAGTCGATTTCTGGGTTAAAAGTAGCCAAACCGACAGAGGTTTCCGGATATTATGAAGGTGTCCGAGTAAGTTTATTGGTGGTATCCGGATATTGTGATAGTGGTGTCCGGACGATGTGTTTATCCGGGTAAGTTCTCTTTTCCTTTATTGTCCGGATGAAATATGATACCGGATAGCGTCCGGATTACTCAGGTTTCCGGATGATGTTCGGATTAATTATATTGTCCGGAAAAGGCATGCTGTCCAGATAAATGGTGTTGTCCGGAAAACTCTGTTTATGTCCGGATACTTGAGATGTTGACCAATTCTGAGATTTCTGAACGTTGTTAGGGGTCTGATAACAATGTATATTACTGAACTATGATTAGTTAATGATTAAGGACTAGAAAATATTATAGACTCGACTTAAGTTCGGGTTTGGGGGAGAGGTTTGAGGAATTAAACTACTTTAAGTTCCTAAGATTGTTGTGTGTGCTTTTGGTAAAGTGGTATATGTATTTGACTTGTACAGATACTGTAAATTTGGAATTGAAGGATCGAAGTGCTTGATTAATATCTTGGAAGGGTTTTTGGATATAAGCTAAACAGGTGAGTTTTACTTCAAAATATTTTTAACTGGAATACATATATGTGTGGAATGGATATGTGATTAAGGTGTGAATATTTTGTGTTTATAATATAGTAAGATATTATATTCCTATGTGCATTACACTACACAAGTGCACATTAGTCGGGTTCCGGTGTGCGGACCGACGTGTAGCTGGGTTCCGGTGTGCGGACCGGTGAGTAGCCGGGTTCCGGTGTGCGGACCGGTAACGTTGATTATTTATTAGTTGGCTTGCTACCAATTAGTATGGCCAGTTGTGGAGGAATAAGGTGGGATGAGATGTACGAGTCTTGAATGGTATTGATATACGTGTAGTATATGGATGTATATGAAAAGTTTTATATAAATGGTTTTGATACAAAGATTTACTAAACTGACAGGGATTTCCTCACTAGACCATTAGGTCTAACCCTCATTTCTGTTTTAAAAATATGTATTCCAGGTGGCGGATCGGGTAAGAGCAAGTAAATAGGACTCTTGATGGATAACTTTTGTGAAGATGTTGGTTATGAAGTTATGGATGTATTTTGTACTTATGACTTCGTTATTAGTCAGCATGTAATTTAATTTGCAAAAAGTTTGTACTTAATTACTTATTATGTTTTGCAAGACTATGAGACCGAATGTGAAATGCGATGTATCTTTTGATCATTTTATAATATAAAATGTATGTTATTTGTATTTGTGGAAACCGGGATGTTACACCGAGTAGTGTCTAGTATAAGGTTTTGGGTGTCGTATAAATCTCGGGGAGACCGAGGAGTACATACACGGGTGTGGTATGAACTCGGGGAGACCGAGGGATGCGTACACGAGCGTTGTAGGAATTCGGGGAGACCGAATGGTACATGCATAGGTGTTCTTGTATGAGTGTGCTTGTATTATTAAATTGCTTGTGTTGGTTGTTATATCTACCTGCTGATAGGGGTGGTGTCGATATGATTGATATTGTACGCATGTGTTTGAATTCACTAAGCTTCGTGCTTACTCTTTCCCTACAAATTACTGTTTCAGGTACGAGTGGCAGCAAGACGTGATGGTACACACTGGCGCGTTGAGAAGACCTTTGTCATTAATTATTTTGAGACTTAAGTTTAGACTTATTACATTTTCCGCTGTGTTATTTTGGATTGGTAATTTAACTTAACGGTTTTTGATGAAACGTTTATTTGGGCCTAAACACTTATGGTTTTATTTAATAAAATGGTATTTTTAAAAGTTCAAATTTATTGTAAGTTTTGGGACGTTACAAGTTGGTATCAGAGCACAGCTTGAGCGCATCAAACACATTTCGGTGTGTTTGAACTCAAGTTTGCGGCTCGGGATTATCTTTTTCCTTTTAAAATTTTTGAGAAATAAAAGAAAGGAAAAGTACGTTTTAGAAACGGTGACCGGAGGCGCAGTGTGTACAGTCAGTCGATGCCAAGGGAAAAGGTAAAGTACTTAGTGTAATTTATTGCTTTCTAGAACATAGGAGTATGTATGCTAGATTGCTTGGTGCTTATTACACTGTACTGCATGTTTGTTACTTGCTAGTAGGAATTTACGCTAGTCCTGCTAGGGTGTTAAGTGAATGCCTTATAAGTTGTATGCAGTAGGAACCAAATAGCCTTAGAATGTTGGATTTAGTTCTATTGCGCAGCTCTTGTTTGAGTCCAACCGTTGTAGGATAGAATCTTTTATTCGAAAGTCTATCTGATTTCACACTGTATGCAGCGGTGCATTCGCGAGGCTACTCGTCATGACTAGTGGGGATTTCGTCATAGCAAGGGTAGTGGAATGGGGTGAAATTCCTAGTGAGCTAGGAAAAGTGTTTACATATGCTGGTACGGGCATATGGGTGTAACTGTCGGCAAAGAACTACTTGGGCACTTCGGGACGGGACTCGAAACGAGTAAGGATAGGTGTGGAAGGTAGTAGTAGAGCTCCTACTATCTGAAGCACAGGATCCGTTCTCGAGCCGGGGAAAGTCACGAAGAATCCGAGGAGTCGAGCGTGAGCGTAGTTAGCAGGATTTATTGTGTGCTAATAAATCGTTGTAATAATTACCCAGAATGGCCATCACGAGAAGGAGCAACAATGCTGATCCAGATGCGGGTACTGGATTTTCTGCTGAGCAGATTCGTGAGATGATTGCGGCTGAGGTGACGCATGCTATTGGGGAGGCGATCCCCGAGATTATTACCGCCATTCGTAATGAGGTAATAGTGTTGATGGAGGAGCGCATCGCGGCGATTCCACCCCCTGCTGGTGGGCAGCCCCGAGCGCGAGAGTTTCAGTATCGGGATCTCTCTGCTTGTTCTCCTCCTGAGTTCAAGGGAGACTCGAACCCGATCGTCAGTATGCGCTGGATCTCGGATATGGAGTGCGCATTCCTTACTAGTGGTTTTCCTTAGAATTTGAAGGTTCGTTTCGCGGTGAACCTGTTACGAGATGGAGCGAAAGACTGGTGTGCTACTGCCTTGACGCTTGTTGAGCGCACTACTTTGACCTGGGAGGAGTTCGTTGTACGTTTTCATGCCGAGTATGTGCCTCCAGTGGAGATGGAGAGGATTGCTAAGGAGTTCTTGGAGCTCACTCAGACTACAGAGACTGTGAAGGAGATGAACCGAAAGTTCACGTAGATGGCACTATTCTGTCCCCAGTATGCTGCTTCTGAGGACATGAAGATGACGCGGTACAAGTATATGTTACGTACCGAGATCAGGGAGTTCGTAAGTACTGCGCAGTATGCTTCACTTGCTGTGATGATGGAGGCTGCCCGAAGATGGGAACTTGAGCTGGAGACGCAGGCCAAGAAGAGGAAGGCGGTGCAGGCCGTGGCACCAATTTCGGCTGTTTCAAAGAAGATAAAGTTCTCAGACTCGCGCTCGAGTCAAAGGAGCGGTGGGTTCAAGCCCAGGGATAATGGCGGGAAGAGAGATGACAAGTGTTTCAAGTGCGGGCAGGTAGGACATTTTGGCCGTGATTGTAGAGTACCTCTGATGGTCTGCTTTAACTGCAGACAGACAGGCCATGTGAAGGCCAACTGCCCGAATCCGAGGGTTACTGATGGGGGTGGGGCACAACGAGTTCCTGCGGCTGCCCCCTTGCGTATTACGGATGGTAGTGCGGGTCAGTCTAGACCCGAGGCGGCCCGAGGTAGAGTTCATCAGCTGAAAGTGGAGGAGGCGCAGGCTATGCCTAAAGTGGTGACAGGTATATTTCATCACTTGTTTCTTGCGATTATTGATTATTGTATGTAATTGTATTTTGCTTAAACTGTATGATCAGGTACGTTCTTAGTTAACTCGGTGCCTGCTGTGGTGATGTTTGATAGCGGGGCTACTCATTCGTTCGTGTCTCACACTTTTAGTGAGTGTTTGGGCCGAGTTGTAGGACGATTAGGTTGTCCACTTGTGGTTGAGGTTGCTGATGACAGGACCTTGACGGTTGCTGACGTGTATCGGGGATGCACTTTGGAAATCTCTGGTGTGAGATTTCCTATCGATTTGATTCCGATCGCTATGCGTGAGTTGTGCGTGATCGTGGGCATGGACTGGATGGATGCTTTCGATGCTGAAATTGTTTGCCGTCGCATACAAGTACGAGTTTGAACCCCAAGCGGGGGAGAACTGCTAGTTCAGGGCGACTCGCCCAGGCGGACCTCAGCGATATGTTCGGCTGCGAGAGCTCGGAGATACTTACAACACAGTGGTCGGGGATATCTAGCGTATGTGATAGACACGCGCGTCGACGGAGAGAAGAAGACTGCGGAGGATATGCCAGTTGTTCGGGAGTTTGCTGACGTATTCCCCGATGATTTACCGGGGATACCTCCCGAACGACAGGTAGAGTTCCGCATTGACTTGATTCCGGGAGCTGCACCGTTGGCCAAGGCACCTTATCGCCTGGCTCCACCGGAAATGAAGGAGTTGTACACTCAGTTGCAGGAACTTCTCGAAAAGGAGTTCATCAAGCCAAGTTGTTCACCGTGGGGATCCCCGATTCTGTTTGTGAAAAAGAAGGACGGGTCCCAGAGGATGTGTATAGACTACCGTGAGTTGAATAAGCTTACGGTGAAGAATCGTTATCCTCTGCCAAGGATCGACGACTTGTTCGACCAGCTACAGGGAGCCTCATGGTTCTCTAAGTTTGATTTGAGATCGGGATATCACCAGATGCGGGTGAGGAGTGAGGATACGGAGAAGACGGCCTTTCGTATACGTTATGGCCATTACGAGTTTGTGGTGATGCCTTTCGGGCTCACCAATGCACCAGCAGCATTCATGGACCTCATGAATAGGGTGTGTAGCCCGATGCTGGATCGGTCGGTGATTGTGTTCATCGACGATATTCTCGTGTATTCGAAGTCGAAGGAAGAGCACGAGATGCATTTGCGAGAAGTTTTGGAGGTTTTGAGTCGGGAGAAACTTTATGCTAAGTTCTCCAAGTGTGAGTTCTGGTTACGGGAGGTCCAATTCCTAGGACATGTCGTGAACCAGAATGGTATTATGGTCGATTCGGCCAAGATTACAGCAGTGATGCGGTGGGAAGTGCCGAAGACTCCCACTGAGGTACGGAGTTTTCTTGGGTTAGCCGGGTACTACCGGAGATTTATTCAGGATTTCTCCAAGATTGCATTACCTATGACCCGTTTGACGAAGAAATCCGCGGCTTTTAGTTGGGGTGAGGAGCAACAAAGGGCTTTTGAGGAGCTGCGCAGACGTTTATGTGAGGCTCCAGTGTTGACTTTGCCCGAGGGTATGGAGGATCTGGTAGTGTATTGTGACGCTTCTCACCAGGGATTGGGAGCCGTGCTCATACAGCGCGGTAAGGTTATAGCTTACGCTTCGAGGTAGTTGAAGCCTCATGAGGCGAACTACCGACACATGACCTAGAGTTGGGAGCAGTGGTGTTTGCTCTCAAGATTTGGAGGCATTACTTGTATGGCGTCAAGTGTACGATATACACTGACCATAAAAGCCTCAAGTACTTGATGGACCAGCAAAACCTCAACATGCGTCAGAGGAGGTGGCTTGACGTAGTTAAAGATTATGATTGTGAGATACTTTACCACCCGGGTAAAGCGAATGTTGTTGCGGACGCACTTAGTCGACATCCGGTTGGTGAGCCACTGCGGGGTTTGTGTAAACGGTTAACAGTGGTTGCACCTCTCCTTGAGTCGATAGGTAGTGCTCAGGAAGTGGCAGTTCTGGACGAGAATGCCAAACACGAGAGAGTTTTGGGTGAGATTCCGAATTTTGCCCGTGATAGTCGAGGTCTTTTGACCCGGTATGGTCGAGTGTGGGTTCCCTTCACTGGCGGGAACTGGCAGATATTGTTGGACGAGGCGCATAAGTCCAAGTTTTCGATTCATCCTGGAGCTACGAAGATGTACCGCGACCTGCGGGAGAACTATTGGTGGCCCGGCATGAAGCGGGATGTCGCCAAGTGTGTAGAGGTATGCTTGACTTGTCGAAAAGTCAAGGCTGAGCATCAGCGGCCGCATGGGAAGTTGCAGCCTTTAGAGATTCCGGTATGGAAATGGGAGCAGATCACGATGGATCTCATTACGAAACTCCCAAAGACTCCACGTGGGAATGATGCTATTTGGGTGATCGTCGATCGTCTGACCAAGAGTGCTCACTTTTTGGCCATCAGGGAGAGCTCCTCGGCGGAGAAGCTCGCAGAGATTTTCGTGCGAGAGATTGTAGCCAGGCACGGGGTGCCAGTTTCGATTGTCTCTGACAGGGACACCCGTTTTACCTCCCGGTTTTGGGAGAAGTTTCAGGTGGAGATGGGTACACGGTTACATTTTAGCACGGCTTTTCATCCACAGACCGACGGGCAGAGTGAGCGGACTATTCAGACACTCGAGGATATGCTTCGGGCATGTGCCATTGATTTTGGAGGTAGTTGGGATCAGTACCTTCCGTTGGTGGAGTTTTCCTACAACAACAGCTTTCATTCAAGTATTGGCATGCCGCCGTACGAGATGTTGTATGGTAGGAAGTGCAGGACGCCCATTTGCTGGGGCGAGGTTGGTCAGCGAGTATTGGGGAGCACCGATATTGTGCTGAAGACGACGGAGATGATACAGATGGTGCGGGACCGTCTGGTTACTGCACAGAGTCGGCAGAAGAGTTACGCCGACAAGAGACGATCAGATTTGGAGTTTCAGGTGGGAGATTATGTTTTGTTGAAGGTTTCACCCTGGAAAGGGGTGATTCGGTTTCGTAAACGGGGAAAGTTAGGACCCCGTTACATTGGACCTTACAAGATCATTGCTCGGGTGGGAAAGGTAGCTTATCGCTTAGAGTTGCTGGACGAGCTGAGTTTGATCCACAACACTTTCCACGTGTCTCAGTTGTGAAAGTGTGTGGTGGATGAGTCTGCGGTGATTCCTCTCGAGGATATTCAAATCGACGAGCGGCTTAATTACGTAGAGAAGCCGATCGCCATTGTTGACAGGAAGACGAGAACCTCGCGTAACAAAGTAATTGGCTTGGTGAAAGTCCAGTGGCAGCACCGAAAGGGTTCCGAGTGGACTTGGGAACCCGAGGTTGAGATGAGGGAGAACTATCCAGAGCTATTCTGTAACATCCCAGACCAACCGTACCAGATATTGTCCGCTTTGTCCGCACAACTGGACTCACGGTTTTAAAACGCGTCTAATAGAGGAGGTATCAAGTCCCTTATAAGGCAACCTTTGTTCCCCTCCCCAACCAATGTGGGATCTTACAATCCACCCCCCATGGGAGCCCAGCGTCCTCGCTGGCACACCAGTCCGGTTCCCGGCTCTGATACCATCTGTAACATCCCAGACCAACCGTACCAGATATTGTCCGCTTTGTCCGCACACCTGGACTCACGGTTTTTAAAACGCGTCTGATAGGGGAGGTATCAAGTTCCTCTTATAAGGCAACCTTTGTTCCCCTCCCCAACCAATGTGGGATCTTACAATCCACCCCCTTGGGAGCCCAGCGTCCTCGTTGGCACACCAGTCTGGTTCCCGGCTCTGATACCATCTGTAACATCCCAGACCAACCGTACCAGATATTGTCCGCTTTGTCCGCACAACTGGACTCACGGTTTTAAAACGCGTCTAATAGAGGAGGTATCAAGTCCCTTATAAGGCAACCTTTGTTCTCCTCCCCAACCAATGTGGGATCTTACATATTCGCGGGCGTAGACTTCGAGGACGAAGTCTAATTCAAGTGGGGGAGAGTTGTAAAGCCCGTGTCCTGATATGGTTTTCTTTTATTTTGTTTAATGTTTTCTTTAAATAATTGTATATTAACGGGTTTGACGGAAATGACCAAAATGTTATGATGAGGGACTAAATTGGTTAAGTTTTAATTTATTTTTCAAGTTATAGAAGTGAGGGGCTAAATGTGCCATATTGTATAACTTGCATGGGATCGGCCCATAAGGAACCGACCACCCCTCCCTTCTTCTCGTTTACTTTCATCCCACGCAAGAATAAACCACAAGAAACCCCAATCGCGGTTCCCTTCCCATCCTCTTCCCTACCTGCTATCACCGCCGAACACCTTCCCCCCCCCCCAATAGCGTCGTCGCCGCTGCTCCCCTGCCGGCAAAGAATAAAGTGCAGCGAGAGAGGGAGAGAACGAGAGTGAAAGGGAGCCAGTGTTCGTGTGTCGTTGTTGTGTCGTCGCGAGGTAAGGTCCCTCATCCCCTTGCTTTTCGTTATTCGTTGTTTTCAACCACAAAACCACCCTCGCCGCCGCGTGCGGCCATGGCTGAGGCCGACTGTCGCCGCCGTGCACCTCTAGCCTGGTGGCTGTGATGGCGGGTCTGCGGCCGTGGGTTGTGGTTGGATGTGTGTGTGGCAAGAAGGGTTGGGTAGATACCCTTTTCTTTGTCTCGTCAGAATGTATTCCGAATCGCCACCACCGCCGGTGGTGGCTGCTGCCGCCACTGCCGCCGCCGTGCACCACCAGTCGGTGGTTGTATCGTGCATGGTCGGAGGGTGTTAGTTGTGTGTGGAGTGTTCGGCCGAGATAGGGCGGTTAGATCGTCCCGTTGTCTCACCGGATTTTTATGGGTATCGAATCACCACCACCGCCGGAGGTGGCTGCCGCCGCTGCCGACCACCACTGCCGGAGGTGGCAGTGGGTGGTGAGTGGTTTAGTCCAGCCCTTAGTAACCCTAAAACCCTAACTCGTGAACCCTAGTTGCAAACCCGAAAACCCTAAATCGTTTTAAATGTTATCATTTTATGTGAATCGCCCGTTTTATCCCTGTTTTGTAAAATCCGTAGTTTAATCTAGGAAATTTTGATTGAGGTGAAACCAGTGCACAAATCTCCCAATTTGTGTCTACTGAGTTTCTTGTGTTTTGCAGAAAAATCAATTCGGCCTCTAGCTAGGACCAAAATGGCAATTAGTACAGACTGGTCCGGAATTCCTGTTTCGGGTAGTCTGTCTTAGAAAATTCGTATAAGTTAGTAGGGACCTCGTATGAGCGGGTGAGATATGTCCCTGGAGACCTAAGCCATAGAACTTTCTATTTTTGGAATAATATTTCTGGTTTAATGAGTTTAAGGGGGGCTAAACAGGTCACGAACAGACCTGTAGTTTTAGATCAAAAATCGGGAAAGTGCACGTTTAGACTTGTAGTTGTATTTTCGGGTTGGGACTTCACTTTAACACTTGATAACACTTCTTTAGGTGGAAAGAAGTGAGTTGGAGTTGACGGGCTCGTATTGCTGTTCGTGGAGTTCTACATTGCTTTCTGAGGTGAGTTCACTCACTGCGTAGGATAGAGATTGTATGCGCATTGATGTAGTTCGTGTGTGATATATGTGTTGTTTGTGTGTAGTACTAGGCCGAGTAGTGTCTAGTATAAGGTTTTGGGTGTCGTATAAATCTCGGGGAGACCGAGGACTCGGGGAGAACGAGGAGTACGTACACGGGTGTGGTATGAACTCGGGGAGACCGAGGGATGTGTACACGAGCGTTGTAGGAATTCGGGGAGACCGAATGGTACATGCATAGGTGTTCTTGTATGAATGTGCTTGTATTATTAAATTGCTTGTGTTGGTTGTTATATCTACCTGCTGATAGGGGTGGTGTCGATATGATTGATATTGTACGCATGTGTTTGAATTCACTAAGCTTCGTGCTTACTCTTTCCCTACAAATTTCCTTTTTCAGGTACGAGTGGCAGCAAGGCGTGGCGGTACACACTGGCGCGTTGAGAAGACCTTTGTCATTAATTATTTTGAGACTTAAGTTTAGACTTATTACATTTTCCGCTGTGTTATTTTGGATTGGTTATTTAACTTAACTGTAGACTGAGAGGCGTGAAGCTGAAGGCCGTGGTCAATAGTACCCCGAATGTAACTCAAGATGTGTTTCAGTGCATGAAGGTGTGGTTCACGAGGGTCATGCATGTAGAGATAGATCTGCTGAACAGCAAATGAGATGTCTGGTCGGGTAAAAGTAAGGTACTGGAGAGCGCCTGCAAGACTACGATACAAGGTAGGATCTGCTATAGGGGGCAAATGAGTCCAAATTGTGGGTAGTCTCTGCAGGTGTGCGGCACGGATTACAATTGAGCATATGGGCACGCTCTAGAATTTCAGTGGCGTATTTCTGTTGTGAGAGAAATAAACCCTTGGAGCTGCGAACGACTGAAATTCCGAGAAAATAGTTAAGAGCACCCAAATCGGTCATGGAGAACTCTCGACTGAGTTGGGAGATAACCTGTTGTAAGAGCTCTGTAGAAGAGGCGGTGAGGATGATATCATCCACATACAGGAGCAGATAGGTTGTAGATCGCTCAGAATGATAGATTAAAAGAGATGAATCCGTCCGACTATGTTGAAAGCCAATCTGAAGAACAAACTGAGTAAAACGCTGATACCAGGCCCGAGGTGCCTGTTTTAGGCCGTATAGAGAACACTTTAAGTGACAGACATGATCAGGAAATCGAGAGTCACGAAAACCTGGAGGCTGATGCATGTAGACAGTCTCCTGCAAGTGACCGTGAAGAAAGGCATTCTTCACATCCAGTTGATGGATGGGCCAATGGCGAGATACCGCAATACTCAGAACAATATGTATAGTGGTTGGTTTGACAACTGGGCTAAATGTCTCATCACAATCAATTCTGGGTTGCTGACTTTTTCCATTGGCAACCAATCGAGCCTTGTAACGAGCAAGAGAACCATCTGCATTAAACTTCTGTTTGAACAACCACATAGATCGAACCACATTTACTCCGGTTGGGCGTGGTACAAGTACCCAAGTGCCATTCGAAATAAGAACATGATATTCCTCGTTCATGGCTTTATGCCAGTGAGGGTCATGTAAAGCCTATAAGTGTGATCGGGGCACCGGAGAAATGGTGGTAGTGTGTAAGTTGAGACGCTGAGTGGGTTTGACTATGCCGCTTTTGGCCCGTGTTGTCATGGGGTGGGTAGGTGGCGGAACAGGTGGTGGGGAGTTGGTAGAAGAAATGGCCGTTGATGGTTGTGTCGGGTTAGGGGTATCCGGAGATGGTACAAATGGGGGTGGAGTGGGTATCTCAGAGTAGGGAGGGGCGGTAGAATTCGGAGGGATCTCAGAGTTCCCGGGTGATAGCACTGGGGGAGGGTGTTGGGGATACTCTAGAATACGACGAAAAAGCGAAGAGGTGGCGGTGAAGTTGTCTAGAAACTCATAGGATGGGGTTTCGGTTGGTGTCACAGATCCGAAAGGAAACACGGTCTCATCGAAGACAACATGGCGGAAGATGATAATCTTGCGGGTGGACAGATCTAGACAACGAAAACCTCGATGATGAGATGGGTAACCCAGAAAGATACACGAAGTGGTACGAGGTGCGAGTTTATGTGGGGTAGTGAGATGTGGGTAACAGAGGCAGCCGAAAACGCGAAGGTGGGAGTATGTCGGGTGGCGATGAAAAAGGCGAAAATGAGGAGTATCATTTTGAATGGTCGATGATGGAAGGATATTAAGGTGGTGGGACGCCATGTGAAGGGCTTCAACCCAGTAAGATGGTGGTAGATGGGCTTGGAAGAGAAGGGTGTGAACGACATTGTTGATTGTGCGTAACATGCGTTCAGATTTCCCGTTTTGTTGGGACGTATGAGGGCAGGAGAAACGGAACTGTATGCCATTTGAAGTGAAAAAATCATGAAAATTTTTGTTGTTGTATTTGCCACCATTGTCACATTGAAAAGATTTAATAGTGCAACCAAACTGATTTTTAATAAAGATGGTGAATTCTAAGAATTTAGCCAAAACATCAGATTTATTTTTGAGAGGATAAACCCAGGGAAAGTGAGTATGGTGATCTAAGAAAATAATATAATAACGTAAACCACTAATACTTGCAATAGGAGATGTCCATAAGTCTGAATGTATAATATCAAAAGCAGAAGAAACAAATGAATCTGAAAGACTAAATGGAAGTCGAGTGCGTTTGCCAAGTTGACAGGCTTGACATAACGCACTAGACCTTTCCTTATTGCAAGAAATGGAATGGTTGGAAACTAGAGACTGCAACACTTGATCACCGGGATGTCCGAGACGCTGGTGCCATAAAGATGGGCTAGACGACACGAACACTTGAGGAGAGGAGGGGGTCACGGGGTAGAGAGGCCCAGTGCTATCACATCGGATGAGAGGTTGGCGTGTCCGGTAGTCCTTGACAGTAAAACCAAATTCGTCAAATTCAAGTGAACATTTATTATGACGGGTAAATTGACGAACGGATATGAGATTTTTAATTATATTTGGGGTAATGAGGATATTTTTTAAATGTAAAGGGCGATAAGGGTTTGGAATGGGAAAATCGGTGTGCCCCGTGGTCGTTACAGGAATATGGAACCCATTACCAACTAAAACATAACGAGTATCATGTTTATTAGAAATGGTTTTGAGTATACCTGTATTAGCATGAACATGATCAGTAGCCCTGGTGTCCATAATCCATCCATCCGTGCCCGGATCATTTAGAGAGAACGTATTAAATAGTTGCGGTAATGAAGTGGGTTGATCTGCGGAGTTAAACCAAGCCCAAGGTGGTGTGGGTTATCCGTCAGTGGGACCATGTGACCCAGATTGATGTGGTTGTTATGGCCCAGCAGAGAAGAAGGCATGCAGCCCAGCTGAATTGATCGAAGTCAGCTGCGAAGGTGTTGGGCCAAGAATACTGTTGTGTTCACGGCTGTTGGGCCTGACCCAAAGATTGGCCTGCTGATTGACGGACTGGGCTGCAGGCGAAGACCGGGTAGAAGATCGCGTAGGTGCTGCTCCAGGTGGTGGTGGTGGTATGAAGACCCACCCATATCGAGGGCCGTGCTCGGTGATGGGTTGCTGTGGCAGGCGGCAATTCTGATTTTGTCGTCAGTCATTCCGGCGACCGTTTCCGTGGTGAGACCCACCCCCTCCGGCGTGAAAAACAGTAGGAGAAGAGGCATGGTCCATGTGAGAAGACGCATGGGGCCGAGAGTGAGTCATTCTTTGTTCCTCTAGTAACAACATGGAACGAGTCTCTAAAAATGTAGGTAATGGTGATCGATGGCGGATAATGCTCGCAACATAATCAAACTTGTTAGACAAGCCATTGATTGTATAAATCACAAGATTTTTATCAGGAACAGGAGAGCCTATGTTATCAAGGAGATCAGCCATCGTTTTAATTTTAGTACAATAATCGGTGACTGATAAGTCGCCCATGGATATGTTACGCAATTCATTGTCAAGTTGAATTGCCTTAGCGTGTTTGTTGTCACGAAAAAGGGTTTCGAGACTTACCCATACTTGATGAGCCGATGAGTCTTTCTTGAGAACCATTTGCAGCAGCGATTGTGTGATGGTTCCATATATCCACAGTTTGACTATCGAGTCAATTTTCTTCCAGTGTGGGTCGTTTGGTTGGGTTGCGGGGTTATCATAGGTCTCGTCAATGTGATCGAGAACATCAAAACCAATGCAGTGGGTCATGAATAACTCTCTCCATGCATCGTAGTTGAGCCGATCAAGGTCAAGAAGAAGAGGAATGTGAGTTTTGATGTTTGTGATGCCATAAGCTTTATCAGATGGTGTTAGGCGGGGAGGATCATCACCGGCCATTGGAGGCAGCAGGGATTTTTTTTCTGGAGGCAGCAGGATTGTAGCAGAAACTAGGGTTCAGTCACAAGAGAGAACCGTGAGGGAAATGGAGAGATTGAAGGAGATATAGATGGAAGGGGAGAAATTTGGGGAGAGAATGATTGGGGAAGATTTGGTCAGAGAAGGAAATGCTCTGATACCATGTGAATCAATGTGATGCCTCTATTTCAAAGCTAAGAACAATATAAATAATACAGACGATGGGCCAAGGCCCATATACAACACACAAGCCTATACACTTATTAGCACAAACATATCTACAAATGATTAATCGATCATGACAGTTAAACCAAAATCTCGATGAACAGAAAAAAAATTCAAAATCCCAATTTGTTGCTTAGAATCAAAACATTTGATTTAAAATCATTTCAAACAACAAATTATATCAGTTTGTGAACTTGAATCAATCAAAAACACAAACAGATTCCGAATTATTGAAGATTTTTCAAGAAAAAATCTAAAAAACTCAAGAACTTCAAATTTCTTCAAAAATTGACAAAATATTTCTTCAATTTGTGCATAATCTGATCTGATTTAGCTCTGATACCACTTGTGATCCCAGATTTAATCAGGTAACAATCATAAACTCAATGATCTTCATTAGAAATGAGAAAGAATACAAAGATTGGATTGAGATCCACTTTCTCTCTCTAGTTTCTCTCTCTATGATGTCATCCCTCTCTCTATGCAAAACCTCACGTATGAATGACTTCCTTTTTTACAATTCCCTTACAAACACCAATTTATACATTTGACTATCTAACTTAATGCTTTGACTTTGACTATCAACACCCTTACTTTAACTATTGACTATTGTATTTGACTCTTTACATTTATACAAATACACATTAAATCTTGAATACATTTTATGCACTAACATTTTATCAGGTACTCTCATGGCTCAACCAAATCAACCCCAAGGTGATGCCCCGCTCCTTCCGGCCGATCCAAACTTGCCGTTCCAAGCAAACAACTTTCACTTGGACACGGCCAACATCATTTTCCAATGTCCGGTCATTGTGGAGATCCTCAAACGCCACCCAATCAACCGTGCACTGACGGCGACTGCCAACGTACCGACGATATACATACAACAACTCTGGCGGTCCCTCACCATAGTTCCACGAGGCCAAGACTCCGACCTTCACGGTCGAATTGCTGACACACAGGTGGTTATTTCTCGAGACCTCCTACACCGAATTCTAGACCTTCCAGAGGCGACATCAGTTCCCGGGCGAGTTCATTTTGACGATGTTGTCTCTGATGCTGCTCTATGTCAAGAACTGCGCGCACTCGGTTATGCTACCGATCTAAACCATCCTTCGCGCTTTTCCAGGATTCATCTGCAACCGCTATGGTACACCTTGTTCACCATCCTGAACAGGTGTCTCTCTTCGATCATCAAGAGCATCGATCAGACGACCGTCAACCTGCTACGACTCTTCCACAGTGTGGCCCACAACAGGCACATAGATTATGCTTCCATTCTATGGACCGAACTGCTCGAAAAGGTTTAGAAGAAGCAACGCAACAAACGACTTCCGTGCCTCCCGTTCCCCATATTCCTGCAACTCATTGTCGCACACTTCATAACCGCCGATCCATCCATTCCACGACGCGCTGACCATGAGGTATTTATCTCAACTCGCATGACTAGGATTCAGAACAAGCAACCGTTACCTAACCTAGTCCAATGATCATACCCGCCGACTTGCTAGCTCTTGCTGACCCTTTGGCACCGAGTATGATAGAGTATAGGCGAGAGAACAACTTAGTCGCTCTGATGGTCCAGCCAGATCCGGCAGGATCTGCCCAAGGAGTGCGACCCGAGCGACGTGAGGGTCATCGAACTAGAGGTGGCATGGTCCGGAGAGCAGGGGCTCCCGGACAGGGCGTGTTGAGAGAAAACATAGTGAGGGGACATGACGTGGGTGGTGCTGAAAGGTCAATAAGCAGGGCTAGCTCGTCCCATCGCCAACCTACTCCACCTCTCTCACTACAACAAGAAGAACCCGAGTTACATGAGGTGGAGGTAGTCGACATCATGCACGAACAGGACCAAGTACAGGAAGAAGAGGCAGCCTCCTCTTCCAGCTCCGAATCGGGTTCTGGCTCAGAGTCGGGTTCCGAATCTGGTTCTGAATTAGGTTCGGCGTCCAGTTCTGAATCAGGGTCTTCGAAATCCACGGAATCAGAAGATAACGATGATGATCAGTTCCGTATGGCACCCATCCATAGACCTCAAGCCGAATCTGGAGAGATAAGGAGAGCGGAGGTAATTTCAGTCAAAAATGAAAACATCGGTTGCAAGTGAGGGAAAGGAGAAGCAAGAAAAATCATGAGCGACGCAGAGAGCATAGGTCACCCACTCGGGTCGCCTCCACCCAGCCTCCTTTAAGCCAGGCAGCCACATCCGCTTCCCCGTCTCATTCGTTGGGACAGGGTATTGAAACAGACGTCGTAGGCCTAGCGACGCAATTGCACACCCCACTCAGCCACTCAGTGTCCTCTCAAAAGGACACTGTTTCATTCTCACTAGGGGACATAGAACATCGGCCACCGATCTCTCAGTTGGAGAGTTCTGGTGTTGAAACAAGAGAACTCCTGCCCCGGTTCTCGACTTCTTTGGGCATACAATCGAGTCTAGAGCGACTTGCTGATATTATTTCCTTGGCTAGGACATAGAACATATCAACTGCTATCGTTGAGATTCTTTGAGATTCTTCGTGACTCGACCAGAACACCCCGACTAAGTCTACCTTCTGGTGGCTTGCAAGGACAGGGTGGAAGTCCTGCCACGGTTACTCTTACGTCATCCGTGAGCGTAGGCGGTACTGCGGCGCAATCCATCGTAGTCACCATAACTGGTAAGCTAAGTACTCCAGGTGTTAGTGTCCCGGAGTTCGTTTCCAAGGAAACTCTGGAAGGCGCCTTAAAGGCTGTCCAAGCAGAGATTTTGAAGAAGCTTGCAGAGGATATGGACTTCATCAAACGGTCCATCACAGGTAAAGGAATCGCAGTTGATCCCCCTACGCAACCATAAGTTACAATTCCTCACCCGACACCTAACCCGCAGGACATGAGCATCGATGCTTTAAATGTCGCTTTACTCGACAAGCTCTTGTCCCAATCCAACACCAGTACATCCTCTAAAGCCAACCTCGTGAGTCTTCTACGCTCACAAACTCAACCCCCAGTCACTCATACAGATGCCTAAACCCAACTAAACACTAAGCTTGATACCCTTACCACAACCCTAACTGATGTTAAGCGCACCCTCGAAACCTTATTCGAGAGGGTTGCCAGCCTCGAAAACACCTGCAAGGGTTAAGCTCAGGGCTCGAAAAGAAGACACGATGATCAGGAGGATCCTGACCAACATGAGGGGGAGAAAAGGCAATGACTGACCGAGTTGTCAACCTCAGCGACATAACCTTTAACCTACACTCCAGCTGAAACTGAACCACACCAACAGCCAGACGACTCAGAGATGGTTCAGGACATGGTGTTATCTACGCCAGTCAGAGATCAAGTGCCAGAGTCAGCAGACCCGACGGTTGAAAAGCCCGAGGGAGAACCAGAAGACCTTATGATGCTGACAGTTCCGGAAAGGCCAGTCCTGGAATTGATAGATGAGGACTCGGATGGCAATCCGGAAATGGAAAGAGAACGGAGAGAGAGAGCAGTTTCGGCTATTCAATCTGAGACGGATGCTCTTTGGAATTTCTCAGATGATGACGAGTTTATGAACGACGAAGACTATGATCAGTTCCTCCTCCTAAGCGAACAGGTAACAGATTCTCAGCACGATACACATTACACTACAGGTACCTTCGGGATTCCAATTCCCGAACCGGAAATGGCTCAACCTCAACCAATTCAACCAATTCGTTGGGAGAGAGTCTGAATCCAGGTTCCATACTTAGAAGAATCGCACAAGAAGATATCCGTACACTGGATCAGACCACTTGACCCGGTTATGTGTCACGGGGTCTCGGATTTGTCAGAATCGGTTCGTTCTCAGTATTTGTAGGTGATGAAAAGAAGCAGAATGATCCACGAATTCAGAACCAGTCACAGAATAGCTAAAATAGTGGAGATCGTGTCCGATAGAGTTCTGAAGGTATGGTTCCCAATTTTTACTGTTAAAAGGGATGATGGAATGGATATTCTCAGAAGCCGATTTCAGACACCTAAACCTGAACGACTTCCCGGTACTACTTAAAGAGCTGAAGACCCGTACTATCCGACCACTGCCATACACCAAAGCCCTAGAAACCATAAAGAGATTCATGAAGTGCACCATTACACTTGCTTACATCAATGAATTTCAGATGGGGATAGAAAGCAATTAGAAGAAAGTGAATATTCTGAAGCCCAATCTGACTCTTCCCAATGCCGAACACTTATAGGTATATACTCTCCTGCCTAAACCGGAAACAGGGATCGTGTATCTGAACGACAAAGGGGAGAAACGTTTCATTAGGATCAGTGAGGTGCATAAGTTCAATGAAGGGACTTTGTTGAAGATTCAGAATGTGCTAAAGAAGATTATTGAAGAAGAGGAAAGAGACTCATCATAGAATTATGCCAATGTCAGAAAATATCTTGCCAAATAGCTTCTCAAGGCGATTGAAGAAAGGGTGGAATTCAAATAATCCATCCGGCACTTTGAAATTCTTTTTGCTATCAGGAAGCGATATGTCCCGATCTGGCGTGAGATCGAACTTTAATTCAAAGGGGGAGATTGTTAGGTCTCAAAGTTAGTTGAATCAAAGTATAGGGACCAATATCGTCAATTCTTGTAACTATCCCTTTGGGGATATAAATATCTTGTTTGTTTCATAATTAGGGTTAATGACCTAATTATCAATTTCTCATTACCTATGTACGGCTACACGGTGTTCATGTTTTTGCTAATCAATTCAAATGAGATTTATGGCAATCATATCATATTGTGTTGATTCTTTGTTTTGCACTTGTTAATCTGGGATCCACAAAAGTTTGAAACTACAAACAAAAAGGTAAAGGTCTAATCGCTGATATACATGGTTGGACTGAATCTGAGGAAGAATCAGATTTCGATGAAGAAGATGTGGCCAACCTGTGTCTAATGGCCCAGATCTCAAAAGTAAAATAAGAAGTTGCTGATATTTCTTCTACCTCTACTACTTCTCAGGTATCAATCTCTTCTGATCCAGTTCTCACTGAAGCTTATAAAAAACAAAAAAAGATATCTCGGTAACAAAAACTATAGGAGGTTATATTGGTGAGAGGATCGAAAGCCAAAGGAAGTACGACTGAGTTTGGAACTGATGAAATTCGGGTGTCATGCTACCGATTCACTGATAATTGATTTATACGATGCCTTGAATGGCAAAACTCAAGCTGAACAACAAAATCTAGATTTAACTAACATCTTAGAAAAATCCATTTAAAGATCCTAGAACTATCTAATATATAAGAAAGTTTAAAGGATCAGGTATATGTAAATGAACTAATCGACATCGAACGCGTACAATCTATCGTTGAGCTGAAAGCTGAGAAAGCCACTGTCGAAGGACGGTGCAAGTCCTCAACAAAGATCACTGAGATAATTAGTGCTCAGATTCTTGTCCATGATAAAAGTGGTCTTGGTTTTAATTCTGACAAAGATAAACCTAGCAAAGATCATTCCATGCTTAAATTTGAAATGTTCGTCTCTTCAATCCCTGACACTTCTTCATCTCATGCTCTTCTTCTCCTGTTCCTATTCCTGAGAAATCTCCTAAGAGCTCCAAACTCTTCGAGCAAGGGAAATCTATTTCCCATGTTCCTCAGAAGAGTACCAAGGTACCAAAGATGAAGAAGACTCCTTCTAAACCTTCAGCTAGCCAACCCTCATCCTCTAAAGCTAAGGTCTCTAAACATGTTCAGAGATCTATTCCTAAAATAAAGGTTGATGTTAAGCCTAAGAAATCTGAAGAATCCAAGGTTCCTCCGATATCTGACGCTAAGGGCATTCTTGGAACAGGTAGGGTTGTAAACAAACCGAACATTCAGCGAACCGTTCGTGAACCGTTCGGCGGGAAGTTCGTTGATGTTTGTTTATTTAATTAATGAACGAACATGAACACGTTTTTTTGTTCGTTTAGTTAAATGAACGAACATGAACAATGGTCTCGTTCGTTCATTTATGTTCGTGAACGTTCGTTCATTTATGTTCGTTAATGTTCGTTCGTTTACGTTCGTTAATGTTCGTTCATTTATGCACGTTTATATATATATATATATATATATATATATATATATATAAACATATTTATATAATATGAACTTAATATGTATAATCATCAAGTAAATTGATATTTTAAAATATACTTTTATACCTCATAAGTTAACCCGTTTTTTCATTTTGTTAAAGTATTTTTTACGAACGAAGTGATGAGTATGGTGGTTGTTTTTTGTTCATTTGGGTTCGTTCGTTTATGTTCATTTAAAGTCGTTCATTTACGTTCGTTTATGTTCATTTAAGTTCGTTCGTTTACATTCGTTTAACTCTTAATGAACGAACTTAAACGAACACGAACACGAACAAACAAAAATTCTTAACGAACGAACATGAACACAAAAAATCTCACTCATTTACCGTTCGTGTTCGTTCGTTTGTTCGATGAAGTTAAACGAATGAACATGAACAAGCCTTTGATCGTGTTCGTTCGGTTCGTTTACAACCCTAGGAACAGGCCTGCCTATTTAAAGCTTTTTGATGCTTATGCTTATGGTCCTAAAGCTACCTTTAGCCATAGGAAATGCTATCACTGTGGACTTACTGATCATATTGCTAGTAAGTGCCACACTGCCACCAAAGCTGGAAAATCAGCTAAAGTGAAGACGAATGCCACCAAGGCAAAGAAGGTCACCAGAGATGAAAAATATGCCAAGGTGAAAAGTACCACTAAGGTTAAGAAATTAACCAAAGTGGAGGTTACCACTGAAGCTAAAACATCAGATGTTGTGAAGATTGCTGAACCTTTCATCTCCACTAACACTTGTGGACCCATTATAAAGTGGGTACCAAATCAAACTTAATCTTCCTTATGATTACAGGTCTTGAAGGGTATCTGGTATCTCGATAGTGGATGCTCTAGACACATGACTGGACAAAAGAACCTGCTCTCTGAATACAAGGAAGAGAAAGGTCCCTCAGTGACCTTTGGTGGAGATGGAAAAGGCTATACCAGAGGGTTTGGTGTACTCAAAAATGGTACAACTACCTTTCAAAGAGTCGCTTATGTAGAAGGACTGAAGCACAATCTTCTTACCATCAGTCAGCTATGTGATAAAGACTACAAAGTATGCTTTACAAAGAAAGCATGTTCTATCAATAACAAGGAAGGAAAACTTAATCTCAGTGGTTATAGCTTGGAAAACGTCAATGTCATTAACATGGACTCCTCAACCACTGAGAACGTCTGTTTCTATCTAAAGCCTCCTCATATGTCAACTGACTATGGCATAAAAGGCTCTCTCACCTCAACTTCAAGACACTGAACTCTCTCTCAACAAAGGAACTAGTCACTGGTTTACCTTAACATTCATACACCAAGGAATCTCTCTATTCAGCATGTGAAAAAGGAAAGCAGACCAAAGCTAGTTTCAAGTCAAAACAAGTGTCATCAATGACAACACCTCTTCATCTACTCATGGATTTATTTGGCCCTGTCAATATACAATCCATCACTGAAAAGAAGTACACTGTAGTAATAGTAGATGAGTACTCTCGTTATACCTGAGTGATGTTTCTCAGATCTAAGAGTGACACTCCAGATGAGATGATTTCATTTGTGAGAAAAATGGACGTTCACAATAGTATGACTGTTCGCTCAGTCAGGAGTGATCATGGAACTAGATTGAAAAATAGTTCCCTTGATAACTTCATTGAAAGTAAGGGTATATCTGATAGCTGGAAAACGTGTACCCAAAAATGTGGGCATAATTGTTCCCACGGTGGGGATGCAAGTATACACCGACACTAGGGTCGCTACAAGTAATATAACGGTAGAAATACCGAGAATCGATCCACAGGGACTGAACTACTGAAATTTAGAGACTTAAATGAACTTCTTGCATAAGTTTCGAGTAATGGAAAATTTGTCGTTTTGTTGGTGAAGTAATTCTAAAATATGAAATGTATTTGAAATTAAAGAATGGGTATGGGTGTAAATTTTCCTTAAGATGGTTGTAGTGACAACTTGGTTAGTCACTTTGTACTACGAATATCTATAAAAAGCCCGATCTCTCAAAAGTGGATTTTTATAGATCGGTCCTACAAAGTGTCCGTAAAGTAGCCATTGTTACCGACTCTTATTCTTGACGATTTAACTAAGTATGACTCAAAAATCAAAATTCAATCAGTATGGAGATTTATATCCAAATCTGTTTGTGATATAAATCTCGACCGAAGTTCGAACCTTAGTAAATCATGCAGAACCCGTATCTCTACGTGGTTATCAAAGACTTTCTCAAATCTTTGTGCATCACTTAAGCCGTATTTCGGATCCGCCCCTCTCGAGGTCTAAGAACTAATATTAACACTTCAAGGTGATCAGGTTATCTGCATTGAGTTTAAGTCCCGACTTAAGTAACCAAACTTAAGAGCTAGTAATAATGGCAACACCCAAGTGTCGCCTACTAGTCTCAACTTTGATTCACACCCAAAGAGGTGATTAGCTCATATTAAAAGTAACAGACATAATAAAAGAAAAGAAATACGAAGTAACTACTTTCATAAAGTTAAAAACAAGAAATGAAATACTAAAAGTAAAATACGAAATTAAAAGACAGAATTGAAAGTGCTACACTTCAAGCCTAAGACTTGAAGTGTTTGTTGGAAAGTAAAATCTAGAGGAAAATGTAAATCTAAACTTCTAAAGAGGAGAGAAATATCTATGGATGCCCTTTGCTCTTTCCTTTCATCTTCTATTTTTAATGCCCATGCAAATCATTGCTATCTTGATGTGTGGTTGTCATTATGCAGAGAATATGTGGTGTTCTATTCCCTTCTCATCCCTACTTGTGCAACTTGCATTAGTTTTGGGCGGTGGGTTTGAAAGTGTGCCCACAGTGGGCACTCCATGCTCACAAAATGTCTCTAAATCAACTTTTCGTATCAGATTACATCTTTTTATTTTATTATCACATTTGCACATATTATGGACCAAGTGAAAAGATTAGAAGCAAAAGTGGTTACAAAAAGAAGTAAAAACTAGAAAATTTGTAAGAAATAACTCTACAAATATGAGAGTTATCATACCCCCAAACTTGAAGTGTTACTTATCCTCAAGTGACAAAAAAGTTAAAAATAATGTTACGATGGAGGGAGTGAATGAACGAAAATGAAAGAAAATTTACCCGAATAGTGTTGACAATTCCTCTAGTTCGAATAGGGTGCCTTCTTTTCTTGTTGATGTGATTTGTTATGAACTAATCAATAGGACTTCATGAGGGTTCGTATAATGTGGCTAAAATTCCAAAAATGTATGGATCTTCCCCCAAACTTGAACTATTCTACAAAAAGGATTTTTAATATGTCGTGAAAGGATCCGATTTGCGTGGTTCTTGTATGTTGAACCCATCTTTCAGTGCGTACGTTTTGAAGGATATGGGTTTCAAAATGTCTTCTAATTTTTCGAAGACGGTCTTCCAATTTTTCGAAGACGGTCTTCCAATTTTTCGAAGACTTATATATATATATATATATATATATATATATATATATATATATATATATATATATATATATATATATATATATATATATCTTTAATTTTTTTAATGATCGTAACGAATTTTGATCACAACAATATTATCAAGCCTCGTATGGCTTCCCCCCAAACTTAAAATAAGACAATGTCCCTCATTGATCGAATATAGGAGAAAGTACGACTTTGGGATTGGCGACTAGGGAAAAAGTATTTCGGCCTTTACGAAAAAATGGCCTACGTCATCTTAGTTCATAGACCAACCTTATCAACAACGAAATAGTGCACCTGGAAAAATAAGAAAAACTAGAGGAAACAATGAGATAGTCAACACCATGCATATTCAAAAGATCACCCTTTTGAGTTACCAAAAGAAACGGGGAAATAAGAGTTTAGCGCTACAAAAGTATAACCACATTAACAAAAGACAATATATGTAAAAGTGTGATAATAAAAGCAAAAGATATAGTGTTGATGTGCATACTACCCTTTCGGGGTTGTTGGTGGTGTGTCGGATCCGTCTGTGGTCACTGTGGGCATAGACGCGCCCACTGTGGGTACTGCATCATTTTGGGGCTGATCGTGAGCATGAACGTCTTCTGCATGCGGAGCTTGAAATCGGACCTGCGGAGGAAGGAGTGGTGGAAATGGTGGTAAGCTGGCAGCACACATCGGGTTCACCTCTCGGAGATATTGTCGGACAACTCGATTTCAATCGCGTTGGTAAGCCCACATCATCTCGTGCGTCGTTCTGGTTTAGGACTGTATTCATGACCTTGAGTAAAGCATCCAACTTTCGGTTTGTATCCTCAATCTGCCCGAACATCAAAGTGAGCCAGACCTCGCCTCCATATCCCGTATTAGGCCAAAAAGTGGTTTGTTTGGGCGTTTCTTCTGAAGTGGCAGTCCCCGTATTGCGATGGTGCTTGCTTTGACTCAGGCGGTGGGTCAAGTGGTGGTTCCGTTCGTGATGGTGATGGTACCTGCATAGTGTTAGTATGGGACAAAATGACCCGATTTCGGCGATCCATAGTATCAACATTAATTGGACTTGTAACTGATACCAACTCATCAGTATCAAAGACAGGAACATTAATGGCCCGATTTCGGCGATCCATAGTATCAACATTAATGGAAGTATGTTATGTCGTACGTATGTGAACCAAAGGGCCGCTTCCGGGTTTAGTGATCCGTCCAAGATAACCGGCTTACGGTTGTCAAAAGTCCAACCACCTCCCGGAACTGTGAGGACAGCCGCAATCTCATCCGCTGAAATGGTTTTAGCACCCAAAAGTAGTTGACTAAAATTTCAAATAAAAGGTGTATCTAATCCGAGCATCGTGTGATACTTTGTCCGGACCAATCGACCGGTATGCCTCGTATCGTGACACAAGGGTTATCAAAACATCCAATGGTTGCGTAAAATTCTTTTACCCACGAAACATTCGTAGTGCATGGCGATTTAACCATAGATTTCCAATGTAGTGCTACAAGATGATGTGTAATTGGTAAAACGGCCTTGACCAACTCGGGGTCAAAGGCTCGTTCATAAAGGCATTTGTTGTTTTTCAGAAGCTCATACCTTTCAATGATTGCGTGTTCAGACGGCTCGGATTTTTGCTTTTTTTATTTTCGGGTGGTTCGACTTCTAATCACCTTTTTCCCTTTCCGATCGACTTCATCTTGAGCCTTTGTTTTGCCCGAAACTTTTCCTTTTTTCTTGACATCGTGAAGGTCTGATTCTTCTTTGCTTGGTAAGTAATCTGCATCATCTTGAATTTTTTTCATCAGTGCCCACAGAGGGCACTCCTTGCATGTGAGCAACTTTTTCCTCCTGCCCACCCCACTGTGGGCAGATTTTCGGATTGTTGGTTCTTCGAGGGTTTCTTCCTGGATGGTCGATGGGCTATGGTGAGTGGGGTAAGGGTAGTAATCTGGGTTCCCTTGGGTTAGATTTCGTTCAAACTCAAAAAGTGTGTAGTCTCCAAAATCTTCTTCTTCCAAACACCCCTTTTTGTTAAGATCAAACTTCGGTTGGGTTTGGTTGCTTTTTGGGTTAGATGGTTGGGAAGAAGGGTTTAAAGTATTTGGGGTGGGGTTTAGGGCTGTGATTATTTGAATAAGTGGTGAAGGGATTGTAGGTTTAGATAAAGGGATGGTAATGTCGGTGGTTTCAGGTGGTGTTTGGGTGGTTTCAAGTGGTTGGGTGGTTTCAAGAAGTGGGTGTAGGGTTTGTTTAGATAAAGAAGGAGAAGAGTGGGTTGGAGGATTGATTCGAGTTATTACCTTATGAGAATCGAGAAAACCACGTAGGAAACCCCTTTGTGAAGATGAATCATCGACGCTCGTGTTTCCTGCGAAGGCCAACGACCCTGTGGAGGCGGCGGCGGCGGTGATGTGTGGTTGTGCGACGGCGTTGCTGGTGGCGTACGACGGTGATGTGTGGTTGTGCGACGGCGTCGCTGGTGGCGTACGGCGGTGAGGCGTCGTCGCTGCTGTCGGTCAGAGGAGCGCGGGCGACGGTGGTTTGTGGTTGCAATCGTTGGCTCCGTCGAGAAGGGAGGGGGTGAGGGTTTGGTGCCTGTTGTTTTTTTCTTGCCATTAATTGGAGAAAATGAAAGGTGTTTTTTTTGTGAAAAGTGGTTTTGATTTGAAAGGAAGATAATGGTATTTGGAAAAGTGGTATTTGAGAAGAAACCCTTTTTTTTATATTTTTCGGTTTACAATAAAAAAAGTCTATTTATTTATTTAATATTATTATTATTATTATTATTATTATTATTAGTAGTAGTAGTAGTAGTAGTAGTAGTAGTAGTAGTATTATTAGTATTATTATTATTATTATATTTTTTTGTTTTATTTTTTTAAAAGAAAAGGCTACAACCTAATCAAAATAAATCTTTTCAAATTTCTTGTCTTGGAAGTTGCTCAAACCCTACACCTTTCAATCATTTTTTATATATTTTGTTTTTTTTAAATATTTTTTCTTTTTTTTATATATATATTTTAAAAAGTATAAAAAAATCTTGTAGTTAACTAAAAACGTGATAATCCTTACAGTGGTCATAACATGCCCACAGATGGCAGAAACGAAAGAAAGAAAAATTATACTAAATTATTAAATATTTATAAGGTACGATCTTCTCAACATCATGGTTTCAAATCATCGGGGTTTAGCACATCTGGATTATAGTGCTTAACCCGATGCCCATTAACTTTAAAACTACTTCCATCTTGAGGGTTTAACAAATCGATTGTTCCGAATTGTCCAACTTTGACTATTGTGAATGGACCTAACCATCTTGACTTGAGTTTTCCGGGGAATAATTTCAACCTCGAATTAAATAATAAAACTTGTTGCCCATTTTCCAAAATCCTTTGGTTGATTCTACAATCATGCCAAAATTTGGTTTTCTCTTTGTATATTTTGGCATTCTCGTATCCATGAAATCTCAATTCATCCAATTCATTTAACTGAAGTTTCCTGTTATTCCCCGCGGAATCCTCACTCAAGTTTAACTCTTTTATTGCCCAAAAAGCTTTATACTGCATTTCTAATGGCAGGTGACATGTTTTACTAAAAACCAAGCGGTAAGGTGACATTCCCAAAGGGGTTGTATAAGTTGTTCGGTAAGCCCATAATTCATCATCCAACTTGAGTGACCAGTCTTTTATATTTGGTTTGACAACTTTCTCCAAAATGTTTTTTATTTCCCGATTAGAAAGTTCGGCCAAACCATTAGTTTGTGGATGGTATGTCGTAGTCACTCGATGTTGGATGTTGTATTTGCTAAGAGCGGTGCTCGTCATTCTATTTACAAAATGTGTCCCTTCATTGCTTATTAATGCTCGGGGTGTTCCAAACCCGACAAAAATATTTTTATGCAAAAAATCGATCATCGTTTTAGCATCATTTCGGGGACATGCCTTAGCTTCTACCCACTTCGATACATAATCAACGGCTACAAGGATATATTGGTTGTTGAAAGACATAGGAATTGGTCCCATGAAATCTATGCCCCAAACGTCAAAAAGTTCAACTTCTAAAATATTGTTCAGTGGCATTTCATTTCGTTGGGACAAATTTCCCAGTCTTTGGCATTGGTCACACTTTTTTACGAACTCAAAAGAATCTTTGAACAAGGTAGGCCAGAAAAATCCAGATTGCAGAATTTTTGTTGCAGTTCGTTGGCCACCAAAATGGCCACCATAAGGTGATGTGTGACACTTTTCTAAAATTCCCTTCATTTCAAAGTTGGGAACACATTTTCGTAAAACTTGATATGCACCCATTTTATATAAAAAAGGATCGTCCCACAAATATTGCTTGCAATCGTGGAGAAATTTTTTGAATTGTTGACTCTTAAGATGTTGTGGTTTAATTCCACTTGCAAGAAAATTAGCAATATCTGCATACCATGGGAGTTTTGCTTCAAAATGGTGTTGAATTACAAAAATGTGTTCGTCCGGAAAACTTTCTTTGATGTCCTGATTTCCACCACTTGACACGTTTCCTTCAATTCGGGAAAGGTGATTGTTAATGCCAAAAATCGTCCCAAAATACAATTTAAGGTTGATGTGGAGCTTAACAACTAAAGAATAGGAATCGTTCGACAAACAATGCGACAAAGACAAAAATAAAGAGGACGAGAGGAATTTGGTGACACGGGAAAAACCTCAACGAGGAAAAAACCCGCGGACGAAAATGGGTGTCGTCGATGTACTAAGGTCGCCAATCAGGGGCGACGTCCTTGTGTTTCAAGTTTCGAGAGTACAAACGATTACAATACAAATATCATAAATAACTTAATTTGTAAAGTAAATAGTGCGTCGTGTGAAAAAACCGTGTGTCGTGTATATGCGTCGTGAGTTGTTTTTCGAGAGAGAGTTCCTTTGCTTGAATGCTTTCGCTATGCAATGGGTGTTCTCGAATTCAGATGCCCCGCACTGGAGCTGATGTCCTCGTTTATATAGCCTTTGTAGCCTTAAATGATCCTCATAAAGGCTGGATAATGGTCGTAACGGTTTTTGGAAATCAATGCTCTTGATGATCTTTATCGGTTGTAACTGTTCTCTCATTAATGGTAGTGATCCTGCATTAAATAGACAAAAGATAACAGCCAAGTCGTATGTTAGATAATCGAGGTCTTATGGTTTCTTACGACGGTCGTGGGAGTTCGGCAAAGTTACGATCGAGTGTCGTGAACAACTCTCGACTTAAACTTAGGTCTGACGATAGAATTGTCGAGTGTGTATGATCGTTAAGTCCTTATCTTAATCATAAGACGTGTCGTGTAAGATGTGTCGTGCCCCTTTTCTGCCATGGTCGTGACTTGTAAATTTTTACCCAAACAGTTTGCCCCCAAAATTTAAAATTAAGTGGGGAATTCAAATTTTGAATTTTAAATTTTTGTCAGAAAATATTTGGGGTCGGGACACGTGTCGATGGACGTTCCAGTTGCGTGGGAATTGAATCGGTTCAATTCTAACTGAACTAAGGACGCGGGAAGTCGAATAGGGGATAAGATCGTGACGTCATGGTGACGTTCGTTTATGCTTGACAGTTGTGGATGCCATATGTCGATGATCTGATGGTCTTTCGAAAAAGGCGAGGACACGTGTCGATCATCGAACGATTTAGCCTGACACGATCGTTTGCATAAATAGATACCTTTGGACGATCTTTTCCATTTTACGTTTTTAGAGAGTTCTATTTTTATCTTCGATTCTTGTCTCTTTTCTACGGTTTTATTCCCAAATCTGCAAAATCTCAAGCCGAGTTAGTGTTTTCGAGGTTTTAGAGCGGCTATTTAAGGTATTATTCTTCTTCCTTTTATGCGTCGTAAGTCTATAGCTAGGTAGCCTAGGAAGAACTGGAATATTTTCACACTTTCTGATTTGAAAATTTGGCTTACTGGTTTAGCATTGTCGACCGAGCCAGAGAGTTCGATTCGAGATCAAGATGATATTGATTCTCCTAGGAAGTTAGCACAGGTTCCTATAGGGGTCAAGTTATATAGGGCTGGTCAGGTTCGACCAGAAATGTGCCTGGACCGATATTTCATGATATACGAGTATCCGTTCAAGATTGGCTTTAAGTGGCCATATTCCCCCCTTCCCAAATTATTCATGACGACGTTCGATGTAGCACCAGGACAACTAATGCCCCAGCTCTGGCGAGTCGTTCAGGTCATTGAGCGACTCACTAGGGATTGGGAGTCGCCCCTGAACTTAAACGACCTCCTCACGGCCTACCATGTCAAGATGGACGGGAACCACCGCTATAGCCTTTTTTCGAGGCATAGGGGTGATCGTACCTTGGTCCTAAAAACTGCGGTAAACGACCACAAGTGGAAGGCCAAGTACGCGTTTGTGCGTGTAGCGACGTTGGATCCATAGAGTGACTGGATTAGGTCCGGCTGGAACACGACGGGTAAGATTTCAAGAGTATTGTCGTACGTTTTGTCTTTGGAATATCAGGTTTAAGGACGTGAAGCCCAACGCTGACTCTCAAGCCAAGATCGACAAGTTTCTGGAATTCAGTGTTGACGATCGGTCTTTCGTTACATGACATCTCGTGGACGAGGACCACGAAGACGTGGTGTTTATCAGAGAGAGTCGAGAGGAAGAGAAGGGAGAAGAGGAAGGAGGAGCAGAGGAGCCGAGAGAAGAAGAAGTAGAGATGACTGGTAGGTGTACGTCTATCTCCCTATGTGACCCTTTTGTTGCTCCAATCGTGTAACGTTCCTTTCTTTTTCTTTTCTTTTTTGTTTTTCAGGGGAATCACAAGCGAAGTCGTCATCTGTGGTTGCCAAGAGGGCAGCCCAAGCTGAGTTGGCCCACAAGGGCAGGGAGAAGAGAAAGGGGACCTCGACCACAGGGTCGGGGGTTTTGAAGAGGACCAAGATGACGGTCCCGAGGGAACCGTCGGCGACTGGTCGAGGGTCGTCACTCCCGAGAAGACTAGGGTGTCGATTGCATCTCCTGAGAAGACGAGGCCGTCTTCTGATGAAATCGACGCGATGCCGGTTAGCTCAGCGACTCCGACGACAACGATGGTGCCTCTATCTGCCACGTCAACCCCTTCGTCAGCTGACAAGGGAAAGGGTCACTCGGAGGAGGGAGATAGAGTCACGACGGTCAACTTTACGTTGCCGACAGAATTTATGGCTGATAACATCCTGGATGCGGCGAAAATCTTTCCTTATCTGGGGAAATATCAGCTCCCGTCTTTCAAGGAATGTTTCCAGGGGTGTCGGTCGACGACACGGGATCCCACGTCATTGGACTCACGTTCATGGTAAGTGTTTGAAACTTGTCTTTTTGTTTTCTATAGTTTTTTTTGTCGAGTATTTATTAACTCGTGTCTTTTTATGTTTCAGGCGTTCCGGTCCTCCCTAACCTTGTACTCCGAAATGGGAGAGACAAGGCGTCTAGTGTCCTCAACTCTCGAAAGAGAGAAGGCGACACTGGAAAAGGAGAAGGTTGTGTTGGCCTGGGTTGAGGCTTTGTCCGTGCAACTCAACGACGTTCAGAATAACCTGGAGGTCATTGAACGTGAGAAGCAGGAGGCGAACCGCCATCTTAAGCAGGCTTTGGACCTGATGGTCGACTTGAGGACCGAGCTGGACAAAACTAAGGATTCCTTGGCTGTGAGTGAAAAAGAAGCCAAGGAATATCAGTCCAAGGTGTCAGAGTTGGAGGGGGGGTGAAGGAGCTAAAGGATGAGTTGAAGTCCGTTTTCGCTCTTGCTCGACTAACTGCTCGGGCTGCGATCATGCGACAACATCTGTCGGGTAAAAATCCTCTTGCTTCTGCATCAGACGAGCTGGCCTTCTATCTGTCGAGTGTCGGATCTGAGAGGGACCTCGACTCTGACGACGAGAAGGAGGTCGAGGAGGCAGCAGAGGAGGATGATATCTTCAAGGGCGAATCCTCTGGTCCTAAGACGGCTGACGACTCGCCCCAGCCTTAGATCGTTAGGGTTTTTTGTTTGTTTTTACCAATCGACCGTTGGGGATCGAGTCTTGTTGATGTAATCGGTTAGGAATGAAAAAATATTTCTTTTGGAACTTATGTTTTTACTTTGTCAATCGACTTTCATTCACATTGCAAGTAAGCAACGAGTATAATACAATCACGCGATCATTAAATAAACATAAGTCATATAAAGCAAACATAGGTACTTGCGACAGAGGCATTCATCCAAAACATGGTAGTTTTTCTAAGTTAAAAACTTAGATCGTGAGATCTTCGAATCGTATATTTGTATAATTAAGTCGTGCAACAGACTTGGTCTTTTGCGTCGTGCGATCCCACGGTCGAGTAATCAAGTCGTGTAATAGACTTGGTTACTTATGTCGTGCGATACTGCGATAATGTAATTAAGTCACGTAATAGACTTGGTTACTTATGTCGTGCGATCCTGCGATAAAACAAGGTCAGAGGTTGGTCGTTGGCTAACCAACGACCCTCCGATGCTTAAGTCAGTAATCGTCGTGGTAAAAAATTGTATGAAAAAAGGGTTTAGAAAAAATACCTTTTCAGATGTGTTGCATTCCAATTGCATGGAATGTCTTGATTGTCGAGGGTCTGAAGTCGATACGCACCTTTACCCACGACTTCTGAGATACGATATGGACCTTCCCATTTGATGGAAAGTTTACCTGCGTTGGTCTCTTGAGTGTTTTGGAATATTCGTCGGAGGACGTGGTCACCTTCTTGGAAGACTCTAGCTTTAACGTTCTTGTTGAAATGTCGCTCGACCGCTTGCCGTTGAGACGCCATTCTTATCAGTGCTGATTCTCTAAGTTCTTCGAGGTCGTAACTTAGATCCACCAGATTGTGGTTGACAGAAGTGTGCCTCAAGGTTGGGAGCTGGACCTCAACCAGTAGAACTGCTTCACAACCATAGACCAAAGAGAAAGGGGTTTGTCCTGTGGACGTGCGTGGCATCGTGCGATTTGCCCACAAGACTGAAGGGAGTTCTTCGACCCACTTTCCTTTCGCGGCTTTCAATCTTTTCTTGATAGAAGCAGTAATGGTTTTATTGATCGACTCTGCAAGTCCATTCGCCTGAGGGTACCTGGGTGTCGAGGTTGTCAGCTTGATATTGCGATCTTCGCAGAACTGTCGAGTTCTGTTGCTTATGAACTGGGATCCATTATCGCAGACAATTTCGGACGGAATCCCAAACCTGCATTTAATGTTAGTTTGGATAAAAGAGACGACTTCTTTATCCCGGACTTGGGAAAAATTAGCTGCTTCTATCCACTTACAAAAATAATCTGTAAATACGAGAAGAAATACCTTTTGCACGGGGGCAGGTGGCAACTTGCCGACAATATCCATCCCCCATCTCATGAAGGGCTATCAGATTAGTGTCGAGTGTAAGGGTTCAGAAGGTTTGTGTGACGTACCTGAATGTCGTTGACAAGGATCACAATTATGGACATACCTGACGGCGTCTTGTCGTAGTGTCGGCCAAAAGTAGCCTTGTCGAGAGATACGGTTGGCTAGACTGCGACCTCCTGAGTGGTTGCCACACTCACCGTCATGCATTTCTTGAAGGATCTTTTAAACTTAACTTTTGCTGGTAACACATATCAGGTTCAAGCCTGTCGATGATCGTTGATAGAGTCTATCTCCGATCACGACATACTTGGATGCCTTGAACCTGATCTTCTGAGCTTCCATCTTGTCTTCTGGGAGTTGGTCGTGCATAAGAAAATTTCTGATGTCGCACGACCAATCATCCTCTTGATCTTTGATTTGGATGACGTCGTCATCTTCGATGGATGGTGCTGCCAAGTGGATCATAGGAATGTTGTCGAATAATGGTTTGCTGAGTGCAGACCCAAGGTTTGCTAAAGCATCGGCCTGAGTATTTTGGTCCTTTGGAATTTGTTCGATTGAGAATGGTTTGAAAACTTCCGATTTTGCTTTTGCTACCTTTAGGTACGCTGTCATTTTTGAATCCTTGGCCGCGATTTCTCCGTTCATCTGGTTTACGACTAGGAGAGAATCGCTCTTGACGTGTAGTGCGGTTGCCCCCAAGTCGTGTGCCATGTTCATTCCCACGATCAGGGCTTCGTACTCGGCTTCGTTGTTGGTAGTTTTAAAGTCATATCGTACGGAGTACACCATCTTGCCCCCCTGTGGCGACTTTAAGACGACACCTACTCCTAAACCCCTAATGTTGGATGATCCATCGACATGTAGAGTCCAGGGCACGTCGTCGTGAGTCGCCACAATGAGTGTTTCGAGCTCCGCTTCTCTCTCTACCTCAGGACTGAAATCAGCGATGAAATCTGCCAATGCTAGCGATTTGATCGTTGTCCTGGGCTTGAAGTCGATGTCGTAACTACTGAGATATATGCTCCATTTCGCCAATCGACCTGTCAACTCAGGTTTCCTCAAGACAGACTTAAGAGGAAAGTTAGTCACGACAGTAATAGGGTGTGATTCGATATAATGTCGCAATTTCTTTGCAGCTGTAACCAGCGATAAAAGAAATTTCTCCATAGAAGAATACCTGGTTTCGGCATCTAGAAGAGATTTACTTACATAGTAGATCGGTAGTTGTTGCTTTTCGTCTTCTCGTGTCAGGACAGCACTTACTGCATTAGGATTGGCGGCTAAATATAGTTGCAGGACCTCGTTATCATTAGGTTTCGACAGTAGAGGTGGCGACGCCATGTATTCCTTCAATTTCTGTAGTGCTTGTTCATGATCGCCTATCCACTTGAAGCCTTTGTTTTTCCGAAGGACATTGTAGAATAGATGGCATCTATCCGATGATCGAGAGATAAATCTGTTCAGAGTTGCCACCCGACCAGTGAGCTTTTGGACTTCTTTAAAATTCCTTGGGGATTTGATCTCGATGATGGCCTTGATCTGATCTGGATTGGCCTCGATCCCTCGTCGCGTGACCATATAGCCCAGGAACTTCCTGGCACTGACGCCAAAGGAGCATTTCGTCGGATTTAGCTTCATGCTATATTTCCGGAGAATGTCGAATGACTGCCTTAAATGCTCGACGTGGTCGACCGCTTGCTTTGACTTGACGAACATGTCGTCAATATACACCTCCATCGTGTCGCCAAGGTGATTTTTGAACATCTTATTTACTAGTCGTTGGTAGGTAGAACCTGCATTTTTTAAACCAAAGGGCATAACTTTATAGCAATAAATACCTGGATCTGTCATGAAGGGGGTTTTTTCTTGGTCCTCGACATGCATCAGGATCTGGTTGTATCCGTAATAAGCATCCATGAACGTCAATAGTTCATGTCCTGCTGTTGCGTCGACCATGGCGTCGATATGAGGCAGTGGGAAAGGGTCTTTTGGACAAGCTTTGTTGAGATCCGTGAAGTCGATACAAACTCTCCACTTACCATTCTTCTTTTGCACGACCACGACATTTGCAAGCCAGTCGGGGTACTTCACTTCTCGTATCTTTCCCTTCTTGAGGAGGTTGTCGACCTCGTCATTGATTACCTTATTCCGTTCAGGAGCAAACTTTCGTCGTTTCTGCTTGATAGGTTTGAAAGTCGGGTCGACGTTGAGCTTATGAGAAATAATGTCGGGGTCTATGCCAACCATGTCTTCGTGCGACCAGGAAAAGCAGTCGGCATGTTCCTGCAAAAAAGATATTAGCTTTTCCTTAAGGCAAGGGTCGAGGGATGAACCTATAAAGATGGTTTGGTCAGGCTTGCTCTGGTCCATGATGACTTCCTCCAGGCGATAGTCGGTGGCTGTCCCAGGAGCATCATGGTCCAGTAATTGCTAGATGGCCTGCTTTTGTGGTTTTAGGGTCGTCTTGTAGCAGTCGCGGGCGACTTTCGGCTCGCTTTTGATCTCTTGGACTCCCGATGGTGTAGGGAACTTCATGGTCTGATGATATGTTGAAGGAACGGCTTTCATGTCATGGATCCATGGTCGACCTAAGATGACGTTATAGGCCGACGAGCAATCAATGAGATTGAACTTTGTCGGCTTGTTGATCCCTCGGGCGTAGACAGGCGGAGTAATTTCTCCAAAGGTACTCGTTGCGTCTCCGTTGAAACCTACCAAGGTTGTCGAGTGTCGGGTAATTTCCAATCAATCGATTCCCATAGCCTTGATGGTATTAAGGAAGATGACGTTCGCTGAGCTGCCCCCGTCGACCAAAACTCGTTGGGTCAGGCAGTTACCAATCGTGAGTTGAATGATCAACTCGTCATGATGTTTTTGATGCAAGTCGTCGAGGTCGTCTTGGTCGAACGTAATCTTCATGGCTTCTAGCTCCAGATCTCCTTTGGGTCTTGATGAGTGAGGGGTAGGCCGATCGTCTGGTCCTCGGCGGGCATGTCGTTTGGCTGTGGAATACGTCAGACCGCAGACATTGGACCCACCAGTTATGCAATTTAAGACCTTTGCATGGTCGGGAGATGGTGGTCGAACGTCGTTAACTGGGGTAACGTCGTTGTCGATGATATCTTTGAGATGGCCCTTCGGGATGTGGTATGCTAACTCTTTTTTAAGGGCTATGCAATAGTCTGTCATATGACCATGATCGACGTGGAAATCACACCACTTCGATTTATCTTTCTTGTCGTCGTCTCTATCGGTCTTCTTCGACCATCGGATGGTCGTCTGGACGGTCTTCAATGCCTCGACCAAATCCTTGGAAGTTCCCTTGAAACCGTAGAAGGATAAATTAGGATATTGAGGGAATTTGGTTGGGGTCGCGGTCTTCTTTTTCTCGAATCGGACGTTCGAAATCTGTCGTGCGGGCTCCGATTTAGATACTGCCTTCGTCTTGAATTCTGACTTCTTTACTCTTAGTGCTCTCTTGTCGTCAGAATGCTTTCGACGGAAGGCAGCGTCATCTTCTACTCTCATGTAAGCTAGGGTTCTCGCTCGGACGTCTTCGAAATTCTCTGGAGGATACTTCGTTAAGTCAGTGTAACTACCCGAACTCTCGTCTAGACCACGTTTGTAGGCCTCGATCGCGGTCTTGACGTCGCTGTTATGGACACTGATCATTTCCATATTGAATCTGTTGAAGTAACTCCGGATAGATTCACCGGTCTTCTGCACGACGTAGTACATATCGCTAGTTTGCTTTTCCATCTTCGGAGTGCTAGCGAACTGCTGGGAAAATTGATTGCCTAACTCAGCAAAGGACCCGATGGATTTAGGCTTGAGGTTAATCAACCATTGGAGGGAGGCACCCGTGAGGGTTGCCCCAAAACTTTTGCACATACAAACTTCCTGGTATTTATAGGGAATCGACACAGTCCACATCAGTTGTTTATACTGAGCGACATGTTCTGTGGGATCCGAAATACCAGAATATTTGGGTGTGAAGGTTGGGATACTGTATTTCTTGGGGACGTCGACTAGAGCAATCTCGTCGACAAAAGGGGATGCCTGAAACCCCGTGCGAGGTTCGACGTCGACGGGTACGGCTGCCCTCAGTAGCTTAGCGAGCAAAGATAGGACACGCTCATTCTAGTCTTCTAACATCTTCAGTCACTGAGCGACGGGGTCGTACGAATTGACACCATTAGTTGCGACTGGGGCGAATCCAGAATTTAGAAATCCATTATGCTAGGATGAACCTGCGTCTTC
Organism: Saussurea involucrata; assembly: GCA_033807775.1. Lineage (NCBI taxonomy): Eukaryota > Viridiplantae > Streptophyta > Magnoliopsida > Asterales > Asteraceae > Saussurea > Saussurea involucrata. Next base: position 52,142,865 of record CM066323.1, read on the forward strand.
TCCGCTGAAAGGGAACATTTGTGGCGGGTTCGTCGGGATCGGGAACTGCGCTGGTTGACTTTGAGGGATTGGGACGAGAGTGAACGCTGGAGGTCTTGGTGGTGGCGGAGGTAGGGGTCCTACCCAAGGTGCACCAAACAGTGGTCCTGGACCGTTCTATTGTCCGAATGGTCCATTCGGGTTCTGATTCCTCAGTCGCGCGATTTCTTCGGTTGCCCTTCGACTTTGATCAGCAAGGGCATCGATGCGATTGCGCGCAACTTCCAGCTCCTAATGCATCTGGACGATGATCTGCTCTTGATTCCCCTGACCTGCCATTTTCCTGAAAAAGAAAAAATAGAAAACTCTAAGAAACTGTTAGTAAGACGCACGTTTGTCGAATACTTTCTCTATATGGGGCCCCACGGTGGGCGCCAAACTGTTAATGCCAAAAATTATCCAAAATTACAATTTAAGGTTGATGTGGAGCTTAACAACTAAATAATAGGAATCGTTCGACAAACAATGCGACAAAGACAAAAATAAAGAGGACGAGAGGAATTTGGTGACGCAGGAAAAACCTCAACGAGGAAAAAACCCGCGGACGACAGTGGGTGTCGTCGATGTACTATGGTCGCCAATCAGGGGCGACGTCCTTGTGTTTCAAGTATCGAGAGTACAAACGATTACAATACAAATATCAGAAATAACTTAATTTGTAAAGTAAATAGTGCGTCGTGTGAAAAAACTGTGTGTCGTGTATATAAGTCGTGAGTTGTTTTTCGAGAGAGAGTTCCTTTGCTTGAATGCTTTCGCTATGCAATGGGTGTTCTCGAATTCAGATGCCCCGCACTGGAGCTGATGTCCTCGTTTATATAGCCTTTGTAGCCTTAAATGATCCTCATAAAGGCTGGATAACGGTCGTAACAGTTTTTGGAAATCAATGCTCTTGATGATCTTTGTCGGTTGTAACTGTTCTCTCATTAATGGTAGTGATCCTGCATTAAATAGACAAAAGATAACAACCAAGTCGTATGTTAGATAATCAAGGACTTATGGTTTCTTACGACGGTCGTGGGAGTTCGGCAAAGTTACGATCGAGTGTCGTGAACAACTCTCGACTTAAATTTAGGTCTGACGATAGAATTGTCGAGTGTGTATGATCGTTAAGTCCTTATCTTAATCATAAGATGTGTCGTGTAAGATGTGTCTTGCCCCTTTTTTGTCGTGGTCGTGACTTGTAAATTTTTACCCAAACAGTGATCCGCAACTTGATTGTCAGTTCCCTTTCTATCAAGTATCTCTAAGTCAAATTCTTGCAAAAGAAGGACCCGACGGATAAGCCGTGGCTTAGCGTCTGTTTTGTTAAAGAGATATTTGATAGCGGCATGATCCGTGTGAATGATAACTTTACTGCTAATCAAGTATGAACGGAAACGGTCAAATGCAAATACTACCGCAAGCAGCTCTTTTTCGGTTGTGGTGTAATTAATTTGAGCCTCAATAAGAGTCTTGCTTGCGTAGTAGATGGGGTGAAAAATTTTGTTTATCTTTTGTCCCAATACGGCACCTACAGGCCAGTCACTTGTATCACCCATAACTCAAAAGGTATGGTCCAATCTGGGGCAATTACAATAGGTGACGTCACAAGAGCGGCTTTGATAGTTTCAAAAGCCGTTTTGCATTCAGAAGTGAAATCAAAAGTTTGATCGACTTGCAACAAGTTACAAAGAGGTTTGAAAATTTTTGAAAAATCTTTTATAAACCTCCTATAGAAACCAGCATGTCCTAAAAAACTTCTAATTTTTTTGACCGTGGTTGGTTCGGGTAAATGTATTATTACTTCTAATTTAGCTTTATCTACCTCCAAACCCTTTTTAGAAACCATATGACCCAAAACGATTCCTTTTTGTACCATAAAATGGCATTTTTCCCAATTCAAAATTAAATCGTGAGTTTCACATCGTTCTAAACTCTTTTTCAGATTAACAAGACAATTTTCAAAAGAAGTGCCTATGACCGAAAAGTCGTCCATAAAAACTTCCATTGTGTCTTCAATCATATCCGAAAAAATGGACATCATACATTGCTGGAATGTTGCGGGGGCATTGCATAAACCAAAGGGCATTCGCCGAAAGGCAAAAGTTCCGAAGGGACAAGTGAAGGTTGTCTTCTCTTGATCTTCGGGTGCTATGTGAATTTGGTTATACCCCGAATACCCATCCAAAAAGCAAAGGAAAATGATCCTTTTTGGTGGCCAGATTTAGTTTTCTATAGTCCATACAAATTCTCCACCCGGTGATGGTTCTAGTTGGGAGAATTTCATTTTTCTCATTGGTGACTACCATGGTACCACCTTTCTTTGGGACACATTGGATGGGACTCACCCAACCACTACTTGAAATGGGTTAAATGATACCCCCATCTAGCCATTTTAAAATTTCTTTTTGACGACTTCTTTCATGATTGGGTTAAGTCTTCGTTGTGGTTGTACTTTACCAATACTGTCATCTTCCAAAATTAACTTATGTTGGCAAAGTGATGAACTAATTCCCTTGATGTCTGCTATTGTCCAACCTATAGCCTTTTTGTGTTTTTTCAACAATTCTATCAACCTCTTTTCTTGATCATGACTTAGCTTTGCAGAAACGATTACAGTCAACTTTTCTTTTTCCATGAGATAAGCATATTTGAGGTGATTGGGAAGTGGTTTTAACTCTAAGTCCGGTGCATTAATTATAGAGGGAAGTTGGGTTGGTTTATCCTTAAAATCCAAGTGTTCAAAAACCTCTATAACCTCTACCAAGTCTTCTTCCAAATCCTCTTTCTCCATGCAATCAATCAAACTTAGCTCAATGTCTTTATCTAAAATGCACATAGAAGAACATTCCTCAACTTCTCCGCTGTACTTAAGGGTTTTAAATGCATTGAAAGTTACTTGTTGATCATTTACTCTCATTGTTAACTCACCCTTCTGCACATCTATCAAGGTTCTACCTGTCGCCAAAAATGGTCTTCCTAAAATGATGGGAACATCCCTATCTGCCTCATAGTCCAATACTAGAAAATCGGACGGAAATATGATTTTATCAACTCTAACCAATATGTCCTCAATTTTACCTTTTGGATATGCCAAAGATCTGTTTGCAAGTTGTAAAGTGACCGTGGTGGGTCGAACCTCACCGATTCCCAATTTTTAAAAACTGACAAAGGCATGAGATTTATGCTTGCTCCCAAATCACATAGAGCATGTCCTACTTCTTTCCCCCCAATTGAGCACGGGATGTGAAAACTACTCGGGTCTTTTTGTTTCGGAGGGATTTTGCAAATAAAAAGTGCACTACATTCTTTAGTTAAAGACACAGTTTCAAATTCCTCTAGCCTTCTTTTCTTGTTCAAAATATCTTTCAAAAACTTAACATAACTTGGCATTTGCTCGAGAGCTTCTACCAAGGGGATGTTGATGTGAAGTTGTTTGAAAATATCAAAAAAATTGAATTGAACATTATTATTTTTGGGTTTTAATCACTCGGGAAAAGGCAAATCTCGCAGATCTGGAGTTGGTTTGCTTGCAGCAGGTGTGGGCATAGTCTGCCCACTGTGGGCAGGTTGTGATGGATTTTTTACAGTGTAGGGAATCATCGGTCCTGCTGTTTTGGGAGAAGTTTCTGGACTTACCGCTTCTTTAAGGGAAGGGAAAATTTCAGGAACATTCTCTCTGTCAAAAGTGTGTGTTTCTTTTTGCAAAATTGGTGCGGGAGATATTTTTCAACCTCTTTTAAATTGTTTACATTTTCAATCTCCACTACACTTACGGCCTTGACATGTTCTTTGTGAGTTTCTTTGGGGTTCTCGGTATCACTAGGTAAAGTCCCTTAGGGTCTATTTTTGAGTTATGTTGCAAATTGCCCCAGTTGGGTTTCGAAACCCCGCAACGTTGCATTGGTTTGTTTAATAAACCTTTAAGTAATGATTACTTTCTGCTGCATGGTGTGGTCTAGATGAGTGTGTTTGTGAAGTTTGGCCTTGTTGAAAATTTTGAGGTTGACCTTGATGAAATCCCGGGGGATTTTGTGGTCTTTTTTGGCCTTGACTTGCCCCAGGGGGTTGAAGTCCTTCATTTCCTGCCCAAGAGAAATTTGGGTGATTCCGCCAGTTCGGGTTGTATGTTTGGGAAAATGGACTATTTCTAGGATTGTTTCCCACATAGTTTACCGAAGCTGGATTACCTGGACAATTTTCAAACGGATGATTTTCTCCACAGAAAATACAAGATTCAATCGAAGAATGATTCACTGAGTGTGCTTGACTTCTTTCTCCCCCAATTAGTTAAAGCAACAATTTGTGCATTTAAGGCAGTGATGGCATCCATATCATGAATTCCCGATGCTACTTTAGGAATAATGGCACGAGGGTTTGACCATTCCGTGTTATTGTTAGAAACGTTTTCCAGAATTTCATACCCTTCGTTATAAGTTTTGCTTGTAAAAGCGCCATTGGCAGTAGCATCAAGGATGATTTTCACAGCATTAGAAAGACCATTGTAAAATGTTTCTAATTGGATGCAGTAGTGGATTCCATGATGAGGACATTTTCTAATAAGATCTTTGAATCTCTCCCATGCATCTAAAACTGCTTCGTCTTCCTCTTGTCGGAAGTTCATGATATCATGTCTGAATTTTACATTTCTTGTTAGAGGAAAATATTTTTTTAAAATTTTTTCAGCTAAACTCATCCAAGTGGCAACTGATTGAGATGGCTGAGAATTTAGCCAGGCTTTGGTTCTGTCTCTTAGTGTATAAGTGAAGAGCATTAACCGTAAGGCTTCCGGAATTCGAAAGTGATCCGTCATTTCTATAAATGATTTTAAATAAGAGTGCGGATCTTCCGAAGGTAATCCTCCAAATTGACCCATTGCTTGTATCATTTGAAACATTACTGGTTTTGGTTCAAAGGTTTGTGCGTCCATGTTGGGCTTAAGAATACCTGATTTCAATGGATCGAATTCGGGTGTTGCATAGTCCCGTATTTTCCTATCTTTGTCATCAGCAATTCCAATTATGGTCTCCACCGGCGGAGGTGGAGGTGGTGGTGGATGTTCACCTTCGTCTGCCATATTTTTGTTTAGAACTGGGTTTTGTTGATTACCTTTTCCTCTTCTTCATTTTCTTAAGGTTCTTTCTAGCTCAAGGTCGAGAGGTAAAAGTTCACAGTGTTGTAGTCGTGGCATACAACACGGAGACGTGCGTTGGAGATGAAACTAGTGACACAGGCTCGAATAAAAGTAAATTTTTCAGGATGTAAAATCGCGCCAGTCCCCGGCAACGGCGCCAAAACCCTGATGGCTGGAAAACGTGTACCCAAAAATGTGGGCACAATTGTTCCCACAGTGGGGATGCAAGTATACACCGACACTAGGGTCGCTACAAGTAATATAACGGTAGAAATACCGAGAATCGATCCACATGGACTAAAGTACTTAAATTTAGAGACTTAAATGAACTTCTTGCACAAGTTTCAAGTAACAGAAAATTTGTCGTTTTGTTGGTGAAGTAATTCTAAAATATGAAATGTATTTGAAATTAAAGAATGGGTATGGGTGTAAATTTTCCTTGAGATAGTTGTAGTGACAACTTGGTTAGTCACTTTGTAGTACGAATATCTATAAAAAGCCCGATCTCTCGAAAGTGGATTTTTATAAACCGGTCCTACAAAGTGTCCGTAAAGTAGCCATTGTTACCGACTCTTAATCTTGCCGATTTAACTAAGTATGACTCAAAAATCAAAGTCCAATCAGTATGGAGATTTACATCCAAATCTCTTTGTGATATAAATCTCGACTGAAGTTCGAACCTTAGTAAATCATGCAGAACCCGTATGTCTACGTGGTTATCAAAGACTTTCTCAAATCTTTGTGCATCACTTAAGCCGTATTTCGGATCCGCCCCTATCGAGGTCTAAGATCTAATATTAACACTTCAAGGTGATCAGCTTATATGCGTTGAGTTTAAGTCCCGACATAAGTGACCAAGCTTAAGAGCTAGTAATAATGGCAACACCCAAGTGTCGCCTACTAGTCTCAAGTTTGATTCACACCCACACCCAAAGAGGTGATTAGCTCATATTAAAAGTAACAGACATAATAAAAGAAAAGAAATACGAAGTAACTACTTTCATAAAGTTGAATACGAGAAATGAAATACTGAAAGTAAAATACGGAATTAAAAGACAGAATTGAAAGTGTTACACTTCAAGCCTAAGACTTGAAGTGTTTGTTGGAAAGTAAAATCTAGAGGAAAATGTAAAGTTAAACTTCTAAAGAGGAGAGAAATATCAAGGGATGCCCTTTTCTCTTTCCTTTCATCTTCTATTTATAATGCCCATGCAAATCTTTGTTATCTTGATGTGTGGTTGTCATTATGCAGAGAATATGTGGTGTTCTATTCCCTTCTCATCCCCACTTGTGCAACTTGCATGAGTTTTGGGCGGTGGGTTTGAAAGTGTGCCCACGATGGGCACTCCATGCTCACAAAATGTCTCCAAATCAGTTTTCGTATCAGATTACATCTTTTTATTTTATTATCACATTTGCACATATTATGGACCAAGTGAAAAGATTATAAGCAAAGGTGGTTACAAAAAGAAGTAAAAACTAGAAAATTTGTAACAAATAACTCTACAAATATGAGAGTTATCAATATCTCACAACTTCTCAGTTGTGAGAACACCACAGCAGAATGGAGTCGCTGAAAGAAGAAATAGAACAATCATTAAAGCTGCTCGATCCATGCTCAGCGATTCTCCCCTGCTAACTTAATTCTGGGCGGAAGCTCTCAACACTGCATGTTTTACTCAAAACATATCACTGATCGTTAAACGATTCAAGAAGACAGCTTACGAACTATTCCATAGGAGAAAACCATCTCTTAGCTTTCTTCACATCTTTAGTTGTAAATGCTACATTCTAAACAACAGAGATGATCTGGAAAGTTCGATCCCAAAGCTGACGATGGAATCTTCCTAGGATACTCCCTCGGTATCCAAAGCCTTCAAAGTTTTCAACAAACGAAGACAAACAGTAGAAGAAACCATCCATGTCACCTTTGATGAATCTCGCACAGCAAATTCAAGACCCATTCTTGGAAATGAGGAATTGAATATGTGAATGTTTTCTCGTTTTGGGGAACCTGAAACTTCTTTCAACCATAATCCTCAAGCTGACACTCCCAATGTTGATGTTGATCCTATCATTATCTCTAGCATGCAGACAAGTGAAGTTGAATCCTCTTCATGGATATCAGTTGTACCCATCAACACTATACCTTCTTTTGAACCCTCAAGTTCTAAAAACACATCCACTTATGTTCAACAATCAGAAAAAGTCTCGTCTGAACCACAACAACTGATGCCTGATAATACTAGTGCCGAAACCTCTTCTTCAGCACCTCCGATGATTACCTCAGAGATGGAACCTCAACTTCCTGCTCAGAAATAGACAAGAAGTCATCCAATTGAACAAATAGTTGGTGATCCAAACGCAGGTATTCAGACTCGACATGGTTCAGTAATATCTATCTCTTTGTAAATTTCATATCTGCTTGAACCTAGAAAGACCGATGATGCCCTCAGATATCCAAAATAGGTCAGCATTATGCTTGAACCTAAAATTTCATATCTGCTTGAACCTAGAAAGACCTACAAAGTTTGGAATCTTGTTCCTAGACCATCTTACAAGACTGTTATTGGCACCAAATGGATTTATCGTAACAAGTTAGGTAAGCATGGAACTGTAACCTGCAACAAGGCTAGACTTGTTGCTCAGGGATACAAACAAGAGGAAGGCATAGAATATTATGAAACCTTTGTCCCAGTGGCTAGGCTCGAAGCAATTCGATTATTCCTAGCCTATGCAGTTCACAAAGACTTTAAAGTACATCAGATGGATGTCAAGTCAGCATTCCTAAATGGAAAGTTGAATGAAGAAGTCTTTGTTGAACAACCCCCAAGGTTCTCAGACCCTAAGCATCCAGATTATGTTTATAAACTGGATAAGACCCTCTATGGTTTAAAACAATCCCCTCGTGCATGGTATGATACTTTATCCTCTTATCGTATCGCTGAAAATTTTGAACGTGGAAAGATTGACAATACTTTGTTTTTCAGAAAGGTTAAAGGTCATATCATACTTGTTCAGATATATGTCGATGACATTATATTTGGATCTACTAACCCATCTATGTGTAATAGATTTGCTGAACGCATGAAGAAAGAATATAAGATGCGTATGATGGGTGAGCTAACATACTTCCTTAGGCTTCAGATTAAGCAAAACAATAAAGGTACATTCATACACCAAGGTAAATACGTTAAAGATATGCTGAAAAAGCTTGATCTCACTCATAGCTCAGCTATGAAAACTCCTATGGCCCCTCCTTTGATGTTGAACAAGGATCCAAATGGAAAACCTGTCAATGCCACGGCCTATAGAGGAATGATTGGCTCTCTCTTATATCTGACAGCCAATAAACCTGATATAATGTACTCTACTTGTTTATATGCAAGATATCAATCTGAACCCAAAGAATCCAACTTGATCGCTATCAAGCATATCTTTAGATATCTGAAGGGTACTCCCAACCTAGGTCTTTAGTATCCCAAAGACTCAGGGTTTTATTTAACCGCCTAGGCAGATAGTGATTTTGCAGGATGCAAACTAGATACAAAAAGCACCACTGGAGGTTGTCAGCTTCTAGGTAGTAAGTTGGTAAGTTGGACAAGCAAGAAGCAAAACTCAGTGTCCACATCAACAGCTGAAGCTGAGTAAGTAGTCGCTGGCAGTTGTTGTGCTCAGGTCTTATGGATGAGAAATCAACTAATAAACTATGACCTTCAGCTATCAAGGATTCCTATCTATTGTGACAGCGCTAGTGCTATTGCAATAGCTAATAATCCAGTGTTACATTCAAAGACCAAACACATTGAAATCAGATATCATTTTATCAGAGATCATGTGATGAATGGAGTTATTGAACTTCATTTCATTCCTACTGATTATCAACTCGCCGATATCTTTACCAAACCTCTTGATGAGACAAGATTCAACTTTCTCATCGGCGAGCTTGGAATGTTGACTCGTGAAGATTAACTCTTCAGTGGCCAGGCATTATATCAATAGTTGATCTTCAATATCTGACATGTAATCTCTGCCTAAATGTTGTTTGATAATTAGGTATGATTTTCTATCTACTCTTACTGAAGTTTTCTTCAGTAAGATGTTTTTGAAAGTATTCAAAACTGAATCATTTATATTCTTTAAATGATTAAAAGCTTTTTTAAAAACAGTTTCATCACTGACTTTCCATATCAGTGATCCTTTTATAAAATAAATCACTGACTTTCAACATCAGTGATGTCTTCAGAAAATGAAAAGACGTTCCCAAATATAACGTCACACTCTTTTCGATAACTGTTGGCACGATTTTTCTGGCACACGGCGCCTTTTCGCTTGTTATCCAATCACACTCGTGCATCGTGTCCGTGTCATGATGACACTCATTATCTCTCTCTCTCTCCTCTCACATATAAATACTCATTCTTTTCCAATTTTCAAACTTTACACGCACAATTGAACTCGCAAAGGTGAGAAATCTCTCTCGAAGCAAAACACCAAGAACACCCACTACTTTTTCCGGCTAAAATAACTTGAAAGGTGTGTTATAATTCCTATCTTCTTCTTATTTCTTCTTGAAAAAAAACAAAACGAACTGTTTAATATTTATTTCTTCTTAGAAATATTGAACATTTTTTAAAGAAATCATTTCTTTCTTGATTTTAATCAACCTAAAAACTACTTGTTTTGGCTGATTTTGTAGTTTAAGAAACCGCATTTGCTAAACTCTTCATCTTCTACCATTCTTTTTCTTTAACCATTGTCTATTTTTGGAAATATATTCAAAAACCCTAATTTTCCATAAAAATGCACGTCTCTCTAACTTTTGTTAAGATTTTGAAACCAGAAATGGCCTCACAAGGAACTTAGAACATGAACACTCCAGTTGTTGCTTCCCAAGCAACCCACACTCAGGCTCCCATGATGAAACATCCTTTGGAATCCATCGACTTCAAACCCAACAATCGTTTGGCCCTATTAGACTTTCCATCCAAGAAACCTACTACTCACCTTCTCACTACTGCTACATTTCTGAAGTCTAGCCCCATCAGCTATGCCATTCAAGCTAACCCCCTACTCTCCAAACAATACTCAAGCAGTTCTGGTACACTACCTACGTCACCGAAAAGACTAGACCTAACGCACCACCACTGACTGTCATTGCCTTCAGCACTGACATTATCCAGGACAATTTTAGCCTCTCCTTTCTCTGTGCAGCACTAGATCTCCCTCTCTACAAACCCTTCGCATCTAACCCCACTAATGAAGAACTCGTCAGCTTTTTGGATGACATAAACTACAAGTGAAAGACTGACGCCAACACTGAAGAACCCTAAAAGACACTGGGTGCAATCACTCGCCCATGGATGCCCACTGAAGTCAGTTATTTCTTTGCTCACTTCATTCAGTGCATGGGTGGGAAAACTGGAGGTTTGGAGCAAGCTAGCCGAATTGACTTAGATATCGGCTACTTAGTGATGAAGAAAAGGCAAATCGACTTTGCCAAAATAATATTTGATGGTCTGGTTGCCTGTCTATCTGAAGACCACCACAAAATCATACCATATGTATGCTTCATCTCCGTGGTGCTGAAGCACCTTCTGAAAGAGAATTACCCCACTGAAGGAGGCTTTCAGTTTTCCAGGGTGGTGATCGATCATCAGTCGCCAGCCTACATCTACTGAGGTACGTCTCTCTTCCCTCATCCCTGGTCTGCATCCATCTTCTTTCCCTTCCACGGTGATCATGACTGAGTCCATCCCCACTTGGTCTTCCCACATCACCAAAACCTCCATTCCCAAGAGGAAACCATCTGCATCCCCCTTAAAGTCTTCAAAGAAGACTAGGAGGAAACCAAATGAGCAACCCCAAGCTACCACATCAGTGATGGACTCTATACGGTCCTCACTTGATTCTTTCGTTATGCGCTCTACAACATCTGACGCCACAACATGTACCACTTACGTGATTCCTATCTGTTGGATCCCAGATACAACAAGTAACAATAACAATAGCAATAATCTTTGTATTGACTGATAAAGAGGAGTTTATAAGATAGGAATTAAGAACACTCTCTCTCTTAAATTGAAGCTCTCTCTCTCTCTCTCTCTATTCGTATGAATGTAAAATGGAGGCTAGGAGACTTAGAGGCTTTTCCTAAAACTCTAACAAACAACACATTAAATACTTAGGTTTTAAGGCCTAAGCCCATTAGCCACTAAAGCCTACAAATACAATTTGGGCTTTTACAATTTAAGCAAATACAATTTGGGCTTTTATAATTTAAGCAAGTAATCTTGAATACAAAAAGTCAACAATCTCCCCCTTTGTATCCAAGATTAAAAATAGCCCGATCTTCCACAAAGTCAGTTGCTTCAATTCCTTCTTTAACTCCCCCTTGATCGTTGCATACTCCCCTTGACTGTTGCTTTACCTTTTGATCTCGGTTGTCTCCCAAAGATTAAACTCAAACAATCAGAGAACGGTTTGATGTGCGGAAGCTTGTATAACCAGTTTGAGTAATAACCGATGGTAGATAAACAGCTAAGAGATGAAGAGTAGCGAACACATTCGGCTCATGAGAATCTGCATTAAAGAATAAGTAACCAGGGGTAAACATCTAACACAAAAGCACATAGCAACTGTTATCACAACAATTAAAATAATTGTGTGGCCTATGTCCAGAGTTGACAAGTATGAAGCTCTGATAGGACTTCCAGTTATCATAGAAGTAAAATTATAAAAATTAAACTTCTCAAACTGTTCTGGCAATATCACATAGATATGCATGGGAATCACAAAGATTCGTGATATTGTGTGGAAGAAAATGTATATGATATGTATAGGGCTCAAAAGCATTAATGTAATCTAGACAGCAGATTATCAATCAATAGACACAGTGCATTGAATATGAAGTTCAGAGACCGGAGATGATGTCTTCCTTTTTCAATATCTGAAACCTTCAAGTAAGGAACAGATAGATTATGTGCTAAACCTCCGTGAATATATGAAACAAGCATCTTTTGTGAGATACTTGAGTGGCTGGGTGGGGTGACACGAGTTATCGACATTGGGTCCATGTCTGTTTCAATATTCATCTCCAAATAGCGAGAATGAATAGATTGTGTGGTTACCCGGATAACTGACTCGGTTTGGTAAGGACCAATTTATTCTTTTAAGTCTTGTCACATCTTCACCATATTCTTCTCTCCAAACTAATCTATCATACTAGACCCCTCACTGATGTCTATAAGGGATGCGTTTCTTGGGTAGGTCCTTCCGGTTCTGGATAGACCATAGAGACGATATAAGTCCTAACACTCCTTTCATTCATTGAATGGAACAATTTTGAAAACAGTGAAGTACACATTTAAATACGAGTTCTAAACTGAAATGTTTAGAAGTCAAACTTTTAAGAACGAGTCCTGATCTGAGATGATCAGAAGTCACTATCATTTGATATGGAGTTTCAATGAACAAATTCAAACACTAAACGGATTGACTTAGTAAGCACAAGTGTTTTCAAGAAATTAATCAATGATTAGAAAGTTTAATTATGAAGAACAAGTCACAATTATTAGTCTGAATAAGAATTGAATCATTGAAATGAAATGACGTTCATTGAAATCAAATGAGAATCCAAACGAGTGTACTTCCACCCAAAAATTCAACGAATATATGAGACATGGAAATAACTGTTTCAACAAAAATGTAACACATGGCAATTTTGGAATTTATATAAGGGGAAAACAAACACGAGTAAGTTTTTCAGAATAAACTACCACGGTTCTTTGTTACGCACAAAACCATTTAAAATCAACTTCTAAACCATGAAATACATTTGAGCACATAGAAGTAGTTTGAACATTTGAAAGATTTGAATCATTTTAAAGTTGTTCTTCTTTTAAATGATGAAGGTTTAAAGTTCAGAGATTTTACCTTTGCATTTAGCATGATTACATTGGCATTCTCCCCCTCAAATTGAGCATTAAATCTCATTTAAGCTCACTTTGAAATCAGATATCCTGTAAAAATCAAAAGGTGTTGGTAATCATCTTTGATGATTCCTCATTTGTTAGGAATATCCAAAAGCACTAATAATTCAAATTTAAAAAAAATGCAGGGGGTCAGAGTTTAGAAATACCAGTAAAAACTCTTAACTGAACAAATCTGAGGTACTGGCAGAGGGTGCGACAGAGGTTGATCGCAGTGCCGACAGAGGCTGATCTCGTGTAGACAGAGGCTGATTTCGTGTCGACAGAGGTTGATCAAGTGCTGACAGAGGTCTTCTTTATGATCTGCATGAACTTTGATCTTCAAGACTGCTTCTGATCTTTTGAGTCTCTGAAAACTCCACAGAGCTCTGATGATGATTTTAGTGAAACACAACTTTCTATCCAGCAGATGTATACTGACTTTAGCAGAGATTTTGACCAAGAATAACACTGATTCAGACCAATCTAAAAACACGAACATTGTTCATCTTTGGCTTAGGAATCCAACGCATCTAGACTCATCAAATTTGGAGCTTCGAGGAGGGAGTTCTGTTGAAAATACGACAGGTGCACAAAGCTGACAGCAAGTACTAAGAAGTTGGGCTACGGGCTCTGAGGTTCAGTCACAGAGGTTTCGTCCACAGAGGCTCTGTCAGATTTCACAGAGGCTCTGTGGTGAACAGTACCACAGAGGGTGGTCGCAAAGGTTGAGCCAAATCTTGTGTTGTCGCCAAAAGTTGGTCTGAGTGGTCGACAAAGAATGATCACGGCTTGACAGACGCTTGACAAAGGCTCGGCAGAGGTTTGGCAAGCCTTGGCAAAGCTTGGCAAGGAATGACAGTGGTCTGGTCGGTCTGGCCGCGGCTCGATAGAGGTTTGTCACGGCTTGGCAGAGGTTTGTCGCGGCCGGCAAGGGTTGGTCGCGGCCGGCAGAGGTTTGGTCGCGGCTCGGCAGCAGCTTAACAGAAATGTTACACTAACTTTGACACTGATTTAGACCATTATAGCTCTGGAGTTTGCAAAAACTCAAAACACAAACAATTTTAATTTGTTTGTTATGTGTTTAGATCATCTTGAATCACCTCTTTTCGAGCTTGTACGAAAAATATATGGTTGATTTACCATAGTCGCGCAGATCTGTCCAACAGCTTTGTATCAGCACACTGTTGTCTATTTCAACGATGCATATGACCCTTCTAAATTTTGAATCTCTGAAATCTCAAAACACGAAAGTTGTTCACCAATGTGTTTTAAATCCAAGGCCTTTTGAATTGCATCAGTTGGTGTCTTGATCAGTGAGATATGATCAATTTACTACAGCATCGCAAATCTGTCAGCATGCTGTTATTAAATTTGATTTAAGACTGAGTTTTGTACTGTTGTGCACAGAAATCAAAAACAACTGAAGTATGAGTCTTAAACTGAGTGTTTTAAGAGTCATTTTGAACTTTGAAGCCTGAGTCCTTAACAGATGTATTAAGGAGTCCAGGTACCTGCAGGACAGATTAAAGACATTTTGGTACCCATTTCCAAATGGGTCCTATGTTGTTAGGATTTGGAGCTGTCTTAAGGTCCTCTGGTTTGCCAAGTTTAGTTGGTTTGCCAGGCTCCTTCCTGTGACTTTTCTCACTTTTGGTCTTTGGAATTTTCTTTTGAAATGACCCATTTTGAACACAGTTTGATCTAGAAAAATGATTCTTTAATTTAAACATAAGATCAAAGCATTTACAGTTATGAGAAGGAAGAGATGAATGCTTATCAGAAACAAATGGCTTTGGGGCATTTTTGACAGGAGTAGAGCTTTTGACTTTCTAAACCATTTTCACTCTTTTCAAAACAAGATTATCTGTATTATCAGCACAAAAGTTTGCTAAGTCAAAGTCCTTAAGCCTTTTAGCTAAAACATCCTTTTCTTTTAAATTCACATCAAACATCTTTTGAAGATCAGATTTATACTTCTTCTCCAACATGACCTTAGTTGACAAAAGAGAAAGACTTTTTGTCAATTTGGACATTTCAGCTTTAAAAACCTTTCTTTCTTTCTCAAAATCATCTTTCAAACACTTTGTTTGAAATCCTTCAACCTTCAACTTTTCAGACTCTTTTCTTTCAAAATCATGCTCTTTCCTCTCCTTTTCAAGAGTCTTTTCTAAATCAGATAATTTGTTAGAAAGCTTAACAAACTTTGTTTCAAAAGATTTTCTTTCATTTTCAAAATTCTCTTTTTCACAAATTACAAGCTTTTCAAAATTAGAAATTAGATTAGAAAAATTTAAACATTTAAGTTCAAGTCTTTTCTTCTCTTCTTCAAAAATCTTTTCAGACTCACATAAATTTCTCTTAAGATCGAGATTTTCACAGGTTAAGAGTTTACCTGATTCTTCAAACTTAGCAATCTTTTCTGAATCAATCAGACTGCTTTTGTTCATTTCCTCCAATTGTTTCTCAAGATTAGGAATTATCTTGCGAAAATTTGTACTGAGTTTAGAATAATAATGAGAATCAGCATCAGCACTAAATGTTAGTCTTGACATATTGTTACTTGAAAAAAGTCGGATCGTTAACAGATACTTCGTGAGTAGTAGAATTTGTGCACTTGAGTCAATTTTTCAAATCTTATCGGATTGAGCTAAAATTTGGTAAGTAGGTGCACGAGGATATTCTGGACAACTTTAATTCTTCGAGTTTTGTCCAAAAACCAATAGAAAGTGGTTTTCCGAAGCAAAATAGAGTGCAAAAAAATAAAAGTTTAAAACTCCGAAAATTGAGTAAATGCACAAACTGAGCTACAACCCTAGTGATTTTGCGGAATAAAACACTTAGGTATTATCTACTAACAACCCTTGATCGATTCTAAACTAGTAGAAGAACTCTAATGGCCAAAACCAACCAAAAAGATGAAGAACTTGAAGAACTCTCAACTTTGCACAAAAACACAATAATCTCTCAAAAATTGATAAAAATCAGTGGATTGAAGCACAAATTCTAATCTGTTTGGCTCTGATACCAATTGTTGGATCCCAGATACAACAAGTAACAATAATAATAGCAATAATCTTTGTATTGACTGATAAAGAGGAGTTTATAAGATAGGAATTAAGAACACTCTCTCTTAAATTGAAGCTCTCTCTCTCTCTATTCGTATGAATGTAAAATGGAGGCTAGGAGACTTAGAGGATTTTCCTAAAACTCTAACAAACAACACATTAAATACTTAGGTTTTAAGGCCTAAGCCCATTAGCCACTAAAGCCTACAAATACAATTTGGGCTTTTACAATTTTAGCAAATACAATTTGGGCTTTTATAATTTAAGCAAGTAATCTTGAATACAACATAAAAAATAAAGTCAACACTATCATCGTTGAAGCAACGTGGCACCTACCCCATCCAGCACAGTGACTCAAATCACTGATGTTGCAGCTTCGAGCATCGCCATTGCTCCACTGCCACACAGCACGACTCCCTTCTTTTCTCCTATTAATTCTTCTATCCCTTCTTTGGTCTCTACACGAGCAAATGCCTCAGTGGGTTTTGTCCCCACCGCTGAAGGTGCTCAGATTCTACAAGACCTGATCAACAGGGAACTTAGCACGGGGCCTGAGGTTTCCATCATGGGACTTCAAATACCTCCAATCATCAGCTCTCTCGGCGGTGAACTGGAACATTAATTTGATGGCAATCATTCGGATGTCATCATCTAAACTTTAGGTACTCCAATCTCTATTCATCCCTTCTTTTCATCCCTAACCCTGAGCTTCTTAACGCTTAGCCTTCTGCTATGATTAAGGTCCCAAGTTTGATGTTATCAACACTAGCATTCAAAAGCTGACAGATGAAGTCAAGGCGGTAACCAACGTTGTGTTGGAGCAATCCACCAGTGTTCGTAAAGTTGAGGAGGACATTTCCTCACTCAATAATGGCATATCTTCAAAAGATGATAGTGTTTCTCTTCAAGGATTACAGCAGGTGGTAGATACGGTGAAAACTGAGGTCTCTGCAAATACCTTTGCCGTCTCTGACCTCTCATCCAAGATAGACTCTCTCTCCTCTCTAATCACTACCCATAATGGTCTTATGTCTTCCATTCTGGATCAGCTCAAGAAACCAGCCCATCCATCCTTTAGGGAAAATGATCGTCAGAATCTGGAGATGGTCGCTGAGTTTGGAATCCATGTTATGACCGCCATTGATGAGCTAGAGGAGAAAGAGTGAGCCCGCTCAAAGGTCAAAGAATATGCTGCTAAGGCCCGCATTGAAGCAGAATCCAAAGTTTTTGCTGACCTCCTCACCTCAGTGATGCACCTTTCCTCCCCCATTATGGTTGATAATGACAAAGAGGGGGAGAAGAAAGCTCTAGTTGAGAGGGAGTTTACCTCTAAAGAGGATGATGATGAGTTTGTTATTCCTTCCAACCCTCCTCTTGCTTCAAGAAGTGAACCAGCTCACATCGGGTGTTGAGGCTGAAGAGCAGCAAGACGAAGATGAGAAGAATGAAGACGAAGAACCCTCCATCCCTGATCTTGGCAAGGATCTGGGTGGAGGTGATGATGACGATGATGATGATAACGACTTCTCAGTCTACATTCTTCAGCCCATCAAAGTATCTGCTAAGGGTATATATTTAAAGGAGCCAACAAGGGAGAGGACCTCAGAGTCCAAGAAGACCCCTTCCCACTCTGGGAAAGGTAAGAAAGTTGCACAGGAAGGAAACTTGAAGATCCTGCAACCATCTTGTTAAACCAGAATCTAGTGAGAGATTGAAAGTACAAATCAAGATTCTAGAGAGAAAAAGCAATCTTGTCATCCATATCACTTTAGAGAGTTAAAATATTGTCAAAATGGGAAAGTTACAAGGGTTACACTAACAATGACTTACTTAGCCTATGTATACCTACAAGGTTACAAGGCATAAAGGCTACACTAGTATGACTTACACATGACTTTGACATTCTATGACTTTACAACACATTGACTTTATAACAAATCTTGAATACAATATAATGTCCTAACATTCTCCCCCTTTGGATTCAAGATTTAAAAAAACAAATAGCAGCAGTCTTCAGCTCTTGATCTTCAAAACTTTAACTCTGGCTGCTTTAAACATTGAAGCTCTGACCATCTTTAAACATAGAAAAGTCTTCGTCTTACTCTTTGTAAAGTCAATCTTCTATGAATATCAACTTCAACAAATTGTCTTCAAGTCTTGAACACGAATTTCAGATCTTTGCATCTTTAAAATCTTTGAAGCTTTAGTCTTTGAAGCTTTTAACCCAAACTCTTTAAGCAATTTCTTAAACCTGGTATCTTCATCTCTTTGAACTTTGAACTTTGAATAGTAACAATCTTTGAACATCTTTGAACATCGAACTCTCTCGAAACATCTTCTTGACTTTGAGAAATCTTTAGGCTATTTCTCCCCCTTTATCTTTCATTGACATATCTCCCCCTTTTCTTCAGCATGTTATTTCTCCCCCTTTTTGATGATTGTGAGCATCATGATCATCAAAACATTCATCAATATTAGCACTGTCTTTGTTCACCACTAACATTCTCTTTCTTTTGATATGAATAACCGTCAATTCCAAAATATTTATCTTCATCTTTTCAATCAGATAGAATGAATGTGGTAACCCTGAAACAACATATGAATCAGTTAATATGCATGTAAGTATCACGGAGCCACTTAGTACAACGGATGTACTTTGGAAAGGAGCTTTTTGATGTTCACTCCCCCAGGGCTTCTATTCAATGATTAAAAACACAAAGGAATTTCTATGAACGTTATGACAAGAAAACATATTCCTTGTGTGTACGTGCATGTGTAGAAATGATTGAAGCAACTTATTCTTGAGTAATAGGCTCAAATTGTGTAAACTGTTGAGACAGCAACAAGTTTTCACTGACTCAATGTGCATGATCGAAGTGCGAAGGTGGGGAAAACTTCCTTCTTTTTCAATATCCAAATCTTCCGAGTGAAGATTAGATAGATTATATGTTGCGTCCCCAAGAAAAATTGAAACATTTCTTTGTTGATAAAGAAATTAGTAGCTGGTGGGGTTAAAGCAAGAGTTGGCATGGGCTAACTGTCAGTTTCAATGATGGTAACCAAAGAATGTGAACCAATCAATAATGTGGCTTTCCGGCTCAGAAAATGGTTGGTGCAGAGTTCTCTTATTCTTTTAACTATGTTCTCACACCCTCTTTCTGTTTTTAATCCGCTCACTTCTACCCAAACTCTCATTTACATTTTACCTCAGCACAATAAGGTTGTTCAACTGGATGAACTTCCTCCCCCACTCTTTGATGAAGACCCCTCACCCCTCAATCACTCAAGGATAACTTCTTGGGTAGGAAACACTGGTTAACGTGAATCCATAGAGGTACGTTAAGCTCACAAACTGGTCCAATGAAATTTTGTCCTAAAATGATTTGTGTTGTTCAATAGTTTAGTTTGAACAAATAAATCTCAACATTTGAATGACATTGTCATCAGAATGTAAATGTCATCAGAATGTATGCTCCTCAATAATATCATGAAATATTTCAGCATTTGAACATGAAGATTTCTCAAAACAAGGATAAAGAATGAATGAAATGAATTCAAATGACTTGTTTAAGAATTTGATAATATATCAATCAGATCAAATATCATGAATGATAATCATAAAAGGATAGGGTATCAAAGAATTGAAATTTGTTTATATGAACAAATATAAACAATCTTTGAATGAAACGTTTAAGTTTTCACGCTGAAAAAAAATGTATGATGCTCAACAAAATTTCAAATACAAACAGGAGTATTACCATCGAAAAATTGTTTCATTTTGAGACATGGTAATAACAAAGTGAATATGAAGATGTACCGGTGTGTATGAATACTTTAAAGTATATAAAAGACAATACACAAGTATTAATCTTTGGAAACACACGGTCAGAAATGATGTTATAATAAGCTGAGATCTCAATGAAAAACATTTAAAATCACATTTCTAAATTCATAAAATATGTTTGAGAATAGAGAAGTGGTTTGAACATTTAAGAAAAAAAACGTTTTTCATGCTTGAAAGTCGTTCTTCTTTCAAACAATCAAAGATTAAGATCAGAAGATACTTACATTCAACGATATTTGAGCCCCCCCTCAAATCATGATAGAATGATTTAAAATCTTATAAGATCCCCCTTAACATGTGCAAAAGATATTTATTTTTGACAAAATCTGCACAAATAACATGACTTGGATCAAAATATCCTTAATCATTAAAATGAGTTCTGAATTACCAGGATTTAGGACAAATTCAGAAGTCATAGTCGTTGAAGAACGAGCCCTGATCTAATATGATCAGAAGTCATTGTCGTTGAAGTACAGGTTCTGAATTGAAGTATTCAGAAGCCACCCTCTTTACTCCCCCTTAACAGTACATGCACTCTTCTTCAACAAACTGCACAACTCTTTTTCTGTTTTTCCAAACATGTGTATGATAGATATTGCACAATTAGCACTACACATGATGAACCTGCAAAACAGATTAAGTTGATTTTGGTGCCCAACAGAACTTGGGTCCTAGTTTGTTAGGTGCAGTTCTCTTTGAAGAATTTTGATAAGTACCGTACCAATAAGAGACATAATCTTTATGCACAAAATCATTAGTTCGCAATAAGAACAACAAATTTGCTTTTATGCCAACCTAATCAGATGATTTGCAGAGTAAATAGGATTAGGTTTAACAAAAGACTTACCTTTAGGAGCATTGTTCTTCTTGGCATTTGGTATGTGAACCGATGATTTTGGAACTTCTTTCATAGGTGATGTACCTTTCACTCTCCATTCCATCTTTACCTTCTTGAAGAGATTAGAAGAACGAATCTGATCCTTTGAGAAATCATTTGATCTGTCAAATCCTTTTGAAAAAGTGTTTTTAAAGATTGAACTTGAAGCTGTCTTAAACGAGCATTCATAATCAGTTAAGTCTACAAGCGGAGTCTGAATAATCGTGTTAGGAGTGACTTGTTTTGAAACATCAACTTTAAAAATGATGTCTTCAAGTTCTTTAGTATTGTTGATTAAAACATTTTTCTCCTTAAAAATTAGATCATATTTCATTTGAAGATCAGATTTTATCTTTTGATCCTTCATAATATATGTTGATAAACCATATAACTTTCTTGTAATCTTAAGAATCTCATCTTCAAAATATTTTCGTTCAGTCTCAAAATCTTTTTCTAAAAATTTTCTTTTATTGGTTATCTCTTTGAAAATCTCCATATTCTTCTTTTTAAGATCTTTATTTTCTTTCTCAAAAAGATTTTTCTTTTCCGCAAAATCTTTTCTCTCATTCTCCAAAATATTTTCTAAATCAGAGATTTTTACAGAAAGCTCAGCACTTTTAGTTTCAAAAGAGTTTCGTTCAACGTCAAACTCAACTCTTTCTTTTTCGAGCTTTTCTTTCTCAAGAAATAAAACTTTTTCAAAGTCACAGACTTGTTTCGAAAGTTTTATGCATTTTAGCTCAACTTCTTTCTTTTCTTCAAAAGCTTTTCTAGTAAAATTTGATAACTTGTGAACACAAACCTTTTCAAGCTCTTCCTTTTCTTTAGAAAACTTTGACTCAAAAACAGAGATTTTTCTTTTCAATTCAACATTTTCAGTTTTCAAGACAGATATCTTTCTTGAAAACTCAAATTATTTTTCTTTAAAAGATTTTCTTTCAGCTTCAAAAGACTTTTCTAAACAAAGATTTTTGTTTTGAAAATCAGTGTTGTCAAAAACCAGTTTCTTGGCAACTTTAGCTTTGATCTCCTTTTCAGCTTGAATTCCTTTCAAATCTTGTATTTCTTCTTCTTGACTAGAAACCTTATCCTTCAATTTCGCATTCTTGCATTCCAAGGCTCTTGAATTGTCTTGAAGTTTCTTTGTTTGCTTCATGAGATTTGAATTCTCAACTTTCAGATTTTCTCGTTCTGCTTCGAGAATTGGAATTTCAGGCATATACATAATTGCACACTCTCTCTTTGACAATGTTGTTCCCACATTTCTACTTGTTGTAGACATCTTGAAAAGAGAACAAACACTAGATATCTCAACACTAGACAGTGATCACCGGAAGTTTAGACAGTACGATGTAAAAAAATACACTTTGAAAAACTTCACAGGAGAAGTTTTTGCAGGCAACAAAGATAGAGTCCAAAAAACTTTTCGGGTTGGCAAACTTTTCGCAACCAACTTCTTGCGAAAACTAGACTTTTCGCAACTCACTTGATGAGAAAACTAACTTTTTGCAGACTTAACCTTGTGAAACCAGACTTTTCGCAACCTTCGTGATGAGTAAACCAAACTTTTCACAGCCTATTGATGCGAAAACTTTACTTTTCGCAATCACCTCTATGCGAAAACTTTACTTTTCACAAACAACACTATGCGAAAAGTTTTCTGTTCGCAATCAACACTTATGCGAAAACTTCACTTCTCGTGACCTCTTCTTTGCGAAAACTATACCTCACTCCTTCAACAGATGCGAAAACTTTGTTGAATCTTGCGAAAACCTGATGAACATGCGAAAAGTTCCAGATCTTGTGAAAACTTAGCAAAAATTCGAAATCAGGCCATAACTTCTTCAAAATGTGATGAATTTTGATGAGGTTTGCACAGACTTGTTCGAAATTCAATTCCACATACAAAAGTGTAATTCGTCCAAAATGATGTTCTTTCGATCCAAACACAGTAAGATGATATTTTCGAACAAAAAACCACAAATCTTCAAAATTCTCTTAACATGATCCGAATTAGCCAAAATTTCTTGAATTAAACGTGTTCAGAACTGAAATCCGCAGGCAATCAATCCAAAATTCGATCCAAAAAGTCCAAAATTGAAGAATTCGAATTTTCAATGAACAATACTTGCGAAAACTACCCAAAAACTCCAAAAAATCCAAAAATCTTCAAAAAAACCTCTGAATTATGTCTGATAAATCAATCTGAGCTTTGATACCAAATGTTAAACCAGAATCTAGTGAGAGATTGAAAGTACAAATCAAGATTTTAGAGAGAGAAAGAAATCGTGTCATCCATATCACTTTAGAGAGTTACAAGATTGTCAAAATGGGAAAGTTACAAGTGTTACAAGGGTTACACTAACAATGACTTACTTAGCCTATTTATACCTACAAGGTTACAAGGCATAAAGTCTACACTAGTATGACTTACACATGACTTTGACAGTCTATGACATTACAACACATTGACTTTATAACAAATCTTGAATACAATATAATGTCCTAACACATCTGAGGGGGAGCTGATCATACCATCAGAGGCCAGTCTTCCTCTAAATCTTTATTTCCTTCAAACTATGAAGCAATTCCCATTGTCTCTCTCCCCCTATTCAAATCTACTATGTTGACTTACCCTTCTCTCCTCCATCTGCCAGCCCATCCTCTCACTTAATTGAGGCTCCATCTCAAGCTGCAAACAAAATAATCCCAGCTTCCACTCTGGAAGATGATGAAGAACAATAGGAACAAGACACATTGAACCATCCTCTAAGGCCTTCTCATCTCATTCCTCAATCAGATATGGAACAGTCAAAAAGAACGGCAGGGCTTATCTCTCCGCTAGAAAGATAAAGGATCAAGATCCCTCCTCGTGCAAGCACCAAACAAAAAGATGAACTCGGATTCCTATCTGAAGCTGAGAAAGAAGAATCCATCAGAGCCGAGCAAAGCTCTAGAAGCATACAAACAGGATGTCCAATTGGCACTATCGCTTGCTCAGAAGACAATATATGATGAAAAACTAAAAAGGAATCCTATCAGAGTTCAAGCTCATCTATTAAATAAATCTGAGGAGGAGGCTCAAAAAGAAAAGGCTACTAAGAACTCAAAGCTCGAGTGGTGCAGAGAAAAGATAGAGAAGAGACTACTACCGGCAAAGATCACTGACGTTTCCATCACGGGAAAGATGAAGAAATAATCAGTGATGGTATCAATAACCATCTTCAGAATAGATACATCGGCGAAGACCACGTTCATGTCAAAGCTGGAAAACTTCGGATTCTATGAATGGCTAGAAATCAGAGAAGCCATTCAGAAGTCCAAGTCCAAATTTAAAGTCTATGTGGAGTCCTTTCTGAACAAACTTCTTGATCAAATTTCAGCGTAGAAATTCCTCCACTACCTTATAAACCAGCACGCCAAAGAAAGCAAGTATCGACCTCTGAAGAAGAACCTTCCTTGCGAAATGAAACTCGAGTTGAATTCTCAGAAGAAGCAGTTCTTGGTCCCCCTCCTGATCTTTCAACACTTGATACATCACTGCCAAGAGGATGTCCCTTTACTCCTGATCAAGTGTTAGGTATCCCATATGGGATCATCTTATGATCATGAAGGCCAAGTCAGATTTCAACTAGTCTCTGAACTTCATCTCTGTCCACTTGCTTATTTGAAAAATCTTATCTACTGGTGTGATATCACAAATTATGGTAATCCTATCAAGTCACTAATCTACAAAGAGTTCAAAGCCAGAAAAAGAAGAGGAGAACCAGTGCCTGACAACCTGATCTTAAATGAAGAACCAGCACTTGAAGCCTTATTTGAAGACGAAGATCTCTAGCTGATAGATTCCCAATTCCTCTTTGTAATTTATCAGTTCTTTACTTTCAGTTCTTGTTTTGTACTTTCACTTGTACTTATAACTTTCAGATTCCCTTTGTAAAACTCTTACGAATTAATGAAAGTTTCACTGAAGTACATTAATCAATCAGTACTGAAAAAGATCCCCAAAACAGTAAACGGGACATGTATATTACGAGTCCTATTACCCTTATGTTTTGACACTTAGCAATTTTCTTATGTTGCTTCGTCATCATCAAATAGAGGGAGATTGTTGATCCAAACACTCTCAGTGATTTGATGATGACCCTTTGTACTTAGTGAAAATTACATTAAACTATTGTATGTATTAGTGTTTCACCATCAGCGATCATAAGCTGAGTCTGTTCAGTGATCGCTGAGCACTTCTGATGTAAACAGTTTATGTAATCTCTGAAGACAAGCCTCACGCCAAACAAGTTCTGAAGTTGAAGTCGAAGACCAAGCTGAAGAAGAAGACAAGTCTACTCATGATCTGAAGTGGAACTCAGTAAAACCATGACAAGTCTACATCCACGTGACAAATCAGAGATAAAGCTTCAGTTAGGGGTGTACAGAAAACCGTCAACCCTCGAAACCCGACCAACCCAACCCGCTAACAACCCAATTAAACCCAACCCGCCGGACCGCCGAACCGCCAAACCGCCAAACCGCTAATTATAAGGGTTGAAATTGGGTTTGGAAAACTCAACCCAACCCAACCCGTCAACCCACCGCTATATTATTATTTTAATAAAATTATGTTTTTATATATAATATATTAATTATATATGATATGTGCAGCCCAAAATACAAATTAATATAACTAAATAACTAATACTAATAATCTAATATTAAGAAAGGCATAAAAAACTTTATATAAATCATAGCCCAAACTACTTGACTTAACTAGTTCTAAGTTCTAATATCTAAGGCCCAAACTACTTGACATTACCTGAGGCCGACCACGCTGCTGCTGTCGAGTGCCGATTGTTTAGCGACTGTTTAGGAAACAAATCAAATAGGTATTGATTTAGCAACTAGTTCTTTTTAGTGTTTTAGTATTTTTATTGTTTTAGTGCTTACTGTTTTAGTATTTTTAGTGTTTTAGTGCTTACTGTTTTAGTTTGTATAAGTTTGATTACTGCTTATTGGTTTTGTATTTTTAACTATTTTTGCAGTTATGATTACTGTTTTAGTCATAGTCAATATTTTTATATGTTTTTCATATGTATAATTTTGTTACTGCTTACGGTCGTACTTGATTGAGGATTTGAATTCGATGCTATACTTTACACTATTGATGTTAAGACTTAAGGATTTAATATATTTGATGATTGTATAATATTTTTGTTGAGAGTATTTTAGTTTTATTTGTCGTTTTTTAATCGTGAATTTTATGTATACATCCAAACCGCTCAACCCGCCCAACCCGCAAGGGTTGGGTTGGGTTAGGTTATACTTTTGAATGGGTTGGGTTGGATTCAAAATTTCCAAACCTCCATAATTGGGTTGGGTTGTAAAATTGTCAAAAACCGCCCAACCCAACCCGCGTACACCCCTAGCTTCAGTGATAGCTGAGAACTCCATTAGTGTCTCACTGAGAAAGGAATATCAGCGATAGCTGATCATGAAGCTTGACCATCAATATTTGTTTGTCTTATCTATTTTCACAAAAGTACGAAGGTACAAAAGTAAATCTGCTTTTGTCGATAATCGTACAACCACTCTGTCAACTACACTATTCGCCATGCGGCCAAGAGCATGTCTCTGATAAAAGTCAGAAGTATGCGCCCAATGATATTTGAACACGTGTAAAGTACCTATGTCTTGCATTTAGTGTGTAGGGTATAAATAGGTATGAAACCCTCCTTTTTTAGGGATCTCTTCTCCTACGTGAACTATTGCAGATTACATCTTTCTGCAATCTCCTCTTTCTTCATCTTTCTAAGTGCAAGATTACTTTGTGATTCTAAGTTTGTTTAGATTAGGTTTACCTTATCTACTTCCGCAACAAACTATAAATTGTGTTTTTTTTATTTATCAATAAACAATTTAAAAAGTAAAAGATTTGTGTTTGTATTCAACCCCCCCCCCCCCCCCCCCCACTTTCACCCTTGTAGAACCCCTTCGGGACCAACAGTTTGTCTTGATTGTCAATTATTGTTATACTAGTCAAACCATATTTCCATGAAATGCTATGAATGTTTGTGAAAATTCGAAACCAACTCATGAGTTTTGTACCGTGCTAAAACCTTAGTGTTTGCCCGAGGATGGTCAAAGTTCTAAATGTGGGGATATTTTGATAACTACATTTTTTGTGAAAAAAATGGTTTAAAAGCCAAACTAATGCCATATGTTTATTCCTAAAATGGATCCACTAAGCTTTTTGGTCTCTACTTTGTGAATCAGGCCCAAAAGGAAGCAAAAGGCCCAAAAAGAAAAGAAAAAAAAGAGAGAAATCCCAAGGAGGTGGACTTTCTCTCCTTCGAAGTCAAACGCAAAAGAAGAAGTCAGACGTTCAATGGGGTCGCGCACGACCTTTACTGCGGCTGAAACCGTGCCACAATCCGCCAAAAGCTCTGTTGGTCGATCAATCCAGTGTCTCACGCGACTCCTTGCGCCGGTAAGCCCGCCCCCAAACTCGTGACTTCTTAGAAATTTCAGCAACCATGCGGGGTTTTTTAGGAGAGACGGTTTTCTCGAAAGGAGGTATAAAACCCACTTTAATCTGCTCATTTGTGGACGATTTTTGAGATTGGTATGTTGGTAACGAAGGGAGCAAAAACGCAGAAGCAAAATCAGGACGATTTGGAGGCATTCATCATCAATTCTTCTTCTCATTTGGTAAATTCTTGCTTAAATTGAGTTGTTAACCTAGTATGTGTGGATAGTTTCCTCATTTGGATAGTAAACATTTGATTTTGGATGCAATTGCTTTGATATTTCATTGTAAATTATTAGGACAAGTTTATTTGTTGGATTTCTTTTACAATTTCAATCTTACTTGAATGTTGGGTGATTTGGCAAATTTCTTAATGTTCTTGTGAGTGTTTGTTAGTCAAACTTCAAATATGTAATTGTTTGGATACTTTGATAAAGTGACAATTGAACCTACTTGATCTCAATAAGGTTTTCGAGATGGGTTTATGAAATCTAGCAATCAAAGTCTTTTTAAGTCGAGCTTGCAAGCTTTTAACTTTGAATTGGTGTTTTTCTTATCCGGTAAAGCTAATTGCACCTAGGAGATTAAGAGCTTATTTTTCCTCTTATTTGGATTAAGAGCATATTTTTTCTCTTAGTTAGATTAAGAGCTTATTTTCCTATTATTTGCAATCAAGATTCGATTTAAAAGCTTATTTTAATCGATGTTTAGTTAAGGAAAAACTTGAATTGTTGGAGCTTGATGACAATTTTTACCAATTTGGATTTGTCCGTTTCATTACACATTAGAGATCGATGATAAGTTTTTGTGTTCTTATCGATGTAGGCTATTGTTGGACTTTTAATTAAATTGCAACTCTATAATTCATTTTTATCGTATGCTTAGTTTAATCAATCAATTCCACACCCCCCCCCCCCCCTTCCCCTTTACGTATTTACTTTAAATTTCTGTTCTTGTGTGTGAATTACCTAGTCGTGATAAGTTAACCCGAGTCTCTGTGGATTCGACCCAACTTACCGTTATTACAATCCTGGTTGTAAATAGCCATTAGTTGGAATATATTATTTGGTGGACTCGGCATCCGTCAATACCATTTGGGTTTTGGCGAGTAACCGCATTTTATGACTTTGACTTATTGGATCCCCTCCATATATCAAGGTTTTGAAATAAATGAATTATTTCCATGTTCTCGTAATTGAATTATAATCCGACTGTATTTTGTGTAAGTATTGAGTTTGGTTCCATGTTTATGCAGTGTTTCTATTCAAGTATGTTATTACGAAAAAGGGATTTTGGGAAATATATCACTTTCTATTCTAATTACATTGCATATTGAGAACTGTGATTTAAATAATATTCTTTCCGCTTCTCCGTTTTATATAATTGATAAACTCTTGAACTCACTAGGCGTTAAACCTAACCCTTTTTATTTTTCGGCATGTACATCAGGCCCGTGTTGGGGAATAGTACTAGCGACACTGCGAAGAGTTGAGTGTTAGTTAGACGCACGAGAAAGATGTAGCTATTGGATTATGTCTTTCGCACAATTGGACATAACAAATATTAATGGGTTTAGTAACATCCGACTTTTATTTAGTGTTGTTAGAATATTTCCAAATATTCTGTAAATATTTTGTAACAGTTTAGTATTTATTTCCTTGCATGTTTATCTCCTAGATTAGTACTTGCTATAATGTTAGTTTAGCTAGAATCATGGATGTATTCCTTGTATATATGTATTGTAAATGAATTGTGAAAAGGCAAGGAGATTAATTTATATCATGGTATCAGACTAGGCACATCTCCTCCTACACTTCTTGTTTTCGCCACCCACCTCTAATCATCTCTTTTTCTGATTTTTTTTTTCTATAAACCATGGCTAACAAGTCATCTTTTCATCTAGCTATAGCTGTCTCCAACATCAAAAACAACATCACCATCACCTTAGAGATGGAGAATGTTCGGTACGCTACCTGGGCCGAACTATTTAAAATCCATGCCAAATCCCATCGGGTTCTTCTCCATATTATCCCCCCCCCCCCCAAAAAAAAAACCGGCAAAGCATCCTCTGTTTATGGCCAAAACAGCAGCCTTACCTCACCTGGACCATCTCCTCAACAGGCATCCCCTACCCCTCCAATCTCGGCTCAACTACAACCCCCCATGGCCCAAACACAGTCCCTATCGGAGCCATCCCAACGCACTATGACCCACATCCAACATGGGATTTTTAAACCCAAAACTCCCTTCAATCTTCATACACAATGTTCCAGATCTCCCTTACCCCATAACCCTGTGTTGGCTCTTCATGACCCAAACTGGAAATTGGCTATGACCAATGACTTTAATGCTCTAATTGCAAATAAGACGTGGGAGTTAGTGCCCCGTCCTCCTAATATTAATGTCATTCGTTCAATGTGGATTTTCACTCATATAGAAAATTCGGATGGATCTTTCGAGAGGCATAAGGCTCGCCTTGTAGCTGATGGCAAAACTCAATAGGTTGACGTGGACTGTGGTGACACTTTTAGTCCGGTCATAAAACCAGCCACCATTTGAACGGTTCTGAGCTTATCATTGTCTAAGGATTGGCCTATACACCAATTGGACGTCAAGAATGTGTTTCTACATGGTGAACTCAAGGAAACAGTCTATATGCATCAACCATTGGGTTTTCGGGATCCGACTTTTCCCAACCATGTATGTCTCCTGAAAAAATCGTTGTACGGGCTCAAACAGGCTCCACGGGCTTGGGTGCCGACTATGTCTCTTCTCTTGGCTTCACTCATAGCAAATCATATCATTCGTTATTCATCTATCGTCAAGGTAAAGATATTGCTTACTTGTTTTTGTATGTCGATGATATTATCTTGACAACCTCTTCTGATGATCTACGTAAGTCTATTATCTCTTTGCTTAGTTCTGAATTTGTTATGAAAGATTTGGGGCCACTTAGCTATTTTTTGGGGATTGCGGTTAGTAGGCAAAATGGTGGTCTTTTCTTATCTCAATGCAAATATGCAACTAAAATTGTTGATCGAGCTGGCATGTCTTCTTGCAAACCCTCCAACTCCGGTTGATACAAAACAGAAGTTGAGTGCCAGTAATTCTGGTCCATATGTGGATCCGACACATTATCGCAGTCTTGTTGGGCTCTTCAATATCTTACTTTTACAAGACCTGGCATTACATATGCGGTGCAACAAGTGTGTTTATTCATGCATGATCCACGTGTTGAACACATGAACGTTGTTAGGCGTGTTGTACGTTATATCCAGGGCACTATCGATCATGGTTTACAATTATACCCTTCCAAGTCATCTAGTCTCGTCTCCTATACGGATGCGGATTGGGGTGGGTGCCCGGATACACGACGATCGACTTCTGGATATTGTGTTTATCTTCGTGACAACTTGGTATCTTGGTCAGCCAAACTTCAACCCACTTTATCTCGGTCTAGTGCGGAGGCCGAATACCGTGGGGTTGCTAATGTTGTGTCGGAATCTTGTTGGCTCCGCAATCTCCTCGTTGAACTTCATTGTCCGATTACTAAGGCGACTTTGGTATGTTGCGATAATGTGAGTGCAATCTATCTATCAGGCAATTCGATTCAACATCAACGCACGAAACACATTGAGATGGATATTTATTTTGTTCGCGAGAAGGTAGCACGGGGCCAAGTACGGGTTTGTCATATTCCATCCCGGTATCAGATTGCGGATATTTTCATAAAGGGTCTTCCTTTGATTCTTTTTAATAACTTTTGAAACAGTCTCAACGTTCGTCCCCCTCCCGTTACGACTGCGGGGGAGTGTTAGAATATTTCCAAATATTCTGTAAATATTTTGTAACGGTTTAGTATTTATTTCCTTCCACGTTTATCTCCTAGATTAGTGCTTGCTATAATGTTAGTTTAGCTAGAATCATGGATGTATTCCTTGTATATATGTATTGTAAATGAATTGTGAAAAGGCAAGGAGATCTATCAAGTGTATATATAAGACTTGGTTTATTATTTTTTGAGGTTAAATCTAGAATTTCATTTGAGGTATTTTATGTATTGATTTGTAGAAAGGGATTGTATCCTTTATTTGATGTATTATCAAAATATTAAATTAGTTGCTCTTTCCAAATTTGAGGGTGTTATATAATCAAGTAGTTTGCATGAAATCGGTTAGTCAAATATAAACCTACAACCTATTGATAAAGAATAAACTACCACTTGATAACATAAAGGTCTTCTAAATTTGGACTATGGTGATTGTTCTTCACTCAAATGTAATTCCAGATGCATGTATCACTCATAGTTTATTATTCAGGAATTCAGATAAAAGTACTTGTTTTAAGCTCTTGTGAATTTAAACGCGTGTCGATCCTTCCGCACACCTACGCTGGGTCAAACACCCTCTTTTAGGGGAAGGCTCCTACCACATAGTAAAAACATATCGGCAGACGCACTAAGAACATCCACAGTGGTGGAACCTCAAAGAACCTCACTTGCCATATTTTTCATGGCATATTATTGACACATCAACAAAGTAAGAACCTTCATAAAATTCCACAATGAAGATTTTTACAAGAACTGTCACTTTCCTTTTTTCTATTGATAATATATAATTTTACTCATAGATTATTATATAAACTTACTACATATATATATATATATAGGGGTGGTATTTTTTGCAAACCACCCCATTCTTAGAAACTATAGAACCATCCTAATCACCATCCATTAAATATATCAAAATAAATCAACGTACCAAATTCATGGGGTGGCAATTTTGTAATTAAGGAGATTTGTATAATTAATTTCATAAATAAAAGAGGGGCATAGGGGTATTGTGGTCAAACACGTGAAAACAAAACGTCTCCCACCTTCATCGCAAAAAAACAGGAGAGATAGAGAGAGAAAGGCAGCGATGGAGAGGGTTGCAAGAAGATGGAAGAAAGATGACTAGGGAAGAAGATGGAAGAAGTCGGCGGCGAGAAGAGGAAGAAACGATCGTCGCCGCTGCTGTAACCCTACTCCACACCCTTTCCTTCCGATCAAATCCGCCGCCGCCGGTAACAGGCACCACCACCACCGCTGATGTCCACCACAGGCACCACTACCACCGCCGCTGACCACCACGGTCACCACCACAATCACCGCCGCTGACCACCACAATCACCACCACAGTCACCGTCGCTGACCACCACAGTCTTCATGATTTTGTATTCATGCTTGTGTTCATGATTCTGGGTTAGTTTTTTCTGGGTTAATTTGTCTTCATGATTTTGGGTTAATTTTTCTGGGTTAGTTTGTCTTCATGAATTTCTGGGTTAGTTTGTATTCATGATTCTGGGTTAGTTTTTTCTGGGTTAATTTGTCTTCATGATTTTGGGTTAGTTTTTCTGGGTTAGTTTGTCTTTATGAATTTCTGGGTTAGTTTGTATTCATGATTCTGGGTTAGTTTTTTTGGGTTAATTTGTCTTCATGATTTTGGGTTAGTTTTTCTGGGTTAGTTTGTCTTTATGAATTTCTGGGTTAGTTTGTATTCATGATTCTGGGTTAATGAATTTATATGGTTTCATGATTTTGGGTTGATGATTTTAAGGATTATTGTTCCTGTGTTTATGGGTTCATGATTTTTGTATCCTATTTTTTAGATTCATGATTCTGGATTGATTGAATGGGATTTATGATTTTGTGTTAGTTTGATTAGGCTGAGAAAAAATATCACTCACATACCCTCACTAGACGATGTCCAGTTTGCAGAAACAAGAAAGAATCAAAAAACAAGAAAGAATAAAAAAAAGTTAAACGTATCAAGGATTGGCTTAATGAATTGGATTATTAACCAAATCTCTAAAATTTAGGAAACTTCTATAATTAATCTGATACAATAAATAAAAATAAAAAAAATAAAATTATAAAATGACTAAACAGCC
Organism: Saussurea involucrata; assembly: GCA_033807775.1. NCBI lineage: Eukaryota > Viridiplantae > Streptophyta > Magnoliopsida > Asterales > Asteraceae > Saussurea > Saussurea involucrata. The sequence continues at coordinate 52,176,227 of CM066323.1, forward strand.
CCTGCGGAATTAATAAAAAAAATTAATTAATTTTAATTAGTATTTTTAAAATGATTGGTTGGGAGGTGGTTTCTATAGTTTCTAAGAATGCAGTGGTTTGCAAAAGATACCTCCCCTTATATATATATATATATATATATATATATATATATATATATATATATATATATATATATATATATATATATTATAAAAATATTCAAATATTTAAATATAATTTATTAATTTTCACTTTATATTAATTTTAATTTGTTAATGTATATATTTTGTTAACAAAAAATAACTAAAATATAAATATAATTTTAAAACTTAAATAATATATAGTAATATAGATCACTCGTATACTCGAATCTACCAAATGTGTTCAACATTATTAATTCTTACTTTATTGGAAAATATTTCTTTGTCGTACCAAATTGGTTTGGTATGTCAGACCAATGTCGACGACGAAGATTAAAAAATGGGGATTGAGTAACATTTGGAAATTTTGGAAAATTCGTTGCCCTTGTAGAATTTCGGGGATATGGAGAATTTGGATGCATTTTAGAGCTTTTTGATTCTCAATGTATTTTTCCCTTTTTTAGGAGATGTGAGGATAGGGGTGATTTATTTTGCAACCCATTAAAAGGTTACAACCCGTGCAACCCTCATCCAAACCATTCATTTAGCCTCATTCATCATGTAGACACTTGATTGATAATTGAATTGCATCAATGATTACTGGTTTCATGCAATAATCTTACATGCAATGCATAGTATTTCATTAAATGTCATGAAATGCATACTTATTCAGGAAAGCATCACCTTCATCTATACATCGCATGAACCGTTATGTGCATCGACATATTTTGCAGAAATTCAACGAAATTCGATGAAATCATGTAAATTCATTTAGAGAATCAATGAAAATCCAAATGCAATGGACGGTTTAGATGAAGGTTGCACGGGTTTTAACCTTTTACTGGGTTGCAAAATAACCGTGCCATGTGAGGACAATGGATCATATAATGCCATCTATATATATATATATACTAGTCAGTATACCCGCGCGATGCGGCGGGTGATAATTGTTTATTGGAAACCACACGTCTTTGTCCCGACGGTATCTAGGTTATTGGTATATCCCAAATGCATTATCAAAGCTAAGGAATTTTAAACCCAAAAAGAATATGTTGGAACCCAGATACACTTAATCAAGATTAACAGTCTATTAGTTGAATTTAGAGTTTAATGCGGAAGCGTATTTAAACTAACAGATATGTTTGATAGATGTTAGAACGCACATATATAAAGAAAACAGTAAGGAATAAAAAGGATTTCTTGAACAGTTACTGTTATTCAATATATAATAAGAACACGAAGAACAGATTAAGAACTGTTGGTGTGTGTGAGAATATAACACTCAGATATTTGACAATAACGTTTGAGAGTATTAGTGATTCCTTGTGTATTCGTTCTTAGGAAGATCTCAACATGAGACTTCCTTTTATACTACTCTTAGAAGACTATGAAGTAGGTCACTATTCCTTTTACGGCATGAATAGTGAACTGGATGGTGTGAACAGTTGTTTGAGCCATGCGCATTTAATGGAGCAGATGTACTATTGGTAAATGCATTAAATGGCGCAGACGTCTATTTTGTACCATGCCCTATTGAGTCCACTCAGAGCTTGACACGTATTTTGACAGTACTTTTCCATGCAAGTTGATGAACGTATCCAGTAATATCTTCCAAGTTTTCATAGCAGACCACAGAGGCTCTGTAAGGCATTACAGAGGTTCTATGGTCTGACCTTCTGTGGAGCAGTCCACTTGTTTCCGAGTTGATCTTCTTCTTGCGCACTACAGAGGTTCTGTGATTACCTCTGTAGCTTCTGTGGCTTTCTGGACTTGATCTTCTGGAAGAAGTGGCAGAGCCTCTGTGAGAGGCTTTTCTATACTTAGCCTATTTTTCACTACTTCTAAGTATTTCTATGATTAGGAAGATTGAAGCTAACAATCTCCCCCTAAGTAGTGAAAAAAATAAAAATTTGACTTTGAGTTTAGTTAGGCTAAGTTGGATAAGACAGAGGTTAAACAATACCTCGAAATTTCTTTCATTTAGAAATATGCCAGAGACATTTTACATTTGAGTACAATGAAAGATAAACTTTTGACTTTGTTTGCAGAGATTGGAGGTCTGAGAATCAGATTTTGGCATCTTTGAAATCATTGTAGCTTCTGTTGTCTCTTCCAACTTTTCTGATCTCTTTGTAGAATCTGATGCAGAGTTCTCTTAGGCGAATTGTTGCGTCAATCTCTCTTATGATTGTATCTGCAGCATCTTTTTCCATTTTCTTTGAACCTCTGTATTTCACAAGGCTTGCTCTGAACTTGTTCAGAGTATTTGTTGCGTACTTCTGACAGTCCATGCATACAAATAGTTTAGTTTCGCCTTGAGGGTTTTGAAATACTAACCCAAACCGTGGTTCTGTGATGATTGAGTTTGGTATGGCGTCTGGTGGGCAGCGATCCTCTGGTGGTCGTAGATCCAGATGTTTGAGACCGAGATCCTTTCCCAGCTGGAAATCTATCATGCTGTAGACCAGAAGCTTTTCCCTCATCGCTTTTCTCAATACTTGATAGGCTCTGGTGTTTGCCTCTGTGTTGTAGTTGTCCTTTGTCCATTGCAGAAGGTCAGGTAGATCGTATGGATTGATGTTTCTTAAGTCAGCATCAGCGAAGGTAGATTCTGAATTGTTCTCTCTTCTGACTTTGTAAAGATTGTACCTGACCCTTGGATAGTTTCTTGTGAAGGAGAATCGGCAGAAGATCACCTTTTTGATCTTGTGAATTGAGAAAACATCTGCTTTGGTTCTTGGCTTTGTTCTCGTGAAGATGTTCTCAAATTCTTCTCTGATCCTTGGATCTGTCACATGATCTGTTGGATAGTTTGTCTGAAAGGATTGTTTGTAGAGGTATTTGTATACCACTTCTTCCATTTCTTCATGTGTTGGACCAGGTCGTGGAATTTGTCTTCTGAGACTCTTCATCTGTTGAACAACTTCTGCAGCTCTACCAGTTAAAGGAATTTCTGACAGAGGCTTCAATCCATGTGCCCAGTCAACTTCTTCGGGTTTTGGGGTTTGAAAGGCGTCAAACGCACTTTTCATCAGTTTCTATGTTGGCTTTGACAATGTTTTCTTCTTCTTAGGCTCTTCTGTCAGTATCCCTTTGCCTTTATCTTTTGTTGTCGTGGCAGAACCTGTTGCTTCTGTGGGATTTGAGGTTTGCACTTCTGTAGGTTTGATGGAGGTTGCCTCTGTGGATTTTGACGATTGTGACTTAGAGGACTTTTGTGGCGATGGTTCTGTTGGCTTGACTTGCTCTGTAACCTCTGTTGGAGGTTGTTTGGTGACTTCTTCTGTGAGCTCAGTTTCTGTTGATGAAGTGTTGTCATTGAATCTTCTTGCCATTCTGAAAGCTAAAGTGAACCTGTGCCTTTCTTCTTCTCTCTTCACCATACGATCACTCATTGTTGTGTGCATCCTTTTCAGAATGTCAGAAGCAGAGGTCGTTGCTCTTTTTGGTTTGGTGGCAATCGACTTTCTTCTGGGTATGGTTTGGGGTGTTTCCACAGAGGTGGGTGTTTTCTCTGTGGTTGGTTCATCTGTTTCTTCCAAAATGATTACCTCAGGGGCGGTTGTTGCCTCTGTGGCTTGCTGTTCTGCTTCTGGAGTTTTGGTTTCGTCAGGAGATGATTCCACAAAGATGGGTGTTGTCTCTGTGGTCTTTTGGGTTTGTTGTTGTCGGGTCTGTTCTGGAGGTGCTTGACTCAGAGGTTCTGCGGCTATTGGTGGACCTGTAAGTCCTATGCTTGCAGTTTTCTCTGTAGTTTTCTCCCCCTCGGGATGATCTGATGGACCAGGATGGTCATCATCATCAGAGTCATCCTGACCCTTGTCTGATGTACCCTCTGCTCTGCAGGAAGCATCGGGTTTCTTTGGCATTGTGGCTCCAGCAGCGATCAGTTTCGCGCAGACATCATCACAGAGGCCAAAAAGAGTTGCTAGCTCTGCCTCTGTTTTGAATCTCATCCTTCCTACACTTTCTCTGAAATCTTTGACGAAGTTAGCATTGGCAGTGGTGAAGGAAAGGATGACTTCTGTCACTTGATTAATCACGTTCTGCCCAAGCTCTGTCAGCTGTGCTCTTGTCATGTAGTCTTTGGGTTGCATCAGCATGGTATTTCGTATGGCTTCTTCTTGAACTTTTTGTAGGGCCTTCTGTAGATCTGCAAGAGTGATGCCCGTTGACACTGAAGTCTGTTTGTTCAATTGATCAAGGAATTTGTTTATTGAGTTCTCAATCGAAGGAGTAGTTGTTGCGGCAGAAGTGGCTGTTTCTTTGGCAGTGGTTGTTGCAGAAGACTTCATCTCTGAGATGGCGGTTTTCACCTCTGTGGACAGATCGTCCATTTTGGTGTTCAGATTCAAGAGAGCTGTAGATGTTGTCTCTGCCAAGGATTTGAAAGAGCTTTGCAACTCTTTCATTGTTTGGTTCACAGAGGTGACAAGGGTTTGGAACTCATCCCTTGATACTTGTGTTCCTTGTGTAACCTCTGGAGGAACACATTCGTCTCCAGAGTGAGTCCCTGTTCCTGGGACACCTTCGTTCACCCTTGTTTGTACGATGGGGGTGGAAGGATTTCCTTCTGATCCTCGAGAGGAAACCTGAGTTTCGTTCTCTACAGAAGTTCTGTGAAGAACAGAGTCCAAATCCACTCCAGAGGTGGGTATTGGAATGTCCTTCAGTTGACTAGGAGACTTGTCTAGAGTCTCTTCGTCTCTGTGCTTACTACTTCTCTCTGAAAGAAGGTTTGGCCTTAATGTGTGCGTGACAGAGGAAACGAATTCCTCTGTAGGGTGTTCTTGTGTGATCTGGGGCGATTGATCACGAACATTAGGTGAGTCTCTTTGAGGAGACTCCCTAGGAATGGATTCCCCGATTTCTGTGGGCACAGAGGTTGAAAGAGTAACCTCTGGCTGGATGGGTTGGGTTAGGATCGAGCTGTGCTGCTCTTTTTCAATAACTCCTTCTGCAGCTAGACCTGCGGAGTTAGAAATGTGGGTTGCACTGGGAGTTGGGTTTGGTTGTGTGCCTTCTTCAACTTCGGCATCTTTTCTTGTTTCTTCTTCTGGTTCTGTGGAAGTTCCTTGCTCTGTGCGCAAGGAGTCATACATGTGATGAGATCCGTATAATCTCATGACATGAGGATGATAGAGACCTTTTCGTATCCAGATAGCCTCTTCTTCATCTGAATCTACCTCTGAGATTTCTATCCCTGTTTCTGTGGTTTCTTCTACAACCGTTGCCTCTGTAACTTCAGTTGTATTCCACTCAGCTTCGGTTTGTTCTGTATCTTCTGAAGCTTGGTTTGGACTTCTTCTGTGGACGTCCAATCCTTGAATGAAAGGGTTTTGTAAAATCACAGGGGTTTCAGCTGGTTGATTTATGGGTGTTGTGTCATCTTCTTGTAGATGTGTGTCAATGCCAGAAATGAAGAAATCTTGTTCTTCTGGAGAGTGGTGGTCGAGAGGTTGTGCCGTCCACCCTGTTGTATTAAGGGTGTTTGCAATTTCGGGGTTCTGTAGGAAATCATTCAGGTCTCCCTGGTGAGCAAATCTATCTGGAGATTGATAGGGTGATTGATATCCTTCTTCTGTCATTCCTATTTCTGCATCTTCTTCTTCTGCAGTTTCACCCTCTATGATTGCCTCTTCTGCAATGGTAACCAATTTTTTAAGTGATTTACCATGCTTCTTTTTGGTTTTCCTCCTTTTTGGTTTTGGTGCCCCTTCCTCTGTTGATTTGGATCTTTTCTTTTTCTGTTTTGTGAAAAGGGGAGGAGCAGAGGAGCCAATCTCTGTGGCATGGGGAGGTGAAGGTCTATCTTCTGCAGTGCTAGTTGATGTGCCTTCTGCAGTTTTTCTCTTCTTAGCTTTTGGAGTAGAAGCAGAGATCTTTGCTGAAGATTTCTTTCCCATTATTTCTGCGCGTTTGGCTATGAAGCTGAGTTGAATAGCCATGTGTTTTGCTAACTTTTGATCCTTTTCTGCTTGAGTGGAAAGAGGTTTTGCTATCATTGTTCCTAGGGGGACACCTAAACGCGGGGGTGTCATAGGACTCGGTTTTGGAGTTCTATGATCGCGTATGTACTCTTTCTTAAGGGATATGTTCGATGCGTAGCGCAGAAGTTTCTTTGACAGAGGTCTGCAGTGTGAGTAGCCATCAGCATGATCAGTGGGGGTATTTTTGTTCATCGGGAACTGTTTGGGAGTTGGCCCTTCCATTGGCCAATTTTGGATTAGCAGCAGAGGTTCGAACAGTACTCCCAATATTCTTTGGAATTGCAGAGGTGGTAGAAAGTTGGGATCGTTCTCTTTGACCCTTTTCGAGTTGTTCTTTCTGTCGATGGTGTTTATGATCTCTTGCATCATTATGGTCGCATAATCTAGTGGAAGATCATAGTAAACCCCATACATGATGCTCAAGATTTGATGTGAGCTCTGGTCAATACTCCCTATCTTTCCTGTCAGGCATCTGTTAAGAATAGAGAACAAAGTGTTCCACAGAGGTGGTAATCGGCCTCTGCAGAAGTCATTTCTCTTCCGTAGTTGGGTGTTGTACCCAAGCATTTCCATGAATCGACAGAGCTCTTCGTCTGTTGGTTGCTCTGCATAACCTTTCAATCCCAGAAGACCCCTTGTTGGTAGGTTGAATTCAAGTGAGAACATTGTTCTGTTGAACTTGATTTCAAGATGCTCAGATTTATCAGGTCTTGAAATGTACCCTTTGATAAGAGAATCGTCTTTATCAAATCGGCAGCTTTGCCAAAATTGGTTCAAATAACGGACTGGAATTTTGTTAGGGGTTCTTGATAGTAGAGGGAAGAGGACATGGTTTTCCATGATGTTCAGAAGTATGGCATGGGCTTCGCCCAAAGTAGTGGGTGAGGGGACCAAATAGCAGTTGTTGGATTTGATAGGAAGAGTGGCTTCGAAATGATCCTTAGCTATGAAGTTTTGCAAGTGTGTCGTCGGAGCAAAGTCTGCGGAGTCCCCGGAATCTTGTTGTTCAATATCTCTTGCAAGGCTGGGGTTTTCAGAATGTTCTGAATGAGCAGGGGAGTTTTCCGTTGAGTTCGCCGGAGAGAGTTCAGAGGATGTAGCTCGAGAAGATGAAGCCATTTGCAAGTGTTTTGCAGGGTATCGCCGGAGAAGAAGATGAGAGTTTGTAAAAAGTTTTATGAGAGGGTAAGGTTTGTTTTTATAGGATGGTAAAACGGTAGACTTCGAAAGGGTAAAATATATGGCAATGGATTAAAGTTTGGAATCCGCACTCGAGTTTGAGCGGCGGGTTCAACTTACCAAAAAAAAACGTTCCATGTTTGCCCAATGAAAATGGGACACGTAGGCCATGTCAGAAGATGACAGGACATCGTGTGCGGCCCATTAATGCTAGGCGCGTGGAGTTGTTCTTAGCCATATGAGTTTCACTCTCAGTAAAAGTAACCGTTATTGTTACAGAAATGCCCAAATTAACAAAATAGCAGAGCCTTTGTTAGTTTCCAGAAGCTCTGTGATGTTGAAAATTTTGAAGTTTAACCCTTTTCTCATATATCTCATTGTTATCATTGCTGAAGGTTCTTCTTTAAACGAAAACGTTTGGAAAGATATTGGAGAAGATCAATAGGATTTTGTCAAGAAATTTTACTCACAGAGGTTTTGTAGCTCTGATGGAACTTGCAGAAGCTCTGCAAGAGCCAGCAGAAGCTCTATGAGAGAAAAAATCTTATAACTTGAATTCTATTAACTTTCTGATCACCCAATTTTTGATCTGTGTTAAGAGATGTTTTCCGCACATTCTTGAAGGTTGGTGTCCGAGAAAACTATTTTGATAAACGTTTTGTTCGAGATAACATTCCAAAAGATCGACAGAGGGTTAATTTATGATCACAGAGCATATTTCCTGCAGAAGCTCTGTTGAGCTCAGCAGAAGCTCTATGACCTTAAATTTCTACTATCTCGAATTTTGTTAAACCTTTTGAACTTTTGATTTTTGAAATGTTATTCACAGTATATTTAGGACATATTTGACAATTCTTGTCCTAGAAAACTGTTTTCTAAAAACCTTTCGTGCGAGAGACATACCTTTTGGTTCTTCTGTTCTCGGCAGTTTTGTCTTACTTCTGTCGATGGAAAATTATCGACATTCTTCTTTGGCTTTCCTTTGAAAGATTTATCTCTGTAGATCATTTGAGGGCCCCTTTTGCTCCCCCTTGATCTAATCACTTCTGTAGATCAAGAATTTTCCTTTTGCTCCCCCTTGATCTAATCACTTCTGTAGATCAAGAATTTTCCTTTTGCTCCCCCTTGATCTATGCTTGGATCAGAATATGATAAGTTTTGCATAGTACATAGGTCAAGTCTATCAGAGGTTCTGTGAAGGTTGTCAGAGGTTCTGAGCAGACCTTACAGAAGTTCTGTAGTTTCAAGAACTATTGAAGGTTTTAAGAATTTACATATAGAAGTAGAATCTTTCAAGACAATAATTTAAGCAATGTATTTACTTATTATTTACAGAAGATAAAACTATACTTACTGAGGATTTTCACACCATGTTAATCATTCCTATCTTACCCACCAAGAAGTTGAATCTTTTCTCGTCTAGTGCTTTGGTGAATAAGTCAGCGAGTTGATATTCTGTGGGCACAAAATGCATTTCGATTGTACCGTATTCAACATGATGTTTCAAGAAGTGATACCTTATATCGATATGCTTGGTTTTTGAGTGTTGCACAGGGTTGGCAGAGATAGCAATAGCACTTTTGGAATCGCAGAAGATGGGTATTTTGAACAGGATGTGGCCGTAGTCTTTTAGCTGAGTCTTCATCCATAGAACCTGAGAACAACAGCTAGCGGCAGCAACGTATTCAGCTTCTGCAGTGGATGTGGAAACATAATTCTACTTCTTGGAGGTCCAACTGACTAGTTTACCACCTAGGAATTGACAACTCCCAGAGGTACTCTTTCTGTCGAGCATGCATCCTCCATAGTCTGAATCTGTATAAGCTTTAAGACCAAAACCAGAGTTCTGTGGATACTAGAGACCAAGATTTTTGGTCCCTTTTAGGTATCTAAAGATTCTCTTTACGCCATCATAATGTGATTTCTTTGGATTAGCTTGATAGCGTGCACAGAGACATGTGGCATGCATAATGTCAGGTCTGCTTGCTGTTAAGTATAACAGAGATCCAATCATGCCTCTGTAGAGAGTGCATTCTACAGAGATGCCATCTGAATCTAAGAATAACTTGTTTCCAGTGGCCATTGGAGTTTTCATTGCAGAGGCATCAGAGAAGCTATACTTGGAAAGAATGTCAGAGACATATTTAGCTTGATTTATAAAAATTCCCTCTGATGATTGTTTGACTTGGAGTCCGAGGAAGAAAGTTAATTCTCCCATCATACTCATTTCAAACTCACTCTGCATGAGTTTTTCAAATCTTTTACACTCTTCTGAATTAGTAGACCCAAAAATTATGTCATCTACGTATATTTGTACAAGCATTATCTCACTACTTTTGCGTTTATAGAATAAGGTAGTATCTGTTGTACCTCTGTTGTAACCATTGACTAGAAGAAAGGTAGAAAGTCGTTCATACCATGCTCGTGGAGCCTGTTTCAGTCCATATAGAGCTTTTTCAAGGTAGTATACATGCCTTGGAAACTTTGAGCTTTCAAATCCTGGTGGCTGATTAACGTAGACCTCTTCTTGGATTTCACCGTTGAGAAAAGCTGATTTTACGTCCATCTGATAGACTTTAAAACCTCTGTGGGCTGCGAAGGCTAAGAATATTCTTATTGCTTCGAGCCGTGCGACAGGGGCAAAAGTTTCATCGTAGTCTATGCCTTCTTCTTGTCTATATCCCTTTGCTACTAATCTTGCTTTGTTTCTGATGACCACTCCATCTTCATCCTTCTTGTTTCTGTAGACCCATTTAGTCCCAATGGCCTGTTTTCCTCTTGGCAGAGGTACTAGAGTCCATACTCTGTTACGCTCAAATTGCAAAAGTTCTTCTTGCATGGCGTCTACCCAGTTTGGGTCATCTAGGGCTTCAGAAATCTTCTTTGGTTCTATCACACTAATAAAATTTGTAAAGAAACAAAAGTTAGCAGTGGCAGACCTTGTTTTTACTGCGTCAGAAGGTTCTCCGATTATTTGGCTTGGAGGATGGCTTTTTGTCCATTGAGTTGTGCGTGGAAGATGATCATCAATGTCATTCAGACTTTCTTTAGAGACTTCTTGTGTTTCTTCTTGTGTAGCCTCTGTTGTTCTTCGTGCCTTGGTAGTTGATTCTACCGTTTGTGGAATGATTGGTATGAGTGGTGGTGGAGTTTGTTCCTCTGAGGACGTATAGTCTTGGTCCTCGATTTCCTCTGTAATTGGTTCTTCTGTGGTTTGTGCAGCTTCTGTGGTCGTTTTCCTTGATGTTTCATCTTCTGCACTTTCTTCTGCTTCGGCAATTGCATCTGTAGTATTTACAGAAGAAGATGAAGCATTGTTAGGACCAGTTAGAGACAAACCTATAGGATTTTGTCCGACAGAGGATGGTTCTTCAGAAACCCTGATTGTTCCAACAGAAGGATCAATGTTTTCGTGGAGCATCTCTAAAAATAGAAGATCCAAGTCTTCTTTTGCTTGTGAGATGACAGAGGATTTCCCTTTAATTCCGAGTTCTGAACTGATTTGTTCAGAAGTCATTTGGAATGAATCATCAAAAGAAACATTGATGCTTTCTACAATCTTGTGAGACTTTGTAAGGAATGTTCTGTAGGCTTTGGAAGTGGCAGAGTATCCAATGAATTTGCCTTCATCTGCTTTTACATCAAACTTTCCTCTTGAATCTCTGTCGTTTAAGACGAAGCATTTGCATCCGAATACATGGAAAAATTTGATGTTTGGCCGCCGTTTGTTAAGCAATTCGTAAGGCGTCTTGAGGTGTCTTTTCACAATGGTTGATCGATTTTGAGTATAACACGCAGTAGAAATTGCTTCTGCCCAAAAGTTCATTGATAATCCGCATGCTGACATCATAGTTCTTGCGGCTTCCACAAGTGTTCGATTTTTTCTTTCGACAACACCGTTCTGTTGTGGAGTGCGAGCTGCAGAGAAGTTCTGTGATATTCCTTCTGTTGAAAGATAGGCTTCAATGACAGAGTTTTTAAATTCTGTGCCATTGTCACTTCTTAACTTCTGTATTCTGCAATTATAAAGAACTTGGATTCTTTTCATTAGATTTATCAATATATTTGGAACATCTGATTTCTTTCTAACGAATTCAACCCATGTGAAACGCGAATACTCATCAATTAGGACAAGTATGTATTTCTTGCCACCTAGGCTCTGTATGGCAATGGGACCGCAGAGGTCGACATGAAGCATGTACAGAGGTCTAGTGCAAGATACATCTGTTTTGCCTTTGTGGGAAGCTCTTTTGAGTTTTCCCATCTCACAGGCAGAACATAAATGATCCTTATTGAATTTAACATTTGGCAAACCTTTAACTAGATCAAGTTTGACCAGTTTTTCCAATGTGTGAAAATTCAAGTGACAGAACCTGTTGTGCCATAACCAGACTTCTTCACTTTTGCAGGCAACAAGGCAAACTTTGTCTTTGTTCTTTGAGTTGAAGTTCATTAGATATAGATCACCTATTCTTTCAGCTCGTAGAAGTTCCATACTTGTTTCTTCACTTTGTAGAGAGCAGAAAGTTCTTTTGAACAACACATTGAATCCTGTATCACAAAGTTGACTTACACTGAGTAGGTTGTGCTTAAGGCCATCCACATATGCAACTTTGTATACAGAAACGTCTTCTTTCCTTATGACTCCATAGCCTTTTATGTGTCCTTTCTTGTTGTCTCCAAAAGTCACAGATCCACCATCTTGTGTTTCTTTGTACGTGGATAGTGCACTTCTGTCACCAGTCATGTGCCTTGAGCATCCGGAGTCTAGATACCAGATTGGCACATACTTCTTCTGCAGGACAATCACAGAGATTTAGGTACCCATATCCATATGGGTCCAATATTGTTAGAGTTTTTCAAGTTTGCCTTGGCATTCTTGAAATATATTTTGTTCTCTGCAGAAGAGTCAGATTGTTTCTTTGTGGGATTTGACTTTTGAATTGTCGTAGAGAGTAAACAGACTTGACTTGAAAAATGATTATTAAGTTTAGACATAAGATCAAAGCAATGACAGTATTGAATATGAGATGTAATTTGCTTGAACTTTTCATTGAACTTTTTAAACTCAGCCACAGAGGCATTACATTCTTTCTTTACATTAGATTTCCTATTACTAGAAGATCTATGAATACTCGAATGTTGTTTGCAAAAGCTCTGTTTAGGACCTGCCTTCTGTGGGTTGCTTCTGTGGTGAACTTCTTTCATCACTGTCACAGAAGAAAAAGATTTATTAACCTTGGGTTTTGAAAATCTAGAACTTATAGGATCAATAGAGGTCTTCTGTAACATTTTAAGCTCAGCAGAGGTTTTGATATGTAGATTCAATTTTAGAAAATCTTGGCAGATTGGAATCTCTGTGAGTTTCTCTTTTGGAGAAATAGTTCTGTGAGGAACTTCAGAGGAGAATTTGACATCCTCTGTGTCACAGTGAATTATCCCTGATTTGAAATCAGTCTCTGAGTTGTCAGAGGATGAATCGTCCTCGTATACAGAGGTTGAGTCAATTCTTTCAATAGAGGCTGGATTTTCTGAGCATGTATCGTACGAGCTTTCTTCCTCTGTAGAATAGTTTTCATAGATTGCAGAGGTTTCTAATAAGATTTCTTCAGTGAGAGTTTTATCTATAGAAGATGTACAGAAATTTTCTAAAACGCTTGATTTCCATATTTCCAAAATTTCTTTTTCAATTAAATTTTTAAAGTTTTCTTCTGAAAAAATGGGTTTAAACTCAGGAGCTTCTGCTGATAATTTCTTTTCAACGTTTATCAAACAGACAAAAGCAACCTGTGTTTGGGTCTCTGGTTTACCAAACTTGAAGATACCAATCTGATCTTTTGTTTTCAGATATTTCTTTGGTTTGATACCTCTATTGACAGAGGTTGAAGATGATGAGTCTGTGTTTTCAAACCACACGTTAATCATCTTCTTATGTTTCTTCAAGTAAGGATCCACAGAGATTTTCGCCCTTTTGCTTACAGAGATTAGATTTGGAAAATCTGGTTTGTTCGTTTTTCCAATCACAAATAAGGAGGACAGAGGTTTGTTTCTTTTGCCTTCAACACCTAGGGTGATATCATCATACCCTATACCTCGTCTTCCTATTTGTGAGTTTACTTTTTCATAAACTTTCTGTGCATCTTTATAGTTTTTAATCAAAACTTCTCTTCTGAGTAAATCTTGCCATAATACCTCTCTTTCTCTTTGAAAGTATTCTTTAAGAGCTCTTATGTCAGTAGTTTCGCTCCTTGAAACTGAAAGTTCTTTTGTTTTATCTTTTAAAGTATTGGTTAATTCAGAAATTTGTTTTTTTAAAGGATCTAGAGTTTTGTTCCAATTCTTTTCTATTCTCTCTTTTTCCTCAAAAATCTTTGCTTTTTCTTGAGTGAGAAGCCGTACTTCTCTCTCATTGAAGGTGAGTCTTTTCTGAATAATTTGATTTATCTCTTTCAGTTCAATTAATTCAATGTTAATTCTAAGTGTATTATCATCTACAGAGGTAATACAAGAGTTGGAATTTGAAGTAGATACCTCAGAGTCAGTGCAGGAGTCGACTTCTGCCATGCCACAGAAGAGGGCATTGGCGGTATGTTCATCGTCAGAAGTAGAGTCTGAATGGAAGTCTTCTGTGTTCTCCTCAGAATGTCCTTTTGCCATTAAGGATTTTTGAGCATAATACTCGGCTTTCTTTTTGTAGAAAGCAGAGTCCCTCTGTGGGCGATTTGATCTGCTTCTGCATTCATTCGCAAAATGGCCTGGTTTGCCGCAGTTAAAACATCCTTGAGGAGTGTTTCCTGTTCGATCATTGGACTTCTGTAGGTCTCCGCCTTTCTCTGATCTACATTCATTTGCGTAGTGACCAGGTTTGCCGCATTTGTAGCATTCTTGCTGCGTGTGGCTTACCGAGTCATCTGACCTCTGTCGGTCATTTCCTCTGTAATGTCTTTCGCTTGACCTCTGTCGGCCACTCGATTCTTCTTCTCTTCTGTCATCTCTTCTGTTTTCTCTATCATATCTTTCATTTCCGGAACCTCTTCTGTTTCCTCTGAACTCTTTTGTCAATAGAGCTAAAGATTTAGCTAGTGACGCAAGAGTTATTTCTTTTTATGCTTGCTCTTCTTCTTCACTGTCTATTATCACCATCTTCTTCTTCTCCTTCTTCTTCTCCTCTGTGGCTTTTTCATTTCTTGGTCTCTGTGCATCTTCTTTAGTTTTACTAACCAATGCATATGGTACAATGGTTAGTGTTTTAGCCTGTGCTATCTGAGGTTCTTGTGCGGCTAATGTTCCGTAAAGATCAGAGAGAGTCCAGGTGTCTAGATCCTGATTTGTCTGTAGGGACATAGACAGCTGGAGCCATTCTTCATTTAGACTTTTTAAAAACATGACATTGTTTTCTTCAGAAGTTCTGTCAATGCCTGATTTTCTGCACTTGTTGATTAGAGAGTTGAATCTGTCGTATGTTGTTTGCAGAGATTCTGTTGAAGAGGCTCTGAATGCATGATATTCATTGATGTACTGTGCTCTTCGGTTTTTTTGTGTTTTAGCACCTCCTTCCAACTGTCTTTCCAGTTCTTTCCACAGATCATGCGCTGTTTCACATGAATCCAAGGATTGAAAGAGTTCGTTGGGTATTGCCATAATCAATGTCCTCTTGGTTTTCTGAGCAACTTCATCTTCTGCTTTATCTTCGGTTGACCACTCCCCTTTTGGCTTTGGTTTTTGATGTTCGGGGATTTCGGCAGATTCAGCAGTAGCAGGTATACGAGGTACTACTGTCATGGGAATAGGAGGAGGATTGTACATATATTGTACTAGATTTTTTTCAGTGCCCTCGAAAAAATGGACCATTCTTATTTTCCACTGAGGATACTCATCTCGAAGGAGACTAGGAGGTTTAGTGAGAGAACCAGTAGTAAAGAAATTATTTGTATTTGTCATTTTTGAAGATTTTAGAAAGAAGGTATGACTAAAGAGTTACTTCGATGAACTTGAAGATTTTCTGAGTTTAAGAAGTTTCCAGACACAATAATATCTATCACGAATCTTGATAAGTGGATCACTTGATATTGAAAATCAAGAGAGGCTCTGATACCAATTGTTGGAACCCAGATACACTTAATCAAGATTAACAGTCTATTAGTTGAATTTAGAGTTTAATGCGGAAGCGTATTTAAACTAACAGATATGTTTGATAGATGTTAGAACGCACATATATAAAGAAAACAGTAAGGAATAAAAAGGATTTCTTGAACAGTTACTGTTATTCAATATATAATAAGAACACGAAGAACAGATTAAGAACTGTTGGTGTGTGTGAGAATATAACACTCAGATATTTGACAATAACGTTTGAGAGTATTAGTGATTCCTTGTGTATTCGTTCTTAGGAAGATCTCAACATGAGACTTCCTTTTATACTACTCTTAGAAGACTATGAAGTAGGTCACTATTCCTTTTACGGCATGAATAGTGAACTGGATGGTGTGAACAGTTGTTTGAGCCATGCGCATTTAATGGAGCAGATGTACTATTGGTAAATGCATTAAATGGCGCAGACGTCTATTTTGTACCATGCCTTATTGAGTCCACTCAGAGCTTGACACGTGTTTTGACAGTACTTTTCCATGCAAGTTGATGAACGTATCCAGTAATATCTTCCAAGTCTTCATAGCAGACCACAGAGGCTCTGTAAGGCATTACAGAGGTTCTATGGTCTGACCTTCTGTGGAGCAGTCCACTTGTTTCCGAGTTGATCTTCTTCTTGCGCACTACAGAGGTTCTGTGATTACCTCTGTAGCTTCTGTGGCTTTCTGGACTTGATCTTCTAGAAGAAGTGGCAGAGCCTCTGTGAGAGGCTTTTCTATACTTAGCCTATTTTTCACTACTTCTAAGTATTTCTATGATTAGGAAGATTGAAGCTAACAGAATATCTAAGACCAAACGATAGAACAAATCCAGTTAATACGATTCATTGGTTTAAAAGTCCAGAGCTTTGATTCAAAATGTGTTCAACTATTACAAAACAACACAACCATAAACCAACCAAGGTCTCTTTTTTACCATGGCCGGCTCTTTTCTTCCTGTAAAAGATCCAATGAACTGTATTGGCCTTGTGAATTGTCTGTCCATGTGTAGGACCTTCGTCACCTTGCTTGCTTAAGTGAGAACAGGATTTGCCTCAAGGATGACATGTTGATTTCACAAAATTATCTTGTTATGAGTTTGTCAACTACACTCGTGAACCCGCTAATAGTTTGTTGAAGCTGAAGCAAACAAATAGAAAAAAGAACAAAAGAAGGCATAAGACTTGACTTTACCTCATCTATCCAAATAGGTTGCATCTTCATCATAAACAAAAGATAACTCCGTTATTTAGGCTTAATGAAATGTAAATTGTGGCTATTCAGTAATACTATTATGCATGCATCTTTGTGACTAAATCCATATGAAGTCACATATCCAATAAGCCAACAAAACATATATATGCCATAAAGACCTTACATTCTAAAGCTTTGGGTTCACATCGAGCATTTGCTTGTCCAATTCTTTTGATCGAGTTTCCAAGGACTCCCTTAACCTCGTCTTAAGGCCCACTTCCAACTGGAATTTCTCCGCCTACAATAAGAAATAAATACCCATAAACAGACTACCACATAATGTAGATTTTAACATACTTTGGTAAAAGAAAATAAAAGATTTCATTGCATTCAATCCTGCGTCTCCAACTCCTGGGATCGTGCATTAGCCTTTTCGATCTGCTCCTTAACATCGGAGAACCCTTAAACCTATTAAACACAACATTGGCGGATATTATATCATATCGAAAAGATGCATTCATGCATATAATAAAAATGAAAGTGGGATCCACCATATACTTATACTCATACCTTAAGAGAAGTTATCTCACTTTGCAACGAAGTAATGCTATCCAACTTCTCTTTAATCATATTCTCTTTCTCTGCAATCGCCTTCTCTTTCCCAGAAATGATCTCATCTTTGCTTTTTAATTCGTTTGTCTTCTTTTGAACAAGTGATTCTTCAAAGAGAAAATTAAATTCAAAGTAAAGCAAACCCTCTTTAACTATCATTTTTTGACAATTATCTCCTTTCTCAACTGCTCAACTTGCTGGTCATCGCCTTGAACAATTATCTCTGACAACGTGCCATCTTCTGCCACCGTCATTTTCACTCTGATCTGCTCTTTTCTTGATGCTCGTTTCCAGTAATACGCTCCTCTGTTCCAATTCTCTATATTTCAGTTCACTTTTTTGTTTTTGTAGATAAATTAGATAGATAGATAAATATACTTGCGCTAATGGACTGAGAAGGGTGAGGGCAAACCAATTCTTACTGACATTGGGGACGGTGATGGTAAGCACCAGGGCTACCCTTGCCATGCTAATACAGGTGCAAAATGTGAGGAGTGGCGCTTGCCCTCAGCTTAGAACCATCATGCCTTCGAACCTATATTTGAATCAATTTTTTTATTTATATATTACTTAATTAAAGGCTATAGCTATTATTTACTACTACTACTACTACTTACGTGATGGTCTCTCCTTTATCCAAGACCAATAAGTTGTTGCGGGTGAAGAAGGAAAGAATTTCTCACGCTTCTCACGTTGATCCAATCTCAACGGCCACCTTACATTCTTCTATGCCAATCTCAACATCATTGACACCAGCTAGTGATTTCAGAGAGCACTTGATACTCCATTTCGACGCCAACAGTTAGAGCCTCAATTTTAGGTGGATGTAAAGATAGAACTATTGTTTGAACAAAAAAAATAATAAATAAAAACTTGCACACATTGTTCTCAAGTTAGAGAACCCAATTCGCAAATATAATAAATTAGAAATAAAAAGAGGAATACATTGCGAAAAGAAATAAGAAAAACTAAAGCTACAATTACACAATTTCACCAAAAAGAAAAAGAAATATACCTGTTATCCAAGAATCATGGAACTCTGTCAGATCCATACCTTGTTTATTGGCATGCTATCTGATAGAAGAAAGAAAGAAAAAGAAGCATGAGGAAATTAAGCAGATAAAACATCAAATATCGAATACAAAGAATCTACAATCATCTGAAAGAAGTTGAAATCTTATAACCAGATCGACGGTTTAAAATGCGTAGTCTCTCAGATTCTTGACCCTTCCATTTTGATATCTTTTGGCGATAAAGATTTCACCTTCTCTTGATATGTGTTGAAAACATTAGGAAGGAAAATGACCAATAATTTAAGTATGATAATTTACTAAAACCCTAAAGAAAGTTCTAAATGGTGATGCTAAAATCAAAAGTAGAAAAATTGCTCCACCCAATAGCAAGATTTGAGCCTAAATGACGCCTTTCACTTCGAGGGATTTAAACACCTAATTCGTATACACTTTTTCGAATTCCTTGTCGTGATTATAGAGTGATCTCGCTATAATATTGTATTGAGTAGCAAAGACGACCATCGGGATATAGGGTAAGGGTATAGTAGACCATATCGTGTGGACCTTAAGAGATGATTCCAGGCATTGTGTGCACTTTAACCCGTTTTGTCTAACGTACCCTCCGACCCATTATGTGTGTACCCATAACCCCTTTGTAGCCAAACACTCACCACTTGTTCATTTCAGACCCACCATTAAACCCTAGCCAAAAGCTTTAGCCAACCCTTATCCAAAAGTGTGTCAATCAGAGGCGGTAATGAACAGCGGAAGATAGAGCAGAAAAGAAATAGTACAGGCCAGTCATGAAAATAAATTGGGTCATTTTAACCCAAAAGATAGAAAAGAGGGCCAATGCAGCCCCAATCAAATAAAGAGGGCCAATGATGCCCCAAAATGAAAATGAAAAAAAAATGTAATAAATACAGTTAGTTAAGATAGTATGTACAGCAGAAAATAAGAGAGTCAAAGCGACTCCAGCAGTGACAAGAGGGCCAAATGATAGAAGTTGAAGTCAAGAAGTCAGAACTTCTAATGGTTGACACACCGAGGATTTTTGATCCGTTTACCCTTCATTTCTTAGCCATGACCTTAGCCCTGTTACAACCCTTGTAAAGACCTGGATGATCTTCTGGAAAATACGATTAGTGTATACGACTACCTTTACCAATATCCCCTGTCTTGCTACTTGATTCCTTTCTGAGATCGACCTTTTGGACATTTGTGCGTTTTTCATTAGAGTTGTCATGTGATTATCGAGTATTCTTGTACATAACTTCCTTATACGTGACAACATGTGCGACAGCCTAGGTTCGAGTGAAATGAGAGTATCCCGTGACGTAGGGTCGAGGCGAAATGTCTTCCCTAGTATGTTTGGATCTAGTACGACCTTAATGTAATCGGAGCAGTCACGAGTTCAACTCATAATGGAAGGCCATAGATCAAACAGAATAAGGATGAGGCGAGGGTGAGATAATCATTCACGGATATGGGAAATCACTAGTGCATTACGTGGTACCGATTGAGAGTTGTGCAGTTATTATTTCACTGATATATGCTTTCATTCTATTTTATCGCTAATTTGCTTGAGGACAAACAACGCTCGGTTTGGGGTTGTTGATATTTCAATTCACAAACCAATAAGATTGGCTTGTGTTGAAGCAAAAAGGCATAATTTTATGGTTTATCGAGTGAAATGTGCAGGTAATCTAAAAGACGGCAATCAGCGAGAAAAGAAGCGGAAAAGAGTCCAAAAAGAGCCTAAAACGAAGCCCAACGGAAGCCTAAGATCCAAGCCCGAGACCCGTGCCCAAACCATGACCCAGAACCTGACCCGGACACTTCAGAAAAGCGCGCGGTTTGTTGCGCGGTTTGTAAGCCACGGGACAAGTGGCGTAAGTCTCTGTTTGTTTGCAATAATTTGTGTTTTCCAGAATTAGGTCATAACTTCTCGACGTGCGATGGTAGGCTGCTTTGGGGCGATTTTCAGAGGTTTTTCACAGACTTTTGAGCCACGATAGAGGATCGATTGAGGAGGAGTTCACGACGAGAATCGGATTAGAGCCGAGAGAAGGGAGTTCACCATTACATTCATCATGTTCACGATCACTATGTTTACACACACGTTTTCGCTTCCTGTTCTTGTGTTTTTGTCCACCACCAACATGAACTAATCTTTAGATGTTGGGGGTTGGTTTGAATTTGGTTTAAGCTTATGAACAGATGATTTGAGACTTTTATCAGTTTTTCCTAATTAATGAAGCATGTGATTTGAGTTTTTAATGCTTTTGTGAGTCTGGCCAACTTTCAATTGTTTTGTTTGTTTTCAGTTAAGTTCTAGAGAATTAATTGTTAACTAGAACTAGAACTAGAACTTGCATGCCTAAGGTGAGAAATTGGATAGAGATATACCAAGTAAGCCTTAGTCCTATTAAAATCTTGATTTTAATGTGTTTTGAATCCCATAGGTTGAGATCGAGAGATAAAACTTGTGCCTTCAAAATAAAATCCGTGGTTGCTTGAGAAAGAACCACGGTGATTTTAGAGATTGGGTATTCATTAAGGGAATAACTGGTAATTGTTTTGAGTCAGATGTTTATATGCAAAAACCTTAGGATTTCCAACCCTCAACTGTTTTCTCTATCCAAAGTCCTTAAATTGTCTACTGTCTCGTGTTTGATTTAATTACTGGCAATTAATTAGTTTCATACCAACAACTCAAAATTGCGACCGTTCAGTTAATAGATCTTATAGTCATTGTGATACTTAGTTCCTAGTTCCATGTGTTCGATACTCGTACTTTCAGTACTATTACTTGATTTCGACACCGTACACTTGCGGTTAGAGTTAGGGGGTGTAAACCCGCCTATCAAGTTTTTGGCGCCATTGTCGAGGAACTAGTTGCAACTGATAGCACTACCAGCTATAAGCGCTATTACATTGAACATTTTTTATTTTTGTTATTTTATTTCATCACTTTCTGTTTTTGGATTGTTAATTTTGTTTATTTTTCCGTTTCAGGTACTAATTGGTTTATGCCAAGGAAAACCCGAGGGGAGAAACTCGAACCGATCGATCCGGAAATCGAAAGAACCGCCCGTCGATTACGAAAGGAATCAAAAGCTAAAATACATCTGAAGATCGAGATGGGCGACGAAGCTCCTCCTGAGAGACGTCCTATGCGGTCGTTTTCCGATCCGAATGTGGCAGCCGCACGCATAGGCATCCAACCGCCCACTACTGGGGCGAACTCTTTTGAACTCAAACCGAGTACCATCGTGATGGTACAACAAAATCAGTATGGAGGAGCACCGACAGAAGATCCTCATGCACATCTCCGTGCATTTGAGAGGATTTGCAACATATTTAAGATCAATGGGATGGAAGAGGATGCAATTAAGCTAAGGCTGTTCAGCTTTTCACTCAAAGGCAGAGCCGAAACTTGGACAGAAAGTATCCAACCGGACTCGATCACCACCTGGGCACAACTGAAAGCGGCCTTCCTCCAGAAATTCTTCCTACCAAGCAGAACCGCCCAACTTATGGCTGAAATCACCCATTTTGCTCAAAGGGATCAAGAGACATTGTATGAAGCTTGGGAGAGGTACAAAGATATGATCAAGAAATGCCCTCATCATGGGTTGCAAGGTTGGGTCATTATCCAAACGTTCTTCAGTGGACTTCACCCGCAGTTCAAAAACAACATTACAGCTGCAGCAGGTGGAGCCCTAATGAATAAGTCTTATGAGGACGCATGCGAGTTGATCGATAATCTGGCCGAACATAGTTTTTCTACTCCTAGATCAGCCGTTAGAAGAGTTGCGAGTGTGCAAGAGAATGATGAGATGAAGGTGATAAAAGCTCAATTAGCTGCTATCATAAACCATTTGAAGGGAGGTAGTCCAGACGTGTTCCCCGCTTCACAAGAACCTGAACAGGTTCAGTTTTTACAAAACCGGAACAACCAGCCGAGGAACGACCCTTTCTCGAACACATATAATGAGGGGTGGAAGAAACACCCTAATTTCTCATGGAGTCAACTCGGCCAACATCAACAAGGTAATTCTTCTAACTTTTCTAATCCTCCTAATTCTAACAATGTTTATCGTCCTCCATGTTACAACCAACGAAGATATGATGAAGGACCATCTGTAGAGAAGAAACCGGGGCTAGAAGACATGATGATGAAGTTCATGACCAAGATGGATAGCACAGTTGAAGAATTAGCAAGCATGGTTAACACGGTCAAGGCGACTACTGACCAAAATACGACATCTAGTAAGCTCCTTGAAAGGCAAGTGGGACAAATTTCTGAAGTCCTGCAAAACCGAGCTCCCGGGACATTCCCTAGTCAGACTGAAAGGAAACCAAGAGAAGAGTGCAATGCCATTAATCTGAGAACTGGCAAGGAGGTGATTAAGGAGGCAAATGTTGAGCTGAAAAATGGTGTTGCTAGTGATATGGCTGATCAGGAAGAGCCAAAGGAGAAAAAGGTGACACCTCCATCAAAGCCAGTAGTCAAACCTTATGTGCCACCGCTATCATTTCCGAATCGAGTGAAAGCACATAACGATGAGGAGCAATTCAAGAAATTTCTTAACATCTTCAAGAAGCTGCACATCAACATTCCATTCGCAGAAGCACTTGCTCAAATGCCAACATACCTCAAGTTTATGAAGGACATCGTATCCAAGAAGAGGGCAATTAAACATCAGGCTACCATTGCACTTACTAAAGAGTGCAGTGCAATCATTCAGAACAAGCTTCCCCCGAAGCTTCAAGATCCAGGGAGTTTTTCTATTCCTATACAAATTGGAAATCTTTGTTTTGATAAGGTTTTATGTGATTTAGGAGCAAGTATTAACTTAATGCCTCTTTCTATTTTCAGGAAACTTGGCTTGGAGGAAGTGAAGCCTACAAGCATGACTCTCCAACTCTCCGATAGATCAATAATGTATCCATATGGAGTGATAGAGGATGTTCTCATTAAAGTTGACAAGTTCTACCTTCCGGTGGACTTTGTGGTGCTGGATATTGATGAAGATGAAGAGGTCCCGCTAATATTGGGAAGACCATTCCTGGCCACGAGCAAAGCACTGATTGACATGGAAGAAGGCGAGATAACCTTGAGGGTTGGCGGCGAAAAGGTAATGTTCAAAATGTTCGAGAGTGTAAGAGGTAGAGTTGAAAAGAAACCCGGTAATCAAGGAAAGCCGAAGGAGTGATCAGAAGGAAGGTCGAGCCACGACCGAAACCAAGGCGCTAGGTGGGAGGCAACCCACCGAGGTTTGATCTTTTTCATTTTTTTCTTTTTATGATTTGCGTTTTTGAGTGTTTTTATTTACAAAAAATGAAAAAACAGAGACTTACGCGGTTTCAGCTGCGGCTTCAAGCCGCGCGCGAACTCGCGGGTGTCCCTATAAAAACAGAGACTTATGCGGGATGTTTCGCGGTTTTAGGTTGCAGCCCAAACCGCGCAGCTCCTTGATGCTTCTTGTTGTTTTTCGTGCAGTTTTTGTTCCTTTCTTGCTTTGTGTCGTTTAGTGTCTCTGCTTTCTGTTTCCTTTTGCTTTCATTTGTTTGCTTTGTTTTTCTGCACTCTTTCTCCATCTTTTCCGGTGTCTCTCAACTGGTCGCTCCAATTTTCAAGAGAATCACCTCCTTCCGGACAGACAGGTATGTTTTAACTCTGTTTGTTAACGAGTGGTGTAGGATGCTTTGCTTCCTTATTAGTTAAACGAGATGCAACAAACCTAAGTTCCACTTAGGTTTGGGGTGCCTCACTTCTCAACATCTATACGCTCACATATACCCCTGTGCAAACCTCGGTTTTACCGAGGTTTGGGGTTGGATTTAGTTGACAAACCTAGGCCACGGCCTAGGTTTGGGGTGGCCATTTTGTTTGAAAACGTAGACTAGCTCTTTGAAGTTTCGTGTTAATACTGTGTCTTTCCTGTCTGATAACTTTCATAACTACACAATGATACATGTCACATCTGTGTATCGCCTACACCGAGACTTGCACATTAGGGACAATATGTGGGTAAGGTTTGGGGTTGCCCAATCGGGCCCACGTTTATGCACGTAGATTTCCTGCACTTCTGAATGGTTAGATCATAGTAGCTAAATTTTTGTTTTGAATGATTGAGACCGACCATTGTGGGAAGAATCTTGTAATAGTAATGTGACCATTAGGGAAGGACCGAGAAAAGACATGACTAGGGACATTAGTGGAGACCACCTAATAGCAAGATTTGAGCCTAAATGACGCCTTTCACTTCGAGGGATTTAAACACCTAATTCGTATACACTTTTTCGAATTCCTTGTCGTGATTATAGAGTGATCTCGCTGTAATATTGTATTGAGTAGCAAAGACGACCATCGGGATATAGGGTAAGGGTATAGTAGACCATATCGTGTGGACCTTAAGAGATGATTCCAGGCATTGTGTGCACTTTAACCCGTTTTGTCTAACGTACCCTCCGACCCATTATGTGTGTACCCATAACCCCTTTGTAGCCAAACACTCACCACTTGTTCATTTCAGACCCACCATTAAACCCTAGCCAAAAGCTTTAGCCAACCCTTATCCAAAAGTGTGTCAATCAGAGGCGGTAATGAACAGCGGAAGATAGAGCAGAAAAGAAATAGTACAGGCCAGTCATGAAAATAAATTGGGTCATTTTAACCCAAAAGATAGAAAAGAGGGCCAATGCAGCCCCAATCAAATAAAGAGGGCCAATGATGCCCCAAAATGAAAATGAAAAAAAATGTAATAAATACAGTTAGTTAAGATAGTATGTACAGCAGAAAATAAGAGAGTCAAAGCGACTCCAGCAGTGACAAGAGGGCCAAATGATAGAAGTTGAAGTCAAGAAGTCAGAACTGCTAATGGTTGACACACCGAGGATTTTTGATCCGTTTACCCTTCATTTCTTAGCCATGACCTTAGCCCTGTTACAACCCTTGTAAAGACCTGGATGATCTTCTGGAAAATACGATTAGTGTATACGATTACCTTTACCAATATCCCCTGTCTTGCTACTTGATTCCTTTCTGAGATAGACCTTTTGGACATTTGTGCGTTTTTCATTAGAGTTGTCATGTGATTATCGAGTATTCTTGTACATAACTTCCTTATACGTGACAACATGTGTGACAGCCTAGGTTCGAGTGAAATGAGAGTATCCCGTGACGTAGGGTCGAGGCGAAATATCTTCCCTAGTATGTTTGGATCTAGTACGACCTTAATGTAATCGGAGCAGTCACGAGTTCAACTCATAATGGAAGGCCATAGATCAAACAGAATAAGGATGAGGCGAGGGTGAGATAATCATTCACGGATATGGGAAATCACTAGTGCATTACGTGGTACCGATTGAGAGTTGTGCAGTTATTATTTCACTGATATATGCTTTCATTCTATTTTATCTATAATTTGCTTGAGGACAAACAACGCTCGGTTTGGGGTTGTTGATAACGCCACTTTTTGGCGTTATTTTCAATTCACAAACCAATAAGATTGGCTTGTGTTGAAGCAAAAAGGCATAACTTTATGGTTTATCGAGTGAAATGTGCAGGTAATCTAAAAGACGGCAATCAGCGAGAAAAGAAGCGGAAAAGAGTCCAAAAAGAGCCTAAAACGAAGCCCAACGGAAGCCTAAGATCCAAGCCCGAGACCCGTGCCCAAACCATGACCCGGAACCTGACCCGGACACTTCAGAAAAGCGCGCGGTTTGTTGCGCGGTTTGTAAGCCACGGGACAAGTGGCGTAAGTCTCTGTTTGTTTGCAATAATTTGTGTTTTCCAGAATTAGGTCATAACTTCTCGACGTGCGATGGTAGGCTGCTTTGGGGCGATTTTCAGAGGTTTTTCACAGACTTTTGAGCCACGATAGAGGATCGATTGAGGAGGAGTTCACGACGAGAATCGGATTAGAGCCGAGAGAAGGGAGTTCACCATTACATTCATCACGTTCACGATCACTATGTTTACACACATGTTTTCGCTTCCTGTTCTTGTGTTTTTGTCCACCACCAACATGAACTAATCTTTAGATGTTGGGGGTTGGTTTGAATTTGGTTTAAGCTTATGAACAGATGATTTGAGACTTTTATCAGTTTTTCCTAATTAATGAAGCATGTGATTTGAGTTTTTAATGCTTTTGTGAGTCTGGCCAACTTTCAATTGTTTTGTTTGTTTTCAGTTAAGTTCGAGAGAATTAATTGTTAACTAGAACTAGAACTAGAACTTGCATGCCTAAGGTGAGAAATTGGATAGAGATATACCAAGTAAGCCTTAGTCCTATTAAAATCTTTATTTTAATGTGTTTTGAATCCCATAGGTTGAGATCGAGAGATAAAACTTGTGCCTTCAAAATAAAATCCGTGGTTGCTTGAGAAAGAACCACGGTGATTTTTGAGATTAGGTATTCATTAAGGGAATAACTGGTAATTGTTTTGAGTCAGATGTTTATATGCAAAAACCTTAGGATTTCCAACCCTCAACTGTTTTCTCTATCCAAAGTCCTTAAATTGTCTATTGTCTCGTGTTTGATTTAATTACTGGCAATTAATTAGTTTCATACCAACAACTCAAAATTGCGATCGTTCAGTTAATAGATCTTATAGTCATTGTGATACTTAGTTCCTAGTTCCCTGTGTTCGATACTCGTACTTTCAGTACTATTACTTGATTTCGACACCGTACACTTGCGGTTAGATTTAGGGGGGTGTAAACCCGCCTATCACTCATCTGCCAGAGCCTTTCACTATCTGCTTACCTGAAAAGGGTTTAGTTTGGAAAATGCGAGGGTTAGACCATGAGGTCTAGTGAGTCCCTCCTGACAGTTCTCAAAATCATTTAAAAAAATATATAACTTTTTCATATAAGCACTTTCACAAATCTTTTCATAAAACTTTCCATAATAACTTTCACATAGCTGTACATTTAAAATCTTTCACGGATATAATCCGCTCCCGTAAATGGCACCCTGAAGTCACTCAAGAGTGACAACGAGTCAGTATCACGCTGCCTTACTGGGTCACACTTCCCATAGCATAAACAGAACTTCCCCCTGGCGTGAGTACTGGCGGAACCTCCCCCCGACTTAGCCAATTTACGTCTATCACAATGTATGCATACATCTCATATAAAAATTTAAATAAACTTTCATGCAGTTAAAAGCGTAGGAATAAAACATGGCATTTCTCATCATGTACTCACTTTAGAAAACACGTTAAAAGTCACGTATTTTAGTTAGAAAACTCACCTGGTGCGTTTAACTTCTTTTCTTACACTGCTCTGGCTTTCAATTGGTCTACCTGAGATATGGGTGAAATATAAACTGTTCAAATCCTAAACAAGTTTTCCGGACACTAAAAACTTACCGGCTAACACACCTTACCGGGTAGCTTACCGGTAAAATACCTCCTACCGGAACTATCTGGATCTCTCCAGACTTACCGGGTAAAATACCCCATACCGGAACCATCCGGATCTCTCCAGACTTACCAGGATTTTCCTACTTACCGGGCCATAACGATACCCGATGCAGCCACTTACCGGGTGACCACTGACCGGTAACTACACTAGTCAAAAGCTTACCTGGAACTTACCGGCTCCCTCACCCGGTAACCATCTCCAGGACAGTTCCCGGGTATCGCGACTGGATGATTTCGGGCACGAGAATCCTTGATAAGAGTCCTTAATCAAAACGTTAAAAGTGGTAAATGGCAACAAAACATTATACGTTCAATCCTTCCAACTCTTAGTTACACAAACACGATTTATGGTTGTTTAATCTTCCTTTAGGTCATCATTTTAACCTTCTTAGCAAGAACTCTCCAAATCCCCAACAATCCATCCAAACATCAAAACAATAGTTAGATTTAGAAATTACCTGGTAGAATCACTTGTAGAATCGTATTCCAACTCCACTTATTTTTCCAACTTTTGATGATTGGTAATCTTCTTCTTCAATTGCACTTGAACTCAAAATTCCTTTCTCTGCTCTCTAATTCTCTCTAGCCGCCAACAAGCAAAAGAAATGCTCACCTAGGGTTTTATGCCCCAATTAGATTCTTTTTATACCTTCTTAGAAATTTTTATTTCAGTCCTTGCACGTACGACTTTACCATATTTCTCACAAGGCTTTAAATTTTTTCCACTTTGGTCTCGGTTATTACAACACTCCCCCCTCAAAAGAATTATGTCCCCGGAATTCCATTAACAAAAAGGTGAGGGTATTTGGACCGCATGTCCGCTTCTACTTCCCATGTTGCCTCTCGTCCCTTATGATACCTCCACTGGACTTTTACTAGCCTGACTTCTTTGTTCCTCGATTTGCGAACCTTACTGTCCACGATCTCTAATGGTTCTTCTTCGTAAGTCAATTTCTCGTCAATGCTGACGTCTTCTACCGGAATAGTCACATCGGCCTTGGCCAAACATTTCTTCAGATTTGACACATGAAATGTCGGATGAATCCTTCTTAACTCTTCTGGCAAATCTAACTTGTAAGCTACCGCGCCAACTCGTTCAATGATAACAAAAGGCCCCGTGTATCTCGGCCTCAACTTCCATTTCTTCCTGAAACGTACTACTCCCTTCTAAGGTGAAACCTTTAACATTACCTTGTCACCTACATGAAATTCAATGGGCTTCCTTCGCTTGTTCGCGTACTTTCTTTGTCGATCTTGCGCGATTCTCATTTTCTCACGGATCAATTTTATTTTTTCCGCTGTCAGTTGTACTATCTCCGGACCTGCCAACTGTCTCTCTCCCACCTCGTTCCAACATAACGGTGTACGACACTTCCGTCAGTACAATGCTTCGAATGGTGCTGCTTGGATACTCGCATGGTAACTGTTATTGTATGAGAACTCTATCAAAGGTAAGTGTACCTCCCACGAGCCCTTGAAATCGATAACGCATGCCCGCAGCATATCTTCTAACGTCTTGTTGGTCCCGAAGGGCTATACAAGTTTGTAGAAGGGGGGTTGAATACAAACACACAGATTTTACTTTTCTAAATTGTTTATAGATAAATCATTAACAATTTACTGCTTGTTGCAGAACAAGATTAAGGATAAACCTAAATCTAAACAAGTTGGAACACTAAGTTTCTTGCACTAAGAAAGAGAAGGAAATTACTAATAATAACCTATCTCAAGATAAGAAGATGAACTTGACCAGAGTTAGCAAGTTACTTCAAAATGAAGTGAGGTCTTCTTCTTATATACTGCATGCATTTAATGCATGGCAGTTTATACTTTACACGTGGCAGCAGTTCATTGGTTGTAGGATCTGACTTGAGTAAACAACCTTAGTAGCCGCATGGTGAACAGTGTAGTATCAGAGTAGTTGTACGATTTCAGACAATAAGGAGGTTCTTTTCTGACATATCGTACGGAGACGTGCAAGGGTGGTTAAGACAAAAGTACTTTGTACGGAGGACTTCATGATCAGCTTTTCGTTGATTCAGCGCTCTATCATTCTATATCAGCGAATGATAAAGTTCAGCGATAGATGAAGTCTTGTACTTGATACTTCACGTTGAATGGACAAATCTGAGTCTTCGCTGATCCGCATCAGTTCATTAGGAGACTTGTCGCTGGTTCTTGAGCTTGATCTTCGACTTCAGCGTAGAATCTATGTTAACGTGAAACTTGTCTTCAGGGATCATAAGTAAACAACTAATCTTATCAGCGATCACCATAAGGACTGAACAGGCTCAGAGCATTAAGGTGAACAGTGTTCGCTGAATGTTTAATCTAAAGAGCGAGAGTTCCTATCAGCGGTACTGTAAGGTCTTAGTACTTATCAGTGATAGTAAAACTCTGATACATATTGTTTACTTACAATTTTCACTAAGTAGAATGGAGAGGGTCATTATCAAATCACTGAGGGTTTGGATCAACACGTCTGAATAGTTCTC
The DNA here is from genome assembly GCA_033807775.1 of Saussurea involucrata. Classification (NCBI taxonomy): domain Eukaryota; kingdom Viridiplantae; phylum Streptophyta; class Magnoliopsida; order Asterales; family Asteraceae; genus Saussurea; species Saussurea involucrata. Next base: position 52,206,397 of record CM066323.1, read on the forward strand.
TCACTCTGACCATCCGTTTGAGGATGATAGGCCGTGCTTAGCTTCAGTTGCGAACCTAACTCTCGTTGAAGACTTCTCCAAAACGCTGACGTGAAACGACTATCTCGATCAGACACTATGGATCATGGCACCCCGTGCCTAGATACTATCTCATTAATGTACAATCGGGCTAATTTCTCCAACGAATCTGACTCGTTAATAGGTAAGAAATGCGCGGACTTGGTGAGAATATCCACAATCACCCAAATCGCATCGTTACCCTTCAGAGTTCTCGGTAACTTTGTAACGAAATCCATGGTGATATTATCCCATTTCCACACTGGTATTACCGTAGACTGAAGTTCTCCATACGGTTGTTGATGTTCTGCCTTAACTTTCAAACACGTCACACATCGCTCCACAAGGTGAGCGATATCCTTCTTCATCCCTGGCCACCAGTAAAACTGTCTCAAGTCTCGATACATCTTATTCGTTCCCGGGTGCATGGAATATCGCGACTTATGCGCTTCTTCTAAAATACTTACTCTCAAGTTGCCCAACTTGGGAACCCACACCCGGTCCTTCATACACCTCAAACCACCACTGTTGACTCCGAACAATGATGTAACTCCGACAACTCTTTCGCTTTTCACGTTCTCTTCTAGTAACGCTTCCTCCTGAAACCTCTTAATTTCTTCAAGGAGATTTGAGATTGCCTCGACTCTGAAGGCTACTATTTTGGTCTGTTCTCCTCGCTCTTTCCGACTCAACGCGTCGGCTACAACATTGGCTTTACCCGGATGGTAAAGGATTTCACAGTCATAGTCGTTCAACAGCTCCATCCATCTCCGTTGTCTTATATTCAGTTCCTTTTGGTCAAATAGGTGCTTCAGACTCTTGTGATCGGTGTAAATCTGACACTCCACTCCATATAAGTAGTGTCGCCAAATCTTTAAAGCGAACACCACCGCCGCTAACTCCATGTCATGCGTAGGGTAGTTCTTCTCGTGATCTTTCAACTGTCGGGAAGCGTAGGCAATCACCTTCCCATTCTGCATCAATACACACCCCAGCCCAAGCTTAGATGAATCACTGTATATTACAAATCCCTCTGATCCATCAGGTAACGACAAAATCGGAGCACTGCTTAGACTTTCTTTCAACTTCTCAAAGGCAGATTCTTGTGCCTCGGTCCACCTGAACTTGACGTTCTTCCTTGTCAATGAGGTCAAAGATGAGGCTATTCGAGAGAAGTCTTGAATAAACTTCCGGTAATAACCCGCTAATCCGAGAAAGATTTTCACTTCCGATGGGGTTTTTGGTGCCTCAAAATCTTTAATGGCTTCAATCTTAGCAGGATCCACTTTGATGCCATCCGCCGACACCACATGGCCCAAAAACTGTACTTCCCGTAACCAAAACTCGCACTTCGAAAACTTCACGAATAACTTCTCACGCTTTAGCAATTCTAACGCTGCTCAAAGATGTCTCGCGTGGTCCTCTCGGGTACGAGAATAGATCAGAATGTCGTCGATGAAGACGATCACACACTTGTCCAATAACGAGCTACACACTCGATTCATTAAGTCCATGAATACTGCTGGCGCATTAGTCAACCCGAATGGCATGACTAAGAACTCGTAATGTCCGTATCTCGTGCGAAAGGCTGTCTTCGGCACGTCTTCCTCTCTCACCTTCAGCTGATGGTAATCTGACCTCAAGTCTATCTTCGAGAAATAACTCGCACCTTGCAACTGATCGAAGAGGTCATCGATCCTCGAGAGCGGGTACTTGTTCTTCACAGTTACTTTGTTGAGCTCACGGTAATCTATGCACATTCGCATAGATCCGTCCTTCTTCTTAACAAAAAGTACCGGTGCTCCCCAAGGCGATGAGCTCGGACGAATAAAACCTTTTTCGAGTAATTCTTGTAACTGATTCATCATCTCTTTCATCTCTGTCGGTGCCAGACGATAAGGCGCACGCGCAATCGGTGCCGCCCCAGGCAACAGTTCTATTCTGAACTCTACTTGACGATCTGGAGGCAGACTCGTCAAATCATCCAGAAACACCTCCGGGTACTCACCTACTATTGGTACATCCTCTACACTCTTCTTCTCTTTCTTAGCATCTAGCACATAAGCTAAATATCCCATACATCCATTTCCCAAACATCGCTTAGCTTTCATCATCGATATCAAACACGACTTCCTATTCCGTTGATCTCCGTAAATTACTACTTCTTTCTTATCGGGCAAGGCGATCCGAATTAACTTCTTATTACATACTATACTAGCATCATTCTCTACTAACCAGTACATTCCTAGGACTACATCAAACTCCCCCATTCACATTAGGTATAACCTCAAAGGAAACAGGTGACCGTCCACGTCTATGCTACAGCCCTCATAGACCTCTTTCACCCAGACTCGACTATCATCCGCTACCTCTACCTCTACCTCAAACCCAAAGTTCAACCTCTTGGGTTCCACTTGCAATTTTCGAATAAATTGGGCGACACAAACGAACGATTGGCCCTCGAATCAAACAATACTTTAGCAAAAGTCGAGTCTATAGGAAAGGTACCTATTACCACATCAGGCGTGTTCACCGCCTCCTCAACAGACATGTGGAAAGCCCTCGCCCTCGTGCGGGCCAGCTCCACCTTTCTCTCTCCATTCTTTCCTCCGCTACTACCGCCTTCGCCCCCAGCATACCCCTTCTTCAACTGTGGGCAGTTCCACTTGACATGATCTGGCGACCCACACTGAAAACACGATCTCGAACTGCGGCAATCCCGAGCCAGATGCCCTGTCTTTCCGCACTTGAAACATCCATCTTTATCTGCCAAACACTATCCCTTGTGCATTCTGTTACACTTAACACATGGTTTCTCACCCGATCTAGGTCTCACCCGCAGCTCGGGTCTAGGCGCACTCGACCTCTTTCCGTCTGTGGTTGGTCCTTCCTACTTTCTCTTGTCTCCGACTCTCTCGGTTATCGGTCTGTTCTTCTCTTTCTCAGTAAGTTACGCGGTATCCACCGCAGCCTGGAAGGTAGTTTGTCCCTTCACCTGTACCAACTCTCTTATACTTCTCTTTAACCCATAAATGTATCTTTCTATGCGCCGCTCTTCCGTTGGCACATACAGTTCAGCAATCTAGCCTATTCGATAAACTTTGATGTATACTCCTGAACCGACATTGTCCCTTGCTCCAACCCCAGAAATTCCTCTTCCAACTTCTTAACCGCCGCCAACGGGTAAAACTGGGCTCTGAACCTCTTAATAAACGATTCCCACGATGTTGCCTTAGCTACCTCCGATCCCCTACCTTCGGTCTCAACATCCCACCAATAGATGGCCTCAGACTTCATCATTGACATTGCAAATAGTACCTTATCTTCCTCGGCGCACTTGCTAGTATCAAATGCTAACTCTATCTCACGAACCCATTTCAAAGCCAGAACGGGATTGCGCTCCTCGTTGAACTTTGGAGGTTTGCACGAAGCGAAGGTCTTAAACGAGCACCCTTTCACTGTCTTTGGTTCATTAGCAACAATCGGAGTTGTCACCGAGTTGTTTCCTATCTCAGTCCGTTGTAGACTGTCTTCCTCGGTTCTCTTCTTAGTACCACTCTTGGTTCCTCCCTCAGATGTAGTCTTATTCTGATTGTCTAGCACTGCTTGTAAAGTCTTTTGCAGTTTACCCATATCTGCTGTGAACTTCTCCTCAGTTACAAAAGTCGGTGCGGCGTCAGTATGACGTTCTTTCTTAGTTTTCGTTTTCTTTGCAGGCGCTGAACTCTCATGCTCAGATATCTCCTGTACTTCTGGTTCTTCTACGCTCTTTGCCTTGCGCCTAACCGGTGCTTTCTTTTTCTTACCTTTGCCCTTAGTGGTTACCACTCCCACTTCGGTAGCAGCCTTCCTTGGAACTGATCCTCTACCTCTCCCACGGCCCCTACCTCTCCCACGAGTAGCCGCCGATCTTTGAGGATTCACTGGTCCATCCTCCGCTAACTCCTCAATCCGCACCGCCTCCTCATGTGGCGTAGTGTCTTCATTCGATACCTCCTCCACGATGGGTATCGATCTATTTCTCAAGGATCTCACAAACATTCTTGATTACTGATACACAACAAGTAAACTAACTTAGTACTACCACAACGGAGTAATAAGGTAATTTAAGCACATACATGTACCTGTAAGTTCACAATTACACTGGCCAGGTGTAACCCCAAACTTACCTTACATGATCGTCCTCGGCACCCTATTAGTCCTATTTCTACATTAGTGCCCTCCTAACGCATTTCCTGATTCTCAGTTGTGATTTCTACTCCCAAAGTTTAAGTCTAGGTCCGTCCGGTCACCTAAATCCCTTAAACTATGGCTCTGATACCAATTGTAACAACCCAGTCTAAAATAAAGCATGCAATTCATATAAATCAGAACATCCTAAAAATGGGTCCCAAAATTTCATACATAAGTCTCAAAATTTAGGTTGGCGGAAACAACCTATACACAACTGAGAAATACTATAACTAGAGATAATAGTGTCTCTGTCTCTACTTCACTTGTCCACTAACTGCCCCGCTCATCTGCCAGAGCCTTTCACTATCTGCTTACCTGAAAAGGGTTTAGTTTGGAAAATGCGAGGGTTAGACCATGAGGTCTAGTGAGTCGCTCTTGACAGTTCTCAAAATCATTTAAAACAATATATAACTTTTGCATATAAGCACTTTCACAAATCTTTTCATAAAACTTTCCATAATAACTTTCACATAGCTGTACATTTAAAATCTTTCACGAATATAATCCGCTCCCGTAAATGGCACCCTGAAGTCACTCAAGAGTGACAACGAGTCAGTATCATGCTGCCTTACTGGGTCACACTTCCCATGGCATAAACGGAACCTCCCCCCGGCGTGAGTACTGGCAGAACCTCCCCCCGACTTAGCCAATTTACGTCTATCACAATGTATGCATACATCTCATATAAAACTTTAAATAAACTTTCATGCAGTTAAAAGCGTAGGAATAAAACATGGCATTTCTCATCAGGTACTCACTTTAGAAAACACGTTAAAAGTCACGTATTTTAGTTAGAAAACTCACCTGGTGCGTTTAACTTCTTTTCTTACACTGCTCTGGCTTTCAATTGGTCTACCTGAGATATGGGTGAAATATAAACTGTTCAGATCCTAAACCAGTTTTCCGGACACTAAAAACTTACCGGCTAACACACCTTACCGGGTAGCTTACCGGTAAAATACCTCCTACCGGAACTATCTGGATCTCTCCAGACTTACCGGGTAAAATACCCCATACCAGAACTATCCGGATCTCTCCAGACTTACCGGGATTTTCCTACTTACCAGGCATCTACTTACCGGGCCATAACGATACCGGATGCAGCCACTTACCGGGTGACCACTGACCGGTAACTACACTAGTCGAAAGCTTACCTGGAACTTACCGGCTCCCTCACCCGGTAACCATCTCCAGGACAGTTCCCGGGTATCGTGGCTGGATGATTTCGGGCACGAGAATCCTTGCTAAGAGTCCTTAATCAAAACGTTAAAAGTGGTAAATGGCAACAAAACATTATACGTTCAATCCTTCCAACTCTTAGTTGCACAAACACGATTTATGGTTGTTTAATCTTCCTTTAGGTCATCATTTTAACCTTCTTAGCAAGAACTCTCCAAATCCCCAACAATCCATCCAAACATCAAAACAATGGTTAGATTTAGAAATTACCTGGTAGAATCTGTAACACCCTCAAAATCTTAGTGAGCAACTAACTTTAATTTCAATAAATTAAACTATAAGATGATAAAATTACTTCTACGAACCATCCTTAAAATACCTCAAAGTTTAAACCTCACGAATTAACGACTAACAACTCGAGGCGGGTGTTACTTAACCCAAATACCAGTTGCAAATTCCAACAAGTGCGGAAGACTTCGCTAAGCATCTCACTCCTCGTTCACTCTACTAGCACTCATCACTTCACAGTGTAGCTAAAGCTATTCCCAACCTGGACCTGTTGCACATGCCGACAAATAAAAAGGTTAGGCTAACGCCTAGTGAGTTCAAGAGTTTACATCAAGAGCAAATCATTTGATAAATCTACAGCTTCATCTTAATAAATGATTTTCTAAAAGGGTTTGTATGAAAGACATCGACAACCCATTTTCCAAACGCACACAACTTTTGAGAGGAAAGCTTCCAATGAAAAACGTGTCTCTGCAAATGACTCAAATCCAAAACTCACTTCAAGAGTTAATTAATAATAATAATTTCTCAATAATCGTCACTGCGAATAAAACTCCAATAGTTAAAACAACCAATAAGGATGTAACATAAATCCGTCCATCAATCATGGAAAACAATCCATATGCATGTAATATGACCTCAACAATGCGAATAAATAAAATACCCGAAAGCAACACCCTTCGGTGACGGGGGAGACCCGATCTCATCGAATGTGGCAAACACATAAATTAAACCACAATTAATAAACGTAAGTAAGCTTCTTGGATGGGGAAAGAAGATGACATCAACCATACTAGGTCTTTAGTCAATCTTCGGCATCAACCATACTAGGTCTTTAGCCCGTCTTAGACATCAACCATACTAGGTCTTTAGTCCATTTCCGGCATCAATCATACTAGATCTTTAGCCCATCTTTGACATCAACCATACTAGGTCTTTAGTCAATCTTCGGCATCAACCATACTAGGTCTTTAGCCCGTCTTAGACATCAACCATACTAGGTCTTTAGTCCATTTCCGGCATCAATCATACTAGATCTTTAGCCCATCTTTGACATCAACCATACTAGGTCTTTAGTCAATCTTCGGCATCAACCATGCTAGGTCTTTAGCCCATCTTAGACATCAACCATACTAGGTCTTTAGTCCATTTAAAACTACCAAGTTCAACCATACTAGGTCTTTACCTTGGAAACCCACCATCCAAAACAAGCTTACTTGACGTAAATATATACATGACCCTAAAAGAATAACTAATGCATTCAAATCATGTCAACATCAAATATAATGCAATTCATGCAACTCAAACCCCAAGCCCACGTCGAGCTTATTAAAAATCGGGCGAATGCCCTCGAGACTCAACCGAGTCCAAAACCGAGCCCTCTGCTCAAAAGATCTAATGATCATTTATCAATATCAATTCATACAAATGAAATGCATCTAGCTCACATCATGAAACACACGCTCCGAGGCATGATAATCTCACAACCCCTTCATTGCCACCTTCCCAATGAAGTCAAATCAAATATGCATCTATATGTACATGTATATGCAACTCTTTTATTACTTGACAATGCATATAACTCGCTAGGGTTCATTAGTCCCAAAGGTACTAAGAATAAATCATCAAACAGTCTTCACCTAAGACTAACACTTAAACCGGCACATATTCGAATAAAATGCACTTAAGCATATAACACATCCAAGACTCCATCTCGAGTCATTAAAACCGGCAAACACTCAAAAGAATCATTTGAGTATAAATCAAGCCTTTAAGGCCAAAATAAATGTTTGGTCAAATACGTGTTACTCACACGGTTATGTAAACCCAAATGCATCGTTACCCAAAACCCTTATCTTTTAATTCCTCAATAGGCCATCGGCCTCAAAATAAAGGTTTACAACTCTTAAAACATTCACATGGTCGGATTGACCAAAATTCCCAACTCACACGTTCACACTTTAAAATGTGACACATCATAGTTATCACATAATCACAAAACACTAAAAGTGTATTTCGACCAAATAACCTTCACTTCTGCAATAAATTAACAAAACCTCTTTCACTCGTGATTTATCTATCAATCACTCAAAATCCCCAAATACGGGTGTTTTTATTAAATTTATAAAGCTCAACACTTTGACTAAATCACAACCCACCAAATTATTCAACAAGGGATAATTTCACGTAAAGCACACAAATACTTTAAAACACATATTTTGGCATGTACAAAGTTTTCACAAAGCAACTTGAACTCACCTCGCTAGATTAAGCTAAATCTAGATTTTCCCATACGTATGCTCCTTTGAAGAAGTCCACACCTTCAAGTCCAAATCTTCCAAAACCTAAATCCATAAGTTTCCAACCATAAGTATTTATCCCCAAACACTTAGAATCATTTCCCCCAACATATTACACTCAAAAACACCAATAGATCAAAACCCTAATTTCCACACTGAAGAGAAGAAAAGATTACCTCAACCATCAAGTGAATCTACCAACCAAACACTTCTAGGTTTACCAAGATATGCTTCAATCTCCATTTCTTTAAAAGGAAGGAAAGATTTTAGGAGAGGGTTTGGTGAACACTAAGAGATTGGGACCAACAAAAGAGATGAGGAAGATAAACCCATACCTTTGCTTCCAAATCCTCATCAAGATGCAAGGAATCACTTGAAAACTCCAAAATCGGAGCCTTAGAGGCTTCAAAAATTGAAATAGGAGAAAAGGGTTCGTTTGGGAGAGTTTAGAGAAAGAGAGATGGAATAGAAATGAAAGAAGGCTGAAAGGCGTGGGTTTAAAACCCTCAGGGCCCGCTCGCGATTGTGACACGGCGATAGTGACACTGTCACTATCGCCGGGCATACTCGCCCGCTACCCATGGACTCTCGGTACACTTCGTGCGATCATGACATGGGCGATAGTGACATGGTCACTATCGCCGGTCACTATCGCCCCACAAGTACCGAGCCCAAATAGCTCACTCTTCCAACCCAAATCCGATTATATTTAAGTCCTAAACTCCATGTAGCTTGGTAAATATCGAATCATGCAAAAACAGCCCGTGGTTCGTTCTTTATACCAATTTTCGGGGTGTTACAATCCTCCCAACCTTAAAAGTGATTTCGTCCTCGAAATCTAATTCCTTTACAACCAAAGGCTGATCAACTCAACGCCGACCATAATCCATCAACTTCCAACTGAAACCTAAATTTTCCCCCTATACGAACTACTAAGACAACTTCAAGTAAACTCTTACCAACAATGTCCTCTCGGCACATTGTACTCATGTCCGGGTGGACACTCTATTTACGTGATCATCTCCCAACCACAATACCTCGGTCGTCTCCCAACCTTATGTGTTCCATACTTCCCGACAACGAATCCCGACTCTAAATCAATTCGTGTCCACTCGCTCTTAATTTCACCAATTAGTCCACGGCTTGATTACATCTAAAATCAACGAACCTCCAAATCTAAGGTTCTCACTGTCGAACCGGCACTTACCTCTAACGAGTCCCACTAGACTCCAATACTGACGGTCGTCACTGACTTATCAGTTACACCATTCCCAAACACGTCTAACTCCGATCATCTAGTCGACAACTTCTTTTACCGCAAGCAGAGAGTCATCCCGCTAAACCGTTCGTCACAATCGAACTTAAGTTCATCATAACCGATACCACCATTTATCAAAATTGGACTACACTTTCCAATTACACTAGTGGTCCTTGGCCTCGAACTCCAAAAGTTGACACCTAATCACACCACTAAAACTCGACTCATCATATAGTTCCACATACGAGTTTCATTCCTCAAATAGTCCCACTAATCCATGTTCATCCCCACGGTCTAAAGGGTCCTACACGACCTTCACGCAATACAGACAACCCAAGACAAGGTTGCCTAAGTGAACGGTTACCAAAACACTAATAAGGGACACCGCAAGTCCCACCTTTTTGTTGTTCATACGAAATGATTCATCCCCGCAAACAACGTCATACGGCTCACGACAATCACACGCGTTAGAAACCCGATCTTTCATCGAAAGGTTCTACACGCCCTCACCCCTGACTGGGGTTGCTCAACCTCACCAAGCCTAAAGAGTTCAAGGTTTTCAAGTGACAGACTCAATAAATATGCCAATAAAGTTTTCGCTAGATTTTTCAACACAAAAGTCTTTATACTAACATCATATACGTACAAAACTTACCACTACTCAGCTAGTGGATGCACAAACATGGACACACTCGTCCCACGTATGAAAAAAATAATTTTTGAAAACCTTTTCATCACAAATTAGTTTACTACCGAAACGTAAAAACGTACTCAACAACCTTTAAAATGAACCGTCAGGGTCCCATCACGGATTTACTTATGCCACACGCACAAAGTAATTTCCGACATCAAAATAGCGGCCAGCAGCCTGTTTATACAAACTTCAAAAGAATAATTTACACGATATCAATTTCCAAAATTCTCTTTTTTTTTAACCAAGAACGACATGAACTGCAATTCATTAACCACTTTGCATGTCTCAGTTTTGATCACAAAGAAACGAAGCAAATCATCTACACACTTTGGTTAAAACACGTATTGGTTTGGGCCATCTCCCAGTTTTTAAATCAAATAACGGGATATTTTCATCATTTGGAAGTATCAATTTAAACATCTAAACGAAATCTCAAAACAAGATTTTTGCATGCCAGTCTGCATCACTTTCTTAGTAGTCATTCTGAAATGGTATAGCACATACCGGATAGTCAATACAAAATTTCAAGTAGAAATTTATTAACTCAATTTTGAAACTTCTCATTTAGTCGTAATAGGACAAGTAAATAAAATTCTTTGACCAGGCTCATACCTCAATATATTTTTCTCAAAACTTCGAAAACCATACGCGTACGTAATTTGATTGACACATAAAATAATTCGAGTCAACTTTAAGCCTTAAACCACACAAGTGATGCACACTAACGCCTTAATATAGTGGCTACAAAACTACTCCTGTCAATCAATCAATATAGTGCATGTGCGAGAAAGAATACCAACAATGTCAACAAATGAGAGTGCATAAAATAGAACATTAGAGATGTACTATCATGATGCCCTTATATGCCTTACTCACGCCACGTATAAATTAATTTGCACATCTAGCAAGTTGCAACAAATATGCTACCACAATCCTCAAAAGAGGAGCCATGCGGCATTAAAACTCCAAAAACCACTCTTTTTGGTGCAATACGACATAAAGCACATTTTTGAACAAAATTCGCATGCGATGCAATACTCCCTCAAACCCATATATTAATGCACGCAATCATTCAAGTTATGCACGCAATAAAGTATCACCCATGCACCGCAAAACATCGTAAAACGAAACTCGGTCACACTTCACAAAGATTCCATAAAACTCAATGGGACTCGACCGCATCAAACCAATTAAATGGTGTCAAAATCTTCGTTTTAAATAAGCAACTCGCATAAAACAACGCTATGATCAAATCATCCAAAACATAAAACTTCCCTTTTTGTTGCAACACAAAATAAAACGACACCCTTTCGTCAAGGTTCATAAAATTCAAATTCCCATTAAAGGTCAACATCGAAACAAGGGAATGTAACTCTCCGTCCAGACCTTAACATATGTGGAGGAGATCCAATGTTAAGGTCGTAAGTCGTGGTTACTTATCCAAAACCATAAACGACATTAAAACATGGATATCACAATATCCGAAAGTAGTAGTGGACGACTACAAAGAATAAAATAAATCCCGACCAGGTTCACAACCGCCTGTCGTAAAATAATTTCATGCATGTTCCAAAATCATGATTTAAAATCTTGCATATGTCAAACTTTTTCCAAGATTTAGTAGTACTGCCCATCCGACGATTCGGAACATAAATAATAATTGATGCAATTTATTTTAAAAGCAAAATAAATTTTGTGCATGCATTTTGTCGGCACCTCAACGTCTAGGTCACATTCCTCCAATTTCTCCGATCACACTTTTGTCATCCGGATAGTCACGCATCTTAACGCAAAGTGGAAGGTCACATCGACTAACCCCACATTTCTCCTCGAATCAAGTCACTTCAATAAGCATATGTCTCCAATCCAACTATCAAGTCTCACCAGAATGGTTTACTTAATACAATCAATCATGCTTATCGCCACTCCAAATGGCAAATGCTAAAGTCGTCAACCTCTTCTAACGATTATTCGCTTAGAACTCCTTCACTACCCCAACGGTCATCACGCCAGAGTTGTCCGGGTACTCTCATGTAACCGGTAGGTTCACCATAACACTGGCCAGGTGCAATTATGAACGTATCGTACATGATCATCCTTGCTACTCTTGACGTGACTCCTCGTTTCTAGTGACCCCAACAACTTCCGAATATCCTATCTTAGAGTGCCTAATGGTGCAATCTCGCTCTCCTTTACTTAAAACAACGCTAATTTGAGTCTAGGTATTCAACAATCAACACCTAATTCTCTCAAACTCATGCTCTGATACCAACTTGTAACACCCTCAAAATCTTAGTGAGCAACTAACTTTAATTTCAATAAATTAAACTATAAGATGATAAAATTACTTCTACGAACCATCCTTAAAATACCTCAAAGTTTAAACCTCACGAATTAACGACTAACAACTCGAGGCGGGTGTTACTTAACCCAAATACCAGTTGCAAATTCCAACAAGTGCGGAAGACTTCGCTAAGCATCTCACTCCTCGTGCACTCTACTAGCACTCATCACTTCACAGTGTAGCTAAAGCTATTCCCAACCTGGACATGTTGCACATGCCGACAAATAAAAAGGTTAGGCTAACGCCTAGTGAGTTCAAGAGTTTACATCAAGAGCAAATCATTTGATAAATCTACAGCTTCATCTTAATAAATGATTTTCTAAAAGGGTTTGTATGAAAGACATCGACAACCCATTTTCCAAACGCACACAAATTCTGAGAGGAAAGCTTCCAATGAAAAACGTGTCTCTGCAAATGACTCAAATCCAAAACTCACTTCAAGAGTTAATTAATAATAATAATTTCTCAATAATCGTCACTCCGAATAAAACTCCAATAGTTAAAACAACCAATAAGGATGTAACATAAATCCGTCCATCAATCATGGAAAACAATCCATATGCATGTAATATGACCTCAACAATGCGAATAAATAAAATACCCGAAAGCAACACCCTTCGGTGACGGGGGAGACCCGATCTCATCGAATGTGGCAAACACATAAATTAAACCACAATTAATAAACGTAAGTAAGCTTCTTGGATGGGGAAAGAAGATGACATCAACCATACTAGGTCTTTAGTCAATCTTCGGCATCAACCATACTAGGTCTTTAGCCCGTCTTAGACATCAACCATACTAGGTCTTTAGTCCATTTCCGGCATCAATCATACTAGATCTTTAGCCCATCTTTGACATCAACCATACTAGGTCTTTAGTCAATCTTCGGCATCAACCATACTAGGTCTTTAGCCCGTCTTAGACATCAACCATACTAGGTATTTAGTCCATTTCCGGCATCAATCATACTAGATCTTTAGCCCATCTTTGACATCAACCATACTAGGTCTTTAGTCAATCTTCGGCATCAACCATGCTAGGTCTTTAGCCCATCTTAGACATCAACCATACTAGGTCTTTAGTCCATTTAAAACTACCAAGTTCAACCATACTAGGTCTTTACCTTGGAAACCCACCATCCAAAACAAGCTTACTTGACGTAAATATATACATGACCCTAAAAGAATAACTAATGCATTCAAATCATGTCAACATCAAATATAATGCAATTCATGCAACTCAAACCCCAAGCCCACGTCGAGCTTATTAAAAATCGGGCGAATGCCCTCGAGACTCAACCGAGTCCAAAACCGAGCCCTCTGCTCAAAAGATCTAATGATCATTTATCAATATCAATTCATACAAATGAAATGCATCTAACTCACATCATGCAACACACGCTCCGAGGCATGATAATCTCACAACCCCTTCATTGCCACCTTCCCAATGAAGTCAAATCAAATATGCATCTATATGTACACGTATATGCAACTCTTTTATTACTTGACAATGCATATAACTCGCTAGGGTTCATTAGTCCCAAAGGTACTAAGAATAAATCATCAAACGGTCTTCACCTAAGACTAACACTTAAACCGGCACATATTCGAATAAAATGCACTTAAGCATATAACACATCCAAGACTCCATCTCGAGTCATTAAAACCGGCAAACACTCAAAAGAATCATTTGAGTATAAATCAAGCCTTTAAGGCCAAAATAAATGTTTGGTCAAATACGTGTTACTCACACGGTTATGTAAACCCAAATGCATCGTTACCCAAAACCCTTATCTTTTAATTCCTCAATAGGCCATCGGCCTCAAAATAAAGGTTTACAACTCTTAAAACATTCACATGGTCGGATTGACCAAAATTCCCAACTCACACGTTCACACTTTAAAATGTGCCACATCATAGTTATCACATAATCACAAAACACTAAAAGTGTATTTCGACCAAATAACCTTCACTTCTGCAATAAATTAACAAAACCTCTTTCACTCGTGATTTATCTATCAATCACTCAAAATCCCCAAATACGGGTGTTTTTATTAAATTTATAAAGCTCAACACTTTGACTAAATCACAACCCACCAAATTATTCAACAAGGGATAATTTCACGTAAAGCACACAAATACTTTAAAACACATATTTTGGCATGTACAAAGTTTTCACAAAGCAACTTGAACTCACCTCGCTAGATTAAGCTAAATCTAGATTTTCCCATACGTATGCTCCTTTGAAGAAGTCCACACCTTCAAGTCCAAATCTTCCAAAACCTAAATCCATAAGTTTCCAACCATAAGTATTTATCCCCAAACACTTAGAATCATTTCCCCCAACATATTACACTCAAAAACACCAATAGATCAAAACCCTAATTTCCACACTGAAGAGAAGAGAAGATTACCTCAACCATCAAGTGAATCTACCAACCAAACACTTCTAGGTTTACCAAGATATGCTTCAATCTCCATTTCTTTAAAAGGAAGGAAAGATTTTAGGAGAGGGTTTGGTGAACACTAAGAGATTGGGACCAACAAAAGAGATGAGGAAGATAAACCCATACCTTTGCTTCCAAATCCTCATCAAGATGCAAGAAATCACTTGAAAACTCCAAAATCGGAGCCTTAGAGGCTTCAAAAACTGAAATAGGAGAAAAGGGTTCGTTTGGGAGAGTTTAGAGAAAGAGAGATGGAATAGAAATGAAAGAAGGCTGAAAGGCGTGGGTTTAAAACCCTCAGGGCCCGCTCGCGATTGTGACACGGCGATAGTGACACTGTCACTATCGCCGGGCATACTCGCCCGCTACCCATGGACTCTCGGTACACTTCGTGCGATCATGACATGGGCGATAGTGACATGGTCACTATCGCCCCACAAGTACCGAGCCCAAATAGCTCACTCTTCCAACCCAAATCCGATTATATTTAAGTCCTAAACTCCATGTAGCTTGGTAAATATCGAATCATGCAAAAACAGTCCGTGGTTCGTTCTTTATACCAATTTTCGGGGTGTTACAGAATCACTTGTAGAATCGTATTCCAACTCCACTTCTTCTTCCAACTTTTGATGATTGGTGATCTTCTTCTTCAATTGCACTTGAACTCAAAATCCCTTTCTCTGCTCTCTAATTCTCTCTAGCCGCCAACAAGCAAAAGAAATGCTCACTTAGGGTTTTGTGCCCCAATTAGATTCTTTTTATACCTTCTTATAAATTTTTCTTTCAGTCCTTGCACTTACGACTTTACCACATTTCTCACAAGGCTTTAAATTTTTTTCACTTTGGTCTCGGTTATTACAGAACCTTGCAGAGGGGAGAAGGAACCTGATGGTGAAATGGTACATTGGAACCTTGCAGAGAAGAGAAGGACGTGGGGTAAGAAGTTGAACCGAAAAAGAACTGCTCTTGAAAAACTGAATTTAGAAAAAAAAAACTAAAGATTGTACATTAAGCTTAAAATGTAGTAATCTTGAATTTAGAAAAAAATTGTTCTTATTCTTTTCATTAAGTAGAATATATATATATGGTCAGGTTCAAGGGAAAACCACAAAAAAACGGAAAATTGAAGAACACCCTAGGAGCCCTTCATCTGGACGGTATGCACTTGTGCATACAGGTAAATAGTTGACATTTTTGGTTTTATGCACAAGTGCATTATGCATTTGTGCATATATGGTTAAAGATGATAAAAATAATAGTAGAAATCAAAAGTATTACCAAAAAATGGGTTCTTATTTAAATATTTGGGTTCTAATAAGAATATGTAACTGAACACTGAACACTGAACAAGAATTTCTATGTTATAGTCGAGGTTCTTGTAAAAACCCACGAAAGGCTTCTATAGAAACTTCCATTATAGATGCTTTAAATAGAACAAGAATGTGTTACTGTAATATCGTATGTAGTTCTAGACTCCATTAATTGGAAGAAAAAAAAATCTAATATTGCAAGTGGAATGTTTGAGTTTACATTTGGAAGCATTAGTTGCTGCTATTGTGATTTCCTCTAGCTGTAATTGAGGTATGAGGGCCTTATTTTTGGAAACCACTCAATCTATGTTTATACAATTAGGATGTGTTTACTTGCAATTTAATAAGGTTTAATGGTCTATCTGTCTTATTCGTGTAGCTCTTTTAGACTGTTTACTTGTGGCTTATTCCCACAGCAAGTGACTTACAAATGATTTTGTTGTGTTGTCCCCATCAAACAGAAGTAATTAACAGAGCAATGGAAAATCTTTCCAACGTTGCAAGTCGCAAGGGAAGAGTTATTTTTGGGGTCTTTTGTTAAACAATTTCTAGTTTGTTGAGGGGTAAAATGGTCAATTTTATCATTTAAATCGTTGATTCAGATAGGAAAAAAAAACAATTCATTTTCATCTAAAAAGACAAATTTATCCAAACAAATAAATTTATTCATACTTAATTGTGAATTATACATAAATATTGATAATCATAATATTTTTTGAGTGATTTAAGTATCATCAATCACTAATATTTAATTGTCTTCTTAAATCAACCCGACAAACTAAAACTGCCCCAACGAACCAACACTCTCTTGAGTCTTTGCAGCCTTACCTATCTTTACATCTCAAATCTCTTTCTTCTATCGTATCATTCGTATGTATGTCTTCTTGCAACTAAACAACACTCGACTTCGCTCTCTCCATCTCTCGTTTTGCTTCTGCTTCTGTATGCTCCAAATTCTCAGGTACGATTTCTTTCTTGAATCACCCACTAGCACAATTTCTTCATCTCTACTTCTTCTCCTTCATCCCTTTTACGATTCCTTCACTCATCCCTGGTGTTATGATTTCTCCACTGCCCCTTCTTTCTTGAACCACCGCTCCCTCCTTTGGGATATGGTTTTTTTATCCACTGCTCCTATGATCCTTAATTGATTATCAAAATAATATATAAGTTGTAATAAATATGTTCTGTAGCTTTACAATTGTGTATTGTATGAACATTATTGGTTTATTATATTTATGCATGCACACAAGGTGTTTGATGAAATGTATGTGAGAAATATGGGTTGCTTTTTGGTTGCATTTGGTTTCTTGTAATTCTTCAATGACATAGTATTACAATGAAGCACTAATTTAATAAATTTATTCTGATTGTTGGTTATTTAATTTCAATTATTCATTTCTTGTTTATTGTTCATTTTGTTCAAGCCTCGAATTAGATCATGGCTCTTTGTTTGTTGTAGAAGGATGTTTGATGGAATGGCTAAAAGTAATGTGTGGTGTTGCACATATAGTGTTTAATATAGACTAGGGCTAAAATAGTAATTTCTGACTTTTAGACAGTTTATTCAGCAGACCAACTCAACAACAATTTATCTTAAATCATACGGACAACTTAATCATTTCAAACAACTTGATCCATACATGGCTTAATGGAAACAATCGAACTGCCCCTTTGGTGGGTTGGGTTGGGTTGTACATTAATAGGTTATTAGTTATAAACTGCATACTTTGGGTTACATTTTACTTGATAATTGAATCTTGATTGAGGATTATGAATCTTGAAGCTTGGGTTGTACATTAATAGGTTATCACTTATCAGTTATAAACTGCAATACTGAGTTAAATTTTGATATTTGATCTCAATCAAAAACGCGATCATGTGAAAGTGACTGTATTCTTCGTTTATTGTCATCGCCTGTATTTTATTAGGGTCAAATTTTACATGATTTGTTTTTCTTGGAGTCCTATATTTGGAGCCTAAGATTAGAATTGATTGAGAATTGTGAAATGAGTATGTGTTTGCATGTCGTGATTCGGTATTCTTGTTGCTGTTAAATGTCATCACCTAGATTGCTCGTATTATCTATCATGTTTGTTCATTGATTTTGGTAATGCTATGTTTTAATTTTCCGTTTAATTTAGAAAAGCTTTTGGTGTTATCGTGAGGATGGTATCATTTATGATTTGACGTCATTTTGCCCATCTTAAAAATACTAATAATCCATTATTGACTTGCATCTCGTATCATGCACATGCAACATAAGACTGATGGGTAAAATGGTAATTTTATTTCATTCAGACTTTTGATTCATAACAGTTTCCAAACGGTCATTTTCTATTCTGCCTCTTAATGATTCTGACCACTTAATCAATCTGCAACCAAATGATTCAGGAGTTGCCAAACAGCCCCTATGTTTTCTTCGTATATTGTTATCATATGTGAATTGGTATTCGTGTTTCTGTTTAATTTTATCACCTAGATAGCTCGTAATATTATCTATAAGAATTTTGACTATGACTTGCATCCGATATCTGCACCAAATGAAACGACAATGCACACAAACGAATCTCTAATACAACACTGAAATTTTGTATGCAGGCATCTCCGCAAATGGCGGTCTCTGCTAAAACTCCAACAGTTGCTTCATGCCACTCCAAGCTTTTCAATTCTCTTCCCCATAACCGTGTGTCCAAAACTATAAAGTTCTCAATTTCATCACGAACCTATAGACTTTCCCTAAAAAATAACCAAGAAATATCCGTTGTCAGTACTGATTCCATCGACGCTAGAGACCCCAATTCCATCATATGCGACCTTTGCCTTAGAGGAAACCTAGAACAAGCTCTAATACAACTAAACACAATGAAAGAACTTCGACTTACGGTCGACGAAGAAACTTTTATCTCACTAGTAGAACTCTGTGAGCGGAAACGAGCAGAGCCTGAAGGGTGTCAAGTGTACTCTTTAATAACCAATTCCACAACCCATTTGAGTATCAGACTTGGGAACTCGTTGTTGAGCATGTTTGTTAGGTTGCGTAATTTGGTCGACGCATGGTATGTGTTTGGTAAAATGTCTGAGAGAGATTTGTTTTCTTGGAATGTTTTGATCGGTGGGTATGCTAAAGCTGGGTACTTTGATGAGGCATTGAATTTGTATCATCGAATGTTATGGGACGGGCTGAGACCCGATGTGTATACTTTTCCTAGTGTTTTAAGGACTTGTGGGGTCGTACCAGATTTAGCTAGGGGCAGAGAGGTTCATGTTCATGTGTTGAGATTTGGGTTTCAATTTGATGTTGATGTGAATAATTCTTTGATTACTATGTATGTGAAATGCCGGGATGTATATGGTGCACGATTGGTGTTTGATAAAATGCCTCTAAAGGATAGAATATCATGGAATGCCATGATTTCGGGATATTTTGAAAACGAAGAGTGTTTGGAAGGGTTGAAATTGTTTCTTAACATGCTTGATTACCTTGTGGTTCCGGATTTGAGGACTATGACTAGTGTAATCTCGGCGTGTGAGTTTATTGGTGACGAGAGATTAGGAAAAGTTGTTCACGGGTATGCCACAAAACATGATTTTGGAAATGATATTTCTATTAGTAACTCATTAATACAACTTTACTCGAGCATTGGAGCTTGGGAAGAAGCGGAAAACGTTTTTACCAGAATCGAATCAAAAGACGTGGTATCATGGACAACCATGATTTCAGGTTACGAGAATAACGGCTTACCTGAAAAAGCCATCGAAGTCTACAAGAATATGGAGTTAGAAGGCGTTATGCCCGATGAGATCACCGTTGCTAGTGTTCTCTCCGCTTGTGCTACATTAGGTCGCTTAGATATAGGTACCGAGCTATACGAGTTTGCCAAGAGATCCGGACTCGTATCGTATGTCATAGTCGCCAACGCTTTAATTGACCTATATTCCAAATGTAAACTTATTGATAAGGCTTTAGAAGTCTTCCAACTCATCCGCAACAAGAATGTGATATCGTGGACTTCAATCATCCTCGGTCTCCGGATCAACAATCGAAGTTTTGAGGCTCTTACTTTCTTTAAAATAATGAAAGCTAGTTTACTCCCCAATTCAATTACGTTAATTTCCGTTCTTTCTGCTTGTGGTCGGATAGGAGCTTTGATGACTGGAAAAGAGATACATGCTTATTCGTTAAGAATTGGACTCGGGTGTGATGGATTCCTACCTAACGCACTTTTGGACATGTATGTAAGATGTGGGAGGATGGATATTGCATGGAACCAATTCAATTCACACGAAAAAGATATTGTTGCTTGGAATACAATCTTAACCGGCTATGCCGAAAGAGGACAAGGTAAAGATGCCATTGAGCTATTTAACAAAATGGTAAAATCAGATGTAAAACCAGACGCTATTACTTTTATTTCTTTACTATGTGCTTGTGGCAGATCTGGGATGGTTGCAAATGGTTTGGACTATTTCAATAGTATGACGGAGAATTACGGTCTTGCCCCAAACGTGAAACATTATGCTTGTGTAGTTGATTTACTTGGACGTGCTGGGAAACTTGAAGAAGCTCACGGGTTTATTAAAAAAATGCCGATAAAAGCAGATCAAGCGATATGGGGAGCATTGTTAAATGCGTGTAGGATTCACAAGCGGGTTGAGTTAGGGGAAGTTGCAGCCCGAAATATACTTGATATGGATGAATCCGAGAGTGTGGGATATTATTCACTTTTATGTGATTTTTACGCTGATATTGGTAGATGGGATGAAGTTGGGATAGTGAAGAAATTGATGAGAGAAAAGGGGGTTACAGTTGATCCTGGGTGCAGTTGGGTGGAAGTGAAGGGGAGTATTCATGCATTTCTTAGTGGTGATCAAAACCATCCTCAAGAGAAAGAAATAAGTGCAGTTTTGGATGGTTTTTATGAGAAGATGGAAGAAGTTGGATTTAATGAAGTTGATGGCTCGAAAGCGGAGATTTTGTGTGGACATAGTGAAAGATTAGCCGTTGGATTTGGGCTCATAAACACCGCTCCTGGAATGCCTATACGAGTAACAAAAAATCTTTATATGTGTGAAAACTGCCATAATGTGGTAAAGTTTATTTCCAAAGTTGTGAGGAGAGAGATTGGTGTTAGGGATACCGAATGTTTCCACCTTTTTAAGGATGGTTCGTGTTCTTGTGGCGATGCTGGTTATAAGCCAAAAACGGAAACAACCAGGTGATATCACAATGTGTGCATTTTTTATGAATATACATGATCATGGTATAATTATATACTTTGCATTATTCTATAAAATGTATAATCTAACATGCTAGAATTAATAGTAGGTAACAATTCATAAACACTCGAGAAGTATAAAATGTTTGTGTGCACCTTCTTCAGTTTCTATATTTTGTTATATTTGATTGCAGCAGACGTACCAAATGCCTTGTTGTTTGACCCAAGTCATAATTACAGACATGCTTTCTAGCTATTCTTTCTTTTTGAATTAATCTTCTAAAAATTAAAAGAATATGCAGCTAATCCAACTTTTGTTGAAGCCTTGTAAGCTTCCGCTTATGAAGCATATATAGCAGACCCATAACTCACTCCACACAGGAACTTGCCTGGTATTTCATCTACAACTGCACCATTGCATCCTATCCATTTTCAGGTACTATCTGTATATTGGTTTCAACATGTTGTCTTTAAAAGTTTTGCCTGTTTGTTAGCAGCTTAATGAGCTTAATGGGACTCGCAGCTTATTCGGTCAGCTATACATCCCTGTTTGGTAGTGGCTTAATGATATAGAAAGTGGCTTATTCAGTAAGCTTCTAATGGCTTAATGATATAGAAAGTGGCTTATTCTTCTAGGGATGAGCTTTATGCAGAAAGCCAAGTTTTTCAAACCTGCCCGTCCCAGTTAAAATTCACGCCTTTTTCATCTATGAAAAAATCCTCTCAAACAAAAATCTTCTCTTTCTATACAGATAGATTAATCCACACAGACAGCTTTATCCTTACAGGACTTAATGAAAAACCAACCGAACAGCCCCTTGATGCAATTATTATAGTCAATTTTCAAGCTTTAAACTTTCTTCACACGAAGATAGATTAAGCGAAATTTAAAGAAAAAGTATTGTTTGATCGTTCATAGATTAACCAAATGTCAATTTAAAACACTCGCCATTTGTAATTTCATTTGTGTACATAAACACCCAATTATCTCTCTCTCTAGGATCCACTTAACTACACTCAAATTACACAATACCATGAATGAACATTAGAGCAAAATATGAAACAAAATCCAATTGCCCCATTTCATGTTTGATGTTAAAAGTGACTAGTTGCAGCAAAAATTGAAGTCAAGGCTTCAGCTACAAAATTGAACTTATCCTATTTCTTGTATGTTTTTATCTCGGAGATATTTAGATTCAGCTAAGTTTGTCATTATTTCCAAACTGAAAACTTTATTCTATTTGCTTCTATATATAGTTGGTTTACCTATTTCTTCATGTAGAATACAAATATTATGGAGTATTTGAACTATATCTTGTTGTACTTTCACAAGGATAGTTCCACTTGTGTATTGCTCAACTAACTTGTGTTACAAGGTTTCCTTTTCACATACTAGTCTAGATGGATGTGTTTTGGAGTAGTATTCTATTGTGATGGATTTTTTAGTTCTCTAAGTTTAAGCAAGCCATCTTGCTAAAAGGGCACGAAAATCTTCAATAATCCCTTGTCAAATTTGAAGTTGAAAAAATGTCAGGTTGACTTAATAAGTCAAATCCCACATGTTTTTTTTTTGAAAGGCAAGTAACACACGCACCCCTTTCGAGGGGTATCCCAGGCATCCTATGGAAACCCAGACTAATCCCCCCCGACCCAGTTATACCATCCCATACGGGCAGGCCTGGGCCGAACTCATGAACCGGCCCATGAGCTGATATCGTCAGAGTAGCACCCGGGCTCGAACCCGGGTAGTCAGGGATACCATCCACTGACCCCCAGGATGTTACCAACCACTGGGCTACAACTCCTTTGACCAAATCCCACATGTTTAGATCAAGAAGATGAGGATGATAAGCTTAAACACTTTTTTGTTTTTGTTTTATGAAGTTGGCATACATATTGCATAACATATCTTCATGGTATTTGATAACCAGCTAAAGAATGAAATGAAACAAGTCTGCTTAGATGTCCTCTTGACCTGTTGACAGAAGGAAATTGATACATTGAAGATCTTCGATTATTGTAATATGATTTTGGATTTGTTTTTGATAAATCTGGACAAATTTTTATGGATTCATTGAAACGTCATGGTGAAATCGATTTTGATACCATTTTTTTTCATTTTCAAACGATGTGAATGTGCTAACGTCGTTTTTTTTCTAATGTACAACACATTAAATATTTATACAAGTGTTTCCGATAGTTTGTATAATTTTGTAATCTTTTAAATATTTGTACAAATGTCTTAGAAGATTATACATTCAAAAAAAATTAGTGTATGGTGATCTTCAAACAACAAAAAAGTGTTTATAAAACAAGACTATGTTGATGTCTTGTTCATAGTTTAAAAAACACATCGGTTAGATATTATGAAAAATTGTTTGCTAGCTTTATGTAGCTACCTCTTCGAACTATTCCAACAATATTACTTTACATGAGATTGTTTAAGAGTGTATATGGTGAAAAATTATCATTACACATATTAGAGAAGTTGGTGTTTTGAGTTCAACCAATATACTGCCCGCATATATGGAAATAATGCAACATGTATCAAAGAAATGAAAGTTAGATACATCGGTGATAACACAAAGCATATTCTGCTTAAGTTTCTATACAATCAACAATAACAAACTCTCATTTAGATTCAAGTGAATCACATAAGATGCCAGAAGAAAGTAACATATTTGTTTACCAAATCATTACCTAAAACCATATTTGAGAAACATGTAGTAAGTATTGAAATGCAAATTTTTCCAAACTCCCTAGATAAATGCACAAGTCAAGGGGAGTAATAGACAAAAGGAGGTGTCTACTAAACATGTACTATTAGTGGGTTGTGCTCTTTCCTTCATCCAAAGTTTTATTTTTTCCGCTGGGTTTTGTTTCTTGGTGCAAGGTTTTAGTGAGACAACAATGTATAAATCATCTTGTTTTCTAAACCTCATGATCGATGTACGAATCAAGAAAGATAGTAAACTAAAGGAAATGTTTACTGGTACCTTGTACTTTGTAACACCCTCAAATCTGGAAAGAGCAACTAAATAAAATTTCGAAAAAATAATCACTTAAGGAATAAAATTCCTTCTACAAACCATTCTTGGAATTACCTCAAGATAAAACATAACAACTCTCTCACAATTAATAACTCAAGTCATACTATGCGACTACAAAAGTCGGATGTTACTTAACACAATTACAAGTTGCTAATCCCAAACCAAGTGCGGAAGACTTCACCAAGCAAATCATTTCTCGTGCACACTACTAGCACTCATCTCTTCACAGTGTCACTAGATCTACATCCCAACCAGAACCTGTTGCACATGCCGACAAATAAAAAGGGTTAGGCTAACGCCTAGTGGGTTCAAGAGTTTTATCATGATTATGTAATTCGTAAAAAAGAAAGAGTGAGACTTTAATCATGATTCCCAAAATGATTTACATTAAATATGAAAACAATCTGATTTCCAAGAATACGTATTTTAGATGATGACAACGACACGTAAAACATTTCTTTACGATGTAAGCTCAAACCCAAAACTCACCCAAAGTGTGAATAAACATTAAATTCCCAAATGAAATAAAAGTGAATAAAACTCCATTATTTAAAACATCCCAACCACGATTAAACATAATACATTGCCCATAAATCATGGAAAACAATCCATTTAGATATATAATTACGTCACCGAAAATATGGATAAAAGTAAATACCCAAAACAACACCTTTCAGCGACGGGGGAGACCCGCTTACCAACGCAAGTGACAGAACACAAAAGTAAGCCACTTGACAAGTTGGTAAAGCCAAACACTTAGTAAGACATATAACGGATGTCGAGTGTGGCCACTTAAAACCACACCCAATTTGGGGCAACATCCTTAACGTATTCGCACGTAGGACTTATACCATATCGTCGATGCCTAACCGTGCCGCGATGTGGAAAACTAGCGTCCCAACATCGGCATAAAGACTATAACGTATTCGCACATAGGACTTATACCATACCGTCGATGCCTAACCGTGCCGCGATATGGAAAACTAGCGTCCCAACATCGGCATAAAAACTATAGTGCTTATGGATCCATTGCATTACAAATATAACATTACATGACCCCAAACGAATGAACTAGCGCATTCAAAGCATGTAATTCTCAAATAAGATGCATTAAATGCAAAACATAACCAAACGCCCAACATCGAGCTATCAAAATCGGACAAATGTCCCCAAGACCCAACGGAGTCAAAATCGAGTCATGGGCTCAATAAATCAAATGACCATTAGTAAAAACATAAAATGGATTAAACGTAAACAATACACGTTTATGCGAACGCCCGTTTTAAATTCATGAATAACCCAACAAACAACATTTGGGTGGGACATCCCTTTTTTTCCAAAGGAACTCATACCGTTTATACTTTCAAACCGTCCCATAACATAATCTATGCATATTTCCAAATTATCTATTAAAATGCATTTTCGTAACAACTAGGCTCCCTTTATAAAATAAATCATCAAAACATTTTATTTATGATTTATCTATCAAATCTTCCAAAAATTCCAAATATAGGTGTTTTACCATGTTTACAACGTTAAATACTTCAAAGGTCAAAACCTACCAAATAATTCAACGATTAATAATTTTCATGTAAAACACACAAGTACTTGGAAAAATAACATTTTTGGCATATACAAAGTTTTCACAAAGCAACTTGAACTCACCTTGCTAGATTTAGGCTAAATCTAGATTTCCCCAAACGTAAGCTCCTTTGATGCAACACGAATCCTTAAGCCAAATCTTTCAAAACCCTAGATCCATAAGTTTTCAACCATGAGTATTTATATTCAACCACTTTAAAACCATTCCCCAAACATCTTATATAAAAATCTCCATTTTGACCAAAACCCCAATATTAACCTAACTTCCCCAAAATCATCCAAACCAAGATTTGATAAGCATACAAACTAGGAAGCCATCAATGGAGCATTTATAGCTCATATGAAAGTATAGAAGCTGGGAGGATGAACTCACCACTTAGGTTTTGATGAAAACCTAGAAAACCCCAAAAATCTCTAGTGTTGTGGATGAAACTTGCTCTTGCATCAATAAATGAAACCACTAGCATAAAATGGAGAAGGAACACATTAATCTCCAAGAAAAAGCCCAAAACTCAGTTAGGGTTTGTGAGGGGAAGAGGGGAAACGATTTGGAGAGAAGAGAAAGAGATTCAAGAGCGAGAAATGAGAGACTTACCACCACCAAACACCCTTGAATCTTCCAATGAACTTCAAAACTAACACTTTATCCTTGAAAATCTCTAAAAATCGAAACCATGGCAATTTGAATCGCCAAAAACGGAGGTGAAATGAGTGAGATATGAGGAAATGAAGTTTAGGGCTAAAATCCCGCATTTATGCTCATCACACGCGATGCGGACGTCCGCGTGGAGTATGCGGACGTCCACGTGCACCCGGACAACTTTCTGCTGCTTCTGCAGAAGCATACGCGGACTTCCACTCATTGCGGACGTCCACATGCATCACGCGGACGTCCACATGACCCTGGTTTCTCGATTTATTTCCTGATCACTGTTTTGGTCATAACTTCTTCGTTTTAGCTCCGTTTTCGCTCCGGAAAGGCTCGTTGGATTCGTATTTGAATTCCCCATCCAACAATACCATAAAATCTAGGATTCAATCCAAAATCCTATTTTTCTTATTTATCATAAAAGACCGATACCTTCCAAAAATCGGGGTGTTACAATCCTCCCAACCTTAAAGAGATTTTGTCCTCGAAATCTAGTTCCCTTAGGGTGCGTTTGGTACACAGACAAGAAAGGACAGAACAAGGTGGGACAGAACAGAACATGACAAGACAGAACAGTTGTTCCACATTTGGTAATACAGAACTGGACAGAACACAACATATAACATTGACCAATTTACCCTTACTAAATTTAAATAATGAAGAAAATATGAAATAGAAGGTTTATTTAATGTTCTATAAGAGATTAAGATTTTATTTTGAGGTTATATTGGTAAAACATAAGTCTGTTCCACCTTGTTACAGCTTGTTCCATGGGGTGGGGGTGGAACATGCCTGTTCCAGTTTGTTCCACCTTGTTCCAGTCTGTTCCACATAAAAGTCTTGCCAAACATGGGACAGTGGACCCTTTCTATTCTGTTCTGTCTTGTTCAGTGTACCAAACGCACCCTTACAGCCAAGGTCAACCCACATACGTCACCCTTACATCCGAATGTATGTTCAACTTGCTAGAGTAATTTCTAACCGCATGGATTCGGTTGTCTCCCAACCTCAGGTGTTCCATACTTCCCCAACGACAGATCCAACTCCCAATCAATCCAAGGTTGATGACTCTGAAACCAACCAAATCTCTGAATCCAAATGTTCTTGATACCGAACTGCTCTTTACTTTAACGAGTACCTTTAGTCACCAAACGGACGGTCATCCTCGACCCAAAGGTTATACTACTCCTAGAATACGCCCAATTACCAACCATCTAATCTGCAAATTCTTTTACCATTCAAGGAAAGTCATCCTACCAAGTCCAATTATCATAATCTGATCTTCTTAAAATCACCACAAGCGATACGATTGTCCCTTAAGGTTGGACTACAACACTCCAAATACACTGACGGTTCATGGCCTCAAAATCCAAAGAGTCGACACCTAGTCATACTACCAAACTTTGAACTCCAACAAAACTACACACACGAGTTCTGTTCTTTGCGTATTCCCACAAAACCAACATTATCAATATGGTGCCTAAAGGGTCCCTCATGCGAACATCGACTCAGACCCAAAACAAAGTTGCCAACAAGACGGTTACCACCAATCATTAACAGAAATTACCGCGAGTCTAACTCTCAAGTCACAAAATATGTCGACCCTGCAAACAGTACTACTTGGCCTACGGCACCAACACGCGTTAAATTACCCAGCTTTCCACTGTCGAAGTTCCCCACACACTTACTTTTAATCGGGGTTACTTAACCTTTCCAAGGTTCTAATGAGTTCAAGGTTTTCAAGTGAAACACTTAACAAATATGTCAATCGAAAACTTTTATAGAAATTTTCAACACAAAGGTTTTCATAACAATTTAATCGTACGCACAAAATCTACTACCATTTACTCGGTAGTTGTGCAAAAACGGACACACTCGTCCCACATATGAAAAATGTCCTGAAAACTATTTCATCGTAGTTTAGATTATTAACAACACGCAAAAGCATAATAAACAATTTCTTCAAAATGGACCGCTATGGTTCTAGCATGGATTGATCTATGTCATGCATGTAAGGTAATCTCCTACTTTAAATAATGAGCAACCAAAAAGGTTTATACGTACTTCAAAAGGAGTTTGAATGTCATCTGATTCCCAAAGTTCCCTTTTTAAGTCATGAAATAGCATGAAACAAAATTCACCAACAACGTTCGCACACGTTAGTTTATTTCACAAAAACGGTGAAACAATTCTATAAATATACTTCGTTTAAAACTTAAAATGATTTGTGTCTGTTCGAAGTTTAAAGGCAAAAATCAATACGTTTTCATTATTCGAAGATATCGACCAAAACATCAAGAGGAATCTTAAATTGGAATATGCATGTAAGCTTATAACACTCTCTTAGTAGTTTTCTTGAAGTGAAATAACATGCATCAGATAGTTCATACGAAATTTCAAAAGATGAAATTCTTTAAATCAATTTCGAAATTTTCTCATTTAGTCATAAAATGACATACGAGCAAAACCTTTTGACGAGACTCACACACATCAATGTGTTTTCCCCAAATCTTAGGAGAATAATAAGTGTTTGTAAATGGTTGACACCAAAAAGGGTTTAAATCGACTTCGAATGTCGGATCGTACAAACAATGTGCATTAGTGTTCCAAAACATCAATAGTTTCACGCACTCTATGTTTAGACAAATAATTTTCCACAATCCCCATCACGGAGCATTTACACCAAAAGTTTCACACTCGCAATATAAAACGTTAAAATGTCCACGCTTAAAATTTACCCATTAAAATACTCAAATTACACATTTTCTCCAAAACCAAAAGGTTTACAATTTTCTTTCCAAAATGTTCATCAAGTCAAAATTGACCAAAGTTCAACGACTCACCCATTCGTGTTTCCAAAACGTACCGTATCACCATGCATGATCCCCACAACACTAAGACATGCTTTGACCAAAAGACTTTCACTAATGCAATGAATTAATAACATTTTCATTCACGATTCATTTATCAAGTTTTCGAGGATCAGTGACTACCAAGTTATGCATACACCTAGATCAATACCATGCATTAGGTTGGAATGAAAGTAAAAGAATCAATTAATGAAAAGCGCAGAAAGTGATTTGTTAAGAAATACTATCAGAATGTTCTTTCATGCATTACTCACGCCACGTATAAATCAATCCGTACATTGAACAAGTTGCAACGAAATGTGCTAACACAATGTTTTTCAAAAGAGAAACATACGACGCCAAAGATTCAAAAACATTCCTTTTGGTCGCCTTACGGCATAAAATAATATTTCCCAACAAAACCCGCACGAGACAAAATGCCAAATACAACCCATAAATTCTCACATAATAAATGGAGTATGCACATTACGAAATTGTACTCACGTGACACAAACGTCGTAAAACAAAACTCCGTAAAACTCTATGGGCTCAATGGCCTCAAATCAACTAAATGACGCTAAACCTTTTGTCTCCAGAAATCAAGTTGCATAAAGCAAAAATCATGACTTCAAATGTCAAAATTTCGAAAATTCCCTTTTGTAGTAATGCCATATAAACAACACAGTTTAGCAAAAGTCGCATTAAATAAATTTCCAATAAAGCTGGACATAGGCATAATGGAAGATAACTTTCCGTCCAAACTTTAACATATGTGGAGGAGATCCAATGTTAAAGTCATAAGTCGTAGTTACTTGCCCAACATCTTTAAACATCAATAAAATATGGATATCACTGTATCCGAAAATAGCGTTGGACAACAACAGAATAAAGCAAGTCTCGACAAAATTTGCAATCTCCGCAATAAAATAATTTTCATGCATGTTCAAAACCATGATTTAAAATCTTGTGTGTGCTAAATGTTTTCCGAGATTTTGTAACGCAATCCACAGGAGGATTTGAAACACAAGAAATAACTGATGCAATTTATTTTAAAATAAATTTTGTGCATGAATTTAGTCGGCACTCAACGTCTCAAACCAAACTCCTCCAAATCCCTCTGATCACTCTATCATCATCCGGATGCTCAAAACATCTTAAGGCAAAATGGGAAGTTACATCGATTATCCTCATAATTCATTTCCGAATTAAGATCGATTCGATAAGCCTACAGTTCTAATCCAACCATTAACTTCGACCCGAAATGGTCCACTTAAAGCAATTATCATGCTTATCGTCACTCCACGTGACTAATGCTAACATCGTAAATCTCTTCCAACGACTACTCACTTAGAAGCTCTTCACTACCCCAACGATCATCACATTAAAGTAGTTCAAGTATGCACATGTAACTAGTAAGTTCACCATGACACTGGCCAGGTGTCTTTATGAACGCACCGTACATGCTTATCCTTGCCACTCTCGAGGTGATTCTCGTTTCTAGTAACTCCATCGACCTCAAAACATCCTATCTTAAAGTGCCTAATGGTGAATTTCACTTTCATTTACTTAAAAGAACGCTAGTTTGAGTCTATGTATCCAAAATCAACACCTAATTCTCTCAAACTTATGCTCTGATACCAACTTGTAACACCCTCAAATCTGGAAAGAGCAACTAAATAAAATTTCGATAAAATATTCACTTAAGGAATAAAATTCCTTCTACAAACCATTCTTGGAATTACCTCAAGATAAAACATAACAACTCTCTCACAATTAATAACTCAAGTCATACTATGCGACTACAAAAGTCGGATGTTACTTAACACAATTACAAGTTGCTAATCCCAAACCTAAGTGCGGAAGACTTTACCAAGCAAATCATTTCTCGTGCACACTACTAGCACTCATATCTTCACAGTGTCACTAGATATACATTCCAACCGGAACCTGTTGCACATGCCGACAAATAAAAAGGGTTAGGCTAACGCCTAGTGAGTTCAAGAGTTTTATCATGATTATGTAATTCGTAAAAAGGAAAGAGTGAGACTCTAATCATGATTCCCAAAATGATTTACATTAAATATGAAAACAATCTGATTTCCAAGAATACTTATTTTAGACGATGGCAACGCCACGTAAAACATTTCTTTACGATGTAAGCTCAAACCCAAAACTCACCCAAAGTGTGAATAAACATTAAATTCCCAAATGATATAAACGTGAATAAAATTCCATTATTCAAAACATCCCAACCAGGATTAACATAATACATTGCCCATAAATCATGGAAAACAATCCATTTAGATATATAATCATGGCACCGAAAACATGGATAAAAGTAAATACCCAAAACAACACCTTTCAGCGACGGGGGAGACCCGCTTACCAACGCAAGTGACGGAACACAAAAGTAAGCCACTTGACAAGTTGGTAAAGCCAAACACTTAGTAAGACATATAACGGATGCCGAGTGTGGCCACTTAAAACCACACCCAATTTGGGGCAACATCCTTAACGTATTCGCACGTAGGGCTTATACCATACCGTCGATGCCTAACCGTGCCGCGATGTGGAAAACTAGAGTCCCAACATCGGCATAAAGACTATAACGTATTCGCACGTAGGACTTATACCATACCGTCGATGCCTAACCACGCCGCGATGTGGAAAACTAGCATCCCAACATCGGCATAAAGACTATAGTGCTTATGGATCCATTGCATTACAAATATAACATTACATGACCCCAAACGAATGAACTAGCGCATTCAAAGCACGTAATTCTCAAATAAGATGCATTAAATGCAAAACATAACCAAACGCCCAACATCGAGCTATCAAAATCGGACAAATGTCCCCAAGACCCAACGGAGTCAAAACCGAGTCATGGGCTCAATAAATCAAATGACCATTAGTAAAAACATAAAATGGATTAAACGTAAACAATACACGTTTATGCGAACGCCCGTTTTAAATTCATGAATAACCCAACACACAACATTTGGGTGGGACATCACTTTTTTTCCAAAGGAACTCATACCGTTTACACTTTCAAACCGTCCCATAACGTAATCTATGCATATTTCCTAATTATCTATTAAAATGCATTTTCGTAACAACTAGGCTCCCTTTATAAAATAAATCATCAAAACATTTTATTTATGATTTATCTATCAAATCTTCCAAAAATTCAAAATATAGGTGTTTTACCATGTTTACAACGTTAAATACTTCAAAGGTCAAAACCCACCAAATAATTCAACAATTAATTATTTTCATGTAAAACACACAAGTACTTGGAAAAATAACATT
The DNA here is from genome assembly GCA_033807775.1 of Saussurea involucrata. Lineage (NCBI taxonomy): Eukaryota > Viridiplantae > Streptophyta > Magnoliopsida > Asterales > Asteraceae > Saussurea > Saussurea involucrata. The sequence continues at coordinate 52,239,187 of CM066323.1, forward strand.
TTTGGCATGTACAAAGTTTTCACAAAGCCACTTGAACTCACCTTGCTAGATTTAGGCTAAATCTAGATTTCCCCAAACGTAAGCTCCTTTGATGCAACACGAATCCTTAAGCCAAATCTTCCAAAAACCTAGATCCATAAGTTTCCAACCATGAGTATTCATATTCAACCACTTTAAAACCATTCCCCAAACATCTTATATAAAAATCTCCATTTTGACCAAAACCCCAATATTAACCTAACTTCCCCAAAATCATCCAAACCAAGATTTGATAAGCATACAAACTAGGAAGCCATCAATGGAGCATTTATAGCCCATATGAAAGTATAGAAGCTGGGAGGATGAACTCACCACTTAAGTTTTGATGAAAACCTAGAAAACCCCAAAATCTCTAGTGTTGTGGATGACACTTGCTCTTGCATCAATAAATGAAACCACTAGCATAAAATGGAGAAGGAACACATTAATCTCCAAGAAAAAGCCCCAAAATCAGTTAGGGTTTGTGAGGGGAAGAGGGGAAACGATTTGGAGAGAAGAGAAAGAGATTCAAGAGCGAGAAATGAGAGACTTACCACCACCAAACACCCTTGAATCTTCTAATGAACTTCAAAACTAACACTTTATCCTTGAAAATCTCTAAAAATAGAAACCATGGCAATTTGAATCGCCAAAAACGGAGGTGAAACGAGTGAGATATGAGGAAATGAAGTTTAGGGCTAAAATCCCGCATTTATGCTCATCAGACGCGATGCGGACGTCCGCGTGCAGTATGCAGACGTCCACGTGCACCCGAACAACTTTCTGCTGCTTCTGCGGAAGCACACGCGGACTTCCACTCATTGCGGACGTCCACATGCATCACGCGGACGTCCACATGACCCTGGTTTCCCGATTTATTTCCCGATCACTGTTTTGGTCATAACTTCTTCGTTTTAGCTCCGTTTTCGCTCCGGAAAGGCTCGTTGGATTCGTATTTGAATTCCCCATCCAACAAGACCATAAAATCTAGGATTCAATCCAAAATCCTATTTTTCTTATTTATCGTAAAAGACCGATACCTTCTAAAAATCGGGGTGTTACATACTTTTCCTTCGTCTAAAGTTTTTATTTTTCCCACTGGTTTTGTTTATTTGGCCCAAGGTTTTAATGAGGCGGGAACTATGCACCATCATTCCTTTGACTCGGCACCTATGTTGTTAATATCGAATATCGGTGCGATATCTGTCAAGGACCAATATTCGATATCTTGGGTATATCGGTCCAAGAATATCGGTTCATATAATATTTCTTAGAATTATATATATGCATCCATAAACATATCATATGCATTCGATCGAGTATTTCCTTTAAAGAAAATCAAGGGAAATAGTGGGATTAAGTACTATTTTAACTTTCCCATTCATGTTAAACATGTATATATATATATATATATATATATATATATATATATATATATATATGCATCCATAAACATATAATATTTTCTTGAAAAGGTGAAACTGGAAGAAGAAGAAAGCATTCGATCGACTATTTCCTTTAAAGAAAACCTAACTTACTAACTTAATGAGCCTTCATTAAAAACCCCCAATACTTACTAAAAACTAAAAAAAGCCTAGAACTTTAGTGAGCCTTCATTAATAAAGCCCCAAAAAACCCTCTAAAAATCGATATATCAGACCGAGTTTTTGACCTGAATATCGGCGATATATCGGTCAATATCGCCGATATATCGCTGACCGATATATTCCCCGATATTTGACACCGATATTTCACATTAGGGCCAATTTTCGATATCTCGCCGAGATCTCACGGTTTTAACAACATAGCTCGGCACAAGAGGGAGTGTTGAAGGATTATGTGCCATCATCAAAATGAAGTGATTGAAATGATATTTTCTTAGTATTAGAAATTACCCTAATGGATGTTTTCTTTTCTTTGTAAATTATCCCTGATTAAAGGGGTTTTCTCTATTTATCGTTGTTTTGTGTCACTTTTCATAAAAAATAACATTAAAATGGATTATTCTTTACACAGTGGTTCCTTAAACTTTAATTTTTTTTATTAATTTACAATAAAGAATTTTGTAAAAATAAAAGAAATAATGTTGACATATGCAAGTGAAATTGATACGGTGGTTTGATTAGCAATAAAATGAGGTTCAATTAAATATAGATGGCTGATAACTGGTCAAGGCTAAGTTAGTCCCAAATTGGACCCGATTTAAAGAATTTGGCTTGTAACTGAGTTGACTAGTCTTAGTCCTGACCAAAAATACTATGATCGGTCTTAGGTCTAACAACTAGTCATGACCCTTCATAACAGGTTCCATATTTGTGATGGGATTTGTAGCAAACTTTAGAACAAAAGATTTTAAAGTTAGCAACAGAAGCAAAAGAAAAGACCTACAACGATTTCACAAAACCTTTCAACAAGTATCTTATGCATGAAAAACTTAGAAAAACAAAACACCACCATAAAGTGTTTAGATCTACAACCTTTGAAGCTTGAACTTTGATGTAGGGTAAAGAAGAAACGTGAATCCTTCTCCAAAGTTGATCCACACTAATCAACCTTCTTTTGTTGAATGCTACTATTTTGATATGTTTTTAAAGGGAAAAAAGTGAAAGAATTATACTACCCTTGACTTAACAGAACAATAGAAATAGAAATGTTTTTAATGTATTTTAGTGCATTTTAGTTCATATACATTATTTATGTTAATATGATAAGAGTCTAAAATGAAAAATAAAAAAGTAAGGGATTAAAAGTAAACTACATACCTAATTATAAGGGTAGTAAATATATATACATTTTTTAACAAATATTATTCGAATACACTATAAAATACGTAATTGGGTCACTCAAACATACTTAAAAGTACGTTTTATTAGAATTTCGATTGAACAATACATTTCAATAACTACATTTATTGAATTATAAAGAAAAATACTCTTAATCCTCGTATGGTGGATAGTATTGAAGAGTTCCGGTCGTTTCAATTATAGTAAGAGTCGTTCCATCATCGAAGTCATCAACATCGAGTTGTTCGTTGTCGGTCTCGTCGTCGTCGTCGTAATGTGATACACTACCTTCACCATCGGTACTTGGCGGGGTACTTAGTCCTTCACGGAATTCGTTTTCTTCGAGATTTTCTTCCACCCCCTCGAGCTCCGCCTCTAGGTCCGTTTGGTCTTGAATTCTTTCAAGACTATCCAAAGTAGTCCTTCAAACAAACACAACATTCTACCGACTCCGAGGTTAATCTTGTCCGACGGGCCGAAAGGATCCTGCCACTAAGAGAAAAAGCGGACTCCGAAGCTACGGTACTAGCTTGGATTGTTAGTATATCACGAGCCATAGATGCCAAAACCGGAAATGCTTGTTCTCTTTCTTGCCAAAATGCTAATATGTTTAAATCTTCAAAATTCTCGACTTGATTCCAAGAGAAATTCCCATTCATGTAAATTTGTAATTCATTGAGATCATCATATCGGGATTTTTTACTTGATTCATTTTGCACCTCATTTGTTAAAGAGGTCATTAAGTCTTTCCAGCTTTGGCGATGACCACTACTAGAAGCACCTGATGTAAATAGTGGTTGTTAGGAGGTTTGTTGGCGTCCTCCCCCATGTCAGACTTTATAAATTTCAAATAATTATAAAAATTTGCGATTGAATGTAGCTTTTCTTCTTGTTGAAAAAGTAGAATTTGTTAACGTATCTAAACCAAAAGCTTAACTTATTTGTGTAATTAAAACATCAAACCGGTAACCTTTAGCCACGGGTTTAACGCTGCGGCACAAAGAAAAGAAAAGGGGATTTTTCTAAAATATTTTAACAATTTTGCTTTCATTGAAGAAATCATATCCGCCCAATTTTCGTCTTTCTCCTCGTACTCTTTAATTTTCATTGCCAAAATATATAATTGATTTAAAACTAGAGGGCTTGTTGGATAATAAACATCGGATAACCAAGTTGTTGCATTTCTAAAATCGCCCAAGAGATCGTATAATCCATCAAGCACGACCCTATCCCAATCTACAATACTACTATTTGGGTAATGAATATTATAAAATGCATGTATATAAACTCTTTGTGCACACAAATTTTCGATCATATAATATGTCTAATTCCATCGAACGACCATATCATGGTTCGGTCCCAAAGCTCTAAATCCACATTCACGGCAATATTTTCTATAAGCCGCATGCATTGATTCACCTTTTGAAAAAATTCTCCGTAACATAAGTCTAAATTTATTTAGTGTGCTTTTGCAAGTTTCTAAACCGTCTTGAACGGCTAAATTAATAATGTGGGCAACACAACATGTATGAAATATTTCACCGTCCAACATAGGGGTTAAAGCACATTTTAGGTTTTTCACACATACACTATTATTACTAGTGTTATCAAATGAAATGCTAACGATAAGAAGTGTTTTTTTTATAATTGAAAATTGACGTTCACCCAAATGTGGCGCACCAAACGTTTCAAACGTGATTATACGTTTGACCATTTGCCACGACTCCATCCAATGTGCCGTTATACATATACAAGAATTTGGCAATCCGTGTGGTGCGCTCCACACATCACAAGTTAAAGAAACGTTGTTAGACATTTGTTCAAACATGTTTTGCATTTCATTTTTAGCATCTTTCCACATTTTTATCGCATCACGTCTAAGAGTTTGACGGCTTACCGGAGTGTAGCGAGGTTGTAGACATCTTTGGATCATTTTCGTCTTGCACGGATTATGGAAATGTCCAAACGTCAACCCCATTTGAATGACACATTTAGTTGTCAATTCACGGGCCAACATGGTATCGTACGACCATATTTGACCTTGGTTGTCAAGTATGGGTTGACTTGAATCACCTCCAGACTTCAACGTCTTGCACGTGGTCTCGGTGTGCCTCTTTAAGGTCGAGTTTCCCGAGGTCGCAAGGAGAGCTCCACACCTTTTGCATTGTGCCTTTTTTCCCGTCGTTGAGAACCACCATATTGAAACCATTCCAAACTTCGGATTTTCGTACGTGCTTGGCAAGAGTTTCTCTAATTTGTTCGTTTGATGCATTACCGTCGGCCATTTTGATTGAAGGATGGAAGAATTGAGAGAATGAGAAGTTGCGAAAAATGAACACGAGAAAGCGAGAAATCGAGAATTGTGAACGAAAATTGCATTTTTGTAACTTGGTATCTAACTTCATACACACACTATCCTATTTATAGTGTTTAGAAGCCAAAAAAACACCAAAAAATGGTCAAAAATGTCCCAAACGGTAAAAAAAACGGTAAAAAACAGCTGGTTTTTTTGAATTGCATCGGGCCGGGCCGGGAAAATTCTCAAAATGTCGGTCTGTTACGGCCTGGCGGGCTGGGACTGGGCTTCTACCGGGCCGGGCTAGGACCGGGCTTCGTGCGGGCTAGACTTCAGGCCCCTATCGGGTCGGGTCGAGACCGGGCCCATTTGGCCACATCTAATTCAGACTGTTGATTTAGAACAGTTTCCAAACAAACATTTTCTATCCAACACTAAATCATACATAGTCTCTTAATCATTCGGGTCACTTAATTATTCTGCATTAAATGATTCCTAAACTACCAAACAACCCGTTAATAAGGTTAAGACAAAGGAGTAACAGGAAAAAAAAACCCACAATAACTATATATGTAATTGTTTTGTTGGGAGACTCGATCCTAAATTTTCAATAACCATATGGACAAAATTTGTCCACTTTTCCTTGTAAACTAAACAAACTTGATTATATTTTGAAGCATTCATGAGAGTCCACTTTTCCTTGTAAACTATTGCCTTATCTTCCATTTCTTTCCTCCTCATCAATCTCTGCATCTCCGCCAATGAAGTCTGCAGCAGCGATAATGTCCGGCCTTTCTCTCTCTACAATCTCCGCCACCCCCCTTTCCTCCTATTCTTCCCTCCGCTTTTTCCCTCTATCACTCCCGACTTACTCTTCTCTCAACTTCATCAAGAAACCCCCAATTCATCATAATAATCCAATGTTCATCGTTCGAAATTCTTCCTCAACCTCTTCCTCTTCTTCTCCGATCACCGCTAAACCCTCTTCCGAGATGCGCAAGAATCACAACGCTAACGCTAGAGGAATGGAGCAAGATCAGAAGCTTACCGCTCTTCGTGACCTATTCGGGAAGCCCGGTATCAATATCGATGCATATATCATTCCTTCACAGGATGCTCATCAGGTTTGTTTCTATATCTACATCTATGTTCGATTTGAAACATACATAAGCACTTGCTGTCCCTTCACAAATATTATGCTAGTTTTTGAAAGCTATTAGGGTTTTGAACCATTGTTTATGATTTTTGTTGTAGTCCCGTTTGCTGAAACTGTAAGCCTGTAAAATGTTGACAAAAATACAGTCATCTTTTGTGTTTTGGCGCCTGTAAAATCAATTTAAGCTTTCCTTTTTGAATAAAGGTGGATTGCAATTGATGGAAAATTATATTTACCTATTTCTTGGAAATACTCCGAAACTGATGTGCCACTGAGCAAGTATTGGGTTTAATCTTTTAAAGATTAGTGTCCAGTTTTAGCACACAAGTTTGCTATTTTATGAGCTTAAGCGATTTAAGTCGAAAATGTGTTGGAGTAATAATGGACATGGTTCCCTGTGAAGATTATGTTTGTTTACCTCTTAATGGTTCCATTAAGTGGCAACCTCTGAATCGCTAAGAGGTGAGTCTGGTTTGGCAAAAAACAAACAAAAAAAGTCTGCCTCTTAATGGTTCTAAAACCCTCTGAATGATTTTGTATTTGGGCATCCCTTAACCATTCAACGCCCTACTTTCATTCTAAACAATTACCAAACAACCATATTTCATTTTTCACTATATCATAAGAGCCCCTTAATCATTCCGACCACTTATCATGTGGTCCAAATGCTTCTTCCTTGGGATTATCTACTTCGTACGGTTGTACCATGATGTGATTGTTGGTTGCCATGGATACAGAGTGAATTCATTGCTGAGTGTTATATGAGGAGGGCCTACATATCAGGTTTTACTGGTAGTGCTGGCACTGCAATTGTTACAAGGCATAAGGCAGCTCTTTGGACAGATGGGCGATATTTTCTCCAGGTTTATGTTTATCCAATGCTCCAAGTTCGTCAAATTGCAAGGCCATCACCATTTAAAAATATGTCTGTTTGATTTTATTTTTTTTACCAGGCAGAGAAGCAGTTGAGCTCGAGCTGGACCCTCATGCGTGCTGGTAACTGGGGTGTGCCTAACACTACTGAGTGGCTTAATGATGTTTTAGCTCCTGGTGGCAGGATTGGCATCGATCCTGTGAGTAGCATTTGAATTCTTGTCATGTGTTAGTGTTATTATATTGCCGTTGCCTTTGTCCATAAGGTATTCTATCATAATATATAATTATATATATAGGCATGGGATCATGTGAGAAGTGCCATTTTTGGTGAGAAGCGTGAGAACTGAGAAGTACTTTTAAACCGTTGATCACTTTTAATCAAATACCCTGAATTGCGGCTTAAATGGGATTGATTCGGTGCATCTCATCCTAATGTTTGTCCATTTCTCATCCAACGGTTGATAACCACTTCTCACCAAATTTGGCACTTCTCACCGGAACCCAACCCTATATATATATATATATATATGGCCCCATTCTTTTGTTAACCAACTCATTTGTCCTAACCTTGTTAACCAAATATTAGCCAATCAAATTGCATCTTTCTTTTTTGTTTGAAGTCAACGCCCTATATTGATTGAGGGGTAAAATTGGTATTTCATTTGAATTTTAATAACCGCTTCTTCGTGCTTATATATATAGTATATATTATTGACGAGAATATTGTAATAATATAATTTGTAAAAAAATGCATTAATTAATATGTTTTAGTTAAATTATGATTATGTATTTTTAATATTATAAGGGTGTAAAATGAAAATGAATAATATTAAGGGTGTAAAATGAAAATAAATAATGTAAGAGATATAAAACAAATTAATTCGTACATGTTCATAATATTTAATGATATGATTAAATCCAAAAATGTTCAATATTGGGCTCATTTCGAAAATATTGACGAGACGATTTCAATGGTTTAATTTGTAAAAAAAGAAATGTATTTTTAATGCATTCTTATTCATATACGATTATTTATGTTAATATGATAAGGGTGTAAAATAAAAAATGAAAAAGTAAGGGATAAAAGTAAATTGGATAACTAATTCTAAGGGTATAAAGTGTAACTCAGTGCTTTGTATAATTGGGGACGTGAGAGGTTAGTAGTTGTGAGACTTGTACATATAGCATCAAAAGTCATACGACTTAAATTTCAATATTAACTGCCGTTTGATGCTTATATATATACTATAGATAAAAGAATAAACAATGATGTCATAGTGGCTTGGGAAAAATGCTCTGGGTTTCAGATACTTTCTAAATGATAGGAGCTCTCTTTGTACCAATAATATTTGGCGGAGGCTAGAAAAGATACTAGATTGAGAGGTGATAGCATGAGGAACATGCATATGGGAATTAGGAAATTATAGGTTAGTAGAAATTAAGAAATTACGTCAATTCACAGATATATTTTTGATAAGATGATTCTAGATGATCTTGATATGATGTAACATAAGGCTTCTTCCTTTTGCATGAAGATAAAAGAATAAAAAGGAGGAAAAAGGCTAAAAACATAAGAAGGGATCGTAATAGATGATCTTGATTGGATTAGCGACTACTAAATTTTCACATAACTTTACTCGGAAGGTTCTATGTTGTTCATAGACAATATATCTGTTGGTTTTAGTGATGCAAAAATGGAAGTTCCAATTATTATCCAATTTTAATTCCGTATAACCTTGGAAGGTTCTATGTTGTTCAAGACAATACATGTTTTTTTTCTCCTTTTTCATCCATACATCTAGCAATTCAGTTAGTTTTTAGTTATTTCAGGATTTTTATTGTTGTCTGTATAATTGGGTGGTTAAATATGTACTTATCTTTATTTTGCATGACATATACCTGTTGTGTTTTTTATATATATGCTTGTGTCTGATGCCACCTTCTCTTGTATTTGTGAAGGGAGCAGTTTCTTTTTTCTTCTGATGCTGTACTTGAATTGAAGGAAGCTGTTGCTAAAAGCAGTCATGAGTTGGTCTACTTATATGATGTTAATCTCGTGGATGAAGTATGGAAAGAAGAAAGGCCAATGCCTCCAAACAAACCAATCCGAGTGCATGACCATAAATATGCTGGTGTAGATGTCTCAACTAAACTATCTAACCTGAGGTCTCAACTCAACGATGCTGGTTCATCTGCAATTGTTATCTCTATGCTTGATGAAATTGCCTGGCTACTGAACTTGGTAATGCTTTTAACTTTGGTTGATTTCTATGTGCCCAAGTTCTTTAGGTCTTACTTTGAAGATAGGTCAGTAAATCTGTGTATTAAGTTCTTATACAAAATTGCGCTAAAATACCAAAATTCTACAACATGAGAAACCGGATAAGTAAACATAGGTTTAATTCTTATAGGATGATTACCTGCTATCTACAAACTAAGAAGCTATTGCCTTTTGAGCCCATTATCTAGCGTTCTAAGAGCATCTCCAACAACTATGCTATATTTTTTCTAAAATAGAGTATCAAAAATCAAAATCTTTAAAAAAATTACTTTCAACTCCAACAACTATTCTATTTTAGAGATTATAGCATTATATTATATTATTAAAATAATCAATACATTAATAAAATACTATTTCTCTCTCCTAAACATTTTACTTCAATGCCTCTTATTGGTGGAGAGATTAAAATATTATTTCTCATTCTTAAATAGTGGGTTTTAGAGATTTCTCCAAAGAAAAAAGAGTTAAGAGTAGTCTTTTACCTCCAATTGGCAAGTAAAGATGCATATTTTTAAACAGTGTTTCCAGGATATTAGAAGTTCTGGTCACAAGTCATGTGAAAAGGCTGTGTCATGTCATTAATCAACTTGTACGGAGTAGAATCTGTTTCTGGATTATTTTATATAAATGCATCATCTTTCTTCTTTCTTGGGGTGGAGCAGTTATAAAAGGTCTGTCCAAGGTATAAGCTCAGTTTCTTGCTAATTGTAATTTGTACATGACATGTGTTTGCAGAGAGGAAATGATGTTCCACATTCTCCGGTTATGTATGCATATTTGATAGTGGAGATGGATGCGGCAAAACTGTTTGTTGATAACTCTAAAGTCACCCCTGAAGTGATGGATTACTTGAAGAAAGCTGGCATAGAGCTCAGACCATACGACTCCATTCTTTCTGAAATTGAAAGGTGAGTTTGGAGTTGTTCTTTCTATATGCATTTGTATGATGCTCTTTTACTAGACCACTCTTTCTCCTTCAGCTTAGCTGCTCGAGGGGCCCACCTATGGTTGGACACATCATCAGTTAACGCTGCTATTGCAAGCACCTATGCAATTGCCTGTGATAAGTTTTTAGAAAGCCTTGGTAGTAAAAGCAAAGGAAAGGACTTATCGGGGGCGCCCTCTGCATTGTGTAAGAGCTCTCCTGTGTCTCTAGCTAAAGCAGTGAAAAATCATGCCGAGCTAGAAGGGATGCGTAATTCTCATCTAAGGTAATCAGAACCTGTTTCATTACAGTTTGGTTTCATAGGCCTTCTTTCTTGTAAATTTAGCATGCCTATGTAATTATGTGGTTCAGAATATATATATATATATATATATATATATATATATATATATGTATATATATTTTCTGGGAAGTAGCACATCAAAAGTCTAGTTTGCCTATGTAGTTATGTCGATATAGGCAGAACGGAGAAGGGTTTAAAGTGTGAGCCATGAGGGAGAAGTTTTAAGGTCTGGGTATTTATAGAGAAGGACGTTTGAAGCTCTAAGGACTGGGTATTTAATATTAGGGTTTGACTTATGTCATCTATCTAATAACTCTTTTTTAAGAAGTCTAGGAGATGAGAAGAGAAAACTTATTTAATATTAGGGTTTGAGTAGGTATTTAATAACTCTTTATGAAGCACACCTAGGCCCACAAGGCGCCTCATCCAAGGTGCAATGCTTTAGTGAGCCTCGGGAATGCCTAGCCTCGGCTTTTTAAAATTCCAAGACCTTGAGCCTTATGAGCCTCAGAGCGCGCTTTTAACAGCTATGACCCCAAGGAGCTCGCCACTTTCTATTTGTTTTTGGGTTTCAAAGTTTTATGCTTTATTTATTCTTTATTTCCATCCTGCCTCACCTAGAGTTGGAAAAAGGCTTGTTGTTGTGACACGTGTTACTTTTGCTATGTTCTTGGCAGAAGTTTAGAATAGCTCACTCAGGATTAAGTCTGCAATGGTATGGAGACATCTTTGCCACTTCCTGTCGAGTGAGATCTTACAAACCGTAATGAATACTTTTCTTGAGAGGGATTTTGGTAATAAATTGAACATCCTATAATACACAAAAATCAAAATATCAAAATTGATAATTCACTTAGAGTTGTATGTATAGAGAATTGCACACACAGAGGATAGGTTGCTGTTTATAGAGTATTTTGTTATGGATTTTCGATCTAGTGGATATATACTAGTGAACCTTCCTAAAGCACTATCGGAAGCATTGATTGATGGTTTCTGTATCAGGGATGCCGCTGCTCTTGCTCAATTTTGGTCATGGTTGGAAGAGGCATTGAATAAAAATGTGATACTCACAGAGGTAGAAGTTGCTGACAAACTTCTTGAATTTCGTTCAAGCCAAGATGGTTTTGTTGATACTAGCTTCGATACTATAAGTGGTATAGTTCTTGTCATTCATATTAAGCTCTTCATATTTCGATTTAATTTCTTTTTTAATGTTATACTATTGTCCTGTCTTTTCTTTTGTAATCTTTAAGTGTTTTCTTTTGGTCGGAATGGGGGGTCCAAGTTCATAGGCAAATAATTAGTTTCTTTTGCATACTCGGTCACTCACTGAACTTTGTATGAAGGGTTTACATCGAAGTGATTTACATAGGGAAGTGTCAAGCTGAACTTGAGTCGGTGAAAGCTTGACAGGTTTACAGCGAAGTGATTTAGGGTCTTATTCATGTAAAGACAAGGGTAGAAGTGATTTTTTTATGAGGAGAAAACTGTACAAATACAGTTACATCTAGTGGACTCATGGACCTAAAACAATAATAAAGAAAAAATAAGCTACAAGAAAATAAAGGTAACTAACATAAACATAGTGGAAAGCCTAGTATAATACTAACAGTAGATCTTTGATTATGGTCTGCCTATTCATATGCTAGGACTCTTTAAAATTGATTTCTTAAGATTTCGTATATCATGTTAAATCTTTTATAAACAAAATGTAATATTGTGAATCCACAGGTTCTGGTGCAAATGGTGCTATTATACATTATAGAGCAGAACCAGATAGCTGTAGCATTGTGGATGCACATAAACTCTTCCTTTTAGATAGTGGGGCCCAATATCTTGACGGGACAACTGATGTAACCCGCACGGTACATTTTGGTCAACCTTCTGAACGACAAAAAGAATGCTTCACCCGAGTTCTTCAGGTGCTCACTTTTGTAATCCTTGCATGTCTATTCTTTTATTCCTTCAGTCCCAGAAAAGAGTTTCAGATCTGATTGGAAGTTCATTCCAGTACTTCTGAAATTAAAATTTGATCCATAAATTGTTGTTAAAATTTATATTAGTTATCGTTGTTTTTTAATGATTGGAATTGTTTCTTTTAACAAAATCTAACATTACAATGACCTATTTGAAACTAAAAATCAAATCTCTTGTTTTTCTACATGAGATGGTGAGGATCTTTTTGGTTTTGTTTTTGTTTTTTTTCTTTATTTTCCTTCATGTATATCCTGAGATGAAAATTAAAATATATCCAATGTAGATAAGGTAGCTAGGAATGATGTTTTTCAACTATTGGGTCAATATGACAAAACCATGGAGCTATTAGATTAGGGTTTAATCCATTGAGTAAGATTTATGCACATATGAACTAGTGGATACATACATCTTATGTGATCATTAAAATCTAATGCTGAAGGTTATCATACAAGGTTGTCGCATACACTTCTTATGATTTATGTGTTAGACTGTGTTAGAATACTGAGATGAATGTGTGGCCATATAACATTGGATAGGAATGGAAAACTGAAGGTTGGAATAGGGGTGTAAACGAGTCGAGTCCAGTAGCAGGTTATTCGAGCTCAGCTCGAAAAACTAATATCAGGCTCGAGCTTGATTAACTTTTTCATAGTCGGGCTCGAGCTCGAATATTTTTGCCATGTTTGAGCTCGAGCTCGAGCTCGATGCTCTTTTATGAGCTTGGACATGAGGTCGATTAACTCGTTTATTTACTCTAGCTGGATGATTTTATATTTTGATTATATAATTTGTAAACATATAAATATGTTTTGCTCGAAAAAGTGTATGCTCGAATGGCTCGACTCGGCTCGCCTCAACTCGTAAAGTTTAATCGAGCTTTCGAATGAGCCGGTTGAACATTAGTGTTATGGAACTCGACTCGTTATACTGTTTCAGGGTTTTGAGCTGATTATAAACAATTGCAGGGCCATATAGCTCTTGATCAAGCAGTGTTTCCAGAAAATACTCCAGGTTTTGTGCTGGATGCATTTGCGCGTTCTTCTCTTTGGAAGGTTGGACTTGATTATCGGCATGGTAATTTCTTCTCACTATACTCTTTTACTTATAGACTTATTTTCTTTTACCACAAATGCAAAGTATTGTTTATTAATATTATTTCTGCTCAATGGATTAGGAACTGGGCATGGAGTAGGAGCTGCACTAAATGTTCATGAAGGTCCACAAAGTATTAGCTTCCGATTTGGCAATATGACTCCCATGCTCAAAGGCATGATTGTCAGCAATGAACCAGGCTACTATGAGGACCATGCCTTTGGTATTCGAATTGAGGTATTTGCACCTGTTTGAGACTGTATGGTTAAGCTATCCCGGAAAAATAAACATTTTTTGCTTACAGTAGTTCAACCCCAAATATATTCATCTTTCTTTTCTAATTTGTTTGCCTGCTCCCAAAGATGGTAATGTTGTATAAATGTACAATTATATTATTCTTTTTGCAGTAAATTATGTTTTTCGTCCCTGTGGTTTGCTAAAAGTTGCTGATTTCGAACGTGTGGTTTCAAAATTTCGGTTTTCGTCCCTGAGGCCAAAACACTACTTTTAAGTTTCAAGGACTTAAATGGAAATGAATTGTAAACCATAGGGATGAAAATAGCAATAAAATTTTAATCATAAGGACCAAAAAGGTGATAAATTATAAATCATAGGGATGGAAATCGTAATTTCAAAACCATAAGGACAAAAATATAAGTTTTCAACAAACCACAGGGACTAAAAATGTAATTTACTTTTTCTTTTGTGTAAGCTCTATTGAGGTTGTGTACCTTGGTTTTATTGAAGTGTTCTGTTTGGGAACTTTTGTGTTAAATAATGTTTGCTGTTTAAACTACTTCAGATACCATACAGTCCTAGAAATAGTTCTTTTTCCTTTTCAAGCTAGCCATTCTTACCTAGGGTCTGTTTGTTAGCAGCTTAATGAGCTTAATGAAACTCACACTTTATTCGGTCAACTATATATGGCTGTTTGGTAGTGGTTTAATTATATATGCTTGGTAGTGGCTTAATTGTATAGGAAGTGACTCATTCGTTAAATTTCGAGGGGGAGCTTTATGCAAAAAGACAAATTTTAAATCCAATTAAAAAACATGTCTACTTCCATCTATAAAAACCCTCCTAAACAAAAACATTTCCAATCTATTCAGACAGATTAATCCTAATCTTATTATATGTTGTAGCTTTTGTTTAAGAGTAACAAAAAATTAATTTATGCATTTTTAGCATATTAAATAAATGTTTTCGGTATGTCATGCAGAATCTTCTATTCGTCAAAGAGATTGATACTCCTAATCGTTTTGGAGGAATTACATATATTGGATTCGAGAAGCTTACTTTTGTCCCTATACAGGTATGCTAACTTATATTCCGTAGCTTGTGTAAATCATGCAGTTCTCAAATGATTTTAACAACATATTTTAGTTTCTTTGCTGTGTTTAAGAAAATAAATTTATAATCAACTTTGCATGACACCTTGCACTTGACATGATTTATTTGGATTTTAAACATTATATGCAAATGACAACATGGTCTTGGCCCAAAGAGTTGTTAATACTTTGTATAGGAAACTCGTTGTAGTTAATACTTTGCATGCATTTTTTGTGAACTAATGCCGGTTTTCATCATGTAGACTAAATTGATCGACTTAAC
Source organism: Saussurea involucrata (assembly GCA_033807775.1). Lineage (NCBI taxonomy): Eukaryota > Viridiplantae > Streptophyta > Magnoliopsida > Asterales > Asteraceae > Saussurea > Saussurea involucrata. The sequence goes on from CM066323.1 coordinate 52,254,506, forward strand.
TTTGCTCTCTGCTGCTGAGATTGATTGGCTCAATGATTACCATTCACAAGTTTGGGAGAAGGTAAATATTCATATAATCTTTCATTTATAAAATAAAAATAATGACAATGATGACAAAATTATTGCCATTGTTGCTACTTATGCTATCATCATCATCATCATCAATATTGTGTTCTTGTTTACCTTGTACTAAGAACTCGTGGATCATTACAGAATATATGATCCAAATGGGTCTAATAAAGATCTTGAACAATGCCAAAAAGATTCAACCACTTGTACTTGGAGTAGTTTGACTAGTTTTTGCTATTTGTTTGGATATTTTACTTTGACTTCTTACAGGTTTCATCATTGGTGGACGGGTCTGCACGTGATTGGCTTTGGAATAACACACGTCCAGTTGTAAAACCATGATTCGTTGTGTCGTTGCCTTTCTATGTTTGTATACAATAAGGGTTGTGTCGTATGTCATCTGTATATATATATAGAAAATGATACTGGGAAGGGACTTGTGAACCCTTCGTGATCGTTGTGGACTTGCTATGCAAGATTGTTTATACAAATACAATTTCAGTTGATAACCAAAACGGATTGATGGCCAAACATTCTACTTGTTTGCTCACACTCTTGCACATGTTAGAGGTATTTATGGAAACAACTGAACTACTTACTTTTTAGGGTAGATGACAGGTCCGCGTATATCTCAGTGTCACAGACCCAACCTTTCTGGTGGGATTTACCGGGACCCTTTCGTTTGTTTTATTAATAGTCAGTCGGATGGAGTATGTATATCAACAATGACCAAACCAAACGAGCCATGAGTCCGGTATGTTCTGTTTGGAGGTATGTTCTGGGCAAGTACTTCAACAATGTTATTGCAAAAAGATCATTCAACCGATAGACCCAGTTATTTCGGCTTTGGACGAAACCCAATCTTTTGTTATTATCTTTTTTTTATTCTTTAGTCAAAGTTATGGAATACTTGATAAGAGGGATGATCAAACGAAAACAATACCTATTTAAAAGAACATGAGAACCCATAAAATCATATGTGATTATACATTAATGCGTGAAAAAGGACTTTTGGCCACGACTTTAGGCCCGCATGGCTTTTTCGTGCGTTAATGTAAAATCATTTATGATTTAGTTGGTTCTCGTGTTCTTTTAAATACATATTGTTCTCGTTTGAACCCGACTCTACTTGATAAAAGCTACTAAGGATTGGTTATGATCAATAGAGGAAGTTCAAATAAGAACCGGTATATAGATTGGTGTATATTTGATCCGTTATACGTGAAGGGTTTTGATGAGAATGTTAGAAAATATCTTTAAGCTTTTGGATGGGTTGATTTTTGATCTCACATACAGTTGATAGCCAATAGTCGTCTTCATCTTATCTCACTTTCAGTCACCTTTACAATCTTTTACGTATCTTCAATCACTTTCTACGGACGGATTTCTTAAAGTTTTAGCCATGATGATATAAATAGGTAAATGAAGGTTATGTTCTCATGTTCCCACCAACAAATTCATTTTTACCAAAACACAACCCTGATGAACAATTTATGTATAAAGTTCTCACTGTTATTTTTGATGTTTATATTTCTCATTTGAACCTTTCTTGTAATCAAGTCTTTATCATATTACACTTTTGGTCCTTGTGGTTGCCACCTACTATCAAGAATAGTCCCTATTTTAAACTAATTACAATTTTGGTCATTGTGGTTGCCATTCTTTTTCAATGTTGGTCCCTCTGTCTAACTCTGTTGAAAAAATCTATTAAGTCAAGGACATTTTAGTCTTTTCACTATTTCTTTAATGTTTGTGCTAGAGTTATTATTGTAAATATGTAATGTACAAGGTCTATTCTGTAATTACCTGTAACTTAGCTGTATTTATAGGTTCCTTACGTTTCAGTTTTAGGTTAATCATTCTATCGTAATCGTTCTCAATATATGAAAAGCTGCTGCTTCAGCCACATCTCTCTCGACTCTTACTTCTGTTCATCAATCGATTCATACACCAATTCTAACGTGGTATCGGAGCTTTAGGTATGTGTTATCTACTCTCCCGACTATTCAATTTCTGGTCTTTCTTTTTATTCGATCTCTTTTGCTTGCTGTTCGATTTCCTGCTTAGTTGTTCTCAAACCCTGTTTTTGTTCATCCTGATAACCTAGTCCGGAACCCCACAATTCAGGTACTCGTCTCTTTTCAATTCCGGAACATCAAAACTCCGACACACACAAATTTCGGAACTTCAAATTCCGGAACACACATCCCACAACTCCGGTTCTCGTTTAATTTCGACTCCGGATCCTTACTAATTCCGGAACTCACTTCCTGTTTCTCCATAATTCCGGAACCCGTTTCTTCATAATTCCAGAACCTGTTTTCTATTTCCTCATAACTCCGGAACCTGTTTCTGTTTCCTCATAATTCCGGAACTCACTTCCGATCCTGTAACTTCCGGTCTCAATTCCGGTTCCCATTTCCGAAACTCTCAACTCCAGAACTTTCATTTTCGGTTCTGTTTATTTTGTCTGTTTACTTACCAGATGGCCCTCAATTCTAGTCACTCCAATCCTATCTCAGTTATTCTCAATGGGAATAACTACATCCTGTGGCATCATCATATGACTATCCTCCTTAAGTCTCATGGTCTGCATACCTATGTTACAGGTGCTACTCAAATCCCGGTTCAAAACGAAGGTGAAAGTGCAGTTGACTTTGCAAAACACATGAATGATTGGGATATCATGAATGCTCGTATTTTGGGATTTATAAACGCACCCACAAGACCACAACTGCTGAGATCAATCAGCAATTTCTTGGCTATACAACAGCAAAAGGACTGTGGGATTTTCTTGCAAAAAGGTACACTTCTACAGGCCTCTCACATCAATATCAGTTGTGGACTACCTTTCAGAACAAAAGACAACTTCCTGATCAGTCCATCAACTCGTACATCTCTGAGATGCAAGCTCTTAGAGATCATTTAAGCTTGGGTGCACCTCAAATCTTTGACGACACATCTCGGAAGTTTACTGCCTATTTTAGCCAACTGCATTTGATTAATATCCTAATGGGTCTCACTGATCGTTTTGAGAGCGTTAGAGCTTCTATCCTACACATGCATCCTTTGCCTACTCTTGAAGAAGCTATCACTGAACTACTCAGTGAGGAAACTCGCCTCCAACAGCGTTTTCCTCTGTCCTCCGATACCGTGCTCTATACTTCACACTCAGGAAAGCCAAAAGGTAAGCGGCATAACAATGATTAGTCAAAGTCTGCAGGTAAGGGGAACAATAGTGAGTGCACGTTCTGTCACTCTACATCTCATCTGCTTCTCAACTGCCCAGTTCGCAAATGTCGTCGGTGTGGGATCACACAGCCACGACACTATGGGTCTGATTGTCCAAAGCATCCAAGGAACTCAGGTAATCAGAGACAACATCTCCAAACTCAATCTGTTGCTGGATCAATCACGCAGGATACCACTATGCCGGAAGCTCAGGCACCACATAGCAATAACGCATCGCCTGATCTTATGGAACTCATGCGCCGCAACCAAGAGCTTATGGAGCAACTTATGACAGGTTCTATGGGTATGAATTCTCAGTGCAATACCTATGTATCAGGTAACCCTTGGCTTTTTGACTCTGAATGTTGTAATCACATGACACCCAAGGCTGACGGGTTTGTCTCTAAGCAAACCTCCAGAATGTTCTCATCAGTCCGTACTGCTGATGATACTCGCTTACCTGTATATTTCAGTGAGACTGTATCTACTCCCAATATTCAATTACCGGATGTGCTACATATTCCTAACTTATCTCTGAGTCTGGTTTCAATCACTTAGCTTATGGAATTCGGTCTAATTGTTCTGTTTCATCCTTCTGGTTGTGTTGTGTAGGATCCAAAGACCAAGCAGATCCTTGGAGTAGGCCGTAAAGTTGGTCGGATGATTGAAGTGGTCTACCTCCGTCTTCCCTTACGTTCATCAAACTTTGTTGCTTCTGTTTCCAGTACTCCTTCATTTGAACTATGACATGCGCGCCTATGACATTTATCATTAACTAGAATAAAAGTGTTAGCTAGTTCAGTATTGTTAGGAAACACTTCTTCTGAAAACGTTTCTTGTTTATCTTGTCAACTTGTCAAACATCATGCTTTACCTTTTCAAATTAATGACTTTAAATCTGCTTCTCCTTTTGATCTTATTCATTCTGATGTATGGGGACCAGCACCACACCCATCCATGGGAGGTGCTCGATATTTTGTCATCTTTATCGATGATCACACTCGTTTTACATGGATATATCTCATGAAACACCGCTCAGAGCTACCTCAAATTTATATTACCTTCGCCCGTATGATCCTAACCCAATTTTCCAAGCCCATAAAGATTCTTCGAGCAGATAATGCTATGGAATACAAAGAATCTTCTCTCCTCTCTTTTCTCCAATCTCAGGGTACTCTTTCTCAGCACCTCTCCGCAAAATGGTCGTGCAGAACGCAAACACCGTCACATCCTTGACACTGTCTGTACTATGTTAATCTCAGCCAAGTGCCCAGAACGTTTTTGGGGTGAAGCTGCCTTCACGGCTGTCTACACCATCAACCGACACCCAACTCCCATCCTCAATCAAAAGTCCCCTTATGAAGTACTCTATGGAGTCTCCCCTGCATATGAACTCCTCAAAGTGTAGGGTTGTGCCTGCTTTGTTCAGTTGCAATCTCATGAACACACCAAACTCGAACCTCGTTCTCGATTATGCTGCTTTCTTGGCTATGGAATTGAACACAAAGGTTATCGTTGTTGGGATCCAGTCTCTAAGAGGCTTCATATATCCCGTCATGTCACATTCTGGGAACATCTTCCCTTCTCAACGGTGTCAAATATTCAGGACACATCCACTCCCTCTACTTCATTCTTCACAGATCCATCTATCTCATTGGACTCACTCCAATTCGATCCCATAATCTCCTCACCACCTGTTCTACCTCCTTCCGTCTCACCTCAATCTGCACCTTCATCTGTGCCAGCTGTGCCATCTGATCATGATCAATCATCTGCACCACCTCCAAGCACTACTTCTGAGCCATCTGCTGAGTCTATGGATCCTAGCTCTTCTCAACCACAAGATGGAGTACGACGTTCAGACCGGGTAAGACAAGTTCCTTCTCACCTTCGTGATTATCACTGTTATGCTACATTGCTGTCCAACCATGAACCCACTTCCTACAAGGAAGCTTCTTCTAACCCTGTCTGGCAGCAAGCTATGACTGAGGAACTTCAGGCCCTTGACAAAGCAAATACATGGGAGTTTGTACCTCTCCCATCGGGCAAGTCACCTATTGGTTCCAAATGGGTCTTCAAAATCAATACAAAGTCTGACGGATCCATTGATCGTTACAAAGCACGTCTTATGGAAAAAGGCTTCAATCAAGAATATGGCAATGACTATGAGGAAACGTTTGCCCCTGTGGCTCGTGTAACCTCGGTTCGCAGTCTACTCACCATAGCTGCCACCAAAAGATGGCCACTTTACCAGATGGATGTCAAGAATGCATTTTTAAATGGCTACCTTTCATAGGAAGTCTACATGAAACCTCCTCTAGGAGTAACTTCCAAACAAGGTCATGTTTGCAGGCTTCGAAAAGCCCTCTATGGCCTCAAACAGGCTCCTCGTGCTTGGTTTGAAAAGTTCAGCACAACTGTTATTGGGATTCTCTCCGAGCAATTATGATTCTGGTTTGTTTACTCGCACTACAGATGCAGGTACTATCCTACTCTTATTGTATGTTGATGACATGATCATCACCGGCAGTGACTCTACAGGTATTACCCAACTCAAACATTCCCTCAGCTCATATTTTGAGATGAAAGATCTTGGTAAGCTACACTATTTCCTTGGCCTTGAAGTTCTATCAGACGCTTCTGGTATCTATCTCTGTCAGACCAAGTATATTTCAGACCTGTTATCAAAAGCTGGTATTACTGACAACAAAGTTGCATCCACACCCCTTGAGCAAAATCTACATCTTGCTCCTAATGTCGGAACCCCTCTGTGGGACCCTACATTGTATCGACAGCTAGTTGGATCCCTTGTCTATTTGACTGTTACTCGGCCAGATCTTGCATATGCAGTTCACACAGTCAATCAGTTCATGTCTGCTACGTGCTCAGATCACTATGCTGCTGTTCTCCGTATTCTTCGCTATCTGAAAGGAACAATGTTTCATGGGCTTCACTTTTCATCCACTTCATCGTTAACTCTTCGTGGATTCTCAGATGCGGACTGGGATGGAGACATAACAGCCCTTCGCTCCACCACCGGCTATTGTTTCTTCCTTGGGGATTCTCCTATTTCCTGGCGCAGCAAGAAACAATCTTTGACCGCTCGATCTAGTACTAAAGCTGAGTATCGAGCCTTGGATGCCACTACGCAGGAACTTGTATGGCTACGATGGCTCCTATCTAATATGCGTGCTCCTCAGACATCTCTGACGCCTTTGTGGTGTGACAACACCAGTGCCATTCAGATTGCTCACAATGACGTCTTTCATGAGCGTACTAAACACATTGAGATTTGTTGATCCAAACCCTCAGTGATTTGATAATGACCCTCTCTTAATACTTAGTGAAAATTGTAAGTAAACAATATGTATCAGAGTTTCACTATCGCTGATAAGTACTAAGACGTTACAGTACCGCTGATAGAAACTCTCGCTCTTTAGATTAAACATTCAGCGAACACTGTTCACCATAATACTCTGAGCCTGTTCAGTACTTATGGTGATCGCTGATAAGTTAGTTGTTTACTTATGATCCCTGAAGACAAGTTTCACGTCAACATAGGTTCTACGCTGAAGTCGAAGATCAAGCTCAAGAACCAGCGATAAGTCTCCTAATGAACTGATGCGGATCAACGAAGACTCAGATTTGTCCACTCAACGTGAAGTATCAAGTACAAGACTTCAGCTATAGCTGATAAACAATGATGAAGCGCTGAATCAACGAAAAGCTGATCATGAAGTCCTCCGTACAAAGTACTTTTGTCTTAATCACTCTTGCACGACTCCGTACGATATGTCAGAAAAGAACCTCCTTATTGTCTGAAATCGTACAACCACTCTGATACTACACTGTTCAAACATGCGGCTACTAAGGTTGTCTACAAAGGTCAATGACATACAACCAATGAGATGCTGCCACGTGTAAAGTGTATACTGCCATGCATTAAATACATGCAATATATAAAGAGATGAACTCACTTCATTTTGAAGTAACTTGCTAACTCTGGACAAGTTCATCTTCTTATCTTGAGATAGATATTATTAGTAATTTCCTTCTCTTTCTTAGTGCAAGAAACTTAGTGTTCCAACTTGTTTAGATTTAGGTTTATCCTTAATCTTGTTTTCGCAACAAGCTGTAAATTGTTAATGATTTATCAATAAACAATTTAGAAAAGTAAATTCTGTGTGTTTGTATTCAACCCCCCCTTCTACAAACTTGTATAACCCTTCGGGACCAACAAGATTGACTGTCATTTTGTTCGTCAACATGTTGTTCGCAAGACGGTTCAACTATTTCCAATCTCCACCATTGATCAGACAACAGACATCTTCACCAAAGCTCATCTTCCAGGGCGGTTTCGAGATCTCGTTTCCAAACTCAATTTGGCTCATTCTTCCCCTCCTTGAGTTTGAGAGGGGGGGGGGGGGGGGGGGGGTGTTAGAGTTATTATTGTAAATATGTAATGTACAAGGTCTATTCTGTAATTACCTGTAACTTAGCTGTATTTATAGGTTCCTTACGTTTCAGTTTTAGGTTAATCATTCTATCGTAATCGTTCTCAATATATGAAAAGCTGCTGCTTCAGCCACATCTCTCTCGACTCTTACTTTTGTTCATCAATCGATTCATACACCAATTCTAACAGTTTAAATAAAAATGAAATAATATATATATATATATATATATATATATATATATATATATATATATTATAGAGTGAATTGCAATTTTGGTCCCTGTGGTTATCTGATTTCTTTGAAAGAGGGACCTAAACTTCAGTATCTCAAGAAGTGGTCCCTCAGTTTTGGTATTTGCTCTGAAAGGAGGACCTGGTCACTAACTCCATCTAAAATCAGCGTTAAAGTCAGGGGTAATTTCGTCCATTATAGTTTTGTCTCTCTTTTTACAATTTTTCTTGTTTTCTCTTATTTTTGTAAAGACCATGTAAATTTAGGGACCTTTAATGTAATTATGTTTATATATATATATATATACACCTGCATCATCGTCTTCTTCATCAAGTTCTTTGTGGCAATGTTTTCTTCGATCTTCATCTTCTTCATTTGACACACAGTTAACAAACAGCCCCGCCACCTCACCACAACGTTTGCACCTCTACAAACCCAGATTTGAACTCGCCGGAGAAGATGAACAGATCTGGGTTTCGTCATTTTTTCCGATCTGGTGTAGATTTTTGTTTGATCTAGGTTTAGATTTTTGTTTGCATTAGGGTTTCATTCAGGTTTTCGATTTTAGGGGTTGTACTACGAATTTTTTTGGAATGAATATGCAAATTTGTTGTTTATGTTCAATGTTTGTGCCGAATGGAACTTAGATTTTTGGGGTTTCATGTTTTGCTTCTTGAGAATGCTTGATGAGTTGTTGTTCTAATGAATCTTGGTGAAACTGGGATTTGAACATCTACACATTGACCACAGTTTCTGCAGTAACCTTTCTCACATCTTGGTGGTCTTGATCCAATCAAAAGATTTCTTCTGTCAATCTTCAAACAAAAGATTCAACCAGATTAGAATACCCTTTGACTTTATTAAGTCAAACATTCTAAATTCAACTCTAAATTTTTGATAAAAGAAAAAAATCATTACTTTAAAGGGATGAAAGATAGTTGTTTTAACTTTTTTGAAGTCAAATGTCTTGATTTTGATATTTAAAAATAACACCTGATATGGATGTTTTGGGAAGAAACTTGTTGGATGATTAAAGTACATAGACTTTCTGAAAAACAAATCCCAAATAATTTGTTTTTCATATTTAATGGACTTTCTGATTGCAAATCAAGAAGTACGTACATGTATGGCTCTTTGACTTTTGAGGTCAAATATAGTGACTTTCAAACTTTAAATCATGAAACTAAAGGGTTTATCATTTTTTTGAATCCCATTAAACCTTATAGTATTAACACAAAAGGGTTTATCATTTTTTTGAAATTTACAACAAACCCAACTGAATTTCGTATTTCAAAATGAAGAAAAAGATGAAGAAAAGAGTTGAAGTGGGGGGAAAAAGGAAGAATGAATGAATCCCATTTGAGAACTTGGGAAAGAGAGATGAATGATGATTATTATGGTTATGAAAGAGGTAAAGTTAAGGAATCAGTATGATCTTTTACTTATAGAGAGAAAGATGTGACGACCCGCCAAAAGTTCGTGACAAAGAGCTTCCATGGTTTGGAGCTTTTTAGAGAATTTACAAAACAGGTCCCTACAGTGTTATGGGTTTTACAAACATAAGTAAAAGCAAGAAAATTTACAAAAGGAAGGACAAAACATGGATGGACGAAACTACCCCTGGCACTAACTGTACTTTTTAACGGGGTTAGTGACCAGGGACTGGATTTGGAGCAAAATTGAAAACTGAGGGACCACTTCTTGAGATATTGAAGTTTAGGTCCCTCTTTCAAAGAAATACTATAACCACAGGGACCAAAATTGCAATTCACTCTATATTATATTATACGACATGACACGTATTTTCACGGTGACTTTCAGTCACCTCCCCGGCTCCCCCTTTCCCAAAACTTTCACTCTCCTCCCCCTTTGAGGCACCAGCGCCACCCTCTTCTTTGAATGCCCTGGCCCATCGCTTTCTTCTTTACGGCAAGTACCCTAGCCCAGCAACCCTTCTTTTCTGGACTGTTGCTATACCTTACCGGCAGATCCCCTTTTCTCCATGGCGACTACGATCAAAACCCACCCTCCACCACTATGACAGAACGCCGACAACACTATTCTCCACCCTCCTTTTCGAACCCAGATTTGAAGGTTTTTCATTCTCTTATATGGGGTATCAGATTTGAAGCTTTTGAATTTTCTTATTTAAGTTTAGATTTGAAGCTTTTAGAACTCCAGATTTGGGTTTTTCAGATTTGAGTATTGATTTTCATATTTGAAGCATTTCAATTTATACCTTTTGGTTTATTAGATTTGTTGGGTTTTATTTTTGAGACTTTTTATTCAAAAACCCGGTTAGCATCAATTGGGTTAAGGCATGCCTCTGTAGCTGGAACATCATAAACCGATCTATGTCTGCATGTAAAAATATTTAACAATTGGGTTATTATATTCATCCTACATCAGTGAATAACTCCGTTCAATCATAATCACAAATAAGAACCCAGAAAATTCCACCAGAAACAGAGAACAAAACATTTCAATTTTCCAAATATTAACATAAACGATTGAACAGTGACTAGGTATCAATCAAGGTTATCAAGTTAGCCTAATAGAAAATTTAAGGCAGGTGATTGAGGGAGATAATTCGTTCACGAAGATTACAGGATTTCACATATAGAATAGAATGAGAACATTGGTTTCTTCATGATATGTTCCTTTCCTTTCGATGCACCCAGGAGATTAACTCTGTGTCATTGTGAAGTAGATATAACATAAAATCCTTTCCTTTAACAAAAATCAATCGTATCTAGGTGCTCCCTTTCGATCTTTTTCTCTTTCTCTCTCACTACTAATCGAAAACCAGACAACCCTTTTGTGACCAACGTGGTCAGAAATAGGAAGGGTGGAGTCGGGCGGAGATGGATCTAAGACAAAAACGACAAAATCGAGTAGAGACAAAAGTCGTCTTCTTCGTTGGAGACCCTCACCGTCGTTGCCGATGACCCTCACCAGGTAGTAGGATGCAGGAGATATATAGGATGGGAGGTGCGGATCAGTAGTGCAGGAGGGAGGGAGATCGAGAAGAGGTTTAGCCGGAGGTGAGGGCCGGAGTTCACGGGATAGGGAGGAGTTCAAGGGGAAGGGATGAGAATGACGATATCTTCTTATATATTAGAATATTAATAAATATATTTCATCGGTACATAAATATATATATTTTTTATTTTTAAATTAAAATAACACAAAACAAAGTAAAAGGACATTAATACCCTTAGTTAACATAATTTTTTTTAACTGAAGTTATTTAAAGGGACCAAAATTAAAATCAAGTGACAACTACAATGACTAAAAGTGTAATAAAATGTCAACCACAATGACCGAAATTGTAATTAGTTTAAAATAGAGACTAGACTTGATATTAAGTGGCAACCACAGGGACCAAAAGTGTAATTTACTCAAAAAAATTGCCGTAGCATTTACACATTGATCAATGGACCCGTTAAAGTGGATTGGGCATTGATTCCTAGTTATATCGGTCTATCTCAGATGCACTAATTTTGAGTTAAGGTCCGATTAAGGAAGCTAACTCGCAAGGCCAGATCTAGTTAAAAACATACAGTGACACATGTCACGATTTCATGGTTCCGTTATAACGGAATAGACATTACGTTTATGATAGGTGTCATCATATTTTTTTTTGTTGGATGCCCTTACAGTTTTTGAAACTACAATAATAACACATGTTCTTCGTTGGTCACTGTGCTACTCTTTTGTGTTTAAAAAAATCAAACTCAGTGCCATTGCAAGATTCGAACACGGTTTCTCTTTAAGCAATGACAAATGCCAAATGATCGATCTATAGATTTGTAACAATTTTATGAAAGTTGTCTACAGATTTATTTCTTGGTGTTAAATGGTGTCATCACTAACTTTTTAGTTTCACCTCATCGAGACTGATTATGTGATGGATACTTTTGATCAATCCCGGTTACAACCGGTTAAGGGGTCGGATTCTCATTGAAGTTGCCAACAATCACCTTCTGTTAAAACTATATGCTACAATATAAATTCTAATCCAGAGAAATATACTTAATCCCATGGGCGGACCTAGCATGGTGCATACGGTGGCACGTGCCACCGTATTATTTCTCCGGCAAAGGGTAAAATTTTTTAGGCACGTGAAAGGTGCAACCGTATCGTTTTAAAAGGCGCTACCATATTATTTTGGAAACTTCAAGAAGGTGTAACCTTACCTCGTAATCAACCAAAAAACAAAAAAAAAACTCTTAAAATCAGTCAAAAAATCGAAAAAAACTTAAAAATCTCTCGAAATCAAGCAAAAAGTTTTAAAATCCCTTAAAACGGTAGAATTACACGAAAGCCACATCAGACAATATTGAACGCCGGTAAAAAGAGGAAAACACGTCGATAAAAACCATGTTTTTTGTAATTATTTTTTCTCTATATTATATGATGTCACCGTATAAAAAAATTGGGTTCAACCCTGCTTAATCCAACCCGTCTACTAATCTTCTAGCCCATAAATACTCCAAAATTCAACTTCAAACCATGAACACATAATTTACTCATTTGTACATGTGATAGTTTCGTCATGCAACCAATTTTTTACTTTATTATTATTTTCTCTATATTTAACGTTCATACAAAAATAATTTATTCGTAGATAACTCGACGATTCATGTTCTAATATTTCATTTATTTACTGATAAATTTGATTAATTAGGCAAACAAAAATAAAATTCTTACTACAAACCATCCTTATATCACCTTGATACTAAAACGTAATAACTTCAACATTTTCCATAACCAGCGTGACTACAAAAGTCGTGTGTTATTCAGAACAAACCAAAGTTGCTATTTCCTTAACGCGGAAGACTTCGCCAATTGATCAAAGGGCCTTTAGCCTAGCGGTATCGGAGCCCTTGGCCTTGTAAGAGGTCACAGGTTCAAACCTCACTAAAGGTGAGGAGGGTGTGTGAGTTTATTTGTTTAATTTATCGTATATAAATATTGTATACTTGAAAAAAAAGACTTCACCAATTGGTTCTAATCCAGGCGTACACAACAATTGTGGCAACTGAGGTTTAATCAGGGCTGATGTCTTACGGTCCTAATTTGCCAAGGGATTAGTCTAGGCATAGCCTAGGACACCCTTAAAAAAGACTTTCACCAATTCACTTACTTCTTGCACACACATCTAGCTCTCCACTCTTTATAGTGTCACTAGAACTATTCCCCAACCGGAACCTGTTGCACATGCCGACAAAGTAAAAAGGTTAGGCTAACGCCTAGTTCAAGAGTTTTCATCGTGATTAAAATAGTTCGTTAAACCAAATGGGTACAACTCAAAGTCATGGTTTTCCAAAATGATGATAATTAAGTATGTGAACAACCCATTTTCCAACGCACACAAAACCCGTGCCGAAAACCCCAAAATGAAAAGGATCATCAAATCCAAAAGGTTGTGCTGAAGGAGGATAGACTTAGGAAGAATAGACTTAGGAAGGATAGACTTAGAGAAGATAGACTTAGGGGCTGTTTGTTTACCTCTTAATGATGCCATTAAGAGGCATAGGTCTGAATCGGTCAGACATATTACCGTTTAGATGCAATTTATAAAGGATCTAAATGGTACAATTTCCTCTGAATCAGTCCTTTACCCATTAGGTAGCTATACGATTCAGATTGAAAAATTTCCCCCTTTGCCCTCTGTGTAATTAATTACCTCGGTTCTCCCGTCATCCCTACCATCTCCTTCCCTCTATACTATCTTCTCTTGATTACGATTACAACCATTCTCTCCTCTCGATTACATTTTCTCGATTCAGATTAAAAAGTTTGATCGATTCTTCCAGCTACAGATCTGTTGGATTCGCCCAGCAACATACCTGTTCGAAATCGACCATCATCTCAATAGGTAAGCTCTCGAACTTGGCTCTCGAACTTGATATTCATCTGTTCGAAATCGACAGCAACATACATGTTCAAAACGATTCATATTTTTGACCCGTTTGAGATTGATAGCAACATATAAGCTCTCGAACTTGGCTCTCGAACTTGATATTCATCTGTTCGAAATCGACAACAACATACATGTTCAAAATCGACAGCAACATACATGTTCAAAACGATTCATATTCTTGCCCCGTTTGAGATTAATAGCAACATACAAGCTCTTGAAATCGATTCATGTCTTGAAACTTACCATTGATTCATGTCTTGACCTACCATTGATTCTTGTTAATTTTCTACCATCAATTCCTGTTATTTGGTCTATATTGTGGTAAGTACCATCGAATCATGTCTTGAAACCCACCACTCTGTTTCTTGAAACAACTAGTGCACCAAAACTGATTTGGTACATTCATTGTGAAATTCCATATTTTGAAGTTGCCACTAGTTTAGTACATTCCATATAGTGAAATTGAAAGTAGTTTGGTAAATTCCATATTGTGAAATTGCAGTCTATTGATAATTGGTGATATAATGCTTTGTATAGGGAATTATATGAGATTTGTTGTATGTGGTTATTTGTTAGGATTTCAATCTTCATTTAACGCAAAACTAGGGGTAAAATGGTAATTTTATTCCATTCAGAAAGTTGATTCAGAGCAGTTTCCAAATAATCATTTTATATCTGACACTAAGGTGGCGTTTGTTTTTAAGTGGTGCTGAACACTGATTTCACTCCTGATTTTTAAGTGGTGGTGCTGAAATCTGAATCAGAAAGACTGTTTGTTTTTTAAAACTGAAATCTGAAAACATCTGAATACGTACTACTGATTATTTTATCTCTGAAATGTGATACTATTGAATTAACTTAAATTATACTACTAAAATTACTCTTCATAACAACTGAAATACGTTAATTGGTTCAAATGTTCAAATACAATATAAAACATGAATAAAGTCTCATAACAACTAAAATCAATTTCCGTTTTGCATCAGTTGTGTCGCAATTTCTTCTCTTAAACTAGCCATATATGTTTGGTCAGCTGTACTCCCATGCAAGTGAACCTCTTCGGCCTCATCACCACCATCATCCCCTTGGTCATTGGTTTGATCATATTCAGAAAATAACTCATCGCTTAAACCTTCCTTCCGTATGAAGTTGTGAACCGCAAAACATTCAATAACAACGTATCTTTGAACCTCAAGTGAAAACGGTGCCATTCTTTTTAATATCGGAAAACGTGCTTTCAAGACGCCATAAGAACGTTCAATAACATTTCTAAGTTTTGCATGAGAATGGTTAAACTTTTCATACTTGTTCATTGCACGTCGACAACGGAAATCTCCAAGCCAGTATCTAACATTACGATACGGTGCCATAAACCCTCGAGTATTCGTATATGCAGCATCACATAGATAATATTTATCTGAAAATAATAAATAAAATAAGTACAATATGAATATAGTAAATATATTACTTTTAAAGCGTTAGTATACCTGGAGGAGGAAATGGAAATCCAATAGCACTATTTGTTAAAGCCTCAGACAAAACTCTAGAATCATGTGCAACGTCTTCCCAACCGGCAACAACAAATGTAAAAACCATGTTGAAGTCACAAATTGCCAAAACATTTTGATAACATTCACCCTTTCCTCGTCCTCTATATAAATGTTGTTCTTGAATAGGGACAACAACATGTATTAAAGTCCCATCAAGGGCGCCAATTGCTCCATACATTAAAGTTACTAGTCAAAATAACTTTAGTGAGAAACTGTATACACGTATTATTATTAATTACCTTAAATATTGGTCGTAATCTTCTATTATTCCCTGGGATGTCCGGATTAGGATTGAATGATGTAGGAACTATGATCTCTTTAGCAAACACGATCATTTTATCTAACACTTCATGAAATTTTTTATGGATGGTTTGTGTTGAGTGTTGGAACTTGTTTTTCAGCACTCTATAACGTTGATTGTGACCTATAATCATCAGAAAGATAGCCATCTTTTCTTCGACCAATATGTATTTGCTATCCGTTAGCTAACCTTTTGCTTTAAAGTGATCACATAGTTGAACGAAAGCAACACGGGACATTCGTAACAAATCAATACATTGACGATCGTTACCTTCAAGCAGCTCATCCGTAAATTGACGTCCAGTCATTGCAGAGGTATTATCTCTTTTCCTTCTCAAACGCATTGATTGCAAGTAATACATGTACAAGAACATAACAATGAGAAGTATAGCTTCTTGATCATCATCCAAGATGAACCTGTTACAAATAACATAAACTTGTTCAAATAACATAAACGTGTTTAAATAATAAACCAAATAACTTGTCCAAAAAACTAAACATAATCGTGTTCAAATACCAAAACATAAACCAAATAACTTGTTCAAAAAACAAAACATAATCATGTTCAAATACCAAAACATAAACCAAATAACTTGTCCAAAAACTACTCCATAAATCCTAATCTTCTTGCTGTCCTCAAAATCCAGTCTTTTAATATATCAGGGTCTGTAGAGTTGATCAACCATGTCTCTCTCAACAAAGTTGAGTGGCTAAAAATGTCAATGGCTGCTTTGTAAAGAGGATCCCCTTTTTCAAGGCCAAGAGTGTTCAACTGTTCAAGACAAGCATCAATGGTTGTGGTGGGTTGTGCAACAACTGTGGGTTGTCGTGTAGCAAGTGTGTGAAGTGCACCCTTCATTTCCAAAGCCAATTCATCCATGTCAACCTTGCTTTTACTTTTCTTATTTGGTCTAGACGAATGTAGACTTGGTGTAACATTTTGTTCTTCCTCCACATCAACTTCCTCCTCAATTTGAGTAGTGTGGATATGAGTAGTCCTCTCACGAGTTGAACTAGGGGCATAAACACGAGATCCAGTAGCCGAAGTCCCCTCGAATAAAGCGATACACAATTCAAGAAATGCCGAAGGTGATGTTTTTAAAGTTTTTGCTTTTGGATGTCCCTGCATCCAAATTAAATAAAAATATTTATTTAATACCCGTGTTGTGTTCGTTACTATCTAAAAATGTAAAAAAGAATGAAAACTAACCTTGAAAAAATCTTCCCATTCTTGATTTGATAAGTTGAACGTGTTCATAACAGGGTCATAAAATATTCCCTGTTTTATTCCTTAAGTACACCCATCCCGAGTACTTTCCTTTTAGATAATCGTATTCATTTTTCAACTGCTTTTGTGTGAGCTTCACGTGACACACTTCCTCAAGCTTTGTTGCCAACTTTGTCCAAGTTTCTTTCCTAAGACTACCCCCGTTTCGACCCACTTTATTGACCTTTTATATACAAGTCTCTAGAAAGCATTTGATTATTTCATTGGTCCACCTTATACGCACATTTTCGTCCATCACTAAGCACGCAAGAAAGTTTCAAGAATCAAGGAGAAATTTACATACAACAAGCTCATACTTTCAAGAATTCAAGAATCATATAATCTAATGTTTCTAAATCATGAATAATCTATAAATGAATAACTTCACATAATCATTGAATAAATGAATAATCTGTAATGAACCAATCTATCCATAAGACCATAAATCATTTCAGTTTTCACAAAATGAATTAGATGACTAATTTCTAATCAACAATTCTGTCTATATAAGTTGATTCGCTGATTCAAACAAATTATATTTCATAGATCCATAACATAATCAAGTAATTGGTATTTGGTAATAAATCATTTGTGCACTTAAAAAATTAGAATGATGATAAATGATTAAAATCAAAACAAATGATTTAACTGCTCTAGTACCAATAACAAGAAAGTGTTCACAGAATCACTACAACAGAAGAATTTCAATATCATATAGTTAAGCTAAAAAATACATGTTCAATGATCGCAAAGTAATGTGAATTGGCCTGCAATACACATTAAAAATGAAGTTCAGTAAGGGGTTGTTTGTTTTATCCATTTCAGCAAGAAATATAGCA
Organism: Saussurea involucrata; assembly: GCA_033807775.1. Classification (NCBI taxonomy): domain Eukaryota; kingdom Viridiplantae; phylum Streptophyta; class Magnoliopsida; order Asterales; family Asteraceae; genus Saussurea; species Saussurea involucrata. The sequence continues at coordinate 52,272,379 of CM066323.1, forward strand.
GACTGATTCATGTTGAATTGATGTTCAGTAAGGGCCTGTTTAATTGACCTGCAATACCCCCACCTAAGACTAAAAGGTCAAGGGGAAGTGCATTTTCTTTCTATGAGATATTAGCAATATATTGCTTTAGTACTAGTGCGATGTTAATGGCAGAATATGCTATACTTATTTACATATCATCTAGGTTGACTATTGGTTCCATGTTAATTGTATTTTGAGAGCATGAGTATCAATTCCTACCTGAAACATATTTCTATTGAAATAGATAATGCTTTATGTTGGCTAAAATTCAATAAACAAGCAATTATTAAAAAAAAACACTACACGTGGAAAAAGCTTAGATAATGCTTTATGTTGGCTAAAATTGAATGCTTTATGTTTTTGCTCCTCTTTTACTATTTTATTGGACCAACAGAGAGCAAAGATGAGATGTAGAAACACCACTCATGTAAGGTCCTGTTTTTTCTATAATGAAAGGAAAAACCATGACATCTGATGCCATATTTTACAGCAGAAGAAAAAATACGTTTAAATATTGCAAATTTTCATCTCTTTCATTCCAATTTGTGAATTTTTAATTCATAAATTTTCAACCCTTGGTTTTCTTTTTACAGATGGACCTGAACTTCACATCCCACATCCTCCATACCTATAGCATGCTTGATTGTGAGATGTCCTAAACAGGGTCAAGAAGTGCAAGTGCTACTCCTGTGCTTTATCATCCATTTTGATTAGAATTCCTACCAATTTTACTAGAATTCCTATGCATTCTATAACTTCCATCATCCATCACAGTTGGAACCCTAAAATTAAAGAAACGAGAAGAAGAAAGGTGTACCTGATTGACGATTTGAAGACTGCTGTTGATGGAGTTGATGGAATCGATGGAGTGGAAAGAATCGGTTATTTGTAGAGAAGGATCAGTATCGTACCTCTAATTCGCTTAGACCGTATCTTGCCTCTAATTCGCTTAGATGATAATCAGAGAAAGGATCTTCTGAATTTCAAAATTAAACAAACACTCTTAATTTGGGCTTGTCTTAATCGGTAAGATAAAAGGCCCAATTAAGGGCTGAATTGGGTAAAACAAACAGGCCCTAAATCATACAGAGTCTCTTAACCATTCTGGCCACTTAATCATACTACACTAAATCATCCAGTTTTTGCCAAACAGCCCCTTGGGAAGGATAGACTTAGGGAAGATAGACTTATCTTATACCAAATTAAATTGCAGTATTGAAATTTAGAACTGATAAAAATATAAACACAAGTATTTTTTTTTTGATTTTTTGATTTTTTTTGATTTTTCTATACATCTAAATCTAACATGCCAAGTTCTCCTAAGAGAAACTTGAACCGAGCTTCTTCTAGAGGCTTTGTGAAGAAATCCGCCAGTTGAAGATCGATGGGGATGGAGTGTGAGGATTAGAGATGGTTTTGGATTGGTAAACAATTGATGGTAGGGATTGATAGAGGAGTAGTGTTTTGAAGAGAGTTTTGGTTTTGGGAAGTTTGGATCGACTGAGGATTTTCTTCTTGGTTTTGAGAATGATTAGTGTTTTGAGAGATGGGAGATCGGTGGAGGCTTAAGGAAATGAGAGGGAATTTGAGGTGAAGGTAAGGGGATAGTTGGGTTAGGTGATGGAGAGAAAGAATCATCACCAATGCAAGAGGTGATCCAACTATTTACTTCATCATCATCTGAAGAAAGGGATGATACCTTTAGGTCATCAAATTTGACATGTATTGATTCATCAATACTTTTTCTTCGAAGGTTGTAGACCCTGAAAAGCTTTGGAGGTAAGAGAATAACCCACAAATATATGTTGGTGTCTTTAGACCTGCAGTCACACAGAGAAATTAATTTCTTGGTACCCACTTGGAAATGGGTCCTTTTGGGTTAGAAGAAGTAGAGAGATCTTTGGTAGAGTTCCTATCAATTCTTTCAAGAGGACAATCTTTAGCCATATGAAAAGTATCACCACAGTTATAGCATTTTCTATAGATAAAAACATTTTTAAGAATTTGACCACTTCCTTGCTTTGACCTTTCACATTGACTTTTATGGTTTTGCTGAAGAGGATGAAGCAAGAGGTTTGGATCCTAGAATTCCTTTGTCAGGGTTATAGGTTGATGAATGAGAGGATTCTTTGGAATTTGACTTTTTCAGAAGCACAGACCGAGGAATGGGAAGAGTGGAAGATTTACCAGAATATTTCCTTGGACCTTTTCTTTTGGGATAGGAGTTTGCTACAGATTTCCCTTTGTTAGAAATGGAAAGTCTTTCTGAAGGCTTAGGTTCAGAGGAGGAGGCTTCATCTGTGTGTAAGGATTTCATCAGCTCATAAACAGGTTTGGAAAGATTGTTAGAGTCTTGGGTTTTTTCAATTTCAGAAGTTGAAGCATTGCCTTTAGCTTTGATGAACATCCCAAACTTCAAAGCTTCAGAAAGGTCAGTGGAGTTTATTGATTGAAAATCACTTGAATGGTTTTCAGAGGACTCATAGAAAGGAGGGAGCACAAAGGAAGTGGAAGCATAAACATTTGAGGAGGAGTCAATGTCCATTTTGCCACAACCAAGTCCAGATTTGTCATCACAAGTCATTTGGTCTTGAAAAATCTTTTCTAAATTCTTAGAAGAAAGATTCCACTTTTTCACAATCTCTTGTTCTTTCATAAGACATTTTATCTGTTTGTTTTTCCCTTTGACAAGAGTAAAGTTGATGGTTTTCAAATCTTCAAGATCTGCTTTGATTTTATCAAAATGTTTAAGTTGAGATATGCAGATTTGAAGTTGAGAAGAAAGAGATTTTATCTGTGCATTTGCCTTTTTCTTAGCATCTTTAGCATTATAGAAGTCAATGGTTAAAGAATCAAATGCTTCAATCTTTTCAGCATCAGAAAGAGATAGAAAGGGATATACATGTGATGAGGAGGAGAAGCACTTAGCTGATACAAGAGGAGTTGAGAGGGTGTGACCTTCTGGATCTTCCATGTCATTTATCTTGGCCATGAAGCACACATTTGACGTGTCCTTCTCGCTTTCAGATGTAGGTTCATCTGCCAAATCACGAGTTTCAGCAGGCAGACCCTTTCCCTTTCTGACTAGCCTTTTGTTTCTTTCCTTTTCTCTCTTGTATTTTTCTTTGTATCTTTCAGCTCGGTCATATTTTACAGAGGAGAGAGGTTGGCCAAATTTTTGGGAATGGGAGAGATTGATAGAATCATATTTGGATCTTCTCGATTTTGAAGAAAATCGGCCTGAGGAAGAAGTTCTGGGTTTTTCAAAGTGTTTACTTCAGCACTCAGAGGCAAAATGACCCCTTTTACCACAGTTAAAACATTCCTCATTAGATTTGTCCGAAGAGGAGTGTTTGGAGAGAGAAGAGGAGGGTTTTCGACTAAACTTAGATTTTCCAGAAGAAAGGTGAGATTTGGATTTAGAATACCCATCCATCCTGGCCATTCCATCTGATAATTTTTCAACTGAAGTTTCCTCATATTCATCATCAACATCACTAAGATATGCCTCTGAATGGTCATTGGGATCTTCTTGACTATTATGATCAGAGTCAGATGGATAGGTGATTCTTGGAATACATATAGTTCTTTTGGAAGAGCCACTTAAGAGAGCTAGGGAAGAGCTCTTTATATCAGTGATGACAGACTTCCTTTGCAGCTTAGTGTGCTCATAGTTGAAAAGAGTTCCATAAAGAGCGGTGAGAGGCATATGATCAAGATCCTTGGTTGTCTTTATACAAGTACAGATGTTTTTCCAAAAATCAGGAAGACAATCCATAAACTTGCAAAAAACTTCCTCATTATCATAAATGCAACCCAACAGTTTAAGATCATTAAGAAGACTGTTAAAACGGTTATAGTAGTCTGAAAGAGATTCTCCTTTCTCATAAGAGAAGAGTTCATATTTTCTAACAAGAGCAATCTTTCTGCTCTTTTTCACTTCAGACGTACCTTCATAAAGAACACACAGAGTGGACCACATTTCCTTAGCAGTAGAAAAGTTTACAAGAGAATGATACACCTCATCAGGCAGAGAGAGGGCAATGATGGCTCTGACTTTGGTGTCAAGACCTACAAGACGTTTATCTTCATCATTGTACTTACTGGGGTCCTTTACAATGTATCTCCCAGTAGCAGGTGTTCGTTCTCCCTCATCTTTATTTTTGGCATTATAACGATCCCAAACTCTAGAGACAAGAGGTCCTTCATGGAGTATGGTGGGATATCTGCTGTCAACTCCTTCTAGGAAGAGCATCATATGACTTTTCCACAAAGAGAAGTTATTAGGGTTAAACTTTGGTGGTTTGGCTATGGATCCATTGTCGTATGATCCAACATTAGAGTTTTGAGAAGAAACATTGTTTAACGAAGAAGATGAAGCCATTGCAGATCAAGTTTATTAGATTAAACTGACCTGCTATGATACCACTTGTTGGTCCCAGCTATGGAGTAGCAAAGATAAACAAGTATTGTAGAAGGGGGGTTGAATACAGTACACAAATTTTTTCACTTAATTAATTCTTTATTGATTTAAAATAAAGAATTACACATAGAAAACTTTTGATTGTTGTGGAAGAGAACAGATAAATCCGTTCAAACAATCTTACACACAGACACAAAGAGAATGAAGAACAATTGAAAATACACTTAGATAAACAATGAACTTCTTTGAGAGAGAAGGAAATGCCAGCACTTGTGAGCCTTGAGAAATTGTAAACTGGTTATGTTTGCAAGGTTGAAGACGATCTCTTTATATAGTGCCTCATGCATTAAATGCATGGACACTTGTCAATCAGGGGTAGGAAGGCAGGTCTTCTGAAAAGTATTAAGATGCACCTTTTGTCTTGAAGCGTTGACCTACAGCGTGTTGTAGTTGATCTTTCTTGAAATAGATAAGAAAGCCAAACAACCTTTTTCTGATCTTCGGATGATGTCTCCATCAGTGCAAGATATCACAAATATATTTTGTAGATAAAGTACAATACCTGTCGAAGACTTCTTTGCCGAAGATGTCTTCAAGTGATCCTTGCTGAAGATGTCTTCAAATATCCTTGCCTAAGATGTCTTCAAGTATCCTTGCTTAAGATGTCTTTCAAATATCTTGCCTCAAACTTCCCAAAGATGTCTTCAAGTAGTGTTGGCCGAAGACTTAGGATGTCTTCAAGTAGCAACTTAACCTTTGGCTGAGAAGTACATCTTCAATCCGCTTTGAAGATACACTTCTTCTTTGTTTTTCGGTTGATCTTTGACTTCACCGAATATTTTGTGTTACATATCTAAGCTTCTTGTAAAGAACCTAAAAAGTATTCTAAGTATGAAATGTGTAAAAAATGAAAGACTGGAGGTCATCTTCAAATCCTAAGTGACCCAACACATATGCTATGCATCCAATGCAAATATAGTCAAACAATTACATGGCCCACACAAGAGTGTCCAACATCTTTAACACATGTAATCAGTTAATAATTATGACTCAAACGCATAAATTCTCTAACTCAACATATAGTAGTTTACATTGGACCAATGTCCTCAAAACTCACTTGAGTCAAATACGAGCCAAGGCTCTACAATACAATTGACAAACATTAAGGGCCACCAATACAATAAAATGCATTTAATTATCATATAACAAACTATACCTCCAAGATACGATAAATCCACAATACCATCATATTTATATATATATATATATATGTATATATATATTTGCTCAAGTTATTTTCCACATAAATCACAACCATGTATGTACAAAAATGACCCATAGCAATAAATATGCATTTTTCCAACAACACTAATGTGTCTTTTCACCAAAGACCCCCATTTGTACCCAAAATCTTTTAAACACTTTTTCTTGAAATACATTTATCAAATTACTCCAAAATCCCAATATGGGTGTTTCATAATGTTTTCAAGGTTAAACACTGTTGGGTCACCAAAGATTTGAAATTGACTCACCGATGTCTCTCCTAGATCTTACTTAGAATATTTTAGAATGGTTCTTTAAAATGACTTGTACAAGATAGCAATTGTTCGGTGAAGTCGAAGATCAACCGAAACCAAGCTTGAAGATATTCTCATTGTGGAAATAAGAATAGCCTTCTCAACAATCAACAAGTCATTGTCCACCGATGGTGTTCCCACACATCGGTGGACACCTTCTCCACCGACCATCATCCTGTCGGCCAACATCATCCCACCGATGTGGATGATCAAAATCGATGGGATCTCTATTCTGGATGCTTTTCTTCAAAAAGATAAGTCTCAAGGCACTCTTATCGGTGAAACTGCATTGGAAAACACATCAAGAAGATCTTCCATTTTTGGAAAATATCTAGTGTCATGTAAAAGTAACCGTTTGGCGCCTTGTCCAATTTTAGAATACGTCTCAATCAGCATGGGCATGCTTCCTGGTTTTAAGGAAAAAGATGATAAGGACTTATCCACTTTTCAGAGAACATCACCTACAAGCCAATCTACAATTGACAAGTGTCCTAAGCATTTAATGCTCATCACACTATAAAAGGAAGAAGAAGCTCCCATGCAAACTACACAAGGAATAGATAGACTGTCTATAGGACCCGTTTTATTAACAGGATTGTTAGCTCCAATCTTTCTGTTTGTGAAAGTATTGAAAATAGTCTAAGTACAGAAGTAACCCACAGAAGCTCTGCAGAAGAACCCAAGAATACCGAAGGCAAGAATCAACAGAAGACTGCTCACAGAGGACCGAGCCGCAGAACCTCTGTCACCTTTGACAGAGCCTCTGCGGTTTATACTGAAGACTTGGAAGATTAACAAATATCTTTCTACTGTTTCAAGATCCGTTCATCTACGTGTTCTAGGCGTGCCCTGACATCAACTACACGTGTCAAACTCTGATAGGGCTCTGTCAGAATTGGAACATGCGCATTAAATGAACATCGTACCTGCTACTGTTCATACGATATTGTCTACTGTAGATCAGTCTTCTTTGTCTAAAGTATGTCCCCTTAAGAATTAGTATAAATAGAAGACTCAGGGGCTGTTTGGCAGAAACTGAATGATTTAGTGCAGTATGATTAAGTGGCCAGAATGATTAAGAGACACTGTATGATTTAGTGTCAGATAGAAAATGATTGTTTGGAAACTGCTCTGAATCAACCGCTGAATGGCATGAATTACCATTTTACCCCCAGTTTTGTATTAAATGAAAATTAAACTTTGGGCAAGCGTTCTGACTGAAACTTCTAAATAAAAAATAGAAAATAATTAATGGTTCAAGCCAATATATGATATCATATCAATCCAAACAAACTTAACAATGTTCACATATAACAAATCAATCAAGCAACTTGTACATATAATAGTTTGAATAGCAAGAACAACAAGCACAATAACAATTAAACAATCTGTACACTTTCAAACAAACAACCCCTACCAGTTTGGTATGTATGCAAACAAACAGCCCCTAACAGTTTGGTATTCTTTCAAACAAACAGCCCCTCATCTAGCTTTGTAACCTCTAAGGCCTTCTTTGTACTAAATAACAAAACTAGCCACAATTCATAACCATGGATACAGTAAAATACTTGTCACTAGATTACATTATATATGGTAATTAATTAAGGATATGGCATACTTCTATTTATTATTTGTGTCAAATTAACCAGTTTACAGTTTATGTAAATTATCTTATATATGTATTCTATTAACTAGAGTTTGATAATTTTTGCAATTAAGATTTAAGAAGTTCAAAACTTTCTTCCTCACCAAGGATATGTACTTCCCTGTCCTTGTTACTTTGGCCCAATCTTGCACATCAGATATTGCAAAATATGGGTTCATCAAAATATGGGTTCATTAAAATATGCAGTAAGAAGATGAAACCAAACATTTCAGAAGATGAATCATAAATCCACAACAAATGAATAGTTCAACAACAAATGAAATGCATTATTCATCTGTATACCTGTTGAGATGAAATCCATAAAACGAGAAATCCATAAAACGAGAAATCGAATATTTCAACAACAAATGAATATTTCAACAACAAATGAAATCCATAAAACGAGAAATCGAGAATTTCAGAACCCTAAAACAAGAAATCGAGATCTTACCTGTTGAGATGGGAGAAGGCGACGATGGGAGAGGCGACGATGGGGGGAGAAGGCGACGATGGGAGAGGCGACGATGGGAGAAATCGAGGGCAAGGAAGGAATTTTTAGGGTCTGTATCATAAAGGAAGCTAATGGGTGAATGACCGATTCAGGGGCAATTAAATGATTCAGATCTGAATAAAGTTTCAACCAAACACCCCTATGTCTGACCGATTCAGACATTAACATCTGAATGGCATCATTTAGATGCAAACAAACAGCCCCTCATGTTGAGTTCTTCTATTAACAAGAATCAGATAATTAAGCTACGCACAAACACACACACCACCAGTTCTTTCTTGTTATGTTCTTGGTGTTCTTGAAAAATATCAAACAGTAATCTTGGAGATACTCATCTGTTCTTTACATACTGTTTATTTGATATTGTGTGTTCTTCTACCTTTACATTATCTTTCAGTTCTTAAATACGCTTCCGCACCATATCCAAATCTGAACTAACTGAAAGTTAAGATCATTGTTAAGAAAACAGGAACCAACAATTGGTATCAGAGCAAACCTTGATTTTTAATATCAAGGGATCCACTCTACAATGATCTTTGGTAGAAACTTGGATTTTTAACCTATTCTTCATATTAATCAAACAGTTTCTGTTTTTCTGCCATTTTCGATTCATTCGAACTTTGGTAAACTTATAGAATCTGTTATTCTGGTTAAAAACACCATTTTAGTGCTCAGCTTAAAGCTTTTAAGCTTAAAAACTTCATACGAAGCATCTACTTCATACTCTGAAAAGCTTGCTGTTCATACCCTTTTCTGGATAATTTATCTCTCTAAAAATGACGCATACAAACAACTTCTTCACTGCTGGTTCTTTAACCAAACCTCCTACTCTTCTTAGAGACGAATACCCTCAATGGAAGATTCGAATGATTCACTTCTTTGAGGGTACTGACAAAGAATTATTATATTATATCCGTAACCCTCCTTTCGTTCCCATGATAACTGTACCTCGTGTTTCTGGCACAGACGATACGCCAGAAATCCCTGAACACACGAAACCAAAGACCCAAGATAAATGGTCTGAACCTGATTGGGCAAAATACAAAGTTGCTCAGAAAACCAAGAGAATTCTGATTATGACCATTCCAAATGACCTTTTCCAGTCCATGGATGCATGTGAATATGCATATGATCTATGGAAAGAACTGGAAAAACAATTAGAAGGAGGAGCCAAAACCCAGAAAAACCGCAGAGCCCAATACATAAATGAGTACTATGCTTTTAAAGCTCTGTCAACAGAATCTCTACAAACTACGTATGATAGGTTCAACTCTCTAATAAACAAATGCAAGAAGTTCGGCATCCACAGAACTTCTGAAGAAAACAACGTTATGTTCCTGAAGTCTCTAAATGAAGAATGGCTTCAGTTATCTATGTCTCTGCAGACAAATCAAGACTTAGATTCCTGGACCCTATCAGACCTCTATGGAACATTGGCAGCACAAGAGCCTCAGGTAGCACAAGCAAAATCCCAGATCATTGCACCTCTTGCATTAGTTGGTAAGACTACAAAGGCTAGAGAGAAACCAAAGAAAGAGAAGGCAGTAGAGGAAAGAAACGAGAAGAAGAAGAAAAACATGATGGTGGAAAGTGAAGAAGAAGAGGAAGTAGCAGCAGAAGAAGAAACGACCCTGGCCTCGATAGCTAAATCATTAGCTCTCTTGACTAGGGAATTCATCAGAGGATACCAGAAGAAATCTGGTAATGAACGATATGAAAGAGATAATCGAGAGAGAGAGAAGGGTCAAACGACAGAAACAAAAGAAGTGGTGACCGACAGAGGTCAAGTGACAGAAATGACAGAGGAAATGACCGACAGAGGTCGGAAGACAAAGCTGGCAACACCACATAGATTCAAGAGTGTTACAAATGCGGTAAGCCAGGCCACTACGCAAATGAATGCCGAACCGAAAGAAGTGGTGACCGACAGAGGTCAGATGACAGAGCTGGAAACTCCACACAGAACCAAGGATGCTACAACTGTGGAAAGCCAGGTCACTTTGCCAACGAATGCAGGAGCAAGTCAAATCGCCCTCAGAGGGATGCAACTTTCTACAAAAAGAAAGCTGAATACTATGCTCAGAAGTCACTAATGGTGAACAAAGAAATCTGGGAGTCAGACACATCCTCTGACGAAGGCGAAACAAAGAATGCTCTATTCTGTGGCATGGCAGAAGTCAGCTCCAACTCCAACAGTGAGGTATCCACTTCTACCTCTAACTCTAATACTGCAGAAGATGATTTGATTAAACTTAACATTGAATACACTGAAATGAAAAAGACATGTGAAAATATTCAGAAAAAGCTCACCTTCTATGAGAGAGAAGCTAGACTTCTCACTCAAGAAAAAGCTAAAATCTTTAAAGAAAAAGAGGAAATTGAAATGGACTGGAACAAAAAGTTAAATCCTTTAAAAGAAAAGATTTCTGAACTTAATTCTTCTTTGAAAACAAAGTCTAAAGAACTAATGGATGTTGAGTGCGACAGAATGAACATCCTAGCTCTTATAAATTATTTTCAAAAGGAAAGAGAAGTCCTCTGTCAAGATTTACTCAGAAGAGATCTTCAAATTAAAAAAATTCAAGATGCTCAGAAGGTGTACGAAAAAATAAACACACAAATAGGGAGACGAGGAATTGGCTTCTGTGATATAGATCCTTATACCGGAACCAAAAGAGACAAGTCTCTGTCCTCTCTATTTCACATTGGAGATACAAGAAAACCTGGATTTCCAAATCTTCTCTCTGTAAGTAAAAGGCAAAAAGTCTTTGGGGAACCTCACAAGAGGAAACCTCTGAAGATGACAAATGTGTGGTTTGAAAACACAGATTTGTCACCTTCAATCTCTGTCAAAAGAGAATCCAAACCTAAGAGGTATCTGAAAACTCAAGATCAGATAGGAATCTTCAAGTTTGGTAATCTCGAGACTCAAACCCAAGTTGCATTTGCCTGCCTGATAAATTCTGAAAAGAAATTATCAGCAGAGGCACCTGAGTTCAAGCCAAGAATTACAGAAGAAAAACTTGATATCTCTGAAGAAAACCTCTGTACATCTTCCAGCGATCAAGATCTCTCTGAAGAAAACTTAACAGATACTTCTGTTAACTTAGAAGATAGTTCCTTAGAAAAGGAAGAAAGTGAGTATGGCACATGTTCTGAAAGCCCAGCCTCTGTCGAAAGAGAAACAAGTGACTCAACCTCTGTATATGAGGACGATTCATCCTCTAACGAATTAGAGACTGACTCTAAGTCAGAGATCGGACCTAGTGACACAGAGGATTTTAAACAAACCTCTGAAGTTCTTAACAGAACTATTCCTCCCAAGGAGAAAATCACTGGAATTCCTATCTGTCCAGACTTTTTGGATATGTGCATACAAGCCAAAACCTCTCTTGAGCTTAAAAATTTCAAACAACAGAAGTTAATGTCCACTCAAATTCCAACGAGTTCAAAGATTTTAAAACCCTTAAAACCTGTTAAAGAAAAATTAACATGGCAACAGAAGGGTAAATGGACAAAAAATGACAAATCTTTTTCTTCTGTGACAGTGAAACCTGCAGAAGTTCACCACAGAAGGGGTACACAGAAGGCCACACTCAACAAAGGATTTTGCAAACAACAATCTAGCCTACATAAACCTTCTTGTAATGGAAAGTCTAATGTTAGGATAGACTATAATACCTCTGTGCCCCCATTTAATGTATTTAATGAAAAGTTCAAGCAAATCTCTTCGCACATTCAATACTATCATTGCTTTGATCTTATGTTTAAATTAAACCAACACTTCAAAAGTCCACACTGTCATCTCTTTGTACCCAAAGAAAATGATAAATCCAAAGGTAAGAAGAAACAAAATGTTTCTTCAACATAAGCTAAAACAAAGACCAAGAATGCTAAGGCAAACTTAAAGACCCCTAACAAAACTGGACCCATGTGGATATGGGTACCTAAAACTCTCTGATTGTCTTGCAGAAGCAGTATGTGCCAATCTGGTATCTAGACTCCGGATGCTCGAGGTACATGACTGGCGACAGAGGTCTTCTATCCACATACAAAGAAAAGAACGATGGTGGATCTGTGACCTTTGGTGACAACAAAAAGGGGTACATTAAAGGCTACAGAGTCATACAGAAGGAAAATATAACCGTATGCAAAGTTGCATATGTTGATGGCCTTAAACACAATCTTCTCAGTGTTAGTCAACTCTGCGATACGGGATTCGACGTAATGTTCAAAAGAACCTTATGCTCTCTACAGAGCGAGGACACATGAATTGAACTTCTGCGAGCCGAAAGAAGAGGAGATCTATATCTCATGAACTTCAATGCCAAGAACAAAGACAAAATATGCCTCGTTGCTTGTAAAAGCGAAGAAGCCTGGTTATGGCATAACAGGTTCTGCCATTTAAACTTTCATACTCTTGATAAACTTGATCTAGTCAAAGGTCTACCAAACTTTAAAGTTTAAGGTTTAGGGTAAGTTTGGTTAATTTAGAGGTTTAAAGGTGTTTTAGTCATTTTGGTTAGTTCAAGGTCTAAATGGTAATTTTGGTTAGATATTACCCTTAGGACTATTCAGATATTTCACAAAACTAAAAAAATCAGTAAGTGTTGTGTGTGTTTGAGAAGAAAGGAAGCAAAAGAAGAAAAGAAAGCTAGGGATTCAAACTTGGTATATTTGGAAGTGATTTCAGGTATGTTCCTTTACAATTTATGTGTGTAATTGATAGTAGATGATTTCTATCGGAGTAGAATTGTTGACTTCATGTCTAGGCTTGAATTCTGTCGATTTCTGGGTAAAATGGAACAAACCGACAGCAGTTTCCGGACACAATATGAATGTGTCCGGGTAGTTTGTTTGATGGTGTCAGGTATATTTTTAGTGGTGTCCGGTAGTTTTCATTACAGGTATCCGGTAGTCAAAGGTCTACCAAACGTTAAATTTAATAAAGATCATCTTTGCTCTGCATGCGAAATGGGAAAACTCAAAAAGGCTTCCCATAAAGGCAAAACAGATGTATCTTGCACTAGGCCTCTGTACATGCTCCATGTTGACCTCTGCGGTCCAATATCTACACAGAGCCTAGGTGGCAAGAAATATCTGCTTGTTTTGATCGATGAATTCTCAAGATTTACATGGGTTGAATTTGTCAGAAAGAAATCAGATGTTCTAAACATACTGATAAATTTAATGAAAAGAATCCAAGTTCTGTATGAGTGCAGGATTCAGAAACTGAGAAGCGACAATGGCACTGAATTCAAAAACTCTGTCATTGAAGCCTATCTTACAGAAGAAGGAATTTCACAGAACTTCTCTGCTGCACGCACCCCACAACAGAATGGCGTGGTCGAACGAAAGAACCGTACGCTTGTGGAGGCCGCCAGAACTATGCTGACCGCATGTGGATTACCAATGACCTTTTGGGCAGAAGCAGTATCAACTGCTTGCTATACCCAAAATCGATCAACCATCATAAAGAGACACATCAAAACACCATATCATTTGATCAACAAAAGACGACCAAACATCAAGTTCTTCCATGAATTTGGATGCAAGTGTTTCGTCTTAAATGATAGAGAAGCAAGAGGAAAGTTTGAAGTAAAGGCAGATGAAGGCAAGTTCATAGGATACTCTGCAACTTCCAAGGCCTACAGAGTTTATCTTCTGCGGTCTCGAACGATCGTAGAAAGCATAAACGTTTCTTTTGACGATACCTTCCAAAAGACTTCTGAACAAATCTGTTCAGAACTCGGTCTAAAAGGGGAATCCTCTGGCATCTCAAAAACAAGAGAAGAAGACTTAAATCTTCTATTTCAAGAGATGTTCCATGACGACATTGATCCCTCTGCTGGAGCCGTCAGAGCCTCTGGAGAATCATCTTCTGCAAGCCAGAACGCGATAGGTATATCTCTAACTGGTCCCTTAAATAATTCATCTTCCTCTGTTAATGATACAGATACAAATGCCGAGGGGGAGCCAACAGAAGATGATACAACAAGGAAAACAACCACAGAATCTCTGACGAACTTGACCTATGTTCTATGCACAACTTATCTTATTTAATCCAAGCATAGGTCAAGGGGGAGCAGAAGGAGACCTCGAAATGATCTACAGAGGTTGATCATTCAAGGGGGATCCAAAGAAGAATTGTGATCAACCACAATACACAGAGGTCAAGAATTTTGCCGGACAAAGGAAAGTCAAAAAGTGAGTATATCGTACAAATCCTTCAAGAAAACAATTTTCTAGGACACAAAATTACAATTATGTCCTAGAAACATTACTTATGACATTCCAAAAAGAAAATAATCAAAACGATTGATGAGTCTCCCTTTATGAGAAATTTAAGGTTCCAGAGCCTCTGCTGAGCTCAACAGAGCTTCTGTAAGTCAGATCCTCTATTACTACAAATTACATATAGGAACTCGATCGATCATCTTGAATGTCATACAGAAGGTCTCAAGTCAAAAAGTTCCATACACCACAGAACTTGTGCTAACCAATCAAGATATTTGAAGTTTACTCGTACAAAATCATTTTCGAAAACAGTTTTCTAGGACACAAATTTCTAAATATGCCCTAGAAACACTGCTAAAGACATTCCAAACTTCAAATATTCAAAAAGATTAATGAGTTCTTCGTTATTAGAAATTTAAGGTCATAGAGCCTCTGCTGAGCTCAACAGAGGCTCTGCTAGGAAAAACCTCTATGATCATAAATTTAAAATAGTAACTCTATCAATCTATTTGAATGTCCTCTACAGAGATCTCTTGAACATTTTCACGCCAAAAGTCACTAAAAGGTTAGTCACAGAGCTCTTTCCAACACAAGAACCTCTGTTGATTAACCTAGGCAAAAATAAGAGTTACTCGCACAGAACCTTATCCAAAACAGTTTTCTAGGACACCAACTTCAAAAAATGTCCTAAAAACAATTCTTAAAACAATTAAAAACTTGGATGATCAAAAAGTTTCATAAATTTTCAGTTATGAGAAATTTCCACTCATAGAGCTTCTGCTGGCTCTGACAGAGCTTCAAATCCTCTGTAAATGAAATTTCTGCACTAAAAATTTACCGATCCTCTCCAATGCTTTTCAAAAGATTTTGGTAAAGGTACAAGCAACAGAGGATATAAAAGGAAAGTTACAAAAACACAGAGCTCCTAACTCTACAAAGCTTCTGTAAATTTTCTAAACTTAGGAAATTCTGTAACAGTAACGGTAAAATTCTGCGAGTAAGAATATTCTGCAAGTTGATAAGCCCACGCGCCTAACATTAATGGGCCGCGCACGACGTCCTGTCATACTCTGACACTACTGACGTGTCTCATTTTCATTGGACGTACATGGCACACGTTTGTATGGAAAGTTGAACCAGCCGTTTACACTCAAGTACGGACCCCAAATATTATACACTTCCATATATTTACCTCTTCAGATTCTACCGTTACCTCTCACTATAAAACCCAAGTTACCTCTCCTCATAAACCTTTACGAACTTACTTTCTTCTCCGGCGAACCATTGCAAAAACCTGTAAAATTCTTATCTTCATAAAAGAAATGACCTCCTCTTCTCAAGCTATCTCCCCTGAACACTCACCGGCGAACTCCCCTGAACACCCTGAACACTCTGAACATTCAGAAAACCCTGAAATCGCCAGAAACCTGGAGCAAGATAACTCCGGCGATGAAGCAGACTTTGCTCCGACAACCCACCTCCAAAACTTCTTAGCACATGAACATTTTGCAAATGTTCTACCTTTAAAACCCAATAATCACTACCTTGTTCCTTCAAGAACCGCTTTTGGGAAAGCACATGCTATACTTCTCTATATTATGAAACAACATATTCTCTACCCTCTTCTGACCAAAACCGTGGACAAAATCCCTGCCAGATATATAAATCAATTCTGGCAAAGTTGCAGATTTGATCCAGAAGACCGACAGATCAAAGGGTACATCTTCAAACCCGATAAATCCGAACATCTTGAACTCAAGTTCAACAGAACTATGTTCTCTCTTGAGTTCAGCCTACCCACCGGAGGTCTTCTAGGCTTAAAGAGATTCGCAGAGGAACCTACAGATGAAGAGCTCTGCAGGTTTGTCGAAATGTTGGGGTACAACGTAGCACTCAGAAAGAGAAATGACTTCCGTAGAGGCAGATTACCACCTCTGTGGAATACACTCTTTTCCATACTCAACAGATGCTTAACCGGGAAAGTGGGGAGTCCAGATCAATCCTCACACCAAATACTAGCCATCATGTATGGAGTCTACTACGACCTACCTCTGGACTTCGCAACACTCATGATGCAAGAAATGGTTAACACCATCGACATAAAGATCACGTTCCAGCAGAAAAAGTCACAAACGACATGAGCTCTACCTGTTCTGCAGTTTCAAAGAATTCTAGGTGTTCTACTAGAGCCTCTACTCTTGCTCGAAAAATGGCCAATGGAGGGGCCACCAACCAAGATGTATGCTATGAACAAAAACTCCCCAACAGAACATGCTGATGGATACCCACACTGCAGACCTCTGCCAAAGACACTTCTGGGATATGTAAGGGACGAAGAACTAGAATTAGAATACATACGCGATCATAGGACTCCAGAACCAAGTCCTATGACACCCCCGCGTCTAGGAGCCCCCATAGGTACAGAAGTATTAGATAGGTTAACAGATGAAGAATGGGCAGCTGCTTTTCAGAAGCATGAAGAAAATCAAGCCAGATTCCGTGCTCAGAGAAAATCTATCTACTCTGCCTCAAAGAAACAAAAACCCTCTGCCTCTACTCCTCAAAAGAAAACTCATAAGAGGAAAACCACAGAGGGCACCTCTACAAGTGTCGCGGAAACTCAATCATCTCCTCCTCATGCAACAGAGGTTGGATCATCTGCACCTCCCTCTCCTCCAAAGCACAAAAAGAAAAGAAAACATAAGTCCACAGAGGAGGTGGCACCCAAACCAAAGAGAAGGAAGAGCAAGAAAACAGGGAAACATTTGTCTCCTATGCAACTAATAGCAGAGGAAGAAGTGGCAGAAGAAGTGACAGAAAAGGTGACAGAAGAAGTCGAAGAAGAACAAACCCAAAAATCACCTGTGCATTCCCCAACTCCTCTCAACTATGCGCATCATGGGAATTTCTCTGACTTCCTCCAACGCCCTGAATTTGCCAACACCCTTGACACTGTAGGATGGACTGCAGAAGCTCTCTCACATGAAACCACAGAAGCCACAGAAGATCCAGATTTCACAATCTCTGGAGTTGATTCTGATCTTAATGATGATGATCAAACTCCAAGGGATAATCCGGCTAAGACCCCAGAGGTACTGCACAACCCTTTCCTTCACCCTGGCTATGATGTGCACAGAAGAAGCCCAGAGCAAGTAATCTCTGCCTTTGACGGTACACAGGTTATGCACCCCAATGAACAACAACTTTTTGGTACTCATCCTATGTACGACTCCCTAGGTCCAGGGGAAGAAGAGGTAACAGAAGAAGGAGAGACTAGGGTAGAAGTCTCAGAAGTGGATTATGATGAAGAGGAAGCAGACCAAATAAGAAAAGGTCTTTACCATCCACATGTCATGCGACTAATTGGCTCACATCCAATATTCGACTCTTTACGCACTGATGCAGAAGCCACTACAGAAGTTAGGGAAGAAGCATCAAGCCATAGGGTAGCAACATAGGTTGAGACCATAGATGGAGAACAAGTGGTTGGATGCTTCACAGAAGCAGAAGCAAGAAAAGATGCCTGGATTAATAGAGGCACACAACCAAAACCAACTCCCAGTGCAACCCACACTTCTATTACCGCTGGTCTAGCAGCAGAAGGTAATATTGAAAAAGAGCCGCACAGCTCGACCCCAACCCAAACCATCCGGACAGAGGAAATTCTTTCATCCTCTGTACCATTAATTACCGGGGAAACCATTCTAGGGGAATCCTCTCTAAAGGATTCATCCTTAGTAAGTGATCTATTGCCCCAGATCACAACCGAAATCCTCGCAGAGGAATTTGTTTCCTCTGCCACACGCACACAAATAGGTCTGAACATCTCTTCAGAGGAGATTAGAGTGCACACAAATGAAGGGATTCTAGACAAATCCCCGAGTCAACTCAAGGATAATCCTTTACCCACCTCTGGAGTAGATAAGGACAATATCCTTGATAGAACCTCTATAGAGAGTGAAACTCCAAAAGTTTCTTCTCGTTCCCCCAGAGGTTACAACTAGTTCACATGTCTCAAGGGATGAGTTCCAAACCCTTGTCACCTCTGTGGGCCAAACACTGAAAGAGTTGCAAAGCTCGTTCAATTCTTTTGCAACTACAACTTCAACGGCCATCTCAAATCTTAATACCAAAATGGACAATCTGTCCACAGAGGTACAAAATGCCGTAGCCTAGATGAAGTCCACTGCAACAAACACTGCTACTACCACTGCCACCTCTGCAGCAACTGAATTTGGAAAAGCCACCACCTCTGTATTCAAAGAGTCTGCCAAGCACTTTCTTCAACATCTGAAAGAGCAATCCTCCAAATCTAAGGGCCTTACACCAGAAGACCTAAAGAAGGCCTTAGAAGAGGTCTAAGAGCAAACAATCAGAAACACTCAGGCCATGCAGCCTTCGGATTACATGACCAGAGCTCAGCTGACAGAGCTTGGGCAAGGGGTTATAAATCAAGTCACAGAGGTTATCATCGCCTTCACTGCTGCCAACGCAAATTATGTCAAAGACTTCCAGAAGAGTGTAGGCAAATTGCGCTTCAACACAGAAGCAGAGGTTGAAACACTGCTCGACCTCTGTGATGATTTATGCGCAAAGATGATTGCTGCAGCTGTTCCAACAAAGAAACCTGAAACTTCATGTAGAATAGAGGGTACGACAGATAAACGTCAGGATGACTCGGATGGTGACCATCATGGTCCATCAGATCATCCTGAGGGGGAGAATCGAGGGGATAAATGTAACGTCCCAAAAATTACAAGGAAATTTAAATTTTTTTAAAACATACATTTCATTATAAAACGACCATAATCTAGTAATTCATGTCTTAATTGAAATTAGCGTCGTTGACTCAAACCGTCAAACAAAGTTATGCAGCGGACAATTATATAATTAAACTCAAAGGGTTCGAAAGTGAAAATTTAACAATCTTTGATACTCTGCGCTTGATGTATGTACGGTCACGCCCGACTGCCGCCCGCACCTGAAATCACAACATATTGGGAAAGGGTAAGCTAAACGCTTAGTGAATCCAACCACACACGTATGTAGCAACCCCATGCACATCGCCCCTTCTCGCATGTAGGCCACATCACTAACACCATAGCTACAAGCCACCAATTAATTATTATATAAATACAGACCTCGGTCCCACCGAGTACACCAAATATATTAATACAAGCTCAGTCCCACCGAGCCCTCGGTCCCACCGAGTAAAGGTAATTGTACTAGCTCAGTCCCACCGAGCCCTCGGTCCCACCGAGCCCCTCAGTCCCACCGAGGTGTACACAGGCATAAATATTTCACTCAAGAATTCAAAAAATCGTAACCAATTATCACGTCCCAGCTAATTCATGTAAGCACATAAATACACGTAATAACACGTAACACCCAAGAACAACATACATGAAATTCCTAACTACGCGGTGAGAGAACTCACCTCAAGGCTAAGCAACGTGCTAACGAATCGCAACACCAACACGGAAATCCTTCTTCACTTTTTCCCACCTAAATACGTATATAAAAAAATCAAAGGAAAGTCCCGACCCATAACACGTTTACTAGCTTTCAAAAGACTAAATATTGCCGCTTTTTATTTAAAATACGAGTCTGTTCGGGACCTGTTTTACCCCCTTAAAACTGATAAATACAGAAATCAAAATCCATAATTACGAAGTTCTAAGTCTTACGATTTCAGGGACGTATCGCACGCGTCCTAACGATTTTTCTATAATTCACTATGGATTTTACAAGAATGATTCGCAGAACAGCGAACACCCGGACCTTTCAGTACAACATGGCAACTTCGCCCTAGCTACAGGCTTAAACATATGTTCGGCAAAACACGAAAAAAACCTTCCCAACTCAATTTGGGAACTTTGGGAACCAATTTCACGTCAAAACTAATTACGAGTAAAAAGTTATGGCTTTCGCAAGCCCAAGGCAGATTCCAGAATTTTTCCCATGAAATGACGAATCACCGAACTTGCGACCACTTTTCACCTAGCTAGAGGCCGAACCAGTTTTTCGCTAGAACACGGAAAACGTGACCGACCCCGAACTTGAAATGTGGGCGCCAGTTTCGGCTCAATCGGAGTTATGACGGAAAAGTTATGGCCGTCGCAAAAAACAGTGACTGAACAATTATTCTCAAGAAATGATGATCATAAAGAAAACGACGGTTTTATCGAATCGGCTTAATCGATTAAGTCACGACTTAAAGGGATCTATGATTATTAACAGGTCACAGCCACGCACCACCCACTGCCACCTCCGGCAGTGGTGGTCGCCGGTGGCGGTCCTTCGACGAAACAAATAAAACGAGCCGCAAACCACCGTGAAATCCCTACTCTCTCGATCACCTTACCGCATGCACATATATGACTCACACCACCACCACCACCACCCGACACCCAGCCACCACAGTGGCGGCGCGCGGCGGCGGCGCTGCCACTGCCCTTTCGTCGGAAACCAAAAACGAAAACAGAAACATAACGAGAACCATACCTTACAACGACGACTCGCAATCCGCCTGAAATCCCTTCTTCTCGACCTCTCCGACGAAGGACGTTGACACCGGTGGTTTTCCGGCGACCGTGGCGGCGTTTCTCCGGTGACTTCTCTCTCTCTCACGTTTTCTCCCTAACTCCCTCACTTTCTTCCTGTCTCAGCTTCTCACACTCACGATCACCCTCTCTCTTGGCCAAATGAAATAATGAAGAAAAGAAAAGAACAAAAACGAAAGGGCTGTTTGTTGATGCTGTTTGGAAACCGACGAGAAGAGGAAGAGGGGGGGGGGGGTCGGTCCCCCTTTCCTTAGCCGTTCAAAACCACCAAACACCCCTCATTTCCCATTAACCCCTCCTTGTTCCCACCCTTGGCATTTCCGGTCCCTGGTTTTTCGTCATAAACAAAAAGATAAGCAAGGTTGCCACGTGTAACATTCGAGGTCCTTCCCTTGACAACTTCCGTTAATGAATCACACTTTAAACGATAATAAAATAAATACATTAAGAATTTTTAAAACCATACCGGGACACGGGCTTTACAACTCTCCCCCGCTTGAATTAGACATCGTCCCCGAAGTCTACACCCGCAAACAGCTCCGGATAATTCTCTCGCATCTCCGCTTCAGGTTCCCAAGTCCACTCGGAACCCTTTCGGTGTCTCCATTGAACCTTCACCAAACCAACGACCTTGTTCCGCGAGGTTCTCGTCCTCCTGTCAAGAATAGCAACTGGCTTTTCCACGTAATTAAGCCGCTCGTCGATCTGAATATCTTCGAGCGGTACTACTGCAGACTCATCCATCACACACTTCCGCAATTGTGAAACGTGGAAGGTGTTGTGAATCAAGTTCAGTTCCTCCGGTAGCTCCAACCGGTAAGCCACTTTCCCCACGCAGGCGATGATCCGGTAAGGCCCAATATAACGAGGCCCTAGCTTCCCCCGCTTACGAAACCGGATCACCCCTTTCCAGGGTGAAACCTTCAACAATACATAATCCCCCACCTGAAACTCCAAGTCGGATCGCCTTTTGTCGGCGTAGCTCTTCTGCCGACTCTGTGCAGTAACCAAACGGTCCCGCACCATCTGAATTGTCTCGGTCGTCTTCAACACGATTTCAGTACTCCCTAACACCCGATGGCCAACCTCGCCCCAACAAACGGGCGTCCTGCATTTCCTACCGTACAACAACTCGTATGGCGGCATGCCAATACTAGAGTGGTAGCTGTTGTTGTAGGAAAATTCCGCCAAAGGTAGGTACTGATCCCAACTACCTCCAAAATCGATGACACAAGCCCGAAGCATATCCTCGAGGGTCTGAATAGTTCGCTCGCTCTGTCCGTCCGTCTATGGATGAAAGGCCGTGCTAAAGTGTAACTGTGTACCCATCTCCGACTGGAACTTCTCCCAAAACCGAGAGGTAAAACGAGTATCCCTGTCAGAGACAATCGAAACTGGCACCCCGTGCCTGGCCACGATCTCACGCACAAACACCTCCGCAAGCTTCTCCGCCGAGGAGCTCTCCCTGATGGCCAAGAAGTGAGCACTCTTGGTCAGACGGTCAACGATCACCCAAATGGCATCGTTCCCACGGGGAGTCCTTGGGAGTTTCGTTATGAAGTCCATAGTAATCTCTTCCCATTTCCAAACCGGGACCTCCAACGGTTGCAATTTCCCATGAGGTCGTTGATGTTCCGCTTTGACCTTCCGACAGGTCATACATACCTCGACACATCTAGCAACATCCCGCTTCATGCCAGGCCACCAGTAACCTTCGCACAAGTCCCTGTACATCTTTGTAGCCCCCGGGTGAATCGAGAACTTGGACTTATGCGCCTCATCCATTAGTACCTGCCGGTTCCCACCAATGAATGGAACCCAAACCCTATCATGTCGAGTCATCAACCCCGACTATCACGAACAAAATTCGAGATTTCCCCCGACACTCTTTCCCGCTTTGCATTTTCCTCCGAGACAGCCACCTCCTGAGCGCTTCCTATCGACTCCAGGATAGGTGTAACCACTGTCAATCGCTGACAATGACCCCTCAGTGGCTCACCGACCGGATGTCGGCTGAGTGCGTCCGCGACCACGTTCGCCTTACCCGGGTGGTAAAGTAACTCGCAGTCATAATCCTTAACCACATCGAGCCACCTTCGCTGACGCATATTAAGGTTCTGTTGATCCATCAAGTACTTGAGGCTCTTATGGTCAGTGTAGATCATACACTTGACACCATAGAGATAGTGCCTCCAAATTTTAAGGGCAAACACCACCGCTCCCAACTCCAGGTCATGAGTCGGGTAATTTGCTTCGTGAGGCTTCAGCTGTCTAGAAGCGTAGGCTATGACCTTGCCGCGCTGCATAAGCACGGCACCCAAACCCTGATGTGAGGCGTCACAATATACTACCAAATCCTCCATGCCCTTGGGCAAGGTTAACACAGGAGCCTCACACAACCGCCTGCGTAGCTCCTCGAACGCCTTCTGTTGTTCCTCACCCCAACTGAAAGCCGCAGATTTCTTTGTCAATCGCGTCATGGGTAACGCGATCTTAGAGAAATCCTGAATAAACCTTCGATAATACCCTGCTAATCCCAGAAAGCTTCGCACTTCAGTAGGAGTCTTCGGCACCTCCCACCGCATCACAGCTGCAATCTTAGCTGGGTCAACCATAATACCATCCTGATTCACGACATGTCCTAGGAACTGGACCTCTCGTAACCAGAATTCGCACTTGGAAAACTTAGCGTATAACTTCTCTCGCCTCAATACTTCCAACACTTCTCGAAGATGCATCTCGTGCTCCTCATTGGTCTTTGAATACACCAGAATGTCATCGATGAACACAATCACCGAACGGTCCAACATCGGACTACACACTCGGTTCATGAGGTCCATGAACGCTGCAGGTGCATTGGTGAGTCCAAAAGGCATCACCACAAACTCGTAATGACCGTATCGCGTACGGAAAGCCGTCTTTTCCGTGTCCTCACTCCTGACCCGCATCTGGTGGTATCCCGACCGTAGATCAATCTTGGAGAACCATGAGGCCCCCTGAAGCTGGTCGAACAAATCGTCAATCCTTGGCAAAGGATAACGATTCTTTACCGTAAGCTTATTCAGCTCTCGGTAGTCTATGCACATCCGTTGTGATCCATCCTTCTTCTTCACGAATAAGATAGGTGCTCCCCACGGCGAACAACTCGGTCTAATGAACTCCTTTTCGAGTAGTTCTTGCAGCTGGGCGTACATCTCTTTCATTTCCGGTGGAGCCAGGCGGTAGGGTGCCTTGGCCACCGGAGCCGCACCCGGGATCAGATCGATCCGAAACTCTACCTGTCGTTCGGGAGGTATCCCCGGCAATTCCTCGGGAAACACGTCGGTGAACTCCCGTACCACAGGTACGTCTTCCGCAGACTTCTTCGTTTCCCCAACCCTCGTGTCTATCACGTATGCTAAAAATCCTTGCCCACTATGCTGAAGGTACCTCCGAGCTCTCGCAGCCGAACATATGGCCGTAGACCGTCTAGACGAATCTCCCTGTACTAACAGTACTCCCCCGCTTGGGGTTCGAACTCGCACTTGCTTGTGACGGCAAACGATCTCCGCGTCGAACTTATCCATCCAATCCATGCCCACAATCACACAAAGCTCCCGCATAGAATTCGGGATCAGGTCAATGGGAAACCTCACCCCTGAGATCTCTAAGGTGCACCCGCGAAACACGTCTGTGACCGTCAAGGTCCTATCATCAGCCACCTCAACAACCAGAGGATAACTCAAGCGTCCTACAACTCGGCCTAAACCCTCGCTAAAGGTGCGAGACACAAAAGAGTGAGTAGCCCCGCTATCAAACATCACAAATGCAGGCACCGAGTTAACTAGGAATGTACCTAACATATAATTCAACCACAAATAAATACATGACATGGAAAGGAAAGACAAAAGGAAAGAAGTAAGGGATATACCTGTAACCACTTTAGTCGTCGCCTGTGCCTCATCCACCGTCAACTGGTGAACTCTACCTCGGGCCGCTCCCGCCCCTGGCTGACCAGCCCGACCATCAGTAATACGCAATGGGGCATTCCCAGGCACCCTCTGAGCTCCACCCCCAGCAGTTACCCCTGCTCTAGGACAGTTGGCCCTTACGTGGCCCGTCTGATTACAGTTGAAACAGACCATTAACGGCGTCTTACAATCCCGGCTAAGGTGACCGGGTTGACCACACTTAAAGCACCCCTCCATTCTCCTTGCTCCGGTATCACGGGGCTTAAAGCAGCCACTCCTAGAACCCGTGCGCGTACCTGTGAACCTCGAACGCTTCGGCACTGCCGAGATGGGCGTCACTGGCTGTGCCGCCTTCCGCTTCTTAGCTTGGGTCTCTAGCTCAAGCTCCCTCCTTCGAGCGGCGTCCATCATGGCGGATAAAGAAGTATACTGTGCCGTGCTAACAAATTCTCGGATCTCCGTGCGTAACATATCTTTATACCTTGACATCTTCATCTCTTCCGAGGCGGCATACTGGGGACAGAATAATGCCATCTCGGTAAATTTCCTGTTCATCTCTTTTACCGTCTCTGTTGTGTGTGTGAGCTCTAGGAATTCTTTAGCGATTCGTTCCATCTCTACTGGCGGTACATACTCCGCACGGAAACGAGTGACAAACTCGTCCCAAGTCAAAGTAGTGCGCTCGGCAGGCGTCAATGCCGTGGCGCACCAATCCTTCGCGCCGTCACGAAGAAGATTTACTGCAAAACAGACCTTTAGGTTGTCCGGGCAGCCACTGGTCAAAAAGGAGAACTCCATGTCAGATACCCATCGCATGCTGGTAATCGGATCCGGGTCTCCCTTAAACTCTGGCGGGGAACAGGCGGAGAGATCCCGGTACTGGAACTCTCGGTTACGGAGATGACCCTCCGCAGGCAGTGGAATAGCTGCAATACGCTCCTCCAGTAGGATCACCACCTCCTCTCGAATAGCGGTGATGATCTCGGGGATCGCCTCCCCGATCGCGTGGGAAACCTCAGTAGCAATCAGTTCCCTAATACGCTCCTCAGTAATCCCCGTCTCGGCTCGCGGCTCCGCCGCGTTGTTCCTTCTAGTATTGACCATTCTAGAAAGAGAAATTTCAGAGATCTATAAGCACATAAAACTCACCCTACCACGCTCATACTCCACTCCTTGGCTTCCTCGTGAGTCTCCCCGACTCGAGCATGGATCCTGTGCTTCAGATAGTAGGAGCTCTACTACTACCCTTCACACCTATCCTTACTCGTTTCGAGTCCTGTCCCGGGGCATTCAAGTAGTTGATTACCACAAATAAACACATATAGCCAATCCAGCCCATACAAACACCTTTCCTAACTCCCTAGAAAGGTCATATCACCCACTATCCCTTGCTAACACGGAAACCCCACTAACCCTGACGAGTCGCCTCGTGAATGCACGGTCGTATACAGTGTAAAACCAGATAGACGTTCGAATAAGAGATTCTATCTGTTAGCTTCAATCTTCCTAATCATAGAAGTATTTAGATGTAGTGAAAAATAGGCTAAGTGAAGAAAGCCTCTTACAGAGGCTCTGCCGACATTACCGAGAAATCAAGATCAAGAAGCTACAGAAGCAGCAGAGGCTTCCTACAGAAGCTCTGTCATACTCACAAAGAAGACCAAAGACTCGGAATCCGGCGAAGACTGCTCCACAGAGGACCAGACCGCAGAACCTCTGTAATTCATTACAGTGCCTCTGTGGTCCTCAATGAAGACTTGGAAGATATTACTGGATACGTTCATCAACTTGCATGGAAAAGTACTATCAAAACACGTGTCAAGCTCTGAGTGGACTCAATAGGGCAAGGTACAAAATAGACGTCTGCGCCATTTAATGCATTTACCAAAAGTACATCTGCTCCATTAAATGCGCATGGCTCAAACAACTGCTCACACCATCCAGTCCACTGTTCACACCATCCAGTTTACTATTCATGCCGTAAAAGGAACAGTGACCTACTTCATAGTCTTCTAAGAGTAGTATAAAAGGAAGTCTCATGTTGAGATCTTCCTAACGACGAAAACACAAGGAATCACTAATACTCTCAAGCTTTATTGTCAAATATCTGAGTGTTATATTCTCACACACACCAAGTTCTTAATCTGTTCTTCGTGTTGTTATTATATATTGAATAACAATAACTGTTCAAGAAATCCTTTTTCATTCTTTACTGTTTTCTTTATATGTGTACGTTCTAATATCTATCAAACATATCTGTTAGTTTAATACGCTTCCGCATCAAACTCTAAACTCAACTAATAGACTGTTAATCTTGATTAAAGTGTATCTGGGTTCCAACAATTGGTATCAGAGCCTTCCTTGATTTTCAATATCAAGTGATCCACTTATCAAAATTCGTAAAAGATATTATTGAGATTTAAAATTGTGTCTGGAAACTGCTTAAACCCAGAAAATCTTCAAGTTCATCAAAGTAACTCTTTAGTCATACTTTCTTTCTAAAATCTTCAAAAATGACAAATACAAATAATTTCTTTACTACTGGTTCTCTCACTAAACCTCCTACTCTCCTTCGAGATGAGTATCCTCAGTGGAAAATAAGAATGGTCCATTTTTTCGAGGGCACTGAAAGAAATCAAGTACAATATCTGTACAATCCTCCTCCTATTCCCATGACAGTAGTACCTCGTATACCTACTACTGCTGAATCTGCCGAAATCCCCGAACATCAAAAACCAAAGCCAAAAGGGGAGTGGTCAACCGAAGATAAAGCAGAAGATGAAGTTGCTCAGAAAACCAAGAGGACATTGATTATGGCAATACCCAACGAACTCTTTCAATCCTTGGATTCATGTGAAACAGCGCATGATCTGTGGAAAGAACTGGAAAGACAGTTGGAAGGAGGTGCTAAAACACAAAAAAACCGAAGAGCACAATACATCAATGAATATCATGCATTCAGAGCCTCTGCAACAGAATCTCTGCAAACAACATACGACAGATTCAACTCTCTAATCAACAAGTGCAGAAAATCAGGCATTGACAGAACTTCTGAAGAAAACAATGTCATGTTTTTGAAAAGTCTAAATGAAGAATGGCTCCAGCTGTCTATGTCCCTACAGACAAATCAGGATCTAGACACCTGGACTCTCTCTGATCTTTACGGAACATTAGCCGCACAAGAACCTCAGATAGCACAGGCTAAAACACTAACCATTGCACCATATGCATTGGTTAGTAAAACTAAAGAGGATGCACAGAGACCAAGAAATGATAAAGCCACAGAGGAGAAGAAGAAGGAGAAAAAGAAGATGGTGATAATTGACAGTGAAGAAGAAGAGCAAGCAGAAAAGGAAATAACTCTTGCGTCACTAGCTAAATCTTTAGCTCTATTGACAAAAGAGTTCAGAGGAAACCGAAGAGGTTCCGGAAATGAAAGATATGATAGAGACAACCAAGATGACAGAAGAGACAACAGAAGAGATGACAGAAGAGGAGAAGAATCAAGTGGCCGATAGAGGTCAAGCGATAGAAATTACATAGGGAATGACCGACAGAGGTCAGATGACTCGGTAAGCCACACGCAGCAAGAATGCTACAAGTGCGGCAAACCTGGTCACTATGCAAATGAATGTAGATCAGAGAAAGGCGGAGACCTACAGAAGTCCAATGATCGAACAGGAAACACTCCTCAAGGGTGTTTTAACTGCGGAAAACCAGGCCATTTTGCGAATGAATGCAGAAGCAGATCAAATCGTCCACAGAGGGACTCTGCTTTATACAAAAAGAAAGCCGAATATTATGCTCAAAAATCCTTAATGGCAAAAGGACATTCTGAGGAGAACACAGAAGACTTCCAGTCAGACTCTACTTCTGACGATGAACATACCGCCAATGCCCTCTTCTGTGGCATGGCAGAAGTCGACTCCTGCACTGACTCTGAGGTATCTACTTCAAATTCCAACTCTTGTATTACCTCTGTAGATGATAATACACTTAGAATTAACATTGAACTAATTGAACTGAAAGAGATAAATCAAAGTATTCAGAAAAGACTCACTTTCAATGAGAGAGAAGTACGGCTTCTCACTCAAGAAAAAGCAAAGATTTTTGAGGAAAAAGAGAAATTAGAAAAGAAATGGAACAAAACTCTAGATCCTTTAAAAAAACAAATTTCTGAATTAACCAATACTTTAAAAGATAAAACAAAAGAACTTTCAGTTTCAAGGAGCGAAACTACTGACATAAGAGCTCTTAAAGAATACTTTCAAAGAGAAAGAGAGGTATTATGGCAAGATTTACTCAGAAGAGAAGTTTTGCTTAAAAACTATAAAGATGCACAGAAAGTTTATGAAAAAGTAAACTCACAAATAGGGAGACGAGGTATAGGGTATGATGATATCACCCTAGGTGTTGAAGGCAAAAGAAACAAACCTCTGTCCTCTTTATTTGTGATTGGAAAAACGAACAAACCAGATTTTCCAAATCTAATCTCTGTAAGCAAAAGGGCGAAAATCTCTGTGGATCCTTACTTGAAGAAACATAAGAAGATGATTAACGTGTGGTTTGAAAACACAGACTCATCATCCTCAACCTCTGTCAATAGAGGTATCAAACCAAAGAAATATCTGAAAACACAAGATCAGATTGGTATCTTCAAGTTTGGTAAACCAGAGACCCAAACACAGGTTGCTTTTGTCTGTTTGATAAACGTTCAAAAGAAGTTATCAGCAGAAGCTCCTGAGTTTAAACCCATTTTTTCAGAAGAAAACTTTAAAAACTTAATTGAAAAAGAAATTTTGGAAATATGGAAATCAAGCGTTTTAGAAAAATTCTGTACATCTTCTATAGATAAATCTCTCACTGAAGAAATCTTATTAGAAACCTCTGCAATCTATGAAAACTATTCTACAGAGGAAGAAAGCTTGTATGATGCATGTTCGGAAAATCCAACCTCTATTGAAAGAATTGACTCAACCTCTGTATACGAGGACGACTCATCTTCTGACGATTCAGAGACAGATGTTACATCTGGAATAAATCTCTATGACACAGAGGATGTTAAATACTCCTCTGAAGTTCCTCACAGAACTATTTCTCCAAAAGAGAAACTCACAGAGATTCCAATCTGCCAAGATTTTCTAAATTTGAATCTACATGTCAAAACCTCTGCTGAACTTAAAATGTTACAGAAGACCTCTATTGATCCTATAAGTTCTAGATTTTCAAAACCCAAGGTTGATAAATCTTTTTCTTCTGTAACAGTGATGAAAGAAGTTCACCACAGAAGCAACCCACATAAGGCAGGTCCTAAACAGAGCTTTTGCAAACAACATTCGAGTATTCATAGATCTTCTAGTAATAGGAAATCTAATGTAAAGAAAGAATGTAAAGCCTCTGTGGCTGAGTTTAAAAAGTTCAATGAAAAGTTCAAGCAAATTACATCTCATATTCAATACTGTCATTGCTTTGATCTTATGTCTAAACTTAATAATCATTTTTCAAGTCAAGTCTGTTTACTCTCTACGACAATTCAAAAGTCAAATCCCACAAAGAAACAATCTGACTCTTCTGCAGAGAACAAAATGTATTTCAAGAATGCCAAGGCAAACTTGAAAAACTCTAACAATATTGGACCCATATGGATATGGGTACCTAAATCTCTGTGATTGTCCTGCAGAAGAAGTATGTGCCAATCTGGTATCTAGACTCCGGATGCTCAAGGCACATGACTGGTGACAGAAGTGCACTATCCACGTACAAAGAAACACAAGATGGTGGATCTGTGACTTTTGGAGACAACAAGAAAGGACACATAAAAGGCTATGGAGTCATAAGGAAAGAAGACGTTTCTGTATACAAAGTTGCATATGTGGATGGCCTTAAGCACAACCTACTCAGTGTAAGTCAACTTTGTGATACAGGATTCAATGTGTTGTTCAAAAGAACTTTCTGCTCTCTACAAAGTGAAGAAACAAGTATGGAACTTCTGCGAGCTGAAAGAATAGGTGATCTATATCTAATGAACTTCAACTCAAAGAACAAGGACAAAGTTTGCCTTGTTGCCTGCAAAAGTGAAGAAGCCTGGTTATGGCACAACAGGTTCTGTCACTTGAATTTTCACACATTGGAAAAACTGGTCAAACTTGATCTAGTCAAAGGTTTGCCAAATGTTAAATTCAATAAGGATCATTTATGTTCTGCCTGTGAGACGGGAAAACTCAAAAGAGCTTCCCACAAAGGCAAAACAGATGTATCTTGCACTAGACCTCTGTACATGCTTCATGTCGACCTCTGCGGTCCCATTGCCATACAGAGCCTAGGTGGCAAGAAATACATACTTGTCCTAATTGATGAGTATTCACGTTTCACATGGGTTGAATTCGTTAGAAAGAAATCAGATGTTCCAAATATATTGATAAATCTAATGAAAAGAATCCAAGTTCTTTATAATTGCAGAATACAGAAGTTAAGAAGTGACAATGGCACAGAATTTAAAAACTCTGTCATTGAAGCCTATCTTTCAACAGAAGGAATATCACAGAACTTCTCTGCAGCTCGCACTCCACAACAGAACGGTGTTGTCGAAAGAAAGAATCGAACACTTGTGGAAGCCGCAAGAACTATGATGTCAGCATGCGGATTATCAATGAACTTTTGGGCAGAAGCAATTTCTACTGCGTGTTATACTCAAAATCGATCAACCATTGTGAAAAGACACCTCAAGACGCCTTACGAATTGCTTAACAAACGGCGGCCAAACATCAAATTTTTCCATGTATTCGGATGCAAATGCTTCGTCTTAAACGACAGAGATTCAAGAGGAAAGTTTGATGTAAAAGCAGATGAAGGCAAATTCATTGGATACTCTGCCACTTCCAAAGCCTACAGAACATTCCTTACAAAGTCTCACAAGATTGTAGAAAGCATCAATGTTTCTTTTGATGATTCATTCCAAATGACTTCTGAGCAAATAAGTTCAGAACTCGAAATTAAAGGGAAATTCTCTGACATCTCAAGAACAAAAGAAGATTTGAATTTTCTATTTTTGGAGATGTTCCACAATGACATTGATCCTT
The DNA here is from genome assembly GCA_033807775.1 of Saussurea involucrata. Lineage (NCBI taxonomy): Eukaryota > Viridiplantae > Streptophyta > Magnoliopsida > Asterales > Asteraceae > Saussurea > Saussurea involucrata. Next base: position 52,304,385 of record CM066323.1, read on the forward strand.
CTGTCGGAACCATCAGAGTTTCTGAAGAACCATCCTCTGTCGGACAAATCCTACAGGTATGACTCTAACTGGTCCAAATAATGCTTCATCTTCTTCTATAAATACTACAGATGCAATTGCCGAAGCAGAAGAAAGTGCAGAAGATGAAACATCAAGAAAAACGACCACAGAAGCTACACAAACCACAGAAGAACCAATTACAGAAGAGATCGAGGACCAAGACTATACATCCTCAGAGGAACAAACTCCACCACCACTCGTACCAATAATTCCACAAACTGTAGAATCAACTACCAAGGCACGAAGAACATCAGAGGCTGCACAAGAAGAAACACAAGAAGCCTCTGAAGAAAGTTTTGATGACATTGATGATCATCTTCCACGCACAACTCAGTGGACAAAAAGCCATCCTCCAAGCCAAATAATTGGAGAACCTCCAGACTCAGTAAAAACAAGGTCTGCCACTGCTAATTTTTGTTTCTTTACAAATTTTATTAGTGTTATAGAACCAAAGAAGATTTATGAAGCCCTAGATGACCCAAACTGGGTAGACGCCATGCAAGAAGAACTTCTGCAATTTGAGCGTAACAGAGTATGGACTTTAGTACCTCTGCCAAGAGGGAAACAGGCCATTGGGACTAAATGGGTCTACAGAAACAAGAAGGATGAAGATGGAGTGGTCGTCAGAAACAAAGCAAGATTAGTAGCAAAAGGATATAGACAAGAAGAAGGCATAGACTACGATGAGACTTTTGCCCCTGTCGCACGTCTCGAAGCAATAAGAATATTCTTAGCCTTCGCAGCCCACAGAGGTTTTAAAGTCTATCAGATGGACGTAAAATCAGCTTTTCTAAACGGTGAAATCCAAGAAGAGGTTTACGTAAATCAGCCACCAGGTTTTGAAAGCTCAAAGTTTCCAAGGCATGTATACTACCTTGAAAAGGCTCTATACGGACTGAAACAGGCTCCAAGAGCATGGTACGAACGACTTTCTACCTTCCTTCTAGTCAATGGCTACAACAGAGGTACAACATATACTACCTTATTCTATAAACGCAAAAATAGTGAGATAATGCTTGTACAAATATACGTAGATGACATAATTTTTGGGTCTACAAATTCAGAAGAGTGCAAATTTTTTGAAAAACTCATGCAGAGTGAGTTTGAAATGAGTATGATGGGAGAATTAACATTCTTCCTCGGACTTCAAGTCAAACAATCTTCAGAGGGAATTTTTATAAATCAAGCCAAATATGTCTCTGACATACTTTTAAAATATAATCTCTCTGATACCTCTGCAATGAAGACTCCAATGGCCACTGGAAATAAGTTGTTCTTAGATCCAAATGGTATTTCTGTAGAATGTACTCTCTACAGAGGCATGATTGGATCTCTGTTATACTTAACAGCAAGCAGACCTGACATTATGCATGCCACATGTCTTTGTGCACGTTATCAAGTTAATCCAAAGAAATCACATTATGATGCTGTAAAAAGAATCTTGAGATACCTGAAGGGGACCAACAATCTTGGTCTCTGGTATCCACAGAACTCTGGTTTTAGTCTTAAAGCTTATACAGATTCAGACTATGGAGGATGCATGCTCGACAGAAAGAGTACCTCTGGGAGTTGTCAGTTCCTAGGTGGTAAACTAGTCAGTTGGACCTCCAAGAAGCAGAATTGTGTCTCCACATCCACTGCAGAAGCTGAATACGTTGCTGCCGCTAGCTGTTGTTCTCAGGTTCTATGGATGAAGACTCAGCTAAAAGACTACGGCCACATTCTGTTCAAAATACCCATCTTCTGTGATTCCAAAAGTGCTATTGCTATCTCTGCCAACCCTGTGCAACACTCAAAAACCAAGCATATCGATATAAGGTATCATTTCTTGAAACATCATGTTGAATACGGTACAATCGAAATGCATTTCATGCCCACAGAATATCAACTCGCTGACTTATTCACCAAAGCATTAGACGAGAAAAGATTCAACTTCTTGGTGGGTAAGTTAGGAATGATTAACATGGTGTGAAAATCCTCTGTAAGTATAGCTTTATCTTCTGTAAATAATAAGTAAATACATTGCTTAATTTATTGCTTTGATTGATTCTACTTCTGTATGTAAATTCTTAAAACCTTAAATAGTTCTTAAAATCACAGAGCTTCTGTAAGTCAACTCAGAACCTCTGACGACCCCTACAGAACCTCTGAAAAACATGACCTATGTTCTATGCAAAACTTATCATTCTTTGATCCAAGAATAGGTCAAGGGGGAGCAAAAGGAAATTACTTGATCTACAGAGGTGATTAGGTCAAGGGGGAGCAAAAGGAAATTACTTGATCTACAGAGGTGATTAGATCAAGGGGGAGCAGAAGGGAACCCTGAAATGATCTAAAGAGATAAAACTTTCAAGGGAAAGCCAAAGAAAAATGTCGATGACTCCATATCGACAGAAGTCAGATATCACTGCCGAGAAAAGAAGAACCAAAAGGTATGTTTCTCGCACAAAAGGTTTTTGGAAAACAATTTTCTAGGACAAGAATTGTCAAATATGTCCTAAATATACTGTGAATAACATTTCAAAAATCAAAAGCTCAAATAGTTTCACAAAATTCGAATTAGGAGAAATTTAAGGTCATAGAGCTTCTGCTGAGCTCAACAGAGGTTCTGCAAGAAATATGCTATATGATCACAAATTAACCCTCTGTCGATCGCTTGGAATGTTATCTCGGAAACCGAAAACGCAGACCATGACCTTCTCGAACAAACCGTTTTTTTTAACAGTTTTCTCGGACACAAACTTTCAAATATGTCCGAAAAACATCTCTTAAACCAAATCAAAAATTGGATGATCAAAAATATTAATAAAATTTTTGTTATGAGATTTTTTCTCTCATAGAGCTTCTGCTGGCCCTCACAGAACTTCTGCAAGTTCCAACAGAGCCACAAAACCTCTGCGAAGCAAATTTCTTCACAAAAATCCGATTTTATCCTCTCCAATGCCTTTACAAATGTTTTGGTTAAAGAAGAACCCCACAGAAGTCATGATAACAATGAGATATATGAAAAAGGGATAAACATCAAAGATTTTCAAGATCACAGAGCCTCTGTAAACTACAGAAGCTCTGTCAATCTGATTACTTGGGCATCTCTGTAGTAATAACGGTTACTTTTACTGCGAGTGAAACTCATATGACTAAAATCAACCTCACGCGCCTAGCATTAATGGGCCGCGCACGACGTCCTGTCATATTCTGACAAGGCCTACGTGTCCCATTTTCATTGGGCGTACATGGAACGTTTTTATTTGGAAAGTTGAACCCGCCGCTCAAACTCGAGTGCGGATTCCAAACTTTAATCCATTGCCATATATTTTACTCTTTCGAATTCTACCGTTTTACCATCCTATAAAAACAAAGCTTACCCTCACATAAAACCTTTTACAAACTCTCATCTTCTTCTCCGGCGAAACCCTGCAAAAAGCTTGCAAAAATCTTATTCTTAAAATCAAATGACTTCATCTTCTCGAGCTACATCCTCTGAACTCTCTCCGGCGAACTCACCGGAACACTCCCCTGCACATTCAGAACATTCTGAAAACCCCAGCCTTGCAAGAAATATTGAACAACAAGATTCCGGGGACTCAGCAGACTTTGCTCCGACGACTCACTTGCAAAACTTTATAGCAAAGGATCATTTCGAAGCCATTCTTCCTATCAAATCCAACAACTGCTATTTGGTCCCCTCACCCACTACTTTCGGCGAAGCCCATGCCATACTTCTGAACATCATGGAGAATCATGTCCTCTTCCCTCTACTATCAAGAACCCCGAACAAAATTCCAGTCCGCTATTTGAACCAATTTTGGCAAAGCTGCCGATTTGATAAAGACGATTCTCTTATCAAAGGGTACATTTCAAGATCTGATAAATCTGAGCATCTTGAAATCAAGTTCAACAGAACAATGTTCTCACTTGAATTCAACCTACCAACAAGGGGTCTTCTGGGATTGAAGAGTTATGCAGAGCAACCAACAGATGAAGAGCTCTGTCGATTCGTGGAAATGCTTGGGTACAACACCCAACTACGGAAGAGAAATGACTTCCGCAGAGGCCGATTACCACCTCTGTGGAACACTTTGTTCTCGATTCTTAACAGATGCCTGGCAGGAAAGATAGGCAGTATTGACCAGAGCTCACATCAAATCTTGAGCATCATGTATGGGGTTTACTATGATCTTCCACTAGATTATGCGACCATAATGATGCAAGAGATCATAAACACCATCGACAGAAAGAACAACTCGAAAAGGGTCAAAGAGAACGATCCCAACTTTCTACCACCTCTGCAATTCCAAAGAATATTAGGAGTACTGTTCGAACCACTGCTGCTAATCCAAAATTGGCCAATGGAAGGGCCAACTCCCAAACAGTTCCCGATGAACAAGAATACCCCCACTGATCATGCTGATGGCTACTCACACTGCAGACCTCTGTCAAAGAAGCTTCTGCAATACGCATCGAATAAATCCCTTAAGAAAGAGTATATACGCGATCATAGAACTCCTAAACCGAGTCCTATGACACCCCCGCGTTTAGGTGTCCCCCCAGGAATAATGATAGCAAAACCTCTTTCCACTCAAAAAGAAAAGGATCAGAAGTTAGCAAAGCACATGGCTATTCAACTCAGCTTTATAGCCAAACGTGCAGAACTAATGGGAAAGAAGTCTTCATCAAGAACCTCTGCATTTACTCCAAAAGCTAAGAAGAGGAAAACTGCAGAAGGCACCTCCACAAGCGCTGCAGAAGATCAACCCTCACCTCCTCATGCCACAGAAATTGGCTCCTCTGCTCCTCCCTCCTCTCCAAAAATGAAGAAGAAAAGATCAAAATCAACAGAAGAAGGGGCACCAAATCCTAAGAGGAGGAAAACCAAAAAGAGGCATGGTAAATCACTTACAAAGTTGGTAACCATTGTAGAAGAGGAAACTGCTGAAGAAGAAGTTGCAGAAGAAGAAATGGCTACAGAAAGGTATCAATCACCCTATCAATCTCCAGATAGATTTGCTCACCAAGGAGACCTGAACGACTTCTTACAGAAACCTGAAATTGCCAACACCCTAAATACAGCAGGGTGGACGGCACAACCTCTCGACCACCACTCTCCAGAAGAAGATTTCTTCATTTCTGGCATCGACACACATCTGCAAGAAGATGACACAACACCCAGAAATCAACCAGCCGAAACCCCTGTTATTTTACAAAACCCTTTCATTCAAGGATTGGATGTCCACAGAAGAAGTCCAAACCCAGCTTCAGAAGAAATAGAACAAACTGAAGCTGAATTGAACAGAGGTGAAATTACAGAGGCTTCTGAGAACATGATGGAAGAAGAGAAAGAAAAAGGGGCCGAAGTTGTACAAAAAGAGGGATTAGCAACAACGGAGACAGAAATAGAGATCTTAGAAACAGATTCAGATGAAGAAGAAGCTGTCTAGATACGTAAGGGTCTTTATCATCCACATGTCATGAGATTATTTGGATCTCATCAAGTGTATGACCAATTACGACCAGAGAAAGGAACTTCCACAGAACTTAGGGAAGAAGCAAGAAAAGATGCCTGGATAAATAGAGGCACACAAAACCAACTCCCAGTGCAACCCACATTTCTGACACCGCAGGTCTAGCTGCAGAAGGTGTCATTGAAAAAGAGCAACACAGCTCGAACCTAACCCAACCCATCCAGCCAGAGGTTACTCTTTCAACCTCTGTGCCCACAGAAACCGGGGAATCCATTCCTAGGGAGTCTCCTCAAAGAGACTCACCTATAGTTCATGATCAATTGCCCCAGATCACAGAAGAACGCCCAACAGAGGAATTTGTTTCCTCTGCCACGCACTTATTAAGACCCACACTTCTTTCAGAGAGAAGTAGAGAGCACAAAGACAAAGAGACTCTAGACAAGTCTCCTAGTCAACAGAAGGATATTCCAATACCCACCTCTGGAGTGGATTTGGACAATGTTCTTCTCAGAACTTCTGTAGGGATTGAAACTCATGTTTCTTCTCAAGGATCAGAAGGAAATCCTTCCATTCTCAACGTACAAACAGGAATGAAAGAAGGTATCCCAGGAACAGGGATTCACTCTGGAGACGAATGTGTTCCTCCAGAGGTTACCACCGGAACACAAGTTACAAGGGATGAGTTCCAAACCCTTGAAACCTCTGTGAACCAAACCTTGAAAGAGTTGCAAAGCTCTTTCAAATCTTTTGCAGAGACAACATCCCTGGCACTGCTAAACCTGAACACCAAAATGGACAACCTGTCCACAGAGGTGAAAACTGCCATCTCACAGATGAAGTCTGCTGCTACTGCATCCACCACTTCTGCCGCAACAACTACTCCTTCGATTAAGAACTCCATCAACAAGTTCCTTGATCAATTGAACAAACATACTTCAGTGTCAACGGGCATCACTCCTGCAGATCTACAGAAGGCCCTACAAAAAGTTTAAGAAGAAGCCATGCGAAATACCATGCTGATGCAACCCAAAGACTACATGACAAGAGCACGGCTGACAGAGCTTGGGCAGAACGTGATTAATCAAGTGACATAAGTCATCCTTTCCTTCACCACTGCCAATGCTAACTTCGTCAAAGATTTCAGAGAAAGTGTAGGAAGGATGAGATTCAAAACAGAGGCAGAGCTAGCAACTCTTCTTGGCCTCTGTGATGATGCCTGCGCGAAACTGATCGCTGCTGGAGCCACAATGCCAAAGAAACCCGATGCTTCCTGTAGAGCAGAGGGTACATCAGACAAGGGTCAGGATGACTCTGATGATGATGACCATCATGGTCCATCAGATCATCCTGAGGGGGAGAAAACTACAGAGAAAACTGCAAGCAGAGGACTTACAGGTCCACCAATAGCCGCAGAACCTTTGAGTCAAGCACCTCCAGAACAGACCCGACAACAACAAACCCAAAAGACCACAGAGACAACACCCATCTCTGTGGAATCATCTTCTGACGAAACCAAAACTCTAGAAGCAGAACAGCAAGCCACAGAGGCAACAACCGCCCCTGAGGTAATCATTTTGGAAGAAACAGATGAACCAACCACAGAGAAAACACCCACCTCTGTGGAAACACCCCAAACCATACCCAGAAGAAAGTCGATTGCCACCAAACCAAAAAGAGCAACGACCTCTGCTTCTGACATTCTGAAAAGGATGCACACAACAATGAGTGATCGTATGGTGAAGAGAGAAGAAGAAAGGCACAGGTTCACTTTAGCTTTCAGAATGGCAAGAAGATTCAATGTCAACACTTCATCAACAGAAACTGAGCTCGCAGAAGAAGTCATCAAACAACCTCCAACAGAGGTTACAGAGCAAGTCAAGCCAACAGAACCATCGCCACAAAAGTCCTCTAAATCACAATCGTCAAAATCCACAGAGGCAACCTCCATCAAACCAACAGAAGTGCCAACCTCAAAACCCACAGAAGCAACAGGTTCTGCCACAACAATAGCAAAAGATAAGGGCAAAGGGATACTGACAGAAGAGCCAAAGAAGAAGAAAACATTGCCAAAGCCAACAGAAAAACTAATGAAGAGTGCGTTTGACGCCTTTCAAACCCCAAAACCCGAAGAAGTTGACTGGGCACATGGATTGAAGCCTCTGTCAGAAATTCCTCTAACTGGTAGAGCTGCAGAAGTTGTTCAACAGATGGAGAGTCTCAGAAGACAAATTCCACGACCTGGTCCAACACATGAAGAGATGGAAGAAGTGGTATACAAATACCTCTACAAACAATCCTATCAGACAAATCATCCAGTAGATCATGTGACAGATCCAAGGATCAGAGAAGAATTTGAGAACATCTTCACAAGAACAAAGCCAAGAACCAAAGCAGATGTCTTCTCAATTCACAAAATCAAAAAGGTGATCTTCTGCAGATTCTCCTTCACAAGAACCTATCCAAGGGTCAGGTACAATCTTTACAAAGTCAGAAGAGAGAACAATTCAGAATCTACCTTCGCTGATGCTGACTTAAGAAACATCAATCCTTACGATCTACCTGACCTTCTGCAATGGACAAAAGACAACTACAACACAGAGCCTAATACCAGAGCCTATCAAGTGTTGAGAAAAGCGATGAGGGAAAAGCTTCTGCTATACAGCATGATAGATTTTTAGCTGGGAAAGGATCTTGGTCTCAAACATCTAGATCTACGACCACCAGAAGATCGCTGCCCACCAGACGCTGTGCCCAACTCAATCATCAGAGAACCAAGATTTGGGTTAGTATTTCAAAACCCACAACACCAGGTTAAACTTTTTGTACTCATGGATTGTCAGAAGTACGCAACCAGTACTCTGAGCAAATTCAGAGCAAGCCTTGTAAAATACAGAGGTACAGAGAAAATGGATAGAGATGATGAAGATACTTTCATCAGAGAAATAGACTCAACAATCCGCCTAAGAGAACTCTGCATCAGATTCTACAAAGAGATCAGAAAAGTCGGCAGAGACAACAGAAGCTACAACGATTTCAAAGATGCCAAAATCTGATTCTCAGACCTCCAATCTCTGCAAACAAAGTTAAAGTTTATCTTTCATTGTACTCAAATGTAAAATGCCTCTGGCATATTTCTAAATGAAAGAAATTTCGAGGTATTGTTTAACCTCTGTCTTATCTAACTTAGCCAAACTTAACTCAAGTTCAAATTTTTTATTTTTCACTACTTAGGGGGAGATTGTTAGCTTCAATCTTCCTAATCATAGAAGTATTTAGAAGTAGTGAAAAATAGGCTAAGTGAAGAAAGCCTCTTACAGAGGCTCTGCCGACATTACCGAGAAATCAAGATCAAGAAGCTACAGAAGCAGCAGAGGCTTCCTACAGAAGCTCTGTCATACTCACAAAGAAGACCAAAGACTCGGAATCCGGCGAAGACTGCTCCACAGAGGACCAGACCGCAGAACCTCTGTAATTCATTACAGAGCCTCTGTGGTCCTCAATGAAGACTTGGAAGATATTACTGGATACGCTCATCAACTTGCATGGAAAATTACTATCAAAACACGTGTCAAGCTCTGAGTGGACTCAATAGGGCAAGGTACAAAATAGACGTCTGCGCCATTTAATGCATTTACCAAAAGTACATCTGCTCCATTAAATGCGCATGGCTCAAACAGCTGCTCACACCATCCAGTCCACTGTTCACACCATCCAGTTTACTATTCATGCCGTAAAAGGAACAGTGACCTACTTCATAGTCTTCTAAGAGTAGTATAAAAGGAAGTCTCATGTTGAGATCTTCCTAACGACGAAAACACAAGGAATCACTAATACTCTCAAGCTTTATTGTCAAATATCTGAGTGTTATATTCTCACACACACCAAGTTCTTAATCTGTTCTTCGTGTTGTTATTATATATTGAATAACAATAACTGTTCAAGAAATCCTTTTTCATTCTTTACTGTTTTCTTTATATGTGTACGTTCTAATATCTATCAAACATATCTATTAGTTTAATACGCTTCCGCATCAAACTCTAAACTCAACTAATAGACTGTTAATCTTGATTAAAGTGTATCTGGGTTCCAACACTATCCTAGAACGGTTGGACTCAAACAAGAGCTGCGCAATAGAACTAAATCTAATATTCTAAGGCTATTCAGTTCCTACTGCATACAACCTAGAGTGCATTCGCTTAACAACCTATCAAAGCTAGCATGAGTTCCTATAAGCGATAAAACCAGCATACGGTACCATACAGTTCACATAAGCAATCTAGCATGCATACACTATACCTGAAAAGCGATAAATACACTAAGTTCCTTACCTTCCCAGTTGGCGTCGGCTGACTGTACACACTGCGCCCACGATCACCGTTTCCAAACGGGTTTTCTCTTTTCATTTAAAAACAAAAATTTTGGTAAAAGAATTTAAAGATCTCTTAGCCGCAACTTGAGACCAAACACACCGAGATGTGCTTGATTCACTCAAGCCGTGCTCTGATACCAAGTTGTAACGTCCCAAAAATTACAAGGAAATTTAATTTTTTTAAAACATACATTTCATTATAAAACGACCATAATCTAGTAATTCATGTCTTAATTGAAATTAGCGTCGTTGACTCGAACCGTCAAACAAAGTTATGCAGCGGAAAATTATATAATTAAACTCAAAGGGTTCGAAAGTGAAAATTTAACAATCTTTGATACTCTGCGCTTGATGTGTGTACGGTCACGCCCGACTGCCGCCCGCACCTGAAATCACAACATATTGGGAAAGGGTAAGCTAAACGCTTAGTGAATCCAACCACACACGTATGTAGCAACCCCATGCACATCGCCCCTTCTCGCATGTAGGCCACATCACTAACACCATAGCTACAAGCCACCAATTAATTATTATATAAATACAGACCTCGGTCCCACCGAGTACACCAAATATATTAATACAAGCTCAGTCCCACCGAGCCCTCGGTCCCACCGAGTAAAGGTAATTGTACTAGCTCAGTCCCACCGAGCCCTCGGTCCCACCGAGTAAAGGTAATTGTACTAGCTCAGTCCCACCGAGCCCTCGGTCCCACCGAGCCCCTCAGTCCCACCGAGGTGTACACAAGCATAAATATTTCACTCAAGAATTCAACAAATCGTAACCAATTATCACGTCCCAGCTAATTCATGTAAGCACATAAATACACGTAATAACACATAACACCCAAGAACAACATACATGAAATTCCTAACTACGCGGTGAGAGAACTCACCTCAAGGCTAAGCAACGTGCTCACGAATCGCAACACCAACACGGCAATCCTTCTTCACTTTTTCCCACCTAAATACGTATATAAAAAAAATCAAAGGAAAGTCCCGACCCATAACACGTTTACTAGCTTTCAAAAGACTAAATATTCCCGCTTTTTATTTAAAATACGAGTCTGTTCGGGACCTGTTTTACCCCCTTAAAACTGATAAATACAGAAATCAAAATCCATAATTACGAAGTTCTAAGTCTTACGATTTCAGGGACGTATCGCACGCGTCCTAACGATTTTTCTATAATTTACTATGGATTTTACAAGAATGATTCGCAGAACAGCGAACACCCGGACCTTTCAGTACAACATGGCAACTTCGCCCTAGCTACAGGCTTAAACATATGTTCGGCAAAACACGAAAAACCTTTCCAACTCAATTTGGGAACTATGGGAACCAATTTCACGTCAAAACGAATTACGAGTAAAAAGTTATGGCTTTCGCAAGCCCAAGGCAGATTCCAGAATTTTTCCCATGAAATGACAAATCACCGAACTTGCTACCACTTTTTCACCTAGCTAGAGGCCGAACTAGTTTTCCGCTAGAACACGGAAAACGTGACCGACCCCGAACTTGAACCGTGGGCGCCAGTTTCGGCTCAATCGGAGTTATGACGGAAAGGTTATGGCCGTCGCAAAAACAGTGACTGAACAATTATTCTCAAGAAATGATGATCATAAAGAAAACGACGGTTTTATCGAATCGGCTTAATCGATTAAGTCACGACTTAAAGGGCTCTATGATTATTAACAGGTCACAGCCACGCACCACCCACTGCCACCTCCGGCAGTGGTGGTCGCCGGTGGCGGCCGGCGGCGGTCCTTCGACGAAACAAATAAAACGAGCCGCAAACCACCGTGAAATCCCTACTCTCTCGATCACCTTACCGCATGCACATATATGACTCACACCACCACCACCACCACCCGACACCCAGCCACCACAGTGGCGGCGCGCGGCGGCGGCGCTGCCACTGCCCTTTCGCCGGAAACCAAAAACGAAAACAGAAACATAACGAGAACCATACCTTACAACGACGACTCGCAATCCGCCTGAAATCCCTTCTTCTCGACCTCTCCGACGAAGGACGTTGACACCGGTGGTTTTCCGGCGACCGTGGCGGCGTTTCTCCGGCGACTTCTCTCTCTCACGTTTTCTCCCTAACTCCCTCACTTTCTTCCTCTCTCAGCTTCTCACACTCACGATCACCCTCTCTCTTGGCCAAATGAAATAATGAAGAAAAGAAAAGAACAAAAACGAAAGGGATGTTTGTTGATGCTGTTTGGAAACCGACGAGAAGAGGAAGAGGGGGGGGGGTCGGTCCCCCTTTCCTTAGCCGTTCAAAACCACCAAACACCCCTCATTTCCCATTAACCCCTCCTTGTTCCCACCCTTGGCATTTCTGGTCCCTGGTTTTTCGTCATAAACAAAAAGATAAGCAAGGTTGCCACGTGTAACATTCGAGGTCCCTCCCTTGACAACTTCCGTTAATGAATCACACTTTAAACGATAATAAAATAAATACATTAAGAATTTTTAAAACCATACCGGGACACGGGCTTTACAATAAACAAAGGGAAATAGCTGCAAGCAGAGGTCTACCCGCTACACCGGTATCCGCAAAACCAATAGCCTCTGCACCCCCAACTCAAACCCAACAAAGAACACAACAGTCCACAGAGGCAACAACCACCTCTGTGGAAATGGTCTCTGAAGAAACCCCTGCTACAACCCAAACACCTGAAACCCAAAGCAGAAACCAAACCACAAAGACAACAACCATCTCTGTGGAATCCATTCCTGAAGAAACCCAAATACCAGAAACAACCCAAGTTCAACAACAGAAGACCACAAAGGCAATACCAACCTCTGTGGAATTTCCTTCTGTATTTGGAGAAGATGTTCAAACCATAGAAGAACTCCAACTCCTAACATCCTCCGAAGATGAACTTCCTTCTCCAACACCCAAAATACCAAGAACCAAAACAATTGCTCAAAAACAGAGGAAATATCTGAGCAAGTCACCAAAAGCCTTTCCAACAGAAGCAACCACGATCAAGCCCTCTGAAACTCAAGTGTCAAAACCTGCAGAGGCAACCCCATCTCTACAAGCAGATCAGCCGAAGGCAAAAGACAAGGGAAAATGGATTATGATAGAAGAACCGCAGAAGAAAAAGCCCAAGCATCAACCTTCGACAGAAAAACTAATGAAGAGCTCTTTTGATGCGTATAAGACACCAAAGCCTGAAGAAGAAGACTGGGCTTTCGGCGCTACACCACTGTCAAATATTCCTGTTCTGGATCCAAAGGCAAAACCTTCAGAGGATCGAGTAGCAGAAGTCAAGAACCAGTTAGATGCTCTGCGCAGAACCTTACCTCAACCACCACCACCACAAATGGAAGAAGTGGTATACAGGTACTTATACAGCAGAATGGGCATAATGGATCAATCCGAACCAACCATTCAAGACCCTGATTTCCGTGCTGACCTCTAAAACCTCTTCACCAGAACAAAACCCAAGCCTAAATACGAAGTCTTCTCAACATCCAAGATCATCAAAGTCCTATATTGTAAGTTCTCTAGAACCAGAACCTGGCCTAAACTCTCTTACAACATCTACAAGGTCAAAAGAGAGGACATATCAGAGAACCAATTTGCAGATGCAGATCTTAGGAATCTCAATCCTTATGATCTACCTGACCTTCTGGACTGGGCGAAAGAGAACTTCACAACAGATGAAGTTCACAGAGCATACAGGGTGATTAGAAAGGCCATACGCGAGAATCTTATGCTATACAGCATGGTAGATTTCCAATTGGCTCGAGATCTTGGAGTAAAAAGCTTAAACGTTCAACCACCAGAAGACTACTGCCCTACCTCTGCTACACCCAACTCAATCATCACAAATCCAAGGGCCGGGTTAGTATTTCTAGATCCTTCTGGTAAATCAAAGTTGTTCGTAGAGATGGAGTGTCAGAAGTACGCAACAAGTACTTTGACAGAGTTTAGAGCAATCCTAGTGGAGCACAGAGGAACAGAGCTCATGGATCAAAGTCTTGCCGACAGACTGATAGAGGTTATCGATGCAACAATCAACTTTCGAACTTTCTGCATCAACTTCTATCACGAGCTCAAACAAGAAGGACTCGACCGCAGAAGTTTCAATGACTTCAAGGATGCCAACGTCTGAGACAGTCAAACAAATCCTCTGTAATATTTTCTTTTCAATACAATCAAATGTAAATGCCTCTGGCATAATCTAATGTAAAAAGAAAATTGTTCTTGTGCTTAGAAAATCCTTGCACTTTCAAAATTTTTAATTTTCACTACTTAGGGGGAGATTGTTAGCTCCAATCTTTCTGTTTGTGAAAGTAGTGAAAATAGTCTAAGTACAGAAGTAACCTACAGAAGCTCTACAGAAGAACCCAAGAATACCGAAGGCAAGAATCAGCAGAAGATTGCTCACAGAGGACCGAGCCGCAGAACCTCTGTCACCTTTGACAGAGCCTCTGCGGTTTATACTGAAGACTTGGAAGATTAATAAATATCTTTCTACTGTTTCAAGATCCGTTCATCTACTTGTTCTAGGCGTGCCCTGACATCAACTACACGTGTCAAACTCTGATAGGGCTCTGTCAGAATTGGAACATGCGCATTAAATGAACATCGTACCTGCTACTGTTCATACGATCTTGTCTACTGTAGATCAGTCCACTTTTTCTAAAGTATGTCCCCTTAAGAATTAGTATAAATAGAAGACTCATGTTGAGTTCTTCTATTAACAAGAATCAGATAATTAAGCTACGCACAAACACACACACCAGCAGTTCTTTCTTGTTATGTTCTTGGTGTTCTTAAAAAATATCAAACAGTAATCTTGGAGATACTCATCTGTTCTTTACATACTGTTTATTTGATATTGTGTGTTCTTCTACCTTTACATTATCTTTTAGTTCTTAAATACGCTTCCGCACCATATCCAAATCTGAACTAACTGAAAGTTAAGATCATTGTTAAGAAAACATGAACCAACAAGGATTTATTACTACTTTAGCTAAAACTGGAAGATTTTCTCAGTGCAAAAACTCTCCTCTTTGCTCAAGACTTTATAGCTTTGTTCTAAGTGTTCTAAGTTGTTTTGTTTCAGTATACTTTATGAAAGATTGTTAGAATAGTTTTATCTGTTCTTTCTACAACAGTCTTTAGATTTCTATGTGTAATTCTTGTTGAAAGTTTTTCAATAATAGAATTAAAGTTGTGAAAAATCTTAGTATTGTATTCAACCCCCCCTTCTAAATACTTGTTAAGCCATCTGGGACTAACAAGTGGTATCAGAGCAGAAAGTTTAGTTCATAAACTTGATCTGCGATGGCTGCCTCTTCATCTTCAACAATTGAAAACTTTTTCAAAACAACTTTTCTGAAAATGGCTCCATTGCCAAACCTCCTAAGTTTAACCCTAACAACTTTTCTCTTTGGAAAAGCCGTATCATGCTATTCATGGAAGGAGTGGATACTAGATATCCAACCATTCTCAAAGACGAACCTATTATCCCTAGAGTCTGGGCTCGCTATGAAACGCAGAGGCCTGGTAAATAAACCATTGATAAGGAGAAATCTAGTGACTCTGATGATTCTGATGAGCCTTCTGACAAAGAGAAATCCAAAGCTACTGGTCGTTATATCCTTAAAAACCCAAAGAAATATACTGATGAGGAAAAACGTTTGGTTTCTCTTGATTCTAAGCTTAGGGCAATTATTGCTCTTTCTCTTCCTGATGAGGTCTATCACTCTCTGGTTAACTTTGAAACTGCTAAAGAGATGTGGATCACACTGTGTGTTCTGTACGAAGGTACAGAGGAAGTGAAGAAAAGCAAAAAGATTGGTCTCATTAGAAAGTATGAACTCTTTGCTTATGAAAAAGGTGAATCTCTTCCTAGCTACTATAATCGTTTCAACTCTCTTCTAAATGATCTGAAGTTATTGGGCAGAGTCTATGACAATGAGGAAGTCTTATGCAAGTTCATGGATTGTCTCCCTGAATTTTGGGAGAATATATGCACTTGTATCAAGACTACCAAGGACCTTGAGTATATGCCCTTAACTGTCTTGTATGGAACTCTCTTCAACTTTGAACAAACCAAGTTACAAAGGAAATCTTTCATCAAAGAGATAAAGGGCTCCTCTATAGCCCTTGTCAGTGAAAATTCCAAGAAAACTCAAAATGTTCCTAGAATCACCTATCCTTCATCAGACTCTGAAAATGACAGCCAAAACAACTCTACTCACCAAACGGAGGCATATCTAAGTGATGCTGATGACGAAGGTGAGGAAATCTCGGTTGAGCAGTTGTCTGATGAAATGGCTATGATGGCTGGTTTCAAGAACAAGTCTCGTCCTTTCAATAAATCTAGAAATTTCAGAAAACCCTCTTCTTCCACAAAAACTCCCTCTTCTGATAAGTCAAATGAAGAGTGTTTTAACTGTGGTAAGAAAGGACATTTTGCTTCTGAGTGCAGGAGCAAGCGTGTTGCAAAATCTAGGGCCACATCCTCTGACAAATATTCTTCCAAGTATGAGAAACCCAAAAACAACTCCTTCAAATCAACTTTTTCAAAGAAAGATACTCAATCATCTTCCCAAGAGCATCAGGAACGTGCTGAGAAGTACAAGGCAAAGTACAAGAAAGAGAAAGAAAGGAGAGAGGGTCTCCTCAGAAAAGGAAAAGGTCTCATGGCAGAAATTCATGATTGGGATGAAGAAGAAACTTCTGACAGTGATTCTCCCAACATGTGTTTCATGGCCATATCTGAAGATATGGAAGATTCTGAAAAAGCTGCCTCTCCAATGGCTCTGGTGTCAACTGGGTGCTCGACATCATACTCTCAGGTACATCCCTATAATGATGACTGATATTGAAAAGATTGATGCATATGAATCCTTAACTAAAGACTTCTATACTGTCAAGGATGGCAAGAAAAGAAAATCTGTTCAAGTTAAAACTCTCACCTCTCAACTTGAAATCTGCATGTCTAAACTTGAAAAGTTTGAGGAAATCAAAGCTGAACTTGAGGATCTGAAAACCATAAATCACATTATTTCAAAAGAGAAAAACAAGCTTTTTAAGAAGTTAAAAAGAGAACAAGAGACCGTTAGAAAATGGACCAGTTCCTCGAAAAACCTTGAGAAAATCTTTCAAAACCAAAATGCTGGTGATAATAAATTTGGTTTAGGATATGGAAAAATCAAAGTTGAAACCTCTTCTCTTGCTCTTGAATATACTTCTAGTGTGTGGGATGATGCCTCAAAGTCAAGTTTTTGTGATTCTATTTCTTTGAACTCAGATGATTTAAATGAGGCTTTAAAATTCGGAAGGTTTATAAAAGCTAAAGATTCATCTTCTGTCCAAACCTCTGAGAAACAAGACTCCAATGATGTTTCTAAACCCATTCATGATCTTTTAAAAGATTTAGTCATTGATGAAGTTTCTTCTCCTAATTCTTCAAAATCAAAGGTTTTCAAAATAGAAAATGCAACCAATCTTTCCTTAAAAAGAAAATCCTCAGACCTTGGAAAAGACCACTTCAAAAGTTTTTTAAGAAATCTTCCTACCAACTGTGGTCCCACAACTTCTGGTAATGGGATATTAAGTTTTCCTCCATCATCTCTTCCTTTGGTCCTAAAGCTATTCAAGTTAATGTCATAGGAAAAGGAAAAGGAAAAGTGCAAGACTCCAAAAAGACATTTATCTATAGAAAATGTTACAATTGTGGAGACACCTTTCATCTTGCAAAGGATTGTCCAAAGGAAAGAATTGACCGAACCAAAGCTAAGAAACTTGTTTCTAACCTCAAAGGACCCACCACCAAATGGGTACCTAGAAACTAATCTGTGTGTGCATGCAGGTCTTTGAGCACCATCAAATCTGGTATTTGGATAGTGGGTGCTCACGTCACATGACAGGAAACAAATCTCTTCTCATTAACTATGTGTCAGAAAAGGGTCCTTCTGTAACTTTTGGAGACAATTCTAGAGGCTACACCAAAGGATATGGAACACTCACCAACGGTTCTGTCACCTTCAATAAAGTGGCATTTGTTGAAGGCCTCATGCATAATCTTCTGAGTATCAGCCAACTCTGTGACTTAGGATATAAAGTTATCTTTGAACTTTGTATCTGTACTATTGTTGACAAAAACATGAAAGTGGTTCTCTCTGGAAAAAGAATGGAAAATGTCTATATCATTGATATGGGACAAAATAATAATTCATCCAATGTATGCTTTGTGTCAGATGACACAGCCAAAAGGAACTGGTTGTGGCATAAACGTCTATCTCATCTCAACTTCAAAACTCTCCACAAAATTTCAAACAAAGAGTTGGTGACTGGGATGCCAAAGTTAAACTTTGTCAAAGAAAAGCTGTGTGATACATGTGAAAAGGGGAAGCTCACTAAAACTTCCTTCAAGACCAAGCAATGCTCTTCCATCACTCTTCCTCTCAAAATGCTGCACATGGATATATGTGGACCAGTCAGCACTCCCAGTCTAGGAGGCATAAGGTACATTCTTGTAATAGTTGATGAATTTACTAGATATACTTGGGTGTCTTTTCTCAGGTATAAAAGTGATGCAACTGAAGAAATCATCAACTTTCTCAAGAAAAATGAAGTTCTAAATGGACAACTTGTACGTTCGGTGAGAAGTGACAACGATACTGAATTCATAAATAGTGCTCTTGAAGACTTTTTCAATGAGAAAGGAATTTCTCAAAATTTCTCTGCAGTCAGAACTCCTCAGCAAAATGGAGTAGTGGAAAGGAAAAACAGAACTCTATGTGAGGCTGCTAGATCTATGCTAAGTGAATCAAATCTTCCCACCTATTTTTGGGCTAAAGCTGTTAATACTGCTTGCTTTACCCAAAATAGGTCGGTAATCTCCAAAAGTCATGATAAGACCCCCTATGAAGTGTTCCATGGCAGAAAACCAAATATTAGTTTTCTTCATGTCTTTGGCTGTGTGTGCTTTATTCTGAATGATCGTGACAATCTTGGGAAATTTGATCCCAATGCAGATGAAGGAATCTTTGTTGGATACTCACTATCCTCCAAAGCATTTCGTGTGTATAATATCAGGAGAAAATGCATTGATGAGTCTATTCATGTAAAATTTAATGACCTGAGATCATCATCTCTCTCAAATGATGATGATGAATTACATAGGTGGATTTCTTCTTGCATAGGTGATACTCCCATTGCTAATCCCACCGATACATCTACCACTCATTTCCCTCCTTCAAATCCTTCTTCTTCAAATAACCAAGCTGGGTCACCCTCAACAGTGGCTAACACTACCCCCCATCGAAATTGACCATCATTCCACCGAAATACAGTCTTCCACCGAACCTCTACCTTCCACCAAAATTCAGTCTTCCACCGACATCATCTCTGATCCCACTCCTTTACATCAAAATCCTCCATCAACTTCTACACAAAATATTCCACCACCTTTACCTTCTGCCACAAAATGGACCAAAGATCACCCCATAGATCAAATCATTAGTGATCAACAAACTAGAGTCCAAACTCGAAGAGGAGTTGGAAATATTTGTCTCTATGTGAACTTTCTTACTCTTATTGAGCCCAAGAAGATTGATGAAGCTCTAGCAGATCCCTGTTGGATCACTGCCATGCAAGAGGAGCTTTCTCAGTTTGAAAGAAACAAAGTTTGGAGATTGGTTCCCAGACCTCCAAAGAAGACAATCATTGGAACCAAATGGATCTTCAGAAACAAAATGGATGAAGAAGGTACAGTGGTCAGAAACAAGGACAGACTGGTGGCTCAAGGATATAGACAGGAAGAAGGCATTGACTATGATGAAACATTTGCTCTTGTTGCAAGACTTGAAGCCATAAGAATCTTTCTGGCTCATGCTGCCTACCGAAATTTCAGGGTCTTTCAGATGGATGTTAAAAGTGCTTTCCTCAATGGGGAACTTGTAGAGAAAGTCTATGTGAAACAACCACCTGGTTTTGAAGATCCAACACATCCAGACTATGTGTACAGATTAGATAAGACTCTCTATGGTCTCAAGCAAGCTCCACGTGCTTGGTATGACACACTTGCTGGTTTTCTTCTAAAGAATGGATACTCCAGAGGTAAAATAGACAACACTCTCTTTATCAAGAAGACCTCAGCTAATCTCATTCTTGTTCAAATTTATGTAGATGACATCATCTTTGGTGCCACTGATGAATCACTATGTGATGAGTTTGCCTCTCTCATGATGAGTGAATATGTGATGAGTGTGATGTGAGAGCTTACATTCTTTTTGGGCCTTCGGGTCAAACAAACATCAGAAGGGATATTTATAAATCAAAGCAAATATATTCGTGACCTTCTGAAGAAATTTAATTTCCTCGATAGCTCTCCTATGAAAACTCCCATGGCACCACCTCTGAAAATTCATGCTGATCTGGATGGTCAATCTATTGATGTAACGAATTATCGAGGTATGATTGGTTCTCTTCTTTATTTAACTGCTAGCAGACCGGATATTATGTTTGCTACCTGTCTTTGTGCCCGTTATCAAGCCAATCCTAAAGAATCTCATTTGGCTACTGTAAAACGGATTTTCCGGTATCTAAAAGGTACCTTGCACCTGGGTCTTTGGTATCCCAAAGACTCAGGCTTTGAACTAATTGGGTATTCAGATTCAGACTATGCAGGTTCCAAAATTGACAAGAAAAGTACCATAGGAAGTTGCCAACTTCTTGGTGGTAAATTAGTCAGCTGGTCCAGCAAAAACAAAACTCTGTATCAACCTCTACTGCTGAGGCTGAATATGTTGCAGCTGGAAGTTGCTGTGCTCAGATCCTGTGGATGAAAAATCAACTCAGGGACTATGCTCAAGTCTACTCTAAAGTCCCAATTCTGTGTGACAATTCAAGTGCAATAGCTATTGCAAATAATCCTGTGCTGCATTCCAGATCCAAGCACATAGACATCCGATATCACTTCATCAAGGATCACATCTCCAAAGGTGACATTGAACTGCATTTTATTCCAACTGATCTTCAGCTTGCAGACTTGTTCACCAAACCCACCAGGTTCAACTTTCTGATAAGTGAACTTGGAATGTTGTATCTTGATATGTAAATTCTTTATTAAAAATAAATGTGTATATATCATCGGTAGTTTCTCCCCGAAGGAAATCTTATCAGTGGCATCCTTGTTTCGGAAACATTCCTTCACACCGAAACCCTCATCGGTGAAATCGGTTAAATCCTTTACACCGACGTCATTACTAAACATACATAGGTACACCTTTTCCACACCGATACTTCTGCAAATCGGTGTGCTTATCCTACCGATTGTTCTTCATCGGTACAACCCACACCACCGATAAGAGATCCCCGATGTCATACTTTGATCCTTATATTCGGTGAGCAATTACCACCGATAAGTAGCATCTTCGGTGGATCCATATCATTATTTCATCGATCCTCATCGGTACGCCTATCCACCGAAACCTTTGCAAATCGTATCTAACACGATATCCCATGCTTACATCACTCTACATCCCTATGTGTCAGAAATACTTGACCCTTCCCATTCCTTATGACCACAACTTCACCAACCCTCATCATTACTCTCAAACCCTATTTTTTATTACTTTTATTCCTAACCTTTCGATTTCCACCCTAACCACTGCCGCCTCCAATCTCGTTTAAATTTCTAAACCCTATATAAACCTCACTTCTCCTCATTCCTTCCTTTACAAAAACGATTCATCCTTCTCGTTCATCTTCTATCACGATCACATACCTGCAAATCTTCATCCATGGCTTCTTCTACTACTTCGAAGGCAACGAAGCACACAAAGGTCGTCAAGGAATCTCCTACATGTTTCGAAGACCTAAAGTTCAACCCTTGCAATCACGTTGCAAGGTTTGAACCCGATCCCGCTCATAGTGAGTTTGCCACGGTAACCAAGTTCTTGACACGATCTCCTCTTCTTCATGCATTCACCTGCAACCCTAAAATGAGAAAAATGCTCATTGGCAACTTCTGGCTCACCGCTGTTTATGATCCTTCCAACGAAGCAGTTCATGCTTCGATTTTAACTGATTAAGAAGTCGACCATGATCTTACTTTTGGAGTAGATGATGTTCGTCGTGCATTAAAGATTGATGCTTTTGCTGAGTATGAAGACATGCACCTTACCACAGCCCTTGCAGAGGTAATAGGTACTCTTGTACGAGGTAAAATGGGAGGTATCTGGAATTTCTTCTTCGCCCATGTTATCTACTGTCTGTCCAGAAAAACGACTGGACATGACCAATCAGCTTCTTACATCACTTCCCTAGCCCATGCTCTCATCTATCAACGAAAGATAGGCTTCGCTCAATACTTTTTCACGGAACTGGTAGAGGTCATCAAACCCCCCAAAAGATGCCAAGTGGCTTACCCTCGATTCATTTCCATGATCGTTCAATACAAAATCGGTGCTGCTTTGGATACCGATAGGAAGGCCGAACATCTCCGATTCAAATATGATTGGTCCTCCCCAATCATCGGCCAAAAGACACTTGATGTTGGACCCCGTGCCACCGACGAGCCTCTTCGACCAGGTATGATTTCTTTTGCCCACTCTCCCGATCTCCTCTGGGGAGACGCGGAAATTCCCGGGTTTAGACACCCAGAAATTCCCGTGGAAACCCCAGTTGTAGTGGCCCCATCTTCCCGACCCCGAGTGAAGTCGATAGGCGCCAAAAAGAATAAATCTCGGGCCACCGACACCTCCGTGTCTGCTTCCGAGGCTATGTCTCCCAGAGATCCCGCAGAGACTACCCAAGTCTCATCCCCTTCCTTGAAGCGGAGGCACTCTAAAACCCCACCGAGATCTCCCCTAAAGAGGTCTCGGATACCTTCGGCCACCACCCTTAGGCAGGCTACCGATTCTCCACAATTGGTGGTCGAAGTTGTCCCATCCAGGCCAGGGAAATCTGCACAACCCCGAACCGACTCCTCTGTTGCCTCTCAAAAGGCTTCAGTTGAATTTCAGGAGCACCCTATTCTTTCCACATCACCCACTTCTTTGGGTGGTGGTGATGACTTCGGGGTCTCTCCCCTCGAAGGTTCTGAATTCTCACTCTACAGCCTATCACCCGATCTAGTGATCGATGATGCACAACCCACTTCGGCTTCACTAGTTACTCAAAACACAGGGGCCTTTATCGATTTTTTGTTGGAAGATACTGGTTCACCCCGACAAGTTGCCACCGAAGACCTCATGGTCACCGATCCATCTCCCTCCCCTACAAACATATCACCGAGGTCTCCTTCTCCGATTCATGTTTCACCGAAAGAACCAACTCCTCGACATTCTCCCTCCCCGATAAAAGTTACTACACCCCGAAACTCACCCTCACCAACAACGGTGCCAACACCCAGACGTTCTCCCTCACCGACGAACTCACCACACCGATCCCTAACCCCTGCCGATGAGTCCTCTGCGGATAGTTCATCCCCATCTCATCCACCATCTCCACTTCCACCACCACCGAGTGTGTTATACCCCGATCCTTTAAATGATCAACCCTCCTCATCCTTTAGACCTGAACCTCGGTTACTCCCTCATACACCACTATCGCCTACTGCTCCCCGATTCCACCTTCCTCAGACTGGCCCCTCTTACACCACCGATACCCGTCTACCGAGTGACCTCATTGCCGACATTCAGGAGGGTGCCCGACAGTGTCGATTAGTGGGCACTCAGTTTGAAAGTTTCAAACAAGCTACTCTTACGATGATGGCCTAGATGAACGAACGGGTCATGGTATTGGAAACAAGGCAACCTCAGTTTGTGAAAACGATGCTTCGAAACTTGCTACAACCTCTCACCGACAGTATAACCACCTCTACTCAGCAGTTCGAAAATCTAAAATCCTCCCACAATGATTTAGCCATTTCGGTGGCCTCCATCAAAGCATCTACCGACTTCAAAGATTCTGAACTTGGCCGCCTCATCACTCGAGAAACTAGGGATCACGATCTTCGCTCCTCTCTCACCGATTCCCTTCAACAGCTTCATCGGAAGGTTGACTCCCTCAACAACAACGTAGATTGGGACTTTGACTTAGGAGATTTTGCATTCGATAATAATGACAGGGGTCGGCTACAATATGTTCATGCTTCGGTGGATTGCATTGCTGCACATTTGGGTTTGGAATCTCCGGCTGTTGCTGAGGGGGAGAAAAGCCTCCCAAAGTCCCCGAAACGGCCTTGTGTT
This sequence comes from Saussurea involucrata, assembly GCA_033807775.1. Lineage (NCBI taxonomy): Eukaryota > Viridiplantae > Streptophyta > Magnoliopsida > Asterales > Asteraceae > Saussurea > Saussurea involucrata. Next base: position 52,328,510 of record CM066323.1, read on the forward strand.
AGGCATCTTGGCAGCAACAGACCTCCATCCGACCCCACCGACAAATCCACCATCCGTTTCTTCAAAACAAAAATTCCTACGTCGGTGGACACTACAGCTGTACCGACATCTACCACCACTCCTGCACCGACAGCTTCACCGACACCAACCAATGCTCCTGCACCGATAACTTCTTCGGTACCAACTTCATCACCGACACCGATAAAACCCTCATCACCGACCGAAATCCCATCGGTGGTAAAACCTACACCGACGGAAATAATTAAGGGGGAGCAAACTTCTTCGGCCTCTATTTCAAAAGACAAAGGGAAGAAAATCTATTATGCAGAGGATGAGGCCAAGGAGGAAAAGAAAAGGAAAGAATTGTCCAAGTACGGGGCCAGACATGCCGATGCCCAAACATTGAAGTTGAAACCTCCCTCTCCAGGAACCACTACCGATCTGGGTCTATCTCCTCAAGAAATTGAGGAGGCTAGACTTGCCCAAAAAGCCCTGGATGATTCTAAGGCACTATCTCTAAAAGTTGCCAAAGAGGAGGCAATCAAATCAAAATCCACCGATCCCATTCTAGCCCAAAAATCTGAGCTCGGTACAATAGAAGAAGTAAAAGAAGAAGAGATCAAATGGTACAAAAAGACCATGCACTACCGAACCAACAGAACCCCAATCACAGGTGTCAAGATAGCCACTTTAAAGCAAAACCCCTCCGACATCAGACTGATCATTGAAAGAGAAGATGGACTATCAAGGAGCATTAGAGATTACAACCTTCGGCAATTCGGTCTCTCCGAATGGTTCGAAATCTCTAGGCTATTGGTAAATTGCACTAATCCAAAAAAAGACATATTCATTAAGTTCATTGATAGGTTAATGGACAAGATGAAAATGATAAAGAAGAAACACAACATCGTGCTCTCCATCGACGAACGAGCCTCTCTTCAATCTTTGAAGGAAGATGTTCGACTCCCCATGATCAAAACCAAATCGGTGAAAGACACGATATTAAAAGAAATGGCCTCAAAAGGAAAAACCCCCTATGTTGATAATCTCAACTTGTCCATCCCAACATCAATCACTTATCCCTCTACCACTTTGTGTATCGCACCGATCCCAGGTCTTTTCTTCAATGACGCTCTCGGCCACCGAAGATTCTTCAGATTTGCTCAAATCCATCTCGCCGACATCAACTTTCTCCATGGCATTTCCAACCTTATGCCACATATCCCCGAGGCTCAGATACACTACAAGAACATCACCGATGAAATCAAACGCCGCCTTCATAGACCAAAGAAATAATCTAAGTGTTTATTTCTCTCTTCAAATACTTGTAATTTTTCCTTTTCGAATGTATGAAAATTTTACTTGAAATACAAGTATTTTTCATCTATTTGAATTTCGGTGTTGCACATATTTATTTTTCTTACATGTAAATATTTTTTATACTGTACAAACTCATACAAAGAAAAATAGATCAAAAAGAACAAAAAGAATGGTCTATGTGAAAAGAACCCAAAAAGAGTAAAAAGGGTCAAAATGCATTTATTCTCAGATACTCTTAAATATTCTAAGTATAGAGCTCAAATTGAAATAGGGGGAGATTGTTGGGTCACCAAAGATTTGAAATTGACTCACCGATGTCTCTCCTAGATCTTACTTAGAATATTTTAGAATGGTTCTTTAAAATGACTTGTACAAGATAGCAATTGTTCGGTGAAGTCGAAGATCAATCGAAACCAAGCTTGAAGATATTCTCATTGTGGAAATAAGAATAGGCTTCTCAACAATCAACAAGTCATTGTCCACCGATGGTGTTCCCACACATCGGTGGACACCTTCTCCACCGACCATCATCCTGTAGGCCAACATCATCCCACCGATGTGGATGATCAAAATCGGTGGGATCTCTATTCTATCTCATGGATGCTTTTCTTCAAAAAGATAAGTCTCAAGGCACTCTTATCGGTGAAACTTTATCGGTGAAACTGCATTGTAAAACACATCAAGAAATCTTCCATTTTCGGAAAATATCTAGTGTCAGGTAAAAGTAACCGTTTGGCGCCTTGTCCATTTTTAGAATACGTCTCAATAAGCATGGGCATGCTTCCTGGTTTTAAGGAAAAAGGTGATAAGGACTTATCCACTTTTCAGAGAACATCACCTACAAGCCAATCTACAATTGACAAGTGTCCTAAGCATTTAATGCTCATCACACTATAAAAGGAATAAGAAGCTCCTATGCAAACTACGCAAACTGGAAGATTTTCTCAGTGCAAAAACTCTCCTCTTTGCTCAAGAACTTTATAGCTTTGTTCTAAGTGTTCTAAGTTGTTTTGTTTCAGTATACTTTGTGAAAGATTATTAGAATAGTTTTATCTGTTCTTTTCCGCAACAGTCTTTAGTTTTCTATGTGTAATTCTTGTTGAAAGTTTTTCAATAATAGAATTAAAATTGTGAAAAATCTTAGTATTGTATTCAACCCCACTTCTACAATACTTGTTAAGCCATCTGGGACTAACAAACACTTCAAATAGTCAAAACCCAACAAATGACTCAACCACAGATAATTTTCATGTAAAACACATAAACATTTGAAAATGGACATTTTGGCATGTACAACGTTTTCACTAAGCAACTTGAACTCACCTTGCTAGATTTAGGCTAAATCTTGATTTTCCCTAAATTTGAGCTCCTTTGAATAAACTTAGATCTTCAAGCCAAATCTTCCAAAACCTAGATGCATATGTTTCCAACCGTAAATAATCATCCCCAAACGCTTAGAAACGTTTCCCCAACATAAAACATCAAAATCCACAACAATACCAAAACCCTAATTTCTTAGATGAAGAAAAGAGAAACTTACCTCCACCACCACTTGAATCCACCCACGAAACACCTCTAGGGTTATCAATATGAGCTTCATTCTTCATTTTATCAAAATAAAGGGAAGGGTTTAGGTGAGGGTTAGATAAAACCCTATAAAGTGTATAAATCTCACAAAAATAGGAGAAAGATGAAGAACTCCAACATTTAACCATAACTCCTTGCCAAGAGATGAGGGACTTGCTTTGAATCACAAGATTCATGGCTTTAGAGGCTCTAAAACGAATTTAGGGTTTGGGGAGGGTTTTTGAGAGAGAAATATGGAAGTTGGTAAATAGGAAATGAGAGAATGGTAGCCAAAATCGGATTAAGCAACCACTGCACCTCGACCGCGATAATGCCCGACGACTATGCCCTTGGCATAGTCGCGTGTCACAGTCGCCATTTCCATCATCCATTCGGTACACTCTCGGCGATTGTGACCCGCGAGAGTGCCCTATGGCACAATCGCGTGTCACTCTCGCCCAAGATGTACCGCGAGTGATGACCATCCCGCAATTATGCCGCGCGACCTTGACACTTGGTCATTGTCGTCGGTCATAGTCACCGACCACCCAAACTTCGGCACTCGCTCGAACTTTTGACATTTTCCCCCAAACGACACGCTTCATGGTTCCAAAATTATAATTAGAATAGGGGGATTCAAATCTTAGGATATTCCTAACTTGCTAGGAATTTTCCGGGTGATACAAATATATACATAAATTAGTTGTTATATATGTTATTGTTTAAGTTATTAATACAAATTTTTTGTCATAAGTTTTTAATATTTTCAAAATTGCTAACATTGTTCTTCATAATTTAGGAAGATACATTTGTTAGGAAACAAATATCGTGCCAAATACGGGAAGCTCACAAATGATTTCTATGATCCCAAAACGAGTAGAAATTCAAGTGCACGATAAATCCAACAACGAATGCAAATAATAATAATCTAGATGTTGCACAATAATTCTCTAACGTAGAAAATTCAACCCACAAGAATTATATATATATATAATTCTTGTGGGTTGAATTTTCTATATAACGATAACGAAAACATTAGTGTGTGTATATATATATATATAGAGAGAGAGAGGTTTAAGGGAAAACCTTAAAAAATAGAATACTAAGGAACACCCTGGTAGCCTTCATCTGGACGGTATGCACTTTTGCATATAAGTAAAAAAAAAGTTGTTTTATGGGTTTTATGCACAGGTGCATTATGCACAAAGCATTTGTGCATATGCACCCGTGCATGTTACAATTTACTTGTATGCACAAATGCATACCGTATAGATGAAGGCTAATAGGGTGTTCCTCAGTTTTCTGTTTTTTGAGGTTTTCCCATGAACCTGACCCTATATATATATATATATATATATATATGAGGTATCCGTTGCAAACCACACCATTCATGCAAACTTTACAAACCAATCATATCCTTCCATTTTTTTAATCCACGGTCAATATAGAGACGGTGGTATTCTTGTAATTATGGTTCATTTTTTGATTTTTTTAATGAATCTCCACACGCCTCAAGGGTAATTCCGTCAAATGATGCCGGTGACCATGATCAGAAAAACGATTGTCGATTTTCAGGGATTCTGGTTTCCATCTTTATCGCAGATCAATTATGGACGGTTTTTATTGACAATAATATGTTCGATCTTCATTCTGAAAACTCATCGGCGACCTATTTCAACTCAAATCAGAACAAACCTAGTAACATGCATCCTGACAGAGGTAACATTCTGTAATTTGATAAATTCCGGCGATTCATGATTGTACGATTGTCGACTACGCACTAACGATTTAGCGTTCTTACAGTTAGACGCCCCAGCGAAAGGATAAGACTCAAAACCTCTTTCTCGAAATTCAAAAACACGGCCGACAACCCTGTTGAGGTGGATCTGGAGGAAGATATTCAAGTAAAAATAGAAGACAGAGTAGTAAAATCACCAGACCGTCAAACACATGTGAAGAATCCAAAAGGCGAGGATGAAGGTAACGCAACCCGCTTGCTCTAATGATTAGGGTTTTTGTATTTATAAGATTGCAAATTAAATGAAATAAACATATTTAGGCTTTAAAAATAAGTGAATAAATTTGATAAATAACATCAAAAAATCATATTCTTCGCCAACAATTGAAGATTACACTAACTATTTGCCAATTTTGATGTTTTCTTAAGATTCAATTTACAAAATTTTTATTCTGGAAAAAGACAACTTGTTGGGTAGTCTTTTCGATACGTGTTAAATAATGGAAATAAAGAAAAATGGTTGACTCTTGCACACATAAACTAGCTAGTGGACAGATAAGAATTATTTTTAAATAGGAGGCTTTGTTGTTTAGTAGAAAGTTGGGAATGGATTAACTATTATTCATGTTATTCACTAAACATGCTAATGATGAATGCAATAGATTAGTGTGCATTCGTGAAGATTAAAAAGGAATTGATGCCATTGTTTATGTTATTCACAAAACATGTTAATCATGAATGTGGGATATGAGCAGTATAAATTGCTTATTCATGAATCTCCTAGTAACACCATGTTAATCATGAATGTGGGAGAACAACAACACACATTTGCTTATTCATGAATCTCCTAGTAATACCATGCTAATCATGAATGTAGCATATCTTGCTGTCAAAGTATTGCAATAATGAATGGTATCAATATATTTGCCAAACATGATTCATGATAACTTTTTACCCCACCAACATAAGTTACATGAACGTACGGAAAATATTACTTACATGGTATGAATTATATTTTGTATAAGCATCTAATTATTTGACAATGGACTGAGTCTTAAACAATCTAAGCCCAATTATTTGATTGAGTTGGGGACAAACAGGTATAGTGGGCCCAATGGTGCTGGACACCCCATCACCAGAGTCAAACTCAAAACGAAGAGGAAGAAAACGCAAAGGTAGTGATTATGAATACAGCGCAACTTACATATGAAAAACATTGATTATTTTATTTATTGGCCTGCAGATGGCGGAGGAATAAGCATATATTATGATTTTGTAGATGAGACAGTTACATGTATGATATTTCACAAACTTAAAGTAGAATCCATGTTCTAACGAACAATTGACGACTTCATTTGAACTTTTTGAACACAATATAAGGAGTGGATATTTTATTACAAGAACTGTCCGTAAAAGATTGTGATGAAAAAATAAAGATCAATGAAGGTAAGTCGAAAACATGAATGTTAAATTAAACGTGTACATACATGACTTTTTTTGAAAAACATTAATAACAGGACAAATGTTGGTGATTCAACTTTCAGGTGGCCACACAATCCCTATTCATGAAAAGGAACAAAAACACTACACAACAGGCAGCAAAAGTAAGATTAACAAACGGCTGAAATCTGTTGTCCCACCACATATTAACCATCGTCAAACTAATCGGACTTTTTGTTTAAACAGGTTCAAGGATTGAGATCGAAAGTTCCTCAAGGGTTACAAGGAGTCATACAAGGAATGTCATAAACTTGGAAACTCCATACTCACATTTGGCAGCTGAACAAAAAGTAAAAGGTACACAGCAAAACTATATTCCTAAAAACAAATACGGATTTGTGCCACAATTAACTAATAACATACCGACTATAAAATAGTGACGTAACATAATGAATTTAACCCATAGGTGAATGTTCAACGAAGATGGAAGAACCAGAAAAGAATAACGACGAAGATAACCCACCAGATGATGAGATTCATGAACAAGATACTACAAGAGTTGGAGTTGATGTACTGAGGGCGCGAACCTCCCCACGTGCTTTACATGATACCATATTTGGATTGACAATGGAACATAAGGAGGCGGTTAAAGAGCTGGGCTTAGAATCAATTCTTGGTATGAAAGTTGACGGGGTTCCTTCGAAATTAGGATACTATGTGGTAGATAACTTAGATACGGGGGAAATAGTGATTACCCTTAGGGATGACGTTATACCTATAATTGTTGAATCTGTGAACAAAATCCTCGGCTTGCCAATCGGTGGTATTGACTTGCTAGCAGAAGATGACGTAGAAATGAAGCTGAACATCACCCCCCAATGGAGAGCAAAAATTAAGAAGAAATCCATAAGGCCAAAGCATGTAATGGATTACATATTAGAAACGAAGGATGATGGATTCATGTTCAAGATTAGCTTCCTAGTACTGTTTGTGAATCTGATGTGTGAGTGTAATAGCATGGGCACCTGTAACTTGCAATTTCTAACGAAGATACACAACGAGGATATGATGTCAAAAATAGACTGTTGCAAGTTCATGTACGACAAAGTTAGGGGAAGCAAACTATACTGGAGACGAGACAACGCTATGTGCTTCTACACCGGTCCACTAACGTACCTAACGGTATAAATATTATCTTTAATAATCTGCATTATTCAACATAAATAAAAGGTAATGTAGATGACTTACACTTTATTGTTTTGGTAGTTACTTTATGTGCACTCAACCTTCAGCACCCGTGTGGAAGTTGAAAAAGGCTCACCACCATCATCCGTCTGGGACTTACTTCAGCTTAAGAAGAGACAGACAACAGAATTAGAAGACGAAGGCTTTGGATTGCTACCATTAAAAAGTGAGGTGAACCAACCGGATGCCAGAAATCACATAGATGACACGGACCTTCCTTTGGATGCGAATTCATCAAAAGATGTAAGGTTATTTAAAGTTACGGAATTGGAATTATTGCAAATTTAATGAACTAAATATAATTGATACCAACTGTCATGAACATAACAGGTGTTCAGTCAAACAATCAGTGGACGAATCAGTCGTATCAAAGATATAAGGAAAGCAACAGAATACGACCTATCCATTGCACTGTTAAAGTTCGGGGAAAGGGAACCATTCCTGAGTATGAAATCAGAATTGGAATCACTGTTCAACAAGCCACACACTCCAAAGACTACAAAAAAATCATCCGGTGAGAATGATTTCACAACTCCATCAACAGCTATCGTACTTAGTCATGTCGTTGAAGACCCATTTGGCCAGCTATGGGAAAGTCCAACCTATGTGAACGAGGTTGATGAGGCAATGCGTGCATTAGTGGAGCGATCAAAAGCTAGAAAATCATTGAATATTAAGGAACCTGTGAATTTTGATATGCGAGACAACCCTCTGAAGACCATCCCACGTAACGTAAGCATGCAATCTGGAAAAAGTGTCAACACAGCAGTTGACAACAAGGGAAAAGGGAAAATTATTGAAAAAGTCTATCTAACTTTATCCAATATTTTCTAAGAAGATACTATATAAATTAATAATGCATAGTATAATTTTCTAAAGCTCTATATTTAAATTTATATAACTAATTGATAAAAATAATCAAACAAGTGATAAACACATTATTTTAGATATAAAATATCTAAAATATAATTTAACATTTTATATTGCACTCAAATAAATTATAACAACCCACACCAAACCAAACCAAACCAACCATAAATCCATTAATTAAATAAAATGACAAAACGGTCCCACACTATCACACATCAAAATTTTAAAATTTGGGATCGTGGAAGATAACCCTAATTACAGTTGAGAATGAATCTAAAATATTAAATAGGGAAAGTCTTCTAGTTCTTCTAGATCCAAGCTTCAGCTCACATCTTGTCCTTGCCCTTACTCGAGCCCTCAACTACCTGCTTACCTGAAAAGGGTTTTACATTTTGAAAAAACGAGGGTTAGACCATGAGGTCTAGTGAGATCCCTCAAGACAACAATATCACACCACACATATCAATTAAAAGAGTTTATAAGGAATTAAGTACGATTACTCCCTTATGAGTTTAAACAAACTCACGCATGCCGATGATTCACACTTTGGTCACAAACACACATACTTGTGACAACGTGTTAGGGCACACACTCGTCCTCAGTAACAATATGAAACGGGTTCTTGTAATTCGTATGGGACACACTCCCCATATAGCATCATGATAAATCACTCCTAGTCCCGCCTCATGCATACCACATTATAAACAACGCACCTATAACTTGCATAATTCAAACCACATGGAAACATGCATTTAAATAATAAATGTACGAGCAATAAAAGTAAGTATCGTCAGAGCTTCGGTTTAGAAAGACCCACCTGGCATCCACGCTAATACGTTCCTACTTGAAACCGTTATTCTCTAACTGCACTCCTACAATTTCACCCAACACACGGGAGTGAATAAATCACCTACATCCCACAATGTTGATTATCACACCTCCCGAGACACTTCCTGAATTACTTTAGGCATTCCTTAATCAGCACACAAAAGGATCCCGAGGGATTCCTAAGACTGCCCCAAACAGTGGGTTTTCCAGGCATCACTAATCCGGTCCCGTCCGGATGCTCCTGGACAACCACCTCCAGACAACTACTCCGGACGACAACCCGGATGTATCCGGATTCCCTGGTCTCCGGTACCGATTTTCCGGATTCCATCCGGACTCCCAAGGATTTCCGGGAAAACCCCTTCCGGACAACTACTCCGGACAACAACCCGGATGTATCAGGATTCCTTGGTTTCCGGTACCGATTTTCCGGATTCCATCCGGACTCCCAAGGATTTTCAGGAAAACCCCTTCTGGACAATTATCGGCCTCTGGACACGCACAATCCAGATTGATTTGGATTCCCAAGGATTTCCGGATAGGGCGACCTCCGGACAAGCGGGGTTTTATCGGACAAGCCGACCCAACACCTCAAACATCGAGTAATCCGACCCCAAAATCGGTACTAAGCCACAACAAGCAAATAGGTATCATTACTAATCGATTTAGCAGGATATTTCATTCGATTTCCCACATTGATTTGGTTGAGACAAAATACACATTTTGTATTCTCACATTCTTGAGGAGATGTCGATCAAATAATCTCCAAAACCTAAAACCCCATCATTCAAAATCCACACTAGCATACCACACATTACTCAACAGATTAAGGGGTTAAGGAGAAGGAATTTACCTAGAAGAAAATGGTGATTCACACCTCCAAGCTTCAATTCTCCAACTCCTCCTTCAAGCTAGCAAGGTCTGCTCCACACAAGTTTGCACACAGTAGCCGAACTCAAAAATGAGGAACGAATTGAGGGTTTAAGGGTCTTAACCCTACTTCCCAAATTCACACAAAGGCCACCAAACTTTTCAACCTTCACATCTCACACACCATTTTATTATTTATTTCAAGAATAAACCTCGTTATTACATAAATTATATAAAAAACTCATTTTTTTTCTTATATAAACTTTGTTACCACTTCTTAAATTCAAAATATCTAAGCCTTAATTGATATTTATTAAAATAAATTATATCAAAAAATAAGCATTTTATTTGTTTTAAATGTGTAACAGAATTCCATTCTCGATCTCATAGATACTGTTAGTCCCAGATGGCTTAACAAGTATTGTAGAGGGGGGGTGAATACAATACTAAAAATTCACTTAATTTAATTCTTTTATTGAAAAACTTCAATAATAATTACACATAGAAAACTAAAGATTGTTGCGGAAAGAACACGTAAAACTATTCTAACAATCTTTCACAAAACAAACAGAAATAACAAAACAACTTTAAACACACAAGGATCAAAGATATAAAGTTCTTAGAGATGAAGCAATCTTGCACTGATAGAATTTCTTCAGAAAACGTAGTTTGCATGGATGTCTTTTTCCTCCTTTTAGAGTGCATGAAGCATTAAATTCTTAGGACACTTGTCATCAGGAGATTCAATTGTAGGTGTTGACTTCTGAAAAGTTGATGTGTCCTTTTCACCTTTTTCCTTGGTACTAGGAAGAATACCCTTGCTGATTGAGACTTTATCTGATAATGGATAAAGCAACAAATAGTCACTTTTACCTGGCAATAGATATTGTCCCATAATAAATGATCTTCTCATTGTGTCTTCCAAGAAGCATTCCACCGATTTGAACTTTGAGGTCGGTGAGAATTCTTGAAAGATACATGTCATGAGAAGTGCCATGTTCCCACCGATTTGAGGCTTTCATCGGTGGGACTTGTTGGCCGATCATAGGAGAGATCGATGGGAAAGTGTCCACCGATTTTCATAGTGATCATCGGTGGACAATGACTTGTCTTTGTTGAGAAGATGATCTTTCACTTCCACAATGAGAGCATCTTCAATCTTGATTTTGGTTGATCTTCGACTTCACCAAACTTTTGTTATCTTATCAAAGTCATTAAAGAGAACCACAAAGAAATATTCTAAGTAAGATTTTAGGTGTGAAAATCGGTTGGTCAATTTCAAATCTTTGGTGACCCAACAATCTCCCCCTATTTGAATTTGAGCTCCATACTTAGAATATTTAAGAGTATCACATGCATTTTGACCCTTTTTACTCTTTTTGTGTTCTTTTCACATAGACCATTCTTTTTGTTCTTTTTGATCTATTTTCTTCTATGGATTTGTTCAGTTTATCCAATAATTACAAGTAACTAAAAAATATGTGCAACAAAGAAATTCAAAAAGAATCTAAATATGAAGAAAAGTACTTGTATTTAGAAAATTTCATACATCTGAAAACAAACTAAAGGAATACAAGTACTTAGATGAGAGTTAGCATTCAGATCACTTCCTTTGCTTTTGAAGACGACGCTTGATTTCGGCGGTGATGTTTTGATAGTACGTCTGAGCTTCATCAATATATGGCATGAGGTTGGAAATGCCATGTAAGAAGATGATGTCGGTGAGATGGATCTAAGAGAATCTGAAGAAACGTCTTTGACCGAGGGCATCATTGAAAAAGAGACCTGGAACAGGTGAGAGGCAAAGTGTGGTTGATGGATAGGTGATGGAGGTTGGAATGGACAAGTTAAGATTATCCACATAGGGGATCTTTCCTTTAGAAGCCAAGTCTTTAAGTACCGTGTCATTCACCGATTGTGTCTTGGTTTTGGGGAGTCAGACATCTTCTTTTAGAGTCTGAACACGGGCACGTTCTTCGGAGGAAATAATGATGTTGTATTTCTTCTTGATTTGCTTCATTTTCTCCATTAACTCACCGATACATTTAATGAAGATGTCTTTCTTTGGGTTGACACATTTTACCAATAGCTTAGACAATTCCATCCATTCAGATAGACCAAATTGTTTAAGGTGGTAATCTCTGATATTTCTTGTATTCCTATTTTCCCTTTCAATGATGAGATGGACATCGGAGGGAGTGATACGAGAGGTGGTAATCTTGACACATGAGATTGGAGACCTATCAGTTCGGTAGTGCATCACCTTTTTGTACCATTTGATTTCTTCTTCTTTTTCTTCTTCAATTGTGCCCAACTCAGATTTTTGGGCTTGAATGGGATCGGTGGACATAACTTTGACAACTTCTTCTTTTGCGACCTTCAGAGACAAGGCTTTTGAATCATCCAATGCTTTTTGAGCTAACCGAGCTTCCTCAATTTCTTGAGAAGAAAGACCCAATTCGGAGACAACTCTTCTAGAAGGAGATTTAAGTCTAAGTGATTGTGCATCTGATGGACGAGCTCCATATTTGGCCAACTCCTTCTTCTTTTTCTATTCTTTGGCCTCATCCTCTGCCGAAATGATTTTCTTTCCTTTGTCTTTTGGAATATCGGCCGAAACACTTTGCTCCCCCTTAACTGTTGCGTCGGTTCTCTCCTCCGATGGAATGATAGGAGCATATTCCACCGATGGGATTGAAGTCGGTATAGGTGTCGATAAGATGGGTGCCGTTGTTGGTGTCGGCGATGTAGCTTCCACCGATGGAGCAGCTGCCGATAGGGTTTCAGTGGCCACCGATGGGATCGGTGTCGGTGTGGGTATTTGAGTCGTCGGTGTGAGTGCAGTCACCGATGGTGGTTTGGTGGTGATGTCAACTTGTGTGGAGATTTTAGGTTTGAAGAAATGAATGGTTGATTTGTCGGTGGGGTCTGATGGAGGCCTGTTGCTGCCAATGTGCCTAACAGAGGGCCTTTTCGGGGACCTCGTGAGGCTTTTCTCCCCCTCAGCAACTACCGGGAAATCCAGACCCAAATGTGCAGCGATACGATCAACTTTGGTAAGAATCTGCTGAATACGAGCCCTGTCCATACTATCAAAGGAAAATTCACCTAGATCAAGATCCCAATCAAGGTTGTTATTGAGAGAGTCGACCTTTCGGTGAAGATTCTGAAGAGACTCTATAAGAGAAGTGCGTAGTGACTGATGTCGAGTGTCTCGAGTATGGAGCCGATCAATTTCAGAATCCTTGAAGTCAGTGGATGCTTTGATAGATGCTACCGAAAAGGCCAAATTGGAGTTGGAGGTGGTTAAATCCCCCAACTTTTGGCTGAAGGTGGCCATACTGTCGGTGATAGGCTGAAGCAACTTCTGAAGAGTAGATGCTAAGAGTTGAGGTTGTTGATCCTCCAAAACTTTGACTCTGTCGTTTGTTTGAGCAATCACAGTAATGGTGGTCGGTTTGAAGGTCTCAAATTGAGTACCCACCAACCGACACTGGCGGGCACTTTCTTGAACTTCGTCGATGAGAGCACTCGGGAGACGAATATTTGTAGTGGTGAATGGTCCATCATTGGGAATATGGAATCGGGGAGCATTGGGTGATAAAGGTGTGTGAGGAAGTGACCTTTCTTCAGGAATATCGGTGGAGGAAGGTTGATCAGATAGTGGGTCGGGGAATAATACTCTTGGGGGTGGTGGGGATGGTGATGGAGATGAATCATCTTCAGAAGAAGAGGGTTGGTACCTTCGGTGGGGTGGGAGATTGGCGGGAAGAGGGTCTCGTCGGTGGGGTGCGTTAGGGTGAGGGGGATCGGTGGATCGGTGAGAATTGGAGTGATTGATTTTCGGTGGGATAATCTTCGTTGGGGATTGTAGTATCGGTGAGCATAGTGTCATTGGTGGGGATGTGTTCTCGGGGAGAGCTAGTGTCTTCTAGTAGGAAGTCCAAAAAGTCCCCACTGGAGGGGACGATTGTTGAAGCAGCTGGACCTCTAACGGGATGTGCATCATCATCAATCACAAAGTGATCGGGTGTCAGGCTGTGTAGTGCAAAATCTGAGCCTTCGAGGGGAGAAACCCCGAAGTCATCTACACCACCCAAAGAAGTGGGTGATGAGGTAAGTGGTGGGTTCTCCAGAAATACAACCGAGGCCTTTGAGAGGCAACAGAGGAGTCGGTATGGGGTATAGCGGATTCCTTTGGCCCGGATGGGACAACTTCAGCCACTGATCTTCGAGAATCGGTAGCCGGCTTATGAGTTTTGTCCGAAGGAATCCGAGACCTCTTTAGAGGAGATCTCAGAGGGGATTTAGAGTGCCTCCGCTTGTGAGAAGGGGTGGGAACTTGGGTAGCCTCCTAGGGATCTCTCAGAGGCGTAGTTCCAGAAGCGAACATGGAGGTGTCGGTGGCCCGAGAGGATCTCTTTTTGGTGCCACCCGACTTAACTCGAGAACGGAGAGAAGGGGCCACTATGGCTGGAAGGACCTCCGGAATCTCCGGGTGTACAAACCCTTCGATTTCGGCGTCCCCCTAGTATAGTTCGGGAGAGTGAGCGAAAGTTATCATACCTGGTCGGAGTGGGAGATCGGAGGTAAGAGCGGCTACATCGAGAGCTTTTTGGCCAACGATGGGAGCAGACCAGTCATATGCGAACTTGGGAGTTTTCAACTTCCGATCGGTGTCCAAAGAAGCACCAAGCTTGTGTTGGACGATCATGGAGATGAACCGCGGGTAGGCCACATGACATCGTTTTGGTTGCTTGATCACCTCGACTAGTTTCGAAAAGAGGTATTGCGCAAAATTGATTTTGCGTTGGAAAATGAGAGCATGAGCAAGAGAAGTGATGTAGGAGGCAGATTGGTCATGACCACTAGTCTTCCTAGAAAGACAGTACATGACATGGGCAAAGAAGAAATTCCAGATACCTCCCATCTTACTTCTCACAAGTGTACCTAGACCTTTTGAAGATTTGGAGGGTTTGTCATCACTTTTGTGAATGTAGCCAATGGTATTTACCACTTCTGCATGGGCATTGTCGACGTGCATGTCTTCGTATTCAGAGAAAGCTTCGATTTTCAGAGCATTGCGGACATCATCCACACAAAAAGTGAGATCATGATCACCTTCTTTAGTGGTAAGGATTGAAGCATGGGTAGCCTCATTGGAGGGGTCATAGACACAAGTAAGCCAGAATTGTCCAATGAGAAACTTGCTCATTTTAGGGTTGCAGGTGAATGCATGAAGAAGAGGAGAACGGGTTAAGAACTTGGTGATGGTTGTGAATTCGGGATGAGCGGGATCAGATTCAAACCGTGCAACATGATTGCAAGGACTGAACTTGAGGTCTTCGAAACATGTGGGTGATTTCTTGACGATCTTTGTGGATTTGGGAGCCTTGGAAGAGGTGGAAGACGCCATTGTTGAAGGTTTAGAGAAGGAACAAATTATGTTCTTGAGAGACAGAAAGAGATCGTGTGTATTTTCAGGCATGCGAAAAAGATCAAGTGAGGAAGATGGGTGGTTTTTATAGAGTGAGAATTTGAAAGGGTCTTGGCGGAAACGGTTATGGATGGAAATCTAAAGGGTCATTTAAATGAATATTCAATTAAGTTTAAAAAGGTAATCATCATGGATGGAAAATTTGTGGCTAAAAGTGAGTTTCATGAAAATGGGTATGTGGAAGGTCAAGGGTTTGACTGACAACTAGGTTTGTAGGGGTGATGTGATCATTGAAAAATGTGCCAGATAAGAATGAAAGAGAATCGGTGTTATGGTTGCCACCGATGTAAGTGCATACACCGACGTTAGATCACCGATGAGTGATGAAATCGAGTTGAAACAATCGGTGAGAGAATTCACTGATTGATTGGGTATCGGTAGAGTTTCGGTGAGAGAAGGTGTCACCGATTGATAATTGATATCGGTGGGGTGAGGGAAAAAAGAACGTCGGTGTGATAAGGGTTCACCGATGATTGGTGTATTCGGTGAAGAATGGTGTCGGCGAGCGTTTAGAACTCACCGATTGAATATGTCGGTGGTGAAGGAGATATGGGGGTTTCGGTGAGGAAGATATCATCGACGGGTTTAAGACTAGGTTGTCGGTGGGGAGGTATCACCGATAGGGGTTATTTCGGTGAAAGAAGGGGTCACCGATTGGAAGAACTTGGGAGTTGGTGACATTTAGGAAATATCGGTGGGGGAATCAGTGAGAGGATTCCATTGATTCAATCGAAGTATCGGTGAGAAGAGACACCAATATATATTAGGAATCTAAATACAACATGCCAAGTTCTCCTATCAGAAAGTTGAACTTGGCTTCATCCAAGGGTTTGGTGAATAGGTCAGCAAGTTGAAGATCAGTAGGAATGCAGCTCAATGTCACCTTTGGAGATGTGGTCCCTGATGAAATGATATCAGATATCTATGTGTTTTGATCTTGAGTGTAAATCAGGATTGTTTGCAATAGCTATTGCACTGGAGTTACCACATAGAATTGGGACTTGATAGTAGACTTGATTATACTCCCTTAGTTGATTTTTCATCTACAAGATCCGGGCACAGCAACTTCCAGCAGCAACATATTCAGCTTCAGCAGTTGATGTTGAAACTGAGTTTTGTTTCTTGTTAGACCAGCTGACTATTTTGCCACCAAGAAGTTGGCAGCTACCTGTGGTACTCTTCCTATCAACTTTGGAGCCTTCATAGTCTAAATCTGAATACCCAATATTTCAAAACCTGAGTCTTTGGGATACCAAAGACCCAGATGCAAGGTACCTTTCAGATACCGAAAAATCCGTTTTACAGCAGCCAAATGAGATTTTTTTGGGTTGGCTTGATAACGGGCACAAAGACAAGTAGAAAACATAATGTCAGGTCTGCTAGCAGTTAAGTAAATAAGGGATCCAATCATACCTCGATAATTCGTTACATCAACAGATTTACCATCTGGATCAGCATGAATTTTCAAAGGTGGTGCCATGGGAGTTTTCATAGGAGAGCTGTTTTCAAAATTAAATTTCTTCAGAAGGTCACGAATATATTTGCTTTGGTTTATAAAAATCCATTCTGAAGTTTGTTTGACCTGAAGGCCCAAAAAGAATGTAAGATCTCCCATCATGCTCATCTCATACTGACTCGTCATGAGAGAAATAAACTCATCATACAATGATTCATCAGTGGCACCAAAGATGATGAAATCCACATAGATTTGAACAAGAATGAGATTACCTGAGGTCTTCTTGATAAAGAGAGTGTTGTCAATTTTACCTATGGAGTATCCATTCTTTAGAAGGAAGTCAGCAAGGGTGTCATACCAAGCACGTGGAGCTTGCTTGAGACCATAGAGAGCCTTGTCCAATCGGTACACATAGTCTGGATATGTTGGGTCTTCAAATCCAGGTGGTTGTTTCACATAGACTTCCTCAACAAGTTCCCCATTGAGAAAAGCACTTTTAACATCTATCTGGAAGACTCTGAAGTTTCGGTAAGCAGCATGAGCCAGAAAGATCCGTATGGCTTCAAGTCTAGCAACAGGAGCAAAAGTTTCATCATAGTCAATTCCTTCTTCCTGTCTGTATCCTTGAGCAACCAGTCTGGCCTTGTTTCTGACAACTGTACCTTCTTCATCCATCTTGTTCCTGAAGACCCACGTGGTTCAAATAGTTGTCTTCTTTGGAGGTCTAGGAAACAATCTCCATACCTTATTTCTTTCAAATTGAGAAAGTTCCTCTTGCATGACAGTGATCCAACATGGACTGCTAGAGCTTCCTCAATTTTCTTTGGCTCTATAAGAGAAAGAAAATTCATATAGAGACAAATGTTTCCAATTCCTCTTCTAGATTGGAACCCAGCTTGTTGATCACCAATGATTTGATCTATGGGATGATCTTTGGTCCATTTGGTGGCAGGAGACAATGGAGGTGGAGTATTTTGAGTAGGTGAAGTTGGACAAAGTTGGTTTATCAGAGAAGAATCTGGGATATCGGTAGTAGCATGGTCAATTTCGGTGTTAGGTTGGTTTAATGAATCAATTTCGGTGGCTGGTGAGGTGGATGGTGACCCGACTTGTTGATTAGATGAGGAAGGGTCAGAGTGGGTGAAAGGAATAGAAGATGAATCGGTGGGGTTTGCTGTAGGAGCATCACCTATGCATGATGAAATCCATCTATGTAATTCACCATCATCATTTGAGAGAGATGATGATCTCAGGTCATCAAATTTGACATGAATGGATTCATCAATGCATTTCATTCTGAGATTGTACACACGATATGCTTTGGAGGATAAAGAGTATCCAACAAAAATTCCTTCATCAGCCTTAGGATCAAATTTCCCAAGGTTGTCACGATCATTCAGAATGAAACACACAGAGCGAAAGACATGAAGAAATCCAATATTTGGTTTTCTGCATGGAAAACTTCATAGGGGGGTTTACCATGTCTTTTGGAGATTACTGACCTATTTTGGATAAAGCAAGCAGTGTTAACAGCTTCAGCCCAAAAGTAGGTAGGAAGGTTTGATTCACTTAGCATAGATCTGGCCGCTTCACATAGAGTCCGATTTTTTCTTTCTACAACTCCATTATCTTGCGGAGTTCTAACAGCTGAGAAATTTTGGGAGATTCCCTTATCATTGAAGAAGTCTTCCAAGGCACTGTTTCTGAATTCAGTGTCATTGTCACTTCTTACTGATCAAACAAGCTGGCCATTTAAAACTTCATTCTTTTTGACAAAGTTGATGATTTCTTCAGTTGCGTCACTTTTATACCTGAGAAAAGAAACCCAAGTATATCATGTAAATTCATCAATAATAACAAGAATGTACCTTTTGCCACCTAGGCTAGGAGTGCTGACTGGTCCACATAGATCCATGTGCAGCATTTGAAGAGGAATAGTGATGGAAGAGCGTTGCTTTGTCTTGAATGAGGTTTTAGTGAGCTTTACTTTCTCACATGCATCACATAACTTTTCTTTTGTGAAATTCAGCTTTGGCATGCCAGTCACCAGATCTTTGTTGGAGATGATGTGAAGGGATTTGAAGTTGAGGTGACACAGACGTTTATGCCATAACCAGTTCCTTTTGGTTGTGTCATCCGACACAAAGCATACATTGGATGAGTCATTTCTTTGTCCCATGTCTATGATGTAGACATTTTCCATTCTTCTCCCAGAGAGAACCACTTTCATATTCTTATCAACAATTGTACATATACAAAGTTCAAAGATAACTTTGTATCCCAGATCACATGGCTGACTTATGCTAAGGAGATTATGCATAAGGCCTTCAACAAATGCAACTTTGTTGAAAGTAACAGATCCGTTGGAGAGAGTTCCATAACCTTTTGTGTAACGTCTAGAGTTGTCTCCAAAAGTTACAGATGGACCCTTTTCAGACACATAGTTAATTACAAGAGATTTGTTCCCTGTCATGCGACGTGAGCACCCACTATCCAAATACCAGATTTGATGGTGCTCATAAACCTGCATGCACACACAGATTAGTTTCTTGGTACCCATTTGGTGGTGGGTCCTTTTGGGTTAGAGGAGGATGAGTCCTTAGGCTTGGTACGGTCAATCCTATCCTTGGGATAGTCTTTTGCAAGATGAAAAGTGTCACCACAATTGTAACATTTTCTATAGATAAACATCTTTTTTGCTTTTTGCACTTTTTCTTTTCCTTTGCCTTTGACATCAATTTGAATAGCTTTAGGACCAAAAGTAGAGATGAGAGGAGGAAAGCTTAAAATCCCATTTCCAGAAGTTGTAGGAGCAAAATTAGTGGATGGATTCATTGAAGAGTTTTTGAGATGACCTTTTGCAAGAACTGGAGATTTTCTTTTTAAAGACAGATTTGTGGTATTATCAATTTTGGAAATCTTTGATTCTGTTGGATTTGGAGAAGAGACTTCATCAAGAGTTAAATTTTTCAAAAGATCATGAATGGGTTTTGGAACATCATTGGAATCTTGTGTCTCTATGTTTTGAACAGATGAAGAATCTTTGGCTTTCATGAACATTCCAAATTTTAAAGCTTCATTTAAATCATCTGAGTTCAAAGAAATTGAGTCACTTGAGCTTGACTCCGAAGGTTCATGATGACTTGTTGGAGCATACGAAGTGGAGGCAAGAGCATCAGAAGAAAGTTCAAAATTCGTTTTTCCAAAGCCTAGACCAAATTTATTATCACAAGGAATTTGGTCTTGAAAATTTTTCTCAAGATTTTTCGAAGAACTGGTCCATTTTCTGACAGTCTCTTGCTCTCTTTTAAGTCTTTTGAAAAGTTGGTTTTTCTCTTTAGCGATAATATGATTTATGGTTTTCAAGTCCTCAAGCTTAGATTTGATTTCTTCAAACTTTTCAAGTTTAGACATGCAGATTTCAAGTTGAGAAGAAAGATTTTTAACTTGAACATATTTTCTTTTCTTGGCATCTTTGATATTATAGAAATCATTAGTCAAAGATTCATAGGCATCAATCTTTTCAGTTTCAGTCATAGAGTTGAAGGGATGTACTTGAGAGTATGATGTCGAGCACCCAGTTGACACCAGAGCCATTGGAGAGACTGCCTTTTCAGAATCTTCCATTTCTTCAGATATGGCCATGAAACACATGTTGGGAGAATCTTTATCACTGTCAGAAGTTTCCTCATCATCCCAATTATGGATTACATCCATTAGCCCTTTTCCTTTTCTGAGAAGTCCCTCGTTTATTTCTTTCTCTTTCTTGTACTTAGCCTTGTACTTCTCGGCACGTTCTTGAAGATCTTGAAAAGATGGTTGAGTACCTTTTCTAGAAAAGTTTGATTTGGAGGAGTTGTTTTTGGGTTTCTCATACTTTGAAGAAAATCTGTCAGAAGATGTGGTCCTAGATTTTACAACACGCTTACTTCTGCATTCAGATGCAAAATGTCCTTTCTTACCACAATTAAAACACTCCTCATTTGACTTATCAAAAGAGGGAGTTTTTGTGGAAGAGAAGGGTTTTATAAAAGTTCTAGGTTTGCTAGAAGGACGAGACTTGTTCGTGAACCCAGCCATCATTGCCATTTCATCAGATATCTGCTCATCATCGACATCACTCAAATATGCCTCCATTTGGTGGGTATAGTTATTCCGGTTGTCATTGTTAGAATCTGATGAAGGGTAGGTAATGCGAGGAACACATTGAGCTTTCTTGGAAGTATCAGTGACAAGGGCTATAGAAGAGCCCTTTATCTCTTTGATGACAGATTTCCTTTGCAGTTTTGTTTGTTCAAAGTTGAAGAGAGTTCCATATAAAACAGTTAAGGGCATGTAATCAAGATCCTTGGTTGTCTTGATGCATGTGCATATGTTCTCCCAAAAGTTAGGAAGACAATCCATGAACTTGCACAAGACTTCCTCATTATCATAAGTTCTGCCCAATAACTTCAAATCATTCAAAAGGCTGTTGAAGCGATTATAATAGATAGAAAGAGATTCTTCTTTTTCATGAGCAAAGAGCTCATATTTCCTGATGACGGCAATCGTTTTTCTCTTCTTCACTTCCTCTGTACCTTCGTATAGAACACACAGAGTGGTCCACATTTCTTTAGCTGTTTCAAAGTTTACTAAAGAGTGATTAACCTCATCAGGAAGAGAGAGTGCAATAATTGCCCTGACTTTAGAGTCAAGAGAAACCAGGCGTTTTTCTTCATCAATATATTTCTTAGGATTTTTTAGAATATAGCGACCGGTAGCTTTGGATTTTTCTTCATCAGAAGAATCATCTAAATCATCAGAGACATCTTTATCAGCAATTTCCTTTCCAGCCCTCTGCGTTTCATAGCGAGCCCAAACTCTAGGGATATTGGGCCCTCTTTGAGAATGGTTGGATATCTAGTATCCACTCCTTCCATGAATAGCATCATACGGCTTTTCCACAGAGAAAAGGTTGTTAGGATTAAACTTTGGAGGTTTGGCTATAGAGCCATTTTCAGAAAAGTTGTTTTGAAAAGGGATTTCATTGTTTGAGGAAGAGGCAGCCATTGCAGATCAAGTTTATGAGTTAAACTTTCTACTCTGATGCCACTTGTTAGTCCCATATGGCTTAACAAGTATTGTAGAACGGGGGGGGGGGGGGGGGGGGGTTAATACAATACTCAAAATTCACTTAATTTAATTATTTTATTGAAAAACTTCAACAAGAATTACACATAGAAAACTAAAGATTGTTGCGGAAAGAACATGTAAAACTATTCTAACAATCTTTCACAAAGCAAATAGAAATAACAAAACAAACTTTAAACACACAAAAGATCAAAGCTATAAAGTTCTTAGAGATGAAGCAATCTTGCACTGAGAGAATTTCTTCAGAAAGCGTAGTTTGCATGGATTTCTTCTTCCTCCTTTTATAGTGCATGAAGCATTAAATGCTTAGGACACTTGTCATTAGGAGATTCAATTGTAGGTGTTGACTTCTGAAAAGTTGATGTATCCTTTTCACCTTTTTCCTTGGTACTAGGAAGAATACCCATGCTGATTGAGACTTTATCTGATAATGGATAAAACGACAAATAGTCACTTTTACCTGGCAATAGATATTGTCCCATAATAAATGATCTTCTCATTGTGTCTTTCAAGAAGCATTCCACCGATTTGAACTTTGAGGTCGGTGAGAATTCTTGAAAGATACATGTCATGAGAAGTGCCATGTTCCCACCGATTTGAGGCTTTCATCGGTGGGACTTGTTGGCCGATCATAGGAGAGATCGGTGGGAGAGTGTCCACCGAGTTTCATAGTGATCATCGGTGGACAATGACTTGTCTTTGTTGAGAAGATGATCTTTCACTTCCACAATGAGAGCATCTTCAATCTTGATTTTGGTTGATCTTCGACTTCACCAAACTTTTGTTATCTTATCAAAGTCATTAAAGAGAACCACAAAGAAATATTCTAAGTAAGATTTTAGGTGTGAAAATCGGTGGGTCAATTTCAAAACTTTGGTGACCCAACAGATACATATAGAATTCTGAAAAGTCGTATTCATGAAAGTCGTATGTACGGCTTGAAGGACTTTCATATTTTTTGAGATCCATCCTACAATATGGGGTAACAAGCCAAAATAAGTGATTTTATCCCTTATAAAAAGAAAACTGATTCTTGAACCCCTTTATGCTCATGTCACGTCAAGGTACTGCAGAAGAATAACTATAAAAATCCGATTAAATTTATCGTTGTCGATTAGTTAACATGTTGGTTAACAGTATTCTGAAACACGCAAAAAAATCTGACTTATATCCCGAATTTTTTAGAATTATAGTAAAGTATGATTAATTGATGGATATCTTTATTATCTATGTTAGAAAAGATTTGGTTCAAACTTTACAAATAATTTAAATCTAAAAATATTCAAATAAATTATATAAAAAATAGACATTTAATTCTCCTTTATTTGAATGTAATAATATTTTATATTTTATTCAAATAAATTATATCTATAGCTAAACAAGTTATATCTTAAAAATCATCTTTTATACATTAAATATTTAAACATAGTTAAT
The DNA here is from genome assembly GCA_033807775.1 of Saussurea involucrata. Taxonomy (NCBI): domain Eukaryota; kingdom Viridiplantae; phylum Streptophyta; class Magnoliopsida; order Asterales; family Asteraceae; genus Saussurea; species Saussurea involucrata. The sequence continues at coordinate 52,351,904 of CM066323.1, forward strand.
CAAAACACCTTACTTGAGAGTGGAGACATAAGATTTCGTGTTAATGATGTACTAATACATTTTCTTAAAATTTCATATTTGAATTCATATAACTGATGATAAACATAATAAAATACAAGATAAAAAATATTCATATTAAATAAAAATCGATAAAATAAGTAAATAAAAATGAAGTAGAAGAACTCAGATTCCAATCATCAGTTTAATATGTATATCAAAAATTTTATTTCGAGATTTTTACTGGTTTTATTTTCTTATCATAATGTTTTTTTTCGATATCTAGCTAGCTCTTTTTAAATCTTAAATATCATAAATACAGAACTAATGTTTTAATTAAACAAATTATATGAAAGATATGTATTTTATTCTTGTTAATTTTATATCCATGTTAATATTTCATTCTCATTTATTGCATTAAAACTATAATGTACGTATTTATTATTTACAAATATTATGCATTAAGTACTATTGATCTATGCATATTATGTGATAGTGCATGAGTGTAAATTCTTAAAAATCATGTTTGAATTTGTATAACTTATTAATTAACAAAGTTAAATTTAGGATCAACACGTTATTTTTTTATTCTCAAAAGCTCCCTCACTCTCTTAAAAACACAAAAGCATAAAATAAAATCAAAATAGACATAAACGAATCAGCGTTTAGAGTGCGTTTGGTACGCAGAACAGGGTGGAACATGACAGAACAGAACAGGCTTGTCCCATGTTTGGCATGACTATAAGTGGAACAAGCATGGACTAACTAGAACACGCGTGGGACAGGCGTGTTCCTCCCTTACCCCTGGAACTAACTAGAACAAGAACCCATAGACTGAAATACCCTCTGCCTTCATCTCTCTCGTCTGGACTTCTCCCCCCTCAATTTATCTCCTGTCTCCTTCACAAACAGAAATCACCAGAAAACACCATAAATCGTCTGCACTTCGTCTTCCTTCTCGACTGCACTTCGTCTCTCTCGTCATGGTCTCCAACGAAAACACCAGAAATCGAAATAATCAACCAACAGGGTTCATCTTCTTGACTTCTCCTGCACTTCGTCTCTCTCGTCATGGTCTCCTCAGTTTGTAGATTTCATCTTCTCGACTTCTCCTCAGTTTTAACGATCAATTTCATCTCCGCTGCGTCTAGGTTTTCTTCCGTTTCTTCCACAGGTAGTTTGTTGATTCAAGAAGGCAAAAACCCTAACTCTTCTCATGGGCTTCTTGATTTGAGGTACCGTACAAAAACACATCAAGAATTAGGTTTTGATTCTGATTTGCTGTTTTGCTGCCGATGTTTGATTTAAACTTTCTGTTAGCTTATTTCTAGTTGACATTTTGAGATTTCCCTGCAAAGTTGCTGCTATAATTCTTGTTTAATTATAACAGAAATATCCATAAACAAAATGAGGAGGTCATATTGGGAAAACATTATCACTCGTATTTGTTGATTCAATTGATTATTTGATGTGATTTTGGTCCAATTTTAGAAACATGGGTAAATTGGTCATTTTGTCAGTCTTATTCTGTTCTGTCCAGTTTAGTTATGTTCTACCAAACGCTGGACAGCCGTTCTGTTCTGTCATGTCCTGTTCTGTCATGTCCTGCAACCAAACGCACCCTTAAGGTTCAAGTTCTTTTCTTCATTATCAAAATATATTATTATATATTGCAAATAGACTTCTAACACTAAAATAAAAAGTATTTTATTTAGGTTTTCATATTGTTCAAAAAAATACCTTTTGATATCTACAATAAAGTATTTAAAGTAACAAAAATACTTTTTGTATAAATTCAGAATATATCTATACTATATTATAATATATTTAAGAAAAAAAATTAAAAATAATATTTTTTATGTATATATTACTTAAAATTCAAGATTACAAGTAAATGATGCATAAATACAACTTTTAAGGCATTTTTAGCAAAAAATAGTTAGTTTATAAAATAGTTTTTTTGGGTACATGTTTGGATGACCATAAGCTAGCTTTTTGAAACGCTACTTGGAGTAGCTTTTCAGTAGCTTTTTGTAAATATTCCAATATTGCCCTCATATATTATCTATTAACTATTATTATAAATACGTATTTTTAAAATTTAATTATTATTAATTAAAAATTATTAATTAATATTAACTGAAAATTATTAAATTAAATATTAATTATACATTGATATTATTTTTTAATTATTTAGAGTTATTGTTCATCATATAAATTATTTTTATTTATTTTTTGATATTAATCAATATATTTTGATTATCAATTTGACATCCCTCAATTTTTAGAGTTATTTGTCACGAATTTTAAACCCATTTTAACCTTTTTCGTACACATTCGAGCCTTTTCATCTCCTTTGGTCTAAGTTGTTCCAAAATGTTGAAAATAACCAAAAAGATCAAAAAGTTACGTTTGGTGTGTCATTGTGGCCACATCGTCAGCGCTGTGGCGAGCTGTTGTGCATATCCGATTTTCTACAGATTTGGAGAGCATTTTTTGTGCAAGTTGCAGACCTGCTTGTTGGGGTCAATGCTGAGTTTTGTTCATGTTTAGAGACATAATGTGGACAAGGGAGATGGTGCCAAAAGGTGGGAAGAAGACAACCATGAAAGGTCACTTTCTCCTCTCAAGTCCCTTTCACCTTTTTCTTCTCTCTTCCACTATATAAATGAGGCTTGGCTTGGCATTCAAAGGCACCATATGATATATTCTCAACTTTGTTCTCTCCAAAAAAACCAGCTAAAGATTAGTGTAGACTTTACATTTCAGTATTTTAGTTCTTGTAATTTACTTTCAAGTATTTACTTTTTGTTAACCACTGTGGTACGTTTTCGTTTACGTTTAATGCAATTCCAGTTCACTTATTTCTTCTACTCCATTATGTTTTCTATTGTTATGAGTAGCTAAACCCCCCTTTGGGTGCGGGCGTAAGCCAAACCCGAGAGGTTAAAAATGTAACACTTGGGTGTTACTACATTTAGCTATTTTTTCGGTTTAGTCATTCGAGTCGGAACATAACTCAAACGCGGACAAGTTGATCACGTGTGCGTGTTAATATTAGATCTTAGACCTCGAGAGGGGTGGATCCGAAATACGGCTTGAATGATGCAAGGAGGTTTGAGAAAATCTTCAATAATCACATAGAGATATGGGTTGTTGCATAACCGAGCTAAGGTCAAAACGTCGGTCGAGTAGGTGTGACATAGAGATATGTGCATCTCTCTACATCCGGAAAGACTAAGATTTTCGAGATCTACTTAGTAAGGTTGGTAAACCGAAAGATAGCTTGTGTAAGAAGTTTATAATAAAATCGTTATTGCAACCTTTACGACGTAGCTTCGAGAGAAGGAAATCGTTTGGGACATATTGTGACCGGTTTTATTAACCATTTAAGTTATTAAATATATACTCTCGGGGAAAACTTACACCCGTGCCCGCTTTTTAATTAATCGCGTTAATTTTATAATTAATCATTTTCTCAAAACCAACTCAAAAACAAATTATTAAAAACCTTAACTTTGCACCGGAAGTTCGTAGAAATCTCCGATTCTTGGTAGTCCAATCCCCGTGGATACGATATTGGGTTCTTACCATTATATTACTTGTAAGCGAACGCAATACGTGGTGTATACTTGCGCCATTATTGTGCACATTTAGCGTGTGGTTATTTTTCTATCAAGTTTTTGACGCCGTTGCCGGGGATTGGCACGATTTTTATCCCAAGATATTGATTTCTACTCGAGCCCGAGTCGCGTGTTTTTTTGTTTTTCCCGTGTTGTATGCCACGGCTACAACACGGTGAACTTTTGCCTCTAGATCCCGAAATCGAAAGAACCGTTAGGAGATGTCGAAGGGGTAGAAGAGGACGAGGTAATCGACAACCCCCCGTTAACAACACTATGGGTGACGTTGGTGATGGACCCGAAAATCCACCTCCACCACCGCCCCCGGTGAAAACCACGGTTGGAATTGCCGATGATAAAGATAGAAGAATACGGGACTACGCTACCCCCGAATTTGCTCAACTAAATTCGGGAATTCTTGTGCCCGAAATCGAAACCTTGAATTTTGAACCTAAACCGTTGATGATTTCCATGACCCGGACAATGGGTCAATATGGGGGTCTACCATCGGAAGATCCACACTTACATTTAAAATCATATTTAGAAATTGTGGATGCTTTTAAAATTCAAGGTGTTGATAAAAATGCCTTAAGGCTTATGCTCTTCACTTTTTCACTAAGGGATAGAGCTAAAGCTTGGCTAAATTCTCAACTGCCCCATTCCATAGCGACATGGACCGATTTGGCGGAAAAATTTCTGAAAAGATACTTTCCTCCAACAAGGAACGTTAAGCTCAGAAATGAAATTTTATCTTTTCGTCAAGGGGACGACGAAGCAGTATCGGATGCTTGGGAGAGATTCAAGGACCTTCTTAGGAAGTGCCTGTTTGGGTAAAAAATCACACCCTCGACATGACCCACGAACCACAATATCCACAAAAGACATACCCCCAGTCGACAAAGGTGGTACCCATTATTACTATATCCCCGACACACACTAATCGGGTATTAAAAGACATATTAGATCAATAGTCGTCTTACGTCTAATGATCGCACGTCACGCGTCACACGACACGTGTCGCACGTCGTAACCACGACCAAGGTAAGGAAACCCCTTAATCCTTTTTCCGCGACGAAGGTAAAATCATAGTACTTTATCTCTTAATCGAAAGTCTTTTACCTTACGACACTCGACCTCGACGTCGCCCGCTCCGCACGACCGTCGCATAAGATCATGCGACCTCGGCTGACTGACATATAACATTATTGTTACATTTGTTTGATCTTTAATGCAGGAGTCAACACTCTTAATGAACAACGGCTATAACCGACGAAGTCATTAACAGCCATTAACAGCATTAAAGAAGACGACGACCGTTACAACAAGCCATTAAAGCCTTTAATGAGCTAATTAAAGCTCCCAAAGACTATAAATATGAAGCTAAATCTTCATTCCAGGGGAGGGAACATAAAAGAATCACAAGACACACACCAATGTATCACTATACTCTGAAATCATACGGCGAACTCAAGAACACCCGAAGTGAAGAACTTTCTCCCGAAGAAGTCACTCTCGGCGCACGACAACAGCCCTCGACCAGCAGTTTACACTTTGTATTCACACACGACAAACACTTGTACTTTACATTTCGAAGTCTTTCCTTCACTTGTAACGTAATCATCTGTACGATCGATGCAAGGACATCGCCCCTGATTGGCGACCATAGTATAGCGCCACTGTCGTCCGCAGGTTTTTTTCCTCGTTTGAGGTTTTTCCTGCGTCATCAAAAACTCTTATCTCGTCTACATTTTCTTCGTTATTTATGTTGTTTATTTCAATGGTTCAATCTTTAGTTGATAAGGTCCGAAACCGTACCTTAAATCGTATTTTTATATGATTTTCGACATAAGATAGTTTAATGCAATTTTTGGCATCTTTGGTGCGATTTTTGGCATTAACAGTTTGGCGCCATCCGTGGGACCCAACTAAGGATTTCTTTTGAAATGGACACCGTATTACTAACGTTTCATCTTATGTAGATCTTCGTTTTCTATTTATCGACTTCAAGTCTCGACCACGCGACGAAGATCCAAGCAGAGTTGGAAGATACTAATCAAAAAATGTTCAATGTATCGCATGTATCGCATCATCCGAGGACTAGGGGGCTCAGAACGCCCGTCGCAAAATGGGAAATACCATATCTTTGATTTCAAAAGTCTTTGGAAAATTGCGCTTATCGACTCCAAGTTACGGTAACTGAATATGGTAAAACAACTCTATATATATTCTTTAAGTATATTCTCCTCGTTCAATTATTATGATCTAAATGTTGATTTAAGCATCAAAGGATCATTGGTCAATCCAACGACCACCCCCGATTTTACATTGCAGGCTCGTCTTACGATTTACATCGTGAGAAATAAAAAGTCTCTACGACTTAAGTACAGGTTTTACGATTTATATCGTGAAAAAATGAAAGTCTCTAAGACTTACATCGCAGGTCTTACGATTTATATCGTGAGAAACAAAGTCTCTAAGACTTACATCGCAGCTCTTACGATTTATAGTCGTCAATAAGAGACGACTCATATTTTATTTTCTTTTTTAATCTTATGATCGCCAGTCATGTCCAACACAGGTTGCGATTTATAATCGTCAATAAGAGACGATCCGCGTGTTAAATCTTATTATCGCCAGTTATGGCAAGCGCAGGTTGCAATTTGTAGTCGTCAATACAGACGACTCACCTTTTTTTTATGATCGCCAGTCATGGCAAACACAGATTAAAATTCTCGGTTTCCAGGTTAAAATTCTCGGTCGCCAATAAAGGCGACTCACATGTTGAAATCGCACGATCACTAGTCATGACATATGTCGTCAATAAAGACGATTTATACATTGAATTTCGCAATCACCAGTTATGGTAAGACGCATGTCAAAGCGTAAAAGTCGCCAGCAAGTGCGACTCGCACATTTTAATCTCATGATTGTCAATAAAGGCAAGTCACAAGATTAACCGTATAATCACAAGCAAGAGTCTTTCAAGAAGGCGACTACGTCCTCCGACGGATGTTCCAAAGCACTCAAGAGCTTAATGCAAGTAAACTTTCCACCAAGTGGGAAGGTCCTTATCGTATCTCAGAAGTCGTGGGTAAAGGTTCCTATCGGCTCCAAACCCTCGACGGTCGAGATATCCCAAGCAGCTAGAATGCAACGCATCTGAAAAGGTATTTCCTCTAAGTCCTTTTCCTTTTTTCATACGATTTTTTTTATCACAACGATTACTGACTTAAGCATCGGAGGGTCGTTGGCTAGCCAACGACCAACCTCTGACATTGTTTTATCGCAGGATCGCACGACATAAGTTACTAAGTCTATCATACGACTTCAGTAAAATCGCACGATATAAACAATCAGTTCTATTAGACGACTCGATTGTATAACTACAGGAACACATGATCCAAGTTCATCGTATGATCAAATCACACGATCGCAAGGTCTAGCGACCCCCCAATCTAAGTTCTTTAACTTAGAAAAAATTCGTGTGCTGAATGAATGCTTTGACCGCATGCGCTTATGTTTGCTTATACGATTCAGAAATATGAAAATCTTATGACTTACGTTCTAATCGTTGTATTACAATGGATGCCCAAGTCGCACGACTCTTTGTACTTAAAGAATTTTTTACGGACGACATTACATCTGTCCATGACATGTAGGAGTCGAAATAATACTCAGGGAGGTAAAACTTTTTACCGATTATCGCTAAAGCAAAACTTACACAATGTAACACAGGTCTCTCACGACCATATCGGCTGTGAACGCCAGAACACATGTCTTTAACGACCGTATCGGCTGTGAACGCCAGATCACAGGACCACGTCGACCGAGAACGCCAACCCGGCGACATGGACCCCTGTCTCCTCGATAGGAAAACGTTCCCTGAAAGACCGGAGCAAATATTTCCTTAGATGAGGAAACAACGTCGTCCCGTCTAGGACACCAACAAAGTCGTCCCGTCTAGGACACCCACAACGTCGTCCCGTCTAGGACACCATCGGCCGATGACCCGTTCCCCTTGTCGGCAGACGCTGGAGACAACACCTTGGACACTAGCTTCGTCACTGTCGCCGGAAGCACCGAACTTGCTGGTGTCGCGTCCATCGCGCCAGAACGGCTGGATGATGCCCTTGCCTCCTTAGGCGTGACAACTCTCGACGAAAACGTCAGCCCTCGAAGACGGTTCCTTCAGGATTACCGTCCTTGTCTCCTTCAAGATTCTCGACCCAGCTATCGGTGCATTCTTTCCGGCATCGAAGGGCAAGCGCAACTTGCGTCACCTTCTTTGGCTGACCAAGTCAGTTTCCTCTAATGATCATAGCAAAAGTAACACGTCTCCGTAGCAACGCATTTATTTTAGTGCGAGATCTGAAGTTCCAATGGCTTTGAAATTCAGATCTCGGGGGGATAACTGTTTGGGTAAAAAATCACACCCTCGACATGACCCACGAACCACAATATCCACAAAAGACATACCCCCGGTCGTCAAAGGTGGTACCCATTATTACTATATCCCCGACACACACTAATCGGGTATTAAAAGACATATTAGATCAATAGTCGTCTTACGTCTAATAATCGCACGTCACGCGTCGCATGACACGTGTCGCACGTCGTAACCACGACCAAGGTAAGGAAACCCCTTAATCCTTTTTCCGCGACGAAGGTAAAATTATAGTACTTTATCTCTTAATCGAAAGTCTTTTACCTTACGACACTCGACCTCGACGTCGCCCGCTCCGCACGACCGTCGCATAAGATCATGCGACCTCGGCTGACTGACATATAACATTACTGTTACATTTGTTTGATCTTTAATGCAGGAGTCAACACTCTTAATGAACAACGGCTATAACCGACGGAGTTATTAACAGCCATTAACAGCATTAAAGAACACGACGACCGTTACAACAAGCCATTAAAGCCTTTAATGAGCTAATTAAAGCTCCCAAAGACTATAAATATGAAGCTAAATCTTCATTCCAGGGGAGGGAACACAAAAGAATCACAAGACACACACCAATGTATCACTAAACTCTGAAATCATACGGCGAACTCAAGAACACCCGAAGTGAAGAACTTTCTCCCGAAGAAGTCACTCTCGGCGCACGTCAACAACCCTCGACCAGCAGTTTACACTTTGTATTCACACACGACAAACACTTGTACTTTACATTTCGAAGTCTTTCCTTCACTTGTATTGTAATCATCTGTACGATCGACGCAAGGACATCGCCCCTGATTGGCGACCATAGTATAGCGACGACATCCACTGTCGTCCGCAGGTTTTTTTCCTCGTTTGAGGTTTTTCCTGCGTCATCAAAAACTCTTATCTCGTCTACATTTTCTTCGTTATTTATCTTTCTTATTTCAATGGTTCAATCTTTAGTTGATAAGGTCCGAAACCGTACCTTAAATCGTATTTTTATATGATTTTCGGCATAAGATAGTTTAATGCAATTTTTGGCATCTTTGGTGTAATTTTTGGCATTAACAGTGCCCCCACCACGGAATCCCTTGCTTCATCCAATTGGAAACCTTTTATAATGGGCTTGCCAATTCTGCAAAAAATGTTCTCGACGCAACGGCCGGTGGAACATTTACAGGTAAGACTTATAACGAGGGTTTTGACATTCTTGAAAATATTGCAAATAATAACACCGAATGGTCAAACCCACGTGCGACTACATCTCCCACCAATAGTACGTCGAGACTACATGAGGTAGATGCCATCACCGCTTTAAATGCTCAAATTGTTGCTTTAACAAACTTGGTAAAAAATAATTTGAACTTAGGAGATAAAAACCAAGTGCATGCAATAAACGCTAATATGATGAATGAAATTTGTGCATTTTATGGTGAGAACCATGCGTATGAAAACTGTCAAGGAAACCCCGTCACCGTTAATTTTGTGGCTAACAACTCGCGAAATAGTCCATATTCGCAAACGTACAACCCGAATTGGCGAAACCACCCCAATTTTTCTTTTGCTGGAAATCAGGGACTACAACCCCAGGGGTAAATTCTGGACAGAACAGGCCGCAAAATCCCCCAGGATTTCACCATAGTGGGCAGTCCCCACACTCTCACCACACTGGACAAACTTCACATCACAACGGGCAGACCTCTAGGCAGCATATCCAGACCGACATTGGATCTTTGGAGTCAATGCTCAAGGGTTTCATTAACCAAACTAGTGCCACATTACGAGGTTTTGAAACCCAACTCGGTCAATTTGCCAACGATCTTAGGGGACGATCGCATGGTACCTTACCAAGAGCCACCGAAACCCCTAATATGAATGGTAAAGAGCACGTCAAGGCCATCACTTTAAGAAGTAGCAAGGATCTTGTGGACATCCCCGTTTTGCAAGAGGAAGAAGAAGTAACCCACGCTTTTGACCGATGTCATTTTCCCGGGTTATTCCCTTCAACCTCAAAAGAGCCACAAACTCACTTTACCCCTATTGTGAGTGAGCCTGTTACTCCAGAGCCACCAGTTCCTAAAGACACGACAATAACCATTGACCACAGTGGTGATATTGTGGCCCCATCCCGAGACAGAAAATCAATGGCCAAGAAACTGTGGAACTTGACCTTAGAGACCTCCCATTTCCTGGTAGGATGAAGCAAAAGAATGTGGATGCTCAGTTTAAGAAGTTTTTGGACATCTTTAAACAACTCCCCATAAACATACCTTTGGTAGAAGCTCTCGAGCAAATACCAAGCTATGTTAAATTTCTTAAGGACATCCTTAGCAAGAAAAGACACTTAAGTGAATTTGAAACGGTAGCTTTGACCAAAGAGTGTAGTGCCCTCCTCACGTGTAAGATCCTGTAACGTCCCAAAAATTACAAGGAATTTAAAATTTTTAAAACATACATTTCATTATAAAACAACCATGATTTAATAATTCACGTCTCAAATAAAACTAACGTCGTTACTTCAAACCATCAACAAAGTTTATGCATCGGAAAATTACATAATTAAATTCAAAGGGTTTGTAATTGAAAGTTTAACATTATTTGACACTCCGCGCTCTATGTGTGTACGGTCACGCCCGACTGCCGCCCGCACCTGAAATAACAACATAATGGGAAAGGGTAAGCTAAACGCTTAGTGAATCCAATCACGCACGTAGGTAGCAACCCCACGCATATCGCTCCTACCCGCAAGTAGGCAACATCACCATCACCACGAATATCAAACCACGTAATGATTATTATATAAGCACGAACCTCGGTCCCACCGAGTACACAAAATACATTAATACAAGCTCAGTCCCACCGAGCCCTCGGTCCCACCGAGTAAAAATTGTTGTACTAGCTTAGTCCCACCAAGCCCTCGGTCCCACCGAGCCCCTCAGTCCCACCGAGGTGTACACATGCATATATATATATATTCCACATACGAATTTAATAAATCATAACCAGTTATCACATCCCATCTAGTTCACGTAAGCACATAAATACACGTAATCACACGTAACACAAAATAACGACATACATGAAATTCCTAACTACGCGGTGAGAGAACTCACCTCAAGGCTAAGCAACGTGCTCACGAAACGCAACACCAACCCGGCAATCTTCTTCACTTTCTCCCACCTAAATACGTATAAAAAGTCAAAGGAAATTCCCGACCCATAACACGTTTACTAGTTTTCAAACGACTAAAAATTCCAGCTTTTTATTAGAAATTACGGGTCTGTTCGGGACCTGATTTACCCCCTTAAAACTGATAAATACAGAAATTAAAATTCATAATTACGAAGTTCTAAGTCCTACGGTTTCAGGGACGTATCGCACGCGTCCTAACGATTTTTCTATAATTTACTATAGAATTTACAAAAATGTTTCGCAGAACAGCGAACACCCGGACCTTTCAGTACAACATGGCAACTTCGCCCTAGCTATGGTCCGAATTGGTCTTTCCGCAAAACAGAGGAAACTTAGTAGACTCCGAAACGAAACTTTTGGCACCAGTCCCATCCCCAACCGATCTTCCAAGCAAAAGTTATGCGCAAAACAAAACAGGGACAGAAAGCTGGAAGTTTTTCGGACCAGGCTGTATAAACAGCCCCATACGGCCCAGCTACAGGCCTAAACAGACTTTCGGCAAAACACGAAAAACCTTTCTGACTTGATTAGTGAACTTTGGCCACCGATTTCATATCAATCCGAGCTACGAGTAAAAAGTTACGGTCACGACAAAACAGTGGCAGAAAATCGACCTTCACATAAAATGACAAATCACCAATTTGCGACCACCTTTTCACCTAGCTAGAGGCTGAACCAGTTTTCCGCTAAAACATTGAAAACGTGACCGACCCCGTACTGGAACCGTGGGTACCAAGTTTGGCTCAATCGGAGTTACGAGCAGAAAGTTATGGTTCATACAAAAACAAGGCAGATTCCAGAATTTTTACATAAAATGATAAACGGTTTTTATGATAGGCTCGGCGGTTTAGGGTTGCAACTCCTGTGGCGTTAGGGTCCTGCCGTGGAGGACTTAGGGTTTAGCCCCGCCCACTGCCACCTCCGGCAGTGGGGCACGGCGGCGGCGGCGGCGGTACTCCGGCGACGGTTCTCCGCACGCACTTGCCGGCCCATTCTCGCACCACCTCCCTCTATACTCTCGATTGCTAAACCATACAGCCACATACACACGTATACCCAGCAGCACACAGCCACCGCCGTCCACCCACGGCCACCGTAGCGACGGCGGGCGGTGGTGGTTGCCTCGCCGGAAAAACGAACAAGAAGAGAAAAACGAGACGGAACATAGGAACGGCTTACCTTTCGATGTTTGCTCCTCCTCCCTCGACTTCTCCGGCGAACGGTGTGGTGGTGGCGACCTCCGGCGACTGGAAAACCCTCCGGCGACCCACACTCTCTCTCTTCTCCGGCCCTCTCTATCTCACGATCTCTTCTCTCTCACTTTCTATCTCTCTCGGCTCCCACCCTCACGATCTCTTCTTCGGCAATGAAAACCAAAAGAAAACCACAAACAACAAACCAAAGGGGCTGTTTTGCTGCTGCCGTTTGGAAACCGACGAGAAGAGGAAAGGGGGGGGGGGGGTCGGTCCCCCTTCCTTGGCCGTTCACATGCACAAAAACCCATTGGCCACCTTTGACCCCTAGACACTAACCCTTTGACACTTTTGGTCCCTAAGTTTCCATAACATTGTAAAAAGGGAGTGAGGTTTGCCACACATAACATTCGAGGTCCCTTTGACAACTTCCGTTAGAGAGACTCGCTTTTTAAAAAAAAAAAAATACATTAAGGATTTAAAAAAAACATACCGGGACACGGGCTTTACAACTCTCCCCCGCTTGAATTAGACTTCGTCCCCGAAGTCTACACCCGCAAACAGCTCCAGATAATTCTCCCGCATCTCCGCTTCAGGTTCCCAAGTCCACTCGGAACCCTTCCGGTGTCTCCATTGAACCTACACCAAACCAACAACCTTGTTCAGCGAGGTTCTCGTCCTCCTGTCAAGAATAGCAACTGGCTTTTCCACATAATTAAGCCGCTCATCGATCTGAATGTCTTCGAGTGGTACTACTGCAGACTCATCCATCACACACTTCCGCAACTGGATCAGTTCCTCCGGTAACTCCAACCGGTAAGCCACTTTCCCCACGCGGGCGATGATCCGGTAAGGCCCAATATAACGAGGTCTTAGCTTCCCCCACTTACGAAACCGGATCACCCCCTTTCCAGGGTGAATCCTTCAACAATACATAATCACCTACCTGAAACTCCAAGTCGGATCGCCTTTTGTCGGCGTAGCTCTTCTGCCGACTCTGTGCAGTAACCAAACGGTCCCGCACCATTTGATTTGTCTCGGTCGTCTTCAACACGATGTCAGTACTCCCTAACACCCGATGCCCAACCTCGCCCCAACAAACGGGCGTCCTGCATTTCCTACCGTACAACAACTCGTATGGCGGCATGCCAATACGAGAGTGGTAGCTGTTGTTGTAGGAAAATTCCGCCAAGGGTAAGTACTGATCCCAACTACCTCCAAAATCGATGACACAAGCCCGAAGCATATCCTCGAGGGTCTGAATGGTTCGCTCGCTCTGCCCGTCCGTCTGTGGATGAAAGGCCGTGCTAAAGTGTAACCGTGTGCCCATCCCCGACTGGAACTTCTCCCAAAACCGAGAGGTAAAACGAGTATCCCTGTCGGAGACAATCGAGACTGGCACCCCGTGCCTGGCCACGATCTCACGCACAAACACCTCCTCGAGCTTCTCCGCCGAGGAGCTCTCCCTGATGGCCAAGAAGTGAGCACTCTTGGTCAGACGGTCAACAATCACCCAAATGGCATCATTCCCACGGGGAGTCCTTGGGAGTTTCGTTATGAAGTCCATGGTAATCTCTTCCCATTTCCAAACCGGGACCTCCAACGGTTGCAATTTCCCATGTGGTCGTTGATGTTCCGCCTTGACGTTCCGACAGGTCATACATACCTCCACACATCTAGCTACATCCCGCTTCATGCCGGGCCACCAGTAACCTCCACACAATTCTCTGTACATCTTTGTAGCTCCCGAGTGAATCAAGAACTTGGACTTATGAACTCCTTCTCGAGTAGTTCTTGCAGCTGGGCGTACAGCTCTTTCATTTCCGGTGGAGCCAGGCGGTAGGGTGCCTTGGCTACCGGAGCCGCACCCGGGATCAGATCAATCCGAAACTCTACCTGTCGTTCGGGATATATCCCCGGCAATTCCTCGGGAAACCCGTCGGTGAACTCCCGTACCACAGGTACGTCTTCCGCAGACATCTTCGCTTCCCCAACCCTCGTGTCTAACACGTATGCTAAAAATCCTTGCCCACTATGCTGAAGGTACCTCCGAGCTCTCGCAGCCGAACATATGGCCGTAGACTGCCTAGACGAATCTCCCTGAACTAACAGTTCTCCCCCGCTTGGGGTTCGAACTCGCACTTGTTTGTGCAGACAAACAATCTCCGCGTCAAACTTATCCATCCAGTCCATGCCCACAATCACACAAAGTTCCCGCATAGCAATCGGGACCAGGTCAATGGGAAACCGCACTCCTGAGATCTCTAGGGTACACCCGCGAAACACGTCCGTGACCGTCAAGGTCCTAACATCAGCCACCTCGACAACAAGAGGATGACTCAATCGTCCTACAACTCGGCCTAAACCCTCGCTAAAAGTGCGAGACACAAAAGAGTGAGTAGCCCCGCTATCAAACATCGCAACCGCAGGCACCGAGTTAACTAGGAATGTTCCTAACGTATAACTGAACCACAAATAAATATATGACATGGAACGGAAAGGCAAGAAGAAAGAAGCAAAAGGGATATACCTGTAACCACTTTAGGCGTCGCTTGCGCCTCCTCCACCGTCAACTGATGAACTCTTCCTCGAGCCGCTCCCGCTCCCGGCTGACCAGTTCGACCATCAGTGATGCGTAATGGGGCATTCCCAGGCGCCCTCTGTGCTCCACCCCCAATAGCTACCCCTGCTCTAGGACAGTTGGCCCTTACATGGCCCGCCTGATTACAGTTGAAGCAAACCACTAACGGAACCTTACAATCCCGGCTGAGGTGACCGGGTTGGCCACACTTAAAACACCCCTCAACTCTCCTCACTCCGGTATCTCGGGGCTTAAACCCGCCACTCCCAGAACCCACGCGCGTATCTGTGAACCTCGACCTTTTCGACACTGCCGAGATGGGCGTCACTGGCTGTGCCGCCTTCCGCTTCTTAGCTTGGGTCTCCAGCTCAAGCTCCCTCCTTCGGGCGGCGTCCATCATGGCGGATAATGAAGTGTACGGTGCCGTGCTAACAAATTCTCGGATCTCTGTGCGTAGCATATCTTTATACCTTGACATCTTCATCTCTTCCGAGGCGGCATACTGAGGACAAAATAATGCCATCTCGGTTAATTTCCTGTTCATCTATTTTACCGTTTCTGTTGTCTGGGTGAGCTCTAGGAATTCTTTAGCGATTCGCTCCATTTCTACTGGCGGTACATACTCCGCACGGAAACGAGTGACAAACTCGTCCCAAGTCAAAGTAGTGCGCTCGGCAGGCGTCAATGTCGTGGCGCACCAATCCTTCGCGCCGTCACGGAGTAGATTTACTGCAAAACGGACCTTTAGGTTGTCCGGGCAACCACTGGTCAAAAATGCGAACTCCATGTCAGATACCCATCGCATGCTAGTAATCGGATCCAGGTCTCCCTTAAACTCTGGCGGGGAACAGGCGGAGAGATCCCGGTACTGGAACTCTCGGTTACGGGGATGACCCTCCGCAGGCAGTGGGATAGCTGCAATACGCTCTTCCAGTAGGATCACCACCTCCTCTCGAATAGGTGATGATCTCGGGGATCGCCTCCCCGATCGCGTGGGAAACCTCAGTAGCAATCAATTCCCTAATACGCTCCTCAGTAATCCTCGTCTCGGCTCGCGACGCCGTTGCGTTGTTCCTTCTTGTATTGACCATTCTAGAAAGAGAAAATTCAGAGATCTATAAGCATATATAACTCCCCCTACCACGCTCATACTCCACTCCTTGGCTCCCTCGTGACTCTCCCCGACTCAAGCATGGATCCTGTGCTTCAGATAGTAGGAGCTCTACTACTACCATTCACACCTATCCTTACTCGTTTCGAGTCCTGTCCCGTGACATTCAAGCAGTCGATTACCACAAATAAACACATATAGCCAAACCAGCCCGTACAAACACCTTTCCTAACTCCCTAGAAAGGTCATATCACCTACTATCCCTTGCTAACACGGAAACCCCACTAATCCTGACGAGTCGCCTCGTGAATGCACGGTCGTATACAGTGTAAAACCAGATAGACGTTCGAATAAAAGATTCTATCCTAGAACGGTTGGACTCAAACAAGAGCTGCGCAATAGAACTAAATCTAATATTCTAAGGCTATTCAGTTCCTACTGCATACAACCTAGAGTGCATTCGCTTAACAACCTATCAAAGCTAGCATGAGTTCCTATAAGCGATAAAACCAGCATACGGTACCATACAGTTCACATAAGCAATCTAGCATGCATACACTATACCCGAAAAGCGATAGATACACTAAGTTCCTTACCTTCCCAGTTGGCGTCGGCTGACTGTACACACTGCGCCCACTATCATCGTTTCCAAACGAGTTTTCTCTTCTCATTTAAAACAAAATTTTTGATAAAAGAATTTAAAGATCTCTTAACCGCAACTTGAGACCAAACACACCGAGATGTGTTTGATTCACTCAAGCCGTGCTCTGATACCAAGTTGTAACGTCCCAAAAATTACAAGGAATTTAAAATTTTTAAAACATACATTTCATTATAAAACAACCATGATTTAATAATTCACGTCTCAAATAAAACTAACTTCGTTACTTCAAACCATCAACAAAGTTTATGCAGCGGAAAATTACATAATTAAATTCAAAGGGTTTGTAATTGAAAGTTTAACATTATTTGACACTCCACGCTCTATGTGTGTACGGTCACGCCCGACTGCCGCCTGCACCTGAAATAACAACATAATGGGAAAGGGTAAGCTAAACGCTTAGTGAATCCAATCACGCACGTAGGTAGCAACCCCACGCATATCGCTCCTACCCGCAAGTAGGAAACATCACCATCACCACGAATATCAAACCATGTAATGATTATTATAGAAGCACGAACCTCGGTCCCACCGAGTACACAAAATACATTAATACAAGCTCAGTCCCACCGAGCCCTCGGTCCCACCGAGTAAAAATTGTTGTACTAGCTTAGTCCCACCAAGCCCTCGGTCCCACCGAGCCCCTCAGTCCCACCGAGGTGTACACATGCATATATATATATTCCACATACGAATTTAATAAATCACAACCAGTTATCACATCCCATCTAGTTCACGTAAGCACATAAATACACGTAATCACACGTAACACAAAATAACGACATACATGAAATTCCTAACTACGCGGTGAGAGAACTCACCTCAAGGCTAAGCAACGTGCTCACGAAACGCAACACCAACCCGGCAATCTTCTTCACTTTCTCCCACCTAAATACGTATAAAAAGTCAAAGGAAAGTCCCGACCCATAACACGTTTACTAGTTTTCAAACGACTAAAAATTCCAGCTTTTTATTAGAAATTACGGGTTTGTTCGGGACCTGATTTACCCCCTTAAAACTGATAAATACAGAAATTAAAATTCATAATTACGAAGTTCTAAGTCCTACGGTTTCAGGGACGTATCGCACGCGTCCTAACGATTTTTCTATAATTTACTATAGAATTTACAAAAATGTTTCGCAGAACAGGGAACACCCGGACCTTTCAGTACAACATGGCAACTTCGCCCTAGCTATGGTCCGAATTGGTCTTTCCGCAAAACATAGGAAACTTAGTAGACTCCGAAACGAAACTTTTGGCACCAGTCCCATCCCCAACCGACCTTCCAAGCAAAAGTTATGCGCAAAACAAAACAGGGACAGAAAGCTGGAAGTTTTTCGGACCAGGCTGTATAAACAGCCCCATACGGCCCAGCTACAGGCCTAAACAGACTTTCGGCAAAACACGAAAAACTTTCCTGACTCGATTAGTGAACGGTCATATCAATCCGAGCTACGAGTAAAAGGTTACGGTCACGACAAAACAGTGGCAGAAAATCGACCTTCACATAAAATGACAAATCACCAATTTGCGACCACCTTTTCACCTAGCTAGAGGCTGAACCAGTTTTCCGCTAAAACACGGAAAACGTGACCGACCCCGTACTTGAACCGTGGGTACCATGTTTGGCTCAATCGGAGTTACGAGCAGAAAGTTATGGTTCATACAAAAACAAGGCAGATTCCAGAATTTTTACATAAAATGATAAACGGTTTTTACGATAGGCTCGGCGGTTTAGGGTTGCAACTCCGGTGGCGTTAGGGTTCCGCCATGGAGGACTTAGGGTTTAGCCCCGCTCACTGCCACCTCCGGCAGTGGGGCACGGCGGCGGCGGCGGCGGTACTCCGGCGACGGTTCTCCGCACGCACTTGCCGCCCCATTCTCGCACCACCTCCCTCTATACTCTCGATTGCTAAACCATACAGCCACATACACACGTATACCCAGCAGCACACAGCCACCGCCGTCCACCCACGGCCACCGTAGCGGCGGCGGGCGGCGGTGGTTGCCTCGCCGGAAAAACGAACAAGAAGAGAAAAACGAGACGGAACATAGGAACGGCTTACCTTTCGATGTTTGCTCCTCCTCCCTCGACTTCTCCGGCGAACGGTGTGGTGGTGGCGACCTCCGGCGACTGGAAAACCCTCCGGCGACCCACTCTCTCTCTCTTCTCCGGCCCTCTCTATCTCACGATCTCTTCTCTCTCACTTTCTATCTCTCTCGGCTCCCACCCTCACGATCTCTTCTTCGGCAATGAAAACCAAAAGAAAACCACAAACAACAAACCAAAGGGGCTGTTTTGCTGCTGCCGTTTGGAAACCGACGAGAAGAGGAAGGGGGGAGGGGGGGGGGGGTCGGTCCCCCTTCCTTGGCCGTTCACATGCACAAAAACCCATTGGCCACCTTTGACCCCTAGACACTAACCCTTTGACACTTTTGGTCCCTAAGTTTCCATAACATTGTAAAAAGGGAGTGAGGTTTGCCACACATAACATTCGAGGTCCCTTTGACAACTTCCGTTAGAGAGACTCGCTTTTTAAAAAAAATAAATACATTAAGGATTTTAAAAAAAACATACCGGGACACGGGCTTTACAGATCCCACCTAAACTCAAGGACCCGGGAAGTTTCACCATCTCGTGTTCTACTGGAGGCCAAGAAGTAGGACATGCCTTATGTGACCTAGGAGCAAGCATTAATGTTATGTCGTTGTCCATTTTAAACAAGTTAGGAATAGGAGAAGTTCGACCTACCACCGTGACGTTGCAATTAGCGGATAGGTCCATCACTTACCCGAAAGGTAAGATTGAAGACATTTTGGTCAAGGTTGATGTTTGGGCAAAAAATCATGTCGTACGACCACGACTAGAGCAGGTAAGACGCACGTTATAATCCAAGTCTTGTATTAAGATAAGGTCTCGACAAGAACCCAGAAAACATCCGTCGTCTCCAGTAAAAGGTAAGTCGTACGTCTCCAATGACGCTCGACCATAGCATCGCCCGTCCCGTACGACCATCGTGTAAGATCATCGCACCTTCGACCAAAGCTAACGTTAACCTTGTCTGTTACATTTGTGAAATATTTAATGCAGGAGTTAAAGCCATTAACAGCAAGCAGTCGTAACGGACGAAGAGCATTATGGATTATCACTCCGGCAACCGTTTCCGACCGTTGTAGCCGTTAATCAAAGCATTCAAGGAGCTAATTAATGGCACGAAGACTATAAAAGCCAAGCTAGAGCCTCATTTCAAGGATCCATCGGTTGAACATCCAAGACACACATCGATCATCAGTGAATATCACCAAACAACAGAGAAAATCATCCAAACTCATAGCAAAGAGCATTCAAACTTTGGAGATCAAGTACTGAAAGCCAGAACCTTACAGCGAACTCAAGAACACTCGAAGGAAAACTCAAGTTATCGCTCTCGACGTACGACAACAGCTTTCGACCAACAGTTATTTACACTTTGTATTCACACAACAAACACTTGTACTTTACATTTCGAAGCATTTCCTTCACTTGTATTGTAATCATCGTACGACCGACGCCAGTGCCAAGGACGCCTCCCCTGATTGGCGACCATAGTGCAGCGACGACACCCCTTGTCGTCCGCAGGTTTTTTCCTCGATTGAGGTTTTTCCTGCGTCATCAAGTCCCTTGTCTCATTTATTTTTATTCTCGTCGTACGTCTCGTCGAAAGATTCTTTCTTTAGTTGATTAAGTCCACATCGACCTTAAGTTGTCCCTTTGGTGCGATTTTTGGCATTAACAGTTTGGCGCCATCCGTGGGACTACATCTAGAGAAAATCCTCGACGAACGTGCACCCTACTAACAGTTTCTTGGAGTTTTTTCTGCTCTCTATTGCAGGAACAATGGCAGCCCCTGGAAATCCGCAGCAAGCTATTGCTCAGATGTATCAGGAGCTCGAAGTCGCCAGGAATTAGCTCAATGCAATGGCAGAGCAGAATCGCAGAGCAGCTGAGGAGATCGCGCGGTTAAGAAATCCTCTTGGGCCTCAAAATGGTCCTAGGCCGTTCGTGCAGAACCCAATTCCAAGATCGTTCGACCAGAATGGCCCTAGACCATTTGTCCCGAATCTAGGTTCATCCACGCAGAATCAGCATCCAGGCCCGTTCATGCAGAATCAACAGCCATGGCCGCTCAACCCAAATCCTCAGTTTGGGACAGTTCCTCCTCAGCACATAAGGCCACCACCCGTGAATAATGGGTCTCAGCCATTACAAGTGTCGCAGCCTTTCCAGCAAGGATCGCAGCCGTTTCAGAATGGACCGCAGCAATTCCACTATGGGTCGCAGCCATATTTTGTCCCGTTCAACGGGGACACCAATGGTTCGTCGCATGGTAATGGCATTAGTCCAGGGACTAATCCCTCGACAGGGGAAAATCCTGATCTTAACAATCCCGTCGCCCAGCGTTTGAAGATGTTAGAAGACCAAAATGAGCGCGTCCTGTCCTTGCTCGCCAAGTTGCCTGGGGCAGCCGTGCCTGTCGACGTCGAACCTCGCTCAGGGTATCAGGCGTCCCCCTTCATCGACGAGATCTCCACCGTCGAGGTCCCAAAGAAGTATAACATTCCTGCCTTCACTCCCAAGTATTCGGGTGTGACCGATCCAACCGAGCATGTCGCGCAGTATAAGCAGCTCATGTGGACAATCTCGATCCCACAGATGTACCAGGAAGTATGCATGTGCAAGAGTTTCGGGGCGACTCTCACTGGTCCAGCTCTCCAGTGGTTGATCAATCTCAAACCCAAATCTATCGGGTCGTTCGCCGAATTGGTTAACCAATTCTCTCGGCAATTCGCCAGCAGTCGTAAGATGGAAAAGCAGACTAGTGATCTGTATTATGTCGTGCAGAAGACCAATGAGTCTATTCGAAGTTATTTCAATAGATTCAAAGCCGAAATGATCAGCATCCGCAATTGCGACGTCAAAACCGCGATCGAAGCCTATAAGCGTGGTCTGGACGATAGTTCGGGTCTATACACCGACCTGACCAAATATCCCCCGGAGAATTTCGAAGACGTCCGAGCTCGAACCTTAGCATATATGAGGGTAGAAGATGATGTCGCCTTTCGTCGCAAGCACACTGACGACAAGAAGTCGTTAGGCGTCAGAAAGCCAGAGTTCAAGACAAAAACTGTTTCCAGAATAGAGCCAGCGCGTCAAATTTCAAATGTTCGTTTCAAGACGAAAGCAGAGGCCAAGACCGCGACCAAGATATCCTCTTACGGATTGAAAGGATCTACAAAGGACTTCGTCGAAGCTCTGAAGACCGCTCAAGCTACCATTCGATGGCCAAAGAAGTCCGACCTAGACGATGCTAAGAAAGACAAATCAAAGTGGTGCGACTTCCACGTCGATCATGGTCATGCGACAGACGACTGTATCGCATTGAAGAAGGAACTAGCATATCATTTTCCGAAAGGAAATCTCAAAGATATCATCGACGATGTTGCTATTTCAGCTAACGGACATCGAACGAAGACCCCCGAGCATGCGAAGGTCGTCAATTGCATCACCGGTGGTTCAGATGTGCGTGGTCTGACATATTCAGCAGCCAAGCGTCATGCCAGTCAGGCGCCCGATGATCGGCCTATTCCTCGCTCGTCTAGACCCAAAGGAGATTTGGAGCTAGAAGCCATGAAGATTGTGTACGACCACGTCGACCTTGGCGACTCGTATCAGAAGCATCACGACGTGTTGATCATTCAGCTCACAGTCGGTAACTGTCTAACGCGCCGAGTCTTGATCGACGGGGGAAGCTCAGCAAATGTCATTTTTCTCAACACCATCAAAGCCATGGGAATCGATCGCTCAGAAATCACACGACGTTCAACGACTTTGGTCGGTTTCAATGGAGAAGCGACAAGCACCTTCGGAGATATAATCTTGCCCGTCTACGCCGGAGGAGTCAACAAGCAGACCAAGTTCAGTGTCATCGATTGTGCGTCGGCCTATAACATCATCTTAGGACGACCATGTATCCATGATATGAAAGCCGTTCCCTCAACGTATCATCAAATGTTAAAATTCCCTACGCCATGGGGAATCCAAGAGATTAAGAGTGAGCCAAAAGTCGCTCGTGAGTGCTACAAGTCTACCTTGAAGCCGCGAAAATAAACTGAAGTCGCAAGATCAAGCTCTCGACAGGTTCGTTCTTCTATCCCTAAATTAATATATTTTTCACAGAGATAAGTCTACTATTGTGCCCGGTCGCACGACAACATAGTCGACCGCAGGAAAATATTTCACAGGATCGACGTGTCATTCTGTCATTTAAAACCTATCTTTTCTTGCCAAAAAGAATAAAGTAATAAATGACAGGGGGCAAATAGAGAGAGTCTGAAATGGTACGTTCTCTAACCCTTTTTCATACGATTTTTTCTCACAAAACGTTTACTGACTTAAGCATCGGAGGGTCGTTGGCTAGCCAACGACCAACCCCCGACATTGTTTTATCGCAGAATCGCACGACAGATTATCGCAGAATCGCACGACAATAATCATTAAGTCTACTAGATGACTTTAAATTCGCAGAGTCGCACGACATAAACAATCAGGATTTTCTTCCCTGACCATCCCTCCACAGGGGCATACGGCGCAAATTACCCGTACGATCTCTGATAACTCTATTTTTAGAGTTATTATTTCCATTTATTTTCCACTTTATTTTGTCAATTTTAGCCATTTCACTTCTAAAAACCCCCATTCTTGGTATGATTTACGAAAACGAGCAAAAGGAGTGAACCATGGTCTTTAATAAATTATTTGGGGAAGTTTTGGGTGTTTTCACGATTTTTCATCCGCAGTGACGTATACAGTGCCCACTCCGGTTCCCCACTCTTCGAGCTGGTCAAAAAGAAATCAAAAAGAAACTTTTAGTTGGGATCTAATTTTCTGGAGCAGGAAGGTTCAATGACAGAGAAGCTGAGATTTGGCTGTTACAAGTGTTCCTCAAGGCTTCACATCATGATTGTACCTTTGTACTTGCAAAAGTTGACTTCTAATGGACCATTGGGTAAAAAGGGCTATACATGGAGGATTGAAGTTTTATCCTTTGAGCTGATTTCTGCATCTCCCTGCAGTCTTTGCACCTTGGAAAACCCTTTTTGTGTAAAGACCAACACCTCCTTCTTAGTATAAAAAGGGGTGTTGGGTCTCATTTATTACAATCAATCTATCTTGCAATTTATCTAGCATTTCCTTAAGTTGTAAGCTTTCATTTACTGCAGTAACTTAGCATTTAATTTCAGTAATTTATTTTCTGTTGTAGTTCGAAATACACAGTGCAGGGACGACTTCTCGTTCCCCACTGTGAGCAGTTAATGCAAATCACTTTCAGTTTTATTATGTGCAATTCTTCATCTTTTGTTTTCTTTACTTCGGAAATGTTAGGCTAAACATCCTTTGGGATGTAGGAAGGAGAAGTACCTGGATTTTATCAAAAATGCTTGAGTAATCTTTATACTTAGAATATTTGTTGTTTTGGTCTTTCATTCTCGATATTTACCCAAGGATGCGAACAAGCTGATCACTTGCAAGAATCTAAAGTCTAGTTCTTAACTTAGAAATAAGTAGAGCGCAGTGACACGAGCTTGAATGATGCTAGGGGATTCGAAAGAATTCTTTTGACACTTACGAAAGTGAGGTCGGCACAGTGAGCTAATCTCTGCCCACTGGAGTAGTAGGCAAGCTAATTTGTGTATTAAAAACACTTAGAGTATTTGTCTCTACACATTCCATCGAGGCCTGAAAAGGTCCATTTAGAGATTACCATTGACAAAACAACAAGTACTAAGAGTATGGGATTTTTATCTAACGGTGTGAGTATTTTGTAACCGGGCTTTTCTAGCGAAAATGTCCACCACGAATACGAGGATCACTCTAAGGACCGAGTATTTGAGATAAAATTTAGGGAAAATCCAACCTACATTCCTCCTTTTTAGCATTTAGTAAATCGTTTCAAGTAGCTATTTTACCAAACCAAACCAAAGTATTATTTTCCTCTCTAGTTGAAACTTGTAAAAGGAGCTCATGAGAACCGTATTGTCTTGATTGTCCAGTCTCTGTGGATTCGATTCTGGTATTTTACCAACTATTACTTGCTGTGACGATCATAGTGGACAGTGTACACTTGCACTTCCCACTGTGGACAGTTTGCAACCCACTGCGATTAAAACACACATTTCTCACGTACCAAGTTTTTGGCGCCGTTGCCGGGGACTGGCGTGATTTTAAATCTCAAGACATTAGTTTTTGTTCGAGCCCGAGTAACTAGTTTTTCTAAGCTGTTCGTATTGTATGCCACGGCGACAACTCGAACATTTGGTTCCAATAGATCTCGAAATAGAAAAAACGTTGCGAAAAACACGAAGAAACAAGAAAACATTTCCAAAAAACCACCTTAACCTCTTTTGCTACCAAAATTTACCCAGCAAACTTTTTCTTCTTCATTTCTCTCTCTACGAAAAACCCACCAGCAAAACCCTTCCAGAACCCTAAAAATGGCAAGAACCAAGAGAATGAACACCAACCCCGACGCACTCACACGTGCGGTCGTCCGCCGCAGGACCGCCGAGGAACAACCACCGGAAGCCGTCACCAATGACCTGAACGAACCGCCACCGGTCTCCGGCGAAAACCCGATCATCTCCGGTGCGGCCGACGAGGGTTCTTCAAAGCACGAAAGCCCAAAGGCTACTTCATCATCGCAAGTCTCAGACAACAGTATCACCCATTTCGAGACCGAGACACTTCTAGCCGAAGAAGAAGAGAGGCGGTTAGCAGAGGAGTTCAAACAGAAAATGGAAGCCATTAGAAAACGAAAGGAAGAGGTCGAGAGGAGGCGTCGAGAGGAAGAAGAAAGAATCAGAAAGGAAGAAGAGGAAAAGCGAATGGAAGAAGAAAGGTTGAAGGCTGAGAAGGAAAGGATTTTTGAGAAAGAAAGGAAAAGGGCTGAGGCAGAAATTTTTGCTGAAGAAGTGGAATTTCAGAGGAAGGTTGATGATGACTATCAGGAACAATACCGCAAGCTTGGGGATAGTGTTGAAAGAGAGACAGTGAGGAAGACTGCCCACAGTGGGGAGAACCTAATTCTGCGGGCCACAAGAAGGAAAGGAGTGGTCACCCGGTCTGCGGTGACCAAAGCTCTGAAACAACCGACAAAAAGGCCGGCAAAACAACCGTCAAAGAAAGGTACAAGTCTTCAGCCCTCTTTAAGTTCATCTTCTGTTGAGATTGATGTTGGGGATGACCAAGTTCAAACCAAAAACCCACATCAATCCACAGTGGACACTGCGCATGCCCCCAGTGGGGTGCCCAGGCAGTTCACCACTCCGGAGGTAGCTGCCCACTATGAGTGCATTGCTACACAGAAACTGAAGTTAGAGAGGGGTTTCGACCCTGAGTTTGTTGAGGCCAACCCATTTGTTAAGAATAGGATTGTAGCGCAAGACTGGTCGATTTTGGCTGAAGCCAATCGACGCGCGAATGCCTCGTTAGTGCGTGAATTTTACGCCGAGGCCTCTCAAGCAAAGGATCCCACTGTGGTAGTTCGGGGTAAGCAAGTAAGCTATACTCCAGGAGCGATTAACCGGGTATTAGGAAGAAGGAGCCCGGCTGTGTGTGAGTTTGCCCAGTTTTTAAAGAAAATGACCCCGACGGACGAGGATCTTGTCTTGCGCGAAATAGCAGTCGAGGGGAAGCCGTGGAATAAAGACGGCCAGAGAAGGTGCCTAAATGCTAGCTCCCTCACTACCGAGGCCGCTGTTTGGTTCCAATTTCTCCGGGCCTCTGTGTCCCCAACATCGCACGATACCACATTGTCTATGCATAAATGTGCTTTGTTGTACTGCCTCCTCACTGGACGAAAAATCAACGTCGGAATTGTTATGCATGCGGCCATAGATCAAGCTCGAAACAGAAAGAAGGTAGTCTTGCCCCTTCCTTGCCTCGTTACGTTACTAATGATAGACGCAGGTGTACCCTCGGCGGTGGAGGATCAGTGGTTTGACTCCACGAGTAACATCAGCGCACAAACCATCCGCAAGATGGGAAGGTACGTCGCCACTCCTCCAGCTGAACAAACAGAAGATATCCCCACAGTGGGGACTGTTCACCCCACTGTGACCATTGCTGAGGAGCATGTTGTGAGAACGCCGCGTACACCACTCCATTCAACCAAGGCCGGATCATCAAGCAACCAAATGGGAGAGATTTTGGCAGCTTTGAAGAAGCTCACATACAGGATCGAGTTGCTGGAAAGTGAGCAGCGATATCAGAACCGGGCCACGCAGAAATTTTGGATGTATACAAGAGAACGGGATGAGGTGACGGGCCTGATGATGAAAGAGGCCAACCCAATGCTAGCTGCTCAGCTCCCAGATTTTCCTGAGGATATTTGCCCAACCAATGCCAGTGATGACGAGTTTGAAGAGGATGACGCCGCCAGTTCACCAGATGCCACCCCGACCCGTTGAATGGTTTGTTAAAACTTTGGTTCCACTCTTTTGCTCTCAAAAACAATTTTAAATTTCGGTTTGTTTTATATTTTGTGCCTTTGGCTAGGCTTTTGACACTTTGCTGAATTCTTATTTTGGTTCGTAATGCATGAAATCCTATCGCTCGGTAGGTACTTTTGGGTACTAACGTATTTGTTGTTTGAATGCTTGTTTGATCTCGTTCCATTTCAAGGTACAACTTTCGGCTTCCAACTTAAAAAGGTCCCTTTTGTAAGTACGAATCTCAACTTGATACCATGAAATGATATAGGCCATTTTTCGCATCCAAACACGATCCTTTTTGTACCCCCAAACCACCACCTTTGTTCATTAATTCAATGTCACAGTGGGGACACTGTGAGATTTTAAGTTTGAGGTGGGAACTTCCAGAGTGACCTCCAGTTTGCTCACAGTGAGGACACTGTGAAGTCCAAGTTTGAGGTGGGTAAGCCGTACCCCCCTCCCAAAAAAAAAGAGAAAACACAAAAATACAAAAACAGAAGAAAATCGGAGTAGCACTAACAAAATTGATGGTGTGCCTTTTCTGGACCATCAAAGTGCTCACTCCCAGAAAACGATGGTGTGCCTATTCTGGACCATCAGAATACCCACCCTCACAAAAATAGCCATACTCATTATACCCAAATAAAGCCTGAAAGTGTACGTTCTTATCATAGCAAAATACTAAACACCCACTTCTTGAAATAAAAATCTCAAAGCGAGATCTTCGGTCCATGTTTGGAAATTCTTCTCAAAACCCTTGGGAAAAGATTCAAAGCCATAAACCCTTCAAACCCAAGAAAGCCCTATTGATCAAAAGGTAAACAAGGGAAAGGTTTCGGCAAACACAAAAGTGAAATTTTCAAGTTTCGGACCGAAGGAAGTATCGGAGGAAGGAGATCAAACGCTCATTCAAGTCAAGAAGTATGTAAGTCCCTCAAAGTTTCAAATGCATTGTTTTTCATTTTATTTCTTTCTTTTTATTACTTGGGGACAAGTAATGATTTAAGTTTGAGGTTGTGATAACTCTATTTTTAGAGTTATTATTTCCATTTATTTTCCACTTTATTTTGTCAATTTTAGCCATTTCACTTCTAAAAACCCCCATTCTTGGTATGATTTACGAAAACGAGCAAAAGGAGTGAACCATGGTCTTTAATAAATTATTTGGGGAAGTTTTGGGTGTTTTCACGATTTTTCATCCGCAGTGACGTATACAGTGCCCACTCCGGTTCCCCACTCTTCGAGCTGGTCAAAAAGAAATCAAAAAGAAACTTTTAGTTGGGATCTAATTTTCTGGAGGAGGAAGGTTTAATGACAGAGAAGCTGAGATTTGGCTGTTACAAGTGTTCCTCAAGGCTTCACATCATTATTGTACCTTTGTACTTGCAAAAGTTGACTTCTAATGGACCATTGGGTAAAAAGGGCTATACATGGAAGATTGAAGTTTTATCCTTTGAGCTGATTTCTGCATCTCCCTGCAGTCCTTACACCTTGGAAAACCCTTTTTGTGTAAAGACCAACACCTCCTTCTTAGTATAAAAAGGGGTGTTGGGTCTCATTTATTACAATCAATCTATCTTGCAATTTATCTAGCATTTCCTTAAGTTGTAAGCTTTCATTTACTGCAGTAACTTAGCATTTAATTTCAGTAATTTATTTTCTGTTGTAGTTCGAAATACACAGTGCAGGGACGACTTCTCGTTCCCCACTGTGAGCAGTTAATGCAAATCACTTTCAGTTTTATTATGTGCAATTCTTCATCTTTTGTTTTCTTTACTTCGGAAATGTTAGGCTAAACATCCTTTGGGATGTAGGAAGGAGAAGTACCTGGATTTTATCAAAAATGCTTGAGTAATCTTTATACTTAGAATATTTGTTGTTTTGGTCTTTCATTCTCGATATTTACCCAAGGATGCGAACAAGCTGATCACTTGCAAGGATCTAAAGTCTAGTTCTTAACTTAGAAATAAGTAGAGCGCAGTGACACGAGCTTGAATGATGCTAGGGGATTCGAAAGAATTCTTTTGACACTTACGAAAGTGAGGTCGGCATAGTGAGCTAATCTCTGCCCACTGGAGTAGTAGGCAAGCTAATTTGTGTATTAAAAACACTTAGAGTATTTGTCTCTACACATTCCATCGAGGCCTGAAAAGGTCCATTTAGAGATTACCATTGACAAAACAACAAGTACTAAGAGTATGGGATTTTTATCTAACGGTGTGAGTATTTTGTAACCGGGCTTTTCTAGCGAAAATGTCCACCACGAATACGAGGATCACTCTAAGGACCGAGTATTTGAGATAAAATTTAGGGAAAATCCAACCTACATTCCTCCTTTTTAGCATTTAGTAAATCGTTTCAAGTAGCTATTTTACCAAACCAAACCAAAGTATTATTTTCCTCTCTAGTTGAAACTTGTAAAAGGAGCTCATGAGAACCGTATTGTCTTGATTGTCCAGTCTCTGTGGATTCGATTCTGGTATTTTTACCAACTATTACTTGCTGTGACGATCATAGTGGACAGTGTACACTTGCACTTCCCACTGTGGACAGTTTGCAACCCACTGCGATTAAAACACACATTTCGCACGTACCAATCTCGTCGTACAATTGCAAAAAAACTTACATCTAAGTTTCTTAGCTTTTATACCCTGAATGGATTCTTTAATCGCGTGTTTTTGTTTGTTTTACGTTCTTATTATCGTATTACAATGAGTGCCTTAGTCGCGTGATTTCATATGTATCTTATGTTCGACTTCATAATCAATATGATTTGAATAAAACTCAAAACAAAAGATATATTCGTTGAGTAAACCGTCATATACATACTCAACCCCCGATAGGTCAAGTGGCAAAAACAACAAGGAAAGAAAAAATTCTAGACGACAGGGGGAACATCGGTCGTATCCCTGCTCGAAGTCCCAACCTGAGGGCCTTCATCTGCCACCCCTCCTGCACGAATCTCCTGCAGTTCATACTGAGCATCGAAAAGCTGGATGGATAGCTCGTCAGCACGCGCCAAGGCAATCCTCTCCCTATCTAAAGCCGCCATCTCTCTCTCTAACGCTGCAGCTTCTCTTTCAAGGGCAGTGATAATCCAAGATCTATCAAGAATAGAGAGAAATTCTAGAGAGAGAGTAGAGAGAGAAAGTAGATCTTATTATGTCGGCCCTCTGTGTTTACAAGATATGAGTTATGACCAAAAGCTTACAAAGAAAGTCTAAACAAAGCCTTATATACCCTAAGACTTATTAAGGAAATAAGCTAGCATTGACTTTCTACACTTGACAAACTACAATGACTTTGACTCTATAAATCAAGATTAAATCTTGAAGACATATTTGTCCTAACAATCTCCCCTTGGATTCAAGATTTAAACATTTGAGAACAGCATTCTGCGGCTTCTTGAATCTCCAAAACTTCGGTCTTTATCAAGGTTTGTCAAAGTCAAATCGTCACAAAATCTTCAGACGGAGAACTGACGGAGATTTTCTTTCTTTGAAATGGAGAATTTGTTTCTTCACACAAGGCATTTTGATACAATGTAGCGCAAATCTAAGAAAAAGAAATCTTCTTGAGAAACCAAGATGATCAATCGATTTTTCCTAAACTCTTGAAGACCTTTTGCTTGAGTTCCTCATTTTCAGCATCTGATGATTTCTGTTCCGTATCCTCTTTTTCAACTTTCTTTTCTTCTTCCTTTCTCTTAAAAGCAACTTCAGATCCAAGCATTTGCTTTGTTAACTCGTTCCACATAAGCATTGGATTGTTTTTGAAACATTCAATGCGTTTGAAGATGTGTTGTGGAAGTTTGTAAAGTGCGAAGATCAAGTTGGATGAAGCTTCCTTGTCGGCTTTCATTCTGTTAATCTCTTCTTCTGTATAATCTTTGCCAGTTCTGATCATTGGGCCTTCAGTGAAAGATTTTATCATGTTTTCACCATTTTCTCTACTTTCAATAAAATCGATGAACGAAACTCTCCATAGTTCAAAATCAGATTCTTTGATCAGCACTGGAAGTCGGTTCATGTTCGCTTGACGATTAAAAGAACTTTATAAAGAAAAATCTACTGAATCTTCGAAAGATGAACAATCAGAAAAAAAATATATAAAACTTTTTCTTGAAAAACTCTTAAAGTGAATGAAATATACTATAGAAAAAATTTCAGTATAAATTTTTTTCTCAAGTCAGAAACTCGCAAGCAAGGGTTGCGAGAAGTAAGGAACTCGCTAGCAAAGGAAGCGAGAAGTGAGGATTTCGCAAGCAATGGTTGCGAAAAGTAGACTTGGGCGGAAACTTGAAAGCTGAAAGATTACTTTTCGCAAAAGAATGTTGCGAAAAGTTTGGCTTTTCGGGTCAGAGGGTTGCGAAAAGTAAGGTTTTCGGGTCAGAGGGTTGCGAAAAGCTCTAAAACTCGGGTCTTAAGGATGCGAAAAGCTTTGCGAGATGTAGACTTGAACGAAGAACAACACTCAAATCGATGAAGCTTGCGAAAAGTAGGATGAATGTTGCGAGAAGTTTAGATCTTGTGAGATTCTTCCAAAAACGACAGAAATCACTTAAATCCTCAAAATCACTGAAATCAAACTGTGCAGATCAGTTCGAAATATAAATTCAAACACCTCTTGTTCATACACAAACCTCTGAAAACCTCTGAATCAGAATCTGGAAGATCGAACAGTAGCAAAACTTCGAACAGACCAAAACCTCAGAAAAAGGCAAAATTGATCTTGAAATCCTTGGAATTAGTTCTCGATTCTTGAATGAAAGATGCACTAAACAGTAAACCGAATCCAAAGAACCAAATCGCAGAACAATTCGATCAAAAATCAGAAAAATTTGATCAAATTTCAAGAAAATGAGATTTTCTTGATAAATCAAGAGAATCGATCGAACTTTCTTGTAGAATTCACCAAAATTTTCGTGATTGATCACTGAAAAACTCCTCTAAATCTCGAATCCTGCTCTGATACCAATTGATAATCCAAGATCTATCAAGATTAGAGAGAAATTCTAGAGAGAGAGTAGAGAGAGAGTAGAGAGAGAAAGTATATCTTATTATGTCGGCCCTCTGTGTTTACAAGATATGAGTTATGACCAAAAGCTTACAAAGAAAGTCTAAACAAAGCCTTATATACCCTAAGACTTATTAAGGAAATAAGCTAGCATTGACTTTCTACACTTGACAAACTACAATGACTTTGACTCTATAAATCAAGATTAAATCTTGAAGACATATTTGTCCTAACAGGCAGACGCCATCAACCCTTAAACTTTCGACATCCCAGCGTGCAATGCCAAAGACGACTGGAACGTCTGAAAAATAACACAAGAAAATATTAGACGACTAAACGAATGAGACAAGTCATGAAAGATTGACACTCACCGTGAACGCCAGATTGGCAACTTGAGATCCAATCTCTCCGACCGGAACTCCACGAAAACGCTCCCCGAAAGACGGGAGCAAATACTTCCCCAGATGAGGGAACGACGTCGTCCCGTCTAGGACACCATCCGCCATAAAGTTAGACGGCAATGTAAAATTGACCGTCATAACTTCGGCCGATGATCCCTCGCCCCTGTCGGCAGACATTGGGATCGACACTTGAGACACCGGTTTCGTCACCGTCGCCGGAAGCGCAGAACTTGCTGGTGTCGCGTCCATCACGCCAGGACGGCTAGATGACGCCCTCGCCTTCTTAGGCAGAACAACTCCCGGTGAGTTATCAACCCTCGACAACGGTTCCCTCGGGACTGTCCTGTTAGTTCTCTTCTGGCTCGACCCAGCTGTCGAAACATTTTCACCCCGAAGGGCGAGCATAACCTGCTTTCCTCTCGCCCTAGAGACCGATTTCCTCTCGGTTGGCACTGATCAGGAAATACATGAAGCATCAGACAGACAGAATAAACAAAATAAAATAAAGACTACGGTGTGCTCACCAGTCGCCTCTTCCTGAACGTCCTCATCTCCCTCATCTTCTTCTTCAGAACCTTCTATCACGTCCTCGTCCTCGACCGCCGATTGCCACGTAACGAAAGATCGATCGTCAACGCTAAGACTTAAGAA
Source organism: Saussurea involucrata (assembly GCA_033807775.1). Classification (NCBI taxonomy): domain Eukaryota; kingdom Viridiplantae; phylum Streptophyta; class Magnoliopsida; order Asterales; family Asteraceae; genus Saussurea; species Saussurea involucrata. The sequence continues at coordinate 52,385,287 of CM066323.1, forward strand.
CTTGTTAATCTTAGCCTGGGAATCCACATTCGGCTTCACTTCGTCGAACCGGATCTCTGAAGGCAACGGCAGGAGAATGATAAGTAAAAGTCACAAAAATAAATGAAACTCAGAAGCAACAAAGTATACCTGTCTTACTTCAGTCTGATCGCATCCAATCGCTGCTGTAATCCAATGAATCGGTACGAACAAATACATACCTTGACTTCCACCCGCGATCATTGACACCAGTTCCCAAAACCAAGGTATGATCACCTCTGAACTTAGAATAAGGACTATAGCGCTAGTTCTTATCCTTTTTAACTTGGTACGTCGCCAAGAAATCATTCATGATCATAGGGGACTCCCATTTTGCGGACGCCCGCTCAACAACCAAACGAACTCGCCAAAGTTGAGGCATCAACTGCCCTGGCGACACATTGAAGTCTTGCATGAATGACTTGGATAAACCAGAAAACGGCCATTGAAACCCTATCTTAAAAGGATACTCGTACAAAACGAGATATCCCTCAGGGCAATCCTTAGAACGAACAATCCCCGGACACCGCAACTCAATATTTGCAGGAATTTTTGCTAAACTCCTGAAAGCATCTAAGTCTACGTGATTCATGATAAGACTAGCAGGCTCCGTCGACATTGTGAATCAGAGGACAAAACAAGGTCTTATATAAACGCTCTCAAATGCGGGTTGAAAATTTGCAGCCATTCGAGTAAAGTTCGGACGAAGAATGGAAAGGAATCAAGGTGAAATCTCTTCCCAAATAAACACTTTGAAGTATAGCAAGAAAAGATCCGTCGTGATCTTTATTTATACAAACAAACGCATCAAATCGAATCCCTGGATAACCGCCGCGCATCCCCGTCCTTTCGTATAAACACAGGGATCGTCGACACCTGTCCTCGACAGCTGGTAAGCATCATCGTGTGTCAGTATGACATCACGACCTCGTTCCCTTTTCAACTTCTCGTTTAGTTAAAGGCGAACCGGTCCAGTTCCACGACAACCAGGTAATTCCCTCAACCCAGGTCACAAGTATTCGACAAGCAAAATTTAAAACTTAAATTTGACATTCAATTTTCAAATTTTGGGGGCAAACTGTTTGGGCAAAAAATCATGTCGTACGACCACGACCAGAGCAGGTAAGACGCACGTTATAATCCAAGTCTTGTATTAAGATAAGGTCTCGACAAGAACCCAGAAAACATCTGTCGTCTCCCGTAAAAGGTAAGTTGTACGTCTCCCATGACGCTCGACCATAGCATCGCCCGTCCCGTACGACCATCGCGTAAGATCATCGCACCTTCGACCAAAGCTAACGTTAACCTTGTCTGTTACATTTGTGAAGTATTTAATGAAGGAGTCAAATCCATAAACAGCAAGCAGTCGTAATGGACGAAGAGCATTATGGATAATCACTCCGGCAACCGTTTCTGACCGTTGTAACTGTTAATCAAAGCATTCAAGGAGCTAATTAATGGCACGAAGACTATAAAAGCCAAGCTAGAGCCTCATTTCAAGGATCCATCGGTTGAACATCCAAGACACACAGCGATCATCAGTGAATATCACCAAACAGCAGAGAAAATCATCCAAACTCATAGCAAAGAGCATTCAAACTTTGGAGATCAAGTACTGAAAGCCAAAACCTTACAGCGAACTCAAGAACACTCGAAGGAAAGCTCAAGTTATCGCTCTCGACGCACGACAGCAACTTTCGACCAACATTTATTTACACTTTGTATTCACACAACAAACACTTGTACTTTACATTTCGAAGCATTTCCTTCACTTATATTGTAATCATCGTACGACCGACGCCAGTACCAAGGACTTCGCGCCTGATTGGCGACCATAGTGCAGCGACGACACCCCTTGTCGTCCGCAGGTTTTTTCCTCGATTGAGGTTTTTCCTGCGTCATCAAATCCCTTGTCTCATTTATTTTTATTCTCGTCGCACGTCTCGTCGAAAGATTCTTTCTTTAGTTGATTAAGTCCACATCGACCTTAAGTTGTCCCTTTGGTGCGATTTTTGGCATTAACAGTTGACAAATTCATCTTTCCGGCTGATTTTCTGATCTTAGACTATGAAGCCGACAGAAATGTCCCCATAATTTTGGGACGACCTTTTCTCGCCACCGGAAGAACCTTAATTGATGTCCAAAAATGAGAGCTCACTATGAGGGTTAACGACCAGCAAATGACCTTCAATGTTTTTAAATCCCTGAGGTTTCATGGAGAGATAGAGGACTGTTCGGCCATTAGTGAAGATTTAAGTTTGACTTTGGACCAGTGTGGCCACACTCTCTCCACTGTGGTGGCAGAGGACGACCTGGACTTTATCGACGAAATTTTAGAGGACTTATCAACCTTTGAGCATTTGGATTTTAAGGATAAAACAACTCAACTTCCGTCCATAGTCCAACCGCCCGATTTGGAGTTAAAACCATTACCTAGTCATCTTAAATATGTTTATCTTTTGGAAGACGAAAAACTCCTCATGATCATTTCATCTAAGTTAAATCACGAACAAGAGGAGAAATTGTTAGAACTTTTGAAGAAGCATAAGAAAGCACTAGGTTAGACCATAGCCGACATTAAGGGAATAAGTCCTTCGATTTGACAACATAAGATTATTTTGGAAGATAATAGCATTGGCAAAGTGAAACCGCAAAGGAGACTTAATCCCATTATGAAGGAAGTGGTTAAGAAAGAGATTTTGAAGTGGCTAGATGCGGGTATAATATATCTGATATCTAGTAGTAGTTGGGTGAGCCCAGTCCAATGTGTTCCAAAAAAAGGTGGCACCACGGTGATCACCAATGAGAAAAATGAGCTCATCCCAACAAGGACCGTGACCGGTTGGCGTATTTGTATGGATTATAGGCAATTGAATTTAGCGACGAAAAAATATCATTTTCCATTACCATTTATAGACCAAATGCTTGATAGGTTAGCGGGAAAAGAATTTTTTTGCTTCCTAGATGGGTATTCGGGGTATAATCAAATTCATATTGCACCCGAGGATCAAGAGAAACCCACTTTCACTTGTCCGTACGGTACATTTTCTTTTCGACGAATGCCTTTTGGTCTATGTAATGCGCCCGCCACTTTCCAACGGTGTATGATGTCTATATTTTCGGATATGATTGAAGACACCATGGAAGTGTTTATGGATGATTTTTTCGTTATTGGTACATCGTTTGATAATTGTCTTGATAATCTCAAAAAGAGTTTGGAACGTTGTGAAAAACATGATTTGATTTTAAATTGGGAAAATGTCATTTTATGGTCCAAGAAGGAATAGTTTTGGGACATTTGGTTTCCTCACGAGGTTTAGAAGTGGATAAAGCAAAATTAGAAGTTATAATGCAATTGCCCGAGCCCACCTCGGTCAAGGGTATTAGAAGCTTATTGGGTCATGCCGGCTTTTATCGAAGGTTTATAAAAGATTTTTCTAAAATTGGAAAACCTTTGTGTAATTTGTTGCATAATGACCAAACTGTTGACTTTAACCAAGAATGTAAAGACGCTTTTTCAAAAATCAAAACCGCACTTGTTTCGGCTCCAATTGTCATAGCCCCGGATTGGTCGTTGCCTTTGGAGGTAATGTGTGACGCTAGCGATTGGGCCGTAGGTGCCGTTCACGGACAAAAGCGACAAAAAATATTTCATCCGATATACTACGCAAGTAAAACTTTAATTGATGCTCAAATAAAGTATACAACCACCGAAAAAGATTTACTTGTCGTAGTTTTCTTTTTTGACCGTTTTCGGTCCTACCTTATTGGCACAAAAGTTATCGTTAACACCGACCACTCCGCAATTAAATATCTCATCACCAAAGCCGACTCCAAGCCTCGACTTATTCGTTGGGTCTTACTCCTCCAAGAGTTTGATATTGAGATTGTTGACCAAAAAGGAGTTGAAAACCAAGTGGCGGATCACCTCTCTCATTTAGAGGGTGTGATCTCGAGTGGGGGAAACCATGCAATAAAAGAAATTTTTCCCGATGAGCAAATCTTGGCAATCCAACACTTTCATGAAGAAAAATGTCCATGGTATGCGGGCATAGCCAACTACCTTGCTAGTGGGCTACGACCGTATAATCTTAGCTCGCAACAATTCAAAAAATTTCTTCATGAAAGTAGGAAGTACCTTTGGGACGACCCTCATCTTTTTAAATTAGGAGCCGATCAAATCCTAAGACGTTGTGTCTCCGATTCGGAAATACCGCTCATTTTACAAGAATGCCATGCGTCGCCATACGGTAGTCACTTTGGTGACCAATGAACGGCGGCAAAAAATTTACAAAGCGGATTTTATTGGCCATTGGTTTTTAAAGATTCATTCGAGTTTGTGAAAAAATGTGACCGTTGTCAACGTACCGGAAACGTGTCTCAACATAATGAAATGCCCCTCAATAATATTTTAGAAGTGGAACTCTTTGACGTTTGGGGCATTGATTTTATGGGACCGTTCCCGATGTCGTTCAATAACCAATATGTATTGGTTGCGGTTGATTATGTTTCCAAATGGATAGAGGCACTTGCTTGTCCACACAATGATGCCAAAACGGTGGTAAATTTCTTACAAAAAAAAAATTCGCCCGTTTTGGAACACCTCGAGCTTTAATTAGCGATGAGGGAACACATTTTATAAATAAAATGTTAAGTGCGGTCCTTAGCAAATATAACATTCAACATCGAGTTGCAACCGCTTACCATCCACAAACGAACGGGCTTGCCGAACTTTCAAACCGTGAAATCAAATCTATTTTAGAGAAAGTCGTCAAGCCCCACCGTAAGGATTGGTCGCTTAAGTTGAATGATGCGCTTTGGGCATACCGCACCGCTTTCAAAACACCTTTGGGCATGTCACCGTATCAGCTAGTGTTCGGAAAAGCTTGTCATCTTCCGTTAGAACTCGAGTTCAAAGAATTTTGGGCCACGAAAGAATTAAACATGGCCGAGGATAGTGCGGGAAATAAACCAAAATTGCAACTTGTTGAACTTGAGGAATTACGACACAATGCGTATGAGAATGCGAAAATTTATAAAGAAAAAACCAAGCTTTGGCATGATCGTCACATTAATCACCGGGATTTTTCAGAAGGTCAACAAGCGTTGCTTTTTAATTCTCGTTTAAAATTATTTCCGAGAAAACTCAAATCCCGTTGGTCCGGGCCATTTAAAATCGCAAAAGTTAGTTCTTTAGGCACGGTGGATTTAATTAATCCACAAGATGGGAGCACATTTCATATAAACGGTCACCGTGTTAAGCACTACCTCCCCGAGGAAGTGCCTAACGAGATTGCAAACAATATCTGAGTTGTGGGGGTTAGAAATAACCCATGTAAGTATTAGGATCTAGTGTTTTTAACATTAAGCATTTTATTTTCAGATTTTTGTTGTGTGGGTACAGGTGAGCCCACAGTGGCTGCAGTGTGGCGAATGAAGAACCAAAGGTCCAAGATGGGAGTCAACCCCGAAAACATGCTTTGCATGTTGGATAAAGTGGGATCCTAAAGACAAAAATGAAGTCAAAAAGTTGGAAAGGATAAAAGGGTTGACTTCCCTTTTTTATGATTTTTGAAAAAATCTCTTTTGCTTCCAAAAGTCTGTTGGTTTCATCAAAATACCCCAAATGTTTTTTAGATAAAAACAGAGGGGGGTTGCTATGCCTACTGTAACACCCTCAAATTTGGAAAGAACAACTAATTTAAAATTTTCGATATTACATCCGAAACAATAGGTAAAATACCTCCAATTACAAACAATGGTTATCTCCAAGTAATATATACTACACAAGTCTTATTACCAAGACTAAACCCACTTCGGACATCACTTAATCCAAATACAAGTGCTACTTCCCAAGGGTAAATGCGGAAAACATAACTTAAGCTATTCACCTCTCGTGCACATTTCTAGCACTCGCCACTTCACAATGTAGCTAGAGCTACCCCAACCTGAGCCTGTTGCACATGCCGACAAATAATAAGGGTTAGGCTTACGCCTAGTGAGTTCAAGCATTTTATCATGACTATATAAAATCATAAATCAGAAGATATTAGTTTTAGTCATGATTCGGTGAATCTTTAAATGAAAGATTTCGACAAAGATTATCATTTCCAAAAAGGATTTCCCAAGCGGCATAAAAGACTTATTTTCCAACGCATCCAAAATCCATGGGAACCATTCCCGAAAAGTGTAAAGCGTTTTCCAAAATGAGTTACAATCCCAACTCACTCAAATACGTGAATAATTCTAGTTTTAGGCAAAACCTTCAAACACGGTTTACAATACATACTCAATCCTTAAAACATGGAAACCATCCATTCAAATATAACCTTTATTAAAACATAATACGAAGCTAAACCCACGCAAACGTAAAATGTATTAAAATCCCAATACCAGTTAAAACATTCAATAAGAATGTAACATAAATCCGTCCATCAATCCTGGAAAAACAATCCATATACAGGTAATATAACATCAACAATGTGAATAGATAAAATACCCGAAATCAACACTCTTCGGTGACGGGGGAGACCCGATCTCATCGAGTGTGGCAAACACATAAATTAAACCACGATAAAATAAATGTAGGTAAGCTTCTTGGATGTGGAAAACGGATGACATCAACCATACTAGGTCTTTAGTCAATCCTTGGCATCAATCATACTAGATCTTTAGCCCATCTTAGACATCAACCATACTAGGTCTTTAGTCCATCTCAGACATCAACCATACTAGGTCTTTAGTCCGTCTTTCGCATCAACCATACTAGGTCTTTAGCCCCTCTTAGACATCAACCATACTAGGTCTTTAGTCCAAGCCCTCAAGTTCAACCATACTAGGTCTTTACCTTGGAAAACCCACCATCCAAAACAAGCTTACTTAACTTAACAATTCATACATGACATCAAAAGAATAACCAATGCATTCAAATCATGTAAACCTCAAATATGATGCAACTCATGCAATGCAAACCCCAAGCCCACGTCGAGCTTATTAAAACCAGGCAAATACCCTCAAGACTCAATTGAGTCAAAAACTGAGCCCTCTGCTCAAAGATCTAATGATCATTTATTGACATCACCTCATGCAAATAAAAATGCAATTAAGCATATAACACATCCTAGACTCCACCCTGAGCATGTAAAATATCAACAACGTGCAATAATATGCAACACGGTGCAATAAAAGCGACCCGTAAATAAGACTCCACATCGAACCATTTAAACCGGACAAATGTCCCAAGACTATCTCAAAGTCAAAACCGAGCAAAGTGCTCCAAGCTTGCTAGACCCATAATGTCGGTCAAAAACGCGTTTAAACATTGTTTAGGCAAGCTATACTACAAATTCATCATTAACCCCAAAACTCATTACGGGTTAAACAAAAAGGGTTTCCCAAAGGACTCACACCCTTATAATTCTCAAAATGACACATAACACTTAAAAGTGTATTTCCCAATTGGCTTACAAAATCATTTACACATATATGATTACACCATCAATTTAAACCTCATTTTAAGCAATTATTCTTTTAAAGACAATTTATGGTTTCTAACCATCCAAACATCCAAAAGCCCCAAATATTGGTGTTTTACACATTTATGAAGATAACAATTCAAAAGAGTTAAATCTACCAAATAACTCAACCATATACATTTCCAAGTATAACCCACACATATTTGTAAAATACTCATTTTGGCATGTACAACGTTTTCGCAAAGTAACTTGAACTCACCTTTGCTAGATTTAAGCTAAATCTAGAGTTCTCCAAACGTATGCTCCTTTGATGAAGTTTGCATCCTCAAACCAAAACTTCCAAAACCTAGATTTATGAATTCTCAACCATCAATAATACAATCCAACCATAAGGAATCATCATCCATCCATAACATACTAAAATACCCATTTTATACTAAACCCTAGTTTTGTAGATGAAGAAAACAAGATTCCCTTACCCAATCATCACCAAAATCAGTCCACAACATCACAAGATGGAAGGAATATGAAATCCATAACAATAACAACTATAGGGTAGGGAGAGATTACCTTAACCATTTGAATCTTCCAAAAACGACCTCCTAATCTCCATAAAACTCCAAGCTTCCAAATATGATCATCAATGGAGGAAAAGGGTTTGATTTGGTGAAGAAATGAGGAAGGAGAGGGGAGGGGTTGTAGGGTTTCTAGTGAGAGAAATCGATTTTAGAGAGAGAGTTGAGAGAGTCGAGATAGATGAGTGAAATGGGAAGAAGAAAGAAGAAAAGGGGTTTAAAACACCCTGGAGGCCGTCGGCGATTGTGATCTCGCGATAGTGACATGGTCACTATCGCCGGGGCACTATCGCCCGCTACCCCTGGACTCTCGGTACACTTCTCGCGATTATGACATGTGCGATAGTGACATGGTAACTATCGCCGGGCACTATCACCCAACAGGTACCGAGCTCAACTTTTTGTCTCGAATGATCCCGATTTGCTGAGCTTCTTTCACACACCTCTTCCCAACGTTAAACCTTCACTTTAATAAAATTCCGGGTGTTACAATCCTCCCAACCATAGAATGATTTCGTCCTCGAAATCTACATCCTTTGCAACCCAAGGCTAATCGACTCAACGCCGACTATAATTTATCAGTTCCTAACTGGAATCTAAATTTCCCACACAACCATAAAGACGGTTCCTCGAACCAATTTTCTTATCAGCAAAACCCCCTTCCAAGTACACCGCACTTACGTCCGGAAGACACTCTAACCACTGGAATAATTCCTAGTTAGACGACTTCGGTTGTCTCCCAACCTTAAAGTGTTCCATCTTCCTCTATTTTAGATTCAACTCTAAATCATTTCACGGTTTGTTCACTAACGAACCCAACAGAATCATCAACTCCAATCATCCCTACCATTAACTGCCAATTAACTCCACGAGTTCTAATAGACTCCAAGAATCCATTCCAAAAACAATCATAAAACCGACAAGTCCTTTAATCATAGGCGAAGGTTATTCCACCAACACCACTCATCACATATGAGCATCTTACGGTTACTACCACTATCACCATCATTCTTTAAAAATCGGTTACAATCCCCCGATTACGCTAACGGTTCCCGACTTCACGTCCACAAAGGTTGACACCTAATTATATCACCAAGCCTTGAACTCTACAAGACTCCACACATGAGTTCCTTTTACCGAGTGTTTCTATAAAACTAAAATTGTCAACAAACGGCTATCCAACCTCGAAATGCAATACCGCAAGTCTAACCTTCCGATTACCGCAAATACATTTACTTCGCTACCGATATCATTCGGTCTATGGTATCAACACGCGTGGAATATCCAACCTTCCACTGTCGAAGTGCTACACACACTTACCCTTTCTAATGTCCTAACGAGTTCAAGGTTTTCAAGCGCGTTATTCAATAAATATGTCAATTTATCAAAACCATTCACAAAATATTTTCAACACTAAGATTTTCATATCAAATAAATCGTACGCACAAAACTACTCTATCAGTTCGGTAGTTACGCAAAACTGGACATGCTCGTCCCACATAGGAAAATCATGTTGAAAATCATTTCATTGCAGTTCAGTTCACCCACAAAACGCAAAAGCGTAGTAAACAATTTCTTTTAGATGAAACACCACAATTCTAGTATGAATTGACTCATGACATGCATGTAAAGTGACTGCTCGACCTTAAACGGGGTGCGACACCAGGTGTGCACGTATTTCAAAAGAGGTCTAAACAACATTGACTCCAATATTTCCTCATCAACCATAAAACGACATGAGGCAAGGTTTACCAACAAAATTTTGCGCGCGTCAGTTTATTACAAAAAAAACGATGGAGCGGTTTAACAATGCTCTTAGTCAAAACACAAAATGACTTGTGCAAATTCCTTAGTTAATACAAAAACCCATACGTTTCCATCACTCGCAAATATCGACTAAAGCATTATACAACTTCACATTGGGGTAGACATGCAAGCTTGTAACATTACCATTACAAATTTCCCTGAAACGAAATTACATGCATCAAACAGTTCGCGACCAATTTTCCAAAAGAGGAAACTCTTTAAATCAATTTCTCAAAATTTCTCATCCGGTCCTATAATGACATTTGAATAAAACGCCTTAGGCAAACTTGCACACAACAATGCGTTTTTCTAAAACATATGAGAAAATAAGTGTTAATAACATTAAGAGGGTTCAACTTATTTTCAGATCCCAAATTGTACCAACGGTGCGCGTCAAAGTTCAAAACCTAAGAAATTACATGCACCATAGTTTTATACAACAATTTCCTAAAATCTTCATCACGAAACATTTCCTCATGGTTTCGTACTTGGAACATAAAACGTCACAACGTAAATGCTAAAAATGTATTTTTCAAAATACTCCGAATACCCATTTCCTCCAAACCAAAAGGTTTTCAATTTTTTTTCCAAAATACTTGGCAAAATCAAAATTGACCAATGTCAATGACTCGCACATTTGTGTTTTCAAAATGTACAATAATGCGAACTATGCATGATTTCCACAATACCAAAACATTCTTTGACCGAATGGTCATCATTTAAACAAGAGTCTATAAAACATTTTCACTCCCAATTCGTTCAACAAAGTGACGAGAAACAATGGTTACCAAGCTATGCATACCCCTAAGTCGATATAATACGTTTCACATAAAACGGTAATAAACATTTAACTGACCAAAAGCGCACCAAGCAATTTATTATAAAATGTCACCAAAAATGTTCTTTCATGCATCACTTAAGCCACGTATAAATCAATCCATACACCGAACTATTTGCAATGAAATACTTAGTAACACAAACTTTTTGAAAGAAAAGTTACGCGGCACTAGAGTTCCAAACTCATCTTTTCTTAGTAGCCTTATGGCATAAAATTAACTTTTCTCTGCAAAACTCGAGTGGGACCAAATGCCCAACCAAAACTCGTAAACTTTTCACATTAGCAATTAGAGTATGCACATTGTAAAATTGTACTCACACGACTCAACACGTCGAAAAATTAAACTCCATGAACCTCCATGGACTCAATGTCTCCAAGTCAATAAAACGGCGCTAAACACCATGCTTCCAAGGCCAAATTGCTAAAAGCAAAAATCATAAATGAGACGCCAAAATCCCAAAAATCCCTTTCCATGGTAATACCATATAAACAACATTGTTTAATAACTCACACTAAACAAATTCTCCAAAATAACTCTACATAGACGTAATGGAAGTCAACTTTCCGTCCAAACTCTAACATATGTGGAGGAGATCCAATGTTATAGTTATAAGCCGTAGTTACTTGCCCAATATCTCAAACATCATAAAAATACAATTGTCATTACATCCAAAACAATGTTGAACAACAATGAAGTAAGGCAAAACAAATCTCGGCGGAGTTTGCAACTCCCGCAATAAAACGGTTTCAAGAACTTTTAAAACCATGATCTAAAATCTTGTGTGCGTGCCAAACATTTCTCAAAATTCATAACACAATCCACATAAGGATTGGAAACACAAGAAATAGTTGATGCAATTTATTTTCAAAATAAATTTCGTGCATGATTTAGTCGGCATTCAACGTCTCCACTCATACTCCTCCAAAATCCTCCGGTCTACTATTTTCATCCGGATATTCAAACCTCTTAAGGCAAGTTGGGAAATACATCAATTAACCTTACGGTTTTTCCTCAAATCAAAATCGGCTCAAAAGCCTATGGTTCTAGTCCAACCATCCATCTCGACCCGAAACGGTCTACTTAAAGCAAACATCATGCTTATCGTCACTCCAAGTGACTAATACTAGAATCGTCCATCCATTTCAACAACTACTAGTTCAGAACCTCCTTCACTACCCCAACGATCACCACATGAAAGCAATTCGAGCATGCACATGTACTAGTAGGTTCACCATGACACTGGCCAGGTGTCACTATGAACGCACCGCATATGATTATCCTTGTTACTCTCGATGTGATTCTCGTTTCTAACAACATCCATTGACCTTAAACATCCTATCTTAAAGTGCCTAAAGGTGAATTTCACTCTCATTTACTTAAACAAACTCTAGTTTGAGTCTAGGTATTCAAAATCAACACCTAATTCTCTCAAACTTATGCTCTGATACCAACTTGTAACACCCTCAAATTTGGAAAGAGCAACTAATTTAAAATTTTCGATATTACATCCGAAACAATAGGTAAAATACCTCCAATTACAAACAATGGTTATCTCCAAGTAATACATACTACACAAGTCTCATTACCAAGACTAAACCCACTTCGGACATCACTTAATCCAAATACAAGTGCTACTTCCCAAGGGTAAATGCGGAAAACATAACTTAAGCTATTCACCTCTCGTGCACATTTCTAGCACTCGCCACTTCACAATGTAGCTAGAGCTACCCCAACCTGAGCCTGTTGCACATGCCGACAAATAGAAAGGGTTAGGCTTACGCCTAGTGAGTTCAAGCATTTTATCATGACTATATAAAATCATAAATCAGAAGATATTAGTTTTAGTCATGATTCGGTGAATCTTTAAATGAAAGATTTCGACAAAGATTATCATTTCCAAAAAGGATTTCCCAAGCGGCATAAAAGACTTATTTTCCAACGCATCCAAAATCCATGGGAACCATTCCCAAAAAGTGTAAAGCGTTTTCCAAAATGAGTTACAATCCCAACTCACTCAAATACGTGAATAATTCTAGTTTTAGGCAAAACCTTCAAACACGGTTGACAATACATACTCAATCCTTAAAACATGGAAACCATCCATTCAAATATAACCTTTATTAAAACATAATACGAAGCTAAACCCACGCAAACGTAAAATGTATTAAAATCCCAATACCAGTTAAAACATTCAATAAGAATGTAACATAAATCCGTCCATCAATCCTGGAAAAACAATCCATATACAGGTAATATAACATCAACAATGTGAATAGATAAAATACCCGAAATCAACACCCTTCGGTGACGGGGGAGACCCGGTCTCATCGAGTGTGGCAAACACATAAATTAAACCACGATAAAATAAATGTAGGTAAGCTTCTTGGATGTGGAAAACGGATGACATCAACCATACTAGGTCTTTAGTCAATCCTTGGCATCAATCATACTAGATCTTTAGCCCATCTTAGACATCAACCATACTAGGTCTTTAGTCCATCTCAGACATCAACCATACTAGGTCTTTAGTCCGTCTTTGGCATCAACCATACTAGGTCTTTAGCCCCTCTTAGACATCAACCATACTAGGTCTTTAGTCCAAGCCCTCAAGTTCAACCATACTAGGTCTTTACCTTGGAAAACCCACCATCCAAAACAAGCTTACTTAACTTAACAATTCATACATGACATCAAAAGAATAACCAATGCATTCAAATCATGTAAACGTCAAATATGATGCAACTCATGCAATGCAAACCCCAAGCCCACGTCGAGCTTATTAAAACCGGGCAAATGCCCTCAAGACTCAATTGAGTCCAAAACTGAGCCCTCTGCTCAAAGATCTAATGATCATTTATTGACGTCACCTCATGCAAATAAAAATGCAATTAAGCATATAACACATCCTAGACTCCACCCTGAGCATGTAAAATATCAACAACGTGCAATAATATGCAACACGGTGCAATAAAAGTGACCCGTAAATAAGACTCCACATCGAACCATTTAAACCGGACAAATGTCCCAAGACTATCTCAAAGTCAAAACCGAGCAAAGTGCTCCAAGCTTGCTAGACCCATAATGTCGGTCAAAAACGCGTTTAAACATTGTTTAGGCAAGCTATACTACAAATTCATCATTAACCCCAAAACTCATTACGGGTTAAACAAAAAGGGTTTCCCAAAGGACTCACACCCTTATAATTCTCAAAATGACACATAACACTTAAAAGTGTATTTCCCAATTGGCTTACAAAATCATTTACACATATATGATTACACCATCAATTTAAACCTCATTTTAAGCAATTATTCTTTTAAAGACAATTTATGGTTTCTAACCATCCAAACATCCAAAAGCCCCAAATATTGGTGTTTTACACATTTATGAAGATAACACTTCAAAAGAGTTAAATCTACCAAATAACTCAACCATATACATTTCCAAGTATAACCCACACATATTTGTAAAATACTCATTTTGGCATGTACAACGTTTTCGCAAAGTAACTTGAACTCACCTTTGCTAGATTTAAGCTAAATCTAGAGTTTTCTAAACGTATACTCCTTTGATGAAGTTTGCATCCTCAAACCAAAACTTCCAAAACCTAGATTTATGAATTCTCAACCATCAATAATACAATCCAACCATAAGGAATCATCATCCATCCATAACATACTAAAATACCCATTTTATACTAAACCCTAGTTTTGTAGATGAAGAAAACAAGATTCCCTTACCCAGTCATCACCAAAATTGGTCCACAACATCACAAGATGGAAGGAATATGAAATCCATAACAATAACAACTATAGGGTAGGGAGAGATTACCTTAACCATTTGAATCTTCCAAAAACGACCTCCTAATCTCCACAAAACTCCAAGCTTCCAAATATGATCATCAATGGAGGAAAAGGGTTTGATTTGGTGAAGAAATGAGGAATGAGAGGGGAGGGGTTGTAGGGTTTCTAGTGAGAGAAATCGATTTTAGAGAGAGAGTTGAGAGAGTCGAGATAGGTGAGTGATATGGGAAGAAGAAAGAAGAAAAGGGCTTTAAAACACCCTGGAGGCCGTCGGTGATTGTGACATCGCGATAGTGACATGGTCACTATCGCCGGGGCACTATCGCCCGCTACCCCTGGACTCTCGGTACACTTCTCGCGATTATGACAGGTGCGATAGTGACATGGTCACTATCGCCGGGCACTATCTCCCAACAGGTACCGAGCTCAACTTTTTGTCTCGAATGATCCCGATTTGCTGAGCTTCTTTCACACACCTCTTCCCAACGTTAAACCTTCACTTTAATAAAATTCCGGGTGTTACACCTACCCCCCTGCGAAATGCACACCCCCTGCAAATATTGTCTCCTCTCGTAAACAAAATAAGTTTATCTTTTATATCTTTTTAATTATTTAATTAGTTTATTTTATACCTTTTACTTTTCTAATTTTCATTTTACACATTTATCATATCAACACATATAATCGTATATTAGCTAAAATACGTTTAAAAAATACGTTTTAATTTTACAAATTTCACCATTATAATCATCTCTTAGATACGTTCGAAATGAGCCCAATCTTGAATATTTTTTGATTTAATTATTTAATTATATATCATATATACTACATAAAAATATTTTTTATATTTACAATTCATACTCTTATAGTTAATTATTTAATTTATGGTACATCTTTTACCGTTCTAACTCATTAAGTTAAAAATTCATACAAAACTTTACTGTTATAACTTTTAGGAGAGTTTTTTTTGTCTCATTTATGTTTGTAACGCCAATAATTATAGAAAACTATTAAGATGTCCAAAAAACATATATATTAAAAGCTATTACATCAATCGTATTTTAAAAAAATTTGGCTTTGTATTATTTAATAGATCATTATCATAATTATATCAAGAGATCTTGTTAATATTTTTTAGCATGAAAATAAAAGTGTTATATTGTTTTATAAGTAAAATATTTATCTTTTAAAGTATTTTCTCTCTAAAAATGTTAAAATTTACCATTTTGCATTTTAAGGGGTATTTGGGATTGCTTATTTAAAACAACTTATGCTTATTTTTAAAAGTGTTTATCAACTTATGTCGTGCTAATAACGAGTTGGGCGTAAAAATGTAATTTGAACAAATAAGTTATAAGCAATTTCAAATAATCAACTTACAAAATACTTATATTTCAAACCTAAGTTTTAGATTTCTTTTAATTAAAATTTACAATTAGTTTTAAAATTTTGGTTTAAAATAGAATTTTATATTTTGCTTTGGTGTAAATTTATATATGTGTCTATATTATATTATAAATTTTTTATGTTTATTTTCTTAGAAGTTCTTAAATATTTCTATAAAACAAAAATAATATATGTGTTTATTATATACTGTAAAACATTTATTATAGCTAACTTATTACAATATTTGTTTATTATATAATGTAAAACAAAAATACTATAAAACATATATTATAGTAAATATTTCTTAAATTTATAGTATTTTTGTTTTATTCTTAATTAATATAATATATGTTTTAAATTTATACTAGAAGTCTACTCGCGCAATGCAGCATGGTATATCTCGATTTTAATGTTCTAAATTATTTTAATTGGTTTTGAAAAAAATGATCAATTTTTTTATATATTTGTTTAAAGAATGATGTTTTTTGAGGAGGTCGTGATTTGAGGATTTGAAAGTAGTTAGAGGTAAAGATTAATTAATAAGAGTCCACGATTTAAGAATTTGAAAGTTGTTAAAAAGTATTTTCTTAACGTATTTTAGTTAATATTTGGCTTATTTCGAAATAATATAATTAAATCAAAAAATAAGAATGTATCGACGAATAATAATATAATTAAGTCAAAAATTAACGTAAATGTATGACATATAATAATATAATTGAATAAAAAAATATTCAATATTGGGCTCATTTCGAAGGTGTCGACGAGACGATTATAATGGTGTAACTTATTAAAATTAAAAATTATTTTTTAACGTATTTTAGTTAATATACCATTATATATGTTAATATAATTAAAGTGTAAAATGATAAATAGAAAACTAAAAGGTATAAAATAAATAAAATAAATAAGTTTAAGGGTGTAAAGTGTAAATTTAAAATCAAATATTAAAAAAAAAATTGTTGTTGTGAGGGGGAGGGGGTGTATAAATGTGCAGGGGGTGGGTTTAGAATAACCCAAACAAAAACCCAAAAACAAAATTCAAAAAAAGCAAGTTTCTAAAAAAAATCAAAAACAAAAAAATGGTCTTACTCTCTTTCTTCCTTTTAACCGTCACCATCACCATCACCACCCTACCTATTTTTTACTTTTTCTTTTCCCCAAACTACTCATAACCCTATACTAACCTATTTCCTAAAAAGCAAAACCACTTTTCAAAACCACCACCACTTTTTAAGAAAACCACCAATATGTTTTTAAAAAAAAGTTCTCTCTCTCACCTCTTAAAACCCAAAAATCGTCCATCCCTTTCACCCTTAAAAATATAAGATTTTTTTTTAAACCCAAATTTTATCCCTAAACAAAACCACCGCCTAACCCACCTACTTTCTAAAAACCACCCATTTACCTTCTTCCCTATTACACAACCTTAAACCCATCACCTCCAAAACCCTTCATCTTCTCCACAATTCTCTACATCCCCACTACTCTCTTCCACCCCATAACCCTCCATTGACAACTAAACACCCTCTCTATCACCGCCATGGCCCGACAGAAAATGCTCACATCCGGACCAAACCCACCACGTCGCACCGCCTACCGCCACCGCTTCTCCGCTGCCCGGCGCTCGTCGCCGACCCACTCCGTCGTCGCAAACCAGGGCGACACCACCGCTGCCGCTGCCATCCAAACAACCACGGCGACCGCCGATGTGTCTGTCGTCGCCACCGCTGCTGTCGCCACAGCAGCCGTCGGCACTTCCACCGTCGCCACCGTCGGCGATGACACGCCACCCTCTCCGACGAGCTCTTCTCCGGTAAGCAACTTCCCATTTCTCAACCTTCGGGTACCCACATCTACCCATTCCCACCCATAATCTTCCGACGACGATTACCTATTTCCACTCCCACATCACCGCTCCCAAAATATCCACCATTTCTACCACATCACCCACCATCCACATTATCCCAAATGATCCCTCCCCATCCAACCCAACCTTCCCATTTAGCCCACCCAAATCTATACCCGAAGTTCGAGACTTTGATTTAAATAAGATGGGTGACACGGAGTTGACGGGGTATGTGTGGATCCCAGATTAACAATCAATCACAATGAAATCAACACAATATAACATATACGTCATAAATCTCACTTGCATTCATATGAACAGAAAGATAATAGGCAGTAGCCGTACAAAGTAATCTGTGAAATCTAAACAATGATCATTAACCCTAAACCTAGGGTTAAGCAAACTATTTATACCCATAAGGTATTTACAAAAAAATGTCAAGAATAGTCCCTATACTTCTATTCCACTAACGTGACCTAACAATCTCCCCCTTGGAATTGAAGTTCAATGTCACGCCAGTTAGGGACATATCCCTTCCGAATAGCGAATAACATTTCAAAGCGCCGAATGGAGTTTCTGAACTCTAGCCGTTCTTCAATAGCTTTGAGCAGATCTTCAGCAAGACACTTTCTGACGTTGACGTAGATTTCTGGTGACGCTATCTTCTCTTCTTCAAGATACTTTCTGACGTTTGCGGACTGGGTCTTTGAGAAATGAGACCCCATGACACATTACCGGGTCGAGAGGCCTGATCTAGTGGGCAAAGATTTTCTTCTGTGATTCCTCCAGATGTGGAACCAATATCCGGACTCGTTCCCAACGAGCTTGTTGAGCAGGATGAGGATGAGCCGGTTCTGGGACTAGAGTTGGTAGCTCTGAAGTACCTGCAGTGTCGTGTATATCATGCTGAATAGTCAATACCTGTTCGCTCTGAAGGAGGAACTGGTCATAGTCGTCGTCATTCATAAGCTCATCTTCATCAGCAAAATCCCACAACGCATCTGTCTCTGACTGTATGGATATTATGGCTTTATGTCTCCATTCTGTCTCTAGTTCCGGGTCACCATCAGAGTCCTCATCCATCAATTCCAGGACTGGCCACTCCGGAACCGTCAGCAATAAGATTTCCTCTGATTGACCCTCGGGCTTTTCAACCGTTGGATATGCTAACACTGGCACTATATCTCTGACCGGTGATGAAAGCTCCATGTCTTGAACCATTTCTGAGTCTGTAGGCTGTTGTTGTGATTCTGGTTCAGCCGGAGTAACTGTTGCAGGTTCTGTCGTTGCGGTTGACAGCTCAGTCAGTCTCATTCTTTTCTCCCCCTCATGCTGGCCAGGATCCTCCTGATCAACATGTCGTCGCTTTGAGCCCAGTGCCTGACCCTTACACGTATCTTCCAATCTGGCAACCCTCTCGGATTGAGTGTCGAGGGCTTTCTTGACTTCGGTGAGTGTATTGGTAAGAGTATCAAGCTTCGCGTTTGGTTGGGCTTGCGGATCAGTTGGAGTGACTAGGGGCGGTGGTTGGAATTGTGAGCGTAAGATGCTCACTAGATCAGCTTCCGATGAGGCGTCGATGTTGGACTGTGAAAGTAGTTTATCCAGTAGAGCGGATTTGAGAGCCTCGACGCACATATTCTTTATGATCGGGGTTAGAGTTGGCGGAGGCATTCGGATCTGTCGTTGTGCAGGGGGGATTTCAATATCCACGCCTTTACCCGCGACGGCCCTTCTGACAAAGGCCATTTCATCGGACAGCTGCTTCAAGATCGCTGTTTGGACAGCCTTTAAGGCACCGTCCATTTGTTCCTTGGAGACGAACTCCGGGTGAGTAACACCGGAGGCACTTAGCCTTTCCGTTGTAGTAGCTGTGGTGGATTGCACCCCAGTACCGCCTGCGCTCACGGTTGGCATAATGGTAGCCATGGCAGGTCTTCCGCCCTGTCCTTGCAAGCTACCGAAAGGTAGGCTTACTCTGGGCGTTCCGGTCCAGGCACGAAGACTCTCGACGTTAGCAGCAGATGACACGGGTGTCCTAGCCAAAGGAATAAAATCAGCAAGGGGATCTAGACTCATATGTGCACTGAAAGAAGTCGAGAACGGGGGAGGCTGTTCTCTTATTTCAACACCAGAACTCTCCAAGTGAGAGACCGGTGGAAGTTGTGCTGAATCCCCATGGAAAGTTGAAACCGTTTCCTTTTGAGAGGAAACGGAGTGACTAGGTGGGGTGTGCAGATGCGTCGCTAGGCCCACGACGTCTTCTTCAATACCCCGTCGTAACGGATGCGACAGGATAGCAGATGTGGCTGCCTAGCTTGGTGGAGGCTGGTTGGGAGCAACCTGTGAAGATTGCTACATCACTCTTGCACTTTCATTCTTTTGCTTACTCCGCCTTTCACGCACAACCTCACTTGCTTTTTTTTCCGACTATTTCTCCCTTCACTCTCCTTTTCTCTCTAGATAAGGCTTCGGGGTTGGGTGTGTCATCATCGTCATCGTTAGCATCCGACTCAGTTGCCTCACTACCGGATTCCTCTTACCCTTCTTGGGAACCGAAAGCCAAGCCTGATTGAGACTCGGATTCGGACCCTGATTGGGAGCCAGAGGCGGAACCGGAAGTTGGTCCGAAGGCTGAGCCGGGCTCAAAGCTGGAAGAGGAGGCTGCCTCTTCAGCGACATGTTCTCGGGATACACCTTCCACCTTCACATCATGTAGAGCTGGATCTTCGTCTCTAGGTGGTGTCGGTGTACGTGGGGGTCTGGACGAACTAACTTCGCGTGTTGACCTCCCGGCACTGCCCACGCCCGTTCCCCTCACAATATTTTCTCTCGTCACGCCCCGTCCGAGAGCCCCTGCTCGTCGGACCCTTCTACCTCGCATACGGGGACCCTCACGTCGCTTGGGTCGCGCTCCTTGGGGAGGTCCTGCCGGATCTGGCTGGACCATAGGAGCGACTAAGTTGTTCTCTTTCTTATATGCTATCACACTCAGTGTCGTTTGGTCTGCGATAGCTAGCAAGTCGTTTGGGATTACCATGGGGACTAGGTCCGGGATCTCGACCTTGTTCTGGATCCTAGTCATACGGGTAGAGAGCATTACCTCGTGGTCGGCACGTCGAGGTATGGTAAGGTCGGTCGCCATGAAGTGCGCGACGATCAGCTGTAGAAATCTTGGATATGGCAGAAATGTGAGGCGTCAGCTGCCTTGCTTCTTCTGAACTTGCGAGATCAGCTCCGGCCAAAGGATGGATGCGTAGCCAACGTGTCGGCTGTAGATGACTGCATGGAATAGCCCAAGCAAGTTGATTGTCGTTTGATCGATGCCTTTGTTGACTGCTGATAGACACCTGTTCAATATTGTGAACAACGTGTACCAGACCGGCTGAAGACGGCTGAAGACGGATCCTCGAGGAGTGTGATGGCTGAGCTAGCTAGCCGGCATATCCGAGAGCGCGAATATCTCGGCAGAGGACTGCATCTGAGACTTGAGCGTCGTAGGCAGTACGCCCTGGAACAGTTGTCGGTTCCGACAGTTCGAGAATCTATCGAAAGATATCGCGAGTAATAACGACGTCGGAGTCGCCAATACGACCTCGAAGTATGAATTGCTGGCCCCGTGCGACATGTGTGAGGGAGCGCCATATTGGTGTACGTAGACGGCTGGAACTGGAGCGGTGGCCGTCAGAGCTAGATTGATCGAGTGGTTCTTCAGAATCTCCACAATGACTGGACATTGGCAAATGAGATTTGCCGTGTCCAGGTGGAAGTTGTTAGCGACTAAGGGTAGGTTCGGGCCATCGGGTAATAGAGGGGCAACGCCTTGAGGATTCGGATTTGGTTGAGCCATGTACCTGTTTAAAGATAATAGCGTGTTGAGTGTTCATGGCGCGTGTAAGGCAAAAGCTCGTGTCTTGTGGCCCGTATTCTCGGATTTTAGAAACCGAGAGTCGGTGACGGTTCAAGACAGTTCACTACTCGGATCATGATGATTCCGAAGTGAGTGTAGGCATTTATGTGCAGTCTGAGCATCAGGCATCAATTTAAATCAATAGAACAGTAGATCCAGAGTGGAGTTCCGGAATTGAATCCGGAAGTCAAAGTGATCCGGAATGCAAACCCTATGTCAGATACCAGAACTAGGTGAGATTCGGAACTTAAGAAAGACCGGAATTAAATGGTACCGGATTCGGAGTTTGGGTACCGAAAGTGAACAGTGACAAGATTCCGGAACTGATTGTATACTGAAACATATAAAGATCCGGAACATGTACATTCCGCAATTACTCAATACCGGAACGCATTCCGGAACTTGAGATGTTCGGAATTCATTTTATGAACAATCGAAATACTGGAACAAGTAAATACCGGAACCGACTCCGGAACTGATGAACTATCCGGAATGAATCCGGAAACCTAATCGATAATCAGTTAATTTAAAACTCAAGATTTACCAACCTAAATCAGAAATCTTTGATCGATAACACTTTAGGCACTCGATTTAGGTCTAAGATCATGCATTTAAGTCGATTGGGCAAGCCGAAGGGTTTTAGAACCCTAACAGCGTCGTTTGATATTTTTCATCGACAAAATCGTTCGATTTCGTGTGAATTTTGGATCGATCTCAAGTAGCAAAGCGATTATGTGTAGAGTAGATCACATACCTGAAGTTTGGGAAGATCTGAGACTGGTTTGATGCAAAATCACAAGTTGGAGAGGATGTGAGAAGAAGTTGGGTTGAGAGAGTTTGGAGTGAGATATTTTTGAAATTGTAGGGATACTAACTAAAATACCGGTATTTATACCGATCGATACCGGAAGTGACTCCGGTACCGGATGCCTTAACTCTCCCATCCCAACTTTGTCTCAACTTTTGGGACTTGACGAAAAATACCCCTGAAGTTTGAAAAACTTCCAAAATTTACCCTGAATTTAAAATTTACACCTTTAGCCCCTCAAGTTTCAAAAATTTAACTTCTTCCCCTCAACATTTCAAAAACTGACTCTCCCCCTCAAGTTTTCAAAAACTGCTATGCTCCCCCTCAACTTTTCGAAATAAAGCCCCCGCTTTTTTCATAAGTTAAAGGTTAAACACACTGAAACAAAAAAAACATGAACAAAATCCCCTTTTAAGCAAAATTAAGTGACAAAGCTCCCCCTCGACTTGTCAACCTGACACTTCTCCCCCTCTATTTGTAAAAAATTGCTATGCTAACCTCACATAAACGAGAAAACATACCTTCGGGACATGGCAATCGAGAAAACAGCTTGTAAAGCAAACGGTTAGTATTACGGGAATAGATGGAAAAACAAAGACTAGACAGATAAAATTAAAGAAACATGGAAAACCGAAAAACGAAAGAAACACTAAATACGGAAATACAGAGAACGTGTCACCGATGTGCCTGAAACACCTAAACCACACTGCGAGACAGGTGTAACTAAAACAGGTACAGTTATCCCGTAGTGAAGGAAAGGTGTGACAAGTACATCCGTGACTCAAACTTTCAGATTGAGCATACCCAGCTTGGACACGAGTTCATTGAACTGTTTTTCGTCCAAAGCCTTGGTAAACAGATCTGCCAGTTGGTTTTCCATACTTACGAAGTAGAGTTCTACCGTACCTTTTTCCACATGATCCTTAATGAAGTGGTAGCGCACGTCAATATGCTTCGTCTTTGTGTGCTGAACTAGATTGCTCGTGATGTCTATAACACTCTTGGAGTCGCAATAGATCGGGATGTTCGAGTAGTTGTACTCGTAGTTCTTCAGTTGTGTCCGCATCCAGATCACTTGGGAACAACAACTAGCCGCGGCCACGTACTCCGCTTCCGCCGTGGAGGTGGAGACGCAAGTTTGCTTCTTGGAGGCCCAGCTAACTAACTTGTCGCCCAGGAACTAGATGTGCCCCGTTGTGCTCTTCCGGTCAAGCATACTCCCCGCATGATCAGCATCAGAAAACGCTGTAAGCTCGAAACATGTGTCCTTAGGGTACCAAAGGCCAAGATTAGCAGTACCTTTTAAATATAAAATAATACGCTTAACTGCTATCATGTGTGACTCCTTGGGGTTAGACTGAAATCTAGCCCACAGAAAGGTTGAAAACATTATATCCGGCCTACTTGCCGTCAAATACATCAACGAACCAATCATTCCTCGATAGGTAGTTGTATTCACAGCCTTTCCGTCAGGATCGGCGTGAAGCTTCGTACCCGGTGACATAGGAGTTCTCATGGGTGAACACTGTTCCATCTTGAATTTCCGAAGAATATCCGCGATGTACTTAGATTGATTGATGAATATCCCGGTCGACAGTTGTTTGACTTGAAGACCGAGAAAGAAATTCATCTGACCCATCATACTAATTTTAAAATACTTTTTCATGAGGAGTTGTTAGTGCATAAAATGTATTCAAGATTTAGTGTTTAATTGTAAATGATCAAAGCTTTGTAAAAGTCAAAGTAGAGGCTTAAAGGTCAAAGTCAAAGTAACTAAAGTGATAGTCAAAGTGTATAAATAGGATTTGTAAAGAGGAAGTCATTGTGTAGAGGTCATTCATACGTGCATTGAGATAGAGGAGTGAGCAACATAGAGGGATGACTTCCTAGAGAGAGAGTTTAGAGAGAGAAAGGGGATCTCATTCCAATCTTGTACATTTCTCTATTCTAATAAAGATCTAAGTGTATTCATCATTGTTACTTGATTAGATCTGGGATCACAAGTGGTATCAGAGCTAGATCAGATCAGATTATGCACAATTTGAAGAATTTTTCGTCAATTTTTGAAGAAAATTGAAGTTCTTGAGTTTTTGAGTTTTTTCTTGAAAAATCTTCAAATATTGGAATTTTGTTTGTATTTTAGATATATACAAGTTTACTAATCTGTTTGATGTTTTGATGTTTCTACAGATCAAAGTCATTCTCTTTTCTGAACAGATTCAGAGTCAGATTGTTGTTTTGAGATTGAAATCTGGATGTCGACAGAATATGTTATTCGATGATCTTCACAAAAGTTTGTGATCGATCTCAATTTGTAGTGTGATCTTGATCTATTTTGTTTTACAGATCTATTTTGTTTTTTATTTCAATCAGATTGATTCCATCAGAACTGAAAAACATCATCAAATCATCATGCTTAAAAATCTGAAAGTCGACATGTGCTATTGTTCATCGAGAGTGTTTCCCGAGAATGTGATGATCGATCTAAGTTTTGATCATGTTTTGATTCGTTTTTTCAACACAGATCGATTTACTTCTTGATTCTGAACATATCTTAAGTTTTAGATCTGAAAAAGAAGCATAAATCGTCAAGTTTTGTGTCTTGAAAGACTTCGCCGGAAAACTGCATTTTCGCCGGAACACTACATTTTCTGCCGGACATCATAACTGTCGGACATATCAAAACTGTCGTACACGTTTTGTACGACTTGTTCATCATAGTCGTACAACACAGCGACTCATAACTCTCGCACGCTACATGCCATCGCATACTGTCGTACAACTCTAGTCGGACGTTTTCTAGTCGGACAATTCTCGTATAAAGCTCTAGTCGTACAGGTCTAACTGTCGTACACCAAAGCATCAAAACTGTTGTACAACACCAACTCTCGTACAACATGGTGTCCGATTAGAATAGTTGTCGTACAAAACGGGATTATCATCGGAGTTTATCACCTGAGTTTTACACGTCGATATTGGTTGCATGATCGAATATATCTTGTTGGAATAAATTGGGTTTCATGTTAGGATCACAATGAAACAAGAATCATTTGATTTGGTTGAGTATTGATCACGAAAAACGATATTGAAACATGCAGATCGTGAGTTTCTATTTTGAGGAGATGATGAATAGTTAATAGTTTAGGTTTATTACAATTTTGGTCCCTGCAGTTTAGTGTTTTAGGTTTGTTACATTTTCAGTCCTTGTAGTTTTAAGTTTAGGATTGTTACATTTTTAGCCCCTCTAGTATAAGTTTCATTTTTAGTCCTTTGAGTCTTAAGTTTTTAGATTTTTGTCCTTATTTTTCGTTTTTAGTTTCATATTTTGTTAGTATTTTCCACTTTTAGTCCTTATTTTTCGTTTTTAGTTTCATATTTTGTTATTTTTAGTCCCTATTTTTAGTATTTTCTCAGTTTTGTTCGTTTTATTAATTTTTACCTGCTTTTGCTCGAAACTGATATATTTCTCTTATTTTTTTGCAGGTTTGCCGATTTAAAGTCAAGTATTCCGCATTTATTTTTCGGAATTAATTTTTGAACGACAAATTTTATAATTTGTTTTTCAAAATTTGATTTTTGAAAAAAATTCTGACTTTAATCGATTTTTCTCTGATTATCGTGTGTGCATAATTCTACTTCTCACGAAGTATCTGACAACGATTATTTTTTTAATCTTTTCAGGTAACAATGGATGATTATGAATATATGGGTAGGGATGAGTCACTTAAGGACAGAGACAATAGAATAAAGATCCAAGATCTTGAACAAAAAGAATTCAAGTATAGGAAAACAATTGAGAATTTGAACAAAAGATTGAGTGAGTTGGAGAACTCAACGACTAATCAAGATCTCAAAAGCAAGGATGCTGAGATCAGTAATCTAAAGAAAAAGAATAGTGAGAGCGAACTTTTTTTGAAAAATATTACCTCTCAAAACACAGATTTTTTGGACAAAATCAAAGATTTGGAAAAGAAGCTGTATTTGAGAGATCAAACTGATCAAACAGTTTTCATGAACAAGCCAAGACATGTAAGCAATGTCAATAAATATTGGGGACTTGGTTACGAATGTCCAAAATATGGTGCCAAAGCTATCAAAGCAGTACCGACAGTGTATAATTTCGAATGTTTAAGGTACGCACGATATTGGCCCGATTTTGAAGTTTATTGGACCGATGAAAAGGAAACACAAAACGAAGAACAAAGAAAAAGAGCTTTAACAACTCATATTCAACTTCCATTTTGCTATACTAATGAGACGTTGAAGATTCTCAACAATCTAGATAAACCACTTCTAGATAACTACTTTGACATAAATGCTACAAAGCCAGTTACTAACAATCAAGTTGTTGTAACTAAGAAATATGTTCCTACGTTGGTTCTAGAAGGGAAAATAGCTGAACTTTAGATCTCTCTTGCTGAACAAAAGATCAAATATGATTATGAAAATGATCTCCTTTCAACTATTTTCTCAACTTCTTTTAAGGAAATATCTTCTTGTTACAATGACGAAGTGAAAAAGGAAACTGGTAGAATTGAACATGCTTTGATCAAAAAGTTTTCTGAATCATCAAAGAACATTTTTTATGGTAAACAAAAGATTGATCAAAAATGTCTCAAACTCTCAAAGAAAGTGGTAGATCTTGAGAATATTCTTTTTTCTGAGCATACCAATTTGGAAAATGAGAAAGTCAACTTTGTAAACCAAATCAATTCATTTGAAAAGAAGTTGACTCAGTTGTTAAAGACAAAAACTGATTTAGAGATTGTCTTAGAAAATGAAAGAAAGGAATTTGCTTTGAAAAACTGGTTCAATCTTGAAGAAAGCAACTTTCTTAAAGAACAAAACTGTGCACTTTCTCAAAAAGTGATGACATTAGAAAAATATTTGAAAGAAGAAAAACCTAATAAAATGTCTAATTTTGAATATTCTTTCAATCTTGAAAGAGCACAGTTTGAAATTGAGAAAGTAATTTTTGAAAATGAAAAACAATCTTATGAAATGAGAATAATTGAGCTTTCTCAAAATGTGGATGAGTTAGAAAAGGAGTTAGCAAAAGAGCGAAGAGAGTTTGCTTCCAAAACTTGGTTTACACCAGCTTCTAAAGTGGATTCCAAAATGGACTTTGAAGTTCACAATGTCGATTCTGATTCTGATTGTGACTTTGAACCTAATGGCCAAGGTTTCGAAACCAAGTCAAAACCAATAGAAAATGAAAAAGGAAAAGCTTGTGCATTTGATTTCTCAAAGAAGCTTCCGGACCATACTGATTTTATCTTTACAAATGAAAAACCTTCAAGTACTTTTTGTAAAGGTGAGTGTTCAAACACAAAGGAACCACCTTTAGAGAAAAGAAAGAAGAGTAAAAAGTCAAAGATAACTCAAGTTCAAAGTTCTCAAGGTTCTAATTCTAAATCTTCTGTTGGTTCAAATACACCTATCTACAAGCCTGTGAAGATGGAATGGAGAGTTAAAGGTACAACACCTTCAAAGAATGATGTACCAAAATCATCTGCTTCCACATCAAATGCCAAGAAGAACAACACTCCGAAAGGTAAGTTTTCTTCTACTAAACCTAATCCTATTCATTCTGCAAATCATCTGATTAGGTTGGTACATAAGAAAATTTGTTGTTCTTACTGTGGATCAAATGATTTTGTGCATAAAGATTATACTTCTTTTTGGTACGGTACTTACAGTATTCCTTCAAAGAGATCTATATCTAACACACTAGGACCCAAGTCCCATTGGATACCAAAATCTGCTTAATCTGTTTTGTAGGTTCATCATGTGTTGTGCTAAATGTTACATATATATCACACACATGACTGAGAACAGAAGAGAAGCAGAGCAAATTTTTGAAGAAGTATATGTGCCATTAAGGGGGAGCAAAGAAATTTTGGTTTCTAAACATATCAGTTTAGAACCCGGACTTCAAAGAAACTAATGGTTTCTAAACACATCAGTTTAGAACCCGAGCATAAAAGACTATGGTTTCTAAACACGTCAGTTTAGAACCCGTACTTCAAAGAAATTGTGGTTTCTAAACACATCAGTTTAGGACCCGTACTTAAACGAGTTTGACTTCTAAACACATCAGTTTAGAACTCGTATTTCATTGTTTTTAGACTTTGATTATCAATCATACTGATCTTGTTTTGTTAAGATTTTTTGCTGATTTTGAGGGGAAGCTTATCTGATTGTAAATCAGTCTATCATGATTTGAGGGGGAGCTTAAACGTTTAACTGTATCTTCTGAACTTAATCTGAGATTGTTTGAAAGAAGAACGACTTTCAAGCATGAAAAACGTTTTCTTAAATGTTCAAACCACTTCTCGATTCTCAAACAGATTTTATGAATTTAGAAGTGTGATTTTAAAGGTTTTTCCTATATATATATATATATATATATATATAGATCTCGGATTGTTACATCATCATTTCTGACCGTGTGTTTCTAAAGATTAATACTTGCGTATTATCTTTTCTATACTTTCAAGTATTCATACACATCGGTTCAGCTTCATATTGACTTTGTTATTACCATGTCTCAAAAAGAAACAATTTTTCGATGGTAATACTCCCGTTTGAATTTTCAAAGTTTGTTGAGCATCATATTCATTTCAGCGTAAGAACTTAAACGTTTCATTCAAAGATTGTTTATATTTGTTCATATAAACAAAATTTACAATTCTTTGATACCCTTAACCTTACATGATTATCCTTCATGAATATAATTCATTTTTGATCTGATTGATACATTGTCAGATTCTCAAACAAGTCTTTCGAATTCATTTCATTCTTTCAATATCCTTGTTGTGAGAAATCTTCAAAGATCAAAATGCTCAAATCTTCATGATATTATTCAGGAGCATACATTCTGATGGCAATGTTATCAAATGCCGATATTCTTAATTGTTCAAAATAAACTGTTGAACAACACATCATTTTAGGACAAAATTTCATGGGAATCAGTGTGAGATTTTAAAAGAACTTCTATGGATCCACGTTAACCAGTGTTTCCTACCCAAGAAGTTATCCTTGAGTGATTGAGGGGTGAGGGGTCGAAATCAAAGAGTGGGGGAGATTACTCATACGGTTGAGTGTCTCATTGTGCTGAGGTAAAATGTAAATGAGAGTTTGCTTAGAAGTGAGCGGATTAAAAACAGAAAGAGGGTGTGAGAACAGAGTTAAAAGAATAAGAGAACTCTGCAATATCCACTTTCTGAGCCGGGCAGCCATATTACTGATTGGTTCACATTCTTTGGTGACCATCATTGAAACAGGCAACTAGCCCATGCCAACTCTTGAATTTAACCCCACCAGCCACTCATTTCTTTCTTAACAAAGGAATGTTTCAATTTTCTTGGGGATGCAGCATATCATCTATCTGATCTTCACTCGGAAGGTCTGGATATTGAAAAAGAAGGAAGTTTGCCCCACCTTCGCTCTTCATTCATGCACATTGAGTCCGTGGAAAACTTGTTGCTGTCTCAACAGTTTACACAATTTGAGCCTATATTATTCAAGCATATGTTGCTTTATTCTTTCTACAATTGCACGTACACACAAGGAATATGTTTTCTTGTTATAACGTTCATAGAAATTTCCTTTGTGGTTTTTCGATGATTGAATGGAAGCCCTGGAGGAGTGAACATCAAAAAGCTCCTTTCCAAAGTGAATTCGTTGTACTATGTGGCTCCGTGCAACTTACAGGCATTATAACTGATTCATTCGTTGTTTCAGGGTTACCATTTTATTTTGTCTGAATTTGAAAAGATTCAGATAAATATTTTTGGAATTGACGAATATTCAGATCAAAAGGAGGAGATTGTTAATGGTATATTCAAAGACTGTTGAAATTGAATAGGTTTTTGATGATCATGATGCTCACAATCATCAAAAAGGGGGAGAAGATTTGAAAGTTTCAATTTCAAGATAAAGTGAAGTTTTATTGAAGTCAAGAAGCTCGAGTTAAAAAATTCAAGATGTTTCGAGATAATTCGACAAAGATTCAAATTCAAATTCAAAGTTTGTTATTGTTGAAGAAGTGAAGATACACAATTCAAGATATTCGAAAAGCTCAAAACCCCATTAAAGTTCAAAAGCCATTTCATGTTCAAAGACCAAAGATATATTTCAAAGCTCAAAGATGCAAAGATCTGTGCTACAACGATTCAATGATAAGTGATGTGAAGATTCAAGAAGATGAAGTTTTTGTTTGAAGACTTTGACCAACACCGCAAAGATGTGAAGTTTGCAATATGAGACTTTGATGACTATTTGATTTTGAAGATCCTGTTGAAGATTGGATTTCTGAAGACAACGCCTACTTGAAGATTCTTCAGATTTATTTTTTAAAGATTTATCTTCCTTCAAAGCGAAGAGGAAGACTGTTAAAAGAGCTAAAGTGTTGAAGATCTAAAGATACAAAGAGCTGAAGACTATCGTCATCAATTTTTTAAATCTTGAATCCATAGGGGGAGATTGTTAGTGCATAAAATGTATTCAAGATTTAGTGTTTAATTGTAAATGATCAAAGATTTGTAAAAGTCAAAGTAGAGGCTTAAAGGTCAAAGTCAAAGTAACTAAAGTGATAGTCAAAGTGTATAAATAGGATTTGTAAAGAGGAAGTCATTGTGTAGAGGTCATTCATACGTGCATTGAGATAGAGGAGTGAGCAACATAGATGGATGACTTCCTAGAGAGAGAGTTTAGAGAGAGAAAGGGGATCTCATTCCAATCTTGTGCATTTCTCTATTCTAATGAAGATCTAAGTGTATTCATCATTGTTACTTGATTAGATCTGGGATCACAGGAGTGAAAAGTTGTGACAGTATTGAGGATTCGAAGAGCCAAAAATAATGTCATCGATATAAACCTGAATTAAAAGAATATCCTCCCCTTCCCTTTTGATGAAAAGGGTTGTGTCGATCTTACCTTTTGAGAAGCCGGAATTGGTGAGAAAAGTAGATAATTTATCATACCAGGCTCTCGGTGCTTCTTGAGTCTGTACAATGCTTTGTCGAGACGATACACATGATGTGGGTGATCCGGATCTACGAAACCTTCTGGCTGAGAGACGTACTGTTAGGGTCATTTATTGTTGAATTAAAGTTCAAGGGTCTATATTGTATTTCTTTATTTTGAGCTTAGTTAGTGAACGGGCCGTGGGCTTGTTAACCACGGGCCCGTCATATAAATAGTTTTCTAAGCCTCTGTTTTAGGCTAGTTGTTCATTTGCTTTCATTAATCCTTATTGTAAACACTCTCAAAGTTGAAAGCTAAATTGGATGACCAGTTGAACTCATAATCACTGTTTCTTATCTATTGATTTCATTGTTCGTTGCATGGATCTGGAACTAACAATTGGTATCAGAGTAGACGGACAGAATTGATTCAAAGTATTCATACTGATTTCTGGTAAGTTTTTCACTCTTACTCGTCTGTGTTCTTACTTGAATATCAAAATTTTGATTCTAGTAAAATTGATCGATTTCGTTTATTGGGTTTTGTTAGTATCATTGCTATTAGTGATTCTGCAAATTTTCATACTCTAATTCGATCGTTTGAGTGGTTTATTAAGCAAATTAAGTTCAAAAGTTTTGAGTGTGTTCTTGATAAAAATCATATTTTTTACCATCAAAACTTGTTGTTTTTGCTTCAAAATCGATTTGGGTAGTGTTATTTTTGTGTTTGGTAGTGTTTCTAATCTTTCAGGAACATTTTTTAGCAACCCTAGTTGTTTCCCAATCGATTTTCACAATCCATCCGCAGTTCCCGGACAAACCAGCCGTTCTTTCCGGACAACTCCCAAGTTTCCGGACGTTTGTGTTAATTCTTTCCGGGTACATCCATCTTTCCGGGTAAGTTTTCCGGGTACGTTCACCTTTCCGGGTAAGTCCTTCTAAACTCTAATCTTTCCGGGTATTGTGTTCCGGAAACCCAAAGTTTCCGGTAAAGATTTTTATCCGGACAACTATAGGTATCCGGTAAAGATTTTTATCCGGACAACTCTAAGTATCCGGGAAAGCATTTTATCCGGAATCTCCATTCACCCGGTAAGTTTCTGTGTTTTTATTCGCATCCGGTAAATTTTACTCTTTTTGATTTTACCCGGTAACTATTGTCTTCCGGTAACCATTGAGTTATCCGGAAACTTAGTACATCCGGATTCTTTCAATCTTGTTAGGACCATAAATGTCCTACACATTAGAAAGATATATAAATAATTATATAGAGCTTAATTAGATTAATTAATCTTCTTGTAAAAGTCTTTAATGATGAATGAGCTTAGTTTATTGCTTAATGGGCTTAGGCCTTGTATGTCTAAAAGCCTAAGTATATAAGGTTAGTTAACCTTAGAATTAGGTTAGACGGTTCATTATCATTCTAGAGCTTATTGTTAGAAGTCGTTATTTTACTTTGATTGTAATATTCTTATAACGATTAATACTTTGAATGAATACGAGAGAGATGACAGCTTGAAATCATCAATCATTCGTGTTATTTCTCATTGAATCGTTGTTACCTGATCAATCTGGGACTAACAATTGGTATCAGAGCCTAATCGGTGATTTGAAGAAAGAAAAGAATCGAACGAAAGCAAGAAAAAACATAAAATTTCGTATTGAAGTTTTCTGGAAAACGCAGTGAGCCGTTTTGCCTATTCCCGGAGATTGACCGTCGGATCGTCACGATTTTTGGACAGTAGCTCCACAACATTCCGTTTCACATTCTGAACGGTTGGATTAATCGTTTGAGGTCCAGAAGGCATCCATATTATTTTCGTAATAGTGCAGTTTTTCTGTGGAAAATTCGTTCATCAATCGGGTTTGCAAAGTTCTTTCGTTGATTTAATAATTCGTTTGTTATATCTCGATTGTTTACTCGGTTTTATCTAGTGTTTATCTGCGTTTACATCAAGTCTCAAAGGTGTCAAGTTTTCAATTTAAAAATCAATTCTTGAGTTTTTTGGTGTTCTTGAATTTTTTTGGTGGTTTTTGAAAAATAGGATATATTTTGCTTAGAAATCGATTTGGGTATGTTTGTGTTTGTGTTTTTGGTCAAAATCTAACCCTACAGGAGTGAAATCAAGCAACCCTATCGATCCCTGATCCGAATTGCAACCACAGCCGCAGTGTCCGGACGTTTCTCATAGTTTCCGGGTAAGTTTTCTATTTCTCAACACTATCCGGACGAATCATCCGGATTGATTTTGGTTTCCGGGTAAGTTTATTCGGACACCTCAATCTTTCCGGGTACTAATTTTGTTCTAATAACTCAGACTTCCCGGATACCCATTTACTTCCCGGATGAAATAAGTGTCTGGATACATTTTTTTGGTTGACTCAAACTTTCCGGATGAATGTGAAATAAAGTTCCCGGACAAAATCTGTTTTTTCTTTCCGGACAAACATTTTGTTTTCACTTTCCGGATGTTTTTTGTGGTTGAGCCGTAAAGTTTGACTTTTCTCAAACTAATCACAATTGAATTCACAATTGGTCGGTCCTTGATTTCAATTTTTAGCCAAACTTGTTATTATTTGTTTGACACTTTCATTTCATATACATATATATATATATATATACATTCACATATATATATATAGATTGCATGATTTGTTAAGTGTTGATTTCGCTGAAGTTTTCGTTGATTTTGTTATTAAGAGTTATCGCACCTCATCATTGCGACAAGTTTTCGAGCCCGTCCGGAAAGCTAAATTGATCACCCGGTAAGTTCCTTTTATCCGGTAAGCAACCATCTTTCGGTAAGTGCTATTTTTGCGAGAATCTGCGTCACCCGGTAAGTTCAATTGATTTTATTTTATCCTGGAACCATTTTCGTCCGGTAAGTCTCAATACTTTTTATCCGGTACGTTCTTTTTCCACCAGGTAAGCTTTGTTTGGAAACAACTTTTATCCGGTAAACCAACTTTTATCCGGTAAGTTGTGTTTTGGTAAGTTTGGTTGGTAAGTTCTCGTCGGTACCCGAGTTACCGCACGTCTCGTGATTAAAGGTTGTCTAACGAAAGTTGCAATTCTTCTTAAAAGATCAATTTGAAATATTTTTGTGACGCTTGAGATTATTTGCGACGATTTGCTATTATTAGCGACTATTATCATTTTATGTGATTTTAGTTGTCGTTCTTGATCTAACTTGGTTTGTTTATCTTGCAGATTTCACTCTCGAAGAGTGATTTCGTTCGTTCGTTCCAACTATAATCAGATTTTAAATCTTTAAAATGAATTTATTTTATAAATTTGTTTTTCAAATTTAATTTTTGATTTTCTTCCGCATTTTTGATTCTTCAAAATCAACACCGATTAACGATCATAATTTTTCAGGTAACAAATGTCTTATTCATCTCAGTTTGAAGCAGCTCTTCAGGATTCTGATGATGAAGTATTTTACTTTAAGAAATCGATAGCTCTGCTCACTAAATCTTTCCAACAACAGAAATTCTATAAAAAGCCTTCGTCCAATAATCAGCACTACTCCCCCTCCTCCAACAAGCGGCACGATTATCAGGACCAGTATGAGGGAAAAAAGAAAGCTGATGAGCAAGATAAGTCAGAGAAGAAGGAGAAGACGAAGAAAGTAGAAAGTAAGAAGAAGGATGAACCAGTTAATAAGAAGGTAGATGAGCACAAGCAGCCTGATAAGAAGGAGAAGACTGAAGAAGAGCAAACAAGACTATATGAAAAGAATATCAAGCAGAAAGATGATTTGATCAGCAAGTACGTCAAAGAACTGAAGGAACTAAAATCTCAAATCTGGAATAGTTATGAGAAACTGACTGAAGAAGAAGAGAAAGGTATACTTCTAAACTATGAAAACCTTGAGCTTAAAAGTAAACTAAATACTCTTGAAAAAGGTTTTTGAAAAGGAAAAGGAAAGTTTTGAAAAAGAAAGACAAATGCTTATTCAAAAGCAATATGGTCTTTCAACCAAATCTCTTGAAGAGAAGAAGAGACTTGAGCTTATGTGCTTAAAACTTTCAAAACAGATCTCCGACTTTGAGAAAGTTTTGATTTCAGAAAGAGAGAAGTTTGAAATAGAACGCAAATCTTTTTCTCAAAAGAATGGAGAACTTTCCTTGAAAATAACTGATTTGGAAAACGAATTAGACGCTCTAATCAAAGAGTCTGAGAAAGGGAAAGTTGAAGGTTTTAGGGCTAAATGCTTGAAAGATGATTTTGAAAAAGAGAGGAAGATCTTTCGGACTGAGATTTCTAAACTTACACAGAGATTATCTGGATTAGGAACCGAGATCTTGAAAGAACAAATGGATAAATCTGATTTACAAAAGAAATTTGACTTAATTATTAAAGAACGAAATGATTTATCCGTTAAGGTCAAGAAACTTGATGAAAGCAAGATCAAAGGTGTTCAACCTTCTTATGCTTCAAGTTCATTTTCTACAATTCGTTCTTCAAAGAATTTTGTCAAATCAAATGATTTTTCAAAAGATCATATTCGACCTTCCAATCTTTTCTATAATTCTCGTGTTGACAATAAAGATAATCCATCTTTCAAGAAAGTAAACATGGTTTGGAGAGTTAAAGGATCCGCTCCTGCTCCAAAGCCATTTGTCCCTGTTAAGAGTGAAAAGAACAACACAGCTTTCCACGCTAAACCTTTTGTGAAAACTGATCGAGTTTACTCTGTTAATAAACTGATCAGCTTATCTACACAGAAGCTGTGTTGCTCTTATTGTGGAACAAGTGAGTTTGTGAATAAAGATCGTGCCAACTATTGGTATGGTACTTATAGTTTCCCAGGTCCTCATAGGGCATCTAACCGACAAGGATCCATCAAAAGATGGATACCAAAATCTGTCTAATCTGTTTTGCAGGAATGTCATGTGCGGTTTTAATCCCTAATATTCTTTTCACATGACGAGCATTCAAAGGTTATGCCAATTTTGAGGGGGAGTACTATCTCATGAAAGGTAAGTGAAGTTCTAACTGAATTCAAAATCCATGGCAATTCATTCTGACTAACTTACTTGCGTTTGTTATTATCTAAGTTTAACTTCCATGATTGCCACGTACAAAACTCTATTGATTTAGTTATTTCCATGTCTGAAATGTTTGTTGATTTTTCGATGGAAATACACTCGGTTTTGAATTCCACTTTGTGTTCATAGTTCATCATTTCACATCAATGATTCAATTCTTATCTGATATATTAATTGTGACTTGTTCTTCACAATTAAACTTTCTGATCATTGTCTCTTTCTTGCAAACACTGTGCTTATTGAGTCAATTTGTTTTGCGCTTGATCTTGTTTCTTGAAACTCTGTGACTTCATTTTTATGACTTCTGATTACCTCAGATCAGAACTCGGACTTCATTTTATGACTTCTGATCATCTCAGATCAGGACTCGTTCTTAAATGTTATGACTTCTAAACACTTCAGTTTAGAACTCGTACTTCACTGTCTACTAAACTGCTATACTCGCTGCATGGAATGAGTGTTAGGACTTACATCATTTCTATGGTCTATCCAGAACCGGAAGGACCTACCCAAGAAACACACCCATGTATAGATAACAGTGAGGGGTCTAGATTGATAGATGAGTTTGGAGAGAAAAGAATATGGTGAGGCTGTGACAGGACTTAAAAGAATTATTGGTCCTTACCAAACCGAGTCAGTTATCCGGGTAACCACACAATCTATTCATTCTCGTTCTTTGGAGATGAATATTGAAACAGACATGGACCCAGTGTCGATAACTCGTGTCACCCCACCCAACCACTCAAGTATCTCCCAACAGATGCTTGTTTCATATATTCACGGAGGATTAGCACATAATCTATCTACTCCTCACTCAGAGGTCTTTGATATTGAAAAAGGAAGACACCATCTCCGGTCTCCGAACTTCATATTCTATTCCCTGTGTCAATTGATTTTAACTTGCGTCCCGAGTTAAATCAATATTTTGAGCCAAACAGATAGAATTTATTTTATTTCACACATGCACGAGTCTTTGTGATTCCCATTGCATATCTTCGTGATATTTCCGGAACAGTTTGAGGAGTAATTTTTAATATTTTACTTCAGTGATAACTGGAAATCCTATCAGAGATACCTCGATGCCAACTCTGAACATAGGGCACACAATTTTTTTAAAATTGTTGTGATAACAGTTACTTTTGTGTTTCTGTGTTAAATATTTACCCCATTCTGGTTACTTAACGTTTGATTTGCATTTTTTGCTACTCGTCACTATTGTCTTTGACCATACATGATGCTCCGGATGCTCCTACTCATCATGAGGGGGAGAAAGGGTACAGATTCAAAGACACCGAATATCAAGTTGAGGGGGAGTCAGCAAAAGCCGAGGGGGAGTAAAGAAGTCCCCATGCAAAAGCCGAGGGGGAGTAACTATTGACCGATTTTTTCCGAATGATTGATCTGTTCCGAGATCCAAAGAGTTTCAAAGTTCTTACAAGTGATCAACTCTTCTCATCGTTTATCAAGTGGTGTTCGCTTCAAAGTATTTCCTCCATCGAGCATATTGATTCTACAAGGTCTTTTAAAGCTGAAATCAAATTCAAGAGCTTTATTCAAGGGGGAGCGTCGAAAGTCATGAAGACCAGCAACATCATTGCACTTCAAAGATTCAAGAAGGAGAGAAGATCAAGATCTGAAGATTTCAAGACCGATTTTTATTTATATATCTTTAGGGGGAAATTGTTAGGACCATAAATGTCCTACACATCAGAAAGATATATAAATAATTATATAGAGCTTAATTAGATTAATTAATCTTCTTGTAAAAGCCTTTAATGATGAATGGGCTTAGTTTATTGCTTAATGGGCTTAGGCCTTGTATGTCTAAAGGCCTAAGTATATAAGGTTAGTTAACCTTAGAATTAGGTTATACGATACATTATCATTCTAGAGCTTATTGTTAGAAGTCGTTATTTTACTTTGATTGTAATATTCTTCTAACGATTAATACTTTGAATGAATACGAGAGAGATGACAGCTTGAAATCATCAATCATTCGTGTTATTTCTCATTGAATCGTTGTTACCTGATCAATCTGGGACTAACAAATCTTATCCGGACTCTTCTGCATTTTTGAACTGTTCTCACTTAATCTGATCCGGACACTTCCAGATCAGACTTCTTATCCGGATTCCTATCCGGTAAGTTCATTTCAGTATAAATCTTACTTGTTCCTAGTTCAAATCAGTCGTAGAACCTGCGTTAGGATATCACTCATAGTGCATTGTGTTAGGTTTTCACTTTGAATCAATTACATCGTTTGATGATCATTCCTGTGCAACCAAAGATGTCTTCACGCGACGCTCTTGCAATCGGTACCGACTCCAAACCACCTTGCCTCTATCAAGGTGAGTACAGCTAGTGGCGCGACAGGTTCAAAATCTTCATAGAGTCGAAAGACAATTTCAAGTACATTTGGCGAGCTTTAGAGAATGGGCCTATTCCAGAACCTATGAAGGACGTTCCACCAGCTCAAGAAGGTGGGAAGACACTCCACGTGAAAAAGTCTCTCTCCGACATGACCGACGACGAAAAGGGCATTATTGAGGGAGAAAAGCATGCCAAGCGGTATCTTATTCAAGCTATCCCCAACACGGTCTATAATGGCATCGTCAGCTACAAAGATACAGCGAAGGGTATTGTTGGTCCCGAAGGGCTATACAAGTTTGTAGAAAGGGGGGGGGGGGGGGTTGAATTCAAACACACAAGTTTTACTTTTCTAAATTGTTTATTGATAAATCATTAACAATTTACAGCTTGTTGCGGAACAAGATTAAGGATAAATCCTAATCTAAACAAGTTGGAACACTAAGTTTTCTTGCACTAAGAAAGAGAAGGAAATTACTAATAATAACCTATCTCAAGATATAAGAAGATGACTCGACCAGAGTTTACGAGTGCTTCAAAATGAAGTGAGGTCTTCTTCTTATATACTGCATGCATTTAATGCATGGCAGTTTATACTTTACACGTGGCAGCAGCTGATTGGTTGTAGGATCTGACTTGAGTAGACAACCTTAGTAGCCGCATGGTGAACAGTGTAATATCAGAGTAGTTGTACGATTTCAGACAATAAGGAGGTTCTTTTCTGACATATCGTATGGAGTCGTACAAGGGTGGTTAAGACAAAAGTACTTTGTACGGAGGACTTCATGATCATCTTTTCGTTGATTCAGGGCTTTATCATTCTTTATCAGCGAATGACGAAGTTCAGCGATAGCTGAAGTCTTGTACTTGATACTTCACGTTGAGTGGACAAATCTGAGTCTTCGCTGATCTGCATCAGTTCATTAGGAGACTTGTCGCTGGTTCTTGAGCTTGATCTTCGACTTCAGCGTAGAACCTATGTTAACGTGAAACTTGTCTTCAAGGATCATAAGTAAACAACTAACTTATCAGCGATCACCATAAGGACTGAACAGGCTCAGAGCATTATGGTGAACAGTGTTCGCTGAATGTTTAATCTAAAGAACGAGAGTTCCTATCAGCGATACTGTAAAGTCTTAGTACTTACCAGCGATAGTGAAACTCTGATACATATTGTTTTACTTACAATTTTCACTAAGTAGAATGGAGCGGGTCATTATCAAATCACTGAGGGTTTGGATCAACAATCTCCCCCTGTTTGATTATGACATTGCAACAGAGAAAATTGCTATTTAATGAAAACATAAGGATAAAAAGAACTCATAAAATATTTGTCCCTTTTACTGTTTTTTGGGATCTTTTCTGTACTGATGGAGTAAAGTACTTTCGTTGAAATATTTCTTTAAACTTCGTATCAGATTACAAAGGGAAGTGGAAAGATTACAAGTACAAGCGAAATAAATTACAAGTACAAAAGAATAACTGATAAAATAGAAGAATAAGGCGATCTTATCAGCTTATAGAGGTTCTTCCTTAATGAGAAGTTCATCAAGGGTCTTTGATGTGGGAATCATCCAGTCAGGGACATTTACTCCTTGATTCTTTTTGTTCAGAGCTTCTTCAAAAATCAAGGGTTTAAGATGATATGCCTGAATGTCGCGTTTGAATTCACATCAGTAGATGAGATCTTTCAGCTGTTCGATTGGAGTGATGGGAAGCTCAGAGATACGTTGAAAACATTGTCGTCCACCATAGTCAATAAATAATATCCCATAGGGTTTGCTTATGACTTTCCCAGGGATGAAAGTCTCACCAGGAGGAAGAGATGTGTCAAGTGCGGAAAGGTCAGGTTTTGGACCAAGAACTTCAGCACGAGAAAAACCAATACCTATTTCGTTCCGTATAAGAGGACCTG
Source organism: Saussurea involucrata (assembly GCA_033807775.1). Taxonomy (NCBI): domain Eukaryota; kingdom Viridiplantae; phylum Streptophyta; class Magnoliopsida; order Asterales; family Asteraceae; genus Saussurea; species Saussurea involucrata. The sequence continues at coordinate 52,426,062 of CM066323.1, forward strand.
AGTCTGAAGGTTTAGACTTTTTCTTTGCAGAGGCCCTTTTTTCTGATTTGCGAGAGGAGGGGGAGGAGGAATATCCACACAAGAAGAGACTAAGTCGATCTGTTTATTTATCAGCTTTTCGACATGATCCTTGTACTTAGATTGAGACTTCTGGATGGCTAATCTGATCTCCAACCATTCAGAGAGACTGTACTTCGTGATGGCTTCAGCATAGAATTTTTCGTACTGTCCATTTTATCTGAATATCTCGATTTCAGCGATTAAAACTTTGAGGGTTGATTTTCCAGTGATATGTACCTTGTTGATTCTGGCAGGTCGATATCTTAAGTGTACCTTTTCTTTGCACCAGATTAAAGTAGATTGAGACACAGTTCTCTTTTCTTCAACGATCTTTCGAGCATCTTCCCAAAGCTGACGTTGGACTTGAATGGGAATTCGTTTCAGCTTGGGGTCTTTGATTGATTCTTGAGTAAGCTGGATGGCGAGTTCTCTGTCTTTTCCTTCAGCTTCCCTTCTTTCAGCGATTAACCTTTCAGCTCTGAGGTGATCCTTGTATTCCTTTTGAGAAAGTCTGAACTTTGGAGGAATAGAAGGAAGTTGATCACGCTTCAAGATGATTCGCTGATCTTCGAATCTCTTAATCATCTCTTCTCTTCTTCTCTGATCCTCTTCACTTGGTTTTTGAGGAACCAAGGAAGGTCTGTTTTTGTGAGAGAGCAACTGTTCTTCAAGTTCATCAGTCTCAGTGGTTAAATCCAAGACTGGGATTATTTCTTCAGCGTTGGGAGCTGGGATTATTGTTGGTGAAGTCGCAGCTGTAGAAACTTCAGCGATATCCTTAAACAGGGGAGAGGACTAGCTGAAACACAGCGATCGTTTAAGTAAGAAGAGTTGGGGAAGAAAGAGATAGAAAAAGAATGTGGTTGTGTATAGAGGTTTTATGGAGAGGAGAGTTGGGATTGAGAAAGGATAGAGGAGGGATGCAGTGTAAGTAAGTAAGATGTAGTGTACCTGACAAACCGGCTTTTTAAGCAAGATCGTCAGATTTTCATCATCTTCAGCGACACCTTTTCCTTTGCCCTTGTTAGCTTCAGACGCTGAAGGCTTTGTCTTGGTACGCTCCCCTGAAGGTTCATTTATCAAGATCCCTTTAAGAGCTGTAGTCTTCTGAGAAGGTTTGACGATAAAGGAGTCATCATCATCATCGTCATCCTCATCATTCTTTGAAGAAGAGGATGGTTCATCATCAGAGATGTCGACGGCTTCTTCATCTTCAGCTTCAGATTCAGATTCTTCAGCATCTTCTTCGAGTTGCTCCCCCTCAGATACATAGGTAAGCTTCTCGGTTCCCTCAGGGTGTTCATCTCCCTGAGGTCCAGCAGTTTCTTCATTTGTCTTCTCCCCCTCTTCAGTAAGGGAGAGGTTTTCAGTCTTCTCCCCCTCAATAGATTCATCATGGGGAAGGTCTTCAGAGTTCTTCTCCCCCCTTCCTTATGATGAGTGGGGGAGGAATGCGATGACTCAGTAGATGGAGTTGGTTCCCTGTCTTCTAGGCCAGGGATCCCAATATAATTTTCAATCGCTGCTACTCTGTCTTCTAGGCCAGTAATAGCAGGAGTGATCTTGAAGAGTTCAGCATGATCCGCCGGAGTAAAATGTGAAGGTGCATGGGCAGGGGCGGTCATGTGATTCAGGATCTGCTGTACCATCGTCTTCACTGAACTTACGTCAGTCTTTACAGAAATCACGTCAGTCTTTACAGCAGACATATCTCCCTGAAGATTTCCAACCGATGTCTTCAGCGTTATGACATCGCTGGACATGGATTGAACTGTTGTTTTGAGAGAGGTGTAGTCTGTGTAGATGTCAGCAAGAACTTTGGCAAAATCACCAAGAGTTCTATCAACTTTCTCCAAATCAGCTTTGGAGGCATTCTGTTCAACCACTGTTGTCAGCTTGTTGAGATTCTCTCCAGCGTTTGTTACAGCTGAAGAGTTGTCTGAGAGAGTAGTGGTTAGACCTGTCAGCTTTGTATCCAGGTTCTTCAAAGAGGCGTTGATGTCTCCCAAATTAGGACCTGTAACATATAAGAACTTATGAACAGAGGAAAGCTCAGAAGTTTGGGGTTTAGTTACAGTGTATATGGTTTGGTGTATACCTGCAGGAGGGTCGACGAAGTCATCAAAACTTCTGTGACCTGAATAATGTTCCATGTCGTCAGCTAGAGTGCGTGTACGCATGGAAATTCCTGCAGGTCCTGCATCCATCATTCCTTGAAAGGGATCAGCTTTAGCTTCTGGAAGAATGACGGTTGCTCCAGTGATCGCGGTGAAAACTAGATTAGAGTCCAAGGGAGTAGAGAGAGAAGCGAAGGTTGAGAAAGTTGGTTGGGTGCGGGGTTCAGCGTTGGATCCGCTGAGAATCACTTCTTCAGTCCTTTGAGGGGCTGAAGGAGGTTGGTTCTTTTCCAGGTTTATAACTTCAGCGTTTAGAGTCGCTGAAGCTGGGATGGAAATGGTGGCTTGTTCAGCTGTGGTAGAGCGTACCACTGAACTTTCCATCAGCTCTTCAAGATGAGTTGAGGAGTCTTCAGCATAAGATTGCTGGGGTTGCTCCTTGGTTTTCTTAGTTCTTTTGGAACCAAGTTGGGTAGAAGATTGTTTCCTTTTTCTAGAAGGAATGGAGGTTGCAGCTGGGGTATCAGCGGTGGGTTTGTCCACTGAATGAGCTGCAAAAGTAGAAGAAGAAGGATTGAGAAGAGTTAAGAGAGTAAAGAGACGTACCTCGTTTGCCATTGGCTTGAAGTCGAGTACCTTAGGGCCAACCTGAGAGAGTTTCAGGTCTCCTACTTTTGGATAGTTATCCTTCAGGCCTGTTTGGAAGACGGCGCTGAGGAATCTTGGGTATGGAACCCATGATGGTCGATCAGCAGCAGAGTCTACTCTGAGCACAAGATCATCGTAGATTATCAAGGCCCAGTCAACATGAAGACCTTTCAGCAATGCATAGCCCATTGCTTGCTGAGGTTGAGCGGCTTGATCAGAGGAGCCGGTCTTTGCAGTCATGCAGCTTATCAAGTGTGCGAAGATGAAGTTCATCTCACTGGGCAATTTTGACTTCTTGATGAGGGTCAGCTTCTTCTCAGGCTTCTTGTCCCTTCTTGTTTCCCATACATAACCCATTGCATCAAAGAATGCAGTGATGGCTTCCTTATCAGCATGTTTCTTGTGGTTAGGGAGAGAAACAAAGGGTTTTTCTTTTGTGGCGATGGGAAGGCTCAGTGCTTTTCGGATAATGGCAGGGGTGATTTTTATGGTGCCAAAATCAGTGTCAGAGAGGATGCAATCGATTTTCTTCGTGGGATCTTTGGTCGATGGTAGCTGAGTGTGTCTGGCAGAATACCAGAACTGAGATAGTAGTAGCTGATGAACAGGGGGTGTTATGGTCAGGGCTGTAGAGAGACAACAAGTTTTGAGGAAATTCACAGCATCATTCAGATGTGTGACTTGCTTTCGAGGAGGAAACTCGAAAAGCGCATAGAGATTGTTTGTTTTTGTCCAATCAAGTTCCTCAAGCGTTAACTTGACCTGAGGAGCCTTGATGATTTCCAGTTCCTCAACAACAACAGTGTTCTCAGCAGTAGGAATATTAGTAGATGCCATTGCTGTATTATCAGTTCAACCAAAGATATAACAAATAAGAATAATCTTAATGTGGAAAGATTTTCCAATAAGATGGTTCGAATTTTGTCCATTTCATTCAGACAAAAATGTCTTAATGAAGATTAGGGTTTTCTTGTTTTTGAAAAAGAAATGCAAACCCAATAAAAAGTCTTGTTTTCCAGTTTCCTTTGAGGATTAGGATTCTGGAAAAACGCATGAAGAACAAGTTTAAGATATTTGCGATTAAACTTGAAGAACAACCATGAAAGGTTGTGTTCATAAAACCATGAAAGAAAGGATTTCATTTTAAGAATGGTTTCTTTTGTTTGATCTTTTAAAAACAATGATAAGATCCAAAACAAGTTAAAACAGTAGATAATATAAGAGTATTAACCTTGTGTTCTTTGTAGAAGATGAACAGTTCTTTAGGAGAGAAAACTCGAATGTTCAAGATGCAACAGTATTCTTGAGAAAACTTGAGTAAGAAGTTGTTCTCGTAAAGGAAAAATATAAACCCAAAGTGGTTTATATAGAGAGATTAGAGAGAGAGAAAATCTTGATCGGGAAAAGATTTTCATCATGACACGGACACGTGTTTGCATTTGATTGGTTGGTAAACGAAACGTGCAAACGTGTGTCAGAAAAAGAACGTGCCTGGGCTTATCCGTTGCGATGACGTCACGGATGTCCTTTCATATTTTAGGATGTCTCTGAGGTTTTGAAAGCTCAGGGACACTTTTGAAAACATGAAGCACTGAATAGAAATATCAGTGTTGGTTTTAGAAATTTCAAAGTATCGCTGATTAAGGAAGAGATATTCAGCGATGCAATTTGTCTTGAAATCTTGCATTTACATGCGATTGTCAGTGAGAGAAAAACATACCTTGATATCAGCGAATCAATTATGTTCAGAGAGAGAATGATAGAATGGGTTATACAAGTTGATTTTATCCTATCGCTGATCAAATGTGAACCGCTGAAGATTTTACTCTTCAAAGTTCAGCATTCCAAGCTCGCTGATGAGAAAGTTGAATCTTGTCTCATCAAGAGGTTTGGTGAACAGTCAGCTAACTGATAGTCAATTGGGATAAAATGAAGTTCTATATCACCATTCATCACATGATCTCTGATAAAATGATACCTGATTTCGATGTCTTTTTTCTTTGAGTGTAGCACTGGATTGTTGGCTATAGCAATGGCACTTGTGCTGTCGCAATAGATTGGAATTTTTGAGAGCTGTAGGTCATAGTCCAGTAGTTGATTTCTCATCCACAAGACCTGAGAACAACAGCTTCCAGCGGCTACGTACTCAGCTTCAGCTGTGGAGGTGGACACTGAGTTTTGCTTTTTACTTGTCCAACTCACTAGCTTTCCACCTAGGAGCTGACAGCCTCCTGTGGTGCTTTTCCTATCCAATTTGCAACTTGCAAAATCACTATCTGAATAGGCGATTAGATCGAACCCTGAGTCTTTGGGATACCAAAGACCTAGGTTCGCAGTACCCTTAAGGTATCGAAAAATTCGTTTTACAGCGATCATATGAGATTCCTTAGGTTCATCTTGATATCGTGCACACAAACAGGTTGCGTACATAATATTGGGTCGGCTAGCTGTAAGATACAAGAGAGAGCCGATCATCCCATGGTACAGCGTGACATTAACAGGTATTCCATTTGAATCCTTGTCTAGTGTCAGCGGTGGTGCCATAGGGGTTTTCATAGCTGAACTCTGAGTTAAATCGAATTTCTTCAGCATATCTTTAACATACTTTCCCTGATTAATGAAAGTTCCTTTCTCATTTTGTTTTATCTGAAGACCAAAGAAATATGTTAGCTCACCCATCATGCTCATTTTATACTCTTCTTTCATTCTATCAACGAAACGAGTACAAAGGTCAGGGTTAGTAGAACCAAATATAATGTCATCAACATATATCTGAACAAGAATAATATGACCTTTTACTTTCCTGAAGAATAGAGTCTTATGGATTTTACCACGCTCAAATTTTTCAATATGGAGATAAGTAGATAGAGTGTCATACCATGCACGAGGAGCTTGCTTTAAGCCATAAAGTGCCTTATCCAGTTTATAAACATAACCTGGACGCTTAGGATCTGAGAATCCTGGAGGTTGTTCCACATAGACTTCTTCATTCAGCTTTCCATTTAGAAATGCTGACTTAACATCCATTTGATATACTTTGAAGTCTTTGTGTACAACGTATGCTAAGAATAGACGAATAGATTCTAGTCTTGCTATTGGAGCAAATGTTTCGTCGTAATCTATGCCTTCCTCTTGTTTGTATCCCTGAGCAACAAGTCGAGCCTTGTTGCGGGTTACAGTTCCATGTTCGTCCAACTTGTTTCGATAGACCCATTTTGTGCCTATCACTGTCTTGTCAGTTGGTCTTCGAACAAGTTTCTAAACTTTGTTTCTTTCGAATTCAGTCGGCTCTTCTTGCATGGCGCTGACCCAGTTTGGATCTTTGAGGGCATCATCTATTTTCTTTGGTTCAATCAGAGAAATAAAGTTAACAAATAAACAAATATTACCTGCACTTCGTCGAGTCTGAACACCAACGTTTGGATCACCAAGAATTTGATCAATTGGGTGATTTATAGTCCATCGCTGAGCAGGAGCATAAGTCGCTGACTCAAATTGAACCGGAGGAGCTGAAGATGAAGCTTCAGCAACTTCTGGAATATCAGCCAAGAGAGGAGTAGGTGCAGATGTCATTTCATTCACTAATTGCTGAGAAGTAGATGGAATGTCTGAGACATTTGGTTCAGAAGCAGGTATAGTGTTTAAAGGAACAGCTGAGACCCATGAAGTTTCAGCTTCACTATTCTACATGTTTGGGATGATAGTAGGACTATCATCTTCAACTGTATGAGTATGAGGAGTGGGAATATCTTCTGAATCACCAAGATGAGAAAACATCAATTGATTCAGTTCTTCAGTATCAGCAGACGGTTTAGAGTTCGCTGAACGGGATTCGTCAAATGTGACGTGAATAGTTTCTTCAACAGTTTGTCTTCTTCGATTCAAGACTCTGAAGGCTTTGGAAATTGAAGAATATCCAAGGAAGATTCCATCATCAGCCTTAGGATCAAACTTTCCAAGGGCATCTCTGTTATTCAGTATGAAACACTGACATCCAAAGATGTGAAGAAAGCTAATTGAAGGCTTTTTCCCATGAAAAGGTTCATAGGCTGTCTTATTGAATCTTTTAACTATCAGCGACCTGTTTTGCGTAAAACAAGCAGTGTTAACAGCTTCTGCCCAAAACTGAGTAGGCAGGTGAGAATCGCTGAGCATTGAACGTGCGGCTTCAATAATTGTTCTATTTCTTCTTTCAGCGACTCCGTTTTGTTGCGGTGTTCTCACTGAAGAAAAGTTGTGAGAAATACCCTTACTCTCAAAGAAGGAATCAAGAGAACTGTTTTTAAATTCAGTCCCATGATCACTCCTTATTGAGCGAACAGTCAAGTTGTTCAGGGTTTCCATCTTCCGAACAAAGGTGATGAGTTCTTCAGGGGTGTCACTCTTAGAACGGAGAAACATAACCCATGTATAGCGAGAGAATTCATCAACTATGACCAGTGTATATTTCTTTCCAGCGATGGATTGTTTGTTAACAGGGCCAAACAGATCCATATGGAGAAGTTGTAGAGGAGATGACACTGAGGAGACTTGCTTTGACTTAAAGCTTGCTTTGGTCTGCTTCCCTTTCTCACACGCTGAACAGAAAGACTCTTTGGCATATGAGTGCTGAGGTAGACCAGTGACTAACTCTTTTGAAGAAAGAGTATTCAGTGTCTTGAAGTTTAGATGAGAGAGCCTCTTATGCCATAGCCAGTTGACATCAGATGAGGCTTTTGAGAAGAAACAGGAGTTCTCAGTGGTTGTTGAGTCCATGTTTATTACATAAACATTTTCCAAACGATAACCGCTGAGAGCTATCTTCTCCTTTTTGTCAGCGACAAAGCAGGATTCCTTGGTAAAGATTACCTTGTTATCCATGTCGCAAAGCTGACTAATGCTTAGAAGATTATGCTTCAGCCCTTCAACATATGCGACTCTTCTGAAGGTTGTTGTACCATTAGAAAGTACACCAAACCCTCGGTTATGTCCTTTTCCATTTCCACCGAAAGTTACAGAGGGACCCTTCTCTTCTTTGTATTCAGCGAGCAGGCTTTTCTTTCCAGTCATGTGTCTAGAGCATCCACTATCAAGATACCAGATACCCTTCTTAACCTGCATTACAAAGGAAGATTAGTTTTTTGTAACACCTTAGGCATATCCCACATCGGCCGTGGACAGGAGAGATGCTGGGTATATTAGTAAACCTTGGCCTTACCAGATACAACGCGTTTTGGGGCCACAAGCATGCGGGTTCCTTGGGAACTCTGTGGTTAAGCGTGCTTGGGTGGGAGTAGTACCAGGATGGGTGACCTCCTGGGAAGTCCTTGCGAAGTCCTTGCCAGGTCGCCAAGAACAAAGCCGTGAGCCAGTGGGGCAAAGCGGACAATATTGTGTCGTGGTAAGCGGGGTGTTACAGTTTTCTTGGGTACCCACTTAACCATGTGTACACACTTGTCAGTGGAGGTAGAAGAAGAGGTGGAAGGTTCAGCAGTCTTCGCAGCATTTGAAGATTCATCTTTGTCAGTCTTCACTTTGGTTAATTTCTTAACCTCAGTGGTCTTCTTTGCCTTTGGGGCAATGATCTTCACCTTAGCTAATTTTTCAGCTTTGGTGGTTGTGGGGCACTTACTAGCAATATGATCAGTAAGTCCACAGTGATAACATTTCTTATAACTAAAAATAGTTCTAGGACCATTTGAATGCTGAGCTTTAGATTTTGAATTAGAAGGACCAGCATCAAGTACACCTTTGGTATTGGAAATAGGAGGAACTATCAGTTCTTCAGATTTCTTACCAGTAACATCCACTTTGATTCTGGGAGTAGATCGCTGAATATATCCACGCTGAACATATCCAGTGTTCTTGTTCCCTGAATCAGATGGATGAATCGCTGAAGATGTAGAAACATTCAGCTTAGGTATAAAGATACCCTTATGAGGATTTTGATTAAAAGCAATTCCTTTACCTTTGTTTTTAAAGACTGAGGTAGGTTTTGGATAAATAACTTTTTCTTTACCTTTAGAAGTTAAGGTAGAGATTTCCTCAGGGATAGGCGGTTTAGAAGAGGAACACTGAGAGGGTGAAGTATCAACGACTGAGGATACGAAAGTTTCAAATAAGAGCATGGAACGATCAGTGGTTGGTTCTAGAGTATCATCTTTGTAACCAAGACCACGTTTATCACTCAGGGGAATCTGAGACTTAATTATCTCATTGCTCTTTGTTGAGGAATTATACCATCCATCAACAATAGCTTTTTCAGCTTTTAATGCAGCGATAGCTTTTTCGCGCTCGATTTTGACTAGCTGATTTAAGTGCACTTGATCTTTAAAGTCTTCTTCAATTTTAGAAAGATTTTCTATTTGAAGGTGACAGGTTTTAAGTTGTTCAGCGAGATCAAGGTTTTGATTTTCAACTACAGTTTTGCCATTCATGGCTTCATATAAACTTCTAGTCAAGAGATCGATCTTTCGAAGACTATCAGCTTCATCAATATTTGCAATATTGGTAAAGAAGGAAGGTGATACCTGAGTAGCAGAGGTTGAAGTGGGGGGAATGTCATAATTTTCTTCCTCATCTTCAAGTTTGGCCATAAGACAGAGATTGGCTTCATCATCTTCAGAGTCAGATGTTTCTTCCTCATCAGAGTCAGCCCAATCATAGTCAGCCATCAGGCCTTTGCCTTTCTTCTTAAAGCTTTTCAGCTTCACATACCTTTCTTTCAGCTTGGCGTATTTTTCATCTCTAGACCTGAGGTTAGAGGATTTCTTGGGAAACGCTGAGTTTCTCGAAACTTTCTTTGACCTGCACTCGTTAGCGAAATGTCCTATCTTTTCACAGTTAAAACAAGTAGCAGTAGCCTTATCAACAGGAGCTAATGATCTTGGCTTGTCCGTAATGGAAAGAGGTTTATTCTTTCTGAACATTTTCTTTTTGGCGAATCTCCTGAACTTTTTAGTGAGGAGAGCCAAAGATTCATCAAGATCTGAAGAGTCAGAATCTGATGACCTTTCAGAGTTACTCTCTAACTCAGTGATAGTGACCGAAGGTCGCTGAGTGGAAGATTCCTCTGAGATTAAAGCAACAGGGGTGCTTTTGGAATCTTTTACAAGATTCTTCTTAAGATGACTCGATTGCTCATGATTCAACATCGTGCCATATAAGGTAGAAAGATTCATCGATTTGAGATCTTTTGACAGCTTGAGACACATTGAATAGTTGTCCCAGCTTTCAGGTAAACATTCTAAAAACTTTGTCAGCACTTCAAAGTTAGAATATTCCTTACCAACAGTTTTCAGATCTATTATTAAACAGTTAAAACGTTGGTGTACTTCAGAGAGAGATTCACTCTTACCACAAATGAAGCTTTCATACTGTCTTACCAGGTTGATCTTTCGAGAGTCTTGGACTTCAGAAGTACCTTCATACTGAACACAGATTGTGTCCCACATAGATTTTGAGGTTTTCAGGTTCATGACGGAATGGTAGACTTCGTCAGGAAGAGCCATGGAGAGTATGGATCTGGCTTTGGTGTCGATAGCCACTTTCTTCTTATCTTCATCAGTCCACATATGAACTTCCTTGGGTATCAGCCTTTCTGGAATAGTAGGTCTATTCTCAGCGGCTGGAACTGCAGCATCAATTCTTATAGGAATATATGGGCCGTTTTCAAGATAATAAGGCATAGTAGGGTCTACACCTTCTAAGAAGAGAATCATCCTATTTTTCCATAGATTAAAATTATCTCTGGAGAATCTAGGGGGTTTTGTAAGAGAACCATTGTCAATATAGTTTGTGTTTGTGTTGGTAGCCATTTTAAGAAATAGCTAGGAAGAGAAATCTTAGTATAGATCAGATCTTGTTTATGAGTTTAAACAAATCTGCTCTGATACCACTTGTTGGTCCCGAAGGGCTATACAAGTTTGTAGAAGGGGGGGGGGGGTTGAATACAAACACGCAGATTTTACTTTTCTAAATTGTTTATTGATAAATCATTAACAATTTACAGCTTGTTGCGGAACAAGATTAGGATTTATCCTAAATCTTGTTCCGCAACAAGCTATAATTGTTAATGATTTATCAATAAACAATTTAGAAAAGTAAAATCTGTGTGTTTGTATTCAACCACCCCCCCCCCCCCCCCTTCTACAAACTTGTATAGCCCTTCGGGACCAACAGGTATGTGGGATCAAGTGGAGAAAATGATGCGTGGAAGAAAAGTTGGGAATCAATTGAAGATCAACAGCGCCATCACCAAGTTCGATGGATTCAAACAACGTACCGACGAATCTCTCTCCGAGACCTATGAACGTTTTTGTCTCCTTCTCAACGAACTTAACAAAAACCACATCACTCACTCCAACACAGAAAACGCGCTCAAGTTCCTCAACAACCTGTTGCCAGAATGGAAGACGTTTGCATCTCATGTCAAGCACAACAACTTGATAGAGAAAGTTAGCATTCACGAACTTTATGAGACGCTTCTTCAAGACGAAGATGAAGTGAATGAATTTCTAAGCGAAAAGAAGACTGCTTCCAAACCAACAGCTGATCCTATTGCACTCATGTCCTCCAAGCAAGGGAAATCTTCTAGTCGTCACTCCAAACGTGCTCAAAAGCAAAGCTCATAAGAGTCAGAACCTGAAGAAAAGGAAGATAGCGAGTCTGATGATGAAGTTTCTGATTTCAAGAAAGCAATAGCCCTTCTTTCTAAATCCTTTCAACAACAAAAGTTCTATAAGAAGCCATCGTCCAATAATCAGCGCTACTCCACCTCCTCCAACAAGCGCCACGATTATAAGGACATGTATGAAGGAAAGAAGAAGGTCGATGAGCAAGATCAGTCTGAGAAGAAGGAAAAGACGGAGAAAGCCCGTGACCTATTACAACTGCGGAAAGCTTGGTCACTTTGCAAAAGATTGTCATAAGCCAGTTGTAAAGAATACTCACTACAACAAGGCGAAGCTCGCATTGGCTGAACAGAAGGAAGCTGGAATAGCTCTATTTGTGGAAGACGACTACTGGTTGGGTCGTTCTGATGCTGAAAGCGATTCTGAAGGTGCCAATGCATTCATGGGATATCACTCGCCTGCCGATGAAGAAAAGGCAACGTCAAGTCAGGTATGCGATTCTAACCAACAAGATTTCTTGAATAAAATGCAATCACTTGTTGAACAGGCAGATTCCTTTAAGGCCACCTCTAAAGAACAACATCTTGAAATCAGATCCCTATCTGAAAAGTTAGATGTTCAAAAGAGAATAACTGAGAAATATAAGTCTAAAAATGCTAACTTAAAAGACAAATGCAAAAATCTTTCATTAGCACCTAAGGACTTAAGGGCCAAATTATCTGAACTTCAGTATCAGTTTGATCAGTGTATGAATGAGAAAGCAGAAATTGTCTATCAATGTTCTGCTCTTCAAATTCAGCATAAGGAATTTGTTGCAAAAATTCTTGATCTTGAAACAAAACTCCACAAGTGAGGTCAAACTGATCAAACTATCCACATGAATAAACCAAAGGAGTTCACGTATTTCAACAAGGACTGGGGAATCGGATACGATAACCCACACTATTTGAAAAAGGGAATAGCCAAAAGACCGATATTGTATGACTTTAGTTGTCTTGGAATAGCCAAAGATTATCCGGAATATGCAATTAAATGGACTGGTCCTCTTGAACCTGAAAAGGAAGAGGAAACTGAGGAATACAAGCACACACGCACATCCAAAATGCAACTTCCATTCAGCTATGGATCGTTGAATTATTCCTATAAGAAAGATAAAAAATACCTCTCGAATGACTACTTCGATTGCTACAAGGTCGCAAAGCCCAAGGATTCCACCAAAAAGGATGAGGACCAAGTGACCAAAACCAAGACTGAGACAGATGAGTTTAAACTCTATGTTCCCCCTCTCATCTTGGAAGAAAAGATAGTCGAGTTGGAGGAGTCACTCGAGAAAGAAAGGGTGATATTTCGAAATGAAAAGCAAGCGCTAATTCAGGATCTTGAGAATCTAAAATCGGTTAAAACCGAATATGTATCTGATGAAGGACAGGAAATCCTTCGGTGTGAAATTAATATGCTCACATCAAAATTGGCTGCTTTGGCAACAGATGCGATGAAAGGGTATACGAGAAATGGTCAGCTCCAAGAGCAGATTGACCAACTTCAATCTGAAAAGCAGATTTCACCCGAACTTTCCTCAAGTTCATATGATACGTCTTCGTGCAAAGCCTTTATAAGCAAATTTTCTTCAAATCAAGACGATAAAGATTCTCAAGACGAGAGTGTTTTAAGGAATTTGAACTCTGATTTTTTCTTAGCTTCCACACCAAATCCCCAAAGCACACAAGCACAAAGTGCTCCTCACCTTCCTCGACCGATCCAAGTCCTGTAATTCCGGATGTCGATTTTTCTGAATATATGAACTCCGAAGGCAATTCTGATGGAGAGTTTAAGTCGTTCCCCTTCGACCAACCTCTTTCGAGTCATACTGATTTTCTATCACCAGTGGTGAATCGACCGGTCAACTTTGAAAAGGGTGCTTGTTCTAACACGAAGACCCCAGCTGTGATTAAGATTTCCAAATCTAAACCAGTTTCTCAAAACCAGTCACAGCAGAGGCAAAAGACCGAGCAATTGCCCATCAAAAATATTGTTCCTTCAAAAGTCACTAGTCATGTTGTCCCTGTTGTTACAGATAAAATTGGTCGCGCAAAACAAGAAAAACCCAAGTGGCTAAACAAGGAACCTGTCAAGGATACTACATCAAAGTCTTTCCCTACTGCTTTTAATCCTAGGATAAACAAAAACGATTATGCTTAGAATCATTGGAATATTTTTGAAGTTTCTTTTCCAGTTAAAATTAATTCTCTTCATCAATTGATTCAGTTATTGCGTGATTGTTTATGTTGTTCTAATTGTGGTTGGAATGATTTTGATGACATTCATAACAATGATTGGTTTGGGTCGTATAACATGTATAATTCATTACCCAAACGCAAACCCCGTAATAACAAGAAGAAACACTATAAACAAAGGGGTTTCCAACCAGAGGTTAAACCACAGCGGGAGACCAAACCCATTCCTAAACGAGTTGCTCCTACTGAGGTTAAACCGGCACTCAAGAGGCAACCTGCTACAAAACCTGTTCCTCCAAAAGGTGTAAATTCTACACCTAAGAGGCAACATGTGCCAAAACCAGTTCCTTCAAACGGTGTACAACCTACACCTAAGAGGCAACATGTGTCAAAGCAAGTTCATACGAAGGGTGTCAAACCTAACCCTCCAGGACCCAGGCAAATATGGGTACCCAAGGTCCGCTAAACTTGTTTAGCGGGACGGTCATGTGTGGTAATTAGACCCTGGATGCTCCACACACATGACCGGAAGGAGGGAGCTACTCACGTTCTACAAGGAACAATATTACGAAGACGTGAGGTTTATCTATACCTGTGTTTTTCACGAGCTGCTCATGTGTTTAGGGGGAGCATGATCAACTATCAGGTAAGTTCATTCTACTGTTGAGGGGGAGTGTCACACATAATTTTTTTTACAACTGCCAGAAAAGTTTTTTTGTGTGTGTCGACATTCCCGTGTGCACTTCACCTCACACATTGTGCACATTCTGAGGGGGAGCAGCATCATTATGTCCATTACTTGAGGGGAAGCGTCACACTGTTTTCTTAAAAGTCTAAATGTTTTTTCCTTGTGTTGATGCCTCCCAAGTAAATCATACTCTCACTCCGAGGGGGAGCAAGTCAATCCCCATGTATGTTTTGAGGGGGAGCAGGATAATATACGTGCTAGGGTTGAGGGGGAGCAGAAAATCTTTCATTTTTTTTCCAAATTGAGGCTTTCCGGACACTTACCCGGTAAGTAACCCACCGGATACCCCAGATATGCATATACCTGAAGCCCTACCTGCACACGCGGATCCCAATGCGCTGAGTGTGATAGCATATAGACGAGAGTTAGGGAATCCCTTGGTCCAGCCAGCGCCGGAGGGACCTTCCCCGGGACATAGAACATGTGAGACGGAGGGAATTACGGTCGAAAGCGAACCAAGAAAGATTAAGCCGTAAAGATAACGAGGCTTTTGAGTGACCCCAAACCAGTGTCATCCGGGTTGCCACATCTGCTATCCCGCCTCATCCGTTGGGATGGGGTATTGAAGGAGCCACCGTCGACACAACGGTGCAATTGCACAACCTCCTCAGCCACTCACCCGTTTCTCAAAAGACGGGTGTTTCAACTTCTCACGGGGATCAAGTACAACTTCTACCGGTCTCTCACTCGGAGAGTACTGGTATTGGAATAAGAGACCAGCAACCCCTGGTCTCGCCTTATTTCAATGCACAATCGAGTCTAGAGCCATTTGAAATTGAACATTCTTCGTCTAGGACACATGATGAGGAACACCAAATCGAGATTCTTCGTGACTCGATCGGAACGTCTGTAGTGTCTCCGTCAGGCGGAACATGAGGATCGGACGGAAATCCTACCACAACTACCGAATTGCCAACTGTGAACGTAGGTGGCTCTGCCTCTAAGGTAGATGCCTCAACGGGTAATCTAAATGATCCCGGTGTTACGTTACCCGACTTTGTGTCACAAGGGTCCCTGGACAGCACCCTCAAGGCTGTCCGCGAGGCAATGGAGCAGCACGTCATCGCCGAGCTCGTCAAAATTAAGAGCTTAATCAAAGGCAAAGAGAAGATCGTTGATGCTGAAACCGCCCCTACACCTCCACCGGCTACTGTTCAGCCTACATATTCGGTGGATACCCTAAAGACGATGCTTCTAGCCCAACTGCTCCAACAATCCGACACCAAAGCCTCAACTGAAGCAGACCTGCTATACGTTCTGAAATCACAGGTCACTGCTCCTTCATCATCCATTACCACTCGATTGGATACCCTTGACTCGACTCTTAAGGACTTCAAACAAGCGCTCACAACACTGTTCGAAAGAGTCCGTTCACTCGAAGATACCTGCAAGAGTCAAGCAGGCGGTCTAAAGCGCAAGCACGATGACCAGGATGATCCTGATCACCGTGAGGGGGAGAAAAGACAAAGACTAACCAAGACCGCCCTGATCCTCACTAAAACTACAACCGTGGTTCAACAGGAACCCTCAACTGCGGAAACAACAACAGAAGCACCCGAAGCCGAGTTACCTTTAGCCGAGATGGTAATTGACATGGATATCTCGGATGATGAAGACCCGACGGTTGAAAAGCCTGAGGGAATAGAACAGGAACTGGTTACTTTTGACACATCAGTTGAGTCTACGATCAACCTGATAGATCCAGACTGCGAGACCAACCCGGAAACCGAAGATGCATGGTATGAAAAAGACGCTAGTGGCGCAAATTTCCATGTTAATTTGGTCTTCCCTACTGATGAAGATGACAATGTAGACTACGATCAGTTCCTGCTCCAGAATTTATATGGTACCCTCGTTCACTCTGCTCAACCCGCTGAAACTTCAACATGACCTGAAACTACAACCGCCGATATTCCAACATCTCCTCAGCAACCGACAGCTTCTGATCCCCCAACTCCTCAACAGCAACAAATCCGTTGGGAGAAGATCACGATATTTATTCCTCACCTGGAGGAATCACTGAAGAAGTTGTTCGTTCACAAGATACGCCCAATCGAGCCGACCTTCTGCCTTGGTATTTACAGTTCTAACCCCGAATACCAACGTCGGTACGTAAGTGAAATGAAGCGGTGTCTACCAGTTAGCCAAGTACGAACCAAGCATCAGATCACAGAAGTGCTCAACATCGATTCAGGCCGAATTATGAAAGTTATTTATCCTGTATTCACCGTCAGACGCGAAGATGGGAATGAATGGAGATTTTCTGAAGCCGACTTCCAGCACCTCCGACCGTTCGACTTCTACGCTATTCTGAAAGACCTTCGTTCAAGAACTATCCGGCCGCTCCCAGTTACAAAGGCGCTCGAAGTTTTTCGTCGATTCCTTGTCCAAATGGCAATCAGGAACAGAGCAAAGAAGGTAAATCTGATAAAGCCGGATCTGCAAGCCCCTGAATTGAAGATGTATCCCGAGAACGCTCTGCTTCTAGAACCTGAATTTGGGATTGTCTACTTCAAAGAACCGAAAGAGAAAAGATTTCTGCGTTTCAGTCAGGTAGACAGATTCTGCGACGACACGCTCTTCAAAGTTCAAGATGCTCTTCGAAAGATCATATCTCACGAGTCCGAAACTCGAAGGCTTTCGTATGTTCCCAATCCAGAAGAAACAACTGCTCGGAAAGCCTTGGAAATGGTTGAAGAACGCATCGACTATTGTCGTGCCATCAGAATGTTCGAGGTACACTTCGCGCTACGAAAAAGATATGTCGCAAACTGGCGCCAACTCGAACTTCAATTCAAAGGGGGAGATTGTTAGGGTCATTTATTGTTGAATTAAAGTTCAAGGGTCTTATTGTATTTCTTTATTTTGAGCTTAGTTAGTGAACGGGCCGTGGGCTTGTTAACCACGGGCCCGTCATATAAATAGTTTTCTAAGCCTCTGTTTTAGGCTAGTTGTTCATTTGCTTTCATTAATCCTTATTGTAAACACTCTCAAAGTTGAAAGCTAAATTGGATGACCAGTTGAAATCATAATCACTGTTTCTTATCTATTGATTTCATTGTTCGTTGCACGGATCTGGAACTAACACGTACACTTCCTCCTTGAGATCGCCATTTAGAAACGCCGTCTTCACATCCATTTGATAGACCGTGAAGTTTTTATGAGCGGCAAATGTGAGGAACATCTTAATAGCTTCGATTCAGGCAACTGGGGCGAATGTCTCTTCGTAGTTGATCCCCTCTTGCTGTCGATACCCCTTGGCGACTAAACGAGCCTTGTTACGAACCACGACCCCATTCTTGTCCTTCTTATTCTTGTATATCCATTTCATGTCGATGATGGTTCGGTTCTTCAGGCGAGGGACCAGACGCCACACTTTGAGGCTTTAGAATTCGTTCAGTTCCTCCTGCATGGCCATTATCTAGTCCAGGTAGTGTAGGGCATCTTTAAACGTCGTTGGTTCGATATTTCTCAGGAAAATGTAGAAGAGGCACTCATTTCCCGTCGCCGCCAGTTTTGAGTATTGCTCAGAAGTGCAGGTGCGGCTTCGTCATCAGTTTCCGTCGTTGCTCTAGTTTGAACAGGAGCGGACGGATCTCCAATGATTTACTCAGGGGGTGCGCTCGAGTCCACTTCCGCGTGTGAGGTAGCGGGTCCGAAATAGGTTTTGAATTGTCAGCATCGATGTAGGACCCTAGGGTTAAGTTCTGAACCGCTTCTAGAGATGGAACAGGATGTAAGCGTTCAGCGGCCACAGGTGAAGGAACAATAGCAGTTGACGAAGATTCAGCGGTTGCGTTAGTACTGGTGCTTGTTCTGGGGGTAGACGGAGTGGGTTGAACCACCGGCGAGGGAGTCGCGGTCACCGTTGCTGTACTTGAGGATGGTGTCGCCCGCTAACACGGGTGAAGTGGGTGAGTCCTCCGATGATGTAACGTTGGGGGTTGGTGGAGGACCGGATATGTTGGTCGACACCAAGACAACTCCATCTGCATTCAAAGAAGTATCAGAAGAAACTTGGGGAGGATAAAAATCATTATAAAAATTTTCAAACAGTAGATCTAACTCTGATGGTTGTGATTTCGACGTATTGGACAACGAAGGATCTACGGTTGTGTGCTTGGGTTCCGATCTAGAGTGATCATAAGCCAGCACTCCAGTAAGCACGAGTTCTGAACTGTTATGTCCAAAAGCCAAATCGACCAATTCGTCGATGATCACATTAATACTCTCGATGACACTCTTGGTCCTCTTGTTGTAGACTCGGTATGCTTTCGAAGATGTTGAGTAGCCTATGAAGATCCCTTCGTCCGCCTTCGACTTGAGCTTGCCGAGATCATCCTTGTCATTCAGTACGAAGCACTTGCACCCGAACGCATGAAAATAGCTGATGTTAGGGGTGCGCTTGTTGATGACATCGTATGGCGTCTTGTTGAAGCGCTTGTGGACGATAGACCTATTCTGAGTGTAGCACGCCATTGCGATGGCTTCGGCCCATAGGAACATAAGAAGTCCGTACTGAGTGAGCATGGTGTGTGCCGCTTCTACCAAAGTGCGGTTGCGACGTTCCACCACGCCGTTCTGTTGTGGAGTTCTGGCTGCCGAGAAGTTGTGCGAAATTCCAACTGATGTGAGAAAATCGGCGATAATGCGATTCTTGAACTCGGTTCCGTTATCCGTGTTAATCGTGATGACAATCAGCTGCAGATTGTTTTGAACTCCCTTCAGGTGGTTGACTATGACACCAGGAGTCTCATCCTTAGAACGAAGGAACTTGACCCAGGTGTATCTTGAGTAGTGGTCCACCATTACCAAGACGTACTTCTTATGGCTTATGCTTTGAACGCGCATTGGGCCGCAGAGATCCATGTGGATCAGCTCTAAAGGTCTTGACGTGCTTGGAACCGGTTTCGGCTTGTGAGAAACCTTCTTCATCTTCCCCATCTCGCATGCGGAGCAGAGATGTTCCTTTGCGAACTTCAGTTCTGGCATACCCTTGACAAGTCCACCCAGCACCAGCTTATTGATGTTCTTGAAGTTCAAATGTGAGAGTCGTCGATGCCACAGCCAGTTCTGTTGAGTAGTGGCTGTTAAGTCTAAAATATGTCTTCAAGATTTAATGATAAAGTCAAAGTCAATGTATTGTGTTTGTGAAAGTCAAACTTAGCTTAATGTCTTGTATAGATCTTAGGTATAAATAGCTTTGTTTAGACTAATCTTGTAACAATTCCATAACTAAGAGAGCATAACTCATATCTTGTAACAGTGTGCTTAATAGAATACGAGATCTACTTTCTCTCTCTACTCTCTCTCTCTAGATCTTGTGAAAATTCATGGTTGTTTGATCATATTGGGACACACAATTGGTATCAGAGCAAGTTAATGAAGATCTGCTGAAGAATCTACACGATTTGAGATCAAAATTGTTAGGTTTTTGAGGAAAATCGATTGATTTTCTTGATTTTTTCAAGAAAATCTCTTTTTCTCAAAATCTTGCAATTTTTTAGATTAATTCGTCTGGAATTTGAATTCATCGTGTTAGGTATCTGTTTTGGAACAATCCTTATTCAAGATTCGAAGGCTAATTTCAAAGATTTGGAGTTCAATTTGAAGAAATTTGAGTTTTCTGTTCGGTTCGATCGTATCGTCTGGTTGGTCATTCAGATTTTGATTCAGTGGTTTTCAGCAAAATTGGTTCACATCATCGTGTTAGAAACTGTTTTTCTAACATCTCTGCAAATTTTGGAAGCTTAATTCGAAGATTTGATGGAGATTTGAAGGTTTTTTTGAGTTTGATCATCGTTTTGTTCAGATCTGTATTTTGCGCTAGTTCATCTGAAATTTGCGCCACCCACATTCAGTTCAAGAAAAACTCATTTTGCGCCATACACAGCTGCCGCAAACCTCCTTTTGCGCCACTCTCTCTAGCGCAATTTAAACATATGCGAAACCCACATAGAATTCTTTTGCGCAGTGTGTTTTAATTTTGTGCTGTATATGTGTGTGTATAAGGTGCATGTGTGTATGTTTCCAAACCTATCGCAACCCACAACCATTTCAGGTTCCTGAAACACACAAGCAAGAGTCTCGCAAATCACTTACATTCAACTGTGTGTATGTATGATGGTGTTGTACGTGTGTGTTTCCTAAGAACTTGCAGCCTACAACTTCTCACAACCTGCTTCCATAAAACTCACCGGAGTTGTTTTCACCGGAAAACGTTTATCGCCGGAAAAAGTGGGTCTTCGAAAATCGCCGTGTGATCGAGATTTGTTCATTGCATTTGATTGGTATTCGAATTACGATCTCTACGCAACAAAAATCAGCGATTTTCGTCGAGAAACGAAGAAGATATCAACGTTTAAAGTTTTCGTTCGGTTTTAATCGAAAACATTCGGTTGCTTCGTTTGAGAGTTTGAAAGCGTGTTTTGAGTTCTAATCAGTTAAGGGAGCTTAAGGGATCATAAACGAACAGTTTTGGTCGAAAAGTTTGATTCCATATCGACTTTTGCAGATTGGGTTTCAATGAAGATGATGATGAATAGTAAACTAACGAGGTTTCTTTAGTTTCGTTAGTTTTGTGACATTTTTGGTCCTTTTTCCGTTAGAGTCGTTAGTTTTGTTACAATTTTAGTCCTTGTAGTTTATAGTTTAGAATTTTACATTTTTAGTCCCTATATTTTTACCTGCTTTTACTCATAACTGATAAATTTTTCTTGTATTTTGCAGGTTTGAAGATTAAAGTCCAACATATCCGCGTAAATTTTTCAGAATTAATTTTTTGGAAGATAAATTTCTAATTTGTTTTTCAGATTTTATTTTTGAAATTTTTTCTGACTTTAATTGTTCGATTTTTCAGTAGATAATTTTCATTATAAAGATCTTTTATAGTCAAGCAAACATGAACCTTCCACCAGTACTGGTCAAAGATTCTGATTTTGAACGATGGAGAGTTGCGTTCATCGAGTTTATTGCAAGTAAAGAAAACGGAGTGAATATAATGCGATCTCTTACTGAGGGTCCATTTGTCAAACCTTATGTAGAGATTCCAGCAACCGCTACTGTTCTGGCTTCAAGGACTCTAAAAAATGTTGATGATTATACGCCTGAAGAGAATTTGAGATTTCAAGGGGATAGAGAAGTAAAGGCCTTTCTTATACAAGCTCTCCCGAATCACATCTATAACCGAATTGATTGTTTCACGAATAATCCGACGATGATGTGGTCACAACTTGAAAAGATAATGCTAGGATCGGCGGTTGCTACTCAGCTAAGACGGACAAGATTTATGAACAATTTTGAAGTTGCATTTACAAAGAGAAAGGAAGAAGAAATGAAAGTCGAGAAAAAAGGACACAGAACAGAACATGTCAGAAGCTGAAAATAAAGATCTTAAGGAAAAGGTCATTGAGCTTACAAAGAAGTTGTCTGACATAGAAAAGCTGCTTAAAGTAGAAAGAGAGGATTTCAGAAAAGAAAGAGCTAATCGGTTAAATGACAAAAATTGCTATGAAAAGCAAATTCTTTCTCTTTCTCAGAAAGTTTCTGAACTTGAAAAGACTTCAATTTCTGAGAAGAAAGAAAATGAAGAAAAGAAAGCTCTTGAACTCAAATGCAGAAAACTTTCCAAACAAAATTCAGATTTTGAGAAAGTCTATTTCTTGAAAAAGAGAAATTGGAGAAGGAAAGGCTTGAATTTGAAAATAAAAGGAAAGTCTTTGAAGCGAACAATGAGAAATTGTCAAAGCAAATTTCTGAGCTTCAAAAAGAATTAGATGAAGAAAGACAAGAGCTGGAAAAGAGAAAGAAAGCTGACTTTCAGGCCAGGAGCGTCAAAGATGAATTTTCTGTTGAAAGAAAGATATTTCAGCAAGAAATACGAAAGCTAACAAAGAATTTGGCAGTGTTATCAACTGATATTATGATAGAGAAGAGGGTTAAGTCTGACATTCAGAAAAAGCTTGATTTGGTGACCAAGGAACGGAATGACGTATCTTACAAAGTCAAGTCACTTAACAAATCCAAAAACTATTCAGAATGTCCGATTCGTCCTTCTAATCTATTTTATGATCATTCAGTGGATAATTCTTCCAATTTTCAATCTGCTGATCTTCCTACATATAAGAAAGTCAACATGCAATGGAGAGTTAAAGGTACGTTTCCTGAAAAGGATGTACCAAAATCATCTGTTCCCAACAAGAACACTAACCTGAAAGGTAAATCTTTTGCTAAACCTGGTTCATTATATTCCGCAAATCATTTAATCAGGTTAGCACAAAAGAATTTTTGCTGTTCTTATTGTGGAACTAATGATTTTATTAAAAATAATGATGCTCAATATTGGTATGGTACTTATCATTTTCCTTCTTATAGAGCTCCGCTTAACAAGCCAGGACCCAAGACACGTTGGGTACCAAAATCTACTTAATCTGTTTTTGCAGATTTAGAAGCAAAGCGTTGAACTCTCGAAAGAAGATTACTTGTGCCATTAAGGGGGAGTAAAGAGAATTGGTTTCTAAACACATCAGTTTAGAACCCGGATTTCACAGTTAATGGCTTCTGAACAATTCAGTTCAGGACCCGTACTTCAAAGACTAAGACTTCTAAACAAATCAGTTTTGAACTCATACTTATCAGGTGATATCCTTAACTGTCACATCTTTCAATTCAAGGAACAAGTGGTGAAAGGTAACATTGCATTATGTTTCATTTCTACTACTTTGAAGATTTGAATCTCAACAAATTTAATTCAATGAGATGAAATTTTTCAATTTTCATTCAATGAATTAAATGTGTGCTAAAAGATGATTTTACAAGTATTGTTGTATTATCTGCGTTATATTTGTTTCAACTTTCACCTCTGAAATAAATTGAAAGGTCAGCAAAACATGAATGAAATTTTGATATATGCGCAAAATTGTGTAAATCTAGACGTATATAGAATACGATGCTCACAAAGCCTAATTGTCAGAATGAAGAATGGAAATTAAAATATGAGGGAAGCACAAAGTTTTATAACCAAGTGATTGAGATGCAATAAAAAACAAAAACAAAAAATCGTCATTAGGTTTGAAAGTTTGTGCATGTGGCCTATCTGGTTTGGGATATTAAGTCCCAAGGGGTACTCGATACCTAGCCCCTAAGATCAACTAGTCTGGGATTGGCTGACCCAAATCCTGCTATAGAACCAGATAGAAAGCCATGTCCTACTGGTACATATGGGATTAGGATATATCGATGTAGCCTTTCTGGTTTGGGAGAGTAAGTTCCAAGGGGTGCTCGACACCTAGCCCCTAAGGCCAACTGGTCTGGGATTGGCTGACACAAATCCTGCTATAGAACCAGATAGAAAGTTACGTTTACGGTGTATCTTAGTCTTAATAAACCTTTTGATAAAAAGATGCCAATGTGCACAAAATAAAAGATGCCAATGAGCACACATCTCTTATATATTGGGGAAATAACAATGCCGCGATAAACTTATAAATTTGTGGAAATTCTGATTTCAATCATATAGTGTGAGTAAAAGCAAAGTATTCTTATAGGTTTCAGAAGTACATTTAATTGTTGCAAATCATATTTCGCATGCTAGCACACCAAATAGATTTAATAAAGGGGTTGAAACTGAACATTTTTAACTTGATATGCAATGATGTCTTGTATTTGAATCCAAAAACATGCATTTGATTTCATTTGATTGAAAAATCTGTTAAATTTCATTAAGTCGGATTTCTTTTGTAAAGTTTTCAAATGATCAAATGGTAGTAGTTATAAAATGTAGTTCAATGAATTTTATTTTCTTTGAATAAAATTTTCAACTACTGTGCCTAAATGAAATATATGCATATTTTCAAGGGGAGAAAACAAATTGCTCCAGAATTCTTAGTTTGAGGGGGAGCACGATTATTCATTAAGAAGGAGATTGTTAGTGATTCTCAGAGACGCGACTGAAATTGAAGAAGGTTTTCGATGATCATGATGCTCACTTTCATCGAAAAAGGGGGAGAAATGTTTAATTCAATTTCATGTGAAAGAGCTTTCAAGGCAAAGATTCAATTTCATGACAGGGGGGAAAATGTTTAAAGAAGATTCCGTCTCAAGATAGTAAAAGGGGGAGAATTATTCTTCAAGAGTTTAAGAAAAATCGATTGATTATCTTGGTTTTTCAAGAACATCTCTTTTTCTTAAATTTGTGCTAATCTGTACCAAAGTGCCTTGTGTGAAGAAACAAATTCTCCAAATCGAAGAAAGAAAATCTCCGCCAGATCCCCGTCTGAAGATTTTGTGGCAAGTTGACATTGACAAGCCAAAGACTGCTGTTCTCAAAATGATTAAATCTTGAATCCAAGGGGGAGATTGTTAAGTCTAAAATATGTCTTCAAGATTTAATGATAAAGTCAAAGTCAAAGTCAATGTATTGTGTTTGTGAAAGTCAAACTTAGCTTAATGTCTTGTATAGATCTTAGGTATAAATAGCTTTGTTTAGACTAATCTTGTAACAATCCCATAACTAAGAGAGCATAACTCATATCTTGTAACAGTGTGTTTAATAGAATACGAGATCTACTTTTTCTCTCTACTCTCTCTCTCTAGATCTTGTGTAAATTCATGGTTGTTTGATCATAATGGGACACACAGTGGCTTTGGAAAGTAGACATACGGCTTTGTCGGTCTTCACGACGGCAAGATTGATGGTTGTAGGAACCAGGATTGATCTTACAATCAATTAAACAATCAAGAACACAATCAAAGCATAGAAATATAGAGAATTAATGCCAAATGCTTTGTATTCATTATAGAACAGAGAACAGATCTAGAGAGAGAAATCTCCCAAATATTACAAAGTGAATACAAAAGTTGAATCCAAAAGTTAGTTAGCTTACTGTTGTTAACCGCTATATATATTGTAAAGAAAAGCTAGAGCTACAGTACATATACATAACAGTCCAATAGAACAAAGACACGTGTTCTAATGTGTAACTGAATTATAAAGAAAATATCTAAGACATAAGTTCTGAACCACATGTTCAGAACTTCTGAACACTCTTCTGATAAAGCATACTCAGAACATTAACACTTAAGCACATGATATTTTCTTCTTCTTCAGAACTTCTGATCCTTCTTTCTCATAAGTCTTAGTCTTCTATTCAGACATCCAACTCTTAGGTTTTTTACAAACTTCAGATCTAACAATCTCCCCCTTTTGTCAAACAACCTTGTACTTGTCAACATTGAACTCTTTCAAAGCACCAACAATCTTTAGAAGAATCAAATTCCTCAAGGCTAATCTTTTTTCAATCTTCTCGATGATTTCTTTTATTTCCTTAACCTTATCTCCTTTTAACAGCTTTCTTTCCATGTTGGCCTTTATGAATCTAAGTGTTCTAGAGCTATATTTGGCAAGTTCAGAAGCTCTGAAGAACATCTTTTCACTGTGAGCATTATCCATAATAACTCCCAATTCTGGCCTTGTACATATATATCCTTTCTTCAAAACATTCAGTTGCTCATGATCAGTGTTTGGCCTTGACAGATAGACAACTGGTCTTCCAACAGATAAACCAATCTGGAAATCATTGTAAGCAGCCCATCTCAATGCATGATACATCCCTTCCTTTACAACAGCTATTGCTCCTCTTTCTTTCTTGTATTTGCTATCTTCTTTGTTTCCAAGAAAACCATACAAACTGTAGAAGTAAAATACATAAATCATTCCAAAGTCAGCTTCAGAGAAGTAATACACTTTCCATCTTCTCTTAGAACTTCAAATCCATAATAGTCAGTTTTCATGAACTTCTTTACACAGATTTCTCTGAGGCCAGTGATCATAAACTCCGAATACACAGCATCTCTTGACTTTCCTATGCATCTGATCCGTTCTGAAATAAATCTCTGAGAGTCTTGAGGCATATCATGAAATACATCAGTGTATTGAACAGCTCTGTATTCGAAGAAGTTTGGTAGATCAAATTCCAAGAACATTGCATTTAGATCAATCGGCACATGTTCTGAACCAGCTTCAGATTGTTCAGGATTTTGTTCAACATCTTGCATTTGAACATTTTCTTGAGCAGGAACAATTTCTGGAACGATTTCCTCAGCAGCATTTTCATAAACACCATTTACTTGGTATTCTGAAGGGAATACAAAGTCTATATGAAGTAACTTCTTAGGATTTTCTTCTGATAGCATCAAGTCATGACAGTTTCTGAGTTTGTTTCTGAGCTCTATTCTCTCATTCATATATCTGATGCACTTTTCTTTTACAGAACCTTTTGCCCCTTTGATTTTTGCTTCTATCTTTAACAAAATAAATTTCAAACTTGCATCACTGTGTTTTACTAGATCACACAGTCTGAACTAAATAAGTTTGTTGGACTTTGTAAAGATAAAACCTTCATTGCCAATTCCCTCAACAAACCCAGCAATGCAATCTACATCCTTTGGAGTTCTGATTGGGTAGGACAGATTGCACTTCTCTTTTCTTGATTCAATTGCCAGTTGAAAGTCATACAGATACAGATTTCTGACATATATTCCCAAGATTCTTCTACATTCAAGCTCAACCCATGATTCTTCTGTACTTGAAAAGAATTTTACCAAGAAAATTTGATCCTCCAAGAATAACCTATGAAAATCAAAGCTTGTGAACTTGACTTTAATGTTTCCTTCCTTCAGAACCTCAATGCTGACATACTTGAGATCAGCAAAATCTTCAACTTGAAACTCCAGAACACTGACAATCTTTTTCCTCGGGAACAGTCTTTCATCTGGTTTTCTGAACCTGTTGGAAGCTTCAAGATAGACCATTTGCAACGTCTGATCCATGTACCCATCAATAAAGTGCTCAACTTCAACAAACTCATCATCTTGGCAATATATTGAATGATAGTTGTCTTCAGGAAAGATATCAAAGTAAAAGTTTCTTGCCAAAGGAACATTTTTCCTTTCCACAATGAAATCACATATAGGTTCTTCTAGGATCGGCAAATCAATTCTGGGAATGACAATTGGGCTTCTGTGCATGAAATATG
Source organism: Saussurea involucrata (assembly GCA_033807775.1). NCBI lineage: Eukaryota > Viridiplantae > Streptophyta > Magnoliopsida > Asterales > Asteraceae > Saussurea > Saussurea involucrata. Next base: position 52,453,515 of record CM066323.1, read on the forward strand.
GAGGCAAAAAGTAGTCAACAATTCTTATAAGATCTTCTTCTGACACATCATCACTGAAATGCTCTGCAATATTATTTTCAAAATTCTATGAATAATCAACTGTGCAATCATAATCTCCCATCAAATTAATCGGAGTCACACTTCTGAGACATCTGGGAACATTTGGAGTATTCAACACACTTATCATCATGCTTTGCATCCTTCTTGCCCATATACTTTGCATGATCCTTTGCTCAAATTCAGAAGATGAATTGTCTCCAGTGTAGAGAACAATATCAGAACAAGTATTCACCATATCCACATCAGAACTAATGTCTTCCAGAATCATTTCAGAAGTACTTTCCATAATCGCTTCAGAAACAATGCTTTCCAGAATCATATCAGAACAAGTATTTTCAATGACCACTTCTTCTGATTCCATTTCATTCTCAGAACTTTGTCTCTCAGAACTAGTAGTTGGAACAATCATTAACTCAGTGCTTTCCTTCTGCCTTTTCTCCCCCCTTTGATGATCATGAGGATCATTATCATGATCAAACTTCCTTTTAAAAGACTGAGTTGAACAAGATTCTGTCACAGCTACAGATAAAGCCATAACTTCCAAAGGCTTTGAGACAACAGCCAATTGTGTACTTAACGCTTAAAGCAGAGAAGACTTCATCTCATTCATGCTTTTTAGAATATCTTTCTGAAACTTTGAGAACTCCTCTTTGATCTCCTTTTGATGAGATTCCAAAGAGACTTTAACCTCATCCACCTTTTGTTCAACAGACTTAGCCTTATTCTCCAACACAGTTCTGAGATCCTTGACTTCTGTTTTCAAGGAAATGACCTCATTCTCCAGGTTCTTAACTTTAGTTTTCAACTCATGATGATTGTTCTGAATCGTTTCAAATTCAGAAGGTAACAGTGGTAACCCTGGAACAACTGATGAACCAGTTTTCAAATGTTCAGAGAACATATGGCCTGTAGGTGTCACAGAGGCACCTAGTACAACAGATGCACTTTGTAAAGAGGCTTTTAAGATGTTCACCTCCCTAGGTCTTCCATCCAATCCTTGACACCCAATATTAGGTATGTCTATGGAAGTTGTGACAGGAAAACGAATTCCCTGTGATGTGCTAGTGTACAAAGAAAATCCAGGCTCAAAGAGGATATTATTGTGTAATCCAGACTCAATGTGATCAATTAAAGGTTGGGATTGATTGCCAAACTCCAAATGAGTATGCAAAGGTTCCCCAGAATGAAATGAAACAGTAGTTTGTGGAATTTCTACTGAGTGGGTGTGGATGGGTATTTCAAAGTCTACCATGGGCTCAGTGGTATTTGTTGGTCCCGGAGGGTTATACAAGTTTGTAGAAGGGGGGTTGAATACAAACACACAGATTTTTACTTTCTAAATTGTTTATTGATATAATCAAACCATTTATAACTTGTTGCGGAACAAGATTAAGGATTAACCTAATCTAAACAAGTTAAGAACACTGAGTTTCTTGCACTAAAATTAAGACAGAAAGGAGATAAGAATACTACGAGTCATATTCTAACACTAAGAGAGAAAGAAGAAGATAGCCGAGCACAGCATTTCTGAAGTAGGGTTCTTCTTATATACTGCATGCATTTAATGCAAAGCAGTATACCTTTACACGTGGCAACAGCTGATTGGTTGCATGGTTTGACCTTTGTAGACAACCTTAGTAGCCGCATGGTGTACAGTGTAGAATCAGAGTTGGTTGTACGATTAAGGGCAAAAGGGATGTCCTTTCTGACAAATTGTACGGAGACGTGCAAGGGGGAAAGACAAAAGTAACTTGTAGAGTAAGACTTCATGATCAGCGATTACTGAACAATACTTTATCAGCGAGTGACAAAGTTCAACGATAGCTGAAGTCTTCTACTTGTAACTTCACGTTGAGTGGACAAATCTTGGCTTCGCTGTTCTTGAGCTTGATCTTCGACTTCAGCGTAGAACATAGTTGACGTGAAACTTATCTTCAGGGATCATAAGTAAACAACTAAACTATCAGCGATCATCAATAAGACTGAACAGGCTCAGAGCTTATGGATGAACAGTCTCGCTGAAAGTCTAATCTAAAAACATGAGTTTCTTATCAGCGGTACTGTAGAGTTATAGTACTTATCAGCGATAGTGAAACTCTAATACATATTGTTTACTTACAATTTTCACTAAGTGTTTCTAAAAGAGTCATTATCAAATCACAGAGGTTTGGATCAACAATCTCCTCCTATTTGATATTGACTTAGCAACTGAAGAAAATTGCTACATATGAAAACATAAGGATAAAAAGAACTCATAAAATATTTGTCCCTTTTACTGTTTTCTGGGATCTTTTAAGTACTGATGGAGTAAAGTACATTCGCTGAAAATTTTCTTTAAACTTCGTAAAGGTTACATAGGGAAGTAGAAAAATTACAAGTACAACAAATAAACTTACAAGTACAAAAGATGTAAGCTGATAAAGATAGAAGAATTTACAAGAAAATCTATCAGCTAGAAGGGTTCTTTCTTAACAAGAAGTTCATCAAGGGTTCTTGTAGAGGGAATCATCCAGTCAGGGACTGTTTCACCAAGATTTCGTCTATTCTGAGCTTCAACAAAGATTAGGGGCTTCATGTATTGTCCTAAAAGATCATCTCTGAATCCGCACCAGTATATGAGATCCCTGAGCTATTCAAGAGGAGTGATGGGAAGCTCGGAAATACGTTGAAAGTGTTCTCGTCCATCGTAGTCGTGAAAGAAGATACCATACGGTTCGCTTAAGACTTTTCCAGGAATGAAGCGTTCACCAGGGGGCAGGGAGGTATCAAACGCTGAGAGATCAAGTTCAGGACCAAGTACTTCAGCACGAGAGAAACCAATACCTGTTCGATCTTATCTTTTTCTTTGCATAGGCCCTTCTTTGTTGAGTTGGATTTGTGGGAGGAGGAGGAATATCCACAACAGATGAAACCAAGTCGATCTGAGAATTTATGATTTTCTCGAAATGGCTCTTATATTGTGAGCTAGATCGCTGAATGGCTATTCGCATCTCCAACCATTCAGAGAAACCGTACTTCTTGATCGTAGCAGCATAGATGTTTTCCTTGGTACCATTTTCTCTGAATAAATCGACCTTAACAACTGGAACACCTATGTTCGATCTTCCTCTGATTTTCACCTTGTGAATTCTGGCAGCCCGATATCGATAGTGCAGTCTTTCTTTGCACCATTCCAAGGTAGAATCAGACACTTTGGTCTTTTCATCAACGATCTTCTGGGCGTCTTCCCATAGTGGGCGTTGAACCTCGATGGGAGTCTTCTTAAGTGAAGAATCTTTCACCGATTGTTGGACAAGCTGGATGGCGTAGGCTTTATCTTTTTCTTCAGCTTCCCTTCTTTCAGCGAGTAATCTTTCAGCTCTGAGGTGATCAGTGAATTCTTTCTTTGATAACCTGAAGTTTATAGGAACATGAGTGACTTTGGAGCGAGGGAGGATGATTCGCCGATCTTCAAGCTTCTTGATCATTGCATCTCTCTTTTTCTGATCCTCTTCACTTAGCTTTTGAGGAGCCAAGGAAGGTTTGTTTTTGTGAGAGAGCAGCTCTTCTTCTTGTTCTTCAGTCTCAGTGGTGAAATCCAAGACTGGGATTATTTCATCAGCTCATGTGGCTGGGATTATTGGAGTTGTAGTAGGAGAGACTTCAGCAGGATCCTCAAGTAGGGGAGAGGACTAGCTGAAACATAGCGATCGTTTTAATAAGATCATTTGGGAAGAAAGAGAGAGAAAAGAATGGGGTTTAAGTGTATAGAGGTTTTATGGAGAGGAGAACTGAGATTGAGAAAGGATAGAGGAGGGATGCAGTGTAAGGGAAGAGGAGATATTGTACCTGACAAACTGGCTTGCTGAAAAGAATAGCCAAGTTGTCTTTAGATGAAACACCTTTGTTTTTGCCTTTGTCAGCTTCAGACAATGCATGCTTTGTCTTCTCCCCTGATGGTTCGTTTATCGAAATCCCTTTTTGAGCAGGGACCTTCTTAGGCTGAACAAAGAAGAAGTCATCATCATCATCATCTTCATCATCATTACTATCCTTAGGAGATGATGATGGTTCGTCGTCCTCAAGGTTGAGGTCTTCATTTTCTTCTTCGTCTTCCTCAGCTTCAGATTCTTCCTCATCAGAATAGGGTACGGTAACGCCAGCAGCAGCTTCAGTTTCCTCATCGAGTTGCTCCCCCTCAAATGCAGAGGGAGTTTTCTCGGTTCCCTCAGGGTTTTCAACTCCCTGAGGTTTAGCAGTTGTAGCATCAGCAGAAACAATACCCTCCCCCTCAGAATTACGGGGAAGGTCTTTAAGATTTTTCTCCCCCCCCCCCCCCCCTCAGCATTATGGGGAAGGTCTTCGGTCTTCTCCCCCTCTTCCACATGATGGATAGGGGAGGAAACAATATGAACAGCAGCAGCAGTGTGCATTGGGTCCCTGTCTTCCAGGCCAGAGATCCCAACACATGTTTCAATCCTACCTAATCTGTCTTCCAGGCCAGATATAGTAGGAGTGATTCGTTGAAGTTCCTCTCGATCCACCTGAGTAAAATGCGATGCAACACAAGTAGCAGCATTCAGACGGTCGAGGATCTGCTGCACTAGAGTCTTCACCGAAGTCACTTCAGACTTTACAGAGGTCACCTCTCCCTGAAGATTATCGACCGCTGTCTTCAATGTTGTGACTTCATTGGACAGGGTCTTAAAGTTGGTGGAGAGAGTGATGTTGGCGGTGGAATTTTCAGCGAGGGTGGTAGCAAATTGACCAATGCTACCATCCACCTTCTCCAGATCAGCGCTGGAGGCTTTGCCTTGGACCTCGGTGGTTAGCTTCTTGAGAGCATCTCCAGCGTCTGTAACCGCTGAAGAGTTTGCAGTTAGAGTGTTGGTGAGAGATTCCACCTTCGTTTCCAAGCCTTTCAGGGAGGTGTTGATATCTCCCAAATTAGGACCTGAAAAAGTTGAGAACTTGTGAACAAAGGAAAGCTCAGAAGTTTGGGGTTTTGAGAGAGGAGTGTTTGGAGTTATGTGTATACCTGCAGGATGGTTGATGAAGTCCTCGATATTTCAATGACCAATCAACGTCTCCATGTCGTCTTCCAGTGTACCTTTACACTGGGAAGTGCCCGCAGGTCCTATGTTGGACTCCTGCATCCGTCGTATTTCCTCAATAGATGAGTCACTCAAATGAATGACTTTCATTGTAAAGAGGGGAGGAATAGATGGAGTGACGAAAGAAATGGTGGGAGGAGTGAAGGTTGAGAAGAGGGATTGGTTAAGAGAATCAGTGTTGGATTCGCTGGGAAATACATCTTCAGTCCACGAAGAGTCTGAAGGAGGTGGGTTCTGTTCCAAGTTTGTAACCTCAGCGTTTAGAGACGCTGAAGTTGGGATGGAAGGGGTGGCTTGATTAGTTGTGGCAGAGCGTACCACTGAACTATCCAACGGCTCTTCAGAAGAGTGAGTCGCGGAGTCTTCAACCTGTGAAGGTTTGGGGGTTGCTCCTTGGTTTTCTTGATCCTTTGAGAATCAAGTTGGGAAGTAGAGTGTTTCCTTTTACGAGAAGGAGTAGAGGGTGCAGTCTGGGTATCAGCAGTTGGGATTACCGCTGAGGTAGCCGCAGAAGTAGAAGAATGAGGATTAAGAATAGATAAGATAGTAGAAAGACGTACCTCATTTGGCATGCGGCTGAAGTCGAGCACCTTAGGGCCAACCTGAGAGAGTCTCAGGTCACCCACTTTTGGGTATTCCTTCCCAAGTTCGTGTAGAAAGAGAGCACTGACAAACCTTGGATATGGAACACATGTTGGTCTGTCAGCCATACCCATCCTGCACGCCAGATCTTCGTAGATGATTGACGCCCAATCAACATGGAGACCCTTCAGCAACGAGTATCCCATGGCCTGTTGGTATTGGGATGCTTGGTCAGTTGACCCAGTCTTCACTGTTAGGCAGCTGATCAAATGAGCAAAGATGAAGTTTATCTCGCTGGGCATCTTTGACTTCTTGATAGAAGTCAGCTTCTTCTCAGGAAGTCCATCTCTCCCTGTGTCCCACGTATAGTGCATTGCATCAAAGAATGCAATCAGGGTTTCCCTATCGACAGGGTTGTTTTTGGGATTTGGTAGAGGGACAAAACGATTTTCTCTGGTACTGCCAGGAAGGTTTAGAGCACGCCTGATATGATACGGGGTGATCTTGGAAGTTCCATGTTTGGTGTCACAAGGAATGACATCAACTATTTTCTTGGGATCTTTGGTTGGGGGCACCTGAGCTCTTCTGGCAATATACCAGAACTGAGCTAGAAGATATCGATGTGCAGGCGGTGTAGTAGTAAGAGCTATGGACAAAGGATAGGTCTTGAGAAAATTCACAGCGTCATCAAGATATGTGACCTGTTTCCTTTCAGGGAATTCGAAGAGAGCATAGGGATTATTGTGTTGAAATGTAACTTTCTTGAGATCAAACTTAACCTGAGGAGCCTTTGTGAACTGAGTAATCTCAGCGGCTTTGGGAGACTTCGCAGTAGGAGTGTCAGTAGTAGATGCCATTTCTGTGTAACACATATAACCACAAAGAAGATTGTAACACCCGTAATTTTCGGATAAGCATAATTCCGAATCAATGAGAAACCGATCTTTTAAGAAAATTATGAAAAATAAGATTTTGGATTAAATCTTAGATTTTATGGTCTTTTTGGATGAGGAATTCGAATACGAGTCCAACGGTTCTTTTCGGAGCGAAAACGGAGCTATAACGAAGAAGTTATGGCCAAAACAGTTTCGGTACCGCAGAGCTACTATGACCAGTGCCTATGACCATGTCATTGTCGCGTGCCATTGTCGCGGCAAGGGTACATGGTTCGGTACACCTTGTGCGACTCTGACCAGCGACTATGACCATGTCATTGTCGCGTGTCATATTCGCGGACGGGTACCTGGTTGCTGTCAAATACGAAATTTACACCTCAAACTTCATTTCTTCATATCTCTCTCATTTCAACTCCGATTTTGGCGATTCAAGTTGCTATGGTTCCGTTTTTGAGAGTTCTTCAAGGATATAGAACGAATTTTGAAGTTCATAGGAAGATTCAAGGGTGTTTGGTGGTGGTAAGTCTCTCTAATCTCTTTCCTTTATCTCCCAAATCGTTTTCCCTTTCTCCCTCACAAACCCTAACCGATTTTGGGGCTTTTTCATGGAGATTAATGTGTTCCTTCTCCATTTTATGCTAGTAGTTTCATTTATTGATGCAAGAGAAAGTTTCATCCATAACACTAGAGATTTTTGGGGTTTTCTAGGTTTTCATCAAAACCTATGTGGTGAGTTCATCCTCCTAGCTTCTATACTTTCATATGAGTTATAAATGTTCCATTAATGATCTCCTGGTGTTTTGTTTCTCTAATTTTGGTTTGGATGATTTTGGAGAAGTTAGGTTAATATTGGGATTTTGGTCAAAATAGAGATTTTGATATAAGATGTTTGGGGAATGGTTTTAAAGTGGTTGAATATGAATACTCATGGTTGGAAGTTATGAATTTAGGTTTTTGGAGGTTTTGGCTTGAGGATACAAACTTCGTCAAAGGAGCTTACGTTTGGAGAAATTCTAGATTTAGCCTAAATCTAGCAAGGTGAGTTCAAGTTGATTTTTGAAAACTTTGTACATGCCAAAAATAGTATTTTCCAAATGATTGTGTGTTTTACTTGAAATTATAAATTGATGAGTTTAACTCTTTTGAAGTGTTCATCTTTATAAATGTGTAAAATACCCATATTTGGGGCTTTTGGATATTTGGATGGTTAGAAATCATAATATGTCTTTAAAAGATTAATTGCTCAAAATGATGTCTATTTGATGGTTTAATCATGTTAGTGTAATTGATTTTATAAACCCTTTGAGAAATACACGATTTAGTGTCAAGAGTTATTTTGAGAATTATAAGGGTATGAGTTCTTTGGGAAACCCTTTTGTTTAAACCGTGTCGAGTTTTGGAGTCGAGGATGATTTGGGGGTACTTATTTACTTAAACAATGTTTAAACACGATCTATTTAAGGCTTGAGGTTGTGATGCCTCTATGGCATGGGAACTAAGGTCAGGACTTGAGGTGTAATCCAGTAACATCACGAGTGACTTAACTTTGTATGCCCGTCACTTTCGATGGAATCAGGTCTCCCCCGTCACCGAAAGGTGTTGTTCTTGGGTAGTATTTTATCCATATTTTCGGTGACGCTCTTTATTTATATATGAAATGTCTTCTTGGTTTATTGGCAAAGTTCTATGCCTCATCCTATTTGGATGTTTTAAATATTGGAATTTTGTCCATGTTTATAATTCTTGGGATATTTTCGTCTAAACATGTTTTGAGTGAGTTGGAGTTGGAATTCATTTTAGAAAACGCTTTATACATTTTGGGAACTCTTCTCCTAGATTTTGTGTGCGTTGGAAAATGAGTCGTTTACATCCTTTCATAAACTCTTTTGAAAATCATGATTTATGTCGCAAACCTTCCTTCTACAAATTATATAAATCATGCTATAAACTTTTGAACTCACTAGGCGTAAGCCTAACCTTTTTATTTGTCGGCATGTACAACAGGTCTCAGGTTGGGAGTAGTTCTAGTGACACGTTGGAGAGGTCGTGTGCTACTAAAGTGCTCGTGAGGTGAATAGCTTAAGTGATGTTCCGCATTCATCAATGGGATTAGCAACTTATACTTTGATTATGTAACACCCGATGTGGTTTTAGTTTTTGTAATAAAATTTGGGGTCATCATTTGTTGAGGTATTATCGAAAATTTTAATTAGTTGCTATTTCCAAATTCGAGGGTGTTACAAGTTGGTATCAGAGCATAAGTTTGAGAGATTTAGGTGTTGATTTTGGATACCTAGACTCAAACTAGTGTTTGTTTAAGTAAATGAGAGTGAAAATCACTTTTAGGCACTTTAAGATAGGATGATTCGAGGTCAATGGATGTCGTTAGAAACGAGAATCACGTTGAGAGTAGCAAGGATAATCATGTACGGTGCGTTCATAGTGACACCTGGCCAGTGTCATGATGAACCTACTAGTACATGTGCATACTTGAATTACTCTAATGTGGTGATCGTCGGGGTAGTGAAGGAGGTTCTAAGCTAGTAGTCGTTGGAATAGATGGACGATCCTAGTATTAGTCACTTGGAGTGACGATAAGCATGATATTTGCTTTAAGTAGACCGTCTCGGGTCGAGATTGATGGTTGGATTAGAACCATAGGCTTATTGAGCCGATTTCGATTTGAGGAAAAACCATAAAGTTAATTGATGTATTTCCCGACTTTCCTTAAGAGGTTAAAGTATCCGGGTGAAAATAGTGGACCGGAGGATTTGGAGGAGTATGAGTGGAGACGTTGAATGCCGACTAAGTCATACACGAAGTTTATTTTGAAAATAAATTGCACCAACTAATTCTTGTGTTTCAAATCCTTATATGGATTGTATTTTAAATTTTGAGAAATGTTTAGCACACACACAAGATTTCGAATCATGGTTTTGAACGTGTATGAAACCACTTTATTGCGGGAGTTGCAAACTCCGTCGAGATATGTTTTGCGTTATTTCTTCGTTGTTCAACATTTGTTTTGGATATAATAACAATCATATTTTATGATGTTTAAGATGTTGGGCAATAACTACGGCTTGTGACTATAACATTGGATCTCCTCCACATATGTTAGAGTTTGGACGGAAAGTTATCTTCCATTATGTCTATGTAAAGTTATTTTGGGGAATTTGTTTAATGTGAGTTGTTAAACAATGTTGTTTATATGGTATTACCCTAGAAGGGGATTTTTTTTTTTGGGATTTTGGCGTCTCATTTATGATTTTGCTTTTAGCAATTTGACTTTGGGAGCACAATGTTTGGTGCTATTTTGTTGACTTTGAGTCATTGAGTTTGTTGAATTTTATGGAGTTTTGTTGTACGACGTTTTGTGTCGTGTGAGTACAATTTTACGTTGTGCATACTCTATTTACTTATGTGAAAAGTTTACGAGTTATGTTGGGCATTTGATCCCACTCGAGCTTTGTTGAGAAATAATAATTTTATGCCATAAGGCGACCAAAGAGATAAGTTTTGGAACTTTAGTGTCGCGTAACTTCTCTTTCAAAGTTTTGTACTAGCACATTTTGTTGCAATCTGTTCAGTATGTGGATTGATTTATACATGACATAAGGAATGCTTGAAAGAACACCTTGGTAGTACTTTGTACAATTTACTTAGTGTGCATTTGGTCAGTTGATTGTTTTATTAACATTTCAAGTAAACGCATTATATCGACTAGGGGTATGCATCGCTTGGTAACCATTGTTTCTCAACACTTTGATAATCGAGTCGTGCATGAAAACGTTTTATTAACTCATTGTATAAATGATGGCCATTTGGTCAAAGTGTGTTTTTGTGTTGGGTAAATCATGCATAGTTCACAATACATTACATTTTGAAAACACAATGTGTGAGTCGTGACAATTGGTCAATTTTGATTCGGGGAACGTTTTGGGGAAAATGTATATTTTGAGTATTTTCTAACAAATGAACTTTTAGGCATTGGCGTTTTAACGTTTTATATTTCGAATGCGAAACTTTTGAGGTAAATGCTCCGTAATGGAGATTTTGGAAAATCAATTGCCTAAACCTAGAGTGCGTGGAATTGTTTATGTTTTGAACAATAATGCACACTGTTTGTATGATTTAAGGACGAAAGTTGATTTGAACCCTTTTTGGTGTCAACAATTTATAAACACTTATTTTCTCCTATGTTTCGGAAAACCTTGTTAGAAGTATTTTACTCATGTGTCATTATATGACCGGATGAGGAAATTTTGGGAAATTGATTTCAAGAATTTCACCTTTTGAAATTTTGTCGTGAACCATTTAATGCATGTTATTACGTTTAAGAAAACTACTAGGAAAGCGTTACAAGCTTGCATGCCTACCCCGATTTGAGGTTCCCTCATGATGTTTGAGTCGATGTCTTTAAATGATGGAAACGTTCGGATTTTGTCTTTAAAGTTGTTGCTTATGCAAGTTATTTTATGTTTTGACCAAAGTGTAATCACGAATCGTTTCGTCGTTTTTATATATTAAACTGACGCGCGAAAATTTTGGATTGGTAAACCTTATTCCATGCCGTTTTATGGCTAGAAAGGAATTTTAGAATCAAAAACCGTTTGGTCTTCTTTTGAAGTGCGTACGAAATTTTGTTGCACACTATTTAAAGTAGGCAGTTACTTTACGTGCGTGTCATGAGTCAATCCATACTAGGACCGTAGCGGTTCATTTTAAAGAAGTTGTTTATTACGCTTTTGCGTTTTGTTCATAACCTGAACCGCGTTGAAAATGCTTTCAATATGATTTTCATATGTGGGACGAGCGTGTCCATTTTTGCGCAACTACCAATTTGATTGTAGTAGTTTTTATGCGTACGTCAAATTTGATATGAAAATATTTATGTTGGAAGTTTCTATGCAAAGTTTTGTGGTTGGCATATTTGTTAAATAACTCACTTGAAAACCTTGGACTCATTAGGACCTTGGGAAAGGTTAAATAACTCCGGTTAAGAGTGGGCTTGCATAGAACCTTGACTATGAAAAGTTGGGCGATTAGACACGTGATATGACCATAGGCCGGATGATATCGGTAGCAAAGTCGATGTGCTTGTGGTAATTAGAGGGTTAGAATTGCGATGACGTATTTTGAGGTTGGTATAACTAAGTGTCAACCTTTGTGGGTTGGAGATTGGGAACCGTTAGCATGTTCAGAGGGTGTAGTCCGATTTTAAAAGAAATAATGGTAACGGTCGTAGTAATCCTAAGATGCTCAATTGTGATGAGTAGTTTTGGTGGAATAACTTTCGTGTGCGGTTAAAGAACCTGTCGGTTTGATGATTAATGTCGTGATGGATTCTTGGGGTCTATTAGAACTCGTTGGACATAAACGACAATTAATGGTGGGAGCAATCGGAATTGGAGATTCTGTTGGATTCGTTAGTGAACAAACCTTGGATTGGCTTAGAGTCTGAAACCGAAATCGGGATGTATGGAACATCTAAGGTTGGGAGACAACCGAAGTTGTCTGACTAAGAGTTATTCCGACGGTTGGGTGTTCTCCCGGACATAAGTACAGTGTACTTGAAGGGGCTTGTTGGTAACAATTTGTTCGAGGACTTGTCTTAATAGACTGTATAATGGAAATTTAGATTCCAGTCAAGAGCTGATGGATCATGGTCAGCGTTGAGTCGGTTAGTCTTTGGTTGTAAAGGATTTTAGATTTTGAGGACGAAATCATCCTAAGGTTGGGAGGATTGTAACACCCGTAATTTTCGGATAAGCATAATTCTGAATCAGTGAGAAACCGATCTTTTAAGAAAATTATGAAAAATAATATTTTGGATTAAATCTTAGATTTTATGGTCTTGTTGGATGAGGAATTCGAATACGAGTCCAACGGTTCTTTCCGGAGCGAAAACGGAGCTATAACGAAGAAGTTATGGCCAAAACAGTTTCGGTACCGCGGAGCTACTATGACCAGCGACTATGACCATGTCATTGTCGCGTGTCATTGTCGTGCCAAGGGTACATGGTTCGGTACATCTTGTGCGACTATGACCAGCGACTATGACCATGTCATTATCGCGTGTCATAGTCGCGGACGGGTGACTGGTTGCTGTCAAATACAAAATTTACACCTCAAACTTCATTTCTTCATATCTCTCTCATTTCAACTCCGATTTTGGCGATTCAAGTTGCTATGGTTCCATTTTTGAGAGCTCTTCAAGGATCTAGAAATATTTTTGAAGTTCATAGGAAGATTCAAGGGTGTTTGGTGGTGGTAAGTCTCTCAAATCACTTTCCTTTCTCTCCCAAATCGTTTTCCCTTTCTCCCTCACAAACCCTAACCGATTTTGGGGCTTTTTCATGGAGATTAATGTGTTCCTTCTCCATTTTATGCTAGTAGTTTCATTTATTGATGCAAGAGCAAGTTTCATCCACAACACTAGAGATTTTTGGGGTTTTCTAGGTTTTCATCAAAACCTAAGTGGTGATTTCATCCTCCTAGCTTCTATACTTTCACATGAGTTATAAATGTTCCATTGATGATCTCCTAGTGTTTTGTTTCTCTAATTTCGGTTTGGATGATTTTGGAGAAGTTAGGTTAATATTGGGATTTTGGTCAAAATGGAGATTTTGATATAAGATGTTTGGGGAATGGTTTTAAAGTGGTTGAATATGAATACTCATGGTTGGAAGTTATGAATTTAGGTTTTTGGAGGTTTTGGCTTGAGGATACAAACTTCGTCAAAGGAGCTTACGTTTGGAGAAATTCTAGATTTAGCCTAAATCTAGCAAGGTGAGTTCAAGATGATTTGTGAAAACTTTGTACATGCCAAAAATAGTATTTTCCAAATGATTGTGTGTTTTACTTGAAATTATAAATTGATGAGTTATTTGATAAGTTTAACTCTTTTGAAGTGTTCATCTTTATAAATGTGTAAAATACCCATATTTGGGGCTTTTGGATATTTGGATGGTTAGAAATCATAATATGTCTTTAAAAGATTAATTGCTCAAAATGATGTCTATTTGATGGTTTAATCATGTTAGTGTAATTGATTTTATAAACCATTTGAGAAATACAGGATTTAGTGTCAATAGTTATTTTGAAAATTATAAGGGTATGAGTTCTTTGGGAAACCCTTTTGTTTAAACCGTGTCGAGTTTTGGAGTCGATGATGATTTGGGGGTACTTGTTTACCTAAACAATGTGTAAACACATTTTATGCAATGATGACCGTTATTTATGGGTCTAGCGAGTTTGGAGCATTTTGCTCAGGTTTGTCTTTGAGAAAGTTTGGGGACATTTGTCCGGTTTTAAATGGTTCAATGTGGAGTCTTATTTATGGTTTGCATTTATTGCAACTTGATGCATTTTGTTGCTCATTATTGATATTTACATGCTTTGGTGCTTCTGTCATTTCGGTTTGAGCATGTTTTGATAGACTGTGTTGCATTGGATCCATAGGCACGTGAGTCAGTCTTTATTTGATGGTCCATCTCTTTGTACACGAGGAGTGGACTATGGGAACGAATGGGTATATGCGTCAGGCCATAGGGCCACTAGCGAGTAGGCAATAGGGGATGCGGGAGTCCCTGAGGTGAAACTCGTCTAGACTGGATATGCACTATGGTCCCCTGTAACTCCTTGAGGTGTAACTCTACGGGGTATGCAATAAAGGCAATCTATTTATGGCTTGAGGTTGTGATGTCTTTATGGCATGGGAACTAAGGTCGGGACTTGAGGTGTAATCCAGTAACATCACGAGTGACTTAACTTTGTGTGCCCGTCACTTTCGATAGAATCGGGTCTCCCCCGTCACCGAAAGGTGTTGTTCTTGGGTAGTATTTTATCCATATTTTCGGTGACGCTCTTTATTTATATATGAAATGTTTTCTTGGTTTATTGGCAAAGTTCTATGCCTCATCCTATTTGGATGTTTTAAATATTGGAATTTTGTCCATGTTTATAATTCTTGGGATATTTACGTCTAAACATGTTTTGATTGAGTTGGAGTTGGAATTCATTTTAGAAAACGCTTTATCCATTTTGGGAACTCTTCTCCTAGATTTTGTGTGCGTTGGAAAATGAGTCGTTTACATCCTTTCATAAACTCTTTTGATAATCATGATTTATGTCGCAAACCTTCCTTCTACAAATTATATAAATCATGCTATAAACTCTTGAACTCACTAGGCGTAAGCCTAACCTTTTTATTTGTCGGCATGTGCAACAGGTCTCAGGTTGGGAGTAGTTCTAGTGACACATTGGAGAGGTCGTGTGCTACTAAAGTGCTCGTGAGGTGAATAACTTAAGTGATGTTCCGCATTCATCATTGGGATTAGCAACTTATACTTGGATTATGTAACACCCGATGTGGTTTTAGTTTTTGTAATAAAATTTGGGGTAATCATTTGTTGAGGTCAATCATAGACTTTAGATTGAGGTGTTTCCCTTGTTTGTTTATTGGGATAAATTCTGTTAATGTGGAAGTATTATCGAAATTTTTAATTAGTTGCTCTTTCCAAATTTGAGGGTGTTACAAGTTGGTATCAGAGCATAAGTTTGAGAGATTTAGGTGTTGATTTTGGATACCTAGACTCAAACTAGTGTTTGTTTAAGTAAATGAGAGTGAAATTCACCTTTAGGCACTTTAAGATAGGATGATTCGAGGTCAATGGATGTCGTTAGAAACGAGAATCACGTTGAGAGTAGAAAGGATAATCATGTACGGTGCGTTCATAGTGACACTTGGCCAGTGTCATGGTGAACCTACTAGTACATGTGCATACTTGAATTACTCTAATGTGGTGATCGTCGGGTAGTTAAGAAGGTTCTAAGCTAGTAGTCGTTGGAATAGATGGACGATCCTAGTATTAGTCACTTGGAGTGACGATAAGCATGATATTTGCTTTAAGTAGACCGTCTCGGGTCCAGATTGATGGTTGGATTAGAACCATAGGCTTATTGAGCCGATTTTGATTTGAGGAAAAACCGTAAAGTTAATTGATGTGTTTCTCAACTTTCCTTAAGAGGTTAAAGTATCCGGGTGAAAATAGTGGACCGGAGGATTTGGAGGAGTATGAGTGGAGACGTTGAATGCCGACTAAGTCATACACGAAGTTTATTTTGAAAATAAATTGCACCAACTAATTCTTGTGTTTCAAATCCTTATATGGATTGTATTTTGAATTTTGAGAAAAGTTTAGCACACACACAAGATTTCGAATCATGGTTTTGAACGTGCATGAAACCACTTTATTGCGGGAGTTGCAAACTCCGTCGAGATATGTTTTGCGTTATTTCTTCGTTGTTCAACATTTGTTTTGGATATAATAACAATCATATTTTATGATGTTTAAGATGTTGGGCAATAACTACGGCTTGTGACTTTAACATTGGATCTCCTCCACATATGTTAGAGTTTGGACGGAAAGTTATCTTCCATTAATGTGAGTTGTTAAACAATGTTGTTTATATGGTATTACCCTAGAAGGGGATTTCTTTTTGGGATTTTGGCGTCTCATTTATGATTTTGCTTTTAGCAATTTGACTTTGGGAGCACAATGTTTGGTGCTATTTTGTTGACTTGGAGTCATTGAGTTTGTTGAATTTTATGGAGTTTTGTTGTACGACGTTTTGTGTCGTGTGAGTACAATTTTACATTGTGCATACTCTATTTACTTATGTGAAAAGTTTACGAGTTATGTTGGGCATTTGATCCCACTCGAGCTTTGTTGAGAAATAATAATTTTATGCCATAAGGCGACCAAAGAGATAAGTTTTGGAACTTTAGTGTCGCGTAACTTCTCTTTCAAAGTTTTGTACTAGCACATTTTGTTGCAATCTGTTCAGTATGTGGATTGATTTATACATGACATAAGTAATGCTTGAAAGAACACCTTGGTAGTACTTTGTACAATTTACTTAGTGCGCATTTGGTCAGTTGATTGTTTTATTAACATTTCAAGTAAACGCATTATATCGACTAGGGGTATGCATCGCTTGGTGACCATTGTTTCTCAACACTTTGGTAATCGAGTCGTGCATGAAAACGTTTTATTAACTCATTGTATAAATGATGGCCATTTGGTCAAAGCGTGTTTTAGTGTTGGGTAAATCATGCATAGTTCACAATACATTACATTTTGAAAACACAATGTGTGAGTCGTGACAATTGGTCAATTTTGATTCGGGGAACGTTTTGGGGAAAATGTATATTTTGAGTATTTTCTAACAAATGAACTTTTAGGCATTGACGTTTTAACGTTTTATATTTCGAATGCGAAACTTTTGAGGTACATGCTCCGTAATGGAGATTTTGGAAAATCAATTGCCTAAACCTAGAGTGCGTGGAATTGTTTATGTTTTGAACAATAATGCACACTGTTTGTATGATTTAAGGTCGAAAGATGATTTGAACCCTTTTTTGTGTCAACAATTTATAAACACTTATTTTCTCCTAAGTTTCGGAAAACACGTTGTCGTGTGAAAACCTTGTCAGAAGTATTTTACTCATGTGTCATTATATGATCGGATGAGGAAATTTTGGGAAATTGATTTCAAGAATTTCACCTTTTGAAATTTTGTCGTGAACCATTTAATGCATGTTATTACCTTTAAGAAAACTACTAGGAAAGCGTTACAAGCTTGCATGCCTATCCCGATTTGAGGTTCCCTCATGATGTTTGAGTCGATGTATTTAAATGATGGAAACGTTCGGATTTTGTCTTTAAAGTTGTAGCTTATGCAAGTTATTTTATGTTTTGACCAAAGTGTAATCACGAATCGTTTCGTCGTTTTTATACAATAAACTAACGCGCGAAAATATTGGATTGGTAAACCTTATTCCATGCCGTTTTATGGCTAGAAAGGAATTTTAGAATAAAAAACCGTTTGATCTTCTTTTGAAGTGCGTGCGAAATTTTGTTGCACACTATTTAAAGTAGGCAGTTACTTTACGTGCGTGTCATGAGTCAATCCATACTAGGACCGTAGCGATTCATTTTAAAGAAGTTGTTTATTACGCTTTTGCGTTTTGTTCATAACCTGAACCGCGTTGAAAATGCTTTCAATATGATTTTCATATGTGGGACGAGCGCGTCCATTTTTGCGCAACTACCAATTTGATTGTACTAGTTTTTATGCGTACGTCAAATTTGATATGAAAATATTTATGTTGAAAGTTTCTATGAAAAGTTTTGTGGTTGGCATATTTGTTAAATAACTCACTTGAAAACCTTGGACTCATTAGGACCTTGGGAAAGGTTAAATAACTCCGGTTAAGAGTGGGCTTGCATAGAACCTTGACTATGAAAAGTTGGGCGATTAGACACGTGATATGACTATAGGTCGGATGATATCGGTAGCAAAGTCGATGTGCTTGTGGTAATTAGAGGGTTAGAATTGCGATGACGTATTTTGAGGTTGGTATAACTAAGTGTCAACCTTTGTGGGTTGGAGATTGGGAACCGTTAGCATGTTCAGAGGGTGTAGTCCGATTTTAAAAGAAATAATGGTAATGGTCGTAGTAATCCTAAGATGCTCAATTGTGATGAGTAGTTTTGGTGGAATAACTTTCGTGTGCGGTTAAAGAACCTGTCGGTTTGATGATTAATGTCGTGATGGATTCTTGGGGTCTATTAGAACTCGTTGGACATAAACGACAATTAATGGTAGGAGCAATCGGAATTGGAGATTTTGTTGGATTCGTTAGTGAACAAACCTTGGATTGGCTTAGAGTCTGAAACCGAAATCGGGATGTATGGAACATCTATGTTTGGGAGACAACCGAAGTTGTCTGACTAAGAGTTATTCTGGCGGTTGGGGTGTTCTCCCGGACATAAGTACAGTGTACATGAAGGGGCTTGTTGGTAAGAATTTGTTCGAGGACTTGTCTTAATAGACTGTATAATGGAAATTTAGATTCTAGTCAAGAGCTGATGGATCATGGTCAGCGTTGAGTCGGTTAGTCTTTGGTTGTAAAAGATTTTAGATTTCGAGGACGAAATCATCCAAAGGTTGGGAGGATTGTAACACCCGTAATTTTCGGATAAGCATAATTCTGAATCAGTGTGAAACCGATTTTTTAAGAAAATTATGAAAAATAATATTTTGGATTAATTCTTATATTTTATGGTCTTGTTGGATGAGGAATTCGAATACGAGTCCAACGGTTCTTTCCGGAGCGAAAACGGAGCTATAACGAAGAAGTTATAGCCAAAACAGTTTCGGTACCACGGAGCTACTATGACCATGTCATTGTTGCGTGTCATTGTCGCGCCAAGGGTACATGGTTCGGTACACCTTGTGTGACTATGACCAGCGACTATGACCATGTCATTGACGCGTGTCAATAGTCGCGGACGGGTGCCTGGTTGCTGTCAAATACGAAATTTACACCTCAAACTTCATTTCTTCATATCTCTCTCATTTCAACTCCGATTTTGGCGATTCAAGTTGCTATGGTTCCGTTTTTTAGAGCTCTTCAAGGATGTAGAAAGATTTTTGAAGTTCATAGGAAGATTCAAGGGTGTTTGGTGGTGGTAAGTCTCTCAAATCTCTTTCCTTTCTCTCCCAAATCGTTTTCCCTTTCTCCCTCACAAACCCTAACTGATTTTGGGGCTTTTTCATGGAGATTAATGTGTTCCTTCTCCATTTTATGCTAGTAGTTTCATTTATTGATGCAAGAGCAAGTTTCATCCACAACACTAGAGATTTTTGGGGTTTTCTAGGTTTTCATCAAAACCTAAGTGGTGAGTTCATCCTCCTAGCTTCTATACTTTCATATGAGTTATAAATGTTCCATTTATGATCTCCTAGTGTTTTGTTTCTCTAATTTTGGTTTGGATGATTTTGGAGAAGTTAGGTTAATATTGGGATTTTGGTCAAAATGGAGATTTTGATATAAGATGTTTGGGGAATGGTTTTAAAGTGGTTGAATATGAATACTCATGGTTGGAAGTTATGAATTTAGGTTTTTGGAGGTTTTGGCTTGAGGATACAAACTTCGTCAAAGGAGCTTACGTTTGGAGAAATTCTAGATTTAGCCTAAATCTAGCAAGGTGAGTTCAAGATGACCTGTGAAAACTTTGTACATGCCAAAAATAGTATTTTCCAAATGATTGTGTGTTTTACTTGAAATTATAAATTGATGAGTTATTTGATAAGTTTAACTCTTTTGAAGTGTTCATCTTTATAAATGTGTAAAATACCCATATTTGGGGCTTTTGGATATTTGGATGGTTAGAAATCATAATATGTCTTTAAAAGATTAATTGCTCAAAATGATGTCTATTTGATGGTTTAATCATGTTAGTGTAATTGATTTTATAAACCATTTGAGAAATACACGATTTAGTTTCAATAGTTATTTTGAGAATTATAAGGGTATGAGTTCTTTGGGAAACCCTTTTGTTTAAACCGTGTCGAGTTTTGGAGTCGAGGATGATTTGGTGGTACTTGTTTACCTAAACAATGTTTAAACACATTTTATGCAATGATGACCGTTATTTATGGGTCTAGCGAGTTTTGAGCATTTTGCTCAGGTTTGTCTTTGAGAAAGTTTGGGGACATTTGTCCGGTTTTAAATGGTTCAATGTGGAGTCTTATTTATGGTTTGCATTTATTGCAACTTGATGCATTTTATTGCTCATTATTGATATTTACATGCTTGGGTGCTTCTGTCATTTCGGGTTGAGCATGTTTTGGTAGACTGTGTTGCATTGGATCCATACGCACGTGAGTCAGTCTTTATTTGATGGTCCATCTCTTTGTGCACGAGGAGTGGGCTATGGGAACGCATTGGTATATGCGTCAGGCCGTGGGGCCACTAGCGAGTAGGCAATAGGGGACGCGGGAGTCCCTGAGGTGAAATTCGTCTAGACTGGATATGCACTATGGTCCCCTATAATTCCTTGAGGTGTAACTCTACGGGGTATGCAATAAAGGCAATCTATTTATGGCTTGAGGTTGTGATGTCTTTATGGCATGGGAACTAAGGTTGGGACTTGAGGTGTAATCCAGTAACATCACGAGTGACTTAACTTTGTGTGTCCGTCACTTTCGATGGAATCGGGTCTCCCCTGTCACCGAAAGGTGTTGTTCTTGGGTAGTATTTTATCCATATTTTCGGTGACGCTCTTTATTTATATATGAAATGTCTTCTTGGTTTATTAGCAAAGTTCTATGCCTCATCCTATTTGGATGTTTTAAATATTTGAATTTTGTCCATGTTTATAATTCTTGGGATATTTACGTCTAAACATGTTTTGAGTGAGTTGGAGATGGAATTCATTTTAGAAAACGCTTTATACATTTTGGGA
Organism: Saussurea involucrata; assembly: GCA_033807775.1. NCBI lineage: Eukaryota > Viridiplantae > Streptophyta > Magnoliopsida > Asterales > Asteraceae > Saussurea > Saussurea involucrata. The sequence continues at coordinate 52,474,467 of CM066323.1, forward strand.
ACTCTTCTCCTAGATTTTGCGTGCGTTGGAAAATGAGTCGTTTACATCCTTTCATAAACTCTTTTGAAAATCATGATTTATGTCGCAAACCTTCCTTCTACAAATTATATAAATCATGCTATAAACTCTTGAACTCACTAGGCGTAAGCCTAACCTTTTTATTTGTCGGCATGTGCAACAGGTCTCAGGTTGGGAGTAGTTCTAGTGACACGTTGGAGAGGTCGTGTGCTACTAAAGTGCTCGTGAGGTGAATAGCTTAAGTGATGTTCCGCATTCATGTTGGTGATTTTAGTGAAATCATCGGTCATTTTGTGTAATTGGATTCACAAAGGTAATAATGGGGTTGTTAGCTAAGCTATAACATGAGTTAGAAGGTGTGGAGTGCACACTCATGTAAGCTAACTAGAACCCGGGATTGTTGAACGGTTGAGAATGGCACGTTACAAAGTGGGATTGGGAAATGAGAAATGGCGCCAGTACTGGCGCCAGTTGGCTAGCGCCAAACTGGCGCCAGGCTCTGGATTATGCACGGATTTGTGCATGGCGCGCATATCGGCACCAGTTGTCTAGCGCCAAAACTGGGGCCGTGGTCTGCTTTATGTTTGGCGCTCATTTCGGCGCTACTTATCTAGCGCGGAAAGTAGCGCCGGCGTCAGGGAAGCTTTTCTCATTTGTAACTCCCGTCATTAACTCCACAATCAATTTCATTAAATGAGATATTTTTTCCTGATACAATACAGTGTAGGTTACATTTTCTAGAGTGTATTTATATGGATCGATTTCTGCCTTAATCGATACACTGAAAAATCAGAGATTATCCTCGAGAGAATTTCATGATACCCGGGCAGAATAGGGTCGAAATATCTCTTTCGGAAAGCGAGCTCTACGCGATCTCTGGTTCTATCCTAGTTCTTACAATCACATCTTTCTCATCTCTTTCGCGAATCAAACCCAACTCCAACAATTCATCATTGGGATTAGCAACTTATACTTGGATTAAGTAACACCCGATGTGGTTTTAGTTTTTGTAATAAAATTTGGGGTCATCATTTGTTGAGGTTAATCGTAGACTTTAGATTGAGGTGTTTCCCTTGTTTGTTTATTGGGATAAATTCTGTTATTGTGGAAGTATTATCGAAATTTTTAATTAGTTGCTCTTTCCAAATTCGAGGGTGTTACAAAGATGAACAAAAATGTCTTAATGTAGAAGGTTTTTCCAAACAGATATTTTTGAATTTTGTCCATTTCATTCAAACAAAAGATGCCTTAATGAAGATTATGGTTTTTCTAGTTTTAAAAAAAATGCAAAACGAAGGGAGCATTTGTTTTCCAGTTTCTGTTTGAAGAAGAGATTATGGAAAAACATATGAAGAACAAGTTTAAGATTTTTGTTTCAAACTAGAAGAACAACCATGAAGATTGTGTTCATAAAATCATGAAAAGAAAATGATTTCATTTTAAAAAGGTTTCTTTTGTATGATCTGTTAATAACAAGAATAAGATCAAAAACAAGTTTATTAAGAGGTAAATAATAAGAATATTAACCTTAGTTGTTGAAGACGAACAATTTCTGGAAAACGAAGAGTTCGAGATGCAACAGTGTTCTTGCTTGAAGGAGAAGTTGTTCACGTAAAGGTAAAAATATAAACTCGAATGTGTTTATATAGTGAGAGTAGAGAGAGAAAAAATATGAGTGGGAAAAGTTTTTAATGATGACACGGACACGTGTTTGCATATGATTGCTTAAGTAAAACGAAACGTGCAAACATGTGTCAGAAAAAGAACGTGCCATGGTTTATCCGTTTGATTACGTCACCAACGTCCTTTCATATTTTAGGATGTCTCTGAGGATTTAAAAACTCATGGACATTTTTGAAAACATGAAGCACTGAATAGAAATATCAGTGTTAGATTTAGAAATTTCAAAAGTATCACTAAAAGGAAGAGATATTCAGCAATGCAATTTGTTTTGAAATCTTGCATTCAGGCGAACGTCAGCGAGTAAGAGAGAACATACCTTGATATCAGCGAATCAGTTTTGTTCAGAGAAGATGATAGAAAGGGTTATACAAGTTCATATTACCCCTGATCAAATGCGAACCGCTGAAGATTTTTGTTGGTTCCTATATTGCTTAACAATGATATAAATACCTATTAGTTCAAACAGATTAGAGTGCGGATGCGTTTTAGCAAACTAGAGAGGTGTTACTTGATTGATAAATACAAAATATCAAATACATGAAGTGTAAATAACACAAATAATTAACTCAATGATTCACTGTATTTGATATAATAAGAACACCTAAGAACACCGAAGGTAATACAAGAATTCTGCTCTAATGGTGTGTGTTTCTTGCAAAGCTTAATAGAAGAGCTCAACATGAGCCTTCTATTTATACTACTTCTACAGGGGACAGGGTGGAGACAAGAAGTACTAAGGTACAAAGACACTATCGTGGAACAGTAACAGGTACAACGTTACTGTAGTGCGCCATACTCTACAAAAACTGTAAGTTATCAGAGGTTGACACGTGGAGGCAGCATGGCGAGCCTTGTACGAATGATCTTCAAGATCTTCGTACAACAGTAAGATGTGGGAAGCACGATCATCTTTGTCTTGATCTTCATTCTTCAGATTCTTCTAAGTCTTCAATACCACAGAGGCTCTGTCAGGTGTGACAGAAGCTCTGTAGCTTTGTCCTCTGTGAATGTCTTCTGCGGAGACTTGGCAGAAGCTATGTCGGTGTCTTTACACTTAGCCTATTTTTCAATACTTCTTTAAACATAAAGATTGGAGCTAACAATCTCCCCTTATGTATTGAAAAATAAAAAATTGAAAAATGCATGGTTTTCTAGACTAAGTGCATGACAAGAGGTGAAATAATGTACCTCAAAAGATTTTGCTTTTCTTTCATATAACGTTATGCTAGAGGCACTTACACTTGATTACATGATGAAAAGAAAAGTTAGCAGAGGTTGGTTAAAGACATCAGATATTGCCGTTTGGGAAGTCGTTGATACTTCTGTTGTCGACTCCTACTTCTTTAAGCTCATGATAGATTTTGATGCAGATGGTTCTGAAGTTGATTACCGAGTCGATGACCTCTATCAATCTATCTGCAAGGGCTTGATCCATGAGCTCCGTTCCTCTGTGCTCCATGAGGTTAGCTTTGAACTCTGTCAAGGTGCTTGTTGCGTATTTTTGACAGTCCATCTCTAGGAATAGTCTCGACTTCCCAGCAGGATCTTGATAGACGTACCCAACCTTTAGGAATGTGATGATTGAGTTTGGTATGGCAGAGGATGGGCAGTCATCTTCTGGTGGTCTAAGACTTAGATTTCTCACTCCAAGATCTCGTGCTACATGGAAATCGACCAGACTGTATAGCAGAAGTTTCTCACGCATGGCTTTCTTGATCACCCTGTATGCCCTCCGAACTGCATCGCCGGTTGCGTAGTTCTTTTTTGTCCAGTTCAGAAGATCGGGTAGGTCATAGGGGCTTAGGTTCCTAAGATCAACATCTGAGAATTGGTTCTCAGTTCTGTCCACTCTTTTGACCTTATAGATGTTGTAGTAGATCTTAGTGGCTCTGGTGTGAGATAACTTACAGTATATGACCTTGTCAATTTTGGAGATTGAGTAGACTTGGTTGACGGGCTTGGGTGTTGTTCTGTTGAAGATGTGATTGAGCTCAGCACGGAAGTCGGGGTCTTGAATGGATGGTGGCAGGGGATCTCTGATAGTTCTGTTGTATAGGTACATGTACACCACTTCTTCCATTTGTCGTGGAGGTGCACCAGGTGGAGGCATGGGCCTGCGCAGAGCATCCATTTGATTTTTAATTTGGGCAACTCTGTCTTCTGTGGGTTTAGCCTTTGGATCCAGGATAGGGTTGTTTAACAGAGGTTGAGAGTTGAAGGCCCAATCTTCTTCTTCAGGTTTGGGTGTGACATAGGCATCGAAAGCACTCTTCATCAGCTTCTCTGTGGGTTGATGCTTAGGCTTTTTCTACTCTGGTTCCTCTGTCACTATCTCTTTTCCCTTGTCTTTGGCCTTCGGCTGTTCTGCTTGTTGGGTTTGAGTTGCCTTTGTAGGTTTTATCTGTTGAGCTTCTGAGGTCTTAGTTGTAGTGGTTGCCTCTTTCGGTTTTGGCACTTGTGCTTCTGAGGTCTTTGCTGATAGAGGTGCTTCTGCAGTTTTTGTAGGGGTTGCCTCTGTTGGTTTCTCATAGGGCTTGAGTGGTGATGTGGGTTTTGTTGGTGAGGATTCTACAGATTTGCTCAGGTATTTTCTTTTGTGAGCTATGGTTTTGGTTCTGGGTGTTTTGGGTTTAGGAGAAGGGGGTTTTTCTTCTGTTTGTTTTGTGGGTTGGTCTTCTTTAGAAGATGTCAGGATTTGTACTTGTTCGGTGGTTTTGGGGGTTGGAGATGGTAGATCTTCTATGGTTACATGGGTTGCTTGGGTTTGAATTTTGATTTCTTCAGGAGTTGTTTCCACAGAGGTGGTTGTTGCCTCTGTGGACTAATGTTGGGTTTCTCCTTGGGTTTGAGTTGGGGGTGCTTGATTTAGGGGTTCTGCAGATATTGGTGGAGGTGCAGGTAATCCTCTGGATGAAGCTCTGTCTTGTCTCGTTTTCTCCCCCTCAGGATGATCTGATGGACCATCAGAGTCCTCATCAGAGTCATCCTGACCCTTTTCTCGTGTACCCTCTGCCCTGCATGAAGCTTCTGGCTTTTTCGGTTGAGAGGCACCTGCGGCAAGCATTTTTGCGCATAAGTCATCGCAGATGCCAAGTAAATATTGGACTTGTGCCTCTGTGTTGAAACACAATTTTCCCACGCTTGCTCGAATGTCCTTGACATAGTTCGCGTTGGCTGTTGTGAAGGCTGTGATGAATTCGGTGATTTGATTTAGAACACTCTGACCCAATTCTGTGATTTTTGCTCTGGTGATATAGTCCATAGGCTTAAGAGCCTTGTTTTGATCAAGAGTGTGCTCTTGGACTTTATCCAGAGCCTTTTGTAGATCGTTGATGGTGATGACTGGAGCTGAGGTTTGTGGTAGACTCTTCTGAGCTTTTCTTGCCTTCTTTAGTTGCTTGGAGAGGGCAGCAATGGATGTTTCCAGAGCAGAGGTTGAGGCCGGTTCAGCCTTGGCAGAAGTTGTTTCTACAGGGGTGACTTTGGCCATAGCATTCTTTACCTCTGTGGACAAGTTGTCCATTTTGGTGGTCAGCTCTGTGATTGCCCTTGATGTGGTATCTGCAAAAGAATCAAAAGAGCTTTTCAACCCTTTCAATGTGTTGTCCACAGAGGTGACAAGGGTTTGGAACTCATCCCTTGAGACATGTTAGTGTCAATTTTATATGTTGTATTCAAGTTGAGGGGTTATTTTGTAACTATTGAGTCTAGGTATAAATAGCCTAGTTTAGCTCATTTCTCACTAACACTTAGATAGACATACTCTTAAAACTCTCTGTAATTCTCTCTACATCTCTTGTACTTAGATCTTGATATCAATGAGAGATGACAAGAGATTTGCATTATTCTTGATTGTGATTACTTGTTTATTGGGATAACAAGTGGTATCAGAGCCAAGCAGATCGAATTTGTGAAGAAATTTGAAGATTTTTGGGCATTTTTTTGACAATTTTGGACTACTCATGGATTCTGTGATTTGAGTGTGTTTTTGGTTCGAGTTTGAGCACAGATTTGTGCGGATTGATAAACTAAATCAATTCGTGCAAGTTAACAGGATTAGAAAACAGGTTTCGAAGGATTTCAGTTGATTTTGAGGTTTCTCGAAAAGCTTACTGTTCAGATCGGAAGATGGATTTCTGTTAGTTTCTTGGTGGTTTCTGCTGAACAAAAGTTGCTCAGACTGTGATCGTGAACAACCCTACGAAGTTTCAAATCAATTGGAGTTGATATGAGATTTTTTGGACACTTAGAAAAAATTTCGCGTTAAAACTCATAACTGTCGTACACTTATCTGTTCTTCGTGTTCATAACTGTCGCATGATTCATAGCATCATAACTGTCGCACGATTACTGGCCGACTAGATTTCTTGTCGTACAGGTATTGTACGAGAGTTACTGTTCATGGGTCTTAGTCGTACACAGCTTATATGACAGATACTGTTAATTTGATCAAGTCGTACAAGTTTCGTACGAGTGTTGGTCCAAGTCGCATACTTGTTGTACGATAGTTACTGTTGCTGAATCCAAGTCGTACACGTTCTGTACGAGAGTTACTGTTCACTTGTACTGTCGCACACGTTCTATACGACAGTCGTACACTGTTGCCCGACAGTCTGTCAAATTTTCACAAATTCACTTTTCTGTGTAAAGATCAATACAAGTAATTTTCAAGATGAATAGAAACGATATAATGAATTCTTTGGGAAGTGATACTAGACCTCCGATTTTGATCGAAAAAGAGTATGAACAATGGAAAGAAAGGTTTGAAGATTTCCTTAAACGACAATCAAATGGTATTCACTTACTAGATTCTCTTCACAATGGCTTAATGAAACCAGTATATGAAGATGTTCCAGTTCCAAATGATCCAAACATCACAGCTCCTAAGTTGATTCATGTATCTGAATACAATGATGATCAAAAGTCTAGATATGAAGCAGATAAAAAGGCAAGATCGTATGTAATAATGGGTATTCCAAATGTAGTCTTCAACAAGATAGACAGTTATAAAGATACGGCAAACAACATGTGGAGACAGTTAGAAAAGATGTTACAAGGGTCTCAGATTGGAAATCAGATGAAAATCACAATGTGCATCAATAGGTATGAAGAATTTAAGGCTAAGGAAGATGAGTCACTTCACGACACATATGACAGATTCATGGTTTTACTTAATGAGTTGAGTAAAAACAAGATCAAAAAGGATCTGATCGAATTAAATGTCAAATTTCTTACCTCACTACAACCCGAGTGGAAGAGTGTGGCTAGAAAATGAAACAGAATCCTAGACTTTCCACTATGCCACTACATGAATTGTATGAGACGATGTTGCAAGATGAGGAAGAAATAGATGAGATAAGAGAGGAGAAGAATAAGAAAAAGAATAAAGATATCTCTCAAGAACCGATTGCACTACAAGCCGAGGTACAACCGAACAGCTTTACATCTAATGAATCTGGAATGTTTGATACAGGGTTCAGGGGAAATATTTTTGATGATGGTGTTGAATTACATCAAGCGTTGGTTCTTCTCACAAGGCACTTTCAAAAGAAGTTTTACAAACCTCCGTCATCAAACAACAATCTGAGGTATACATCTGGTTCAAGAAAGTTTGAGAACAACAGTTATGAAAGGAAACCTTTTGCAGAGCAAAGAGTTGAGAATACTGATAAAAGATTTGAGCAAAGATCGGAGAAAGCTGAAGGAAAGAAGGTGTATGAGAACATGGAGAAAACGTTCGAAGATAAGAAAGCTGTGGAGATTCAAAAGTGCTACAACTGTGGAACTCCGGGTCACTATGCAAGAGATTGTCGAAAGAAGGTAGTAAAGAACACGGATTACTACAAACAAAAGTTGCTTCTTGCACAACAAAAGGAAGATGGAAAAGCTCTTATGGTGGAGGAAGAGTATTTTCTTGATTATTCTGATGACGAGGGGGAAAATGAAGAGCATGCAAATATGTGTCAAGCAGAATTCGATTCTGACGATGAGGATAAGTCTGACACTTCCTCACAGGTAAATTCCTTTCCTTTACCTGAATCAGTAAATCAAGAAGTCATAAATCTGCGTAATGAACTGAATGACACACTAAATAAATTAGCATGTTCTGAAGAAGAGTTTGCTAGTTTATTTCGTGAATTTGAAGTAATGGAACCATGTGTTGAAGAGTTAACAAAAACTCTACAAAACGAAAGAAAGAAGAATAATGAGTTGAAACAACAGATTGATGGTGTTGAATTTGAGATAAAAGACAAATGTTTCGAAATCAAAAATGTCAAAGCTCAACATGACCAATTTGAATCAGAAAAGTTAATCGTTGATTCAAAATTATCTGAATTGAACTTGTTAATCAAAGATTTAGAATCAAAGAATAAAGAAAGTGATTTTTCTTTGACAAGTCTTTCAGACCAAAATACAGAATTGTTAAATAAAATCAAAGATTTGGAAAAGAAGCTATATTTGAGAGGTCAAACAGACCAAACAATTTTCCTGAATAAACCAAGACATGTAAACAATGTCAACAAGTATTGGGGACTTGGTTACGAAAATCCAAAGAATTTGGCCAAAGCTAGTTGTGCATTACCAACAATGTATAATTTCAAATGTTTAAGCTATGCACGATATTGGCCTGAATTTGAACTTCCTTGGACTGGTGAAAAGGAAACACATGAAGAGGAAAATAGAAAAAGATTTTTAACAACTCATATTCAACTTCCTTTTTGCTATACTCGTGAAACGGAGAAAATTCTCAAAAATCTAAATAAATCACTTCCAGATAACTATTTTGACATATGTGCTACAAAGCCAATTACCAACAATCAAATCGTTGAAACAAAGAAATATGTTCCTACATTGGTTCTTGAAGGGAAAATTGTTGAATTGGAAATCTCTCTTGCTGAACAAAGGATCAAATATGATTATGAAAATGATCTCCTTTCAACTATTTTTTCAACTACTTTTAAGAAAATATCTTCTTGTTTCAATGACGAGGTGAAAAAAGAAACTGGTAGAATTGAACATTCCTTGATCAAAAAGTTTTCTGAATCAACAAAGAACATCTTTGATGGAAAACAAAAGTTAGATCAAAAATGTCTCAAACTATCAAAGAAAGTGGTGGATCTTGAGAATATTCTTCTCTCCGAGCATACTAATTTGGAAAATGAGAAAGTCAACTTTGTAAACCAAATTAGTTCATTTGAAACAAAGTTGACTGATTTGTTAAAGACAAAAGCTGAATTAGAGATTGTGTTAGAAAATGAAAGAAAAGAATTTGCTTTGAAAAACTGGTTCAATCTTGAAGAAAGCAACTTTCTTAAAGATCAAAACTATGAGCTTTCTCAAAAAGTGATGACATTAGAAAAATCTTTGAAAGAATTAAAACCTAATATAATGTCTGATTTTGAAAATTCTTTCAATCTTGAAAGAGCACAGTTTGAATTTGAGAAAGCAAGTTTTGAAAATGAAAAACATTCTTATGAAATGAGAATAATTGAGCTTTCTCAAGATGTGGATGAGTTAGAAAAGGTGTTAGCAAAAGAGCGAAGAGAGTTTGCTTCCAAAACTTGGTTTACACCAGCTTCTAAAGTGGATTCCAAAATGGACTTTGAAGTTCACAATGTCGATTCTGATTCTGATTGTGACTTTGAACCTAATGGCCAAGGTTTCGAAACCAAGTCAAAACCAATAGAAAATGAAAAAGGAAAAGCTTGTGTATTTGATTTCTCAAAGAAACTTCAGGACCATACTGATTTTATTATTTCTGAAGAAAAGGAAGAAAGCAAAAGGAAAGATGGTCTGAAAAGGATTTCTAAGAAGATTGAGTTGAATACTACTTCTGAACCTAAAGTCAATAGTTCTTGTATGAAATGCAATTGTGATCTGAATACTAGCAGTAAAAGTGATAAGACTTATGTTCAGATCTATTGTCTCTTGCAAGAAAGAATCTCAAATGCGTTCAATGTGGTAGTCATTCAATTCAATCATCTCAGCAAAGTCCAGTTTTAATAACATCTGTTTCATATATAAACAAAGAAAAATCTTCGAGTACTTTCTAAAAAGGTGAGAGTTCAAACACAAAGAAACCACCTTTAGAGAAAAGAAAGAAGAGTAAAATGTCAAAGAAATGTCAAGTTCAGAGTTCTGAAGATTCTAACTCTAAATCTTCTATTCTTTCAGATAATTTTGTGAATTCGAAGAAGAAAGCGCAATAGTTTTTCGAATAATAAACAATTTGGTACGGGTAATAAACAATCTTTTGTAAAGCCTTACAAAAGTTACTCCAAAGACCAATTGTTGGATTTTAAAAATGGTGAATGTTTTTGCTCTGTTTGTGGTTATGAATGTGCGTTTGCTATGCCTGGTTCTTGTTGTTGGGATAATTCTTACTTTATCCCAAGTGGTAAAAGAAAGTCAAATTTTAAGAAAAAGAAGAAGACACAAAAATCTAAAATCACATCTTCTCAAGCTAACCAAAAAGGACCCAATATTCAATGGGTACCTAAAACTGTTTCAATCTGATTGATACATAAACATAAGTTATGGTATTTAGATTCGGGATGTTCGAGGCATATAACAGGTCAACGACACATGTTAACTAATTTTGTGGAAAAAGATCTTGGTCGTGTAAGATTTGGAAACAATCAGGTTGCTCCTATCAAAGGTTTTGGAGATATCGTTCAAGACAATTTTACGATAAAGAAGGTTAACTATATTGAAGGATTGGAGCACAACCTTTTTAGTATAGGTCAGTTTTGCGATAAGGATTTGGAGGTGAACTTCAAGAAGACAAGATGATGTGTCAAAACCGAGGAAGGAACAGAACTTCTTGTTGGAACTCGCAAGTCAAATATGTATACAACCAACTTGTCAAATATCAAACCGACCAATGAAGTGTGTCTTTTATCCAAAGCTTCCGAAGAACAAAGTTGGCTATGGCACCGACGGTTATCTCATCTAAATTTTCGATACATTCAAAAGCTGGTTTTAGGAGATTCAGTTCGGGGGCTTCCAACTTTGAAATTCAATGCCGAAAATCTATGTGATGCGTGTGAGAAAGGAAAGATGAAGAGGGTTCCTCACAAGCCTAAACCGGAACCGACAACGAAGAGTATACTTGAGCTGTTACATGTGGATTTGTGCGGTCCAATGAAAACGGAAAGCATAAATGGGAGGAAATACGTCTTGGTAATAGTCGATGATTTCTCAAGATATACATGGGTTAAGTTTCTTCGGTCAAAAGATGGAACTTCAGAACTTCTCATTGGTGTTATCAAGGCAGCTCAGAAAAACATGTAGATCTCAGTTAAAATCGTGCGTTCGGATAATGGTACAGAAATCAAGAACAGAGTCCTAGGTGATTTCTATGAATCACATGGGATTATGCAACAATTTTCTGCTGCCAGAACTCCTGAACAAAACGGTGTTGTAGAACGACGTAACAGAACGTTAGTCGAGTCTGCGAGAACAATGTTGGCATACTCAAAGCAACCTCTTTTTTTATGGGCCGAGGCCGTGGCAACCGCATGTTACACACAGAATCGTTCGGTCATACACCGTCGGTTTAATAAAACTCCATATGAAATAATGAATAACCGGAAACCTAACATAAAACATTTTCATGTTTTTGGTTGTAGGTGTTATGTCTTGAACGACAAGGAACAACGAAACAAGTTCAGTCCAAAGGCGATTGATGGTATCTTTGTTGGATACTCTTTTTCACCGGCATCATATAGGATATATCTGAAGCAATCAAGGAATATAATGGAAAGTGTCAATGTCAAATTCGACGAACATCACGAATTGGCTTCTGACCAAAACAGTTCAGGACCCGTTATAACTGGAATATTAGCTTCTGGACATCTCAGTTCAGAACCTGCTTCAACTTCTAATCAGGATCAACCTTCTACCTCGAAATCTCAACTAACTGATCTTGATTTACTATTTGATGAATTCTATGATGATTTTTATGGTACTTACAATAGGTCTGTTGATTCTAACAGGATGGTACAAGCACCTACAACAATTTACGCTGCAACAACTACTCAAAATGGTGCATCTACTTCAACACCGGTTGATGTTTCCACCACTGTTCAGAATATTCAAGTACCAGAAGTTGTTATTCCACAACAATAGACTACAACTACTGTGGAAGGATCAACACAAAATCCTAGTTCTTCGGTTCCTGAACCAACCATTCCTCAGTCACAACCGGAATCTTCTAGTATTCCTACAGAAGTTCCAAATGCTGAACCAATTGTTTCTTCAACCGAAGAAGAAAGGAATGCTACTCTTGAAAATGTTCAAGAATCATATTCTCCTCACCCTCATACAACCAAGTGGACGAAGGCTCATCCGATTCACCAAATAATCGGTGACCCAAGTTCACCAGTTCAGACTCGCTCGAGTGCTACCGTGAACGAGTGTCTGTTTTCAATGTTTTTGAGCAACATTGAACCACTCACAGTCAAAGAAGCGTTGAATGATCCGGATTGGATTTTAGCTATGCAAGAAGAGCTAAATCAATTCGAAGCATTGAAAGTATGGAGGCTCGTTCCAAGACCGACCGATAAAAGTATCATTGGAACAAAGTGGGTGTTCAAGAATAAGAAAGATGAAGATGGCATCATAGTTCGTAACAAAGCGAGACTTGTAGCGAAAGGCTATCGTCAACAAGAGGGGATAGATTACGATGAGACTTACGCTCCAGTCGCACGCATTGAAGCAATCAGATTATTTTTAGCATACGCGGCATACAAGAACTTTACGGTCTATCAGATGGACGTAAAGACAGCATTTCTTAATCGAATTCTAAAAGAGGAGGTATATGTCTCACAACCCGAAGGCTTTGTAGACAAGTAGAATCCAAATCATGTTTATATATTGGATAAAGCCTTATATGGGTTGAAACAAGCCCCGCGAGCATGGTACGATGTTCTATCTAAATTTCTACTCGTCTCGGGATTTGAAAAAGGTAAGGTTGATACGACTTTGTTTGTCAAGCGCGAAGACGGTGAGATGGTAACAGTACAAATATATGTAGATGATATTATATTCGGTACATCTAACCCTGGTTTATGTTCATGGTTTTCTGATCTGATGACTACTAGATTTCAGATGAGCATGATGGGGGAGATTAATTTCTTCCTAGGATTGAAAGTAAAACAATTTTCGACAGGGATATTCATCAATCAGTCAAAGTATATATTTGACATTTTGAAGAAATTCAAAATGGAAAACTGTACTTCCATTGGAACATCGATGGCAACACAATCAAAGATCGGTCCAGATCCTCATGGTAAGGAAACTAATATACGACAATATCGAGGTATGGTCGGATCTTTAATGTACTTAACTGCTAGTTGCCTGGATATTATATTCGCTACTTGTCTTTGTGCGAGATTTCAGGCGAATCCTAAGGAATCTCATGTAGGAGCCGTCAAGCGCATTTTCTGCTATCTAAAAGGAACTACCTACCTTGGGCTATGGTATCCCAAAGGCATGGGATTTGAGCTAACAGCCTACTCCGACGCGGATCATGGTGGTAGCCTATTGGACCGAAAAAGCACATCCGGACATATCCGATTCTTGGGTGATAAGTTGCGCGTCAAAGAAACAGAATTGTGTGTCAACTTCGATGGCGGAGGCAGAATACGTTGCGGCCGCTAGTTGTTCCTCACAAGTCATCTGGATGAAAACCCAACTGTCGGATTTTGCGTGTATGTATGAAAAGATTCCAATCTATTGTGATAGTAAGTCCGCAATCGCTATATCTGTGAATCCGGTTCAACACACGAAAACCAAGCACATCGACGTACGGTATCATTTTATTAAAGATCACGTCGAGAAAGGTACAATTGAACTCTATTTTGTTTCTACTGAATTTCAACTAGCCGACTTGTTTACCAAGGCTTTGGATGAGAAACGTTTCAACTTTCTTGTCTAAAAGCTAGGCATGTTAAATTTGAAAGTTTGATAAATCATAATTTTTATTCAACATTTTGAAAATAATTCTTAGTCATTCAAATTTTAATAAATTTGTGTGAAGAATACTTATTTTCATAATATTGAATACCCATTATGATTTGCTTAAATTTAGATTTCTTTCATTTTTTACAAAGTAGATTTCAATTTTATTCTTTTTACCGTATGTGCTTCAATTGCTATTACTTGTGCAGTTTTATGTGTGGTTCATGTGTTTAGAGGGAGCTATAAATGTTTGTGAGCATGTTTCAAGGGGGAGCATTTAACAAAAAAAGAGGTGTTTTATCCAACCAACAAAGGTAAGTGTTCTATCTCAAATGATTTTCGCAAACCCTACTTGATGAAAATGATTTTCTTAAGACTTATGCATCTTTGTAGGGGGAGCAAAAAGTTTTCCAAGAACACTGAACTACTTTTAATCTGAAAAGTTCCAATTTTTGAAAAGATCAAAGTTCAAATTTCGAGAATTTTTCCAAGTCTAGAAAGTAGTCGCACAGGTCTTGTACGACTAGCAATCCTAGTCGTACATACCTTGTACGATAGTTACTGTTCCCGCACGACAGTCGTACGAGCCTTGTCCGACTAGCAATCCTAGTCGTACATGCTTTGTACGACAGTCACTGTTCATATTGTTAAGTCGTGGTTGCTTTTCCGACTAGCAATCCTAGTCGTACAAGTATCGTACGACAGTTACTGTTCATGATTCCACCTTAGTCGGTCACTGTTTCATACGACTAAGATGAGGTTTTCGTACATTGTTTCGTACGACTACCTGACACGTGTCGGTCAAACCTTAGACCAATTATTTCTTGACACGTGTCCCACAGCCTGAGTTCTTTAAATAGTGCGTTTTTCAAAGATTTTCATTTTACGACTTTAGTATCACACGATTCTCTCACATATTTAGTAATCGATATTGGATCATTGTTGCTGTTCATTGAAATCTGACGATTCTTTATCGATTCAGGTATCATTCTTATTCTCTTAGCATTGCATTTCATCATTATTATCAATTGTGGTATCAATTTTCAGTAAAAGTCGAAAAGGGTTTTTGAAACCCTTCGTATTCTTAGTTTAAATCATTCTGTGTGTTAGTATTTTTAGGAAAAGATGTTAGAATAGTGTTCCTGGTAGAAAACCGAACATAGGGCACTAGTTTAATAAGCTTTCATTGACAAATCTTAGGTTTTTGGGTTTGAATGTTCATCAATGTTCGAACATTCATAACTGTCGCACAATACTGTGTTCTTCAACATTCAAAACTGTCGCATACAACTGATATTCATAACTATCGCACACAGCTTGTACGACAACTTTTAGTCGTACAGCTTTGTCCGACTAGTAGAGTCATGCGATTTGATGTTTTGTACGACAGTAGCCAATACTTAGGAAATTTTTGAAATTTTTATGGTGAAAAAGCACTGATATCCAAGTGGTCTAATTCTGTCTATCATAGACCATGGCACACATGCAAGAGCAGGGTGATGGTAATTCTTTTGACGAGAACACGGTGTTCCCATCTCATCGTTCATCACATCCATCGGTGAACGCTCGAGATCTAGAAGCTGAACTTATTCTTCCAAAAGACAAGAAGGAATTGAAACCGAACAACTATACTCTAGATTTCCACGTCAGAATGGATTATCAGCTTATAATGGAGATTTTCAAAAACCATCCTCTCCGTACTACTCTTGAAAAGACAATACAAGTTCCGGAGATCTATCTGCAACAAGTATGGCATAACATCCAATACATACCAAATAACAACTACTTTACTCTGAAAGTAGATCATTTTGATGCCAAGCTGACTCTGAAAAGGTTGCGGACAGTTATTGATCTTCCTTATTCTCAAAATTTTGAAGATATGGTGTCTGAAGAAGATTTGTGCCGGGATATTATGCGGATGGGTTACAATGATCCACGTCCGAAGTATAGAGTGCTGACTAATACATCAAAGTTGAAAAGAAACTATCTACCGTCGATCTATTACACACTATTCAGTGTTGTGAATAGATGTATGACTTCTAAACACACGGGAGTCGACACGGCCAGCATTTCAGTAATCAGAATGTTTCATGCTATCGTTTTTGACCGAAAGATCGACTTTGCTATTCTTATCTGGAATGACCTGATCGAGGTGGTTACCGACAAAGCAAAGCCATCAAAAGACAGAACGTTTGTTCCATTTCAAAGATATCTTCAGATCATCATCCGTTCTATCATGGATTCTAATAATCAGATACCGAGACACGAGAATGCAGTTCTTGGTCCTACTACCTACATGAAATATCTCCGACTTCCGAAAGGTCTAACTTTTCCTACGATTATGATTTTACCTGAAGCACTACTCGCTTACGCTGACCAAGAATCACCAATTTTGAGTGAGTATAGAGAAGAGAACGCACTGATGGCCCGGTCAGGACCGGTAGGGCCTACCCACGGTGCCAATACATTAGGTGAGCGTAGTGAAGGTACTAGAGTTAGAAAGAGAGTTCAGGATACTTGGGTACCTGAACAGGGCGTGTTGAGAGGTAAAAGCGATGTAAGGGGAAAAGGAGTTGGGGGTGTTCTTGGTCAGTCGTCCAAATCTAAAAAGATTCAGATCTTTGAGGACGGTGATGAGGAAGATCTTGGTTCCGACGATACTGAGGAAGAATCTGAGGATATTAATGATCCTGCTAATCTTGTATATAGTTCAGATGATGATGATGCGAATGCTGATGATGAAAAAGAGGATGATAGTTCTGATGATAACAATGATGATAACAACAATGATCAAGTCATGGAGAATCTTGATACTGTAATTGAAAAGGTCGTCACTACTACTTCTGGTGGTGATGGAGGAGTGATAAGGGGAAATGAGGGAGTATTAGTCGAAACAGAAAATCAAGTGAGGTTGAGTGAGAAGGAAAGAAAAAAAGATGGTGAGTGTGAGACAGGGTCAACAAAAGTTTTAACTAATGATCCTAACCAAACCGTGTCTAGCCGGGTAGCCACATCTACTGTCAGTGAGCGTCCGTCGCCACGAGACATTGAAGAAGCCATAGTGGACCCAGCTATGCAATGCACAACCCCACTCATCCACTCATCAACTTCTTCACAAGTTGATGTTTCATTTTCTCACAGGGGAAAAGCACAAACACTATCGGTGACACACTCGGTGTTGGCTGATATTGAAACAGGATGGCAACTGCCCCGGCCACCACCTTCATTTGGTCACATATTGAGTCTAGAACCGTTTGATTTTACTTCCCTTCCTAGGACACGGAGACCGTTCGTCACTTCATCTATGGTGACACAAAATGTTGGTGTTATGCGTGACCCAACCGGAACGCCTCGAGTGTTGCCGCCATTTGTTGGTGCTTCACGAGGACCGGGCGAAAGTCCTACCAACGTTAACACTATGCCAGCGTTGAACGTAGGCCATACAGTCTCTATGACTGCTATGTCAACCAGTAACCTTAGTGGTCTGGGTGTTACCTTGGAACAAGCGCGTGATATTCAGTCTTTGGTGGGTCCTCCTCCTCACAACTATGTATCTAAGAAGTTGCTTGAAATGGCCATCCAGTCTGTCTCTAACACTCAGAAAGCTCAGATGTCCGAATTGAAAGATATTGTTAAGAATTTATCTGCCGAAGTACACAAGTTTGTTAAAGGAAAGTTTGTTGCTGATTCTTCATCCGCACCATCCGACAATCAACCAGAATCTCAGCCGAACCCAAAGGTACATCATACTTTACCTTTACACGAATTGAAATCCCAGTTACTTACCCGTTTACTAGAACAAGGCGATGCTAATACTCAAGAAGAAGTAGACATTCTTGGTCTACTTAAACGCCAAACCGAAATACAAGCCACTTTACCAGATTCACTAAATACCCTACAACAATCCATATCCAACCTAACCGAAGCTATATCTTCTGGCTTCACATCCCTATCAAACCGAATCAAAGCGGTGGAAGACAAGTGTGGGATTCAAGCCCAAACCACCAAACGGAAACATGATGATCAAGATCCTGATCATGATCACCATGAGGGGGAGAGAAGTGTAAGACAAAGGGTTGAGCAAGGTAGTGGTTCGGGTGTTCATGCTACTGAGAATGTGGAAACAAATGTGGAATCGGGTACCGGTAATGTTGGTGGTACACAAGGGGTTCAAAGTGCTGATGTTGGTGTTCTGGATGATATCAATCCTATGGTTGAAAAGCCTCAAGGATGTGATAACATAACTGATGAGGAAATAATGGCTGATGAGTTCTTACAGTATTTGATTTATATTAATTTGGATGAAGATCAAACTGTGGTAAAGATTAAAGAGGAGATGGATGATGTATTGATGGTGGAAATGTTCAACCTGGTTCTGATTCCGAGAAAGAAAGTAATCTACCTGATCCAATGATACAAATTCCGGTAATACCTGATCTACCTGAAGGCAAAATCAGAGATGCAGTCTCCAAGGCAGAATTACGTAATCTACAGATGTTAATTGATAGAGAAGCTTTGATTGTCCGACGTGCTCACCGAACAAGAATCATTACTCCATTCCAAGAAGATATAAGGAGTGATTTGTTTGTGAAAAAGATTCAGCCAATTGACAAGGTAAAGCTCTATTCAATTGATAAACTTCCAAGAAAGAAGCAGATTGAATATTTGTATATGATGGGTGACAAAGATCAAAAGCTCAGTGCAGTCAGAACTGATAAAGAAATTGTTAAACTTGTGAAGATAGAATCAGAGAAGATCTTGAATGTGTTTTATCCGAGATTCTATGTCAACAGATCAGATGGAAAAGAGTGGAATTTATGTGAAGCCGACTTCAAATCCCTAACCTGTGCAGACTTCTTCAGGCTGTATGACATTCTTGCCCGGATGCCGAACTAAGATATTACCTACTCTGAAGCCTATCAAGCCTTAAAACGTTTCATGAAGAACCTAATCAAGCTTTCATACCTAACTGATTTTCATATGGCTTTGGAAAGTAATCAAATCAGGGTCAACAAACGAAGGTTAAACAAAGGCTTACCCGACATGCAAGGTATTCCTCTGTATACCGTGTTAGAAAAACCAGAGTTTGGTGTTGTTTATCATAATGGGCAAAAGAAGAAGAAGTTCTTGAGGTTTATTGAAGTCAACCTGTATTCTGATGGAACACTCTATATGATCAAGATTCTGCTGAATGAAAGGCTAAGATTAGATGAACAAAGAAAGGTGCCTCTGAAAGAGAAGGAGATTGTCTTGATCAACAATGCCTTGAAAGCGATACAAGACCGAATAGATTACCGGAATTCACTAAGAAGGTTTGAGATTATCTTTGGGATCAGAAAGAGATACATTCCACCGGAAGAACTTTATGGTTAAAGCTTACCTGGCTCACTTGAATACAAAGGGGGAGAATGTTAGTGTCAATTTTATATGTTGTATTCAAGTTGAGGGGTTATTTCGTAACTATTGAGTCTAGGTATAAATAGCCTAGTTTAGCTCATTTCTCACTAACACTTGGATAGACATACTCTTAAAACTCTCTATAATTCTCTCTACACCTCTTGTACTTAGATCTTGATATCAATGAGAGATGACAAGACATGTGGACTTAGTGTAACCTCTGGGTGAACGAATCTATCACCAGAGTGTATCTCTGTTCCTGAGACGCCTTTTTCGCCCCTGTTTGTACGTTGAGAGCGGAAGGACTTCCCTTCGATCCTAGAGCAGAGGCCTTTTGAGCTTCAGACTCTACGAAGGTTCTGTCAAGGACCTTATTCTGATCCACTCCAAAGGTGGGGACAGATAGGGGTGTTCATCGGTTGACATCCAATGGATGTGAGGGGAACCGAACCGATCCAATTATCCATTGGATGTTGGATTTTTTCAACCGAAACGATCCAATCATCCATTGGATGTTGGATTTTTCCAATCCAATGGATGATTGGATCGGTTCGGTTCCATCCAATGGATATTTTTATTGGATATCCATTGGATCACTTTGGTTTCATCCAATGTTAACTGGATCGGATTGGATCCATCCGATCCGACATCCAATGGATGATCGGATCAAATCCATCCAACATCCGATGTTTTAAATCCAATTTTCAACAATTCACATAATATTTTGAAATACTTAATTATCCATTCAAAAGTCCAAACTAGTGCAAAAAAGTAAACAAATACAACTACCAAATATAATCCCATACATCAACAAAAGTTATAAAAGTTCTATCGAAAAGTGAAAAGTGGAAAGTCGAAAATGATAAACAATTAAACATTGTCCGTCCGCAACAAAACCGCAAGTCCGCAACAACTCAATCCATTCTGATTTCTCCATCTCCGGCCAACATTTCTACAAAATTAAGAAGTGTAAAACAAAAAATTTATATTATTTAACATATATACATTTACTTACCGGCTTCCAACGCTTCAACTTCTTCATTTGCGTCATCAACATCAATCGTTGTTGTTTTTCGGATCCAGTTTTGGGTACAAATTAATGCTTGTACCGCTTTAGGAGTCAAACGACTCCTATATGAGTCAATAATACGGCCACCGGTAGAAAATGCCGACTCTGATGCAACTGTTGATATGGGAATAGCAAATATATCCTGAGCAATGATGGAAAGAACCTTAAACCTACTTGCATTCTTTTTCCACCAATTCAAGACATCAAAATCATGATGTAAATAAGTATACAAAACAAAGTTAAAACAAAAATTGCACCAATATAAAAACATATTAGAAATGCAAGAAAGGAAAACAAATATGCAAACCTGATCCGTATTTTCACATGCTTCGGTGAAATATTTGTCAACTTCGGTTTTGTTTTCTGAGGAATCAACAGCCTTTAGCTTTTTCTTGCGAAGTTGATCAAATAAGGCATAGTCATCCACATCATCATCAACATCTCTACCATCATCTTCAACAGTACTATAAGTCGTATATGTGCCATCACCCGAATCCAATTGACAATACTCTTTGTACATTGAACCTAAAGTCATTCTAACAGATTTACAATAACTTATAGCATCCTTGGGTGTCCTCGGTAGGCATACTTGACAATGGTGTTGGACTTTCATCAACATTAATAGGTGTATTTTCTTCGTTAGCAATTCCGAGATCTTCCTCGTCAACGAGAGATATGGGTTTTATGACGTTTGCAGTGGAAGCCATATGTTAATAAACAATAAATATATTAGTATGTTCTTAGTATTAATTAATAAATGTTACTTATGAACACATATGGAAACAGGAAACTTTTCTTATGAACACATATGGAAACAAGAAACTTTAAACATATGGAAACAAGAACACTTTAAACATATGGATACTTTACTATTAAAATTTTCTTATGGTATTAAACAGTAACCATATAGGCATAAAAACCATTGACTTTCAACTTTAAACTACAACTACATAAAAACCATTGACTTTCAACTTTAAACTACAACTAGTCAACTACTTTAAACTACAACTACATAAAAACCATTAACTTTTCTTATGGCATATAAAAGTCCTATTAAACTTTTCTTATGGTATCTAATAGGGTTTTAGATATAAATGCAATTTGGCATGCAGAAATGAGAGCAGCAAAAAGAGACGAACTGTTGAAGAAAGTTAGTATAAGAAAGTATAAACTTAATTTAGTCCAAGAAAGTTATCAATTTGGGGCATTGGTTTCACTACCAGTACCAAAATCATCAAAAACTCAACAAAATTTGGCTTACTGAACTGTTGAACATACCGAAGCCGTGTTGGATTAGAGGCAGAGAGAGAAGCAAAAAGAGACGAGAGGTCGAGACTCGAGAGCAACGGTTGGGACTTGGGAGGGTTGAGAGACGAGAGCTCGAAGTAGAAGCTGTGCTGCTGTGGCCCGTGTATCGCCTGAGACCGCCGCCGGTGCCTGGTGCAATCGCCTGAGAGGAAGGTCGACGGCTAGGGTTGAGACTTGAGTTGAGAGGGTGGGTGCGGCCGACGTGAGTGTGAGATAGATAGCTAGGGTTTTGTGACTTTTATGTAATTGAAACTGAGAGTGAGACTGTGAGAGTATGTTTTTTTTGTCTAATTGAAACTGAGACTTGATATAATATAATATATTAATAATTTTATTAATTTAATTGAAACTGAGAGTTTTTCGTACTGAGACTTTTTTGTCTAATTCAAAAAATATTAATAGGTTTATTAATTTAATTTATTAACAAATATTATATAATATAATAATAATATATTAATTGGATGGAAATTGGATGGATATCGGTTCGGTTCGGTCGGTTCCCCTATCGGTTCGGTTCGGTCGGTTCTGGACTGCCATCCAACAACCGAACCGATCCAATTGGATTTTGAAATTTTCGATCCGATCCGATCCAATTGCAATTGGATATCCAATCAAAGTCGTTTGGTTCTAATTGGATCGGTCGGTTCAGATTGGATCGGTTGGTTTTCTGCACACCCCTAGGGACAGAGGTATCCTTGAGTTGACTTGGGGACTTGTCTAGAGTCCCTTCGTCGTTGTGCTTTCTAAGCTCCTCTGAAGAGCTGTTTGGACCTAAGAGTGTGTGTGTGGCAGAGGAAACGAATTCCTCTATGGGGATTTCTGATGTGATCTGGGGCAATTGATCACTTACTAAAGGTGAGTCCTTTGGAGAGGACTCCCTCAGAATGGATTCCCCGATTATTAGTGGCACAGAGGAAGAAACAGTTTCCTCTGCCCGATCAGTTTGGGTCGGGGTCGAGGTGTGCTGCTCTTTTTCAATAACACCTTCTGCCACTAGACTGGCAGTGTTAGAAATGTGGGTTGCACTGGGAGTTGGTTGGGGTTGTGTGCCTCTTCTATCTACGGCATCGTTTCTTGCCTCTTCTTCTGTTAAGCACCCTAACATAATCTCACCCTCAGTACCCGCATCCGCTACCTCTGTTGAGCATCCTATCCTGATGGTTTCTCTGTTAGCCTCTATTTCTTCAAAGTTGCCCATATCCTCTGGGCTTTTTCGTAGCACATCATAGTTTTGTTGATCTGGGTGGGTGAGTCCCTCTGGAGTAGCGACATGAATATCTTCTGGAGTTTTGTCGATGGCCTCCACCTCAGAGACCTCCTCTGAGATAATTAGAGAGGGCTTGGATTGAATCTCCACCCAGGTATCCTCAATTTCGATCATCTCCTCTGTGTTTTGGAGTTCTTGATCACAGCTTGGAGGGAGGGAAATTGGTTACCATGTTCTTCTGTTGTAGGGTCATCTTCTGGTGTAGGAGAGTCCATTTGGATTTCTTCAGAGTGGATTATTGGATTGACCAATTCAGCTGCTGCACGACTAGAACTCTTTTCCATGGATGAACTTGCTCTACCAGAAGCTTGAAGATCTGAAACTCGGTCTCTGTTGACATCATTGGATGTGCCTCTGCAGTCCATCCAGAGGTGTCCAATGTGTCCGCAAACTCGTGTTGCTCGAGGAAGGCTGAGAAATCACCTTGATCTGCATAATTAATAGGAGTGGGGGATTGCAGAGGTTGTTCAGAAGCTGCTCCTTCTTCTGCAACGACTTCCTCTGTGATAGTTTGCAGAGGAGTCTTGGGTTTCTTGGATTTCTTCCTCTTTGGCTTAGGGGCTCCCTCCTCTGAAGATTTAGCCTTGCATTTATTCTCTTCTTTTGGAGGAGGGGGTGCAGAGGATGCAATGATGGTTTCTGGTGGAGGTTCAGTGATTTGGGCAGCACTGGAAGAGGTTCCCTCTGAAGGTTTCTTTGCTCTAGGAGCCTTTTTCGGTTTGGGAGTGGTTGTTGTAGCCTTTGATACAGAAGAGATCATCTTCTTCCTCTGTTGCTTGATCTTTGCCAATTTTTGCGCATGCTTTGCCATAGCTTCCGCGTGCTCCTCTGGGCTCATTCTTTCTACAACTAAGGTTCCTAGGGGGACTCCTAGACGCGGGGGTGTTGCAGGACTCGGTTCTGGAGTCTTGTGAGCGCGTATGTATTCTATCCTCAGTTGTTCATTAGAGGCATAGGACAGAAGCTTAGATGGTAGAGGTCTGCAGATCGCATACCCCTCTGCATGTGTTGTGGCTGCCATTCTGTTCAGGGGGGTAAGTCTTCACTACAGGCCCTTCCATTGGCCACTTGTTGATTTGTAGCAGAGGTTCCAGAATGACTCCGATAGTCCTCTGGAACTGCAGGGCAGGGAGATCTAGCACATTTGGACCCTTTGCCTTCTGTGTTGAGATGCGACGATCAATTGCGTTTACTAGCTCTTGTATCATCAGAGCTGCAAAGTCAAGATGTAGGTCATATTAAATCCCGTACATAATGGTCATGATTTGATGTGAGGATTGATCTGGACTCCCCACCTTGCCTGTGAGGCATCTATTAAGGATCGAGAATAGGGTATTCCACAGATGTGGGAATCGGTTTCGTCTAAAGTCATTTCTCTTAGTTAGGTGGGTATTATAACCTAACATCTATGAAAAATCGCAGAGCTCTCTATCAGAAGGGATTTCTGCATACTCCTTAATCCCTAAGAATCCTCTTGTTGGCAGATTGAACTCCAAATAAAGCATTGTTCTGTTAAATCTGAGTTCCATGTTCTCAGATTTATCAGGTTTGGAGACCCATCCTCTGATCTCCCTAGATTCTACATCATAATAGCAGCTCTGCCAGAACTGGTTCATATACCTGGCAGGGATGCAAGTGACATTCTTGGATAGTAGGGTGTACAATCGGTGATTTTCAAGGATATTCAGCAAAATGGCGTATGCTTCCCCAAATGTTGTTCTTGAGGGCACAAGGAAGTGGTTGTTTGGTTTGAGAGGTAATGAGTTCTCGAAATGGTTATTTTCGATAAAGAACTGTAGATGGGTGGTCGGATTGAAATCAACGGATTCGCCTTGTTCTTGTTCTGGATTTAGGGACCTCGTTCGGTGTTGTGAGTGCTCGGAGTGAATAGGGGATGTCGCCGGTGAGTTTGCGGTAGAAGCCATTGCAAAGATCTTGAAGAAATGGAGTAGGAAAAGAAGAACTTGCAGGTATTTTACTGTTCGCCGGAGTTAAGATCGAGAGGTAATCGTAAAAGATGAAGAAGAAGGTGAAACGGGGTTTTATAGGTGAGGTTTGAAATGGATAGAATTCTACAGTAAAATCGAATTAAATGATATTTGGGGTCCGCAATCGAGTACACACAGCTAGGTTCAAGTTTCAGAACTTTGTGTGGCACGCACGTCCAATGAGAAAATGCCACGTTGGAGGTGTCAGAACACGATTAGACGTCGTGTGCGGCCCATTAATGCTGAGTGCGTGGGCGTCTCTATACTCGAACGACTGTCACCTTCAGAAATAACCCGCATCTTACAGAATCCTGTTTCTGTGCATAAGTGTCAAATCGACAGAGGCTCTGTGGTGGAATGAGCTCTGTGATTTGAATCCTTTTCACGTTACCTCTGAGCTTGCACCTTTACCAAAAACATTTGAAAACAGTGGAAGTGATCTATAGAGTCTCTGTGTAGGAAGTTAGGATTACAGAGGCTCTGACTCATAGAAGCTCTGCTGAGTTCCTCAGAAGCTCTATGACCTTAAATTTCTAATAACATAATGCTCATAAAACCTTTTGATCATCCAAAGTTTTGATTGTATAAAACTATGTTTTTAGGACATGTTTGAAAATTGGTATCCGAGAAAATTGTTTTGAAAAAAGGTTTTGTGCGAGACATTCTTCTTTTGATTTACCTTTGCTCGGTAAACTACCTGACTTATGTGAATTTGGTTGATCTTTGTTCTTCTTTGGCTCCCCCTTGAATGATCAACCTCTGTGGATCAATTCAAGTTCTCCTTCTGTTCCCCTTTGACCTATGCTTGGATAAAATGAGATAAGTAATGCATAGAACATAGGTCAAACTCACCAGAGGCTCTGTGGAGATTGTCAGAGGTTCTGAGAATTCCCACAGAGGCTCTGTTGGGTACAGAACGTTTGGTGATGAGGAATTTACATACTTGAGAGTTTAAATTTATACATATATACAAGAGGATCAAGTCTTACTTACGGAGGATTTAACTCATGTTTATCATACCCAACTTACTTACCAAGAAAAGGAATCTTTTCTCATCTAGTGCCTTGGTAAATAAGTCTGCAAGCTGGTATTCAGTTGACACAAAGTGCATTTCGATTGTGCCATGTTCAACATGATGCTTCAGAAAGTGGTACCGGATATCGATATGCTTTGTTTTTTAGTGTTGTACTGGATTGGCAGAGATGGCTATGGCACTTTTTGAATCACAGAGTATGGGTATCTTGTATATGGTGTAACCATAGTCCTTTAGCTGAGTTTTCATCCACAGAACTTGGGAGCAACAGCTAGCAGCAGCAACATATTCAGCTTCTGCTGTAGATGTAGACACACAGTTCTGCTTCTTCGAGGTCCAGCTTACTAGTTTACCACCCAGGAATTGGAAACTCACAGAGGTACTTTTTCGATCAAGCTTGCATCCTCCATAATCTGAATCTGTGTATGCCTTAAGACCAAAACCAGAGTTCTTCGAATACCAGAGCCCTAGATTTTTGGTTCCCTTAAGGTATCTGAAGATCCTCTTTACAGCAATAAGGTGGGATTCCTTTGGGTTAGCTTTATATCTTGCACAGAGGCATGTGGCATACATTATATCAGGTCTACTTGCTGTTAAGTATAAAAAGGACCCAATCATGCCTTTGTAGAGCTTGCACTCTACAGATTTGCCATTTGGATCTGAGTATAACTTATTTCCAGTGGCCATGGGGGTTCTCATTGCAGAGGCATCAGACAGACTGAATTTTGAAAGAATGTCAGAGACATACTTAGCCTGATTTATAAAAATTCCCTCTGATGATTGTTTTACTTGGAGTCCTAGGAAGAAATTTAATTCTCCCATCATACTCATTTCAAACTCACTCTGCATGAGTTTTTCAAAATCTTTGCACTGTTGTGCATTTGTAGACCCAAAAATAATGTCATCCACATAGATCTGTACAAGCAGAATTTCATCACTTTTTCTTTTGTAAAACAAAGTAGTATCGGTTGTACCTCTGTCGAAATCATTATTGAGAAGAAAGGTTGAAAGACGTTCGTACCATGCTCTTGGAGCCTGTTTCAGTCCATACAGAGCTTTGTCGAGATAGTAGACGTAGTTTGGGTACTTGGCACTTTCAAACCCTGGCGGCTGCTGGACATAGACTTCTTCTTGAATTTCACCATTTAGAAAGGCAGATTTTACATCCATTTGAAAGACTTTGAAACCTCTGTGGGATGCGAAGGCTAAGAAAATTCTTATTGCTTCGAGCCGTGCGACAGGGGCAAAAGTTTCATCGTAATCAATGCCTTTTTCTTGGCGATATCCTTTGGCCACCAATCTCGCTTTATTTCTAATGACCACCCCATCCTCATCCTTTTTGTTTCTGAAGACCCATTTAGTCCCTATTGCTTGTTTCCCTTTCGGCAGAGGAACTAGGGTCCATACCTTGTTTCTCTCAAACTGTAGAAGCTCTTCTTGCATAGCATCTACCCAGTATGGATCATTTAAGGCTTCAGAAATACGCTTTGGCTCGATCATACTGATAAAATTTGTAAAGAAATAAAAGTTAGTAGTGGCTGATCTTGTCTTGACTTTCTCAGAAGGATCGCCGATTATAAAGCTCGGAGGATGGCTCTTCGTCCATTGTGTTGTTCTTGGAAGATGGTCATTAGCATCATCAAGTTGAACTTATGAGGTTGCACACTGTAGTTCTGGTGCAACCTCTGTAGTGGAAGGTACTTCTGTGCTTGAACTTGGTGTACCAGCTTGTGGGATTATTGGAATGAGAGTTGGAATTGGTTCCTCTGAGGAAGTAAAGACTGAGTCCTCGTTTTCCTCTGGTATTGATTCCTCTGTAGTCGCTGGAGTTGGTATTTCAGGAGCCTCTGTGGTTGTATCCTTAGTTGTATCATCTTCTGTTCGCTCCCCCTCAGCTCTTGCATATGTTGATTCACTGAAGAGGATGAAGTATTTAATGGACCAGTTAGAGAAATACCTGACTGAGTCTGGATGGCAGAAGATGTTTCTCCAGAGGCTCTGACGGCTCCGGCAGAGGGATCGATATCGTCGTGGAACATCTCTTCAAATAGCAGATTTAGGTCTGCTTCTCTTGTCTTTGAGATGCCAGAGGATTCCTTTTTTAGACCGAGTTTTGAACTGACTTGTTCAGAAGTCTCTTGAAAGGAATCGTCAAAAGAGACATTTATGCTTTCCACTATGGATTGAGACAGCAGAGATATACTCTGTAGGCCTTTGAAAGAGACATTTATGCTTTCCACTTGTTCAGAAGTCTCTTGAAAGGAATCGTCAAAAGAGATATGCTTTCCTTCGTCTGCTTTCACATTAAACTTTCCTCTTGCTTCTCTATCATTCAGGACAAAACACTTGCATCCAAATACATGGAAAAACTTGATGTTTGGTCTCCTTTTGTTGATCAAATGATACAGTGTCTTGATGTGCCTTTTTACTATGGTTGATACTGCTTCTGCCCAGAAAGAGATTGGTAATCCAGATGCTGTCAGCATAGTTCTTGCAGCCTCCACAAGCGTGCGGTTCTTTCGTTCAACTACGCCATTCTGTTGTGGGGTGCGTGCAGCAGAGAAGTTATGTGATATGCCTTCTTCTGTGAGGTAAGCTTCAATGATAGAGTTTTTGAATTCTGTTCCATTGTCGTTTCTCAACTTTTGAATTCTGCACTCATGTAGAACTTGGATTCTTTTCATTAGGTTTATCAGAATGTTTGGAACATCTGATTTCTTTCTGACAAATTCCACCCATGTAAATCTAGAGTATTCATCGATCAACATAAGTATATACTTCTTACCACCTAGGCTCTATGGAGTGATTGGACCACAGAGGTCAACATGAAGCATGTACAGAGGCCTAGGGCAAGACACATCAGTCTTGCCTTTATGAGAAGCTCTTTTGAGCTTACCCATTTCGCAAGCAGAGCACAAATGATCTTTATTGAATTTGACATTTGGCAGACCTTTGACTAAATCAAGTTTCACAAGCTTATCTAAAGTATGAAAGTTTAAGTGGCAAAACATGTTATGCCATAACCAAGCTTCTTCGTTCTTAGAAGCAACAAGACAGAGCTTGTCTTCTTTGTTTTTGACACTAAAGTTCATAAGATATAGATCTCCTCTTCGTTCAGCCCGCATAAGTTCGACTCCGGTAACTTCTTCTTGCACGGAGCAGAAAGTTCTTTTGAACATAACGTCGAAACCAATATCGCAGAGTTGGCTAACACTGAGAAGATTGTGCTTTAGGCCATCCACATATGCAACTTTGCATACTGATATGTTCTTCTTTTTGATGACTCCGTAGCCTTTAATATATCCCTTCTTGTTGTCGCCAAAGGTTACTGATCCTCCATCGAGTTTGTCTTTGTAAGAGGATAGTAGACCTCTGTCGCCAGTCATGTGCCGCGAGCACCCGGAGTCAAGATACCAGATCGGCACATACTTCTTCTGCAAGACAATCAGAGATTTTTAGGTACCCATATCCAAATGGGTCCCTTTTTGTCAGAGGTCTTCAAGGTTGCCTTAGCATCCTTGGGTTTGGTTTTAACTTCTTTTGAAGAACCATTTTGTTTCTTCTTTCCCTTGAATTTAGAATTCTTTTTGGGCAAAGATAGGAAACAGTGTGGGCTTGAGAAGTGTTGGTTCAATTTATACATGAGATCAAAACAATAACAATAATGAATGTGCGAAGAGATTTGCTTGAACTTTTCATTGAAAACATTAAATTGGGGCACAGAGGCATTACATTCTATCCTAACATTTGACTTCCTATTACAAGAAGACTTATGTAGGATAGATTGTTGTTTGGAAAATCCTCTGTTGGGAGTAGCCTTCTGTGGACCCCTTCTGTGGTGAACTTCTGCAGGTTTCACTGTCACAGAAGAAAAAGATTTGTTATTTTCAGCCCACTTACCCTTTTGTTGCCAAGTTAGTTTTTCTATAAAAGGCCTTAAGGGTTTTGTAGTCTTTGAACTTTCAATTGTAGGTTCCTTTTGTTGTTTGAATTTCTCAAGCTCAAGAGAGGTTTTGGCTTGTATACACATGTCCAAAAAGTCTGGACAGATAGGAACACTTGTGATTTTCTCCTTGGGAGGAATAGTTCTGTTAAGAACTCCAGAGGGTAGCTTAAAATCCTCTGAGTCACAAGGTACTATCTCTGATTTAGAGTCAGTCTCAGATTCGTCAGAGGATGAATCGTCCTCATATACAGAGGTTGAGTCACTTAGTTCTCTTTCGACAGAGGCTGGACTTTCAGAGCATGTGCCATACTCGCTTTCTTCCTTTTCTATGAGACTATCTTCCAGGTCAACAGAAGTATCTATTAAGATTTCATCAGAGAGATTTTGATCGACAGAGGATGTACAGAAGTTTTCAGAAAAGTTATTTTTCCCGATTTCCATCAACTCTTTTTCAGAAATATTTTTAAGTTTTTCTTCTGAAGAGGTAGGCTTGAACTCGGGTGCCTCTGCCGATAGTTTCTTTTCAGAGTCTATCATGCAGACAAAAGCAACCTGTGTTTGAGTCTCGGGGTCACCAAACTTGAAGATTCCTATCTGATCTTGAGTTTTCAGATATTTCTTAGGTTTGGATTATCTTTTAACAGAGATTGAAGGTGATAAATCTGTGTTTTCAAACCACACGTTTATCATATTCAGAGGTTTCCTTTTGTGAGGTTCCCTAGAGACTTTTCGCCTTTTGCTGACAGAGAGCAAGTTTGGAAAACTAGGTTTTCTTGTACTTCCAATATGAAATAGAGAGGACATAGACTTATCTCTTTTGGTTCCAGTGTATGGATCTATATCACAGAAGCCAATTCCCCGTCTCCCTATTTGTGTGTTAATTTTCTCGTACACCTTCTGTGCATCTTGATATTTCTTAATTAAGAGATCTCTTCTGAGTAGATCTTGACAGAGGACTTCTCTTTCCTTTTGAAAATAATGTTTTAGAGCTAAGATATTCATTTTGTCACTCTCAACATCCATAAGTTCTTTAGATTTAGCTTTTAAGGCAGAGTTTAGTTCAGAAATCTTTTCTTTCAAAGGATTTAGGTGTTTGTTCCAATTTGTTTCAATTTCTTCCTTTTCTTGAAATTTTTTAGCCTTTTCTTGAGTGAGAAGTCTGGCTTCTCTCTCAAAGAAGGTGAGCTTCTTCTGAACACTTTCGCAGGTTTTTTTAAGTTCTGTGTATTCAATGGTCAGTTTAAGCAAATCAGCTTCTGCTTGATTAGAGTAAGAGTCAGAAGTGGATACCTCACTATCAGAGTCGGAGGAGCTGACCTCTGCCATGCCACAGAACAAGGCATTCTTGTCGCCCTCATCAGATGATTCGTCTAACAGCCAGTTCTCTTGATTCACCATTAGCGACTTCTGAGCATAATATTCTGCCTTCTTTTTGTAGAAAGCAGAGTCCCTCTGAGGGCGGTTTGGTTTGCTCCTACAGTCAGCAGCATAGTGGCCTGGCTTGCCGCAATTGAAACATCCCTGGTTCTGGGAAGCGTTGCCAGCTCTGTCATCGGACTTCTGTCGGTCACCACCTCTATCATTCCTGTCATTCGACCTCTGTTGGTCTTTCGAACCTTCTCTTCCCTGGTTCCTCGAATCACCACGATCATCTCTTATGTTGCTTTCATAGCCAGACTTCTTCTGGTATCCTCTACTGAACTCCCGGTCAAAAGGGCTAAAGACTTGGCTATCGAGGCCATAGTTGCCTCCTCTTCTTCCACCACCTCCTCCTCTTCACTATCAACGACCAATACCTTCTTCTTCTTCTCCTTCTTTTCCTCCACAACTTTTTGCTTCCTCGACTTCTCTTTCGCTTCTGTAGCCTTACTAACAAGTGCAAGGGGTGCACTGACTTGAGCTTTTGCTTGTGCAATCTGAGGTTCTTGGGCTGCCAACGTTCCATAAAGATCTGACAGAGTCCAGGAGTCTAAGTCCTGATTAGTTTACAGAGACATAGACAACTGGATCCATTCTTCATTTAGGCTTTTTAGGAACATGACATTGTTCTCCTTAGAGGTTCTGTGAATCCCAAACTTCTTGCATTTGTTGATTACAGAGTTGAAACGATCGTATGTTGACTGCAGGGATTCTGTTGGCAGAGCTTTGAATGCGTAGTATTCATTGATGCATTGAGCTCTGCGGTTCTTCTGAGTCTTGGCCCCTCCCTCCAATTTCTTCTCCAGTTCCTTCCATAGATCGTATGCAGATTCGCACCCATCTAGGGATTGGAAGAGGTCATTGGGGATGGTCATTATCAGAAGTCTTTTGGTCTTCTAAGCAACTTCATATTTTGCCCAATCTGGTTCGGACCACTTATCCTTGGTCGTTGGTTTCTCGTGCTCAGGAATCTCTGGTGTGTCATCTGTGGCAGGTACTCGAGGTACTGTGATCATTGGTACGAAAGGAGGATTGTTGATATAGTAGACGAGTTCTTTGTCAGTACCCTCGAAGAAGTGAATCATTCGTATCTTCCACTGAGGGTACTCATCTCTGAGTAGAGTGGGTGGCTTGGTTTGAGAACCAGCGGTGAAGAAGTTATTCGTGTTCGCCATTTTGAAAGAGGTTTGAAAAATACCAGAAAACAGAGTATGAACTACAAACTTTCAGATGATGATGTGGATGCTTCGAAAAGTGTTTATAAGCTTAAAAACCTTGAGCAATGCACTAAAATGGAGAGTTTTAACCGAGAAAACAGATTCTGTAGGTTTACCAAATTCGAACTGGTCGAGAATGGCAGAAAAACAGAGTCTGTTTGAAATAAACTAAGAACAGGTTAAAATCGAGCCAAGTTTCTACCAAAAATCATTTTAAGAGAGGATCTCTTGATATAGAAAATCAAGGATGGCTCTGATACCAATTGTTGGTTCCTATATTGCTTAACAATGATATAAATACCTATTAGTTCAAACAGATTAGAGTGTGGAAGCGTTTTAGTGAACTAGAGAGGTATTACTTGATAGATAAATACACAATATCAAATACATGAAGTGTAAATAACACAGAAAATTAACTCAATGATTCACTGTATTTGATATAATTAGAACACCTAAGAACACCGAAGGTAATACAAGAATTCTGCTCTAATGGTGTGTGTTTCGTGCAAAGCTTAATAGAAGAGCTCAACATGAGCCTTCTATTTATACTACTTCTACAGGGGACAGGGTGGAGACAAGAAGTACTAAGGTACAAAGACACTATCGTGGAACAGTAACAGGTACAACGTTACTGTAGTGCGCCATACTCTACAAAAGCTGTAACTTATCAGAGGTTGACACGTGGAGGCAGCATGGCGAGCCTTGTACGAATGATCTTCAAGATCTTCGTACAACAATAATACGTGGGAAGCACAATCGTCTTTGTCTTGATCTTCATTCTTCAAATTCTTCTAAGTCTTCAATACCACAGAGGCTCTGTCAGGTGTGACAGAAGCTCTGTGGCTTTGTCCTCTGTGAATGTCTTCTGCGGAGACTTGGCAGAAGCTCTGTCGGTGTCTTTACACTTAGCCTATTTTTCAATACTTCTTTAAACATAAAGATTGGAGCTAACAATTTTATTCTTTAAAGTTCAGCATTCCAAGCTCGCTGATGAGAAAGTTGAATCTCGTCTCATCAAGAGGTTTGGTAAATAGACCAGCTAACTGAAAGTCAGTAGGGATAAAATGAAGTTCTATATCACCATTCATCACATGATCTCTGATAAAATGATACCTGATTTCGATGTGTTTGGTCTTTGAGTGTAGCACTAGATTATTGGCTATAGCGATGGCACTTGTGCTGTCGCAATAGATTGGAATTTTTGAGAGCTGAAGGTCATAGTCCAGTAGTTGATTTCTCATCCACAAGACCTGAGAACAACAGCTTCCAGCAGCTACATACTCGGCTTCAGCGGTTGAGGTGGACACTGAGTTTTGCTTTTTACTTGTCCAATTCACCAGCTTTCCACCCAGGAGCTGACAACCTCCTGTGGTGATTTTCCTATCCAATTTGCGACCTGCAAAATCACTATCTGAATAGGCGATTAGATCAAACCTTGAGTCTTTGGGATACCAAAGACCTAGGTTAGGAGTACCCTTAAGGTAACGAAAGATTCGCTTTACAGTGATCATATGAGATTCCTTAGGTTCAGCTTGATATCGTGCACACAAACAGGTTGCGTACATAATATCAGGTCGGCTAGCTGTGAGATACAGCAGAGAGCCGATCATCCTACAGTACATCGTGACATTAACAGGTATTCCAGAAGGATCCTTGTTTAGTGTCAGCGGCGGTGCCATAGGGGTTTTCATAGCTGAGCTCTGAGTTAAATCAAATTTCTTCAGCATATCTTTAACATACTTTCCCTGATTAATGAAAGTTTCTTTTTCATTCTGTTTTATCTGAAGACCAAGGAAATATGTTAGCTCACCCATCATACTCATTTAATATTCAGCTTTCATTCTTTCAGCGAAACGAGTACACAAGTTAGGGTTAGTGGAACCAAATATAATATCATCGACATATATTTGAACAAGAATAATATGACCTTTTACTTTCCTGAAAAATAGAGTTTTGTCGATTTTACCACGCTCAAATTTTTCGATAAGGAGATAAGATAAGAGAGTGCCATACAATGCACGAGGAGCTTGCTTTAAGCCATAGAGTGCCTTATCCAGTTTATAAACATAACCTGGATGCTTAGGATCTGAGAATCCTGGAGGTTGTTCCACGTAGACTTCTTCATTTAGCTTTCCATTCAGGAACGCTGACTTGACATCCATTTGGTAAACTTTGAAGTCTTTGTGTACAGCGTAAGCTAAGAATAGACGAATAGCTTTGAGTCTTGCCACTGGAGTGAATGTTTCGTCGTAATTTATAATTTCCTCTTGTCTGTATCCCTGAGCAACAAGTCAAGCCTTGTTGCGGGTTACAGTTCCATGTTAATCCAACTTGTTTCGATAGACTCATTTAGTGCCTATTACTGACTTGTCAGATGGACGAGGAACAAGCTTCCAAACTTTGTTTCTTTCAAATTCAGTCAGCTCTTCTTGCATAGCGCTGACCCAGTTTGGATCTTGGAGGGCATCATCTGTTTTCTTTGGTTCAATCAGAGAAATAAAGTTAACAAATAAGCAAATATTACATGCACTTCGTCGGGTCTGAACACCAGTGTTTGGATCACCAAGAATCTTATCAATAGGGTGATTTATAGTCCATCTGAGCAGGAGCATAAGTCGCTGACTCAACTTGAACTTGAGGAGCTGAAGATGATGGTTCAGCAACTTCCAGTATATCAGCCAAGAGAGGAAGAGGTGCAGATGGCATTTTATTCACTGATTGCTGAGAAGTAGATGGTATGTCTGAGACAGAAGGTTCAGAAGCAGGCATAGTGTTTAGAGGAACAGTTGAGACCCATGAAGTTTCAGCTTCACTATTCTGCATGCTTGGGATGATGGTAGGGTCATCATCTTCAGCGGGATGAGTATGAGATGGAGGAGTGGGAATGTCTTCTGAATCACCAAGATGAGAAAACATCCATTGATTCAGTTCTTCAGTATCAGCAGAAGGTCTAGAGTTCGTTGAACGGGATTCGTCAAAAGTGACGTGGATAGTTTCTTCAATAGTTTGTCTTCTACGATTGAAGACTCTAAAGGCTTTGGAGACTGAGGAGTATCCAAGAAAGATTCCATCATCAGCCTTAGGATCAAACTTTCCAAGGGCATCTCTATTGTTTAGTATGAAACACTGACAACCAAAGATGTGAAGAAAGCTAATAGAAGGCTTTCTCTCGTGGAAGAGTTCATATGTTGTCTTCTTGAATCTTTTGACGATCAGCGACCTGTTTTGAGTGAAACAAGCAGTGTTGACAGCTTCTGCCCAAAACTGGGTAGGCAGGTGAGAATCGCTGAGCATTGAACGAGCAGCTTCGATGATAGTTTGATTTCGTCTTTCAGCGACTCCATTCTGTTGCGGTGTTCTTACTGAAGAAAAGTTATGAGAAATACCCTTGCTTTCAAAGAAGGAATCAAGAGAACTGTTTTTGAATTCAGTCACATGATCACTCCTTATTGAGTGAACGGTCATGTTGTTCAGGACTTCCATTTTCCTAACAAAGGTGATGAGCTCTTCAGGGGTGTCACTCTTAGAACGGAGAAACATTACCCAGGTATAGCGAGAGAATTCATCAACTATGACCAATGTATATTTCTTTCCAGCGATGGATTGTTTGTTAACAGGGCCAAACTAATCCATATGGAGAAGTTGTAGAGGAGATGATACTGAGGAAACTTGCTTAGACTTGAAGCTTGCTTTGGTCTGTTTTCCTTTCTCACACGCTGAACATAAGGACTCCTTGGCGTATGAGTGTTGAGGTAGACCAGCGACCAACTCTTTAGAAGAAAGAGTATTCAGTGTCTTGAAGTTAAGATGAGAGAGCCTCTTATGCCATAGCCAGTTGATGTCAGATGAGGCTTTTGAGAAGAAACATGAGTTCTCAGTGGTTGTATAGTCCATGTTTATAACGTAAACATTTTCTAAACGATAACCGCTGAGAGCTATCTTCTCCTTTTTGTCAGTGACAAAGCAGGATTCCTTAGTGAAGATCACTTTGTTGTCCTTGTCACACAGCTGACTTATGCTTAGAAGATTATGCTTCAGTCCTTCAACATATGCAACTCTTCCAAAGGTTGTTGTACCATTAGAGAGTACACCAAACCCTCGGGTATAGCCTTTTCCGTTTCCACCGAAGGTCACTGAGGGACCCTTCTCTTCCTTATACTCAGTGAGCGGGTTCTTCTTACCAGTCATGTGTCTAGAGCATCCGCTATCGAGATACCAGATACGCTTCTTAACCTGCAAACAAAGGAAGATTAGTTTGACTTAGGTACCCATTTCATTTTGGGCCTAGATTTGTCAGTGGTGGTAGAGGAAGTGGAAGGTTCAGCAATCTTCGCAGCATTTGAAGATTCGGCTTTGTTGTCAGTTTTCACTTTGGTTAATTTCTTAACCTCAGTGGTCTTTTTTGCCTTGGGGGCATTAATCTTCACCTTAGCTGTCTTTTCAGCTTTGGTGGCTGTGAGGCACTTACTAGCAACATGATTTGTTAGTCCACAGTTATAACATTTCCTATAGCTAAAAGTAGCTTTAGGACCATTTGCATGCTTACCCGTTAATTTTAAATGAGCAGGGCCAGCACCAAGTATACCTTTGGCATTGGAAATGGGAGGAACAATCAGTTCTTCGGATTTCTTACCAATGATATCCACTTTGATTCTAGGAGTAGATCGATGAATGAATCCAGTGGTCATATTCTTAGAAGCAGAGGGATAGCTCACTGAAGCTTTAGAAGCATTCAGCTTTGGTACAAAGGTACCCTTCTGAGGTTTTGGATAAACAATTTTCTCTTTACCTTTAGAAGATTTCCTCGGGGATAGGGGATTTTAAAGAGGAACACTGAGAAGATGAAGTGTCAGGGTTAGAGGAGACAAACATTCCAAATTTAAGCATGGAATGATCAGTGGTTGGTTGTTCAGCGTCAGCCTTATAACCAAGACCACGTTTGTCACGAAGGGGAATCTGAGACTTAATTATCTCAGTGATCGTTGTAGAGGATTTATACCATCCATCAACAGTAGCTTTTTCAGCTTTTAATGCAGCGATAGCTTCTTCTCGTTCGATTTTGACTAGCTGATTTATATGAACCTGATCTCTTAAATCTTATTCAATTTTAGAAAGCTTTTCTATTTGAAGATGACAGTGTTTAAGTTTTTCAGCGAGATCGAGGTTTTGATTTTCAACGACAATTTTGCTATTCATGGCATCATATAAACTCATAGTCAGGAGATCGTTCTTTCGAAGACTATCAGCTTCATCAATATTTGAAATATTGGTAAAGAAAGAAGGTGATACCTTGGAGGTAGAGGATGAAGCAGAGGGAATGTCAGACTTTTCTTCCTCTTCTTTGATTTTAGCCATGAGGTAGATATTGGCTTCATCATCATCTTCAGAGTCAGACGATTCTTCTTCATCAGAAGCAGCCCAATCATAGTCAGCCATCAGGCCTTTGCCTTTCTTCTTAAAGCCTTTCAGCTTTGCGTACCTTTCTTTCAGCTTTTGATACTTATCATCTCTAGCCCTGGGGTTAGAGAGTTTCTTGGAGAAAGCTGAGGTTCTAGAAACTTTCTTTGACCTGCACTCGCTAGCAAAATGTCCTATCTTTTCACAGTTATAGCAAGTAGCAGTAGTCTTATCAACAGGGGTTGATGATCTAGGCTTGTTAGTGATAACAAGAGATTTGTTCTTTCTGAAATTTTTCTTTTTGGCAAATCTCCTGAACTTATTAGATAGGAGAGCCATAGATTCATCGAGATCTGAAGAGTCAGGATCTGATGAGCATTCAGAGTTAGTCTCCAACTCAATGATAGTAATAGAAGATCGCTGAGTGTAAGGTGACTCTGAGATTAAAGCAACAGGGGTGCTTTTGGAATCTTTTACAAGATTCATATTAAGATGACTCGATTGCTCATGATTGAGCATCGTGCCATATAAGGTAGAAAGAGTCATAGATTTTAGATACTTTGACAGCTTGAGACACATTGAATAACTGTCCCAGCTTTCAGGTAAACATTCTAAGAACTTTGTCAGAACTTCAAAGTTAGAATATTCCTTACCAACGGTTTTTAGATCGATTATTAAGCAGTTAAAGCGATGGTGAACTTCAGAGAGAGTTTCATTCTTACCACAAATGAATCTTTCGTACTGTCTTACCAGGTTGATCTTACGTGAGTCCTGGACTTCAGTTGTACCTTCATATTGAACACTGATTGTGTCCCACACGGATTTGGAGGTTTTCATGTTCATGACGGAATGGTAGATTTTGTCGGGAAGAGCCATGGAGAGGATGGATCTGGCTTTGGTGTCGAGAGCCACTTTCTTCTTATCTTCATCAGTCCATATATGAATTTCCTTTGGAACCAATCTTTCTGGAATAGCAGCTCTATTCTTAGTGGCTGGAACTTCAGGATCAATTCTTATAGGAACGTATGGACCATTTTCTATGTAATAAGGTATAGTTGGGTATATACCTTCTAAGAAGAGTATCATCCTATTTTTCCATAGATTAAAGTTATCTTTGGAAAATCTGGGAGCTTTTGCAAGAGAACCATTATCAATATAGTTTGTGTTTGTGTTGGTAGCCATTATGAGAAATAGCAAGGAAGAGAAAAGATTAGTATAAGCAAGATCTTGTTTATGAGATTAAACAAATCTGCTCTGATACCACTTGTTGGTCCCGGAGGGTTATACAAGTTTGTAGAAGGGGGGGTTGAATACAAACACACAGATTTTTACTTTCTAAATTGTTTATTGATATAATCAAACAATTTACAACTTGTTGCGGAACAAGATTAAGGATTAACCTAATCTAAACAAGTTAAGAACACTGAGTTTCTTGCACTAGAATTAAGACAGAAAGGAGATAAGAATACTACGAGTAATATTCTAACACTAAGAGAGAAAGAAGAAGATAGCCGAGCACAGCATTTCTGAAGTAGGGTTCTTCTTATATACTGCATGCATTTAATGCAAAGCAGTATACCTTTACACGTGGCAGCAGCTGATTGGTTGCATGGTTTGACCTT
This sequence comes from Saussurea involucrata, assembly GCA_033807775.1. Lineage (NCBI taxonomy): Eukaryota > Viridiplantae > Streptophyta > Magnoliopsida > Asterales > Asteraceae > Saussurea > Saussurea involucrata. Next base: position 52,513,795 of record CM066323.1, read on the forward strand.
TGTAGACAACCTTAGTAGCCGCAAGGTGTACAATGTAGAATCAGAGTTGGTTGTACGATTAAGGGCAAAAGGGATGTCCTTTCTGACAAATCGTACGGAGGCGTGCAAGGGGGAAAGACAAAAGTAACTTGTAGAGTAAGACTTCATGATCAGTGATTACTGAACAGTACTTTATCAGCGAGTGACAAAGTTCAGCGATAGCTGAAGTCTTCTACTTGTAACTTCACGTTGAGTGGACAAATCTTGGCTTCGCTGATATCCGCATCAGTTCATTAGTAGACTTGTTGCTGTTCTTGAGCTTGATCTTCGACTTCAGCGTAGAACATAGTTGACGTGAAACTTGTCTTCAGGGATCATAAGTAAACAACTAAACTATCAGCGATCATCAATAAGACTGAATAGGCTCAGAGCTTATGGATGAACAGTTTCGCTGAAAGTCTAATCTAAAGAACATGAGTTTCTTATCAGCGGTACTATAGAGTTATAGTACTTATCAGCGATAGTGAAACTCTAATACATATTGTTTGCTTACAATTTTCACTAAGTGTTTCTAAAAGAGTCATTATCAAATCACAGAGGGTTTGGATCAACAGTATTTTTAATATTGGTCACGAAGAATTGTGAACCAATAGCAGATGTGGTTGCCCAGTTTCGATCAGCTAGAACAGAGTCATCTCGTTTTTCTAACTCTGGTGACATTCTCTCATCCTCACCACCCTCTGTCTGTTTTTCAATCTCATTTCTAACCAAGCTCTCTGAATTTTCCCTCTCTACACTCCGAGAATGTTTTCCCACCTGAACATCCTCCCCCTCTCTTACTATATTAGACCCTTCTCATCTCCTCTCCTCTCCTCTCTTGGTTTTCCTCTTGGGTAGGGACCTGAGGTTCTTCAAGTCCCATAGAGGTGCAATATGCTTTTAATATCTCACTATCCCTTGGAATGTATGACCTAAGTGCTTTTGTCAATGGCTTGTGAGCAGGAAAATTGATAAGCTTGAGAGAAGATGTCATTTTACCCATATAAAAGATTTGCCCATGTTCCTCATCTATTCTCCTTGGAATTTGAGGATTTTGCTTCAGTGCATACCATATAACCATCTGCCAATATCTCTGATATGGAATGTGTGACACCCGTCAAACCAAAACCACTCAGGTTAGCAACTGAATAGCATAATACATGTCTTAACAAGTAGAAATAACTCATAAGGACTTAATATTGATGGCTAAGGGTTAGTTTCCTAAGAATTCCAACAGTACACTGAGAAAATCGTGTTACCACACGGAACTGCTTAAGCTGTCTTATAAAATGTCGATTGGAACAGTTAACATTTAATTATAACTATATTAATAATAAGAGGAGTAAATATATAGTTTATATATACCCAAAAGTAAATTTTAAAACTTTAAATAAATAAACCAAAAATTAAGTAGATAAATGAGATGTAAACTACTTTAAATCAACCTTTTTATATAAATTACATAAGAGGTATAATTATACAATATTAATTAGCATTTTAAGAAGAAATAAATAAATAAATAAATCAGTATTAGGCCCAAAAATTCGGCCTTAACACATGACCCATAACCCACAACAATTAAAACTCTCATATTCTCAAGAAACCCTCTCATTTTCCACCCTCTTCTCTCTCTCTACATTCAAACAACCCTAATTTTCTCTCTTCCCCTCTCTTGGCCGAATTCAGCCTCCATCCACACAAGGAATTCGATTTTGAAGGCTTGGAAGGTAAACATCAACACTAGAAGGGGTAAAACTCATCCCTCTTGTGTTCTTCTTCATTTTTTTCTTCCTTTTCTTGTCATTTCTCCATCTTTTTCTCATCTTATTTTGTAACCCTTGAGTTTCTGGATAAAGGGGCCTTAATAGACCCTTTTCATGGTAGATTAATCACCAAAGACATGTTATGTCAAACAAATGGTGATAATCCTTAAGCCAAACATCTAGAACTCAAGAACTTGATGTTTTGACTACATGCATGTGGGTTTTGCTACAATCTGAGATGTGTGAGTTCATGCATGAGTTTTTAAAGGACAAAAATAGATTTTCTTATCTAAGAACATTGTCAAAGTAGTGGTAAATGAGTGTTCAATCAAAGAACCAACCATATGAGTGAAAATATGGATTTAAAACACTCATTTTTCATGAAATAGCATTTTAGTTTCTGGCAGATTACTTGCATGCATTTTATCCGACCATATCTTGAAAAATACTTAACCAAATGATATGAATCTTTTTCTGGAACTTTGTTTATTGTGTTATGTTTCAAACCCAAGTGGTTTCATGTAAAAACTCGAAGATTTGACACTTCAACTACTCATATGAAATTAAGTGTGCAAAGAAAATCTGACAGAGAAAATTCTCTACTTTAATCAGTTATAAGTCTCTTTATATTCCACTAAAATTCTTGATTTTTCTTCTGGAAATTTCTTTAATGAGTTATGAATCGAACAAAATTGGTTTCACTCAAAAATATTAAGATTTGGGGTCTCAAACACTCAAACCAAGACTGGTGTGCAAGAAATCAGAATCTGGCAGAATGGAAGACCTAACTTAAAATCGTCATATCTCCCTCAATATGTAACTAAAAATGATGAAATTTTTCTGGAAGATACTTTTATGAGTTAAGTTTAAAACCCAATTTGAATCACTGAAAAATGTTGAGATTTGACCCTCCAAATGGACTTGACAAAAAGATGGTGCAGACTGTTTTGGTAACTGTGACACTTAAACTTAAGTGTAATGATTAAAATAGCTAACCACCTCTAAAAATCATGATATCTATGTCAAAAGTTCCCTAAGACCTTAAAATAATATATATAAAAATTTGGTTAAGTAAACTATTCCAGAAAATACTTAATTATGACCATTTGTGGACCAAAAATATTTCTGCCAGCAGAATAGTAAAAGCTCTAATTCAAGAAAAGGAGATTTTAGGAATATTAAAAGTTAAAAAAAAAAGCATATAAATTGTAGAATTTGTTAAAAACACCAAATTAAAACAACATATACAGGTATGTGAATGTATAAATGATGCCTTAATAAGTAAGAATTTTATAAGAATTTTTAACTTGGATTAAAACACAAGGTGAGTAAGGAATTATAAAACATGGTACAAAGGATTAAATACTATGTATAACATATAAATTTAATGATGTAACAATAAAATCCTACAAACCTTTTTAAAACCAATAAATAACATATAAACGACAATGCAAAATAATACTTGAACCTAGTAACTAATATCAAGGCATTTTATAAGACATGATGGGCTAAGCAATGCTTTAGCCATAAGAGTTAGACCGAAACTGATGATGTGTTTCACTCCTTAGGAAGGACCTAGGATCGAGAAACTGTGCATCCGTGCGGCAACCCTTGGACATCCTTGCGGAACATCGTGAGTTTTCGCAGCCCCTTTTTACTATTTTATACGTTTTGGGGTGAAAGGCATGTTACTATTATTTCAACGTTGTGAGTTTTCACAGCCCCGTTTTACTTGTTTAAATGTTTGGGGTGAAAAGCATGTTATGATTTTAAAATGCTAAATGATTCATGATAGTAAAATTATGGATATTTGTGATTTAAGAAATGAGTACAAATGAATGTACAACTTTACATAAGTGACAAAGATATGTTGAGTGATAATAAAAATGTTAAGTCCCCAATAGGTACACTACTTATTAACTCATAACGAGCCGGTGATATTTGTGGATAGCGCTATTTGGTTTGACAAACCCACCTTAAACTGACGAGTAGGGGTGCACTTTATCTGGTAATAATGTTCTACTCATGTGGCCATCATACCACCTCTGAGGTAGTCCGCGGGGCGTAAGTTGTCGGAGGCTTAGTAGTGGCTCAACAATCATATATCTTGCGAAAGTCATTTATTGTAATGTGTACTCATAAGATTTAAATTTAAAGCTTGTCGTGACAAAAGACTCACGAAAATAATCTTTGGTTGAAAACTGTTTGGATATGAAAAACCTGTGAACTCACCAACTCTTTGTAGTTGACCTTTTCGTTTTAAACATGCTTTTCAGGGAATAAGAAGTAAGTGAAGGCACGTAGGGTGTATTTTGGTTGATGACATCAACATCAAGAACCTTAAAAATTTCTATTATTAATTTTTGTATCCGTCGTTTTCTTTTTGGAACTTTTTGGTTGAAGACGTTGTATTGTAATGTTTCATACTATTGTATTAAACTTGTGGTTGGTGTTGTCTGTTACCTTTGAAATGAAACCCTACACTGTTATACCTCGTGTTTCCGCTTTAGCGGGGTGTGACAGATTTGGTATCAGAGCCTAAGGTTATATAGAATGCTGGTTTTCTTATGGGAACCACAAACTATAACCCAACCATAACGCAAACTATTTTCAAAACGGTTTTCGAAATGATTGTCTAAAATCTGAAGTATATTGCTAATATAACCAAGTCGAATGTCACATTATTATACCTCAATTAAACAAAGCCTAATCACCTATGTTTAATTCGGGTAAATATAATGAGAGACTCGGGTTGGTCATATTGGAAGTATACTTAAAATAAATTTTCTACTTAATCACATAAGCATAATTTTTGTGTGTGCATGCATGAACATTGCATATCTTAGGCACTTACAATAGCACGCTTGGTATTGATGCATTATGGATAGTTGTGAAGAAATGGTTCCAAGAAAGTGGCGTTAGTGAAAGAACTTTTGACTACTTTTGATGATTAAACTTGGAAACTTATTTTGGTGGCATGTAGCTTACTATTTAGAACTCTAAGTACTAGGTATCTTTTGGGGAAAACATTTTGTTGCTTATTGAACCTATGTGATGGTTGAACCGTGTTTGTTTGAACAAAGTGTTTTGAAACGCATGATTATGAAGTTACTGTATGTTGCTATATTTATATGCTCTAATGATTAGTTGTAGACATACCATATGATATTCATAACCTAGTTGAGTAGAACTGGTGTCAAAAATATGACCAAATTCCTGTTTGAAACTATGCCTTAGAACTATGCATCAACACTATCTGATTCTAGAGCGGATAGGAGCTTTGTATCACTAGAGTTTAGGGCAAAAATTAATTTGAAACCCCAAAATTTGAAAGAGGTCTACGTTATTGAATTTGCTAATGGGCAGGTAGTTAAGGTCAGAGACGTAATTACGGACTGTACTTTAAACTTAGCTAATAAGAGCTTTAGTATAGACCTTATTCCAATTGAGCTAGGAAGCTTTGACATAGTCGTGGGCATGGATTGGCTATCCAAAAAACCGGGTAGACATATGTTTTTCCGAAAAGATCATTCGAATTCCACTACCAGAGGGCGAAACACTCGTCGTACATGGAGAGAAGTCCGAAAAGAACTTTAAGTTAGTGACGTGTATGAAGATGCGGAAGTACTTGAGAAAGGAATGCATCGCGTTTTTGGCTCATGTTATAGTTAAGGAAATGAAAGAGAAACGCATTCAGGATTTTCCTGTAGTTCGGAATTTTCCCGAGGTATTCCCGGATGAGCTACCAGGAGTACCCCCGTCAAGACAAGTCGAATTCCACATCGACTTAGTTCCTGGAGCTGCACCTGTGGCTAAGTCACCGTACCGTTTGGCCCCATCGGAAATGCAGGAATTATCAAGACAACTCCAGGAGCTGCTCGACAAAGGACTTATAAGACCTAGCTCTTCGCCATGGGGTGCACCAGTTCTTTTCGTTAAAAAGAAAGATGGATCCTTGCGGATGTGCATCGATTATAGAGAACTCAATAAGATGACTATCAAGAACCGATACCCTCTTCCCCAAATCGACGACCTGTTCGACCAACTTCAAGGCGCTACGTACTTTTCAAAGATCGACCTTCGGTCCGGATACCATCAAATGAGGGTTCGTGAGGAGGACATTCCTAAGACAGCGTTTAGGACTCGACATGGACATTATGAGTTCCTAGTCATGCCTTTTGGACTGACAAACGCTCCAGCAGTCTTTATGGATCTAATGAACAGAGTATGTCGACCGTACTTGGACAAATTCGTAATTGTGTTCATAGATGATATATTAATTTATTCGCAAAGCAAGAAGGAGCATGAGCAACATTTAAAGCTAATACTAGAACTGCTCAGAGACCAGAAGCTGTATGCTAAACTTTCCAAATGCGAATTTTGGATTCGTGAAGTGCAATTTCTTGGGCATGTAGTTAATAAAGATGGAATTCATGTCGATCCGGCCAAGATAGAAGCCATAAAGAAGTGGGAAGCCCCAAAGACTTCGACAGAAATTCGTTCGTTTCTCGGTTTAGCTGGTTACTATCGGCGTTTCATTGCAAATTTCTCCAAAATTGCACAACCATTAACGACATTAACCCAAAAGGATAAGAACTTCATTTGGGGAGAGAAACAAGAAGAAGCATTTCAAACACTTAAGCATAGGTTGTGTAATGCACCAATTCTGGCGTTGCCAGAAGGCGCGGAAAATTTCGTAGTCTACTGCGATGCATCACACCAAGGATTGGGGTGTGTGTTGATGCAGAAGGACAAGGTCATTGCGTATGCTTCGAGGAAACTTAAAGTTCATGAGAAGAACTATACTACTCACGACCTTGAGTTAGGAGCAGTAGTGTTCGCACTTATGATCTGGAGACATTATCTTTACGGCACGAAATGCACCATCTACACCGATCATAAAAGTCTTCAACATATCTTTGACCAGAAAATGCTTAACATGAGGCAAAGAAGATGGATTGAACTGCTTAGTGACTATGACTGTGAAATAAAGTACCATCCAGGCAAGGCTAATGTGGTAGCCGACGCACTAAGCAGGAAGGAAAGGGTGAAACCGTCAAGGGTACGAGCAATGGGTGCGTTCGTTCAGACGAGCCTAAAGACACAAATTCTTGAAGCTCAGGAAGAAGCGTTGAAAGCATAGAACTTGAAGGAAGAGGCCCTACATCAATGGGAACTTAAATTTAAAACAAGGTCAGATGGGGTACGTTACTTTGAAGACAAAGTTTGGATACCAAAGGTTAATAGCCTACGATCAACAATTATGGATGAAGCCCATAAATCAAGATATTCGATTCACCCAGGAGCTGATAAGATGTACAAAGATCTAAAGGAATACTACTGGTGGCCGGGTATGAAGAGAGACATTGCTTTGTACGTAAACAAGTGCTTAAATTGTGCAAAAGTTAAGACCGAACATCAGAAACCATCTGGTCTACTGCAACAACCCAAGATTCCCCAATGGAAATGGGAACAAATAGCTATGGATTTCGTAACTAAGCTACCCAGGACTAGGAAAGGGCACGTCGCAATATGGGTTATAGTGGACCGACTTACGAAATCTGCGCATTTTCTTCCTATTCGGGAAGATTATAAGATAGAAAGACTTGCACAAATTACGTCAATGAAATCGTTATGCGTCATGGAGTTCCTATTTCCATCATCTCGGAAAGAGATAGTCGTTTCACGTCACGGTTTTGGCGATCACTCTAGAAAGCTTTGGGTACGCGTTTGGATCTGAGCACTGCCTACCATCCTCTAACGGACGGTTAGTCAGAAAGAACTATACAGACGCTAGAGGATATGCTGCGTGCATGTGTGATAGATTTTGGTGGAAGTTGGGATAATCACCTACCGTTAGTTGAGTGCTCCTACAACAATAGTTATCATACCAGCATTCAGTGTGCACCGTATGAAGCCTTATATGGACGCAAGTGTAGATCCCCACTTAGTTGGTTGGAAATTGGCGACAGACAATTGTCTAGGCCTGAAATCGTTCAAGAGACTACTGACAAGATCGCAAGAGATCGTCAGAAGAGTTACGCAGATAACCGCAGGAAGCCATTAGAATTTCAAGTGGGAGACAAAGTGCTTCTAAAAGTATCGCCTTGGAAAGGATTAGTACGCTTCGGAAAAAGAGGCAAGTTGAGTCCGAGATATATTGGCCCGTTTGAAATAATTGAAAGGATTGGTCCAGTAGCATATAAACTCAATTTACCGCAAGAGCTAAGTGCCATCCACGATACGTTCCATGTGTCAAACCTTAAGAAATGCCTAAGTGACGAATCATTGGTTCTACCCCTAGAGGATATTCAGGTCAACGAGCGATTACACTTCATAGAAGAACCAATTGAAATCCTCGATCAAGAAGTCAAACGAACAAGACGTAGTAAGATCCCGATCTTAAAAGTTCGTTGGAATTCGAGGCATGGACCTGAGTATACATGGGAACGAGAAGATTACATGAAACGTAAGTACCCTCACCTATTTGCAAAGGATCAGACGGGAATTAGCAATCAACGAATTTCGGGACGAAATTCTTCTAACAAGGGGAGACTGTGACACCCGTCAAACCAAAACCACTCAGGTTAGCAACTGAATAGCATAATACATGTCTTAACAAGTAGAAATAACTCATAAGGACTTAATATTGATGGCTAAGGGTTAGTTTCCTAAGAATTCCAACAGTACACTTAGAAAATCGTGTTACCACACGGAACTGCTTAAGCTGTCTTATAAAATGCCGATTGGAACAGTTAACATTTAATTATAACTATATTAATAATAAGAGGAGTAAATATATAGTTTATATATACCCAAAAGTAAATTTTAAAACTTTAAATAAATAAACCAAAAATTAAGTAGATAAATGAGATGTAAACTACTTTAAATCAACCTTTTTATATAAATTACATAAGAGGTATAATTATACAATATTAATTAGCATTTTAAGAAGAAATAAATAAATAAATAAATCAGTATTAGGCCCAAAAATTCGGCCTTAACACATGACCCATAACCCACAACAATTAAAACTCTCATATTCTCAAGAAACCCTCTCATTTTCCACCCTCTTCTCTCTCTCTACATTCAAACAACCCTAATTTTCTCTCTTCCCCTCTCTTGGCCGAATTCAGCCTCCATCCACACAAGGAATTCGATTTTGAAGGCTTGGAAGGTAAACATCAACACTAGAAGGGGTAAAACTCATCCCTCTTGTGTTCTTCTTCATTTTTTTCTTCCTTTTCTTGTCATTTCTCCATCTTTTTCTCATCTTATTTTGTAACCCTTGAGTTTCTGGATAAAGGGGCCTTAATAGACCCTTTTCATGGTAGATTAATCACCAAAGACATGTTATGTCAAACAAATGGTGATAATCCTTAAGCCAAACATCTAGAACTCAAGAACTTGATGTTTTGACTACATGCATGTGGGTTTTGCTACAATCTGAGATGTGTGAGTTCATGCATGAGTTTTTAAAGGACAAAAATAGATTTTCTTATCTAAGAACATTGTCAAAGTAGTGGTAAATGAGTGTTCAATCAAAGAACCAACCATATGAGTGAAAATATGGATTTAAAACACTCATTTTTCATGAAATAGCATTTTAGTTTCTGGCAGATTACTTGCATGCATTTTATCCGACCATATCTTGAAAAATACTTAACCAAATGATATGAATCTTTTTCTGGAACTTTGTTTATTGTGTTATGTTTCAAACCCAAGTGGTTTCATGTAAAAACTCGAAGATTTGACACTTCAACTACTCATATGAAATTAAGTGTGCAAAGAAAATCTGACAGAGAAAATTCTCTACTTTAATCAGTTATAAGTCTCTTTATATTCCACTAAAATTCTTGATTTTTCTTCTGGAAATTTCTTTAATGAGTTATGAATCGAACAAAATTGGTTTCACTCAAAAATATTAAGATTTGGGGTCTCAAACACTCAAACCAAGACTGGTGTGCAAGAAATCAGAATCTGGCAGAATGGAAGACCTAACTTAAAATCGTCATATCTCCCTCAATATGTAACTAAAAATGATGAAATTTTTCTGGAAGATACTTTTATGAGTTAAGTTTAAAACCCAATTTGAATCACTGAAAAATGTTGAGATTTGACCCTCCAAATGGACTTGACAAAAAGATGGTGCAGACTGTTTTGGTAACTGTGACACTTAAACTTAAGTGTAATGATTAAAATAGCTAACCACCTCTAAAAATCATGATATCTATGTCAAAAGTTCCCTAAGACCTTAAAATAATATATATAAAAATTTGGTTAAGTAAACTATTCCAGAAAATACTTAATTATGACCATTTGTGGACCAAAAATATTTCTGCCAGCAGAATAGTAAAAGCTCTAATTCAAGAAAAGGAGATTTTAGGAATATTAAAAGTTAAAAAAAAAGCATATAAATTGTAGAATTTGTTAAAAACACCAAATTAAAACAACATATACAGGTATGTGAATGTATAAATGATGCCTTAATAAGTAAGAATTTTATAAGAATTTTTAACTTGGATTAAAACACAAGGTGAGTAAGGAATTATAAAACATGGTACAAAGGATTAAATACTATGTATAACATATAAATTTAATGATGTAACAATAAAATCCTACAAACCTTTTTAAAACCAATAAATAACATATAAACGACAATGCAAAATAATACTTGAACCTAGTAACTAATATCAAGGCATTTTATAAGACATGATGGGCTAAGCAATGCTTTAGCCATAAGAGTTAGACCGAAACTGATGATGTGTTTCACTCCTTAGGAAGGACCTAGGATCGAGAAACTGTGCATCCGTGCGGCAACCCTTGGACATCCTTGCGGAACATCGTGAGTTTTCGCAGCCCCTTTTTACTATTTTATACGTTTTGGGGTGAAAGGCATGTTACTATTATTTCAACGTTGTGAGTTTTCACAGCCCCGTTTTACTTGTTTAAATGTTTGGGGTGAAAAGCATGTTATGATTTTAAAATGCTAAATGATTCATGATAGTAAAATTATGGATATTTGTGATTTAAGAAATGAGTACAAATGAATGTACAACTTTACATAAGTGACAAAGATATGTTGAGTGATAATAAAAATGTTAAGTCCCCAATAGGTACACTACTTATTAACTCATAACGAGCCGGTGATATTTGTGGATAGCGCTATTTGGTTTGACAAACCCACCTTAAACTGACGAGTAGGGGTGCACTTTATCTGGTAATAATGTTCTACTCATGTGGCCATCATACCACCTCTGAGGTAGTCCGCGGGGCGTAAGTTGTCGGAGACTTAGTAGTGGCTCAACAATCATATATCTTGCGAAAGTCATTTATTGTAATGTGTACTCATAAGATTTAAATTTAAAGCTTGTCGTGACAAAAGACTCACGAAAATAATCTTTGGTTGAAAACTGTTTGGATATGAAAAACCTGTGAACTCACCAACTCTTTGTAGTTGACCTTTTCGTTTTAAACATGCTTTTCAGGGAATAAGAAGTAAGTGAAGGCACGTAGGGTGTATTTTGGTTGATGACATCAACATCAAGAACCTTAAAAATTTCTATTATTAATTTTTGTATCCGTCGTTTTCTTTTTGGAACTTTTTGGTTGAAGACGTTGTATTGTAATGTTTCATACTATTGTATTAAACTTGTGGTTGGTGTTGTCTGTTACCTTTGAAATGAAACCCCACACTGTTATACCTCGTGTTTCCGCTTTAGCGGGGTGTGACAGAATGTAAGTAAGAGGTTTTTCTTTTGTTACTCCCTCAAAGCTTTCTGATTTCTTTCAAATGTACTCTTCATATCCTCCCATAAGATAGAAGCATAGTTGTAATGCCTGTTTTTCACCAATCCATGAAAAATTTGCATTATCTGCCTTGACCCCTGATCTGGTGAACTATGCTTTCCAGATAAGCACTTGTTGACAATTGTAAAGAAGCATGCCCAAATAGGAGGTAACTTGTTTTTTCTGAATGAACTGAGATTTTTCAAATCATCACAATAACCCAATCTTTTAAAATCAGCAACCATCTCCTCTGAAGTAGGTTCTTCATCAAAATCAGTCCTTCCCTCCAAATCATCTTTCTCTGGTAATCTTAACATTATTCTCAGAAATCTAATATTCAGAGTTAATGGAACTCCCCCTACATTTGATATAAACTCATTACCCTGCAACTCTAAATGATTCCACCATTGTTGAATGTATTGCACAGGTACAGTCTTCTTCAATGTAAACCATTTCTTAAAGGGATGATATTTCATTAACTCTATGATAATTCTATGTTCCTCCTTAAAATTCATTTCATCAAGTACCAAAACACAATTGTTCTCCAAAATAGCCAAATAGTCATCCTCGGGTACTAACCTTTCCAATGACATAGGTCTAGACGACATTGCAGACCGTACTGCACTATGTTGATGTACAATGTTTGCGTTCCCCTGTTCTGCATCACCCTCAGATTCAGCCATTTGTATTTCATTTACATCTCCTTCAACAACCTGATTTTCTAAAACATTTCCTCCAATCGCCTCTTCTTCTGCAACTATTCTTTCAGGCATCATGACCTCATTGTCTGAATCCGAAGAAGATTCCATTAATGTTTTGGTAGAGTGTACTGATCGAACGACAGTTCTTCTTTATGCAGACATGATTGAAATATTGGAGTTTGAAAGAATACAGAATCGAAGAACTCAAGAGTTTTGCGTATCTCCCCTAGCAATCTTAGAGTTTGAATGAATTTGAAAGAGGGATTTAAGCTCTATTTAAAAATCCGCGAAGCTGAAAGGATTTAAACGGCAAAAATTTGCTTTATGTCAGAGTTATAACGGTTACAAACACTGTAAAATACCACAAAGTGAATTCTTTAAAAAACGTGGTAGTTTCATTCAATAAGAAGCTGACACGTAGTATGAGATAGAATTCAACACAAGTCAAAGTTCTGAATATTACGCTCAAAATTCTGAGATTGCATATTCAGAAGTGCTGAGTATACAATTCAGGAAAAAAATTCCTTTGTAACCAAAATTCATTTAAAATGCAACTTCTGATAATATAAATCTTTTAATCACACAGAAGTAGTTTGAACAGATATAAAATTGTTTTTGTCATCAAAAGTCTGTCCCTCTTTAAATGATTTCAGATTTCTGAAAAGCATTTAAAACCTAACTTCTGACCTTGTAAACCTTTTTAAAGATTCAGAAGTAGTTTGAACAAGTAAAAAAAATTATCATTAAAAGCTTGTCCCTCTTAAAATGATTTGAGATGAGAATAGAATACAAACCTTACAATCAACACAGAATGATTTTTGATTAATATCAATGCTCCCCTTGACAAAAGCATCCACTCAAACACATATTAGAAGTAAATGAATCATAGAAAAAAATGAAACTGAAAAGACTTAATAACTGATTGAAACACTTGTCATTTCCAGAGATGAGTATGTTCTGAAAGGTATATTCAGAAGATCTGACTAACCTTGCAAGAATTAAAAAAAATTAAGTTAGATTTCTGAAGTATTGTCTCAGAAGTTCTGAACTCAAGACTTAGAACATCTAAGTAAGAGAGTCAGAATTCTGAGAACACCACTCAGAAAATCTTACTTAGAAAAAAAAATTCATTTCTGAAAAATAACAAATATAATCAATTAGTCAGATTAAGCATTCCAATCTTGCATATGAGAAAATTGAACCTTTTGTGATCAAGAGGCTTTGTGAACAAGTCAGTCAATTGATATTTTGTGTGTACAAAATGCATTTCTATGGTTCCCTTTTCCACATAATCCTTAATGAAGTGATACCTTACATCAATATGTTTTGTCTTTGAGTGTTGAACAGGATTCTGAGTTATGGCAATAGCACTTTCTGAATCACAGTAAATGGGAATTTTATTCAACTGATACCCATAATCCATGAGTTGTGTTTTCATCCATAGAGTTTGAGAACAGTAAGCAGCAGCAGCTACATATTCTGCCTCAGCAGTGGATGTGGACACACAATTTTGCTTCTTTGAAGCCCAACTCACTATCTTGTCTCCCAAAAAGTGACATGCACCTGAAGTACTTTTCCTGTCCATTCTGCTTCCAGCATGATCTGCATCAGTAAAAGCAGTTAGTTTAAAGTCAGTTTCTTTTGGATACCAAAGGCCCAATTCAGTGATCCTTTAAGATATCTTAAGATTCTTTTAACAGCCAGCAGATGTGATTCCTTGGGATTTGATTGAAGTCTAGCACAGAGCATGTAGCAAACATGATATCTGGCCTACTTGCAGTCAGATAAAGTAGAGAACCAATCATGCCCCTATATACCTTGTTATCTACTGATACTCCAGAGAGATCAGCATCTAACTTAATATTAGTAGCCATTGGGGTTCTCATAGCAACACAATCAGACATCTTAAACTTTTTCAAAATATCTTTTACATATTTATTAAAATCCCATTTGGTAATTGTTTTACTTGAAGACTAAGGAAGAAGTTTAATTCTCCCATCATGCTCATTTCAAATTTGGATTTCATGATGTCTGAAAATTCTTCACATAATTCTGCATTTGTAGAGCCAAATATGATATCATCTACATATATCTGAATTAAGATTATATCCTCACCTTCCTTCTTTAAAAATAAGGTTGTATCAATTTTACCTTTCTTGAAGCCAGATTCTAACAAATATTGAGTTAGAGTGTCATACCAGCCTCTTGGTGCTTGTTTTAGACCATACAATGCTTTATCTAAAACATACACATGGATACTCAGGATCAACAAATCCTTCTGGTTGATAGACATAGACTTCTTCATTGAGTATACCATTTAAAAATGATGATTTGACATCCATTTGGTACACTTTGAAGTTCTTATGTGCAGCATATGCCAAGAATATTCTGATTGCCTCAATTCTTGCAACTGGTGCAAATATCTCATCATAATCAATTCCTTCTTGTTGTGAGTATCCCTTTGCAACCAACCTAGCCTTATTTCTAACCACAACACTTGTCTCATCTTTCTTGTTTCTGAACACCCATTTTGTTCCAATAATTGATTTTCCTTCAGGTCTTGGAATCAGTCTCCAAACTTTGTTTCTTGTAAACTGTAGCAACTCATCTTGCATTGCTAAAATCCAGTCTGGATCCTCTAGGGCTTCAGTGGCTTTCTTAGGTTCAATTATACATAGGAATCCTGCAAACATTGCCTCATTTGTTGTTGTTGATCTAGTCTGCACTCCAACTGATGGATCTCCTATCACTTGATGAATAGGATGGTCTTTTGTCCATTTATTTGAACTTGGAAGCACATCAATATCTGAAAGATTATTGTTTGTATCATTCTCATTCATAACAGCTTGTAATTCTGAACTTCCTCTTTACTTTGAGAATTGTTGAGGTGTAGCATCTAAGTCCAAATTCTGAGTTGTAGAGTCAGAATTCTGAATAACTTGTTCAGAATTCTGAGTACCTTGTTCAGAATTCTGAGTACCAGACTCAGATAATTCACTTGTATTTATCAAAGTTGGACATTCTTCAGATGGTCCAGAATCAGATTTTACAGTTGTTTGCTTGGACCTCTGAGCTTCTTCCTTTCATCTCTTGAATCATTTTAGGATTCTCATAATCTGCATAAGATTCAGAAGTTAATTCAAGAAAAGCATCCTTAAACAATAAACTGAGTTCTGAACAGTTAGGATTAGAATCTGATTCAGAAGTCGGTGTTTTTGTATGATTCTGATTGAGTTCTGAACTATCTTGATCAGAAATCTTTGCCTTTGACTCATCAAATGTAACATTGATGCTTTCCATTATTCTCTTGGTTCTTTTGTTGTAGATTCTGAATTGGAAGTTAATGAGTAACCAACAAAGTATCCTTCATCTGCTTTCTTGTCAAATTTACCAAGATTTTCTCTATCTTTGAGAACATAACATCTGCAGCCAAAAACATGAAAGAATTTTATTAGTGGCTTTTTGTTGTTAATCAATTCATATGCAATTTTATTTAGTCTTTTATTGATCAAAGTTCTGTTCTGAGTAAAACAAGCAGTGGCAATTGCTTCAGCCCATAAGAAGGTTGGAAGATTGGAGTATGCCAACATGGTTCTAGCAGCTTCAACTAATGTCCTGTTCTTTCTTTCCACAACTCTATTTTGTTGAGGAGTTTTGACAGCAGAAAAAATATGAGAAATTACAGTGCTTGGTAGAAAGTTCTGAAGAGTCTCATTTCTGAATTCTGTTCCATTGTCACTCCTGATTTTCTGAACTGAAAGTTGCAAAAACACTTGAATCCTTTTGATGAAGTTAATCAATACTTCTGCAGCATCATATTTTGCTCTTAAGAATTCAACCCATGTATATCTAGAATACTCATCAACGATGACAAGCATGTACTTCTTTCCATCCATTGACTGAACTGCTATAGGACCACACAAGTCTATGTGTATCATCTCCAATGGTGATTTGCATGAAGAATCCATTTTCAGCTTAGGAGAGCTTTTCTTCATTTTTCCCATCTCACATGCTGAACACAAAGAATATTTTTCAAACTTGATCTTTGGTAGTCCTTTAACCAAATGTTTTCCAACTAGATTACTTAACTCCTTAAAATTCAAGTGAGAACATATTCTGTGCCATAACCAACATTCATTTGCAGTTGCATTTGACAGTAGACATACTAGAGTTAATGCTTCAATTTTTGAAAAATTGACCACAAATAAATGCAAGTGCCTTTTAGCCCAGAACACCTTTATCCCTTTCTCACTCAGAATTAAGCATCCTGTTATACTGAACTTGATCTCACAAAGACTATCCAAGAATTGACTAATACTGAACAGATTATGCTGTAATCCTTCCACATAGAATACTTTCTGAATGGTTAAATCTCCTTTTGTTAAATCACTATATCCTCTAACTTGCCATTTACTGTTATTGCCAAAATTAACTGCTCCTCCAGCTTTTTCTGTGAAATTTGTCAGTGAAGATTTCTGACCTGTCATGTGTCTTGATGCTCCTGAGTCTAAAAACCACACACGACAGCCCTGCAAAAACAGTTAGTTAGATTTAGGTACCCATATCAGAATGGGTCCTTTTTTGTTAGCTTCAATCACAGATTTAACAAAAGTACCTTTAACTCTCCATTCATAATTTTCCTTTAAGCACCATTTTCCTTGTATTTTGATGAAATCATAATATCTTTTCTTTGAAAAATCATTTCTTTTCATCTTGAAAACTTTTGGTTGAGATTGTGAATTATTAATAGTCTGAATTCTGATTTACTTTTGATTTGAAAGATGTTGTTTTTTTATTTTTGAGTCTTATGAGTAAGTTGAAATGATTGATTAACACATTGAACACATTTAAGATTCTTTCTTGCAAGAGACAACAAATCTGAATCAAAAGACTTTTTGCTTTTATTGATAGTATTCACATTACAATTGCATCTATTACAAGAACTATTCATTTTGGGTTCAGAAGTAGTATTCAAAGAAATCTTCTCAGAATTCTTTTTCAAGCCATCTTTCCCTTTGCACTCTTCTTTTTCTGAAACATATAACTTTGCAGAATTAGTAGATACTCTAGATGATTCACCATGCTCAAAAGTTCTTGTTTCATTAAAGAATTCTTTATTTTCTTCTAAGGCTTTAATCTTAAAAAGATCATACTCAGCTTTTAACTTCTCAAGCTCTTCTATTTTCAAAATATAAGTTTTATTTTCTTTTAAAGTTTCTTCAAGTTTAAAATCAGCATCACAAAAAATCATTTTCAAACTCATCAAAATTTTTTCTTAACTCTTCAAGTTCTTGATTAACCAACTTAAACCTCTTTTCAAGTTCTGAGAAACTTTCTGATTTTAAGTTCTGAACAGTTTCATCAGAACTCTGAACTGACTTAGATCTCTGAGATAACTCAGAACTCTGAACGACAGACTCAGAATTCCGACTTACTGACTCGGAATTCTGACTAATTGTTTCAGAATTATCTTTGTTTTCAGAAACCTTACATGCTTCATTAAAGAATACATTCTCAATGTCAGTATAGGAAAACCTAGGTTGTTTAATTTTATAACTAACATTCAGAGAATCATACTTGAATTTAGCAGTATTGTATCTAGGTTTCTCTTCAGTTGGTTTTGAAATTTCTTTCTCAACCTTTTCTTCTGAAACTTCTGATTTTTCAATTTTTGGTTCAGAAATATTTTCCTTTGCTTTTTCAAAACTTGTTTTCTTTAAATTATCAGAACTTGTTATTGAACTTGCTGGTTTCACAAAAACTTCAACAAAATCTAGGATTTCTGGTTTAGGGCATTTTAACTCCTCAAAATTATAAAGATTCATTGGATCCCTTTTCAAAATAGTATTTTCTTCTAAACCTAATCCCATCTTTGGATTGTAAAACCTTGTATCTTTAACATTGCTTGTGAGAAGACTTAAAGTCTGTTGAGTTTGACCTCTTTTCAGATTAAGATCTTCTAATTCTTTAATTTTTGTATACAAGTTCTTCCTTTCATTGAGCAGCATTTCCACTTTAATGGATAAATCACCTCTTTCTCCTTTTACTTCTGAAAGTTCATTTTCCAAATCAGATATCTTTTTCAAAAGATCAGAATTTTCTTTTCTGACATCCTGTTTCTCAACCTCAGTTTCCTCAAATCTTATTTTAAACATTTATTTTTCTTGTTTAAATTTGTTAACCAGAATTCTTTCACCTTTAATCTGTTTTATGAGATTAACAAATTCAGATTTCATGTTTCCAATTTGAATCATTAAATCAATTTCAAGACTAGAGTGTACCTCAGCAGAAGATTCAGAATCAGCCTCTTCATAGTCTGAATCAGCTTCATCATTCATTTTGGCCATGTAGCTCTGCATTTGTGAAAAGTGAATGCAGTCTTCTTCATCAGATGAATAGTATAGCCAAATTTTTTCTTCAGCCAGAAGTGCATTCCCACTTTCTTTGGTTTTGGCCAACTGAGCTTTCTTAACATAGTACTCATAGTCTTTGACAACCTTCACTTTACACTCTCTTGCAAAGTGACCAAGTTTTCCGTATTTGAAACACAAATCTTTTTCTTTCCTTTCTTCTTTCTCTTCTCTTTTCTCATACCTATTGTCTTCTCTTTTCTCATACCTATTCTCTTCTCTATCATCCTTCTTTTTGTATCTCTCTTCTGAACTCCCCTGTCCATCCCTTCTGAATTTACCATCATATTTCTTATTTCCAAATCTTTTGTTGAAAGTCTTAGTTAACTAAGCCAACTTCTCTGCAATCAACTTCATATCAACATCCTCATCAGATCATTCTTCTTTTTCTGATTCCACTTCAACATTTGGAATTTCAGAAAGAAACACAGATTTCTTATTTGGCTTGATAGCTTTGCTCCTAGATAGAAAATCCAACTGTTCTGAAACAGTTTTCTTTTCTTCAACATTTTGTTTCACAGAATCTTCATGCTGATTTAGAATACAGAACAAGTCATTCAGATCTTCCTCACACATGTTCTTATTCATTTGCAGACTTATAGCATAAGTTGACCATTCTGCATTTAGACTATTCAGAAACTTGTAATTGATTTCTGACTTGGTTTTCTTCAAACCATTTCTTCTGAGATCATTCAAGATTGTACAAAACTTGTTGTATGTTTGAGTCAGACTTTCACTCTCTTTGGCTTTGAACTTTTCATATGCATTGATGCATTGATTCAGTTTTGACTGAATGGACTTTGTTGTACCAAGCATTTTCTTCTCCAGTTCATCCCATATTTCCTTAGCAGAAGTTCCACTATCGATTCTATTGACGATGTCATTTGGAATTGCCAAAGTTAACAGAGTAACAGCCCTCTTATCAATTGTATGTCTCTTCTTCTGTGTTTCTGTATATTGTGATACAGATTTCTTCACTCTTGAAGCAGGGATCTCAGGAGTTGTATCTATTGCAGGAGTAGCAACGACTTCAACAAAAACTTCAATCAGACCTTCACGAATTGAGATCATAAGATTTTCATCAATATTATCCAAGAATTGAATCATCCTGATCTTCCATTGTTGATATTCTTCAGGAATTAGAACAGGTGGTTTGGTTTCAGACCCCATCGAGAGAAATTCTTTGGATGACATGATTTTAAGACAATTTAAATCGATTCAACAAAATCAAATTCAAATTTCTTGATCGACGAACACAAAGAATTCAAGAATTCGAATGAATTCAAGAATTACGAGTAGCAGCGGAATACAAATTTATCGAACAGATCAAGAAACCCTCAAGAACAGTAGATTAACTCAAATCTTCACAAATCTTGAATGAATTTGTTGTTGATTGGCTCTGATACCAATTATAGGAACCAGGATTGATCTTACAATCAATTAAACAATCAAGAACACAATCAAAGCATAGAAATATAGAGAATTAATGCCAAATGCTTTGTATTCATTATAGAACAGAGAACAGATCTAGAGAGAGAAATCTCCCAAATATTACAAAGTGAATACGAAAGTTGAATGCAAAAGTTAGTTAGCTTACTGTTGCTAACCGCTATATATACTGTAAAGAAAAGCTAGAGCTACAGTACATATACATAATAGTCCAATAGAACAAAGACATGTGTTCTAATGTGTAACTGAATTCTAAAGAAAATATCTAAGACATAAGTTCTGAACCACATGTTCAGAACTTCTGAACACTCTTCTGATAAAGCATAGTCAGAACATTAACACTTAAGCACATGATATTTTCTTCTTCTTCAGAACTTCTGATCCTTCTTTCTCATAAGTCTGAGTCTTCTATTCAGACATCCAACACTTAGGTTTTTGACAAACTTCAGATCTAACAATGGTGTAGAGGTTCGTCCGTCGAGTACCGGTGAAAATCTCCCATCGTCATCACGAATACTGCATCTCTTCGCCTTGAATCTGACCTCAAGATTCTTGTCACAAAACTGGCCGATGCTGAAGAGGTTGTGACCAAGACCTTCAACGTAGGACACACGCTTGATGGTTAGGTTGTCCTGAACTAGGTTGCTGTAGCCCATGATCGGGGCCACATTATCATTGTTGAATCGAACATCACCACAGTACTTCTCCTTGAAGTTGGTGAGTAGCTCCCGTTTATCAGTCATGTGTTTGGAGCATCCAGAGTCGAGAAACCACACATGAGCGGGATGCAAAACAAAGTTAAGGTCGTTTAGGTACCCATCTGTAAGTGGGTCCTTGGGTGTTAGGTGCAACACCTTTGTTTGAGACCTGTTTAGATCTGGGTCTTTTCCTAGAGGACTTACGAGAAGCATTTGAATTAAAAACATGATATGTACCAAACCAATCAGATGTAGTTTTAGATTCAATCAAGTCATTCAATCCACAAACGGAACAACAAACATAATCACGCGAAATTTCAATCAATTGATGAACATTGTCAAGTTTAACTGGAAATTTAAAACCATGTTCAATAGAGTTATTCAAACCAAAACCATGTTTGTTGTTATCTTTCCTAATATGCGAAAAAGAATTAAATGACTTGGTTTTCTCAGGTTGCGACTTAGCCTTCTTCTCTACCCACTCTCTCCGAACCACTTTCCCCCGACCCGTTCTATCTGAAAATACATTAGAGTTATTGTCAGAGGAGCTTAAGTAAATTGGTTGTTTGGAAGAGCTCTTACCAGTTTTAGCACGTTTCTTGGACCGACGTTTTGATTTAGATTTAGAATTGGTCTGAGAAACGGTTTTAGAATTCGAACATTCACCTTTTTCAAAATTAACCGAATCGGGCATTTTTTTTCTAAAAATTGAGTGTGGCTAGCAAGCTTTGGTGCAAAATCAATTTTAGAAAATTCATCATCATGACAAGCCATGGAATTCATAAACTCAGAAAATCTTCGAGCAGAATCAAGTGGGGCTTCACCATCTGAGTCGGACGAGGAGTTATCCGCAAACGGATTATCAAACACCGGGAAAAAATTCTTTTGAACAGAATCGGGTTGGATGGCCTTACCTTTATCTTTAAAGCTCAAATGTTTATCAATTGTGTCATCAGACACTCCCATAAAGGCTTTACACGAGGAACTATCCGAATAGATCGGAGCGAAGTCAAACGAGATTGTTTCAGGAGTGACAGGCGTCATTGGAGTATCCACAGAATTCTCCTTAGCCATTCTCAGTGTTAAAGCTTCTGTCGCCAAAGCAGACAGTTGAGAAGTCAACTTAGCAATCTCGGTTCGATAAGTCTCTCTTTCAGATTCGGGTAATGTCTCGGGTTTGTTCTTTTTTAGTTTCTCAATAGAATCTAACAGTACAATCCTTTCGGTTTCATAAATGACCTTATCCCTCGCAATCGATTCTTCAAGTTTGAAAATGATGTTTTCCAAAATCAGAGGTGGAACATAACGTTTGAACTCTGATTCCTCGTTAGAATCTACATCTGGTGTTGCTGGAACGAGAACCGGAGTTTCAACCGTTTTGGCAAGCGAACAGATGTCAAAATAATCGTTGGAGAGGTAAGGGGTTTTGCTTTTCAAATAAGGTGCATTAAGCGTTTCATACACGAAAGGAATCTGTACATTGATGTTTTTCCTAGGTGGCTCATCATCCGATTTTGTGTTCTTTTCAGAATTAGGATTATCGGTTTTAGGTTTAGCCTCTATTAGTGGTAGAGGTATACCTGTTTTTCTTTTAATATCCTCTTTCTCCTCATCTTCCGGAGATGGCTTAGTCCACCTAATCTTGTACTCTGGATATTTCTTGTCTAGACCCATGAAATTGAATTCATAAAGGGTGGGAACCTTAGACAAGATTTTATTTAGGTAACACGGATTATCATATCCGATTCCCCATTGTGAGTTGTAATATTTGAACTCCTTAGGTTTGTTCAAGTGGATGGTTTGTTCAGATTGACCAAGTTTATAGAGTTTGGATTCAAGATCCTGAAGCTTAGTGGTCAACCGCTCATTCTCTTTTTGAACATTTCCTTGAATTAAAATGCTCTTAGAATACTCCTCCTGAGACTTTTCTAACTTTTGTGTATATTCAGATATTTGAGTCTCAAGGATTTCAGCTCGTTATAAAATGGCCGAGCACTCAGTTTGATAGTTTTCTATCACACATTTGTCCTCAGCCTTTTCAATAGCTTGCTTGCCTATGGTATCATATTTAATCTTAGCCTCGGCTTCTAGCTTAAAGATATGGGCGTCTTTGGTTTTAACCTTAAGTTTGAAGGAATCTAAAGTACGCACCATTTCATGCATTTGATTAATTAAGTTAGCATTGGAGGAACCACATACCTGGCACTCGCTTTTGTCTTTCTTCGTTTCGGAAGAGTCATCCTCAGAGTCGGATTCTTCAAGATTGAGGCCAGTATAACACATATGAGCTTCCTCGTCTTCATTCTCTTCATCAGTCTGTAAGAGCCAATGATCATCTTCCACCAGCAGCGCTTTGCCTGCTTCTTCCTGCCTTGATAGGAGCATCTTGTTCTTGTAGTACTCAGCATTGCGTACTACAGGCTTCCGGCAGTCCTTTGCAAAATGGTCGCGCCTTCCGCAGTTGTAACATTTAACCGGTTCATCATCAGCTCTATCATCAGACTTTCCTTCATATCGCTTCCCTTCATCATTCCTCTTTCTTCCATCATCAGTCTTTCGCTTGCCTTCGTACTTGTCTTTATAATACCGACGCTTTGTGTTTGTGGAGTATCGCTGGTTGTTATTGGTCGGTTTCTTGAAAAACTTCTTTTTCGCGTACTCATGGGCAGCAAGGCAACAACTTTCTTGATACTGTCAAGCTCGGGATCAGAATCACTCTCAGATTCTTCATCTTCGTGTTCAGATTCACTTAGCGCTTCCTCTCTATACGAACTGCGTTGTGCTTGCTTTTCTTTCTTTTGAGACATGAGGGCAAGAGGATCTTCCTTCGTCTTTTCATTGGACTTATGATCTCCCATCAGCTCACTTACATCATCTTCATCTTGGAGCAACATCTCGTAGAGCTCATGCAGCGGAACACTCTCTAATGAGCGATTGTGGCGAACGTGTAGGACAAATCCCTTCCATTCAGGTTGAAGGTTGTTGAGAAACTTGATGTTGCATTCGAGGTTCGACTTGAAGATGTTGTTCTTGTGCAGGTCTTTGAGTAGAGTGCAGAAATGCTCGTATGTTTCAGTAAGTGATTCACCTCTCTTGGCTTTAAAGGATTCGTAGCGGGTGAGGCAGTTGGTGATCTTCATCTGATTACCTTCACGACTGCCTTGGATGATCTTAGCGAGTTGGTCCCACATACCTTTAGTCGTGTCCTTGTAGCTATCGATGTTGTAGTAGATATTGTTGGGAAGACTGTATACAAGATAAGTCTTTGCCAGCGTATCTCCATCGGCTTTCCGCATTTCTTCAACTGTCAACTTGTCGTATGGTTTGGGCACCTTATGAGCTGGAGGTCCACCTTCTTGTGCAGGAACGTCCATAAATTGTGGAATAGTCGGACCTTCCTTCAACGATCGAAGAATTTCTTCATATAGCGGCTTAGTCTGGATGAAGCACAGAAACCTATCCTTCCAGACATTATACTCCCCGCGGTACAAGATCGGAGGCTTGAATTCCGATCCGATGGCCAATGCGTCTTGAGCATTCATTGTGAGAACTTGTGTGATCGTAAGACGTGTAGGATGATTCAAAGGTAATGGAGTGGTCTAACGCACAAACTAACGCAAACCTAACGCAAGATCCTAAGGGAGTGATAACCTAAAGCAATTCCTATAAGGGATCAGGAATAAAACAGAAAGGAAACACTGGAGAATAGAACCAAATAGAAACTGAGGAAAATAAAGTGTGCATATGAGTAGTTCCGGAATTAAGGATCTGGAGTAGGAGATCCGGAATCCAAAAACAAGGATCCAGTATTAAGGTTCCGGAATAAGAGGATCCGGAATCTTTGGATCCAGAATCTAAGGATTAGATCCGGAATATAGAGATCCGGAATGTAATTTCTGGAATTTGGACAAGAATCGGAGTTAAAATGATCCGGAATTATATACCGGAAGATTAAGGACCCAGAACTAGAAGGATCCGGAAACAAAACCACAAATCCGGTATTAAGACACCAGAACCGGAAGAGATCCGGTATTTTAGTGGATCCGGAATTCAACAGTACCGGAACTCAAGAACAATATTCACGCACTGGAACTCGAAAACTAACCTGTAAATCGATTTTCTGCACCACTTTTGACATGGAAAAAATCTGCAAACACTTTAGAACCAAAACAAGCAACTAGGGAATGCAAAAACAATTAACCAAATCGATTAATCAAGCACTTTTTGAAGCAAAATTGAGTTTTTACCAAGAACAGGGAGTATGAAACCCAGAAATCAAAAACTCAAAAATTGATGATTTAACACTTAATCAACACGACTCAAAACTCGATATGATCTCAGAAACACAATGAAGATGATTCTTCAAGCCTCAATTTCAAGTTTTTACACCAAAATCAAAGCGAAGAAAAATCTTTTGAATGAAACAGTCGATAAGAACTTGAATGATCAGAATAAGAAAATTACCTTTGAATCAGACGTCTTTCTGCTCTGATACCAATTGTGGATCCCAGATTAACAATCAATCACAATAAAATCAACACAATATAGCATATACGTCATAAATCTCACTTGCATTCATATGAACAGAAAGATAATAGGCAGTAGCCGTATAAAGTAATCTGTGAAATCTAAACAATGATCATTAACTGTTGGTCCCGAAGGGCTATACAAGTTTGTAGAAGGGGGGGTTGAATACAAACACACAGATTTTACTTTTCTAAATTGTTTATTGATAAATCATTAACAATTTACAGCTTGTTGCAGAAACAAGATTAAGGATAAACCTAAATCTAAACAAGTTGGAACACTAAGTTTCTTGCACTAAGAAAGAGAAGGAAATTACTAATAATAACCTATCTCAAGATAAGAAGGATGAACTTGTCCAGAGTTAGCAAGTTACTTCAAAATGAAGTGAGTTCTTGTTCTTATATACTGCATGCATTTAATGCATTGCAGTTTATACTTTACACGTGGCAGTAGCTGATTTGTTGCATGTCATTGACCTTTGTTGACAACCTTAGTAGCCGCATGTTAAACAGTGTAGTATCAGAGTGGTTGTACGATTTCAGACAATAAGGAGGTTCTTTTTCTGACATATCGTACGGAGTCGTGCAAGGGTGGTTTAGACAAAAGTACTTTGTACGGAGGACTTCATGATCAGCTTTTCGTTGATTCAGCGATCTATCATTCTTTATCAGCGAATGATAGAGTTCAGCGATAGCTAAAGTCTTGTACTTGATACTTCACGGTGAGTGGACAAATCTGAGTCTTCGATGATCCGCATCAGTTCATTAGGAGACTTGTCGCTGGTTCTTGAGCTTGATCTTCGACTTCAGCGTAGAACCTATGTTAACGTGAAACTTGTCTTCAGGGATCATAAGTAAACAACTAACTTATCAGCGATCACCATAAGTACTGAACAGACTTAGAGTATTATGGTGAACAGTTTCGCTGAATGTTTAATTTAAAGAGCAAGAGTTCCTATCAGCGGTACTGTAAGATCTTAGTACTTATCAGCGATAGTGAAACTCTGATACATATTGTTTACTTACAATTTTCAGTAAGTATATAAGAGAGGGTCATTATCAAATCACTGAGGGTTTGGATCAACAATCTCCCCCTATTTGATTATGACATAGCAACAGAGAAAATTGCTATTTAATGAAAACATAAGGATAAAAAGAACTCATAAAATGTTTGTCCCTTTTACTATTTTCTGGGATCTTTTCTGTACTGATGTAGTAAAGTACGTTCGCTGAAATTTTCTTTAAACTTCGTAAAGATTACAGATTGAAGTGGAAAAATTACAAGTACAGCGAATACAATTACAAGTACAAAAGAATAACTGATATAATAGAAGAATGAGGCGATCCTATCAGCTTTATAGAGGTTCTTCCTTAATGAGTTGTTCATCAAGGGTCATTGATGTGGGAATCATCCAGTCAGGGACAGTTACTCCTTGATTTCTTTTGTTCAGCGCTTCTTCAAAAATCAAGGGTTTCAGATGCCGTGCCTGAATGTCGTTCTTGAAGTCACACCATTATATGAGATCTTTCAGCTGTTCTATGGGAGTGATGGGAAGTTCAGAGATACGTTGAAAACGCTTTCGTCCATCCCAGTCATTGAAGAATATCCCGTGGGGTTTGCTTAAGACTTTCCCAGGGATGAAAATCTCATCAGGAGGAAGAGATGTGTCAAGTGCAGAAAGGTCAGGTTCAGGACCAAGGACTTCTTCCATAGAAAAACCAATACCTGTTTCGTTTCGTATACGAGGACCATCTTCTGAAGATTTAGACTTTTTCTTTGCAGAGGCCCTTCGTTTCTGACTTTCGAGAGGAGGAGGAGGAGGAATATCCACACAAGAATAGACTAAGTCGATCTGCTTGTTTATCAGCTTTTCAAAATGATCCTTGTACTTAGACTGAGACTTCTGGATGGCTAATCTGATCTCCAACCATTCAGAGAGACCGTACTGCGTGATAGCTTCAGCATAGAATTTTTTGTACTTTCCGTCTTCTCTGAATATCTCGATTTCAGCGATAAAAATTTTGATGGTTGATCTTCCAGATACGAGTACCTTGATTATTCTGGAAGGTCGAAGTCTGAAGTGTACCTTTTCTTTGCACCAGGCTAGGGTAGATTGAGACACAGTTCTCTTTTCTTCAACGATCTTCTTGGCGTCTTCCCATAGCTGACGTTGAACTTCGATGGGAGCTCTTTTCAGCTTGGGGTCTTTTACTGATCGTTGAGTAAGCTGGATGGCGTATTCTCTGTCTTTTTCTTCAACTTCCCTTCTTTTAGCGATTAGGCGTTCAGCTCTGAGGTGTTCCTTGTATTCCTTTTGGGAAACTTTGAACTTTGGAGGAACGGAAGGAAGTTGATCACGCTTCAAAATGATTCGTTGATCTTCGAGTCTCTTGATCATTTCATCTCTCTTTTCTTGATCCTCTTCACTTAGCTTTTGAGGAGCCAAGGAAGGTCTGTTTTTGTGAGAGAGCATCTGTTCTTCAGGTTCATCGGTCTCAGAGATCAAATCTAAGACCGGGATTATTTCTTCAGCGTTGGGAGCTGGGATTATTGTTGGTGAAGTCGCAGCTGTAGGAACTTCAGCGATATCCTCAAACAGGGGAGAGGACTAGCTGAAACACAGCGATCTTACAAGTAAGAACTTTGGGTAGAACAGAGATAGATAAAGAATGGGATAAAGTGTATGGAGGTTTGGAGTGTAGAACTGATAAAGTGTATAGAGGAGGGATGTGGAGTAAGGAAGATGTTAATGTACCTGACAAACCGGCTTTTTAAGCAAGATCATCAGATTTTCATCTTCAGCGACACTTTTTCCTTTGCCCTTGTCAGCTTCAGATGCTGATGGCTTTGTCTTTGTCCGCTCCCCTGTAGGTTCATTTATCAGAATCCCTTTAAGAGCTTTAGTTCTCTGAGCAGGCTTGACAATAAAAGAGTCATCATCATCGTCATCTTCATCATCATCATTCTTTGGAGAAGAGGATGGTTCATCATCAGACAAGTCGATGGCTTCTTCATCTTCAGCTTCAGACTCAGTTTCTTCAGCTTCTTCTTCGAGTTGCTCCCCCTCAGATACAGAGGTAAGCTTCTCGGTTCCCTCAGGGTGTTCATCTCCCTGAGGTCCAGCGGCTGATTCGTCTTCAATTGTCTTCTCACCTTCTTCAGTAAAGGTGAGGTCTTCAGTCTTCTCTCCCGTGATAGATTCATCATGGGAAAGGTTTTCAGCGCTCTTGGAGAGGTCTTCAGCGCTCTTCTCCCCCTCTTTTTCATGATGAGTTGGGGAGGAATGTGACGATTCAGCAGCTTGTGTTGTTTCCCTGTCTTCTTGGCCAGGGATCCCCACACAGATTTCAATCGCTGATAATCTGTTTTCTAGACCAGAAATACCAGGATTGATCTTTACGAGTTCAGCACGATCCGCCGTAGTAAAAGATGGAGGTGCAAGGGCGGTCGTGTTGGTCAGGATCTGCTGCAACAATGTCTGAATAGAAGTGATGTCATTTTTCATTGTATTGACATCGGTCTTCATAGAACTCATGTCAGTTTTTACTGAACTGACATCAGCCTTTACAGCAGACATATCACCTTCGAGAATGCCAACCAATGTCTTCAGCGTTGTTACTTCGCTGGACATGGTGTCAACTGATTTCTTGATGTCGAGGTAGTCTGTGTAGATATCAGAGAGAACTTTGGCAAAGTCGGTGAGTGATTTATCAACCTTCTCCAAGTCAGCTTTGGAGGCATTCTGTTCGACGACAGTTGTCAGCTTTGTAAGATTCTCTCCAGCGTTTGTTACAACTGAAGAGTTGTCGGAAAGAGTAGTAGTGAGACCTGTCAGCGTCGTCTCTATTGTCTTCAGAGAGGCGTTGATGTCTCTCAAATTTGGACCTGTAACATATAAGAACTTGTGAACAGAGAAAAGCTTAGAAGTTTGGGGTTTAGTAACAGTGTATAGGGGTTGGTGTATACCTGCAGGAGGATTGGTGAATTCATCAAAATCTTGGGTTCCTGAGTAAAGTTCCACGTCGTCAGCTAAAGTGCGTGGACGTATGGTCATCTCTGCAGGTCCTATGCCCATCACTCCTTGAAGAGTATTATCTTTAGCTTCTGGAGGAATGACAGGTGCTTCAGTGATAACTGGAGTAGAGTCCAAATGAGTAGAGGGAGAAGCGAAGGATAAGAATGGAGGTTGGGTGCAGAGTTCAGCGTTGGATTCGCTGAGAATCGCTTCGTCAGTCTTTTGAGAGACTGAAGGAGGTTGGGTAGATTCCAAGTTTGTAACCTCAGCGTTTAGAGACGCTGAAGTTGGGATAGAACGGGTGGCTTGTTCAGCTGTGGCAGAGCGTACCACTGAACTTTCCTTCAGCCCATCAAGAGGAGCTGAGGATTCTTTAGCAATAGATTACTGGGGTTGCTCCTTGGTTTTCTTAGTTCTTTTGGAACCAAGTTGGGTTTCAGATGGTTTCCTTTTAAGAGAAGGAATGGAGGTTGCAGCTGGGGTATCAGCGGTGGGTTTGTCCGCTGAAGGAGTTGCAGAAGTAGAAGAAGTAGGGTTTAGAAGAGTTAACAGAGTAGAAAGACGTACCTCATTTTCTACCGGCTTGAAGTCGAGAATCTTAGGGCCGACCTGAGAGAGTTTCAGGTCACCCTCTGTTGGGTAGCTATCTTTCAGGCCTTTTTGGAATACAGCGTTGATGAATCGAGGATAGGGAACCCATGGAGATCTGTCAGCGACGGAGTCCACCCGGAGTACCAGGTCATCATAGATAATCGATGCCCAGTCTATATGTAGACCTTTCAGCAATGCATATCCCATTGCTTGCTGAGGCTTAGCGGCTTGGTCAGAGGAGCCGGTCTTGGCAGTCATGCAGCTGATTAAATGAGCGAAGATGAAATTCATCTCGCTGGGCATTTTAGACTTTTTGATAAGGGTCAGCTTCTTCTCGGGCTTCATGTCCCTTCCAGTTTCCCATACATAGCCCATTGCATCGAAGAATGCAATGATGGCTTACCTGTCGGAGTTTTTCTTGGGGTCAGGAAGAGGAACAAAAGGTTTTTCTTTGGTGGCCAAGGGAAGGTTCAGGGCTTTGTGAATAATAGCAGGTGTAATCTTCATAGTGCCATATTCAATATCGCAGAGGATGCAGTCAATTGTTTTTTAGGGGTCTTTTGCTGATGGTAGCTGAGAGTGTCTGGCAGAGTACCAGAATTGGGATAGCAAAAGCTGATGTGCAGGAGGTGTTGTGGTCAGGGCTGTGGAGATGCAACAATTCTTCAGGAAGTTCACAGCATCATCTAGATGTGTGACTTGCTTTCGAGGAGGAAACTCGAGAAGCGCACAAAGGTTATTTACTTTAGTCCAATCTAGTTTGTCAAGAGAGAACTTGCCCTGAGGAGCCTTAAGGATTTCCACATCCTCAGCAGTATTATCAGCAGCAGTATTCTCAGCGATGGTGTTCTTGGAGATGTCAGAAGATGCCATTTTCTGTATTATCAGTTCAACCAAAGATTAACAAATAAGAATAATCTTAATGTGGAAAGATTTTCCAATAAGATGGTTCGAATTTTGTCCATTTCATTCAGACAAAATGTCTTAATGAAGATTAGGGTTTTTCTTGTTTTTGAAAAACGAAATGCAAACCCAAAAGAAATCTTGTTTTCCAGGTTCTTTTAAAGATTGGGATTCTGGAAAAACGTATGAAGAACAAGTTTAAGATTTTACGTTTTAAACTTGAAGAACAACCATGAAAGGTTGTGTTCATAAAACCATGAAAGAAATGATTTTATTTTAAAAAGTTCTTTTGTTTGATCTTGTGAAAACAAAGAGAAGATCATTAACAAGTTTGAAGAGACAGGTAAAATAAAAGAATTATTAACCTGGTTCGTTGAAGAAGATGAAGTTCTTGAAAAATTCGAGAGCACAAACGCAACTGTAATTTTTTATTCTTAGCTTGGAGAAGAAGTTCGCGTAAAAGAAAAATATAAACCCAGAATGAGTTTATATAGAGATTTGAGAGAGAGAAAATCTTGAGCGGGAAAAGATTTTCATCATGACACGGACACGTGTTTGCATTTGATTGGCGAGTAAACGAAACGTGCAAACGTGTGTCAGAAAGAAGAACGTGTCAGGGCTTATCCGTTGTAATGACGTCACAACTGTCCTTCCACATTCTTGGATGTCTCTGAGGTTTTGAAAACTCAGGGACACTTTTGAAAATATGAAGGACTGAATAGAAATATCAGTGTTGGTTTTAGAAATTTCAAAGTATCGCTGATAAGGAAGAGATATTCAGCGATGTAATTTATTTTGAAATCTTGCATTTACATGCGATTTGTCAGAGAGAGAAAACATACCTTGATATCAGCGAATCAAGTTTATTCAGAGAGAGGATGATAGAATGGGTTATACAAGCTGATTTTATCCTATTGCTGATCAAATGTGAATCACTGAAGATTTTACTCTTCAAAGTTCAGCATTCCAAGCTCGCTGATGAGAAAGTTGAACCTTGTCTCATCAAGAGGTTTGGTGAATAGATCAGCTAACTGATAGTCAGTTGGGATAAAGTGAAGTTCTATATCACCATTCATCACATGATCTCTGATAAAGTGATACCTGATTTCGATGTGTTTTGTCTTTGAGTGTAGCACTGGATTATTTGCTATAGCGATGGCACTTGTGCTGTCGCAATAGATTGGAATATTTGAGAGCTGAAGGTCATAGTCCAGTAGTTGATTTCTCATCCACAAGACCTGAGAACAACAGCTTCCAGCGGCTACATACTCAGCTTCAGCTGTGGAGGTGGACACTGAGTTTTGCTTTTTACTTGTCCAACTTACCAGCTTTCCACCCAGGAGCTGACATCCTCCTGTGGTGCTTTTCCTATCCATTTTGCAATTTGCAAAATCACTATCTGAATAGGCGATTAGATTGAATCCTGAGTCTTTGGGATACCAAAGACCTAGATTCGTTGTACCCTTAAGGTATCAAAAAATTCGCTTTACAGCTTTCATATGAGATATCTTAGGTTCAGCTTGATATCGTGCACACAAACATGTTGCATACATAATATCGGGTCGACTAGCTGTAAGATACAACAGTGAGCCGATCATCCCATGGTACAGCGTGACATTAACAGGAACTCCTTTAGTATCCTTGTCTAGTTTCAGCGGTGGTGCCATAGGGGTTTTCATAGCTGAACTTTGGGTTAAGTCGAATTTCTTCAGCATATCTTTAACATACTTTCCCTGATTAATGAAAGTTCCTTTTTCATTTTGCTTTATCTGAAGACCAAGGAAATATGTTAGTTCACCCATCATGCTCATTTTATACTCATCTTTCATTCTATCAGCGAAACGAGTACAAAGATCAGGGTTAGTAGAGCCAAATATAATATCATTAACATATATTTGAACAAGAATGATATGACCTTTTACTTTCCAGAAAAATAGAGTTTTGTCGATTTTACCTCGCTCAAATTGTTCAATATGGAGATAAGTAGAAAGAGTGTCATACCATGCACGTGGAGCTTGATTTAAGCCATAAAGTGCCTTATCCAGTTTATAAACATAACCTGGACGCTTAGGATCTGAGAATCCTGGAGGTTGTTCCACATAGACTTCTTCATTCAGCTTTCCATTTAGAAACGCTGACTTAACATCCATCTGATATACTTTGAAGTCTTTGTGTACAGCGTATGCTAAGAATAGACGAATAGATTCTAGTCTTGCTACTGGAGCAAATGTTTCGTCATAATCTATGCCTTCCTCTTGTCGGTATCCCTGAGCAACAAGACGAGCCTTGTTGCGGGTAACAGTTCCATGTTCGTCCAACTTGTTTCGATAGACCCATTTAGTGCCTATCACTGTTTTGTCAGTTGGTCTTCGAACAAGTTTCCAAACTTTGTTTCTCTCGAATTCAGTCAGCTCTTCTTGCATGGCGCTGACCCAGTTTGGATCTTTGAGGGCATCATCTACTTTCTTTGGTTCAGTTAGAGAAATAAAATTAACAAATAGACAAATATTACCTGCACTTCGTCGAGTCTGAACACCAGCGTTTGGATCACCAAGAATTTGATCAATTGGGTGATTTACAGTCCATCGCTGAGCCGGAGCGTGAGACGCTGACTCAACCTGAACTGGAGGAGCTGAAGATGAAGCTTCAGCGATGTCTGGAGTATCAGCCAAGAGAGGAATGGGTGCAGTTGTCATTATATTCACTGATTGCTGAGAAGTAGATGGAATATTTGAGACATTAGGTTCAGAAGCAGGTATAGTGTTTATAGGAACAGCTGAGACCCATGATGTTTCAGCTTCACTATTCTGCATATTTGGAATGATAGTGGGACCATCATCTTCAACTGTGTGAGCACGAGGAGTGGGAATATCTTCTGAATCACCAAGATGAGAAAACATCCATTGATTCAGTTCTTCAGTATCAGCGGACGGTTTAGAGTTCGCTGAACGGGATTCGTCAAACGTGACGTGAATTGTTTCTTCAACAGTTTGTCTTCTTCGATTAAAGACTCTGAAGGCTTTGGAGACTGAGGAGTATCCAAGAAAGATTCCATCATCATCCTTAGGATCAAACTTTCCAAGGGCATCTCTGTTGTTCAGTATGAAACACTGACATCCAAAGATGTGAAGAAAGTTGATTGAAGGCTTTCTCCCATGAAAAAGTTCATAGGTTGTTTTATTGAATCTTTTGACTATCAGCGACCTGTTTTGCGTAAAATAAGCGGTGTTGACAGCTTCTGCCCCAAACTGAGTAGGCAGGTGAGAATCGCTGAGCATTGAACGTGCAGCTTCAATAATTGTTCTATTTCTTCTTTCAGCGACTCCATTTTGTTGCGGTGTTCTCACTGAAGAAAAGTTGTGAGAAATACCCTTACTCTCAAAGAAGGAATCAAGAGAACTGTTTTTGAATTCAGTCTCATGATCACTCCTTATTGAGCGAACGGTCAAATTATTCAGGGTTTCCATCTTCCGAACAAAGGTGATGAGTTCTTCAGGAGTGTCGCTCTTAGAACGGAGAAACATAACCCATGTATAACGAGAGAATTCATCAACTATGACCAGTGTATATTTCTTTCCAGTAATGGATTGTTTGTTAACAGGGCCAAACAAATCCATATGGAGTAGCTGTAGAGGAGATGACACTAAGGAGACTTGCTTTGACTTAAAGCTTGCTTTGGTCTGCTTCCCTTTCTCACACGCTGAACATAACGATTCTTTGGCGTATGAGTGCTGAGGTAGACCAGTAACTAACTCTTTTGAAGAAAGAGTGTTCAGTGTCTTGAAATTCAGATGAGAGAGCCTCTTATGTCATAGCCAGTTGACATCAGATGAGGCTTTTGAGAAGAAACAGGAGTTCTCAGTGGTTGTTGAGTCCATGTTTATTACATAAACATTTTCCAAACGATAACCGCTGAGAGCTATCTTCTCCTTTTTGTCAGTGACAAAACAGGATTCCTTAGTAAAGATTACTTTGTTATCCTTGTCGCAAAGCTGACTGATGCTTAAAAGATTATGCTTCAGCCCTTCAACATATGCGAGTCTTCTGAAGGTGGTTGTACCATTAGAGAGTACACCAAACCCTCGGGTATGTCCTTTTCTATTTCCACCGAAAGTCACAGAGGGGCCCTTCTCTTCCTTGTATTCAGCGAGCAGGCTTTTCTTTCCAGTCATGTGTCTAGAGCATCCGCTATCGAGATACCAGATACCCTTCTTAACCTGCATCACAAAGGAAGATTAGTTTTTCTTGGGTATCCACTTAACCATGTGTACACGTTTGTCAGTGGAAGTAGTTGGAATGGAAGGTTCAGCAATCTTCGCAGCATTTGAAGATTCAGCTTTGTCAGTCTTCACTTTGGTTAATTTCTTAACCTCAGTGGTCTTCTTTGCCTTGGGGGCAATCTTCACCTTAGCTATCTTTTCAGCTTTGGTGGCTTTGGGGCACTTACTAGCAATATGATCAGTGAGTCCACAGTGATAACATTTCCTATAACTAAAAGTAGTTCTAGGACTATTTGAATGTTGAGCTTTTGATTTAGAATTAGAAGGACCAGCACCAAGTAAGCTTTTGGCTTTTGAAATGGGAGGAACGTTTAGTTCTTCAGATTTCTTACCAAGGACATCCACTCTGAGTCTAGGAGTAGATCGCTGAATAGACCCACGCTGAGTAGATCTAGAGATCTGATTCCTTGATCCAGAGGAATAAATCACTAAAGCTTTAGAAGCATTCAGCTTTGGTACTAAAGTACCCTTCTGAGGATTTTGGTTAAAAGCAATTCCTTTACCTTTATCTTTAAAGACAGAGGTAGGTTTTGGATAAACCATTTTCTCTTTACCTTTTGAAGAGGTAGAAATTTCCTCAGGGATAGGTGGTCTGGACGAGGAACACTGAGAGGATGAAGTATCAGCGACTGAGGATACGAAAGTTCCAAATAAGAGCATGGAACGATCAGTGGTTGGTTCTTGAGTTTCATATTTGTAACCTAGACCACGTTTATAACTCACGGGAATCTGAGACTTAATTATCTCAGTGATCTTTGTTGAAGAATTACACCATCCTTCAACAGTAGCTTTTTCAGCTTTCAATGCAGCTATAGCTTCTGCTCGTTCGATTTTGACTAGCTGATTTAAATGCACTTGATCTTTAAAATCTTCTTCAATTTTAGAAAGCTTTTCTATTTGAAGGTGACAGTTTTTAAGCTGTTCAGCAAGATCAAGGTTTTGATTTTCAACTATAGTTTTGCCATTCATGGCTTCATATAAA
This sequence comes from Saussurea involucrata, assembly GCA_033807775.1. NCBI lineage: Eukaryota > Viridiplantae > Streptophyta > Magnoliopsida > Asterales > Asteraceae > Saussurea > Saussurea involucrata. Next base: position 52,549,921 of record CM066323.1, read on the forward strand.
CTTCTAGTCAAGAGATCGATTTTACGGAGACTATCAGCTTCATCAATATTTGCAATATTTGTAAAGAAGGAAGGTGATACCTGAATTGCAGAGGTTGAAGTAGAGGGAATGTCTGAACTTTCTTCCTCATCTTCAATCTTTGCCATAAGACAGAGATTGGCTTCATCATCCTCAGAGTCAGATGATGATGATTCTTCTTCAGAGGCAGCCCAATCGTAAGCCATCAGGCCTTTGCCTTTCTTCTTAAAGCTTTTCAGCTTCGCATACTTTTCTTTCAGCTTAGCATATTTATCATCTTTATTCCTGGGAATAAAGGATTTCTTGGGAAACGCTGAGTTTCTTGAAACTTTCTTAGACCTGCACTCGTTAGCGAAATGTCCAATCTTTTCGCAGTTAAAACAAGTAGCAGTAGCCTTATCAACAGGAGCTGATGATCTTGGCTTATCAGTTATAGAAAGGGGTTTGTTCTTTCTGAACATTTTCTTTTTGGCGAATCTCCTGAACTTTTTAGTTAGGAGAGCCAAAGATTCATCATCATCTGAAGAGTCAGAATCTGATGACCTTTCAGAGTTACTCTCTAACTCAGTGATAGTGACCGAGGGTCGCTGAGTAGAGGGTTCCTCTGAGATTAAAGCAACAGGGGTGCTTTTGGAATCTTTTACAAGATTCTTCTTAAGATGACTTGATTGCTCATGATTCAGCATCGTGCCATATAAGGTAGCAAGGGTCATTGATCTTAGATCATTTGACAGCTTGAGACACATAGAATAAATGTCCCAGCTTTCAGGTAAACATTCTAGAAACTTTGTCAACACTTCAAAGTTAGAATATTCCTTACCAACAGTTTTTAGATCTATTATTAAGCAATTAAAACGTTGGTGAACTTCAGAGAGAGTCTCATTCTTACCGCAGATGAAACTTTCATACTGTCTTACCAGGTTGATCTTTCGAGAATCCTGGACTTCAGCAGTACCTTCATATTGAACACAGATTGTGTCCCACATGGCTTTTGAGGATTTCAGGTTCATGACGGAATGGTAGACTTCGTCAGGAAGAGCCATGGATAGTATGGATCTGGCTTTGGTGTCGATAGCCACTTTCTTCTTATCTTCGTTAGTCCATGTATGAACTTCTTTGGGTACCAGCCTTTCTAGAATAACAGGTCTATTCTCAGCGACTGGTACTGCGGCATCAATTCTTACAGGAATAAATGGGCCATTTTCAAGATAATAAGGCATAGTAGGGTCTACACCTTCTAGGAAGAGAGTCATCCTATTTTTCCATAGATTAAAATTATCTCTGGAGAATCTAGGGGGTTTTGCAAGAGAACTATTGTCGATATAATTTGTGTTTGTGTTGGTAGCCATTTTTATAAATAGCAAGGAAGAGAAATCTTAGTATAGATTAGATCTTGTTTATGAGATTAAACAAATCCGCTCTGATACCACTTGTTGGTCCCGAAGGGCTATACAAGTTTGTAGAAGAGGGGGGGGGGGGTTGAATACAAACACACAGATTTTACTTTTCTAAATTGTTTATTGATAAATCATTAACAATTTACAGCTTGTTGCGGAAACAAGATTAAGGATAAACCTAAATCTAAACAAGTTGGAACACTAAGTTTCTTGCACTAAGAAAGAGAAGGAAATTACTAATAATAACCTATCTCAAGATAAGAAGGATGAACTTGTCTAGAGTTAGCAAGTTACTTCAAAATGAAGTGAGTTCTTCTTCTTATATACTGCATGCATTTAATGCATTGCAGTTTATACTTTACACGTGGCAGCAGCTGATTTGTTGCATGTCATTGACCTTTGTTGACAACCTTAGTAGCCGCATGTTGAACAATGTAGTATCAGAGTGGTTGTACGATTTCAGACAATAAGGAGGTTCTTTTTCTGACATATCGTACGGAGTCGTGCAAGGGTGGTTTAGACAAAAGTACTTTGTACGGAGGACTTCATGATCAGCTTTTCGTTGATTCAGCGATCTATCATTCTTTATCAGCGAATGATAGAGTTCAGCGATAGCTAAAGTCTTGTACTTGATACTTCACGTTGAGTGGACAAATCTGAGTCTTTGCTGATCCGCATCAGTTTATTAGGAGACTTGTCGCTGGTTCTTGAGCTTGATCTTCGACTTCAGCGTAGAACCTATGTTGACGTGAAACTTGTCTTCAGGGATCATAAGTAAACAACTAACTTATCAGCGATCACCATAAGTACTGAACAGACTTAGAGTATTATGGTGAACAGTTTCGCTGAATGTTTAATTTAAAGAGCAAGAGTTCCTATCAGCGGTACTGTAAGATCTTAGTACTTATCAGCGATAGTGAAACTCTGATACATATTGTTTACTTACAATTTTCACTAAGTATATAAGAGAGGGTCATTATCAAATCACTGAGGGTTTGGATCAACATTAACCCTAAACCTAGGGTTAAGCAAACTATTTATACCCATAAGGTATTTACACAAAATGTCAAGAATAGTCCCTATACTTCTATTCCACTAACGTGACCTAACAGTATGAAACCGACATCAGTCGGTATTTTGTGAACGATAACCCCATGATCACTCCTTATTGAGCGAACGGTTTAAATATCCATTTTGGTGGCAGTGTGGCCACTCCGGCTGCCCCATCACAATCGGGTTCCGACTCTTCCTCTCACTATGATTCCTCGGATGCGGACCCGATCGATAGTCAGTTCACTAGAGGCCAGAAGCGTTCACGTATGATCGATGACATTCAGTTTGACCCAGAAGACGAGGCCGATCCAGCGGATCCTTCTCACCCTGACGCCGCCGTCCACGTGTTGCCGGCCCTCGATCCTTCGAAGAAAGGTACAATATTGTTATGAGCAAATCCCCCTTATTTGAGCGAGGCTTCGACACCACTCTTACCCGGACATATGATTTTATCGCACCACACTTGACCGCCCTCAGGTGGTCAAACTTGATTGGTCAGCCATGTTTTGTGAATATGACTGTGGTTCGGGAATTCTACACTGCTATTACTGGGTCTTTGGGTGATGTCGCCAATGTTAGGGGTGTTCGTATTGCCTTCGATGGTGCCGCTATTAATGCGGCTTTGGGTCTCGCAACACCCACAGAGTGTCCTTATAGGCGGATGACACAACTTACCACTCCCGCTGAGGACGAGGCCATCGCCTCCACACTTACCATCCCCAGTTTCGGCTGGACAGTGGACCGTAACCATACCGTTATCCGATCCGGCCACTTGACCACTGAGGCAAGTTTATGGTTCTTATTTCTTCATCACAATTTGATGCCGACCGTTCATGATAGTACGCTTTCGTGTAATCGTTGCATCTTATTGTATTGCATCCTTACGGACCGACGAGTCGATTTGGGTTCTATCATGTACACGATGATACGGGAGGCCGTATCCCGTGCTAGTGCTCGTCTTATCTTTTCGGGTCTGCTTACCCGTTTATTCCAGGCTAACGAAGTGCAGGTTTACCTGGATGATGATCGTCAGTTCCATTCTTCGACTATTGATCAAGGTTTCGTAATACGCATGAAGCGTTTCTTTCGTTACGGAAGCGGAAGGCAGCCTACCACGCGCCCCATGCCAACTTCTACTTCTCGTGTGCCCCCGACTGCACCACCACCTCCACATCACATTCCCGATGCAGTTTACGGCACCGAGACGTGGTTGCAGATTTTGACTTTGCAGTTGGAGATTTACGCACAGGATATCCAAAGTTTACAGAGTGCCCAGTTGACAACCGATGCGCGTCTCGGGCAACTAGAGTCGCGTTTCGCGGCTTTTTGGGCATATACCCGCGATCGTGACCTCTTGTTTGCCCGACATTTCCTTCCTGCAGGTACCGCTTTGCCCGCATTCCCGGCCATCCTTGATCCTCTGACATCCCACGCTTCGTCTAGCACCGCTCCTACTTCAGCACCCGACACCACTACTGAGGTCGGCCACAGTGGCCAGCCACCATATCCATGATATGACGGTTTTTGAAATCTTTTGGAACAACTACTTTGTCTTATCTTTTTTATTTGATTAACTGCTTTTGGGTACATTTTGTGGTTTGTTTTGCTACATTTCTATGACCGCACTTAAACCCATATTTTGTGAATTATTATGCATGGTCATTTTATAGTGTTACCTTATTTGTTGCACTAACCGTTCACTTGCAGGTGCTTTTAGACCTTTTGTTTGCATGTTTTTATCGTTTGAAAGGACATAGGCCATCTTTCATTCTTGGCCCATACACGACCCTTGTCGCCTAGCCGATACACAACCCGCATCTCCTTCCCTGCAATGAGGACATCGTTAACTTTAAGTTTTTTTTTTGGGGGGGGAGCCTTTCTTCAAATAAACCCAAAATATTTTTTAAAGAAAAGTTTACAATTGCTACTTCACATATGTATACATATATTGTAAACAATTTTGGGTCCATTTTCAAGAAAACAAATTATTTGTTGGCTATGCAAAACCAAAGGAGCAAAAGTGGGAAAATAAAGCCACACAAAGCAAAAAGAAAAAAAATGCTCAAATACTCCTTTGGATCAAGCCCCACAAAAAAAGAATAAGTTTGGGGAAAAAGGGTAAACCCAAGAATCAAGAAAAAACCCGCAAACACTCACCCATCCAAGTCCTACCGATCAAATGAGGAAACACGTCAACGAAGGAAATAAGCGCACCGACAAAATTCCAAGGTAATGCATCGTCATCTCAACCTCAACCTTTGCAAAACAACCATTCCTTTTTTCGCTAAAAATTTCGGTCAATTTCATTTTCTTCTTTGTTCTTTTTACTTTAGGACAAGTAATATCTCAAGTTTGGGGGTGTGATATCCCTCAATTTTTAGACCAATTTTAAACCCATTTTAACCTTTTTCGTACCTATTTGAGCCTTTTCATCTCCTTTGGTCTAAGTTGTTCCAAAATGTGGAAAATAACCAAAAAGATCAAAAAGTTACGTTTGGTGTGCCATTGTGGCCACAACGTCAGCGCTGTGGCGAGCTGCTGTGCATATCCGATTTTCTGCAGATTTGGAGAGCATTTTTGTGCAAGTTGCAGACCTGCTTGTTGGGGTCAATGCTGAGTTTTGTTCGTGTTTAGAGACATAATGTGGACAAGGGAGATGGTGCCAAAAGGTGGGAAGAAGACAACCATGAAAGGTCACTTTCTCCTCTCAAGTCCCTTTCACCTTTTTCTTCTCTCTTCCACTATATAAAGAAGGCTTGGCTTGGAATTCAAAGGCACCATATGATCCATTCTCAACTTTGTTCTCTCCAAAAAAACCAGCTAAAGATTAGTGTAGACTTTACATTTCAGTATTTTAGTTCTTGTAATTTACTTTCAAGTATCTACTTTTTGTTAACCACTGTGAAGTACTTGTGGCCACAGTGGTACGTTTTCGTTTACGTTTAATGCAATTCCGGTTCACTTATTTCTTCTACTCCATTATGTTTTCTGTTGTTATGAGTAGCTAAACCCCCCTTTGGGTGCGGATGTAATCCAAACCCGAGAGGTTAAAAATGTAACACTTGGATGTTACTACATTTAGCTATTTTTCGGTTTAGTCATTTGAGTCGGAAAATAACTCAAACGCGAACAAGCTGATCACGTACGCGTGTTAATATTAGATCTTAGACCTCGAGAGAGACGGATCCGAAATACGGCTTGAATGATGCAAGGATGTTTGAGAAAATCTTCAATAATCACATAGAGATATGAGTTGTTGCATAACCGAGCTAAGGTCAAAACGCCGGTCGAGTAGGTGTGACATAGAGATATGCGCATCTCTCTACATCCGGAAAGACTAAGATTTTTGAGATTTACTTAGTAAGGTTGGTAAACCGAAAGATAGCTTGTGTAGGAACTTTATCATAACACCGTTATTGCAACCTTTATGACGTAGCTTCGAGAGAAGGAAATCGTTTGGGACATATTGTGAGCGGTTTTATTAACCATTTAAGTTATTAAATATATACTATCGGGGAAAACTTACACCCGTACCCGCTTTTTAATCAATCGGTTTAATTTTATAATTAATCATTTGCTCAAAACCAACACAAAAACAAATTATTAAAAGCCTTAACTTTGCACCGGAAGTTCGTAGAAATCTCCGATTCTTGGTAGTCCAATCCCCGTGGATACGATATTGGGTTCTTACCATTATATTACTTGTAAGCGAACGCAATACGTGGTGTATACTTGCGCCATTATTGTGCACATTTAGCGTGTGGTTATTTTGCTATCACAATTACTATTATCTTTTTAATATTATTTGATTATTTTTTTATATTGTATGTAACGGTTATTTAAATAATAAGTTAATATATATTTTTTCTAAAACTTGTTTTAACAAATTCAAAATTTATAGTATATATGTAATAATAAATTTTAATTTTTTTTAATTAACATGTTATATTATTTAATTTTTCTTTACCACATTGGTTGTATTAATTAACATATTATATTGCTATAAATGTGTTTTAATTATATAATTAAATATTGTAATTGATAAACTTTTGAAGATGTCTTTTTTGGTCATTTATATGCTTAATAAGTTAGTTTTTGCCAAATGTGATTTTTCACCAGCTAGCTTATCAGCTAGTTTGCCAAACATAGCCTAAAGCTGGATATTTGAGTTTGTAACTAACTGATAAACATAATCAAATATATGATAAACATCTCATTTTAAATATAAAGAATCTAAAAGATAACTAGAATAATGATTGAATTCTAAGACCATCTTCAATGAGGTCATAAAATCTTACACTAAACACTAAATTTGGTGTAAATAACATTATTCACATCTCCAACGGGGTCTCTATTTTTCACACTAAATTTAGTGTAATGAATAGTATTACATTAAATTTGGTGTAACACCATTTATACTATTTTTTACACTACTTTTAACTTTGGTGTAAAAAATAGTGTTACCCGTTGGAGAAAAATTACTATTAACACTAAAATTTATACTACTTTTTACACTACTTTTTAAATTTGGTGTAAAATATAGTGTGACTCATTGGTGATGCCCTAAGCAAAAACTTAATTATTATTTTATAAAAACATTACATTATTAAGCCTAAAATAAGTTACATCATTGTTACAATATTACACCTAAATTAAACTAGTATAAAATTTATTAAACAAACTTATAAAAATTATTAAGACAAAAAATAATGAAACATTAAAATAGAAATGTATCACGCTATTGTATCACGCTAGTACACTTCGAAAGTTCGAATGAATGTTCGCGTATAAAAGAGAAGTTAAAAAAAAAAAATCAAAGTTTAATAATGAAAAAGAGAAATGTATATGGCGTAATACTTTTAATTAATAATGTAAAAAAGAGAAGTTAAAAAAAATAAAAAAAATAAAAAAAATAAAAAAAATTAGATGTATATTTAATAGAATCCAACATCATGAGGAAATAATGATTGAAAACTGAAGCCCAACAAACGTGTGTTTATTGGTAAGACCAACCGCATCGGCGGGCTGGGTTGGCCCGGGTTGGCCTGGGATGGCCTGGAACACCATCGCCCCTGCTTGGGTTCTTCTGGGTTGGAGGCCTCCCGGGTTGGTGAACCCGGGCTGGGTTGAGATTAAACCAAAAAATTTAATTTTTTTTTGAATTCTATCCGTTGTAAAATTTAATTTTTAATTTTTAATTTTTTATCCTATAAATACTATATACTTCCTACTTATTTTTTCACACACTTCATTTTACTCTCAATCTCTCTACAAATTTACTCTCAATCTCTCCCATCTTCCCCACTTATTTTTTCACAAAAACAAATTTACTCTCAATCTCTCCCATCTTCCCTACTTATTTTTTCACACCACTAAATTTTCTCTCAATCTCTCAAACTTTTCTCTACTACAAAATGTCTTCTTCATCAGTGAACTCGTCGGAATTTTATGAGTCGTCTTCGTCATCGTCGGACGGGGAAATTAATCTACCCGCGTATCGTCAAATGGATTACGATATTTTTCGTGGATTAATAACCAATGTTGTAGAAAGGCTTTTCGATCAAGATGAAGAACCAAGTTCGCCTCCAAGACGGAGACGGAGGGGACCGGATCAAATTAGAGATCGTGAAGCTGCATACGACCGACTTGTTGCAGATTATTTTGCGGAAAACTGTAATTACAGTGACGAGTGCTTTAGGAGACGGTTCCGCATGAGCAGACGACTATTCCTACGAATAGTGGAGGATCTTGAGCGAGAGTATAAATATTTTCAACAGGGTTGGGATGCTAGAGGCAGAAAAGGGTTATCTCCTTTGTAAAAGTGTACATCGGCAATTCGGCAAATGGCGTATGGGATATCCGCTGACGGCTTTGATGAGTACTTGAAGATGGCGGAGTCAACTGCACGTTTATGCATACAAAAGTTCAGCAAAGGTATCGTCAATCTTTACGGTAAGCGATACTTACGTAAACCTTCTTATGATGATATTCAACGTTTATACGCCACACATGAAACTAGGCACTGGTTTCCCGACATGTTAGGAAGCTTAGATTGTATGCATTGGGATTGGGACAACTGCCCAACTGCATGGCGCGGGCAGTACGTCAGAGGTGATCATGGTCGGCCGACTATTATGCTAGAGGTAGTGGCATCACAGGATCTTTGGATTTGGCATGCATACTTCGGGGTTGCCGGGTCCAACAACGACCTCAATGTGCTAAACCAGTCGCCGTTATTTAACGATGTACACAACGGGAAAGCACCGCAGTGCCCGTTTCAAGTAAACGGAGTACAATACAAACACGGCTACTATCTTGCAGATGGGATATACCCCGAATGGGCTACCTTTGTGAAATCATTCAAATGCCCTCCGGATCAAAGACGATTAAGGTTTAAAGCCGCGCAAGAAGCGGCAAGGAAGGATGTGGAACGTTGTTTTGGTGTGCTAAAACAACGCTGGCACATAATACAACACCCAGCAAGATCGTGGCACCCGAATAAAATACAAAAAGTAATGTACGCTTGCATCATATTACACAATATGATATTGGAAGACGAAGGTAACGCGATTTGTCGTTTCGATGAAAACGCTAATCAAGTTGATGAGGAGGACGACGAAGAGATTAGCGACCAACAATATGACGCTAACGTGTTAGAAGTCCGAAACCGAGAAACGCATCATAACCTTCGGGCGGATTTAATCGAACACATTTCACGGCTTCCAAGACACAACGAGTAGTTATCATTTTTTATTTGAAATTTATGTATTTTTTTTTATTATTATGTAAGCTTAAAATATTAGTTTGATTTATAAATTATAATATTATATATTATTACAATTTACTTATAAAATAGTAATTATTTAAATTAATGGTAACAAAAATAAAAATAAAAATAAATAAAAGATGGGATGGTGGTGTGGGATGGATGTGGGGGTTTGTGGGTTAGAATGGGTTAGAAGGGAAAAATGATGTGGCGCTGATGTGAAAGTATGGGTTAGAATGGGATGGATGGTCTAATGCGTTTCAAGATTGATGACCGCCGTTAACAATCCTCAACTTCAAGTCCTCGGTCGCAGTAAACAAAGTTACAGCTACCACAACAGACAAAAAATCAACGGACAACGAACAAATTGGTAATGCTGCAGCTTGCATTTCATTTTGTGAATCAGTAGGGTTTCTATATGCATCAATATAATACAAGCTGCAGCTGCTGCAATTGAGCTTCAAAAATGGCGAAGGAGCAAGGGAAGAAGGTGCTGGATGAAGGATGGATCGCTGCTCGATCTACTGATGTTGAACTCACCGGAATACAGCTGACGACTACTCATCCTCCTTCTTCCGATACTTCTCCTTGGATGCCTGCTGCTGTTCCTGGAACGTATGGAAATTTCCTCTTTCTCTCTGTTTGTACAGATTTTCAGCTTGAGTTGTGTTAAATGTAGGTTTTGTTTCGGTATTGAATCTGTTTGTTCAGATGTAGCTTGAAACTCAACCTTTGTTCTCTTTGGAAACGCTTTGGATGTAAAATTGATCCTACTCAAAACTCAACTGCAACAACGACATTGTTTTCCTGTGAACTTTGGACAAAAATCTGTCAATTACTTCCTCCATCTGAAAATAGTTGCGACAGTTTCTATTTCTGGATGACCTAAATTAATTGGCGAGTTTCTTTTTTGGGGCAAAACTTGGAGATAAACTTACTGTTTATATAATCATTAAAAAATGTAAACGGTTGGCTTTGGTTCCTCAAATTCTTTTATCTTGTCATGCTCCCTCTGTATTAAATAACTGTACAATTTCATATTTGGTAGATGTTACTTTTGGTGAAGTTTCAATCAAAAACTACCAATTTGCTAATTAGATATTATCACACCGTATTTGGGCATTTGATGTTTATGCACAAGATTCCTGTATTTGTTGTTATTGAGGGGTACTTCAGGTGTATAAATAGAAGTAGAAGGCTTTCAGTTTCATCACATGGGTGTACTAAACTATGTGTCTAGTAAAAATTTGGCAGGTATTTTCGGAAGAGGGAGTAAGTGAGACTTAATTGGAGCAAGTACAAGAAATAGAATAATACCAGGGTTGAATTTGCTATAAAAAGCCCTAATCAATTTTGCATTTGGCAAGTAGTCATGGACTTCCATATAAGATGTCGCAACATTCTCTTTTGGGACAGAAGGGAGTGTTACTATATTCTTTTGTATCTTCTCCTATACAGGAGGTTTCTCCATCTGAAAGGGCAGCACAGTGCTTTCCTAAATATTTTACCAAATTAGAAACTAATGCTTATAAATCATTTGTCTTCTTATGTCAAATGTAAAGTAAGTTAAATGATATATTACTGGGAATTTAGTTTTACCAATGAATATAAAATCAGAACTGAAAATATGGAATTTTGAGCATAATTTTTTGTGAATGGAACATTGAAATGCTTCATCTAGTTGCTTTCTGCAGGAGAGCCTTGGTTGTAAGGGTCTTGGTACTATTCAACTCCTATGACCAAAATCATATCTTTCACTTGCCACTATTTTGTCATTATTTGTTCATTTGTTTTATTGCATGCATAGGCTGAGGTCATTTTATTGGCAGTGTTTTGGCAACCCTTGTAAAGAACAACCTCATTCCAGATCCTTTCTATGGGTTGAAGAATGAAGCAATTATGGACATTGGTGATTCAGGGAGGGAATACTACACGTTCTGGTTTTTCACAACATTTCAGTGTAAGCTGGTACGTCAGACATTCTCTAAGTGTTTATTTTTGTGGAATTGCTCTTTTTTATGCATGTAATCTCTGCTATTTGTGTATGGATAGGGTGCTAGTGTTATTGATAAAGCTTCTTTTTGTAAAACCTGACTATTGAGTTAACACACACACAACCTCATTTTCCATTTCTGGTAAACGTATTTTGGCATTGCAAGAATAGTTCTTCTTAAGTGTCTTCAAAATGAAGTACATGGGATTGCAAGGATAGTTCATCTTAAATGTCTTCGAAATTAAATACATATCTAGGTACAAAATCCAAATATGTTCAAGTGGTTGAATCACATCCCAAACACTGGCATAAAAAATTACTAGAACCTTTCTATCACATGGTTAATTTGGTGTAACCTGTTCTTTAATTTCTAGAATGGTTTTTAGTGAGCCTCACCAAAATTTCGCTACATGATTTCTCACTTTGCTCTCAGTATGCAATATTCCATGAAACTTAGGATAAATCGAGATCACAATTAGGGAAGGTTACCAATGGTGTAATACATATTCAACAAGCCCCATGGTGTAATACATATTCAACAAAAGTATGAAACAAAGCTAACAACTCAATGGATGACCAATATCAATATTATTGAAATTAACTATGGGATTGTAGTAATACCTTAATATTTATGAAAACCCTTGTTTAACAAACCAAAATGCTCTTGGAGATATAAACATGTTTACCTTGACTAAGATATATTTAATTTGAAGTAGTCCCATATAATGTTTCGGGGTCAGTATGATTCACAATTTCTTGTCAAACGAGTAAAGAGGTTGTAACTTTTACAAATCTGTCCGAACTTATTGCTAAATGTAAAATGCACTGTTTCAAAATAAATCTCTCATTCCATCTCTCACCCTCTTATAAGTATGAAGAAAACTTATGAGATGTTTTCCCCTTTCTACGCTAAAAGAGTGTAGAAACACTGTTATGACACGATTTATGTCCTTTGACTATGCAAGTGTGCCATGGCATGTTGATAAAGGCAAAATTGTTAATTCAGTTCTTTTTCCTTTTAAATTCCATTTTTGGAATATACTCAATTTTCCAATAAATGTAAGTTGAAGAAATGCCAAACATTTTGCATATGTAATTCAATTTGATGAACTTTGTGTGTGCAACTTTTAGAGTTTCAGTTCCATTCAAGTAAAAAGAGTATTTTTGGCATTTATAGTAAAGATCACTGAAATTTAAATAAATATTAAAAATTTAATTCTAGCCAAGCAAGTAACCCCATATATGCCTCATGAAAACTTTTAACTCTCCAATACACTACTATAACAACTGTGAACCAATTTAGGCTGCTTAATTCATATTTTGGACTTTGGAAAGAAATTAGTTGTAACCCATTCAAGTATACATGTGTTATCACTATTGTCAATATCAAGTAATAAAGTAGTTAAAATACCAAGGATCGTATTCCATAAGGATAGGATTTTGCAAGATCTCAAGGTGAGAAACTAACTTTAGATGGTGAAGTTAAAGAAATATTTTGGTTTTTGGTGTTTTGAAAAAAAGTAAACATTTGACTTAAGGGCACCCTCTCGAGGTTGAGAATGACACTCATCCATACTCGGGCTTTCATATCTCTATGTAAAGCAAAGAACTATGCATGACACAATCTTTCCCCTTGTAGTCACATGGAATGAAAACAGATCTCTTTGCTTCAATGTCATTCAAGTTTATATGTTCAAGATGGCATATCTGTAAGTCCATCATACTTCAACATTTTTAACAATGATCAACTTGTAAATAGATTATAGATGTTATGTTATCAATATAACCTTGAATGAAAAAGATGGAGATAATTGTTATTGAAAACAACCTCCACCTTTATATGGGTTTCTATCTCAATATCCCCTCACACCTAAGTTATGCTGTTAATATCGGCGATATGTCGCCGATATATCGGATATCGGACCTGGATAAAATATCGGTGGCAAAATATCGGCTCTGATAATATGGCCGATATGTTGATATTTCAGCGATTTTTTGACCAAAATATCGTGTCTTATATACCAATTTTTTGTAGATGGTTTTTTGGGGTCTTTCTAATGACTATTGGGCTTTTATAGCTTTATATATTTACTTGGGCTTTTTTTTAATTAGTCAACTAGTATTCTAAGTTAGGTTTCCATATTTTCCACGTTCTCTTCTACGGCCGACGCCTTCTTCCAGCCACGACTTCTTCTTGTCTTGGTCGAAACTATATTTTTAATTAATGCATATGATATGGACGCATACATATATATATTATAACTCTAAAAATATTATATGAACCGATATTTTTGGACCGATATATCACCAATATATCTGTTATTTCAAATATCGGTCCTGACCGATATTTTGTATTTTGAACGCTGTAACAGCATAGCACCTAAGCTAAGGCTCTTAACTTATCATCACAAGGCTTTGGAACAAATTAAAGACATGAACATAAAGCAATTGAAGGAAATTAAGACGATAAGAGTAAGAACAAGGATAAGTGAATGAAACTAGAAACATAAATAGCAAGAAATGTAAATTACACTAGAAAATTGGAAATTAAAAACTACACTACTTTACAACTCAAAACTACCCTTAAGAATTTCTTTAAAACTACTTTTATAACTACTTGCTTTCACTAGGGAGATCACCTCCCTTTTATACTCAAAATGGAGATAGTGCACAATAGGTAGAAACTAGAAACCAACAAAAGGTACAAAAGTCACTACCCCATTGGATAAACACTCAAGTACAATATATTTGTACTTCTTTCTAGCAAAAGAAGCCTCCATGGATAGATTTCTTGTACTCCAGGCATGGGACAAAATCCACAAAAATCTTCTTCAGTTTCTTCTATTTTTTTCTTGAACATATTACGTCTACTTCCAAACTCCAAATACAAGGAAGACATAAAAGAATAACACAAAAAAAACTCAAATAATCCATTTAAGGATGTAAAATGCAAGGAAAACGTGCGGCGGCCGGGAAAATGATGTTATAGCATCAACATGAATCATAGACATCAATGACACATAAGGCCATCCTCATGAATAAAAAATATAGTTTTTAATTTCATGAAGGAAAAGTTGAGGATACTTTTAGTAGTGAAGCAAGAGTTGGTCAGTTTCTAAGAAACATGAGAAAGTAAAAAATTATATTAGATTTTAGAGAGACAAATTATGGTTGTCATTTATTTAGTTATACTGATCTTATTATGTATATTATGATGTGATGTGTTGAATGTTTTTCAGTCAAGTGAGCAGCATGTTGATCTGAATTTTCGGGGAATCAATTACTCTGCTGATGTGTACTTGAATGGACACCAAACCGTCCTGCCAAAGGGGATGTTTCGTAGACATTCAATTGATGTGACTGATATTCTTCATCCCGATGGTCAAAATATGCTTGCAGTTCTGGTTCACCCGCCTGATCATCCTGGTACCATTCCTCCTCAGGGAGGCCAAGGGGGTGATCATGAGGTAAGATGATGAATATCCCTTAATTGCATGAATGCTCATTTTCCTACGTTGGTTTCTACTTTTGGGCCTTGAGTGACTACCTCCAAATTTACAGAAGCAAAACTAACTTCCATCTCTTTTATCTTTAAAACCTTTTGTTTTGGACACCCTTGTTAGTAGTTCGCATTTTTGCTTTGTTCCACTAAATGATCTTTTCTCCATATTGAATAAGATTAGCTTAATGTGGACGACATATACATGATAGACTTAATGCTACTCAGCCGTTTCTAGCTATCACTTAAAAATGAAGCCAAAATGCTGTTTCTTGGGTGAGCAAATAAGCCATTAGTCTGGTTGATCTGATTAAGCAAAAAACTAAGAGACCCTTACTTGGGTATGTGCACCTTCATTATTACCCTTATCTCAAAGACTGATGCTGATAACCTAATGTGTCTTTGCCAGATCGGAAAAGATGTTGCCACACAATATGTTGAGGGGTGGGATTGGATGGCTCCCATCAGGTACGAACATCAATCTCCTGAGTGATCAAACTAGCTGGGTTTTTCCTTTCTTAATTACATTTCCTCAGCAAATGATATTGGTTAAGAAGTTGTGTATCCTTTTGTTTTAATCATCATTTATTTATTGTTATTATTGTTTTGGAGTTCCCTGAACTGCAGAAGTTTGACAGTTCACTAACCAAAAATGATTCTACACTTCATAGAAAGATTTTCTGGTTTATTCCTTAAGTTAGTTAAATGTCAGTCTCAGCTTCTGATTTATGAATTTGCAGTATCCTCATATAATCTCACTCATGGTTGTGTTATATGTATTAAAGTCTCATATGAGAAGTAATAGAGACTATCAAAAGTTTCCATAAATCATTTAGCGATGAGTTATTTATTTCGTCCATTGTCAAAAGTTGGAATCTTAGCTGAACACTTATCAGGACAGGTCTCTGTTCATTATTTCAGTAGGTATCTATACTTGCATACCATCTGAAGATTATGCTCCATTGTATTTCATTTGGCAGCAGCATTATTTTATGATGTGATGACGGCAAGAAATTGCACTTTTAGAGTTTGATGATGTATTTATAATATTTTTCAGGGATAGGAACACTGGCATTTGGGATGAGGTATCCATCACTGTTGCTGGGGTGAGTCCTTGATTAAATACCCACATTTAATACATATTAAACAAAAGAACAGGTTCATTGAGCACATAGCAGATCAGAGTCCTTCATTTGAAAATATTGGTTAGTTTTGCCTGAATATTTTTTTAAGGTTGCCTTCTTTCTGATGCAAATGGCTGGAAAATTCTGTATTATAGGGTCCATTGGTCTAGTTTGTTTCTCATTTCCATTTGTGGTCCCCATATATGTGGAGATGAGTTAATGGTGGAAAAATGCTTAAATGAAGGAACATTAATATCTTAACCTGGAAATATATCTCATCACATGTTGTCATAGATATAAGACATGAGTATGCTATTTAATATTTAATTCTTGCTTTATCTTGCAGCCGTTAAAAATTGTAGATCCTCATTTGGTTTCATCGTTCTTTGATGATTACAAGAGGGTTTATTTGCATGCTACCACAGAGTTGGTAAACAGAAGTGATAAGGCAGCTGATTGTTCCTTGAAAATTGAAGTGTCAACTACACTAGAAGGAAATACTTGCTTGGTTGAACATCTTCAGACAGAACACTTGTCAGTCCCTGCTGGATCACATGCTCAATTTACATTTCCTGAGGTAAATATATTATTTCGAAAACCATTTCTCACAAATACACTTCCATAAATCAGAATAAATAGTTTTCTCTACCGAAAAATCATATATTATGGGGTCATAACGAAACATCTCCATTTAAAATGTTGATGATTTCTGCTTGCAGCTCTTCTTTTACAAACCAAATTTATGGTGGCCAAATGGCATGGGCAAGCAATCCCTGTACAATGTTGAAATTACTGTTGATGTTGAGGGTTATGGAGAGTCTGATGTCTGGAGCCACCATTTTGGGTTCCGTAAAATTGATAGCGAAATGGACAGTGCTACTGGTGGAAGGTATGGTTTATCATTAACTTGAGTGTTATAAAGGTATAAAATGTGTTGACATGGGGTGGTTCCTTTTGCAGGCTGTTTAAGGTCAATGGAGAACCTGTATTCATTCGTGGTGGAAATTGGATTCTATCCGATGGTTTGCTCAGGCTTTCAAAGAAGCGTTACAAAACCGACATCAAGTTTCATGCAGATATGAACTTTAACATGTTACGCTGTTGGGGCGGTGGATTGGCGGAGAGACCTGATTTTTATCACTACTGTGATATTTACGGTTTGCTGGTAACTCTCACCCCTTTTCTCTTTCAACCCTCTTTAGGGTGGTCTAAACTTATGTGTCAAGTGTAATTGATTAAATTCAATAACCTTCCATCTCAAACTAGTTGAGTTATGGCATAAATTTCATCATTAAATTTGTCTGAGGTGGGGCTACAAGAAAATGACCATATTTGGCCATCACTTATGACTAGAGATGGCCAAATGGGCCCGGCCCGGGACCGGCGGAGGACCGGAACCGGGACCGGTTCTCATAGCTGGGCCTTATAAAGCTTAACCGGGCCTTTGTATTTGGGTCAGGACCGGTTTCGAGATCACTATTTAGAGCTAGGACCGATTTGGGCCCGGCCCGAGACCCTTTTTTTGGATATCTCTACTCATGACAGACCAATCTGTCAGAAATCCATCTATAAACGAAACCTAACTGACCCACTAAATCCCGCTGAGGGTAGGTTCTCAGGGTGAGATATCCATCTATCTTTGTTCTAAATACACTATAAATCAAACCTTTTATTTTATTATTTTAATTCAAACATTACAATGAACCAGACACCAAATTTGGTTTATTTCATTTAAAAATAATGAACTGTAGTTTGGATTGGATGTCTACCAAAAAAAATTAGTGATTCAAACCCAATGATTGTCTGTTGCAATTGATCCATCAGAAATGGTTGCTTTTCATTTAATGCAACTAGAATGCTATTTGAGAACAATCATAAGTGGAAGTGTAGAACAAAACTCACTCAGTAGTGATGTCCAGGGCTTAAATTTTAGAACTCAATGCAAAATATTATGTAAATTATTAAATACTATTAATTTTTAGAACTCAACGCAAAATATTTCCTCAAGATATTATTTTTATATGGTTTCTATGTTTTGATTAATTTATGTAAATTATTAAATACTAATAGTAAAAAAATATAGAAAATGTTAGAAAATAAAAATTGGAAACTACATAATTTTTTATTTTGGTGTCGCTTTAGTCGTCTTGAATAAAAATTTCTAATAATTTATTTGTCTTAAAAAAATATTTATTTCATTATAATTTAATAAATTACATAATTAATCAAAATATATAAACAACTTATTAAGGGTAAATTGGCCATGTTATTTGTTCTGTTCAGTTATGTCTTACCAAACGCTGAACAACTGTTCTGTCCTGTCCCGTCCTGTTCTGTTCTATCCTGTCTGCATACCAAACGCACCCTTAAAGAGCACACATTGCAAATTTGTGCAGAAGTTAAAGCTTCGAGAGTTCTATTTGCTATATGACCTTATGCATCAATGATCTAATAATTCTTGTAGGTTTGGCAAGAGTTTTGGATCACCGGAGATGTTGATGGAAGAGGTGACCCTGTCTCAAACCCTGATGGTCCACTAGATCATGACCTTTTCTTGTATTGTGCACGGGACACCGTCAAGCTTCTAAGAAATCACCCGAGTCTCGCTCTGTGGGTGGGAGGAAATGAACAAATACCACCAGCCGATATCAATGAAGCTTTAACAAATGATCTAAAGCTTCATCCATTTTTTCTGAAAGTCAACGAAAACAATAAGTCAAAGGGAGAAACAATCCCGACTTTGATGGACCCCAGCCAATATCTAGATGGAACACGAGTTTACATAAAAGGGTCTTTATGGGAAGGATTTGCCGATGGGGAGGGGGGTTTTACCGATGGACCTTACGAAATTCAAAACCCTGAGGACTTTTTCAAAGATGACTTTTACAAATACGGGTTTAACCCCGAGGTTGGTAATGTGGGGATGCCTGTTGCTGCTACTATTAGAGCAACGATGCCTCCAGAGGGATGGCAGATTCCGTTATTTAACAAGTTACCTAGTGGGTACATAAAAGAAGTTCCGAACCCTATATGGGTATACCATAAATACATTCCTTACTCGAAACCAGATAAGGTGCATGATCAGATACTACTCTATGGTAAACCAAAGGATCTTGATGATTTTTGTCTTAAGGTAAACCGTGGCTTTTATGAGTTTCTTCATTGGATTTTTATTCTTCACCCGTGGTTCTAATTTTTTTTTCTTTTTCTGAATGGTTCACAGGCTCAGTTAGTGAATTATATCCAATATAGAGCGTTATTAGAAGGATGGACATCGCGGATGTGGACTAAGTACACAGGCGTTTTGATATGGAAAACACAAAACCCTTGGACGGGTCTCCGAGGCCAATTTTATGATCATCTTCATGACCAAACTGCCGGATTTTATGGCTGTCGCCATGCTGCAGAACCAATACATGTCCAGTTAAACCTGGAAAGTTATTTCGTAGAGGTAAATCCTTCATTTCTTGGTCACATTGTTGATTTTGTGCTCAAGTGTCTCTTGTCGGGATTTTCAGAAAAGAGAAATCTGGGAAATCACAAAGCTTTTAAAAATGATTTTATTGCTAAGAATTTAGTTAATACCTACTGAGGTCGTGTTGGTGTATATAACTGAATTCAGAAGCTTGATGCATATGAGAGCATCTCCAATAGTTTCTTCATTATTTATCCAAAATGGAGAAAAATCAAAATTTGTAAAAAGAATTACATTCAACTCCAATTGTTTCTCCATTTTGGAGATTCAAGCGTTATTTATTTAATTAAAAATATTACATATACTCCCTCCATCCCAAAATAAATATCCACTATGAAAAAGGCACACAGTTTAAGGAATGTGTAATTATTACAATTTTTAATGAACAAATGTACAATTTTACCCTTAATTATAGAGTGAGAAATTCCCCCATCAGATAATTAAGGGTAGAATGGGAAACTCAACATTTACTTTTGAGAGTGGACACTTATTTTCGGACAAACTAAAATCAGGGATGGAGGGAGTAACATTTAATTGGTGGGAACGATTAAAAAATATTTATCTCTCTTGGTATTTAATGTTGGAGGGTTCTTCAAATTTGCAGATTTTTACCCTCTTTCTCCTAGTTTCTGCATTTTTGGAAAATCCATAGGAGCAAAAATAAGGATAAAACTCCAAAATCTCCATTTTCTCCATTTTGGAGAATCTGTTAGAGATGCTCTGAAAGACAAACTCTTATATTGCTTCTGTAATCATGCCTTTTAGGGAAGTATAGCTAGCAAATGTAACATTTTCTAATAGGTAAGAGTACTTGCAACAACATAATAAGCTTACTCTCCCCTTTAATTCAGGTGGTTAACACCACATCTGGCGAACTTCCTGATGTGGCTATCGAGGTTTCTGTGTGGGATCTTGAAGGAACATGTCCTTACTACAAAGTATCTGAAACACTCTCCGTGCCACCAAAGAAAACAGTACCAATATTTGAAATGAAGTACCCGAAATCCAAAAACCCTAAAGCTGCCTACTTTCTTCTTCTCAAACTGTATACCGTTTCCGATTTTCAAATATTATCGCGCAACTTTTACTGGCTACATCTCCCCGGTGGTGATTATAAACTCTTGGAACCCTACAGAAACAAGAAAATACCACTCAAGATGACTTCCGACATTTCCATTAGCGGATCAACTTATAACGTTCGTGTGCAGATAAAGAACACATCAAAGAAACCTAACCCCAAAAGTTTACTCTACAAGAACAATTTCATGGAAAGAAACAATGATGATGATTTTGAAAAATCATCGGATAAAAAGCAGCAGGAAATTGGTTTGCTACAGAAGATCTACAGCCGTTTTTCGAAAGAAGATAATGAAGTTAGAGTATCCGAAATAAATGGTAGTGAAGTTGGGGTTGCTTTCTTTCTTAATTTCTCTGTTCATGGTTCTAAGCAGGATCATAGAAAAGGCGAAGACACTAGAGTTCTTCCGGTTCATTATTCGGATAACTATTTTTCGTTGGTTCCGGGTGAGAAAATGGCGGTCACTATTTCTTTTGAAGTACCTGAAGGTGTTACTCCACGGGTTTCGCTTCAAGGATGGAATTATGACAGCGCACATACCGTTCATCAGATCAGGTAACGATATTGGGTGTGTTTGTAATTGTGGGTGTGTTTTTGAACTCAGGTAACGAGTAATCCACTCTGGGTTTATACTGAAAATTAGGACAAATGACTACAGATTTATGTTTGCATTGTGTTGTAGTCCAGGAAATCATTGTTGTAATAAGGAGCCCGGTGAATGTATCTGGTGTATGGATTTAGATAAATTGTTGTTGTATTTTTGTTGTTGAATAAACGGTTTGAATGGTATAACTATAAATGGTCAAGAAACTTTAATTGTGGGCGTCTACTCTATGTTATGTTAGTTCACCAAAGGTGGGCATGAATGTTGGATGGACCTATTAAGAAGTACCGGTTACTACATGAATGTTGGATGGAGAATCGGGGCACAACTCTTTTTTATTCCCATAGCATTGGTTCATTGTAATTTTGGATGTTTTGTTGTGGTACTATTTAATTATTATGTATATAAGGTCTCCTTCTTTTGTTAACCGTCCATTTAGTGTTAACCGTGGACCAATAGGAATTAAGATAAGTTACTGGTTTGGTAGGGGTAGTTTAGGAATTTCAGAATTTTAATTATTTAATGGTTATTTACTTTCCCAATTTCATGCATAAGATATTTTTGGTAGTTATTAATGATAATCTTAATCTTCTAAAATCCATTTTTATTTTTGGTAGTTATTAATGATAATCTTAATCATCTAAAACCCATTTTCAAACATAATCTTCATCTTCACGTTTCATATATTCTTTTCACGTTTTTTTTGCATATATGCACGATTTAAAACTGCATACATGCACACAATAGAATTGCATATATGCACATATTAGTACTGCATATATACATACCTTAGAACTGTATACATGCACATCATAGAATTGCATTATGCACATATTAGTATTGCATATATGCATACCTTAGAACTGCATATATGCACATATCGAAATTGCATATATGCACGATTTAAAACTGCATATATGCACAAAGGAAAGCAGAAATGGCAAAACATCATGATGTTCTTATTGCTTTACCATGTTAGTATTAACCCATGAACACATGTTTCTTATTCGTTCACTAAAATCTCATAACCATTTTAACCATCACATACAAGGTAGCAACAAAGAAGCAATAAAATAGCAATGTCAATATTTAGCAATGTCAACCGGTTACGAGTGTTAAACTAAAACATTTAATAATAGCCAAATTTTGTACAGGCAATGTCAATATTATCAATCTCCGATAATCAATCTCAGAAATTATGTAAAGTCACAATTAAACATATGTTCGATGGTTGGGGGTTCTCTTGCTCACGTGCATCACCATCTACTTCCCATTTGCTATCCTTGAATATGCTTGCTAAGTCCAGCTTGAACTTGTTGAAGTCTATATCCCCCGGAAATTCAGCAATTGCTGTCGTTACTTCTGCATCGGCTTCTCATCTTGAATAATTAATGTCCAATATCCTATCATCCATCTTTTTCATGATAACCTATAATTTAAAATTATCATTGCAATTAAATCAACATTTATCCAAAACATCAATCAAGCAGACAACATCTCTCTTTCCATTATATTCACACCATGTTAAGTTGCATAAACATGTAAATTCATATTAGTCTACTTTAGCAGTTTATGTGCACATATACACAGTTTATGTGCACACATGCACATAAGCAAATTGTTGAATAATTAAGTACGACAGTTTATGTGCACATATGCACATAAACAAATATCATTTATAGCATAAGAATAATCAAACTAACAGGGCAAAATAATCATATGCACAGTTTATGTGCACATATACACAGTTTATGTGCACACATGCACATAAGCAAATTGTTGAATAATTAAGTACGACAGTTTATGTGCACATATGCACATAAACAAATATCATTTATAGCATAAGAATAATCAAACTAACAGGGCAAAATAATCAAATGCACAGTTTATGCGCACACATGCACATAAGCAAATTGTTGAATAATTAAGTACGACAGTTTATGTGCATATATGCACATGAACTTAAGCAGGTTTATTATATACATACTATTGTTAATGCCATTGCACATGTGCACATATGGAATTGAGGGTGTTGCTAATTCTGCCAATTTTAAACCAACTTGAACTTATATTATTTTACATGTGCATATATACACATATACATAAATTATCCCCCAAAACTCAAAGTCCAGCAAAATTGAACTAAAACCAGAACCCAATTCACAAAAACAATGTAAGTTCCATCAACAAAACTCACAGAAATTAAACCAACATATATAATATTTAACCTAATTTCTTCAAAAGTCACGCTCATAAACCCTAGCTTTTCAAAACCACCAAAATCAAACCAAAAATATCCCCTAAAACTCAAATTCTAGCAAAATTGAACTACACCAGCAACCAAATTCACAAAATTAAACAACAATATAAACAAAAAAAACAACGATAAAATTTCACATCAACCATAGTTGCATAGAACATGAATAAAATGTAAAGAGGAGAGAACGAGAACCATTTTTTTCCATCCAGGAGGTGCAGGTAGCTCCAACGAAACAACTTCATCTGAGTTTGCCATTTTCGAAACAAAAACCTAGAAGAAATTCAGGAAGAATAATGAACAACCAACTTCGTAACTAACAAGAAATGATAATCTTCCAAAACATCGTGATAGTATCTCCAATTTTGTGATTCTGTTCGAAAAGGGTGTGATTTTGTGATGTTCGTGATGTTATTCAAGATGCATGATATTTAGGATAGTTACAATCTCGTTCCTGATATTTAGGGTGTTTCCAATTTTAAGTTTTGGTATTTAGGACAAAAATGTCCCTATGCACTTATGCACAAACATCAACCCTCTTTTTTTTTTAATTTTGAATAATATTATAATACTTTATTTAATTATAACCGTTGATCTGAATAATCTATTGTTGAGATTGGTTAACATGGTTAACACTAAATGGGTGGTTAACAAAAGAAGAGCACTCTATGTATATATATATATATATATAGGGGTGGTATCGGGTACAAACCAACTAGTTTGTACAAACCCGTACAAACTCAATCTACCTTCATGAATTTGCAATTTTTTTAATTTGGCTTCATGAATCTATATTTTGGCTTCATGAATATAAAATTTGGCTTCATGAATATATAATTTGGCTCCATAACTTCTTTTTTATTTATTTATAAGGGTATTTTAGGGCTCCACCGGAAAATATAGATTCATGAAGCCAAATTTTATATTCATGAAGCCAAAATATAGATTCATGAAGCCAAATTAAAAAAATTGCAAATTTATGAAGGTAGATTGAGTTTGTACGGGTTTGTACAAACTAGTTGGTTTGTATTTGATACCCGGCCTATATATATATATATATATATATATATATATATATATATATATCATGTTCTATGTTATAAATAAAGGTAATGATAACCGTAAAACAATGTATTCAAAATTGATTCTAGTAGGCTATTATCAAGGTTTTAAATGGCGCGAGTCGTGGCGTGGTAGCAAGACCAAACCTCAAGCCTTAGGAGTCATGGTGAGACCCCGATATTTTCAAGACGTGACTTATAATAACAAATTTCTAACTCGTATATAATTTTATATCAAAACATATATGTTTTGTGCTATTACTCATTGTCAATGATATATATATATATATATATATATATATATATATATATATATATATATATATATTAAAAACTATCAAATGGAGGATATCAGGCTTTTCAGAAGAATATTATCACACTTTTTAGTATGTTGTCAATCCTGTTTTTTTATTTTTCTATCGGACTTTTCAGTGTGTTGTCTAATATATTTTCATTCATAAGATTTTTTTGCATTAATATTGTATTTGGAGTGAAATGAAATTTTGTATATAAATAGTGGGTGATTCAATAAACCAAATCACACACATATCATCTTCATCTTAGTTTTCTATGGACCTATCATTTCTTAAAAATGTCTTCATCAGTCCGATACAAAGATAACGAAGATATTCAATTATGTCGTCGTTATCTTGATGTATCTCAAAATCCAATAATAGGTAGAAACCAATCAAAAGATAATTTTTGGGCAATAATAGAAACTAAATTTCATTCATGTAACAACCTGTTTTAACTAATAAAACAGAAAAGAAAGAAAGTTGCTGAAATTTTAATAAAACAAAAAAAAGAAAGCTGCTAGATATTAATAAGTATAAATAAATAAAGATTTATTAAGTATTAATATATATATATATATATAGAGAGAGAGAAAGGTGGGTTCATACGAGAACGCTAACTATTTAAGAAAACAAGAAAACAGCCGTTATGTACAAAATAATATATGATTCACGTACAAAATCATATATGATTACGCGACTTTTCCCGCCACTTTAAGTCGCAGCCAAAGTCGCGCGTGTCCAATTTTTGCGGTTAATGTAAAATCACATGTGATTTTGCACATGATTTGCTGTGTTCTTGTTTTCTTAAATAGTTAGCGTCGTTTAAACCTTCCTCTCTCTCTCTCTATATATATATACATATATATATATATATACATATATATATATATATATATACATATATATATATAGACTTGAGTTCATGTGAGACCAATGGTTTTTCGTGAGACCCGTAAGACCCATTATTGACTGTTGGATTAGATCATCAAAGTGATCAATAATGGCATGAATTGCAAGGTGGCATTTTTGTAATAATTTCAAACTCTAGTGGCATTGATGATTAGCCATCAGATTTTCATCTTATAAATGTGATCGACGGACATAAAATGGTCTTACGGGTCTCACGAAAAACCATTGGTCTCACGTGAACCCAACCCTAAATATATACATATATATATGTAAAGGGGCTTGTTAGCTCCAACTTCTATGTTTAAAGAAGTATTGAAAAATAGGCTAAGTGTAAGATCATCGACAGAACCTCTGTCGAGACACCAAGACACAAGTGAAGATCTCTCTACAGAAGACTTTCTCAGAGGACAAGACCACAGAGCCTCTGTCACCCATGATAGAGCCTCTGTGGTATGAAGACTTAGAAGACTGAAGATTTCTGAAGATCAAGACAAAGAAGAGCGTGCCTTTCACGTGCCTCTACTGTACGAAGATCCTGAAGATCATTCGTACAAGACGTGCCCTGCACATTCCACGTGTCAACCTCTGATGGGTTACAGCCTTTGCAGATTGCGGCGCATTACATTAACGTTGTACCTGATGTCTGACCCACAATGTTGTCTTGTACCTTAGTACTTCTTGTCTCTCACTTGTCCCCTGTAATGTAGTATAAATAGAAGGCTCTTGTAGAGCTTTTCTAGTAACTTTGCATAACACACACACACACACACCCCTAATTAGAGCATATTATTTTCACACACTCTCGGTGTTCTTGGTGTTTATGAAGAATTAAATAGAAGTGAATCATTGAGCTAAACTGTTGTCTCTTTACTGCTTTGTCTATTTTAATTCTGTGTGTGATTTCTACCAACGATATCTCTTTAGTTATGTCTAAAAACGCTTCCGCACATAATTTCGTTTGAACTATCGAGACTAACATCATTGTTGAGTCTATATTGGGATCAACAATTGGTATCAGAGCAAACTTTGATTTTCTATATCAAAGGATCCACTCTAACAATGATCTCGACTCTTTTTGGTAGAAATATGGACTGATTTTGACCCGTTCTTCATTTATTTCAAAACTGCCCCTGTTTTTCTGCTATTCTCGACTTGTTCGACTCTAGTAAATTGACAGGACCTGTTTCTTCGGTCAAATCTTTCCATCGAAGTGCATTGTTCAAGGTTTTAAAGCTTTAAACTCATTTCGAATAATCTTTCCCATCATTTGAAAACTTTCCTTTCATACTCTGTTTTTCTAGTATTTTCAAACTGCTCAAAATGGCGAACACCAACAACTTCTTTACCGCCGGTTCTTTAACCAAACCCCCCACTCTGCTCAGAGATGAGTACCCCCAATGGAAGATACGAATGATTCATTTCTTTGAGGGTACTGATAAAGATCTCCTCACTTATGTCCGCAATCCACCTTATGTTCCTATGGTCACAGTACCACGGGTACCGGCCACAGATGATACTCCAGAGGTTGCTGAGTACGAAAAACCAAAGGCGATGGATAAATGGTCTCCAGCTGACTGGGAGAAACACGAAATCGCTCAGAAGGCCAAGCGACTTCTGATAATGGCCATACCAAATGACCTCTTCCAATCTCTAGACGCATGTGAATCTGCTTACGATCTGTGGAAGGAACTAGAGAAACAATTGGAAGGAGGAGCCAAGACTCAGAAGAACCGCAGAGCCCAATGCATCAACGAGTACTATGCTTTCAAAGCTCTGCCGACAGAATATCTGCAGTCAACATACGACAGGTTCAACTCTCTGATTAACAAGTGCAAAAAGTTCGGAATTCACAGAACTTCTGAAGAGAACAACGTCATGTTCCTAAAGAGTCTAAACGAAGAATGGCTCCAGTTGTCTATGTCTCTGCAAACTAATCAGGACTTAGACACCTGGACTCTGTCAGATCTTTACGGAACACTGGCTGCCCAAGAACTACAGATTGCTCAGGCAAAAGCCCAAACTGGTGGGCCTCTTGCACTTGTTGGTAAGGCTACAGAAGCAAAGGAGAAGCCAAAGAAGGAGAAGGCTGTGGAAGAGAAGAAAGAGAAGAAGAAGAAGAAGAAGGTACTGGTTGTGGACAGTGAGGAAGAGGAATTGGTGGAAGAAGAGGAGGCAACAATGGCCTCAATAGCTAAATCTTTAGCTCTGTTGACAAGAGAGTTCAGTAGCAGAGGGTACCGGAAGAAGTCTGGATATGAACATGATGGAAGAGATGATTGGGGCAGGAAATATGAGCCAAGGAATCAGGGAAGAGAAGATGCGAATGACCAACAAAGGTCAAGTGACAAAAGTGACAGAGGTGGTGACCAACAGAGGTCTGGTGACAGAGCTGGAAGTGCACCCCAGAACCAGGAATGCTTTAATTGTGGCAAGCCAGGCCACTATGCTGCAGACTGCAGGAGCAAGCCAAATCGCCCTCAGAGGGACTCTGCTTTCTATAAAAAGAAGGCAGAGTACTATGCTCAGAAGTCGCTCATGGTGGAGCAGGAAAACTGGCAGTCAGACGAATCCTCTGACGAAGATGAGAAGAAGAACGCCATGTTCTGCGGAATGGCAGAAGTCAGCTCCTCAGATTATGAAAGTGAGGTATCCACTTCTGACTCTTAATCTAATGAAACTGAAGCTAATTTACTTAAACTGACAGAAGATTACATTGAACTGAAAAAGACATGTGACAATATTCATAAAAAGCTAGCATTCTTTGAGAGAGAAGCCATACTTCTCACTCAAGAAAAGGCAAAAATATCTTTAGAAAAGGAAGAGATTGAGAATAATTGGCACAAAAATCTAAATCCTTTAAAAGAAAAGATTTCAGAACTCAATTCTACCTTAAAACTAAAACAAAGGAACTTTTGGACAATGAGAGTGACAGAATGAATATTCTTGCTCTTAAGAACTTCTTTCAAAAGGTAAGAGAAGTCCTTCATCAAAACCTACTCAGCAGAGACCTTTTAATTATTAAATATCAAGATGCACAGAAGGTATACGAAAAGATTAATACACAAATAGGAAGAAAGGGGAATTGGCTTCTGTGATATAGATCCATATACTGAAACCAAAAGAGACAAATCCCTGTCTTCTCTGTTTTGTATTGGAAGTACAAGAAAACCAGGATTTCCTAATTTACTCTCTGTAAGCAAAAGGCAGAAACTCTCAGGGGAACCTCACAAGAGGAAACCTCTGAAGATGATAAATGTGTGGTGTCAAAACACAGATTTATCACCCTCAACCTCTGTCAAAAGAGACTCCAAACCTAAAAGATATCTGAAAACTCAAGATCAGATAGGAATCTTCAAGTTTGGTGACCCTGAGACCCAGACCCAGACCCAGGTCGCTTTTGTCTGCACTATAGATTCTGAAACGAACCTATCGGCAGAAGCACCTGAGTTCATGCCTGCTCCTTCAGAAGGAAAACTGAAACACTTTTCTGAAAATAAGTTAGTGGAAATTGGCAAAAAAAAAAATTATGATAACCTCTGTACATCTTCTGTAGAACAAAATCTCTCTGAGGAAATCTTGATAAATACTTCTGTTTACTTGAAAGATAGTCCCAAAGAAAAAGAAGAAAGCGAGTATGACACATGCTCAGAAAGTCTTGCCTCTGTCGACAGAGATCTCAGTGACTCAACCTCTGTATACGAGGACGATTCATCCTCTGACGAATCTGAGACTGACTCAATTAAGTCAGAGATAGTTCCTTGTGATTCAGAGGGATTTAAACTTCCCTCTGAAATTCTTAACAGAACCATTCCTCCTAAGGAGAAAATCACAAGTGTTCCTATCTGTCCAGACTTCTTGGACATGTGTATACAAGCTAAAACCTCTCTGGAGCTTGAGAAGATTAAACAAGAAAAAGAAAAATCCTCTCAAAGTTCAAAAGCACCAAAACCTTTTAGGCCATTTCAAGAAAAACTAACTTGGCAACAAAAGGGAAAATAGGTGGAAAATAACAAGTCTTTTGCTTCTGTGACAGAGAAACCAGCAGAAGTTCACCACAGAGGATTGGGTCAACAGAAGGCTACTCTCAAGAAAGAATTTTTAAAAAATCAATCTAGCCTACATAGGTCTTCTTGTAATAGGAAGTCAAATGCTAGGAAAGACTGTAATAATAAAGCCTCCGTATCCTTATTCAGTGTTTTCAATGAAAAGTTTAAGCAAATGTCTTCGCATATCCATTATTGTCATTGTTTTGAACTTATGCATCAATTGAACCAACACTTCTCAAGCCCATACTGTTTCCTCTCTAGACCCAAAAAGAATGCAAAATTCAAGGGTATGAAGAAACCAGATGATTCCTCGAAAGAGGTTAAAACCAAAACTAAGGATGCCAAGGCAACCTTAAAGACCCCTAACAAACCTGGACCCATTTGGAAATGGATACCTAAAAATCTCTGAATATGTTGCAGAAGCAGTATGTGCCGATATGGTACCTAGACTCCGGGTGCTCAAGGCGTATGACTGGCGACAGAGGTCTACTATCCTCTTATAAAGATAAATTTGGAGGAGGATCGGTGACCTTTGGAGATAATAAGAAGGGGTATATAAAAGGCTATGGAGTCATTAAGAAGGAAAATATAACCGTATGCAAAGTTGTAAATGTTGATGGCCTTAAGCACAATCTTCTCAGTGTTAGCCAACTCTGCGATACGGGTTTTGATGTCATGTTCAAAAGAACCTTCTGCTCTCTGCAAGGAGAAGATACAGGAGTTGAACTTCTGCGAGCCGAACGAAAGGGCGATTTATACCTCATGAACTTCAGTGTCAAGAACAAAAAGGACAAGCTCTGTCTTGTTGCCTGTAAGAACGAAGAAGCTTGGTTATGGCACAACATGTTCTGCCATCTAAAATTTCATACTCTTGATATGCTTGTTAAACTTGATTTAGTCAAAGGTCTGCCAAATGTCAAATTTAGTAAAGATCATTTGTGTTCTGCTTGCGAAATGGGAAAACTCAAGAGAGCTTCCCATAAAGGCAAGACTGATGTGTCTTGCCCTAGGCCTCTGTATATGCTACACGTTGACCTTTGCGGTCCAATCGCTACACAGAGCCTAGGTGGCAAGAAGTATATGCTAGTGTTGATTGATGAATACTCAAGATATACGTGGGTGGAATTTGTTAGAAAGAAATCAGATGTTCCAAACATTCTAATTAACCTAATGAAAAGAATACAGGTTCTGTATGAGTGCAAGATTCAAAAGTTAAGAAGCGACAATGGCACAGAATTCAAAAACTCTGTCATTGAAGCTTACCTTACAAAAGAAGGCATATCTCAGAACTTCTCTGCTGCACGCACCCCACAACAGAACGGCGTGGTTGAACGCAAAAACCGCACACTTGTGGAGGCTGCAAGAACAATGCTGACAGCATCTGGATTGCCCACATCTTTCTGGGCAGAAGCTGTGTCAACCGCTTGTTACACCCAAAATCGATCAACAATAGTAAAGAGACACATCAAAACACCGTACCACTTGATCAGTCAAAGGCGACCAAATATCAAGTTCTTCCATGTATTTGGATGCAAGTGTTTTGTCCTAAACGACAGAGAAGCTAGTGGAAAGTTTGATGTGAAAGCAGACGAAGGCAAGTTCATTGGGTACTCTGCCACTTCTAAGGCCTACAGAGTTTACCTTCTGCGGTCTCGAACAATTGTGGAGAGTATCAATGTCTCTTTTGACGATTCTTTTCAGAAGACTTCTGAACAAATCAGTTCAGAACTCGGTCTGAAAAAGTAATCCTCTGGCATCTCGCAGACAAGAGAAGCCAAACTAAATCTACTATTTGAAGAGATGTTCCATGATGATATTAATCCCTCTACTGGAGTCATCAGAGCCTCTGGAGAAACATCTTCTGCCGACCAGACTGACTCAGTTATATCTCTAACTGGTCCATTAAGTACTTCATCCTCTT
Source organism: Saussurea involucrata (assembly GCA_033807775.1). Classification (NCBI taxonomy): domain Eukaryota; kingdom Viridiplantae; phylum Streptophyta; class Magnoliopsida; order Asterales; family Asteraceae; genus Saussurea; species Saussurea involucrata. Next base: position 52,581,418 of record CM066323.1, read on the forward strand.
CCATAAATCGTGCAGATGCAAGTGTTGAGGGGGAGCGAGCAGAAGATGATGCAAGCAAAAATACTACTATAGAGGCACTGGATATACCTACTCCAGCTACAACACAGGAAGCAATACCAGAGGAAAACGAGGATTCGGTCTCAATATCCTCAGAGGAATCGATACCAACTCTTATCGAAATACCTCCACAAGCTGAGACACCAAGTTCTAGCATCGAAGTACCATCTACTAGAGAGGTTGCACCAGAACCACAAAGTGTAACCACAGAGGTTCAACTAGATGATGCTAATGACCATCTCCCAAGGATGACAAAGTGGACAAAGAGCCACCCTCAGAGCCAAATAATCGGCGATCCTTCTGAAAAAGTCAAGACAAGATCAGCCACTGCTAACTTTTGTTTCTTTACAAATTTTATCAGTGTGATTGAACCCAAACGTGTTTCTGAAGCCCTGGATGATCCAAATTGACTCGAATCTATGTAAGAAGAGCTTCTCCAGTTTGAGCGAAATAAAGTATGGACCTTAGTACCTCTGCCAAGAGGGAAATAAGCTATAGGGACAAAATGGGTCTTTAGAAACAAGAAGGATGGGGATGGGGTGGCCATTAGAAACAAGGCGAGATTGGTGGCCAAGGGATATTGCCAAGCAGAAGGAATTGATTATGATGAGACCTTTGCCCCTGTCGCATGGCTAGAAGCGATAAGGATCTTCTTAGCCTTCGCAGCCCACAGAGGTTTTAAGGTTTTCCAAATGGATGTCAAATCCGCCTTTCTGAATGGTCAAATCCAAGAAGAAGTATACGTCCAGCAGCCACCAGGGTTTGAAAGTGCCAAATACCCAAACCATGTCTACTATCTTGATAAAGCTCTGTATGGACTGAAACAGGCTCCAAGAGCATGGTATGAACACCTTTCAACCTTTCTACTTGGCAATGATTTCGAAAGAGGTACAACTGACACCACTTTGTTTTATAAAAGAAAAGGTGAGGAGATTCTGCTTGTGCAGATATATGTGGACGACATTATTTTTGGTTCTACAAATGCACAACACTGCACGGATTTTGAAAAACTCATGCAGAGTGAGTTTGAAATGAGTATGATGGGAGAATTAAACTTCTTCCTAGGAATCCAAGTCAAACAATCATCAAAGGGAATTTTTATTAATCAAGCAAAATATGTCTCTGACATTCTTTCTAAGTTCAAACTCTCTGATGCCTCTGTCATGAAGACCCCCATGTCCACTGGATCCAAGTTACACTCCGATCCAGGTGGAAAGTCTGTAGAGTGCAAGCTCTACAGAGGCATGATTGGGTCTCTTTTATACTTAACAGCCAGTAGACCAGATATAATGTATGCCACATGCCTCTGTGAAAGATATCAAGCTAACCCAAAGGAATGCCACCTTCTTGCTGTAAAGAGGATCTTTAGATACCTAAAAGGAACCAAGAATCTTGGCCTCTGGTATCCAAAGAACTTTGGATTCGATCTCATGGCTTATACAGATTCAGACGACGGAGGATGTAAGCTTGACCGAAAGAGTACCTCTGGGAGTTGTCAATTCCTGGGTGGTAAATTAGTCAGCTGGACTTCAAAGAAGCTGAATTGTGTGTCGACATCTACAGCAGAAGCCGAATACGTTGCTGCTACTAGCTGTTGCTCCCAGGTTCTGTGGATGCGAACTCAGCTAAAGGACTATGGTCTTGACATACAGAAGATTCCAATCCTCTGTGATTCAAAGAGTGCCATTGCGATCTCTGCGAATCCAGTACATCACTCTAAAACGAAGCACATTGATATTCGGTACCACTTCTTAAAGAATCATGTTGAACAAGGCACAATCGAGATGTACTTTGTGTCCACGGAATTTCAGCTTGCAGACTTATTCACCAAGGCACTCGATGAGAAAAGATTCCTTTTCTTGGTAGATAAGTTAGGTATGCTAAACATGAGTTAATCCCTCTGTAAGTGAGACCTCATCCTCTTGTAAATATGTATAGATTTAAACTCTTTTGTATGTAAATTCTTCATCATCAAAAGTTCTGTACCCAGCTGAGCTTCTGTGGAATTGCTCAGAGCTTCTGACGATTCCCACAGAACCTCTGGTGAGTTTGACCTATGTTTTATGCATTATTTATCACATCTGATCCAAGCATAGGTCAAGGGGGAGCAGAAGGAGACCTTGAATTGATCTACAGAGGTTGATCATTCAAGGGGGAGCCAAAGAAGAATATTGATCGAACATATTCACAGAAGTTAGGTACTTTGCCGAACAAAGGAGAATCAAGGAGTGAGTATCTCGCACAAAACCTTTTTCCAAAACAGTTTTCTAAGACACCAATTTCCACATATGTCCTAGAAACACAGTTTAAAATAATCAAGTCTTTGGATGATCAAAAAGCTTTATGAATTTTCCGTTATTAAAAATTTTTATTCATAGAGCCTCTGCTGAGCTCAACAGAGCTTTTGTGAGCCAGAGCCTCTGTGAATGCAAATTTTGTACGAAAACTCTATCGATCACTTCCAACGCATTTTTTCAAATGTTTTTGGTAAAGGTGCAAGCTCAGAGGAGATGAAAGGAGGTTTCAGATCACAGAGCTCATTCCACCACAGAGCTTCAGTCGATTCTGATACTTGGACTTTTTATAGAAGTTCTGAAAGATGCGGGTTATTTCTGAAAGTGACAGACATCCAGGTGTAGAAATGCCCACACGTCAAGCATTAATGGGAGCCGCACGACGTCTTGTCGTACTCTGGCACTTCTGACGTGGCACGATTTCACTGGACGTGCGTGCCACACGTTCTTCTGAAACGTCGAACCCAGCTGTAGTGCTCGAGTATGGACCCCAAAGATTATCAAATTTTAACTATTTACCGCTTCAGATTCTGCCCTCTTGCACCAGTATAAAACCCCATTTACCTCTCCTTCCTCATTTTACGAATTTACTCTTCTCACTATCTCCGACGAACCATGCAAAACCTGCAACTCCTAATTTCTACTCATTTCTTCAAGTTCACAAGCAATGGCTTCCACCAGAAACTCTCCGGCGAACTCCCCTGCTCAATCCGAGCACTCACAGCACCAATCTATGGCCAGAAACCTTGAGCAAGAAAACTCAGGAAACTCATTGGACTTTGCTCCGATAACCCACCTACAAAACGTTTTGGACCATGCCCAGTTCGAAAATGTTCTTCCCCTTAAACACAATAACCACTATCTTGTTCCCTCAAGAACTGCCTTTGGGGATGAACATGCCACATTGCTAAACATTCTGGAAAACCACCCCATAAACCCTCTGCTAACCAAGAATGTCACAAAGATCCCTGCCAGATACCTGAACCAGTTCTGGCAGACCTGCTATTACGACGAAGAAAACAGACAAATCAAAGGCTACATATCTAAACCTGACAGATCAGAAAACATTGAACTAAAGTTCAACAGAACTATGCTCACGCTAGAGTTTGGCCTACCCACCAGAGGTCTTCTGGGCATCAAGGGTTACGTAGAGACTCCTTCTAATAGAGAGCTTTGTGATTTTGCAAAGATGCTAGGCTACAACACCCGCCTGAACAAAAGAAATGACTTCAGAAGAAACCGCTTTCCACCTCTGTGGAACACTTTATTTTCCATCTTAAACCGATGCCTGACTGGAAAAGTGGGCAACCCTGATCAAACGTCGCACCAGATTCTTGCAATCATGTATGGGGTGTACTATGATTTGCCTCTGGACTACGCCACACTCATAATGCAGGAGATTGTGAACACCATTGACCACTAAATCTCCACACAAAAGGCAAAGGGGCCCAGAAGCAAAGAACTCCCTGCTCTACAATTTCAGAGGACTCTAGGAGTAATTCTAGAACCTCTGCTTCTTCTGGAAAAATGGCCAATGGAAGGGCCAGTTGTCAAAACCTATCCTTTGGCAAAAATGAGCCCAGCAGAGCATGCGGACGGATATCAGTTCTGTAGACCTTTACCTTCCAAACTTCTGTCATATGCGAGAGATGAGGAACTTAGGTTATCTTACATACGCGCTCACAGGACTCCAGAACCTAGTCCAGTGACACCCCCGCGTCTAGGAGCCCCTGTAGGATTTCAGGTAGTGCAAAGGATGAGTGACGAGGTATGGGCAGAAGCCTTAGAAAATCACGAGCTAGTACAAGAAAGGTTTCATCTTCTCAGAAGCACGATTGGAACCTCTGCTTCCAAAAGTAAAACCACTGCTACCCCTTCCAAAACTCAGAAGGCTCCCAAGGCAAAGAAACCAACAACGGGTACCTCTTCCAGTGTTGAACCTCCAAAACAATCACAACCAAAAGAAACAGTGGTTGGATCCTCTGCACCTCCTCCTCCTAAAGAAAAGAAGAAGAAAAGAAAAACAAAATCTTTTGAGGAGGGAGCCCCCAAACCCAAACGCAAGAAAACCAAGAAACCCAAAACACCTCTGCAGAGCATCACAGAGGAAGAAGTGGCAGAAGAAATCGTACCTGAAGAACCTCTGCAATCACCCACTCTAATCCAATATGCAGAGGCCACATACTTCTCTGCCTTCCTTGAGCGACCTGACATAGCTGAATCCTTAGACACTTCTGGTTGGGTACCAGAAGACATCCCAGAGTTCAACACTGACCCCACCCTAATGGATTTTACTGTGACAGAAGTTGACTCCGATCTGGAGGCTAGTGACAGAACCCCTGCCGATATTCAAGCAAATACATCTACTGGCAGGATGAACTCAGACCTATTCGCCTCTCCTCGAAGCTACGACTCACTACTAAAGAGTACAGAGGAAATGGTAGAAGCCGAAGGCACTCGGGTAGGAATAGAGTCTAGGATAGAATCTCATATGTTAGGGTGCATGACAGAAGAAGAAGCCTTAAAAGATGCCGCAGAGCGAAGAGGCACACAACCTCAACCCCCTCCCAGTGCAACCCATAATTCTGACTTCGCTAGTCTAGTGGCAGAAGGAGTCATTGAAAAAGAGCCGCACAACTCGACCTAAACCCCTGCAAACCGGGCAGAGAAACCCCTTTCCTCCTCTGTGCCATTAATATCCGGGAAAACCATTCCAAGGGAGTCCTCTCCAAAGGATTCACCTTTTGTTCGTGATCATTTGCCCCAGATCACATCTGACATCCCTGCAGAGGAATTTGTTTCCTCTGCCACACGCACACAAATAGGACCAATCGGCTCTTCAGAGGAGCCTAGAGAGCAGAGAGACGAAGGGACTCTAGACAAGTCCCCAAGTCAACTCAGAGATACTGCTGTCCCCACCTCTAGAGTGGATCAGCATCAGGTCTATGCCAGAACCTCTATAGAGTCTGAGGCTCAAAAAGCCTCTGCTCGAGGATTAGAGGGAAGTCCTTCCACTCTCAACGTACAAACATGAGTGAAACAAGGCGTCTCAGGAACAGAGACACACTCTGGGGAAGAATGTGTTCCCCCAGAGGTTACACCTGGTTCATATGTCGCAAGGGGTGAGTTCTAAACCCTTGTCACCTCTATGACCAACTCGTTGAAAGAGTTGAAAAGCTCTTTTGACTCTTTTGAAAATCAACCTCAAGGGCACTATCTGATCTGACCACCAAAGTTGACAATCTGTCAACAGAGGTGAAAACTGCCAGCATCCAGATGAAAACAACTGCAACAACCTCTGCCGCTACTGCCGCTTCTGCATTTGAAAAAGCATCTGCTTCTGCATTTCAGGCCTCTGTCAAAGAACTCCTCGAGTAGCTAAAGAAAGAATAAACCCCTGCTTCTACGAGCCTTACACCAGAAGATCTTAAAAGGGCCCTAGAAGAAATCCAAGAGCATCCAACCAGAGAAACTCAGGCCATGAAGCCCTCTGACTACATGACCAGAACCCAGATTACAGAACTTGGTCAGGGGATCCTCAATGAGATGACAGAGTTCATCAAAGCCTTCACCACCACAAATGCCAAGTATGTGAAAGACTTCCAGGCAAGCGTGGGGAAGCTAAGGTTCAATACAGAAGCAGAAGTTGCCTATCTACTAGGCATATGTGACGACCTCTGCGCTAAAATGATAGGTGCAGGGGCCTCTCAACCCAAGAAGCCACCTACGTCATGCCGATCAGAAGGTAAGTCGGAGAAAGATCAGGATGACTCTGATGATGATTCTGAAGGATCATCAGGTCATCCTGAGGGGGAGAAGAAGAGGTCAAAGAGGGCTGATAACAGAGGTCTACCTGCACCACCGCTATCTGCGACACCTATAACCCAAGTACCATCTTCCCAAGGAACCCAACAGAAGACCACAGAAGAAGTACCCACCATTGTGGAAACAACTGAACAGACAGAAAAATCACCCTCTCCCACACCAAAGACAAAGCCAGTCTCAGAGAAAATTCAGATACTTACATCTTCTGAAGACGATCTCCCTTCCCCAACACCTAAACCAATAGAAGAAACCCATCTACCATCCCCTACACCAGAAGCTGAACAGATAAAATCTCCATTTCCCACACCCACAGAAGAACACCCAAAACCCAAGAGCAACCCAAGAACAAAATCCATTGCTCTTAAACCCATAAGGTACCTGAAGAAACCCAAACCAACAACTGAAGAGGTTCTGAATCAACTGCAACAAAGAACACAAGAAAGAGAAGTACTCAGAGCAGGAGACAGACACCAATTCACTGCAAGCCTAAGGGTGCACCAGTTTGTTCACACCAAGCTACCCGCAGAAGCATCCCCAACCAAACCCCAAACCAAAACCACATCACCAACCAATGCCAAACCAACAGAGGCAACTCCACCAAAAATAACAGAAAACCCCCAACGAAAACCTCAGAAGCACAACTGCCAAAACCAACAGAGGAAACCACAACCAAACCCACGACAAAAGACAAGGGAAAGGGTATAATGACAGAAGAACCGAAACCCAAGAAGCAAAAGCATCAACCAACTGAAAAACTGCTAAAGAGCTCTTTTGATGCCTTTGTTACTCCTAAACCAGAAGAAGAAGACTGGGCCTTCGGAATCACTCCTCTGTCATCTAAGCCCGTCATAGATCCAAAGGCGAAGCCATCAGAAGACCGGGTGGCCCAACTGATCAGCAACCTTGAGGCCCTGTGGAAACCCATGCCACCACCCTCTGCACCTCCACGACAAATGGAAGAGGTGGTGTACAAGTACCTGTACAGCAGAGCCGTCAACGATCCCCTGCCACCATCCATTCTGAAACCTGATTTTCTTAAACAGCTACGAGATGACTTCTATAGAAGCAAAGCCAAACTTGTCAACCAAGTCTTCTCGAATTCAAGAATTGATAAAGTCATCTACTGCAAGCTTTCTCACACCAGAGGCACACAGATTTACTACAACATCTATCACGTCAAAAGGGTCGACATATCTGAGAACAAATTCTTAGATGCAAATTTAAGAAACCTGAGCGCCTATGACCTACCCGAACTTCTGAGCTGGGCAAAGAAGAACTATAACACCAGACTCGAAGTCCAGAGGGAATATGGTGTGATCAAGAAGACCATGCGCGAAAAGCTTCTGCTATATAGCCTGGTAGACTTCCAAGTGGGACTCGACCTTGGAGTAAGAAAAATAAATCTCCCACCACCAGAAGATGACTGCCCCTCCTCTGCCGACATCAGACCAAACTCAATCATAACAAGTCCAAAGATCGGGTACGTCTTTCGAGATCCTGCTGGAAAGTTGAAGTTGTTCCTAGAGATTGATTGCCAACAGTATGCCACAAGTACTCTGCTCGAGTTCAGAGCCAATCTCCTGGAGCACAGAGGATCAGAGTTCATGGATATGTCCCTTGCCAACAGATTAATAGAGGTCATCGATTCTGTCATAAACTTCAAAAACCTCTGCATCAGAATGTATCGTGAACTCAGAGATGGAGGACTCACAGGGAAATTCAACGACTTCCTAAATGCCAGAGTCTAACATCCACAACCATCCTCTGCTTACTTTTCATATTTTGCAATGTAATCAAATGTAAATGCCTCTGGCATAACCATATATGAAAAGTAAATCTTCTACAGGGGTCAAATACCTCTTGTTGTGTTCTTAGATTAGAAAACCATGCAAATTTCCAATTTTATATTTTTCAATACTTAGGGGGAGATTGTTAGCTCCAACTTCTATGTTTAAAGAAGTATTGAAAAATAGGCTAAGTGTAAGATCATCGACAGAACCTCTGTCGAGACACCAAGACATAAGTGAAGATCTCTACAGAAGACTTTCTCAGAGGACAAGGCCACAGAGCCTCTGTCACCCATGACAGAGCCTCTGTGGTATGAAGACTTAGAAGACTGAAGATTTCTGAAGATCAAGTCAAAGAAGATCGTGCCTTTCACGCGCCTCTGCTGTACGAAGATCCTGAAGATCATTCGTACAAGGCGTGCCCTGCACATTCCACGTGCCAACCTCTGATGGGTTACAGCCTTTGCAGATTGCGGCGCACTACATTAACGTTGTACCTGATGTATGACCCACGATGTTGTTTTGTACCTTAGTACTTCTTGTCTCTCACTTGTCCCCTGTAATGTAGTATAAATAGAAGGCTCTTGTAGAGCTTTTCTAGTAACTTTGCATAACACACACACACACACCTAATTAGAGCAGATTATTTTCACACACTCTCGGTGTTCTTGGTGTTTATGAAGAATTAAATAGAAGTGAATCATTGAGCTAAACTGTTGTCTCTTTACTGCTTTGTCTATTTTAATTCTGTGTGTGATTTCTACCAACGATATCTCTTTAGTTTTGTCTAAAAACGCTTCCGCACATAATTTCGTTTGAACTATCGAGACTAACATCATTGTTGAGTCTATATTGGGATCAACAGGGCTGCACCAAAAACAAAAGAAAAGGGGTTGAAAAAAGGGGTTGTTAGTGACAGCTTGAGGTGGCCGCGTGTGAATTCTTTGGGAGGAGGCCACATCAAATCGTGACTAACTTAGTTCCAAGCTCCTTAACCTTGGGTATAAGTAGGCAGCCTATTCTTGTTATTTCTCTCTTTTTGTTGTAACTTCCAACAGAAAACACTCTCACACACACATACAATTCTATACTTTGTATGGGAGAAAGAGAAATTTAGCAAGCAAGGCTGCTGAGTTTAAGCTTTGTTAACCATAAACAAATGTGATTACTTATCTTATCTTTTGGTTTGATTCCCAAACCTGAGATACATATTTGTGTATATGTTTTCATGAAATTTTGTTCATATTTGATTATTATAAACAATATGGACAACATTTAACGGCATAACTATGTATAACATGTAATATGTATTTTTAAAACGCATGATAGAAGAAAAAATATGGTCACCGGTGGAATGAGAATCAACGAGACGGTATTACCGAGGTAAGAGGTCGTACAAACGGTCCCGGGTCCTTGACGAGGGGCTCCGAATAAAAGCCGGAAAGGGGCAACACCCACCGGGAGAAATGAAATATGAAACTCTTAAATGTTTAAATGTTTTATATGCATATACATGATACAATAGCTTATTTGATGCCATGAATAGATTTTCTAAATGTTTTATGCATTAAAATGAGATTTCTAATCACAAGTCAATCAATGGCTTAAATGTTATAAATATGTATCTGAGTTGTGGACAAGTAGAGGTGAAAAGGAAGTCACGAAGGGATTATCGAAAGCTTCAGCTCGTGGTCTAATCGGGTATTGTTTTGGGGTTGGTATAATTTAGTTTACCTTATAACTTAGATTAGTATGGGTTATTAGAATACTTTGTAAATATGATCCATCATGTAATGTTTTGTTTAAAATAAACTATGTTTTGCTTCCGCATTTTTTTCTAATGTCTTCTTTCAATTTTATATAAATGGTTGAGACTCGGTTCGTAACACCCTTTGTTGGGTCTCGGTTTAAAGGCGGAAATGAGGGTTGTTACAATTCATCTGAGAAATTCACAACCATTCGTCGACCAAGATCACTCAAAACACTAATGTCTTGAATTCAGAAAGCTACCAAAAAATTACGAGGGTGTATCAGTCAATTTTGAAATAAGAATCCAAGTGGTGCTTCTGAACAAGACATCGTAAGTATTTATTGTTTTAGTTGATCATTATCTTATTAATTAAAATATATTATATGTTTTTTTTCATAGATAAATGAAGCGACAAAGATGATAAAACTAGACGCATCCTACAAGTAGGACTTTAAGTTTGATCATGTTTGGCACCTCATGAAATATTGCGAGAATTTAGTCAATGCAACACCTCAATATCAACGTCAAAGTCCTTATCAATCACCTTCTCCCGATCACGGTTCATCGTCAGGGACAGATGTTGGTTTACCCTCGTTGAATCTTAACGACGAAGAAGGTAATGCTTTAACTCAAAGACGAATTGGTATAAAAAAGACAAAATCAAGGCTCTAGTCTAATAATAAGATAAAGTTTCTAGTCAAGGCTAGTAAATGTGACAACCGTCAAATTTACGTTTCAAGTTAAAACTGTACTGAACGTTTCAGTTATTCATATTGTAGTCAACACAGTCGAATTTAGCAGTAAAAACGGTATTGTTAGGAAAATTTGAGAATTTTGCCTAGCATTCGTCTAAATGAGTGAATTATCCACAAATCTCATAAAATGTCAATTCAAAATACCTTAAGTACATATACATGTATATACCTTATAAAATGAATACTAGCAAGAACAACTAATATTATTTCTATTAACACAATTAAATTATATGTTTAGTTAATTCAAAAAAAATGTCAAATAAAATTTTGATTGGACCAAAATGAGTTTAACCATTTTTACACTCCTCTCTCTCTCTCTCTCTCTCACCTCTCCCATGGCCGGCCCCAAACCCCCCATAACACCCCTCACTTCTTTTCTTTCATCTCATTTCAAATCCTTAGCAATTCACCTCTCTCTTTCTCTAACCTCTCTCAGTTTTTCTCTCAAAACTCTCTCTTTTCTCTTTAAGAATTTCTTCTAAAAACACCTCAAACTCCAGCCTTTCAAGCTCAAGAAGCTCAAGTGTTCAAATCTTCAAAAGGTAAACTCATGTGTAGAGCAACAACTACACACTCTTCTTCTTAATCTTCTTCTTTTCTTTAAAGTTTGTCTTCTATTATTTCTAGTTTTACACTTGTTTTGCTAGAAATACTTTTGAAATCTTAATGTTTGTAGATTCATCACCATAACACCTTGCATGTTATTAAAAAGGTGATGAATCCATGATCAAACCCATGTTAAGATCAAAGAATGAACTTTTGCAAATTTCTACTAGCATGCATGTGTTCTTCTTTAAAATCTACCTCTTAATCTCTAAGAAGTTTTATGAAAAACTTTATATTACCCTAAAAACATGTTTTAATCTCCATGCATGTGCTAAAAACTTGTTATTTTATATGGCAAAAACAAGTTCTTGGCTTGATCACTCAAGAGATCTTCAAATAGAAAGCAAGAAGCCTTTTTGGGAATTTTGGAAACATATATTTGTTTAATATGCATGCATGTGGTTCTAGAGGTTTAAAAACAAATATTCATCTGAAAATATTTGTTTGGGGAAGTGTCAAATCGGATTCCATGCAAAAGGAACAAAATCATGACAAAACTTACAAGTTAGATACATTTTCTTAAAGCAACCTTTTGACAGCATTCTGCCAGATTTCTACCTCTCTCTTTAAAAAGTCATAACTCTCTCTATATTTAACCAAATAAGGTGAAATTTCTTCTGGAATTTATGTTTATGTGTTAAGATTCAAACCCAAGTGGTTTCACTAAAAAACGCAAAGATTTCGACCGTCAAACAAACGTCACAAAAACAGTGTGCAAACAGCTATGCTTTCTGTAGTAGTCATACTATAAAAATCATTTGATGGACTTAAACATCTGCAAAAATAATGGTTTATATGCCAAAAGTTTCCTAACATTTAGTGTCAGCTTAGTAAAAATCTGCTGACCAAAAGAGCCTTGGAAAATAGCTAAAAATGGACTGAAAGTGACACAAAGATTATGCACAGAAAAGAAAATTTCCAAGTATTGTTAAAAAGCAACTTTTAATTATTTTATCATTTTATTTTATAAAACTAGAGACTTGTGTTAACTAATCAACTTAATAATAAGACATGCAAGATATTTTAGACCATCACAAAAATATGAACCTTAAACAAAGTTCTATATAAGGCATTTTATGACATTTTGGATAAGTAGGATTCACCAAACCCCTAGAATCAAGCTTAAATCTTACTAGTACTCTTACGATTCGTAGGATCGGAGTATGATCATCTTACAAGTTGCACTTGTGAGCATCTCGGAAACATCATCGTTATCATCGTGAGTTTTCACAACCCCTTTTTACTACTTTTATACATTTTGGGGTGAAAAGCATGTTACGATTTCATTACGCATCGGTTGTACTGTTTACTAAAAAATGCTACGAATTTTTATGCGCTATGGTATGTATGCTTATGTTAGTTGATTCTGATTTTCACTATGGTTCTTTAAGTCCCTGGTTCACTCTACATTACCCATTAACTCACTTTTCGAGCCGTTGGTAATTTATGGATAACGTTATTTGGTTGACTCCCCACTCACCTCGCGAGTGCATAATTACCGTCTTCTTTATCATGTTTGCGATGGAACATGTGTCATTGGGGCATGCAGTCAGGAGGCTTGGGTAGTGGCTCATTACTTTAACATTTAGCATACGGATATACCTTGTGCATTGTGAACAACCGGATTTTCCTTCAACTATACAATAACATGCCTTGCGCATGTTGACAACCGAATACTCTATCCACTGTGCGGATTTACAAACACGCATTAAATCTGTTATGCATATTGAAAACCTGTGAACTCACCAAGTATTCAATAGTTGACCCTCTCATTTGCATGCTTTTCATGAAATATCAAGTAAGGTTGGAACTTTAGAAGGCACCACTAGTAGCTACATCCAGCATAATCTTCTTTATCATGTTAATTTATGTTTTGGACAATTTGTATTTTGGAACAAGATGTAATTTTTGTAAACTCTTTAAGCTATGATGATTGTGTGTTGTCTTCTACCTTACGCAATGAAACCTTGAGCTGTGGCATCTCGTATTTCCGCTTTAGCGGGGTGTGACAGATTTGGTATCAGAGCCGAAGGTTATAGAGAATACTGGTCTTCCATTGGAAAAACCCAACTATAACCAAAATCCGAAACTGACCTGAAAATAACTGAACCTACTACTAGTATAACTAAGTCTAGAATGGTATTAACAGACCTTAATTAAACATAGCTTGATCACCTATGTTTGATTAAGGAAGGTTAATGCGAGACTAGAAATGGTTATAGTAGGAGTGAGTTAATTTTCACTTACACTCATCATGCATAGTGCGTAGACATTGCTTAGGATAGACATTACACTTGTGCGTTTAGTGACTAAGTACACTTTTGCCTCAGTTTCACTATGCCTTCATCATCTCACTCTCACTCCTCCGATTCAGCTGATCAGTCGGTATATATTATTGGTCGTCCTCAAGTCAACTTATCGAGCACTCAAGGGAATGAGGATTCTAGAGACACCGAGTCGGATCTTGAATTTTCAAGTGAGCGAGATCCTTACGACGGACCGAGAGTGTCACCAACCTTAGTATTGCCTAAACCAAACCCGATCATTGTTCAACCGAACCTTAGAGGGCCCCGTACTAGGCAAACCGCGAGAAAGAGTGTTCCAATCCCACGAAGGGTGACACTAGCATCGGCGCATCCGGAAGCACTAGAGCCGCCTCGAGTTCTCACCGGCATACCAATCGGACGAGTATCCGGAATATCTTGGGCAGAGGAGCAGCACATAAGGGCTATGACGACCGAGCTACACGGTTGTCAGGTGAGGGTGACTCACCAAGGACATGTCTTAACAGAACTGGTAGAGCTAACACATCTACTGTCCAACGTGTCGACTCAGGCTTTAGAAGGTGCGAGGATGGCTAGAAGAATGGCGATGAGGGCAAACTTGGCATGTGTGGTTGTAGGGATTGTGTTATTGTTGTTGGTGCTTTTGATTCTGATTGATGCATACTTGGGATGGTACTGATGCGACGGTGGATGGTTTGGTAGCGTGTTGGGATGAACCTTTTGGAAAACGTTTTCTTTACTTGTCAATTCCAATTTATGTATTTTAAGTATTCGGGTTGTATTACTTTTCGAACAATATGATACTGATGTATGATAAACATCAGAAATTTTGTAATATCGGCATTTACTAGAATTATGAATGGAAACCCATTGGGTGAAACGCGAACTTTCAATCAACCCATCTATGTGTCTAATACTTAATTTTACTATTTCAAAAACTTCAAGTAATAGTGTCAACTTTTGGAAAATACCAGTTTAAAAATTTGTACAAAATTTTAACCAAATCGATATTTGCAAATGTGTTTTAGAATCATGCCTCCAAGGAGATCCACACGCCTCACGGGAGATAATCCTGAAGACCAAACACCCGACATCGCACAGATCATAGCTCAACGCATACAAGAAGCAATACCCAGTATAGTCACACAGGTGACCACCAACATTAATACTGACTGAGGGAATGAAGGAGGTAGGGGAGGAAATCCGGGCAGTAACAGTACCGGGTGCAACTACAAGTCATTCATGTCCTGTAACCCCAAGGAATTCTACGGAAAGGAAGGTGCCGTAGGATTGCTTTCTTGGTTTGATAGCATGGAGTCGGTACTCCATATTAGTAAATGCTCGGAGGACCGCAAGGTGGAGTATGCGGCATGTCAACTCCAAGGCAGGGCACTAACATGGTGGAACATTCAGGTTCAAACATGTGGAAGAGTGGATGCATACAAACTCTCATGTGAGGAGTTTAAGGAGTTACTCATTGAGGAGTACTGCCCCAAAAGTGAAATTCAGAAGCTGGAAACTGAATTCTGGAATCACACCATGGTTGAAGCAGATATAGACCGATACACTGCGCGCTTCCATGAACTCGCAAAACTGGTACCTCATATGGTTACCCCCAAGAGCAAGAGAGTTGATCGATACTTATGGGGATTAGCGTCGGGAATCCGAGGAATGGTCACCTCGACAAACCTGACCACAATCCAATCAGCAGTGGCATTGGCGACTAGCTTAACGAATGATGTGGTTAGAGCATGAACTCTGACATCGGGAAGTGCCAGTAATAAGAGGAAGCCAGAGTATCAGTCAGGAAAGAAAGTCTTTGGTAGTGCAAGCAGGGATAGGAAGGTGGTGAGAAACTTCGGAGTAAAGACTCAGGACCCAAAGCAATACAATGGTCCACTCCCAAAATGCAACAAATGCAACTTTCATCATGAGGGAGCCTGCCCTGTTTGTGGCATTTGTAAACAAGCAGGTCACTTCACCAAGTACTGCAGGTTGGAAAAGGGTGTCAGTGACGGAAAAAGGGTATGTTTCGCATGTGGAAGCCAGGATCACTTCCGGAATAGGTGCCCGAGTTGGAATAAGGGGCCGATCAACAACAGCGCTGGAAATCAGGCGAGGCAGGCCAATCAAGGAAATCAAGGAGGCCAAGCTCGAGGATGGGCATTTGTCATTGGAGCTGACGAAGCCGTCGGGACCCTAATGTGGTGACATGTACGTTTCTCCTAAACAACCACTATGCATCAGTATTATTTGACACTGGAGCGGACAAGAGTTTTGTCTCGTTAGAATTTAGGCCACTAATTAACCTGGAATCTAGGAGAATGTCGGATGCTTATATTATTGAGGTTGGTAATGGTCATAAATTTGAGGCTAAGGATGTAATTTTAGATTGTACCTTGAATCTAGCCAATAAGTCGTTTAGCGTTGATCTTATTCCTATTGAATTGGGGAGTTTTGACGTAGTAGTGGGTATGGACTGGTTATCCAAGAATCAAGCAGAGATTTGTTGTTTTGATAAGGCAGTTAGAGTACCTCTGCAAAACGGAGAAACCCTCGTTATACAAGGAGATAAAGCTGGAAGGAGCCTAAAGATAGTGTCAAGTGTGAAGGTGCATAAGTATTTGAGGAAGAAGTGTGTCGCATTTTTGGCACACGTAGTTGAGAAGAAGTCCGAGAAAAGGCGAATCCAAGATATTCATGTGGTGAAGGATCACCCGGAGGTGTTCCCCGATGATTTTCCTGGACTTCCCTCGTCTAGACAAGTCGAGTTTCAAATTGACCTCATACCTGGAGCAACTCCCGTAGCTAAGGCACCGTATCGTTTAGCACCTGCCGAAATGCAAGACTTGTCAAGTCAACTCCAAGAACTTCTGGACAAGGAATTTATTAGGCCAAGTTCCTCACCTTGGGGAGCCCCAGTCATGTTCGTCAAGAAAAGGATGTATCGTTTCGAATGTGCATCGATTATAGGGAACTGAACAAGTTGACGATCAACAATCGATACCCTCTCCCTCGAATAGATGATTTATTCGACCAGTTGCAGGGTGCAACTTATTTCTCAAAGATTGATCTTCGATCAGGTTATCATCAGCTGAGAGTCCGTGGAGAGGACATCCCTAAGACAACTTTTAGGACTCGATATGGACACTACGAGTTCTTAGTTATGCCCTTCGGGTTAACGAACGCACCAGCTGTGTTCATGGATTTAATGAACAGGGTGTGCAGACCATACCTTGACAAGTTTGTGATCGTGTTTATCGATGATATTTTAATCTACTCTCGGAGTAAGGAGGATCACGAGCAGCATCTAAGGATAATACTAGAGACACTCAAGGATCAGAAACTGTACGCCAAATTCTCAAAGTGCGAATTTTGGATTCGAGAAGTACACTTTCTTGGTCACGTGATTGGAGAGAAAGGAATTCACGTGGACCCGGCTAAAGTGGAAGCCGTTAAGAAGTGGGAAGCTCCAAAAACCCCAACAGAAATTCGTCAATTTCTAGGTTTGGCGGGTTATTATAGACGGTTCATCGAGAACTTCTCAAGAATTGCTAAACCACTCACAGCACTGACCCAAAAGGATAGGAAGTTCGTTTGGGGAGAACCGCAAAAGGAGGCGTTCCAGCTGCTGAAGAAAAAGCTGTGCAATGCACCAATTCTAGCGTTACCGGAAGGAACCGATAACTTTGTGGTGTATTGTGATGCATCACATCAAGGTTTGGGTTGTGTATTGATGCAAAAGGACAAGGTTATAGCATACGCCTCGAGACAACTAAAGGTTCATGAGAAGAACTATACCACACACGATTTGGAGCTTGGAGCTGTGGTATTCGCTTTAAAGATTTGGAGACATTATTTGTATGGCACTAAGTGCACTGTTTTCACGGACCATAAGAGTCTTCAGCATATCCTAGACCAGAAAATGCTCAATATGAGGCAGAGAAGATGGGTAGAGTTACTCAATGACTACGATTGTGAAATTCGTTACCACCCAGGTAAGGCCAATGTAGTAGCTGATGCCCAGAGTATAAAGGAAAGGGTAAAACCTTCACGAGTACGAGCTTTAGGAGCGCTTGTTCAGACGAGTTTAAAGACTCGAATTCTCGAAGCTCAGGTCGAAGCAATGAAAACGGAAAACTTGAAGAACGAGACTCTACATGGCATAGAGAATAGATTTGAAACAAAGTCTGATGGAGTACGTTACTTCAAGGATAGAGTTTGGATTCCAAAAGCTAACAACGTATGGGAAGCGATTATGGAGGAAGCCCACAAGTCTAGGTATTCAATTCATCCAGGGGCAGATAAGATGTACAAGGACTTAAGGGAATATTATTGGTGGCCAGGAATGAAGAAAGATATTGCCTTGTACGTAGGGAAATGTTTAACTTGCTCAAAGGTCAAAGTTGTATATCAAAAGCCATCTGGTCTGCTACAACAACCAGAGATTCCCCAGTGGAAATGGGAACAAATAACCATGGATTTTATAACCAAACTTCCGAGAACTGCCAAAGGCCACGACTCGATTTGGGTTATAGTAGATCGATTCACGAAATATGCATATTTCCTACCGATTCGGGAGGATTATAAGATGGAGAAGTTTTCTCAGATCTACATCAATGAAATTGTTACGCATCATGGAGTTCCAGTTTCCATCATATTAGATAGAGATAGCCGTTTCACATCCCGGTTTTGGCAGTCACTCCAGAAAGCATTGGGTACGCAATTGAATTTGAGCACTGCCTATCATCCTCAAACGGATGGGCAGAGTGAACGGACTATACAAACGTTAGAAGACATGCTTCGGGCATGCGTGTTAGACTTTGGAGGAAGTTGGGATAATCACTTGCCTCTGGTCGAGTTTTCTTGTAACAATAGCTATCACACTAGTACTCAGTGTGCGCCATATGAAGCCTTGTATGGACGCAAGTGTCATTCACCCCTTTGTTGGTTGGAAATTGGAGACAGACAGCTATCTATCCCCGATATTGTACAGGAAACTACCGACAAGATTGCAATCATTAGAGATAGACTTAAAGCATCCAGATATTGTCAGAAAAGTTATGCGGATAATCGTAGGAAGCCTTTAGAATTCCAAGTTGGTGATAAAGTGCTTCTAAAGGTATCTCCATGGAAAGGAATAGTACGATTTGGGAAAAGAGGAAAATTGAGCCCAAGGTATGTCGGACCATTTGAGATCTCTGAAATGATTGGTCCGGTGGCATATAGACTCAATTTGCCTAAGGAGCTAAGTGCTATCCATGATACGTTTCATGTGTCGAACCTCAAGAAATGTTTAGGTGACGACTCATTAATCATACCTCTGGAAGAAGTTCAGATTAACGATAAGTTGCATATCGTAGAAGAACCAAGTGAGATCCTCGATAGAAATGTTAAGCGTCTTAAGCGAAGCAAAATACCGATTGTGAAAGTTCATTGGAACACAATGCGTAGGCCTGAGTATACATGGGAACGAGAGGACTACATGAAACACAAGTATCCTCACCTCTTTGCTAATAAACCGGTTAATGCTGAAAGTTCTTGAACTTCGGGACGAAATTCTTTTAACCGGGGGAGACTGTGACAACCGTCAAATTTACGTTTCAGGTTAGAACTGTACTGGACGTTTCAGTTATTCATATTGTAGTCAACACAGACGAATTTAGCAGTAAAAACAGTATTGTTAGGAAAATTTGAGAATTTTGCCTAGCATTCGCCTAAATGAGTGAATTATCCACAAATCTCATAAAATGCCAATTCAAAATACCTTAAGTACATATACATGTATATACCTTATAAAATGAATACTAGCAAGAACAACTAGTATTATTTCTATTAACACAATTAAATTATATGTTTAGTTAATTCAAAAAAAAGAGAAATGTCAAATAAAATTTTGATTGGACCAAAATGAGTTTAACCATTTTTACACTCCTCTCTCTCTCTCTCCTCTCCCATGGCCGCCCCCCCCCCCATAACACCCCTCACTTCTTTTCTTTCATCTCATTTCAAATCCTTAGCAATTTACCTCTCTCTTTCTCTAACCTCTCTCTAAGTTTTTCTCTCAAAACTCTCTCTTTTCTCTCTAAGAATTTCTTCTAAAAACACCTCAAACTCCAGCCTTTCAAGCTCAAGAAGATCAAGTGTTCAAATCTTCAAAAGATAAACTCATGTGTAGAGCAACAACTACACACTCTTCTTCTTAATCTTCTTCTTTTCTTTAAAGTTTGTCTTCTATTATTTCTAGTTTTACACTTGTTTTGCTTGAAATACTTTTGAAATCTTAATGTTTGTAGATTCATCACCATAACACCTTGCATGTTATTAAAAAGGTGATGAATCCATGATCAAACCCATGTTAAGATCAAAGAAGGAATTTTTGCAAATTTCTACTAGCATGCATGTGTTCTTCTTTAAAATCTACCTCTTAATCTCTAAGAAGTTTTATGAAAAACTTTATATTACCCTAAAAACATGTTTTAATCTCCATGCATGTGCTAAAAACTTGTTATTTTATATGGCAAAAACAAGTTCTTGGCTTGATCACTCAAGAGATCTTCAAATAGAAAGCAAGAAGCCTTTTTGGGAATTTTGGAAAGATATATTTGTTTAATATGCATGCATGTGGTTCTAGAGGTTTAAAAACAAATATTCATCTGAAAATATTTGTTTGGGGAAGTGTCAAATCGGATTCCATGCAAAAGGAACAAAATCATGACAAAACTTACAAGTTAGATACATTTTCTTAAAGCAACCTTTTGACAGCATTCTGCCAGATTTCTACCTCTCTCTTTAAAAAGTCATAACTCTCTCTATATTTAACCAAATAAGGTGAAATTTCTTCTGGAATTTATGTTTATGTGTTAAGATTCGAACCCAAGTGGTTTCACTCAAAAACTCAAAGATTTCGACCTTCAAACAAACGTCACAAAAATAGTGTGCAAACAGCTATGCTTTCTGTAGTAGTCATACTATAAAAATCATTTGATGGACTTAAACATCTGCAAAAATAATGGTTTATATGCAAAAGGTTTCCTAACACTTAGTGTCAGCTTAGTAAAAATCTCCTGACCAAAAGAGCCTTGGAAAATAGCTAAAAATGGACTGAAAGTGACACAAAGATTCTGGACAAAAAAAAAATTTCAAGTATTGTTAAAAAGCAACTTTTAACCATTTTATCATTTTATTTTATAAAACTAGAGACTTGTGTTAACTAATCAACTTAATAATAAGACATGCAAGATATTTTAGACCATCACAAAAATATGAACCTTACACAAAGTTCTATATAAGGCATTTTATGACATTTTGGATAAGTGGGATTCACCAAACCCCTAGAATCAAGCTTAAATCTTACTAGTACTCTTACGATTCATAGGATCGGAGTATGATCATCTTACAAGTTGCACTTGTGAGCATCTCGGAAACATCATCGTTATCATCGTGAGTTTTCACAACCCCTTTTTACTACTTTTATACATTTTGGGGTGAAAAGCATGTTACGATTTCATTACGCATCGGTTGTACTGTTTACTCAAAAATGCTACGAATTTTTATGCGCTATGGTAAGTATGCTTATGTTAGTTGATTCTGATTTTCACTATAGTTCTTTAAGTCCCCGGTTCACTCTACATTACCCATTAACTCACTTTTTGAGCCGTTGGTAATTTATGGATAACCTTATTTGGTTGACTCCCCACTCACCTCGCGAGTGCATAATTACCGTCTTCTTTATCATATTTGCGATGGAACATGTGTCATTGGGGCATGCAGTCAGGAGGCTTGGGTAGTGGCTCATTACTTTAACATTTAGCATACGGATATACCTTGTGCATTATGAACAACCGGATTTTCCTTCAACTATACAATAACATGCCTTGCGCATGTTGACAACCGAATACTCTATCCACTGTGCAGATTTACAAACACGCATTAAATATGTTATGCATACTGAAAACTTGTGAGCTTACCAACTATTCAATAGTTGACCCTCTCATTTGCATGTTTTTCAGGAAATATCAAGTAAGGTTGGAACTTTCGAAGGCACCACTAGTAGCTACATCCAGCACAATCTTCTTTATCATGTCAATTTATGTTTTAGACAATTTGTATTTTGGAACAAGATGTAATTTATTTAAACTCTTTAAGCTATGATGATTGTGTGTTGTCTTCTACCTTACGCAATGAAACCTTGAGTTGTGACATCTCGTATTTCTGCTTTAGCGGGGTGTGACAGTAAAAAGATGAGCAAAACTATAAATGAAAACAGTGAAGTTACTATGAAAAGGAATGAAGTTCAAGTTGAGAAAAATGCAATAAATACAAGGTTCGGGGATGAAAAAATTATGTTCACTGATTTAAATTCTATCACTGATCCCATGTATTATGAGTTCATACGAATCCGAATTTTGAGAAAGAGAACATATGAAGGTCAGACTGCTTCGTATGGATGCTCAAACATCTTAAGGCAATAATCGAGAATTTCATCAATTCTCCTTCCAATTTCTCCTCGAATTAAGGTCGATTCAATAAGCC
Source organism: Saussurea involucrata (assembly GCA_033807775.1). Taxonomy (NCBI): domain Eukaryota; kingdom Viridiplantae; phylum Streptophyta; class Magnoliopsida; order Asterales; family Asteraceae; genus Saussurea; species Saussurea involucrata. The sequence continues at coordinate 52,603,312 of CM066323.1, forward strand.
TATGGTTCTAATCCAACCATCAATATCGACCCAAAACGGTCCACTTAATGTAATCACCATGCTTACTGCCGCTCCAAATGGCAAATGCTAAAATCATCAACCTCTTCTAACGGCTACTCGCTTAGAAACTTCTTCACTACCCTAATGGTCATCACATCAAAGTTGTCCAAGTACTCACATGTAACTTGTAGGTTCACCATAACACTGGCTAGGTGCAATTATGAACGTACCGTACATGGTCGTCCTTGCTACCCTCTACGTGATTCTCGTTTCTAGCGACTCCATTGACCTCAAAATATCCTATCTTAAAGTGCATAATGGTGAAATTTCACTCTCATTCGCTTAAAAGAACGCTAGTTTGAGTCTAGGTATCCAAAATCAATACCTAATTCTCTCTAACTTAAGCTCTGATACCAACTTGTAACACCCTCAAAATCTGGAAAGAGCAACTAGATAAAACTTCAATAAAATAACCAAATCAGGATAAATCCCTTCTATAGTTCATCCTTGAAATTACCTCAGAATTTAAAACGTAACAACTTCGACATTTAATAACTTAAGTCATACACCAAGACTAAATAAGGTCGGGTGTTAGTTAATCCAAATACAAGTTGCTATTCCCAAAATAAGTGCGGAAGACTTCACCAAGCTATTCACTACTCGGGCACACAACTAACACTCATCTCTTCACAGTGCCACTATAACTATTCCCCAACCGGAACCTGTTGCACATGCCGACAAATAAAAAAGTTAATCTAACGCCTAGTGAGTTCAAGAGTTTTCATCATGTTTATATAGATCGTTAAAAAGAACGAGTGCAACTTAAATCAGGAAATTCAAAATAATTTACTTTAAGTATGAGAACGGCCCTTTTTCCGATAAAAGTAATTTTAGGTGATGGCAACACCAATATAGATGTTTTCCAATACGCAACATTTTAAGGACGAAACCCTAATATAAAATATTCCTTCGTAAAGTAAACTCAACCCAAAACTCACTCAAACGTGAATAGTAAATGAACTCCTAAATTATGAAATCGTGGGCAAAACTTTACATCCCGAAACATCCAAACACGGATGGGGGCATAATACTCAACTTATAACTCACAGATAATAATCTTTAAATATGAAACGTCACCGAAAATATGGATAATAAAACTCGATACCCAAAACAACACCTTTCGGTGACAGGGGAGACCCGATTACATTGCACGTGACGGAACACAAAAGTAGGTCACATATCTATGTAATAAAACAAACGCATGAATTATACTCATAAGACATATCGAGCTCAACCCCTCTAGATCTATTTCCCGTGGAGACTCAAATTCAACCCCTCTAGGTCTATACTTTGAGATGTTCAAATCCTTGCAAACATACAAGCACACTGGAATTACACTTTACTGCTCATGGGACAATGCCCGACCATATAGGCCCACATCTTATTTACCATGAAACCCGATTTCTATTCTGTGCTACAATGAGGGAAACTAGCGTCCCATCACTGAACGTAAAAACTCAAGTGCCTATGAATCCATAGCAATAAGGTCTAAAACATTACATGACTCCAAAGGAATGAACTAGCGCATTCAAAACATGTAATTCTCAAATAAATATAAATCATGACCAAAGTTCTACGTTGAGCTATCTAAACTAGACAAATGTCCCCAAAACTCAACACCCTATAAATCAATAGACCATTTGTTAAAAGTCATATAATGCAATAAAACGTAATTACCCCACGTTTATGCGAAACATGCGCCATAAACATAAATAACCCCTCACAACTCTAGGTTAAGACAAATCATTTTCCAAAACACCCATCAAGGTGCATTTATACCAAAAGATTTACACTCGTAAGATAAATCATCAAAATATCAATACCTAAGATTTACTCATCAAAATCTTTTCCCCAAAACCAAAAGGTTTACACTTTCCAAAATGTTCGCAAGGACGGGGATGACCAAAATCCAAAGACTCACACGATCAAATTTTTCAAAGCGTACCATAACACAAATTATGCATATATCCAACAATCACTAAAAGCTTATTTTGACCAAATGACACCCATTAATGTAATAAATTAATAAAACACTTTCAATCATGATTTATTTATCAAAATATCCCAAAATTCCCAAATGTGGGTGTTTTATAAACTTAAACACTTCAATAAATCCAAACCCACCAAATAACTCAACAATGGATAGTTTTCATGTAAACACATAATCACTTTAAAAATGATATGTTTGGCATGTACAACGTTTTCACAAATCAACTTGAACTCACCTTGCTAGATTTAGGCTAAATCTAGGTTTTCCCCAACTTGAGCTCCTTTGAAGAAATTTGAATCCATAAGCCAAATTTTCAAAAAACCTAGATCCATAAGTTTCCAACCATCAATAATCATATCCAACCATTTAGAATCGTTCCCCAAACATTTTACATCAATATCTCAACTTACACCAAAACCCTAATTTTTTAGGTGGATGAAAAGAGAAGATTTACCTTCACCACAACTTGCATTCACCAACAAATCACTTATAGGTTCACTAAAAATAAATGTTTGGGGAGTGAAGATGACTTACAAATGAGTATTTGAAGAAAACCCCAAGTTAGCTCAACAATGGTGGAAAAGTGGTGAACAAGATGAAGATCTTGAAGCTTGAAACCTTTAAAACTTGATTTCCTCAACCCATCTTAGTATTCTTGAGGAAGGAGAGAGGTGGAAGAAAATAATGGGGATTACCTTAACCACCACAAGAATCCACCATCACAGCACCCCTAGGTCCTCATATGGAACCTCTAGCTCAAAATCTTTAAGTGAAAGGAAAAGGGTTTTGGTTTGGGAGAGAAGGATGAAGAGGAGAGGAAGGATTTAGGGTTTCTTGAGGAGGAAGAATTGTTTTGAGGGAGAGAGAGAGAGAGAGTTTATTTCGAGTTTGAAATGTAGTATGAGAGAGGAGAGGGTTTTCTTAAAGCAAAAAGGGGGGAAATCCCATCAGACGTCATGCGGACGTCTACTTGATGTCCTATGCGGACGTCCACTTGTAACCGGACTAAAGTTTATGTTTCTTCCACGAAACTTGACATTTGGCCTATGCAGACGTCCGTTTGAAGCCCCATGCGGACGTCCACTTGACACAGTTTGTTCGGTTTGTTTCCCGATCACTTTTTTGGTCATAACGTCTTCGTTTTAGCTCCGTTTTCGCTCCGAGAAGGACCGTTGGATTCGTATTTGAATTTTCCATCCAAGAAGACCATAAAATCTAGGAGTCAATCCATTATCCTATTTTTTATATTTATTTTAAATGATCGATACCTTCCAAAGATCGGGGTGTTACAGTTGGCTTATTATATGAAGTTTTATTTTACTTATTTTCCGGAAATTCCCTATTTTATTGTCTAAATTCTAGGGTGTTACATATCGAGCATTTCAATACCAAGGATCTAGAGAAGGACTTCAAGAATCTGGAGAAGGAGTTCAAGACCAAGCCAAAGGATCTTAAAATTTGGCAGAAAACTTTAATGAGTACTATGAAAACCAATGAACGCTTTAATTTATGTCTTAGTTTTTAAATTTTCTGCTATAAGACTACGCTTATCCAGTATTATATATGTTTAAGTATGTTATAAATTTTGTATTTTATTACTTTTATATTAATGTTAAATTTCTTTGTCTTATTTAAAGTTTAGTTTTTTTAATATGAGAACCACAAAAGGATTGAGAAACCGTGAGAACCGATTTAAGCCGTAATTTGGTTTTGGTCTTATGGATTTAATTAAAAGTTGTTTCACCACATGAAAAGGGCATAATCGTCATTTTGGTAACTGAGATTCACCATATGAAACATATACTATTTCACCTCAGAAGTAAAAATAATTTTTTCATAAATACGATATTTCATATATAGGTTATTTCACCACATGAAACCAAATACTATGTGTTATTTCACCACATGAAACAAAACACTATATGTTATTTCACCACATGAAACTAAATACTATATGTTATTTCACCACACGAAACAAAACACTATATGTTATTTCACCACATGAAACCAAACATTATATGTTATTTCACCAGATGAAACCAAACACTATAAGTTATTTCATCACATAAAACCAAACATAAGTTTCTTCTATATGTTATTTCACCCCATGAATCAACCACAGTTTTAAGAAATAAAAAACCGCAAATATGGTTTCTCAAAGTGAGCAATATCATAAACCCTAGTGATAAATTGTTGAAACTGATCGACTAATATATTAGGGTTTGTTGATCCTGAATCTTGTATCCACAGTGGTGTTTACAGAATCCAACCTTCGTCCATCTCCGATCATCCCCAAATATGTCGGGTCCTTCATATTTGGAAAATTCAAACATGTGTATTCACCACGCAGCTTATATGCAGCTTGATCGTAAGCATACGTCACCATATCTGTCGTATCGTACGTCCCTAACCACACTCTCATTCTGTTTTGCGGCAGTCTAATCTCTGCCATCCATTTCCCCCATTGTCTCTGTCTCACTCCTCTAGACAACTTCTTCTTGTATAAATTGTTTGATTGTTGTTAAAATCCAATTGAGGAACTCGTCCGTAACACCCCGATTTTTGAGTTTTAGGAAAACTGGGTTGGCGGACGTCCGCATGGGAGCAGCCGGACGTCTGTGAGTCGCGGAAGTCCGCTATGCGTCCGCGGAAGCAGCATAGACTTTGGCTAGAATTCTGGATATCGGTAGGACGGACGTCCGCATGGAAGCAGCCGTACGTCCGCGAGGCGTCTGACGAAAATTTTGCTTTTCTTCCAAATTTCACTCTCCTTTCCCTCACTTTACCAAATCGGGTTTCACACATTTTCTCTCCATTTTTGGGCGACTTTCTCTCCAAACTAAGGTAAACTCTTTCCTCCTTCATCCCTCATCATTTATGGCAAGATCATAGGTATTTATGGCCATTAAATGCCTTATTCATAGGTGTTATCCATCTTTAAGTTACTTCTAGCAAGTGGTGGGCAAGAATCAAAGGTCTCCATTTCTAGGGTTTGCAAGGAAAGTAGGTTTTTACTTTACAAACCTCTTAAGGTGAGTTCATCCTCTCATTTAACTCTAATACATGTTAAATGCTTCCTTCTAAATTTTCTAAACATCTTTTATCCTACATTTCACTAATTACTTGAGTTTAGCTCAAAACCTCACTTTGAGGGATTTGGGGGTTTTACTTGAATAGAAATTGGTGTAAAGATAAATGGTGACTAAATCTAGTCTCCTTGTGGTTGCTTGGTTTTAACTTGAGATTTCTCCAAAACTTGTAAGATTTCACTTTATGGAGTAAACTTAGGGTTTTGACATTTTGGTGGGTTGTGGACAAAACACTTGAAAAGATGAACTCTTACATGATAAAAGTGAGTGTTTGGGAATTATGTGGACTAATGGTACACTATGGGAAAATTTGGAAATATATGTAAATATGTATGTATGTATAATTAAGTATATATGTATATGCTTATAAGGAACTTGTTTGTTGAAGTGGTGTTGAGTGTAATGGATCCATAAGCACTATAGTCTTTATGCCGATGTTGGGATGCTAGTTTTCCACATCGCGGCACAGTTAGGCATCGACGGTATGGTATAAGTCCTACGTGCGAATATGTTAAGGATGTTGCCCTACATTGGGTGTGCTTTTAAGTGGCCACACCCGACATCCGTTATATGTTTTATTAAGTGTTTGGCTTTACTAACTTGTCAAGTGGCTCACTATTGTGTTCCGTCACTTGCGTTGGTAAGCGGGTCTCCCCCGTTACTCTAAAGGTATTTGGGTATTTGAGGTATCCTATTATGATTATAGTACTTTATTCAATGCTCATTTAATAACGACTCCTATTCACTCATTTATAATTGATTGTTCTCACTAGGCTTTAGCCTAACACTTTTCTTGAATGACATGTATAACAGGTCATTCTAGCGGTGGGACTCCTCGGGTATGAGCGGAGAGTTTAAAGGATCGGTAGTATTTTTGGATGGACATAGAGGCGAACTTTGGTGTATAGTTGGATATACTTTTGAGAACGAGATAGAGACACCCGTCTATAATCTGAACTTTGGCAGTCTAGATTAGTAGGTTATTGGGTTTATCCCGTTCGATTATTTGTATTGTAAACGCCATACTATTACTTCCCCTTTTTGGGTGATTGGTCTGTGTCATTTTAAATATTATTCCGCAATTATTCAGGTTTAAATTTACTCTAAAATTTAGGGTGTTACAAGTTGGTATCAGAGCAGAAGTTTAAGCGAACTAGGTATGTCATTATGATACCTAGACTTAAACTGGAACGATTAAGTATTGATCGGTGAGCTTTGGGTAGAATTCCTAAGATAGGATGGTCTTAGAGTCGACGGAAGTACATAAGTTGAAAGTTGTGACCGTGGTAACGAGAATTCTTATGTGAAGTATGTTCATAATTTCAATTAGGTACTGCTATTGTGAATATATTATCACGTGAGTATGCTTAGATTGCTATTGTTATGATGATTGAAGCATGTATTAGTACGTTTCCTATGTTTAAACTCTTATAGCCTATTTCTCACCTTATTCTCGAATGTGTGGCAGACTCCTATGGTAAACACTCGCAGTAGGGTGGATGGCCATGATGCCACGGCATCCACAACTGATCAACCACGTGTGACAACGACAAACGTGCCCCCGCCGATTAACACCGCTTTGGGAGGGGGAACTGAGCATATCCCTCACCATGATCTGGAGACGTCGGATCCTATTATGGAGGAGGTAACAGCCGAGACAAGGATGATGGACCGGATGACGAAGGCCATGAACAAGGCCATGGCTCAGCAGCAAGAGCAGTTTTTGAAGCTTATGGAAGACAGGGATACGAACAACCGTAAGCATGAGACGGTTGTTGAAAACATCATAGTGGCCGGATCTGGGGGTACTGGAGATGGGCATCCTACAGATGGTTTTGGGACGACAGAAACTGGGCGAGTTGGGAAGGGTTGCTCATTCAAAACCTTTCGGAACTGTAGGCCGCCCGAATTTAAAGGTACTGACGATCCGGTAATCTGCATGAATTGGATCCGTGAAATGGAACAAGCCTTCAGAACTAGTGAATGTGAAGAGGTCCGGAAGGCATAGTTTGGTTCTCAGATGTTGAGAGGGGCGACCCTCACGTGGTGGAATGTTTATTCCGCTTCACTGCAGGCCTCGGTATTGGCCAAACTAACTTGGGCTATGTTCAAAAAGAAAGTGTTGGAAGAGTATTGTAACGAGAGGGCTATGGACCGGATAGAGGAAGACTTCCGGAATCTGAAGAAGGGAAGATTTCCAGTTAAAGAGTATAATTGGTTGTTCATGGAGAAGCTGGGATTGGTGGGACATCTGATCCCTACTGAAAAGGAAAAGATTAAGGCTTACATCAAGGGCCTTCCGTCGGACATGATGACTATAGCCTGAGTGTCGAAAGCCTCTACTCTACGAGAGGCGATCGGAGAGGCGCAGTTAGTGGAGGATGCCTATGGTAGAGGCAAAGAAGAAAGTGCGGGAATATCGGAGAAGAGGAAATGGGAGGGAGGTTCGGTACCCTCCAAGAGATCGAAGCCATTTAATACCAGCTATCGGGGGGCAGACTCGAGGCGCGAGGCCAAGTGTTGCCCCCGATGCCGAAACAAGCACTTTGGTCTATGCCACTCTATGCCCGAGAGTTGTTTCAAGTGCGACAAGACCGGTCACATCTTCAAGGATTGTCCGGTTAAGTGGCAAATATGTTACGAATGCAAGGAACCGGGTCATTTTAGAAGCGAGTGCCCGAAGTTGAAGTCGGGGGTGAAGAAGGCAGACCCTCCAAGAGCTACGGGTAGAGCTTTTCAAATGACTACCGAGGAAGCGAAGGCTTCGACGGACGTAGTGTCAGGTACGTTTCTCTTAAACTCCGTACCTACGCGTGTATTATTTGACTCGGGTGCAAGTTTTTCTTTCGTGTCAAATTCATTTTTCCAAAAGTTACCTATGCCCATTAGTAGTTTAGGCGATGCCATAGTGGTAGAAATAGTGGACGGAAGTCAAGTGATAGTTCGTGAGGTTTTAAGGGGTTGCAAGTTAGAGATCGAAGGGAAGGAATTCTCGATTGATTTATTACCTATGGTGATCGGAGGATTTGACGTGGTGATTGGGATGGATTGGCTAGCCTCTAATCAAGCCGAGATTTTGTGTGCTAAGAAGTTGATACGCATTCCCACTACGGGGAAAGATTTTGTAATTGTTTACGTTGAACGAAGAAAAGGGGACGTAGCAATAATATCAATGTTGAAGGCACGTAAGTGTTTAGTGAAAGGGGGTACGTCCTTCTTAGCGTATGTGATCGATGCCAAGTTAGAGAAAAAGAAACTTGAAGATGTAAGGGTGGTACGTGAGTTTCCCGACGTATTTCCAGAGGACTTGTCGGGTTTGCCACCGGACCGGCAAGTGGAGTTCAAAATAGATTTGATCCCGGGAGCGGCCCCGATAGCAAGAGCTCCTTATCGGTTGGCCCCATCCAAGATGCAAGAAATGATGGCACAACTGCAAGAACTGTTAGAGAAGGGATTTATGAGGCCGAGCTCATCTCCTTGGGGAGCACCGGTCTTATTCGTAAAGAAGAAAGATGGCACAATGAGGATGTGCATCGATTATAGGGAGTTGAATAAGGTGACCGTGAAGAATAAGTACCCACTCCCTAGAATTGATGACTTGTTTGACCAACTTCAAGGAGCGGGGTGCTTCTCAAAGATCGATTTACGATCGGGTTATCATCAAGTGAAGGTGAGGGAAGATGATGTCCCGAAGACGACATTTAGAACAAGGTATGGTCACTACGAGTTTTTGGTAATGCCTTTCGGGTTGACAAATGCACCGGCGGTGTTCATGGATTTGATGAACCGGGTGTGTCGGCCATTCCTAGACAAGTCGGTCATTGTGTTTATAGATGACATCTTAGTGTACTCCAAAGACGAAACGGATCACGAGCAACACCTTCGAGAGGTATTGGAAGTTTTAAGGGAAGAGAAGTTATACGCCAAATTTTCCAAGTGTGCTTTTTGGTTGGAAGAAGTTGAGTTCTTGGGTCACGTGGTCTCACGGGATGGTGTAAAAGTTGACCCTTCTAAGATCGAAGCAATGATGAACTGGGAACCCCCCAAGAGTCCATTAGAAATTTGAAGCTTCTTGGGTCTAGCGGGTTATTACCGAAGGTTTATTCAAGATTTCTCCAAAATTGATTCTTCCTTGTCAAGTTTGACACGAAAGAATGTGAAGTTCGTTTGGACCGAAAAACAAGATAAGGCGTTTCGGACACTACAAAAGAAGTTATGTGAAGCTCCAATTCTATCTTTACCTGAAGGATCGGAGGATTTCGTGGTTTACAGCGATGCGTCGAAAATGGGTTTGGGTTGTGTATTAATGCAAAGAGGAAAGGTGATTGCCTATGCTTCAAGGCAACTCAAGGATCACGAAAAGAATTACCCCACTCATGACTTGGAACACACGGCGGTGGTGTTCCCCTTGAAGTTGTGGCGACATTACCTTTATGGAACAAAGTGTACCTTGTATACGGACCATAAGAGCTTGAAATATGTCTTCGACCAAAAAGACTTGAACATGCGGCAACGTAGATGGTTGGAGTTACTCAAAGACTATGATTGTGAATTACTCTATCATCTGGGCAAGGCAAACGTAGTTGCCGATGCCTTGAGCCGGAAAGAGTATAGTGGAAAGCTTCAAGCGAACCTTTCAGGATCGAGTTAGTGTCGAGCCTTATGGAACGGATCAAAGTGGCTCAAACTGAAGCGTTGTTGGAAGGAAATCTCAAGGAGGAAGGGATGTTGAAGCAAAAACTACTCTTAACGGAAGATGGTCCTGGGATGAAACTGTTCAATGGACGCGTATGGGTGCCCAAGATTGGGGAAAATCGGAAGTTACTCATGGATGAGGCTCATAAGTCCAGGTATTCGATACATCCGGGAAGTACTAAAATGTATAGGGATTTGAAGCTATGTTATTGGTGGCCGGTGATGAAGTTGGACGTGGCTCATTATGTAGAGAAGTGCGGGACTTGTTCCTTAGTGAAAGTCGGGCATCAACGACCATATGGAAGCTTCCAATCCCTAGAGATTCCGGAGTGGAAGTGGGAAAAGATTACTATGGATTTCGTGACTAGGTTACCAAGGACGCTAAGAGGTAACGACACTATTTGGGTGATAGTAGATCGACTAACCAAGAGTGCTCATTTCCTAGCAATGCGGGAAGCTTCACCGGTAGACAAGTTGGCAAAGTTGTACATCGATGAAGTGGTGTCGAGACATGGGGTATCCGTGTCAATAGTCTCCGATCGTGATAGTCGATTTACTTCAAGATTTTGGCAGAAATTACAAGAAGAGTTGGGTACGAGAGTGAATCTAAGCACGGCTTATCATCCACAGACGGATTGACAAAGCGAAAGAACGATCCAGACATTGGAAGACATGTTAAGGTCATGTGTGATCGATTTCGGGGGAAATTGGGATACCCACTTGCCTCTGGTAGAGTTTACGTAAACAATAGCTACCACTCGAGCATTGGGAAAGCACCATTTGAAGCTTTGTATGGTAGAAAGTGTAGGACCCCAGTGTGTTGGTTGGAAGCGGGAGAAAAGCAATTTGCCGGTCTGGAGCTTGTGCAACAAACGGCGGATAAAGTTAAGGAAATCTGGGCGTGCCTAAAGGCGGCTCAAGATCGCCTAAAGATGTACGCCGACAAAAAAGGAGACCAATGGAATTCCAAGTTGGGGAGCGAGTAATGTTAAAAGTGTCTCCGTGGAAGGGTTTGATACGTTTTGGAAAGCGTGGGAAGTTGAGACCCCATTTTCTAGGACCGTTTACAATTTTGGAGTGGATCGGGTTGCAAGCATACAAATTGGATTTACCCCCAGAAATGGATGGAATCCATCCTACTTTTCACGTATGCTACCTACTTAAGTGTTTGGCGGAGGAATAGAACGTAATACCATTATCGTAGATTCGGGTGGATGATAATCGTTGTATTGAGGAACCCGAGGCTATCTTGGAAAGGGAGACGAAGAGACTCCGACATAAAGAGGTGGTTATGGTCAAAGTACAATGGAAACACCACCGAGGCGCCAACGTAACTTGGGAAGCGGAGGAGGACATGAAACGTCAGTATCCTCTCCTGTTTGCATAGTTGAAGTTTTCGCGGACGAAATCTTTCCCAAGTTGGGGAGGATTGTAACACCCCAATTTTTGAGTTTTAGGAAAACTGGGTTGGCGGACGTCCGCATGGGAGCAGCCGGACGCCCGTGAGTCGCGGAAGTCCGCTATGCGTCCGCGAAAGCAGCAGAGACTTTGGCTAGAATTCTGGATATCGGTAGGGCGTACATCCGCATGGAAGCAGCCGGACGTCCGCGAGGCGTCTGACGAAAATTTTACTTTTCTTCCAAATTTCACACTCTCTCACTTTACCAAATCGGGTTTCACACATTTTCTCTCCATTTTTGGGCGACTTTCTCTCCAAGCTAAGGTAAACTCTCGCCTCCTTCATCCCTCATCATTTATGGCAAGATCATAGGTATTTATGGACATTAAATGCCTTGTTCATAGGTGTTATCCATCTTTAAGTTACTTCTAGCAAGTGGTGGGCAAGAATCAAAGGTCTCCATTTCTAGGGTTTGCAAGGAAAGTAGGTTTTTACTTTACAAACCTCTTAAGGTGAGTTCATCCTCTCATTTAACTCTTATATATGTTAAATGTTTCCTTCTAAAGTTTCTAAACATCTTTTATCCTACATTTCACTAATTACTTGTGTTTAGCTCAAAATCTCACTTTGAGCGATTTGGGGGTTTTACTTGAATAGAAATTGGTGTAAAGATAAATGGTGACTAAATCTAGTCTCCTTGTGGTTGCTTAGTTTTAACTTGAGATTTCTCTAAAACTTGTAAGATTTTACTTTATGGAGTAAAATTAGGATTTTGACATTTTGGTGGGTTGTGGACAAAACACTTGAAAAGATGAACTCTTACATGATAAAAGTGAGTGTTTGGGAATTATGTGGAACAATGGTACACTATGGGAAAATTTGGAAATATATGTAAATATGTATGTATGTATAATTAAGTATATATGTATATGCTTATAAGGAACTTGTTTGTTGAAGTGGTGTTGAGTGTAATGGATCCATAAGCACTATAGTCTTTATGCCGATGTTGGGACGCTAGTTTTCCACATCGCGGCACGGTTAGGTATCGACGGTATGGTATAAGTCCTACGTGTGTATACGTTAAGGATGTTGCCCTACATTGGGTGTGGTTTTAAGTGGCCACACCCGGCATTCGTTATATGTTTTATTAAGTGTTTGGTTTTACTAACTTGTCAAGTGGCTCACTATTGTGTTCCGTCACTTGCGTTGGTAAGCGGGTCTCCCCCGTTACTCTAAAGGTATTTGGGTATTTGAGGTATCCTATTATGATTATAGTACTTTATTCAATGCTCATTTAATAACGACTCATATTCACTCATTTATAATTGATTGTTCTCACTAGGCTTTAGCCTAACACTTTTCTTGAATGACATGTATAACAGGTCATTCTAGCGGTGGGACTCCTCGGGTATGAGCGGAGAGTTTGAAGGAGCGGTAGTATTTTTGGATGGACATAGAGGCGAACTTTGGTGTATAGTTGGATATACTTTTGAGAACGAGATAGCGACACCCGTCTATAATCTGAACTTTGACAGTCTAGATTAGTAGGTTGTTGGGTTTATCCCGTTCGATTATTTGTATTGTAAACGCCATACTATTACTTCCCCTTTTTGGGTGATTGGTCTATCGTCATTTGTGTTGTATGAAAATTCGACGAGAATTTGAAGATAAGATCTCTCTGTTGGGGATAAATTGAAGAACCTGTTGCTGCTCCGTCTCCTGTCGCATATGATGATGACGAATAGTGAGAGAAGATTGAATCCAAGGTGCTTGTATTTCAAAATTGTCATTGCATTTAATGACCATAGATTAAGATCAGTTAATGATGTAGATCGGTTTTCATGATTCTCAACCTATTTTTAGTTCTCATTTTTTTATCGTTCTATATCTATACATATAATAAATAAGTAACTAGCATGTCACGTGTCGTCTTTTGGTGAGCTTGTAACGTCCCAAAAATTTCGAGAAATTTAAAATTTTTTAAATAAGCATTTCATATATAAAATCCCATTAAATAATCCCAACATATTATTTGCAAAGTCAAAGACACTGTTCATGTAACCAGAAACCAGCGGAGTAAATGTTTAACAAATAGACTATAAATAGTCAGCTCATCCCGCGCGCCAGTGTGTACCCGTCACGCCTTAGAGCCACTCGTACCTGAAACCACAATTTATTGAGAAAGGGTAAGCACGAAGCTTAGTGAATTCAAACACCATAAATAACACAGTTATTCCACACTACCCCTAAAAAAGATAGTGACACATAAACGATCATACAGGTCTACGAACAAATCATAAACATGTATATCCACACCCACCCACCTGAAAGGCACAAGTCGGTCCCACCGACCACATGATAACATCTCCGGCCCCGCCGAATCCCCGGTCCCACCGAGTCTCTACGCCACCCGCGTATAAAATCTCCGGCCCCGCCGGATCCTCGGTCTCACCGAGTTAACATGACAACATAGTATCAACTAGACACCCCACTATCTAGTTCCACAACACAATCACATAAAGCTACCACACACGTACTACAGCAATGATAAAACAACCGTTATTAGATATAGTGAGAGAACTCACCTCGAATGCACGCCTAGCTTAACAATACAATTCAATCTTCACAATTACGGTCACTTCCCAGCACCTAAACGCATGTTAAAACGTGTCAATACGAGACCCGGACCCTACGACACGACACACGCTTAAACCGTCACTAAAACTATTTTTCCGATCTCGCCAAACAGGTCTGTTCGGGACCTGTTTCGACCCCTTTAAACCCAGAAAATTCCCAATATTATTTCATGATTAGAAAGTACTCTGAGTTAGGGTTCCAAGGACATATTATACACCTCCTAACGATTTTTCTACATTTTATTACGGATTTTATAAAAACAGTTCGCAGAACAATGAAAAACAGCAGCTATCGGTATAAAACGACATTTTGACCAATGCTACGTCCCGAACTGGGCTTCGCACAAAACACAGAAACGTTTATAGACTCAAAAAGGAAACTTTTGGCGCTGGTCTCACCCAGATACGAGTTACTAGCAAAAAGTTATGGTTTTCCCAAGACAATGGCAGATTCCAGAATTTTTCACATGAAATGACGAATCACTGAACTTACGACCACTTTTCCACCTAGCTAGAGGCCGAACCAGTTTTCCGCTAAAACACGGAAAACGTGCCCGACCCCGAGCTTAAACCATGGGCGCCAGTTTCGGCTCAATCGGTGTTACGACAGAAAAGTTATGACCGTCGCAAAAACAGTGGCTGAACAATTACTCACAAGAAATGACGACTCTAAAAACAACGGTTCGATCGATTTGGCTTAAGCGATTAAGTCACGGCTTAATGGGTTCAACAATGATTATTAATAAGACATGGCCACGCACCACCCACTGCCCTCCGGCGGTGGTGGTCTCCGGTGGCGGCCGGCGGCGGTTTTCGACGAAACAAATACAACGAACCGCAACCCACCAAGAACTCCCCACTCTCTCGATCGATCGACCGCTTGCACACCCACACACACGGCGCACACAGCCACCACCACCCGACACCCAGCCACCACTGTGGCGGCGCGCGGCGGCGGCGTCGCCGCTGACCCCTTCGCCGGAAAACGAAAGAACGGAAGAAGAACGAGGAAATTCTTACCTTGCGACGACCAAACAGCCACAACTTAACGAGTTCCACTTCTCCTCCTCTCTCTCGCTGATCCCTCGTTTCCCCGACAACAGCACAGCTCCGGCGAGCGGCGGTCTCGCGACGGCGACAGACTATTCCGGCGGCTTCTCCCTCCACTCTCGATCTCTCTCGCTCTCTCTACTTTCTCTCGCGAATCTCTCTCTCGACCTCCCTCCCAAAACCGGCGCCCCACACCAAAAAATAAAAAGGATTTTAGGGTTGGTTTTGGTTGGTTGTGGTCACGACGAGATGAAGGGGAACAAGAAGAAAAAAAGGGCTGTGTAATAACCAGGTAATTTATCTAAATTAAATTTGGAATTTTATAAGTCTTCATTTAGTATTTTATGGAGTTAGGAGTTAAGGGGTAAGTTTTAAGTTTTATTTGGAAGACTGGGGGTAAGTTTTGCCAATTTGTTTGAGTGTGGGGTTTGTTTGGTGAGAGTGGAGATATTATCCACCCCCACCGCCATGTTCTCTATAGACACCAAGAGGTGTCACCTTTAGACACTCTTTAGATAATACAAAGTCCTTGTGTGTGTGTGTGTGTTTCGTTTTGGTAAGAAAAGGAAAGAAATCGAGAAATCTTAAAGGAAGAAGAAGAGGATCGAATTCAAGAGGTTACTGCAGAGATTAAAGATTTAACTGAAGCTATTAAGGTAACAAATCCATTACTCAATTGTGTTTTAATTCATAGAAGTGTTCTTGAACCTACTAGTTAAAGTTCTTAGTGGGTTTTGCTAAAAATGGATGTTTTGGGAGGTTTAAGCTTAAGGTTAGGTTGTATACTTGGTCTTAATCATAACTGCATCTTTATAGCATCATGCATAGCTTAAAAGTACAAATTCTGGGTTTTAGGATGAAACAGTGAACTGTGACATTCATCGAAGTCGCAATAGAGGACTGCGACATTCAACGAAGTCGCAATGGTCGATTGCGACTTGGGCTTGAAGTCGCAATGGTCGATTGCGATTTGGATTGGAATCACAGTAGTTGATTGCGATTTGGGTTTGGAATCGCAGTAGTTGATTGCGATTTGGGTTTGGAATCGCAGTAGTTGATTGCGATTTGGGTTTGGAATCGCAGTAGTTGATTGCGACTTAGGATGGAGTCGCAATAGTGGGTTGCGATTTCGGGGTGAAGTCGCAGTAAGAGGTTGCGACTTTGTACTGTTCATCACGGTTGCGACTTGCACTGTTCATTGCGATTTCATGTTATTTTGGGTTGCGATTTGAGTTGTGAATTTTGTAAGTTTAAGTGTTAAAAGAGATATTTGGCATTTTATCTGATTTCAGATTCTGTGAAGGATCGACATACGTGAATTATCTTGGAAGAGTTTTTGGTGATAAACACACGAGGTGAGTTTTACTTTAAAAAGTATATTTTACTGGAATACAAGATGTAATTAATAAATGTTTGATAATGTGTATGAATATGTCATACGTGAGTAATTATAATATATTGAGATATTATAATTACGTGAGTATTATATGAAAATATAATACGTGGCCGGGCTTTGGACCGGTGTGTTAAATTGGCTCGCAACCAATTGTTATTGGCCAGTGGTGGAGGGATAAGGTGGTATGTGAAAGGTATGTTGTGTGAATTGCATTTGGTATTATTTTACGTGTGATGTAAATGTATTTATATAAAAGTGTGTACTTATATAAATGAATTTTAATGATTTCCAAATATAAGGGATTTACTCACTAGACCCTTAGGTCTAACCCTCATTTTTGTTTTAAAAATCTGTATTCCAGGTGGTGGTACCAATAAGAGTAAATGATTAGATTACTTGGTGGATAGCTATGTGGAATGATGATCATTATGAAGTTGATGATACTTTTTGAACTTAAATTTCAGTTATTAGCTATTATCAGATCTAAATGGGATCAAGTTTGTACTGAATTTTATATTGGTTAGACCAGACTTTGGGACCAAATGTGTAATGTGAATGATATTGTGAAACCCTGTTATGAATTATATGATATATGTATGTTTTGTTTTGCGGGATGTTACAGATGGTATCAGAGCCCTAGTTTAAGGGATTTAGGTATTAGTATCCGTACCTAGACTTAAACTGCATGTGAAGTAGGATGTCCCGATTAAATTAGAACCTGGGGATATTAAGTATAAAAGGTAGAAGGAACATCATGTAAGGTAATTTCAAATTACACCAGGCCAGTGTAATTATGATCTTACAGGTGCATGTTTGAACTGGAATATCTTATTATATGGGGTATATGCTTATGTGTGTATATTAACCTTGTTTGAATCCACAGAATGGCGAGTGGCACCAGACAAGGGAATCAGGGAAGAGGAAGGAATTCAAGTGGAGGAAATCCGCCATTAGGAACAGGGGGAAGGGGAGGAGATCGTGGTAGAGGTAGAACTGGAAGGGGAACAGGAGGCCGAGCTGGAGGTAGAACACAACAGCATGGTACATAGTTTGTTACACGAGATGATTTGACTACTGAAATGGGGAGATTACAGGATAGCATACAAGCCATGTTCGAACGTAATCGTCTTAATGAAACTGAAAGACCAGATCCGGAACATGAAGTGGAGATACCACTTACCTCTACTGTTCTACCAGGGGTGAAAAGGTGCGATTATAAAATGTTTCTTAGTTGTAAGCCCCCTACATACTCAGGAGATCGGGATCCGGTAAAGGCGATGAGATGGCTGAAAGAAATAGAGGCCATCTTCAAGACATGTAAATGTGCTGAAGAAGACAAAGTGCTTTATGGAGCTGCGATGCTGAAAGGGGTTGCTCTGTATTGGTGGGATGCTCATACAGAATCGAGAGGAGCGGATGTATATACTACTTTTTCATGGGAGGAATTCGTGTTAGCTTTCACAACACACTTTTGTCCACAAGCCGCTGTCAGACAGTTAGAAGAAGAATTCATGAATCTACAACAAGGAAATCTGTCGGTTAGAGATTATACTGCACGATTTTTGGAGAAGTCTCGTTTTGCAGGATATTATGTTGCTACAGATAAGATGAAGATGGAGAGGTTTATTTATGGGTTGAATTCCGAGGTTCGAAGATTGGTGACTGCCACAGGGCCAAATACTTTTACAGCTGCGGTGGATGCTACCGAGAATGTGGAAAGAGATAATAAAAAAGATACTTGTGATAAGAGCTTAGGGAAAAGTAAATGGGAAGGACCACCACAGGATTCAAGGAAACCTAGATTTCAGAGGTTTGACAACCGTCCGTCAGTTCGACCAACAGAAAGACCATGTCCAAGGTGTAATCGTTACCATCAGGGAAATTGCCAAGTAGAGTCACGGGTTTGTTTTAAATGTGGGAAAACTGGGCATGTTGTAAAGGATTGCCGAGTAACACGATTTTGCTTTTTGTGCAATTCTCCGGATCACCTCCAATCAGATTGTCCGCGAGGTAGAATACAATCAGGGGGTACATCGGGGAAACCGGCCATTACGAGACCAGTAGTTCCAAGAATAGAACCGCCGAGAACGAGGGGTCGTACGTTCCAAATGACAGCTAAAGAGGCGGAGGAAACTCCTGATGTGGTCACAGGTACATTTTTCATAAACTCCACGCGTGCTAAAGTGTTATTTGATTCCGGTGCAAACCGATCTTTTGTGTCTCCCTCCTTTGCTGCTCACATGCATTTAGAGCCTAAAATGTTAAAACATGCTTTATTAGTAGACACCGCAAATGATAACCAAGTAGCAGTTAAAGAGGTTTTTGATCATTGTATGATAAACATAGAGGGGTGTGGAGTACCGATACAACTATTTCCAATAGCTTTGATTGAATTTGACGTGGTAGTAGGAATGGATTGGCTAGCCGAGAATCAGGCTAATATAGTTTGTGATAAGAAAATAATCAATGTCGTTTTACCTGATAAGAGATCGGTAGTGATTTATGGAGATCGTAAGAATCATCAGTCCAGTCTTATATCGATGATAAAAGCCCGTAAATGTGTCAATAAGGGGTGCTCTAGTTATCTAGCTTATGTGATAGATAGTAGGCCTGAAAAGTGTAAGCTGGAAGATATTTCCATTGTTAATGAATACCCAGAAGTTTTTCCTGAAGACCTGAACAGTCTTCCTCCAGTTAGGCAAGTAGAATTTGGAATAGACCTAGTACCTGGAGCCAATCCCATCGCTCGTGCGCCGTACAGATTAGCGCCACCAGAAATGAAAGAAATGATGTCACAGCTTCAAGATTTATCTGATAAGGGCTTCATCAGACCCAGCTCATCGCCATGGGGTGCACCAGTTTTATTTGTGAAGAAGAAAGACGGTTCAATGAGAATGTGTATCGATTATCGGGAGCTGAACAAGCGCACGATCAAGAACAAGTATCCACTCCCAAGAATTGATGACCTTTTTGATCAATTAGTTGGAGCTTGTTACTTCTCAAAGATTGATCTCAGATCTGGCTACCATCAGTTGAAGGTTAAGGAGGAGGATGTTTTAAAGACTGCTTTTCGCACGAGATACGGCCACTACGAATTTTTGGTAATGCCTTTTGGATTGACGAATGCTCCAGCCGCTTTTATGGATCTGATGAATCGGGTATGTAAGCCATATCTCGATAAATTTGTTATAGTGTTTATCGATGATATACTTATATATTCCCGATCCAAAGAGGATCATGCGCAACATCTTCGTTTGATTTTGGAGTTACTGAAGAAAGAAAAGTTGTACGCTAAGTTCTCTAAATGTGAATTCTGGTTGCGGGAAGTTCAGTTTTTGGGTCATGTAGTTTCAGAGAAGGGTATACAAGTTGATCCAGCAAAGGTGGAAGCAATTGAAAATTGGGAACCGCCAAAGACGGCAACCGAAGTACGAAGTTTTCTGGGTCTAGCTGGATACTATCGGAAGTTCATAAAAGACTTTTCTCGAATCGCGACGCCATTGACCAAGCTGACTCGGAAGAATCTGAAGTTTGAGTGGAAAGCAGAACAGGATGAGGCATTCAGAATATTGAAAGAGAAACTCTGCAGCGCGCCGATATTAGCATTGCCAGAAGGTTCTGATGATTTTGTGGTCTACAGTGATGCTTCTAAGTTGGGATTGGGATGTGTACTCATGCAACGTGGGAAGGTGATTGCCTATGCTTCGCGTCAATTAAAGGATCACGAAAGACAATATCCTACCCATGATATGGAACTAGCAGCAGTTGTTTTTGCCTTGAAGATTTGGAGACATTATCTTTATGGTTCTAAATGTCAAATTTTCACGGACCACAAGAGTCTCCAACATCTTTTCGATCAAAAGGAACTGAATATGAGACAAAGAAGATGGTTGGAATTGGTAATTGATTATGATTGTGAAATTCTTTATCACCCAGGGAAAACGAACGTGGTGGCAGATGCGTTAAGTCGTCAAGAAAGAAGCGGAACAATAAAAGCTATATCGTTACGAGCTGAGCTCCTTCCTAATATTTTTGATGAATTGTTGAAATGCCAAATAGATGCTTATCAAGAGGAAAGTTTGAAGTCAGAACGGTTGGTCGGGATATCAGCATTGCTTGGGAAAGATGACCGTGGGTTGTTGTGTATGGGAAACAGAATTTGGGTACCTCGTTTGGGTGGATTACGGGATCGTGTACTACAAGAAGCTCATCAATCTCGATTTTCTATTC
This sequence comes from Saussurea involucrata, assembly GCA_033807775.1. Taxonomy (NCBI): domain Eukaryota; kingdom Viridiplantae; phylum Streptophyta; class Magnoliopsida; order Asterales; family Asteraceae; genus Saussurea; species Saussurea involucrata. The sequence continues at coordinate 52,623,857 of CM066323.1, forward strand.
ATCCAGGTACGAATAAAATGTATAGAGATTTGAAACAATTCTATTGGTGGCCGGGAATGAAGAGAAGTGTTGCTAAGTATGTAGAAGATTGTACTACCTGCAAGAAAGTAAAGATTGAGCATCAGAAACCGTTTGGTCAGTTGCAACGACTAGATATACCAATGTGGAAATGGGATCAGATCACTACTGATTTCATTACCAAATTGCCAAGAACTTCAAAAGGATTCGATTCTATTTGGGTGATTGTGGATAGGTTGACGAAGTCTGCTCATTTCTTGCCGATAAAAGAAACTGATTCTTTGGAACGTTTAGCTAAGTTGTACATTAATGAAATAGTAACTCGACATGGAGTTCCAATCTCGATTATTTCCGATCGAGATAGTCGTTTTACTTCTAGGTTTTGGAGAAGCTTTCAAAAGGAGATGGGAACGCAGATAAAGTTGAGCACAACATATCATCCACAGACTGACGGGCAGAGTGAAAGAACAATCCAAACTTTAGAGGATATGCTTCGGGCTTGTATAGTGGATTTTGGGGGATCATGGGATCAACATCTACCTTTGATAGAATTCGCCTACAACAACAGTTATCATGCCAGCATTCAGGCGGCTCCGTTTGAAGTATTGTATGGTAGAAAATGCCGAACGCCTTTGTGTTGGAATGAAGTGGGGGAGAAGCAATTGGCAGGGCCAGAAATAGTACAGTTAACAGCAGATAAGATTACTCAGATTCGGGATGGATTGAAAACGGCTCAAGACAGACAGAAAAGTTATGCAGATCGACGCCGGAAACCGTTGGAATTTCAGGTTGGGGAATTTGTGATGTTAAAAGTTTCGCCTTGGAAAGGAGTCATACGTTTTGGGAAGCAAGGTAAACTCAGTCCGCGTTATATTGGGCCATTTGAAATTACAGAAAGGATCGGTGAAGTAGCTTACAGATTGGATCTTCCGTTGGAACTGAGCAGGATTCATAACGCGTTCCATGTGTCGAATTTTCGGAAATGTTTAGTTGCACCAGACCAAGCAGTCTCACTACCAGATATTCACGTGGATGAAAAGTTAAACTATGTGGAGGAACCGGAAGCTATAGTTGATCATAAAGTCAAAGTGTTGAGGAATAAAGAGATCAGGCAGGTAAAGGTTCAGTGGAAACATCATAGAGGTCAGGATGCGACTTGGGAATCAGAGTCGGAGATGAGAACCAAATACCCTCATCTGTTCTCTTAACTGAATTCCGGGACGGAATTCTTTTAAGGGGGAGATGTTGTAATAACCAGGTAATTTATCTAAATTAAATTTGGAATTTTATAAGTCTTCATTTAGTATTTTATGGAGTTAGGAGTTAAGGGGTAAGTTTTAAGTTTTATTTGGAAGATTGGGGGTAAGTTTTGCCAATTTGTTTGAGTGTGGGGTTTGTTTGGTGAGAGTGGAGATATTATCCACCCCCACCGCCCTGTTCTCTATAGACACCAAGAGGTGTCACCTTTAGACACTCTTTAGATAATACAAAGTCCTTGTGTGTGTGTGTGTGTGTTTCGTTTTGGTAAGAAAAGGAAAGAAATCGAGAAATCTTAAAGGAAGAAGAAGAGGATCGAATTCAAGAGGTTACTGCATAGATTAAAGATTTAACTGAAGCTATTAAGGTAACAAATCCATTACTCAATTGTGTTTTAATTCATAGAAGTGTTCTTGAACCTACTAGTTAAAGTTCTTAGTGGGTTTTGCTAAAAATGGATGTTTTGGGAGGTTTAAGCTTAAGGTTAGGTTGTATACTTGGTCTTAATCATAACTGCATCTTTATAGCATCATGCATAGCTTAAAAGTACAAATTCTGGGTTTTAGGATGAAACAGTGAACTGTGACATTCATCGAAGTCGCAATAGAGGACTGCGACATTCAACGAAGTCGCAATGGTCGATTGCGACTTGGGCTTGAAGTCGCAATGGTCGATTGCGATTTGGATTGGAATCGCAGTAGTTGATTGCGATTTGGGTTTGGAATCGCAGTAGTTGATTGCGATTTGGGTTTGGAATCGCAGTAGTTGATTGCGACTTAGGATGGAGTCGCAATAGTGGGTTGCGATTTCGGGGTGAAGTCGCAGTAAGAGGTTGCGACTTTGTACTGTTCATCACGGTTGCGACTTGCACTGTTCATTGCGATTTCATGTTATTTTGGGTTGCGATTTGAGTTGTGAATTTTGTAAGTTTAAGTGTTAAAAGAGATATTTGGCATTTTATCTGATTTCAGATTCTGTGAAGGATCGACATACGTGAATTATCTTGGAAGAGTTTTTGGTGATAAACACACGAGGTGAGTTTTACTTTAAAAAGTATATTTTACTGGAATACAAGATGTAATTAATAAATGTTTGATAATGTGTATGAATATGTCATACGTGAGTAATTATAATATATTGAGATATTATAATTACGTGAGTATTATATGAAAATATAATACGTGGCCGGGCTTTGGACCGGTGTGTTAAATTGGCTCGCAACCAATTGTTATTGGCCAGTGGTGGAGGGATAAGGTGGTATGTGAAAGGTATGTTGTGTGAATTGCATTTGGTATTATTTTACGTGTGATGTAAATGTATTTATATAAAAGTGTGTACTTATATAAATGAATTTTAATGATTTCCAAATATCAGGGATTTACTCACTAGACCCTTAGGTCTAACCCTCATTTTTGTTTTAAAAATCTGTATTCCAGGTGGTGGTACCAGTAAGAGTAAATGATTAGATTACTTGGTGGATAGCTATGTGGAATGATGATCATTATGAAGTTGATGATACTTTTTGAACTTAAATTTCAGTTATTAGCTATTATCAGATCTAAATGGGATCAAGTTTGTACTGAATTTTATATTGGTTAGACCAGACTTTGGGACCAAATGTGTAATGTGAATGATATTGTGAAACCCTGTTATGAATTATATGTTATATGTATGTTTTGTTTTGCGGGATGTTACAGGCTGGGGCCGGCTGTGGTCATAGGCCGACCACCCCATGCACCAATTCGAAAAAAATACAAATTGGTCCCTGCAGTTTCAACACTTTGATAATAAACCCCAACAGTTAAGATTTACCATTTGGTTCTTATCTCCTAATCCCGTTAAATAATTTCGCTTAAAAAAATAAAAAATAATTAAATAATTAAAACGCATAACGGGACACGGGCTTTACAACTCTCCCCCGCTTGGGTTAGACTTCGTCCTCAAAGTCCACGTCCGCGAACAGCTCCGGGTGATTCTCCCGCATCTCGGCTTCTGGTACCCACGTCCATTCTGAACCCTTTCGGTGTTTCCACTGGACCTTAACCAACCCAACTACCTTGTTGCGCGAGGTTCTCGTCCTCCTGTCGAGAATGGCAACCGGCTTCTCCACATAATTGAGTCGCTCATCAATCTGAATGTCTTCGAGAGGGATTACTGCAGACTCATCCATCACACACTTCCGCAATTGAGAAACGTGGAAAGTGTTGTGGATCAGGCTCAGTTCCTCTGGTAGCTCCAATCGGTAAGCTACTTTCCCCACCCGCGCGATGACCTTGTACGGTCCGATATATCGGGGACCCAACTTTCCCCGCTTGCGAAAACGGATTACCCCTTTCCAGGGTGACACTTTCAAAAGAACGTAATCCCCGACTTGGAACTCCAAGTCCGATCGTCTCTTATCGGCGTAACTCTTTTGTCGACTCTGAGCAGTGACTAACCGATCCCGCACCATCTGAATCATCTCCGTCGTCTTTAGCACAACGTCGGTGCTCCCTAACACTCTGTGACCAACCTCGCCCCAGCAAATGGGCGTCCGACACTTCCTGCCATACAACACTTCGTACGACGCTCTACCGATGCTAGCGTGATAGCTGTTATTATAGGAGAACTCAGCTAGTGGAAGATATTGATCCCAACTACCACCAAAGTCAATAACACAAGCTCGTAGCATGTCCTCGAGTGTCTGAATAGTACGCTCACTCAGCCCATCGGTCTGAGGATGAAATGATGTACTGAAATGCAACCGCGTACCCATTTCATTTTGAAACTTCTCCCAAAACCGGGAGGTGAAACGAGTATCTCGATCCGAGACAATCGAGAATGGCACCCCGTGCCTAGTTACAATCTCTCGGATGAAAACCTCCGCGAGCTTATCCGCCGAGAAGCTCTCTTTAATCGCCAAGAAGTGAGCGCTCTTAGTCAGACGATCCACAATTACCCAGATGGTATCATTCCCTCGTTGAGTTTTGGGAAGCTTAGTGATGAAATCCATCGTAATCTGCTCCCACTTCCACACCGGAATCTCCAAAGGCTGCAATTTCCCGTGCGGTCGTTGGTGCTCCGCCTTGACCTTCCGACAGGTCAAACATACCTCCACGCATTTGGCTACATCCCGCTTCATGCCGGGCCACCAATAGCCTTCCCGTAAGTCTCTGTACATTTTGGTAGCTCCCGGATGAATCGAAAACTTGGACTTATGCGCCTCGTCCAATAGTATCTGTCGGTTCCCACCGGTGAATGGGACCCAAACTCTACCATATCGGGTCAATAATCCTCGACCATCCCGTACAAATTTCGGAATTTCTCCCGAAACCCTCTTACGTTTTGCATTTTCCGCCAACACGGCCACCTCCTGAGCGACATCTATCGACTCCAGAAGAGGTGCAACTACTGTCAATCGCTGACATAGACCCTTCAGCGGTTCCCCAACCGGATGTCGGCTAAGTGCGTCCGCGACTACATTCGCTTTACCCGGGTGGTAAAGTATCTCGCAGTCGAAATCCTTGACCACGTCAAGCCATCTTCGCTGACGCATATTAAGATTTTGTTGATCCATCAGATATTTAAGGCTCTTATGATCAGTGTAGATCGTACACTTGACACCATAAAGATAGTGTCTCCAAATTTTTAGAGCAAACACTACTGCTCCCAACTCCAAGTCATGAGTCGGGTAGTTCGCTTCGTGAGGCTTCAGCTGCCTCGAAGCATAAGCTATGACTTTGCCGTGTTGCATAAGCACGGCACCCAACCCTTGATATGAAGCATCACAATAAACCACCAAATCCTCCATACCCTCGGGTAAAGCTAACACAGGAGCCTCACATAAACGCCTGCGTAGCTCCTCAAATGCCTTCTGCTGCTCTTCACCCCAACTGAAAGCTGCAGTTTCTTCGTCAGTCGAGTCATAGGCAAGGCAATCTTGGAGAAATCTTGAATAAATCTCCGATAGTATCCTGCTAACCCGAGAAAACTCCGCACCTCGGTAGGCGTTTTCGGCACCTCCCACCGCATGACCGCTGAAATCTTGGACGGATCGACCATGATACCGTTCTGATTCACGACATGTCCTAGGAATTGGACCTCTCGTAACCAGAATTCACACTTGGAGAACTTAGCATAAAGCTTCTCCCGTCTCAAAACATCCAACACTTCCCGCAAATGCATCTCGTGCTCTTCGTTCGTCTTCGAATATACGAGGATATCGTCGATGAACACGATCACCGAGCGATCCAACATCGGGCTACATACCCTGTTCATGAGGTCCATGAACGCTGCGGGTGCGTTGGTGAGCCCGAAAGGCATCACCACGAACTCGTAATGGCCATATCGCGTACGGAAGGCCGTCTTCTCCGTATCCTTACTTCGTACCCGCATCTGATGATACCCAGATCTTAAGTCAATCTTAGAGAACCACGAGGCTCCCTGCAACTGATCAAACAAGTCATCAATCCTTGGCAGAGGATAACGATTCTTTACCGTAAGCTTATTCAGCTCCCGGTAATCAATACACATCCGCTGAGACCCATACTTCTTCTTTACGAACAAAATCGGAGCTCCCCACGGTGAACAACTCGGCTTAATGAACTCTTTCTCGAGAAGTTCTTGCAACTGATCATACAGCTCCTTCATTTCCGGTGGAGCCATGCGATAGGGTGCCTTGGCCACCGGAGCAGCACCCGGAATCAGATCGATTCGAAACTCTACCTGTCGTTCAGGAGGTATCCCCGGTAACTCGTCGGGAAACACATCGGCAAACTCCCTCACGACTGGCACATCTTCGACAGTCTTCTTCGCCTCGTCAACACGCGTATCTATCACATACGCTAAGTACCCCTGACCACTATGCTGAAGGTGTCTCCGAGCCCTCGCCGCGGAACATATTGCCGTAGTCCGTCTGGGCGAGTCTCCCTGAATCAACAACTCTCCCCCGCTTGGGGTTTGAACCCGCACTTGTTTGTGGCGACAAACAATTTCCGCATCAAACGCGTCCATCCAATCCATGCCCACAATCACACAAAGCTCTCTCATAGCTATCGGAATCAAGTCGATGGGAAACCTCACACCCGAGATTTCCAACGTGCATCCCCGATACACATCCGTAACCGTCAAGGCCCTATCATCGGCAACCTCGACTACCAAAGGACATCCTAACCGTCCCACCACTCGGCCCAAACTCTCGCTAAAAGTGCGAGACACAAATGAATGAGTAGCCCCGCTACCAAACATTACAACCGCAGGCACCGAGTTAACTAGAAACGTACCTAACATACAATTTAATCCAAAAATGCAACAACATACAACGACCAATAAAAGGAACAAGTGACGAATTATACCTGCCGCCCCTTTAGGCGTAGTCTGTTCTTCCTCCACCGTCAGCTGATGAACTCTACTACGCTCACGCTCGACTCCTTGAATTCCTCGCGACTTTCCCCGACTCGAACATTGATCATGTGCTTCCGGTAGTAGGAGCTCTACTACTACCATCCACACCTATCACTGTCCGCTCCGAGTCCCATCCCGAGTATCCAAGTAGTTGCTCGCCCAAACAATAAAAATCATACACGCATGACCATACTGACGCATATACACACTCTTCCTAGCTCCCTAGGAATAAACATAATACCCCACTACCCTTGCTAGGGCGGAACCCCCACTAACCCTGACGAATCGCCTCGTAAACGCACAGTCGTATACAGTGGAAACCAGATAGACATTCGAATATAAGATTCTATCCTACAACGGTTGGACTCAAACAAGAGCTGCGCAATAGAACTAAATCCAACATTCTAAGGCTATTCGGTTCCTACCGCATACAACCTATAGTGCATCCGCTTAACAACCTATCAAAGTTAGCATAAGTTCCTAATAGCAAGTAACAACCATACAATACAGTGTAATAAGCACCAAGCAATCTAGCATACCTACTCATATGTAAACACTCTTCCCAGCTCCCTAGGAATTTCATCTCATCCCACTACTCTTGCTACTACGGAATCCCTACTAGCCATAACGAGTTGTCTCGCGAATACCCAGTCGCATGCAGCGCGAAACAAATAGACATTCGAATATAAGACTCTATCCTAGAACGGTTGGACTCAAACAAGAGCTGCGCAATAGAACTAAATCGAATATTCTAAGGCTATAAGTCTCTTACTGCATACAACCTAGAGGGTATCCACTTAGTAACCTATCATAATTAGCATAAATTCCTAATAGCAAGCAGTCCAACATACCGCATAGTGTCAACAACAGGCAATCTAGCATGCATACTCTATGATCTAGAAAGCAATAAAACACTAAGCATTTTACCTTTCCCTTTGGCTCCGGCTGACTGTACACACTGCGCCCTCGATCACCGTTCCTCGAACGTGTTTTTACCCTTTTCTTTTATTCCCAAACAGGTTTAATAAAGAATTTGAAAATTTTACGTCCCAGCCGCAACTTGAGACCAAACACACCGAGGTGCGTTTGATTCACTCAAGCTGTGCTCTGATACCAAGTTGGAACGTCCCAAAAATTTCGAGAAATTTAAAATTTTTTAAATAAGCATTTCATATATAAAATCCCATTAAATAATCCCAACATATTATTTGCAAAGTCAAAGACACTGTTCATGTAACCAGAAACCAGCGGAGTAAATGTTTAACAAATAGACTATAAATAGTCAGCTCATCCCGCGCGCCAGTGTGTACCCGTCACGCCTTAGAGCCACTCGTACCTGAAACCACAATTTATTGAGAAAGGGTAAGCACGAAGCTTAGTGAATTCAAACACCATAAATAATACAGTTATTCCACACTACCCCTAAAACAGATAGTGACACATAAACGATCATACAGGTCTACGAACAAATCATAAACATGTATATCCACACCCACCCACCTGAAAGGCACAAGTCGGTCCCACCGACCACATGATAACATCTCCGGCCCCGCCGAATCCCCGGTCCCACCGAGTCTCTACACCACCCGCGTATAAAATCTCCGGCCCCGCCGGATCCTCGGTCCCACCGAGTTAACATGACAACATAGTATCAACTAGACACCCCACTATCTAGTTCCACAACACAATCACATAAAGCTACCACACACGTACTACAGCAATGATAAAACAACCGTTATTAGATATAGTGAGAGAACTCACCTCGAATGCGCGCCTAGCTTAACAATACAATTCAAGCTTCATAATTATGGTCACTTCCCAGCACCTAAACGCATGTTAAAACGTGTCAATACGAGACCCGGACCCTACGACACGACACACGCTTAAACCGTCACTAAAACTATTTTTCCAATCTCGCCAAACAGGTCTGTTCGGGACCTGTTTCGACCCCTTTAAACCCAGAAAATTCCCAATATTATTTCATGATTAGAAAGTACTCTGAGTTAGGGTTCCAAGGACATATTATACACCTCCTAACGATTTTTCTACATTTTATTACGGATTTTATAAAAACAGTTCGCAGAACAATGAAAAACAGCAGCTATCGGTATAAAACGACATTTTGACCAATGCTACGTCCCGAACTGGGCTTCGCACAAAACACAGAAAAGTTTATAGACTCAAAAGGGGAACTTTTGGCGCTGGTCTCACCCAGATACGAGTTACTAGCAAAGAGTTATGGTTTTCCCAAGACAATGGCAGATTCCATAATTTTTCACATGAAATGACGAATCACTGAACTTACGACAACTTTTCCACCTAGCTAGAGGCCGAACCAGTTTTCCGCTAAAACACGGAAAACGTGCCCGACCCCGAGCTTGAACCATGGGCGCCAGTTTCGGCTCAATCGGTGTTACGACAGAAAAGTTATGGCCGTCGCAAAAATAGTGGCTGAACAATTACTCACAAGAAATGACGACTCTAAAAACAACGGTTCGATCGATTTGGCTTAAGCGATTAAGTCACGGCTTAATGGGTTCAACAATGATTATTAATAAGACATGGCCACGCACCACCCACTGCCCTCCGGCGGTGGTGGTCGCCGGTGGCGGCCGGCGGCGGTTTTCGACGAAACAAATACAACGAACCGCAACCCACCAAGAACTCCCCACTCTCTCGATCGATCGACCGCTTGCACACCCACACACACGGCGCACACAGCCACCACCACCCGACACCCAGCCACCACTGTGGCGGCGCGCGGCGGCGGCGTCGCCGCTGACCCCTTCGCCGGAAAACGAAAGAACGGAAGAAGAACGAGGAAATTCTTACCTTGCGACGACCAAACAGCCACAACTTAACGAGTTCCACTTCTCCTCCTCTCTCTCGCTGATCCCTCGTTTCCCCGACAACAACACAGCTCCGGCGAGCGGCGGTCTCGCGACGGCGACAGACGATTCCGGCGGCTTCTCCCTCCACTCTCGATCTCTCTCGCTCTCTCTACTTTCTCTCGCGAATCTCTCTCTCGACCTCCCTCCCAAAACCGGCGCCCCACACCAAAAAATAAAAAGGATTTTAGGGTTGGTTGTGGTCACGACGAGAAGAAGGGGAACAAGAAGAAAAAAAAGGGCTGGGGCCGGCTGTGGTCATGGGCCGACCACCCCATGCACCAATTCGAAAAAAAATACAAATTGGTCCCTGCAGTTTCAACACTTTGATAATAAACCCCAACAGTTAAGATTTACCATTTGGTTCTTATCTCCTAATCCCGTTAAATAATTTCGTTTAAAAAAATTAAATAAATAAATAATTAAAACGCATAACGGGACACGGGCTTTACAGAGCTGACTTCAGTTTTTCCCGCCTAAACATGTATCTGGACGCAGTGTACATTATAAGTTCAATTAGCACACCCACATTCAGTCATCCTTAAATCTCTCCTTAATTCAATTTTTTTATTTTATACGTTACATTTACTACCCTTATAATTAGGTATGTAGTTTACTTTTAATCTCATACTTTTTTATTTTTCATTTTAGACTCTTATCATATAAACATAAATATTGTATATGAACTAAAATGCATTAAAAAAACATTTCTATATTTTACAAATTATACCATTGTAATCGCTTCGTCAATACCTTCGAAATGAACTCAATATTGAATATTTTTGGATTTAATTATATTATTAAATATCATAAATATATACTAATTAATGTGTCGTTATTAGTATGGGATTTGTTGAAATTAGTATGGGATTTGATACAAATAATCACTAAATTGTCGTGATTTTCTTTTTACAATTTCATATCAGTTTTTACTTCAAAGTCGAATTCCTTCGACGAATTACAATTCTATTAAATTATATTCTGTCAACGAAACACCCTTAGAATTATCATAAGAGATTTAATTACTTAGAAAAAAATATCACTTATCAAATGACTTTTGGATTATGAGTTCAAACCTTTTTCAAAAATAGAAATATGCAAATATTTTAGTATAATATATTTAATTATTTATACTTTCTTAATCATGATTATATTATTTCCTCTAATTTTTTGACCAATTAACCATATTGACCTTTAGTGATACAAATAATTACTAAATTGTCGTGATTTTCTTTTTGCAATTTCATATCAGTTTTTACTTCAAAGTCGAATTCCTTCGACGAATTACAATTCTATCAAATTCTATTCTGTCAACGAAACACCCTTAGAATTATCATAAGAGATTTAACTACTTAGAAAAAAAATATCACTTATCAAATAACTTTTGGATTATGAGTTCGAACCTTTTTCAAAAATATAAATATGCAAATATTTTAGTATAGTATATTTAATTATTTATACTTTCTTAATCATGATTATATTATTTTCTCTAATATTTTTGACCAATTAACCATATTGACCTTTAATTTTATACATCTGATATACGATTTAAAAGCGTATAAATATGAACATGAAACAAAATTATTTTTTCGAATTCTTGGCTTTAGATTTGAGATACTTCGCGCCGCATCGCGTGCAGATACTTATCTAGTATATATATATATATATATAGGGGTTAAATCATGTGAGGACCAAAAAAATGTTGAAAACCTTGAGGACTAACCTAATCCATAGATTAGTTTAAATCAAGGGTCATTAAAGAAAAAAACATATTTGTAATTAAATGGTGAAATAAGGGTATTTTAGTCAAATTAAAAATAAATTGAAAGGGTATAATGGGTTGGAGTCATACTCCTCACTAAGTCAAATTAAAACATACATACCCACTGGTCACCTCTCACCTGCATCCATCTCAATCGTACCCAGAAAACGTGATATGTGATGGAGTTGTTCTTTGAAGCCAAATTTGAAGCGAGAAATCGAACCCATAAATCGAATCTGGGATGGAGGTGTTCTTCAAATTCAGAATCAAACCAAGAAATTGAACCATAAATGAGATCTGGGATGAAGGTGTTCTTCAAACTCATAATCAACCCAATAACTCGAACATGGTGAGTTAGGTTTTTTTATTGTTCTTGAGTTTGAGTTGGAATTTTATTATATTGCTCTTTGATTTTGAGTTAGGATTTCTGGTTATTCTTGATTTTGATTTAGTTTTTATGAAATTTGTGTTTGGTTTAGTTTGTATTTTTGTAAAATTTGTTTGTGTTGATGATCTTAAGATTCAGTTGTGTTTAGGTCTAGATTTGTGTATAATGGTTCTTGATAGAACATGGTGATATATGGTGATTGATTCACCTTATGAAACCCATATAAATAATGCATCCTACTCGATTCACCTTATGAAACATTGATTGTGTTTGGGTCTGGATATGTGTGTAGTGGTGCTTGATGGAACATGGTGTTTGATTCACCTTATGAAACACAAGGTGAATCTCTTGAATCTGTGTGTTTCATCTAATGAATCTATGTATTTCAAGTGGTGAACATGTGTGTTTCATATAGTGAATATATGTGTTTCGTATGGTGAAATGTCATATAGATGAAACACTATCATATTAACCTTATAAAAATAATTTTTTTAATGATTCAATTGATGATCTTAAGATTCAGTTGTGTTTGGGTCTGGATTTGTGTATAATGGCGCTTGATAGAACATGGTGATATATGGTGATTAATTCACCTTATGAAACATATATAAATTATGCTTCCTACTCGATTCACCTTATGAAACACTGATTGTTTTTGGGTCTGGATATGTGTGTATTGGTACTTGATGGAACATGGTGTTTGATTCACCTTATGAAACACAAGGTGAATCTCTTGAATCTGTGTTTCATCTAATGAATCTATGTGTTTCAAGTGGTGAAATATCATATAGATGAAACATTGTCATTATTAACCTTATAAAAATATTTTTATTTAATGATTCAATTGATGAGTATGTGTTTCATATGGTGAATCTTTGTTACCAAAATGACAATTATGCCCTTTTCATGTGGTGAAACAATTTTCAAGTAAAACCATTGGATCAAAATCAAATTACGGCTTAGATCGGTTCTCACAATTTTCAACCTTTTTATGGTTCTCATTTGATTATCGTCATATATATATATATATATATATATATATATATATATATATATATATATATATTAACTTATTAACATTAATATAAAAGGGTATCAAATTCTTTTTAAAAATGGTATCAAATGGTGAGCCTCTCTTTTTGCTTGTTGGATAAACCCACGTCATATTTGTCGTGTGAATGCGGTGACCCGCATAAAAAAGTATATGGGGTGCGGTTGGATATGTCCTTAGTCAAAGAAATCACCTCTCATCACTGTTAGGGGTGAGCAGCGAAACTGGGTACCCGCCTTTGGAACCGGAACCGTTTCGGAACTGCCGGTTCTGGAACCGGAACCGATGTCACTGGTTCCGGTTCCTAAAATACGGAACCGATTGAAGCTGGGTCCGGTTCCGGTTCTCATTTTTTAAGAACCGCTACCCGCTGGGTACCCGCCGGAACCGGTTCCGGGACCGGGTACCCGGAATCGCTGGGTACCCAGAACCGGAACCGCTGGGTACCCGGTATATTTTAATAAAAAATATCTACATATTTAATATTTATTATATATTTAATATTTACATATATATATTTAATCTTAATCTCACCATAATTTTATAATTTTTAATAATAAAAAGGAATTATAATCATTTTCTATAAAAAAACAATTAGAAATAACAATTGATGGATTATGTGCCTAGTATTGCTTATATATAAGCTTCTCAACTTTCATTTGTAGTGAATTTTCGATGTGGGATAAATGAGGAGTGAGGAGCCTGGTAGTTTTCTTAAGATCCCATCCCACATCGCTGGGAGAGACCTTCCAAAGCCTTGCATTGAGCTTATAAATAGACCCCATCTCCTTCAATCCCTTGGCCATTCCTCAATCTTGTGAGTTAGCTCCTTTTTAGGCCTAATGCTTGAGCCCTTTGGCTTGAGTCATGTGGCTTGAGAACAATCAAATATTTTAGTAGGAGTGCCTATGAAAATGGGTGCACCATTAGTTTGTGTTATGTTCGTTTAATGTTTTAACTAACACGAACACAACGGATTTTTAAATGAACAAACACGAACATCAAAAATTTTGTTCGTTTATTGTTCGTGTTTGTTCGTTTGTTCGGTTAAGTTAAACGAACGAACATGAACAAGCCTTTGTTCGTGTTCGTTTGGTTCGTTTATAGCCCTACCAATAGGAGTTCAAAAATAAAATAAAAAGTTGTGAGCAGGTACCCGAAACCGGAACCGGTTCCCAGCGGTTCCGGGACCGGTTCCAAAAAAATGAGAACCGACGGGAACGGTTCCGGTTCCGGTTCTTTTTTTCTAGGAACCGCCGGTTCCGGTTCTGGTTCCGGTTCCATGAAAATAGGGCGGGTACCCGGTATTGCTCACCCCTAATCACTGTTACTCATTTCACCCTCCTCCTTCACCTAGGGGTGAGCAAAACCCGGCCGGTCCAAATATCCGATCCAACCCGAAAAAGTGGACCTACACTGATATCCGACCACCTGAATATCTGAACACCCCGAACCTGAGATATTGTGCGTGCGGGTATATCGGATCGGGCTGGGTATCAACCCCACTCACCCGACCCACACGAATATCATAACATTAATTATTTTTTTATTTTTTATTTTTTTATTATTAATAATAAATAAATACAATTTCCTTTTTTCCTTTTTTCCTAAATCAATCCTAAACCTAATACGACTTGATGGACGACGACTCGTGGAATTTGGAAGGAATGACGACACATTAGAATGTTAGTTTTTTTGGAAAAAGGCAAAAAAATGGTTGAATTTTGAATATCCGAAAATCCAGGAAAACCCGACCTGAATATCTAAAATTTTCGTGTTTATCCAAAATTCGGTCGGATTTCGGGGGAACCATCTTTCACCCGCTATCTAATCGGATTTATGGTTTTGGATCTTGAACCGACCCGACCAATTTGATTTTGGGTTTTAATGATGGATTTGTATAACATTTGTTTTAGAGATTTTACAGATCCCAGATAAATGTATATATCAATTTATCATATTTTAGACGTATATATGTATGTATTGATTTATCAGATTTTATATGTGTAGTTTTTGTTTTTTAATCATTTTCTGAGTTTGATTCTAGGTTTTGCGTCAATCGAATTCTTGATTTAGGGTTTGATGTTCATAATTCGTGTATAAATATATTTTAATACGGGTACATGTAATAAATTAGGGCTCTTAACTGTGAAAAGCCAAAGCAGGGATGAAAATAATGGGTAAATCGACCGATATGCCCCTCATGTTAGAGGCACATTAACAGCCTTAACGACAATTACTTAACGATGTTAAGTTAAGAGACCATGAATGTGATAAAAATAAAATGTTAGGGACTACCAATGTAGATAGTTTGTTTTAGGGACAAAGAACATCTCCAATGAAGAGGTTCATGAGAGCAGTCACGATGAAGAACCGCTTTGTTTTTTTTCACCACATTGAGAGAAAGATGTTCAAAATTACATGGCAGGAATTCATTTGATAAAATTGGGTTCCACAACACAATAAATTTATCAAACAATAACTAAACAATTATTATATTATTGATCTTCTCATACATATTGTAGTATAAAAGTAATTTATTTGATAACACATATTATAATTTTTATTTATTATCCTTGATTTTTTTATGGTTTTCATTCATGCATCCTTTATTTTTATAGCTTTTTAATTATTATAATTTTTATAATTTTAATTTATAATTATTGTTTTATTAATTATAATAAGTAATTTTTAATTGTTATAATTTTAATATTATAGTTAATTTGAGAAAGTTACGAATCTCTATACTCAAAATAAAATGTTCAGTTTTTAATATAATATTTTAATTTTAATAAAACAACATAAAAAAATACTTGATAAGGCCTTGAAGATGTGATAGAATATTCCATCCGTCCAAGGATTAGAGTTCTAATCCGGTAATACACAACCGACAAAAAAAAATCATAAAAATAAAATTAATCTTTAGTCTCCGACATTCAAAATTTTGAACCATGATACCTCACAAGTCACAGCTTTACCTTGCTTTCGTGGATGAATCCAACATGGGTTTTTCGAAAACTAACCATTCTTCCTTCATGGCTCTCATCTCTCGCTCCCTCTTCCGCTTTTCCTCCTTCATCACCGCATTTCATTCTGAATTCAGAACAATTATGCCGTCTACTGTCCATTTGTGGAAGAGAAGGCTATTTCCAAATTGGATCTTCAATCCATGGCTCCTTAATCAAGAACCCACTATTCAATAACCTTGATCACCATATCAACCATCGATATAGCCTTGCCGTTTGGAATTCTCTCCTCTTCCTCTATTCAAAATGTGGCTACTTGTCTGATGCATCCAACCTGTTCGACAAAATGCCACTGAAAGATACTGTGTCCTGGAACACGATTATATCAGCGGTTTTCAAGAAAGGTTTCTTTGATATTGGATTTGATTACTTCAAAACGATGTATGGTTCTTTTGGTATTAATCGTTTCGATCGAGGAACCATCACCACCATTTTATCTTCGTGTGAAGGATGTGAGTTCTCTAATGTTCATAAGATGATGCATTCCTTGGTATTTAAACATGGGTACACCCGCGAAACCGCAGTAGCAAATGCTTTGATAACAGCTTATTTCGGTAGTGGGTGTTT
Source organism: Saussurea involucrata (assembly GCA_033807775.1). Lineage (NCBI taxonomy): Eukaryota > Viridiplantae > Streptophyta > Magnoliopsida > Asterales > Asteraceae > Saussurea > Saussurea involucrata. The sequence continues at coordinate 52,640,196 of CM066323.1, forward strand.
TTGTTCCGGAAGGCAAGTTTTTGTAGACATCAATGATCGAAATGTAGTTACTTGGACAGCAATGATCTCCGGACTTGCACAAAATCAATATTATGAAGAAAGCGTGAAAGTGTTTGTAAAAATGCTTAATGGGTCAGTGACTCCCAATACGTTAACATACTTGAGTTCGATACAAGCATGTGCTGGCTTGCAGGCACTTAAAGAAGGGTGTCAAATACATGGGCTTGTTTTGAAATTGGGTATGCACTTGGATTTGCATATAGAAAGTGCACTTATGGATATGTACTCTAAATGTGGCAGCATGCCAGAAGCATGGCAGATTTTTGAGTCTGCTCAAGTCCTTGATGAGGTTTCCATGACAGTGATTCTTGCTGGTTTTGCGCAAAATGGTTGTGAGGAAGAAGCTGTTGAGGTATTTGTGAGGATGGTGAAAGAGGGAATCAAGATTGATCCAAACATGGTCTCTGCTATTCTAGCGGTTTTCGGTGGTGAAACTTCCTTGGCTTTTGGTAAGCAAATCCAATCTTTGATCATTAAAAAGGGGTTTACTTCAAATCCTTTTGTCAGCAACGGGCTAATTAATATGTACTCCAAATGTGGTGAATTAGAGGAATCTATCAAAATCTTTAAAAGAATGCCTCAGAAAAATCCCGTCTCATGGAACTCCATCATTGCAGCTTTCGCTCGCCATGGTAATGCTTCCGAAGCTCTTGAATTATATGAAAATATGAAACAAGAAGGTATTAAGCCAACAGACATTACCTTTCTTTCGTTGCTTCATGTTTGTAGTCATGTAGGTTTAGTAAGTAAAGGCATGGAGTTTCTTGAATCCATGGAGAAAGAGTATGCAATTATTCCAAGAAAGGAGCATCATGCTTGTATAGTTGACATGTTAGGTCGAGCCGGACTTCTGAATGAGGCCAAAAGCTATATTGAGGTACTACCCGTAGAGCCTGATGTACAACTTTGGCAAGCACTGTTAGGTGCTTGTAGTATTCATGGTAATTCAAACATGGGGAAGTATGCAGCCACCCAGTTGTCTCTTTTAGCACCAGATAGCCCTGTGCCTTATATTTTGATGGCTAATATATATTCTTCCAAAGGAAGATGGATAGAGAGAGCTGAATCTATAAAGACAATGAAGAAGGTAGGGGTGGCAAAAGATACAGGGACAAGTTGGATTGAGTTGGAGAAACAAGTTCATAGTTTTGTTGTTGATGACCGAATGCACCCACAAACCGAGGTAATTTTCAGTGTTTTATTACTGTTATTCAGACATTTGACAGATGAAGGATATGTTCCTGATAAGCGATTCATTCTATGCTGCTGGGACGATGGAATAGCTGATTCACTGCAAAATGAAGCTGAATGAGGTTTGTTTGGGGTAACTGTAGGTTTCTTGAAAATTTTCATGTGTGTGATGTATAAGGTGGCGTTTATTTTTTAAGTGGTGCTGAAATGTGAAGTCTTATTTCACTTCTGATTGATAAGAGGTGGTGCTGAAGTCTGAAATTTGAATAAATAAGACTGTTTGTTTCTGTAAACTAATAAATGTCTGAATTTCTTTAAATTAAGTGTTTGACCCATTAGAATATTATAGTGTTGAATTTATATATATACAAACTCCTAAGAGAGCTTGGAGTAATTACAGACGGCTTGAACGGCTTGATGAGATTGTATTGTGATAACCAGTCAGCCGTTCATATAGCCAAGAATTCATGAACCAAACACATAGAAGTTAATTGTCATCTCATTAGAGATAGTGTTGTGGAACACGAACAAACCCTTCATCGATCCAACCAGTACACATCAAAACTGAACACCAACTTGCAAACATTCTCACGAAGCCATTGCGGAAAACTCTTTTATTTGTAGCAAGTTGGGCATTATTAACATTTTCGCTCCAACTTGAGGATGAATGTTAACTATAGCAAAGTTTGGTTTTCCTTTCCTAGTAGTAGTGTTAGTATTTCCTCTTTTAGGTTGTTAATGTTATATATATATTGTAATCTCTTTTAGAAAGAAATAAGACATTGGATTTGAGAAATATCAGTACGTATTAAAAGGATGGGTTGCATGTATTTCTCTTTTTTGCTTGATTATTGTTTTGGATTTAATCACTATGGTTTGTTTTGGTTAATTTATAGCAAGTGTTCTTTATTAAACTTTCTTTGTTTGCGGGTACTTTTATTTTAATTGAATCAAACATATTGTTTTGATAATATAATTCATCTAGTATTATTATGTTAAATCAAGGTTATAAAATTGACTTTTTTTTATCATTAGAGAATTTGCATCCAACATATTTGTCAAATAGTTATTCTAATCAGCGTTTAATCTAGACTAAGGGGTAAAATAGTAATTTCCTATTATTCAGACAGTTTGTTCCATCACCGTGGTTTTTGTTCCACCTATTTTGGGGGGATTGAAAAAAAATGCATTTTTGTTCCACTTGGACGACTCCCCGTCATGGTCTAATTTCGCACCAAATGTAGTTTAACAAGTTTTTAACTTCTCATGTCCTGTATTGTCCCCCATACCAAACGCACCTTGAAAGAATGTTAACATTTAAGAAAACTTTGAATAGGAGCACAAGCATGAAGCATTTGCAACGTGAACAAGTGCTTTTTTGGAGCATGAATGCAATGACTAAACCGCTTCAAAATACAAATCATTAAGGGTCGTTTACCAAACGCTTATTCAGGCAAGTGTTTACTAAGTCATATTACCTTACCGGATAAATATAACAAGAACCAAGAATCTTACCTGTAAGAGTTATGGTAAGGACCGAGAGTCTTACCCGGTCAGTGATGGCGAAAACCCTTACCACGGTTAGCGCTTACCGTGAAAATTGTTGCATATGATATCGTTTTGGTGGACTAAAATCTTATCCGGTAAGTGATAGTGTTGAATTTACTGGGTAACCATTTGATAAACAACCCCTAAGTGATCCATGGTCACTTATGGGATTAATCGAGGTGTACACAAGCTGACCCATATAAGAATTAGGCCATTGGAAGCAATTTATTTGAATTCATTGCATTATTAGGGAAGCAACGAACATGTATAAGTTTCTCATACAGTGAATTTACCTAGAACCATTTTAGCAAAAATAAAGTAATTTTACAACTTAAGATGCGTTTACCAAACGCTTACATGGGTAAGTGCTTACCGGCAAAATTCAACACTATCACTTACTTACCGGGAAAGATTTTAGTCCACCAAAATTGTATCGTTTGCAACAATTTACCCGATGAGCGCTAACCGTACTAAGATTCGTCGCTCTCACTTACCAGGTAAGACTTTCGGTCCTTGCCTTCGCTCTTACAGGGTAAGATTTTTGGTCCTTGTCATATTAATTTGGTAAGGTAATGTGACTTGGTAAGTGCTTACTCGAGTAAGCATTTGGTAGGACCCGACTACAAAGTATAACAAACAACTAACTGATTCATTTAAACACGTTTAGAGACCAAAAAGGTCACTCCACATGCAGAATCCAAATTTTAAAAAGAATCTGAACCGGTGATCAGACTTCATAGATGTTGGCTAAAAAAATTCAAGATTGGGAAAGTGAGCGTGTGAGCACCAAATAGTGACAGCAAAAACCAGTTGTTAGATTCTGAAATGCCATATGCCAACAATTTGTATTCAATGGGTGTCTTTGAGATTCAATTCAGTAGAAGAAAAGAAAATGAAGGCAAACAAGCAAATAGTTGAATAAATATAGTGTAGGAAATAATCCCTTGATTTGCTTTCTCATTCATCAAACAAATATATAGAATACAAAAGCTATAATTTAGGCTAGACTTTAGGTAACCGACTATAGAAGGATATTCACATTCTATAATGAGATAATGTTAGTTATGTACATAATATCTATCACACCCCCGCAGTCGAAGTGGGAGGTTCCCGTTCGCTGAGACTGTTTCTGAAATCATCAAAGAGAACGTGCGGAAGACCTTTGGTGAAAATATCTACAATCTTATAACGGGACAGCACATGTAAAACACGAACTTGTCCACGCGCAACTTTCTTGCGTACAAAATGAATATCCATTTCGATATGTTTAGTGCATTGATGTTGAACCAGATTTCCCGAGAGATATGTCTCACTAACATTATTACAGTAAACCAATGTAGCTTTTTGAATAGGACAATGTAGCTCCAAGAGTAAATTCTGTATCCAGCACGATTCAGAGACCATATTAGCCACCCCTCTGTATTTGGCTTCAACACTAAATCGAGATAATGTGGGTTGACTTTTAGAAGACCAGGAGATAAGGTTATCACCAAGAAAAATACAATAGCCCGAGGTGGAACGTCGTGTATCCGGGCATCCACCCCAAGTGTATGAAACAAGACCAGAAACCGATGACTTGTAAAGGTGCAAGCCAAATTGAAGAGTACCCTGAATGTATCGAATAATGTTGAGGGCACACATATGTTTATCTCTAGGATCATGCATATGTAAGCATACTTGTTGCATGGCATATGATATATTTGGTCTCGTGAAGGTAAGATATTGTAGTGCACCTGACAAGCTGCGATAATGAGATGGATTTTCATACGGAGATCCAGAAGAGGCACACAATTTGGATTTAGTGTCAACTGGGGTTGGAGATGGTACACAAGAGGACATGACATGCCAGCTCGTTCAGTAATCTCCTCTACATACTTTCTTTGAGAAAGAAGTAGCCCACCTGCATGACAAGTAACAACAATTCCCAAGAAATAACTCAAAGGACCTAGGTCCTTCATGGCAAACTCAGAACCAAGAAAAGACATGATGGACTTGCGCAAAGCAGTAGAAGAGGTGGTGAGAATAATGTCATCGACATAAAGAAGAATATATGTTGTATCTGTGCCCCAACGATAAATAAACAAGGAATGATCAGACTTGTTGTGAGAGAAACCAATAGTAGAAACATAATCAGCAAACCTTGAGTACCAGGCGCCTCGTGCCTGTTTAAGGCCATAAAGAGATTTCTTTAGTAAACATACATAGTCTGGATTAGTAGAGTCTCTAAACCCCATGGGTTGATGCATATAGACCGTTTCATTCAGATGTCCATGCAAAAATGCATTCTTGACGTCTAACTGATGAATAGGCCATGACTTAGATAATGCAATGCCAAGTACCAATCGGATTTGACCACCGGGCTAAACGTCTCATCATAATCTACACCAACTTGTTGAGACCTGCCATCACCAACAAGACAGGCTTTGTGCCTTTCAAAGGAGCCATCAGAGTTATGTTTATGACGAAAAATCCACATGGACCGAATAATGTTAACATCAAGAGGACGGGGTACTAACTCCCTCGTCTTATTGTCAATAAGAGCATTAAATTCATCAAGCATGGTCTCCTTCCAATTCTGGTCAAACAAAGCATCCTTTGGGTTACGGGGTATAGGAGAAGGTATAACCGAGGACAACAATTTAAATTGATGTTTGGGCTTAAATATCCCATGTTTGCTTCGAGTTTCCATGCTATGAGATGGTGTTGGTGTGGGTCAAGGTTGTTGTGTGGTGTGGGTTGGAGAGGATGTGGATTGGGTATGTGTGAGAGGTGCCACCAAGGAAAGACTTGGCCTCAGAGGCTGGATTGGTTGGAGAGGAGAGGGACTGGTTAGACTAGACTGTGGGGAGGCAGATCTGGTTGCTGCTGGTCGAGGTACAATAATGGGTTGTTGGATTAAATTGTGGAATGAAGTTTGAGGAAGAAGTGACAGTAGGTTGGGCTGCTGTTTGTGGATTAGGGGCAGCCATGATTCTCAAATATTGAAGATATGGAGGAGGCAAAACATCATCTAACAAGTCATAAGTGGTTGTTAAGGGAGTATGTGACTTAGAGAAAAGGAATTGTGACTCATCAAACACGACATGTCGGGAAATGAAAATTTTCCCACTAGATAAGTCATAGAATTTGTAACCCCTATGGTTGGATGGGTTGCCTAAGAAAACGCAAGGTGTGGATCGGGTGTGGAAGGGAAAAGTGGATAACACAAGCACCCAAATACTCGTAAATGAGAATAAGAAGGGTCTTTGTGATAAAGAATTTGAGTGAGGTTTTGTAATCGAGAACCTTACTTGGAAGAATGTTTAGTAAGTATGTTGCCATTTGAAGGTGTGATGCCAAAAAAGAAGGAGGCATGGAGGAGTGTGTAAGAAGAGTGCAGATTAATCTGTTTATTGCCCAAATTTTACGCTTAGCTTTGCCATTTTGTGAAGAAGTATGAGGGCAAGAGAAATGAAACACCATACCTTGATTTGCACAAAACAATTTGAATTAGTCATTATCACATTGAAAAGATATAACGGGCCTCTCAAATTGTGTTCGGATGAATGCACTAAATGAGATAGAAGAGTAGAGTGGACTTGAGATTTGCACCCAAAGGATAAGTCCATAAAAAATTTAGTGAAATCATCCAAAAACAAGATATAATATTTGTGAAGGATAGATGACATCCAAATATTATTATGTATAATATCAAAAGGTAAGCAAGTTAAGGAAAGTGAATTATAAAATGGCAACTTAACATGTTTCCAAAAAATGCAAGATTGACAAGCCGAAGAACAAGATGTATTATTACATTCAATAAGCTTATTATTCCTAAGAAAATTTAAAATAGAAGCTCCAGGATGACCCAAGCGGTTATGCCACAAACTAGGAGATAAAACTTCAAAAGTTGATGGAGATATGGCTCGGTTTTTGGTGAAGGCAACAGTGAGAGGATATAAATCGCCAGTACTATCACATCTCATAAGTGGCATCCGCGTCTGAATGTCCTTCACAGAAAACCCAAAGGGATCAAACTCAATAGATACATTATATTCAATGGTGAATCAACGAACGGATATTAAGTTTTTTATGAGTTTAGGAGCATGTAGGACATTATTTAAATGTAAGGGTGGGTAAGTTGGGGAGATGGATGTTTGACCATAACCACGAATCAGAATTTCTTGACCGTTACCAACAATTATATTACAATCATTGCCCATATTGAAATAAGATGAGAGGGTACCTTGATTCGTGGTCGTGTGAGATGTCGCATCGGTGTCCATATACCAATTATCATCTGGTTAATTTAGTGTCAACGTGTGCATGGACGCATCTATGTCAGTGGGAACATGGCATGATAAAGGAGCTTGGACAGTGTATGCTTGTTGAGGACGAGAGCCAAGAATTCCTGGTTGACGATGACCCATCTGTTGAGGCCATTGCAATATAGGGTATGGACATGGGGGAATGCCCCATGTCTATTGCAAAGGGATCAAACTCAATATGTTAGGTCACGTTAGTGTAATAGAAGTGTAGGGACTAAATATGACATTTTGTGTAAATACCATGTGGGTATAAATAGTTTGCATAATCCCTTAGTTAGGGTTTAATGATCATTGTTTAAGCTTTCAATTACTTTGTACGGCTACTGCCAATAACTCTTTCTGTTCATCATAATACAAGTGAGATTTATGACATATATGCTTATTGTGTTGATTTCATTGTGATTGCTTATTGAATCTGAGATCCACAAGTGGTATCAGAGCAGAAGGACGTCTGATTCAAAGGTAATTCTCTTTTCTGATAATTCAAGTTTTTGTCGACTGTGTCATTCAAAAGATTTTTCTGTGTTTTGATTTAAGTGTAAAAAGCTTGAATTGAGGCTTGAAAAATCTTCTTTATCGCGTTTCTGAAATCATATCGTGGTTTGAAGTCTTTTGATTGAGTATAAATCATCAATTTTTGAGTTTTTGATTTCTGGGTTTCTTACTCTCTGTTCTTGAGAAAAACCCAATTTTGCTTCAAAAAGTGCTTGTTAAATCGATTTGGTTGATTGTTTCTGTATTCTCTAGTTGCTTGTATTGGTTCTAAAGTGTTTGCAGATTTTTCCCAAGTCAAAAGGTGCAGAAAATCGATTTCCAGGTTAGTTTTTCGAGTTCCAGTGCGTAAATACTGTTCTTGAGTTCCGGTACCGGTGAATTCCGGATCCCATAGATTCCGGATCCTAGTTTGTACTAGATCCCAAGTTTCGGTATCCAATTCCGGTGTTCACTTCCGGTATTCAATTTTTCCGGATATTGCATTCATTTCCGGATCCTTAGACTCCGGGTATTCAGATTCCGGTTCTTTGGTTTCAAATTTTGTCGAATAATTCCGGATCCACTTGGTTCCGGATCCACATCCTTATTTCGGATCCTTGGTACTGGTTCTGGATCTTTGAACTCCGGATCTGTGATTCCGGAACTTTAATTCCGGATCTTGGTTTTTGGACTCCGGATCCCCTACTCCGGATCCTTAATTCCGGAACTTGCCTGCTGCACACTTTATTTTCTTCCAGTTTCAATTTGTTTCTATTCTCAAGTGTTTCTTCTGTTTATTCCTGATCCCTTTTAGGAATTGCTTTAGGTTATCACTCCCATAGGAATTTTGCGTTAGTTTGCGTTAGTTTGTGCGTTAGACCACTCCATTACCTTTGAATCATTCTACACGTCTTTCGATCACCAAGTTCTCACAATGAATGCTCAAGACGCACTTGCTATCGGATCGGAATTCAAGACACCGATCTTGTACCGTGGGGAGTACAATGTCTGGAGGGATAGGTTTATGTGCTTCATCCGGACGAAGCCACTATATGAGGAAATTCTACGATCGCTGAAGGAAGGTCCGACTGTTCCACCATTGATGGACGTTCCTGCACAAGAAGGTGGACCTCCAGCCCATAAAGTGCCCAAACCTTACGACAAGTTGACGGTGGAAGGAAAGCGTCAAGCCGATGGAGATACGCTGGCGAAGACTTATCTAGTATACAGTCTTCCCAACAATATCTACTGCAGCATCGACAACTACAAGGGCACGGCTAAAGGTATGTGGGACCAACTTGCTAAGATCATGCAAGGCAGTCGTGAAGGTAATCAGATGAAGATCACCAACTTCCTCACACGCTACGAATCCTTCAAAGACAAAAGAGGAGAATCACCTACTGAGACATACGAGCGTTTCTGCACTCTATTCAACGACTTGCACAAGAACAACATCTTCAAGTCAAATCTCGAATGCAACATCAAGTTTCTCAACAACCTTCAACCTGAATGGAAGGGGTTTGTTCTACATGTCCGCCACAACCGATCATTAGAGAATGTACCGATGTATGAGATCTACGAGATGTTGCTCCAGGATGAAGATGACGTACGTGAGTTGATAGGCGATCAAAATTCCAATGAGAAGACGAAGGAGGATCCTCTTTCCCTGACTCATAAGAAAGAAAAGCAAGCTCTACGCAGTTCGCATAGAGAGGAAGTACCAAGTGACTCTGAACACGAAGATGACGAACCAGAAAGTGATTCTGATCCCAAGCTTGAAAATATCAAGAAAGTTGTTGCATTGATGTCCCGAGAGAATGATCAGAAGAAGTTTTTCAAGAAGCCGACCAACAACAATCAGCGATACTCTACAAACACCAAGCGTTGGGATTATAAAGACAAGTATGAAGGCAAGCGAAAGACTGAGGATGGAAGAAAGAGGAATGATGAAGGGAAGCGATCTGAAGGAAAGTCCGATGATAGAGCTGATGATGAACCCGTGAAATGCTACAACTACGGGAGGAGAAGTCACTTCGCCAAAGATTGCCGGAAGCCTGTAGTACGCAACACTGAGTACTACAAAACCAAGATGCTCCTATCAAGGCAGAAGGAAGCAGGCAAAACGTTGTTAGTTGAAGATGATCATTGGATCCTTCAGACTGATGAAGAGATCGAAGACGAGGAAGCGCATATGTGTTATACCGGCCTCAATCCGGAAGAATCTGATTCCGAAGATGACTCTTCCGAAAAGAAGAAAGACAAGCACGAGTGCAAGGTATGTAGTTCTTCCAATGCTGACTTAATCAATCAGATGAAAGAAATGGTGCGTACCTTAGATTCCTTCAAACTTAAGGTTAAGACCAAAGACGCCCAAATCTCAAAGCTAGAAGCCGAGGCTAAGGTTAAATACGATAACATAGGCAAGCTAGCCATTGAAAAGGCTGAGGACAGATGTGTGATAGAAAACTATCAAACTGAGTGCTCGGCCATTTCAAAACGAGCTGAAATCCTCGAGTCTCAAATATCTGAATATACTCAAAAGTTGGAGAAGTCTCAGGAGGAGTATTCTAAGAGCGTTTTAGTTCAAGAAAAAGTTCTAAAAGAAAATGAGACATTGACCACTAAGCTTAAGGATCTTGAATCCAAACTTTACAAACTTGGTCAATCTGAACAAACCATCCACTTGAACAAGCCCAAGGAGTTCAAATATTACAACTCACAATGGGGCCTCAGATATGATAATCCGTGTTACCTCAAGAAAATCTTGTCTAAGGTTCCCACTCTTTATGAATTCAACTTCATGGGCCTAGATAAGAAATATCCCAAGATTAAGTGGACAAATCCATCTCCGGAAGATGGGGAGAAAGAGGACATTAAAAGAAAAACAGGTATACCTCTACCACCAATAGAGGCTAAACCTAAATCTGATAAACCTAATTCTGAAAATAACACAAAATCGGAAGATGAGCCGCCTAGGAAAACATAAATGTACATATACCTTTCGTGTATGAAACGCTTAATGCGTCTTACTTAAAGAGAAAAACTTCTTATCTATCCAACGATTACTTCGACATCTGTTCGCTAGCCAAAACGGTTGAAACTCTGGTTCCCGTTCCGGCAACAACAGATGCAGATTCTAACGATAAATTAGAGTTCAAACGTTATGTTCCTCCTCTGATTTTGGAAAACATCATTTTCAAACTTGAAGAATCGATTGCAAGAGATAAGATCATTTATGAAACCGAAAGAACTGTACTTTTAAATAGTATCGAAAAGCTCAAACAGACCAAACCCGAGACATTACCCGAATCGGAAAGAGAGTGTTATCGCACCGAGATTGCTAAGTTGACTTCTCAACTATCTGCTTTGGCGACAGAAGCTTTAACGCTCAGAATGGCTAAGGAGAATTCTGTGGATACTCCAATGACGCTTGTCACTTCTGAAACAATCTCATTTGACTATGCTCCGATCTATTTGGATAGTTCCTCGTGCAAAGCTTTTATAGGAGTGTCTGATGACACAAACGATAAAGATTTGAGATTTAAAGATAAAGGTAAGGCCATCCAACCCGATTCTGTTCAAAAGAATCTTTTTCCGATTTTTGATAATCCGTTTGCGGACAACTCCTCGTCCGACTCAGATGGTGAAGCCCCACTTGATTCTGCTCGCAGATTTTCTGAGTTTATGAATTCCACAGCTTGTCAAGATGATGAATTTTCTAAGATTGATTTTGCACCAAAGCTTTCGAGTCATACTCAATTTTTAGAAAAAAATGCTCGAACCGGTTAATTTTGAAAAAGGCGAATGTTCAAATTCTAAAACCGTTTCTAAGACCAGTTCTAAAACTAAATCTAAACGTCGGTCTAAGAAACGTGCTAAAACCGGTAAGAGTTCTTCTAAACAACCAGTTTACTCAAACTCCTCTGACGATAACTCTAATGTAATTTCAGATAGTACGGGTCAGGGGAAAGCGGTTCAGAGAGAGTGGGTAGAGAAGAAACCTAAGTCGCGCCCTTAGAAGAACAAGTCATTTAATTCTATTTCGCATAATAGGAATAATAACAACAAACATGGTTTTGGTTTGAATAACTCTGTTGAACATGGTTTTAAATTTCCTGTTAAACTTGACAATGTTCATCAATTGATTGATTTTTCGCGTGATTATGTTTGTTGTTCCGTTTGTGGAATGAATGACTTGATTGAATCTAAACATGCATCTGATTGGTTTGGAACTTATCATGTCTTTAATTCTAATGTTTCTCGTAAATCCAATCGGAAAAGTCCTAGATCTAAACGGGTCTCAAACAAAGGTGATGCACCTAACACCCAAGGACCCATTTACAGATGGGTACCCAAACAACATTAATTTTGTTTTGCAGCCCGGTCATGTGTGGTTTCTCGACTCTGGATGCTCCAAGCACATGACTGGTAAACGGGAGCTATTCACCAACTTCAAGGAGAAGTACTATGGTGATGTTCGATTCGGCAATGATAACGTGGCCCCGATCATGGGCTACGGCGACCTAGTTCAGGACAACCTCACGATCAAGCGTGTGTCCTACATTGAAGGTCTTGGTCATAACCTCTTCAGCATCGGCCAGTTTTGTGACAATAATCTTGAACTCAGATTCAAGGCGAAGCGGTGCAGTATACGTGATGACGATGGAACGGAGATCCTTGTCGGTACTCGACGGACGAACCTCTACACCATCAATCTTGCCGCCGTGAAGACCGACAAAGCCGTGTGCCTTATGTCCAAAGCCACTACTCAACAGAACTGGCTGTGGCATCGACGGCTATCGCATTTGAACTTCAAGAACATCAATAAGTTGGTGCTGGGTGGACTCGTCAAGGGTATGCCAGAACTCAGATTTGCAAAAGAACATCTCTGCTCCGCATGCGAGATGGGTAAGATGAAGAAGGTGTCCCACAAGCCGAAGCCAGTTCCTAGCACGTCTCGCCCTCTAGAGATGATCCACATGTATCTCTGCGGCCCAATGCGAGTTCAAAGCATAAGCAACAAGAAGTACGTCTTAGTGATGGTGGACGACTACTCCAGATACACCTGGGTCAAGTTCCTTCATTCAAAGGACGAGACACCTGGTGTCATAGTCAACCACCTGAAGGGAGTTCAGAATAATCTACAGCTGACCGTCATCGCGATTCGCACGGATAACGGAACAAAATTCAAGAATCGCATCATCGACGATTTTCTCACATCGGCCTGAATTTCGCACAACTTCTCGGCAGCCAGAACTACACAACAAAACGGCGTGGTGGAACGACGCAACCGCACTTTGGTGGAAGCGGCATGCACCATGCTGACACAATACGGACTTCCAATGTTCTTATGGGCTGAAGCTATCGCGACGACGTGCTACACTCAGAATCGGTCTATCGTTCACAAGTGTTTCAACAAGACGCCATACGAGGTAATCAACAAACGCACCCCCAACATCAGCTATTTTTACGCGTTCGGGTGCAAGTGCTTTGTACTGAATGATAAGGATGATCTCGGCAAGCTCAAGCCGAAGGCGGACGAAGGGATTTTTATTGGCTACTCAACTTCTTCAAAAGCATACCGAGTCTACAACAAGAGGACTAAGAGCGTGATTGAGAGTATTAATGTGACCTTCGACGAATTGGTCGATTTGGCTTCTGGACATAACAGTTCAGAACCCGCGCTTACCGGAGTGTTGGCTTCTGATCTCTCCAGATCGGAACCCAAGCACACAACAGTAGATCCATCGGCGTCCAATACGTCGAAATCACAACCATCTGAGTTAGATCTACTGTTTGAGAATTTTTATAATGATTTTTATCTTTCCAAAGTTTCTTCTGATGCTTCTTTGAATGCAGATGGAGCTGTAGTGGTGTCGACCCACATCTCCGGTCCTCCACCAACCCCCAACGTTACATCATCGGAGGACACGCCCACTTCACCCGTGTTAGAGGCGACACCATCGATAAGCACAGCTTCGGTGACCGCTACTCCATCACCAGTGGTTCAACCCACTCCTACTTCCCCCGGATCAAGCAACAGTACTGACGCAACTGCCACATCCTCGTCGACCACTGTTGTTTCCCAACCTACGGCCGTCGCACGCCTTCATCCGGTTCCATCTCTTGAAGCAGTTCAGAATCTACCCCTAGGGTCCTACATCGACGTTGATAATTCAGAACCTCTATCGGACCCGCTACCTCATACCCAGAAATGGACTCGAGCGCACCCCCTGAGTAGATTATTGGAGATTTGTCTGCTCCTGTTCAAACTAGAGCAACGACGAAAACTGAAGACGAAGCCGCCCCTGCACTGCTGAGCAATACTCAAAAACGGGCGACAACGGGAAATGAGTGCCTCTTCTCCATTTTCCTCAGCAACGTTGAACCAGCGACGGTTAAAGACGCCCTGCACGACCCGGACTGGATAATGGCCATGCAAGAAGAGTTGAATGAATTCGAGAGTCTCAAAGTATGGCGTATGATCCCTCGCCCGAAGAACAGAACCATCATCGGCACGAAATGGATATACAAGAATAAGAAGGATGAGAATGGGGTCGTGGTCCGCAACAAGGCTAGATTGGTCGCTAAGGGGTATCGACAGCAAGAGGGGATCGACTACGAAGATACGTTCGCACATGTTGCCCGAATCGAAGCTATTCGGATGTTCCTCGCGTTCGTCGCTCACAAAAACTTCACCGTCTACCAAATGGATGTGAAGACGACGTTTCTAAATGGCGATCTCAAGGAGGAGGTGTATGTCTCCCAGCCGGAAGGTTTTGTAGATCCGGATCATCCCAATCATGTGTATCGACTTAACAAAGCCTTATACGGACTCAAACAAGCACCGAGAGTCTGGTATGATAAATTGTCTACTTTTCTCACCAATACTGGCTTCTCGAAAGGTAAGACCCTTTTCATCAAAAGGGAAGGTGAGCATATTCTTTTAATTCGGGTTTATGTCGATGACATCATTTTCGGCTCTTCTTGCCCTCAATACTGTCGCAACTTTTCACTCCTCATGAAACAATATTTTAAAATGAGTATGATGGGTCAGATGAATTTCTTTCTCGGTCTTCAAGTTCAACAACTGTCGACCGGGATATTCATCAATCAATCTAAGTACATCGCGGATATTCTTCGGAAATTCAAGATGGAACAGTGTTCACCCATGCGAACTCCTATGTCACCGGGTACGAAGTTACACGTCGATCCTGACGGAAAGGCCGTGAATACGACTACCTACAGAGGAATGATTGGTTCGTTGATGTATTTGACGGCAAGTCGACCGGATATAATGTTTTCAACCTTTCTGTGTGCTAGATTTCAGTCTAACCCTAAAGAGTCACACATGATAGCAGTTAAGTGTATTATTCGATATTTGAAAGGTACTGCTAATCTTGGCCTTTGGTACCCTAAGGATACAGGTTTCTAGCTTACAGCATTTTCTGACGCGGATCATGCGGGGAGTATGCTCGGCCGGAAGAGCACTACGGGTCACGTCCAGTTCTTGGGCGACAAATTGGTTAGTTGGGCCTCCAAGAAGCAGACTTGCGTCTCCACCTCCACGGCAGAAGCGGAGTATGTGGCCGCGGCTAGTTGCTGTTCCCAAGTGATCTGGATGTGGACGCTGTTAATGCCAAAAATCGCACCAAAGGGACAACTTAAGGTCGATGTGGACTTTAACAACTAAAGAAAGGAATCTTTTGACAAAGGCGTGCGACAAAGACAAAAATGTAAATGAGACAAAGGATTTGATGACGCAGGAAAAACCTCAACGAGGAAAAAACCTGCGGACGATAGTGGATGTTGTCGCTGCACTATGGTCGCCAATCAGGGGCGATGTCCTCGGTGTTCCGGGTGTCAATCGTACAGAGATTACAATACAAATGAAGGAAATACTTCGAAATGTAAAGTACAAGTGTTTGGAATGTAAAAACAGTGTGCGTCGTGTGTGAAAACTGTGTATAAACGTTGGTCGAGAGCGATAGTCTTGCGTCGAGAGTGATCTTCTATGAATGATCTCTTTGCTTCGAATTAATATTCTTCGAGTGTTTGTGTTTGCTTCTGTTGTTCGATGCTCTTGTTCTATCTCTCTCTGTGTTATTCGATGTTGATCAGGTATCTTGAACTGATGATTGAGCTGAGATTTTATAGTTTTCAGATGACTTTAATTGAATCTTTAAGTGCCTTGAAGATTGTTTGTAACGGTCGTCGTCTTCAATGTGAGTTTAAATGCTCATAACTGATTTCGTCGGTTATAGCCGTTTGTCCATAAATGACTTTGACTCCTGCATTAAACACTTAAACAAATATAACAGTTGTATAACGCGCTAGTCGGTCGAGGTCGTACGGTTTTATGCGACGGTCGTGCAGAACGGTGGACGTCGAGGTCGAGTGTCGTGAGGAACTCTCGACTTACCTTTTAGGAGGGATGACGGAGGTTCTTAGGGTCTTCGTCGGGACCTTATCTTAATACAAGGTATAACTCATGACATGCGTCTTACCTTCTTTGGTCGCGGTCGAGACCTGTGAAATTTTGCCCAAACAGTTTGCCCCCAAAATTTGAAAGTAGGATGGAAAATTCGAATTTTAAATTTTGCTCGTCGGGTGTTTAGGGTTCTGCGTTAAAAATACCTTGGTTGTTTCGGAACCGAATTGGTTTAATTCTAACCGAACGAGAAGTCGAAGAGAAAACGAGGTCGTGACGTCATACTGACGTACGATTGTGCTTACCAGCTGTCGTTTGCCAGGTGTCGACGATCTGTGTGGTCATACGAGAAGACGGAGGTACGCGGTGATCATCAAAGGGTTCGACCTAACATGATCGACTGCATAAGTAAAGATTACGATAGATTTTTTCTTGTTTACGATTTTAGAAGGTTTTGAGCAAAGATTTCTTTAGGGGTTTTCTGAGATCATATAAGATACGACCCTCCGGTTTGCGTATGCGTCGCAAGTCTATTGCTAGAAAGCCTAGAAAAAACTGGGATATCTGGGGCCTTTCAGAAGTGCAAATCAATTTAACGGGGTTGGAAATGTCGACAGAGCCTAGAAGCACCATTAAAAACGAAGAAGATCTCGACGAATTTAGAAGTCTAGCGAGGATTCCCATGGGGATTACCGTAAGCAGGGTTGGCAAGGTTCGACCGGAGATGTGCCCCGAGGGGTACGTTGTTATATACGAATACCCGTTCAAGATAGGCTTTCACTGGCCATATTCGCCTTTGGTCAAAGAGTTCATGTGTGAATTTGATCTTTCGCCAGGGCAACTGATGCCCCAGTTCTGGCGAGTTATCTTGATCATCGAACGACTTACCTCCAACTGGAATCCACCGATGAATGTGAGGGTCCTTCTGACGGCATATAAGGTCAAAAGTGACCGGTACCGTCGCTATAGTTTGTTTTCAAGGTACAAGGGTGATCGTACCCTGGTTTTAAATACTGCGGTCAACGACCGTGGATGGAAGAAGAGGTATGTATTCATGCGGGTGTCGACACTGGACACTGATAGTGACTGGATTAGGGAGGGTTGGAATATGACGGGTGAGCCTTTGATAGTACGTTTTTATGTTATTCTGTTGCTCGGTTGTTTTTTCGACTGACCTTCTTTTTTATGTGAAGATATTGATTTCGATAAGGTAGAGCCGGACGATGCTTCCCGGGCTAAGGTCGAAAAGTTCCTAGAATTTAGTACTGAAGACCGATCGTATGTCACGCGTCATTTGATAGACGAGGATGATGACACCGTTTTCTTGAGCGACAAAGTGAGAATGGGTCGAGAAGAGAAAGAAGAAGAAGAGGACTCTGAGAAGACCGAGGAGGAAGAGAAGAGTGAAGAACCAGAGGTAGAGATAACTGGTAAGTATCCTTCTGTCTTCTTTTTGCTTGACCTGGTCTTTCTCTGTTCTGAATCGTCTAATTTCTTTCTTTTACCATACGGGAGAATCTTGGGCGCCTGCAGCCGTCGAGAAAATGGCTCAAGTCGAGCTAACTCGCAAGGCGAGTGTAAACAGGGGAAATGATACCTCGACAGCTGAGTCGGGGGTCTTAAAGAGAAAAGAAGTCCCGACATCTGGATCGGATCTCCACAAGAGGACGAGAATGTCCGTTTTGAGTGAACCACCGTCAAGGACGGGTGGTTCGTCGAGAGTCGTCCCTCCTGAGAGGGCTAAGGTATCGACCGTGTTTATCAAGGCGGTTTCTGATACAACGTCCGTTGATACGGCAAAACTGGCGACGATGTCTTCTCTTTCCGCGTCAGGCCCTTCTTTCGCCGACAAGGGCAAGGGCGCGAAAACGGGCTCTGAAACGACGGTGAACTTTACGTTGCCGTCGGATTTTTTGAATGATAATGTCCTAGACGGGACGAAACTGTTCCCTCATTTGGGAAAGTATCAGCTCCCTTCTTTTAGAGAGTGTTTTGACGGGGTTTCTCTCGAGGATACTGAGGCCCATGTTGCTGGACTAGCGTTCATGGTAAGTCTATCTTTCAAGACTTTTGTTTATCTGTTGTCGTCGTCGTATTCTTTGATAAAGTGTTTTCATACGTTTTCAGATGTTTCAGTCGTCTTTGGCGTTGTACGCTAAATCGACAAAGGTAGAAGGCTTAGTAGCTTCTGCCATCGAGAAAGAAGATGCAGCGTTAACAAGGGAAAAGTCTGCTTTAGAACGCGAAGAGGCGGCATTGGTGATACTCGACGACGTCTTGAATGAGCTGGAGTCCCTTGGACACGCGAGGGACGACGCAAACTCACGTTTAAAGGAGTCCCTATCTTTGATGCATGGTCAAAGGGAGACGTTGGATGGGATGGGGGAATCCTTGGCCGTGAAGAAAAAGGAAGTCAAGGAATCCAAATCTAAGGAGGTAAGTTTAGAAAAGAAGTTAGAGGAGTTGAGGGACGAGAATAAGTCCATCTTTTCTTTCGCTCGACTCACTGCTCAAGCGACTATCATGCGAAATCACTTGCTAGGCAAGAATCCTGTGGCCTCAGCGTCGGACGAGTTGGATCTGTTCTTCA
Organism: Saussurea involucrata; assembly: GCA_033807775.1. Taxonomy (NCBI): domain Eukaryota; kingdom Viridiplantae; phylum Streptophyta; class Magnoliopsida; order Asterales; family Asteraceae; genus Saussurea; species Saussurea involucrata. Next base: position 52,658,797 of record CM066323.1, read on the forward strand.
AGGAGGTCGGGACTGAGAGAGAGCTCGACTCGGAAGATGAGAAGGAGGTCGAAGAGGAGGAGGAGGATTTCCAGGGTGGCGTGTCGGGCAAAGATGCGACCGACGTTCCTCCCCAATCTTAGAAAGATATCTTCGTTTATTTCTGTTTCTTTGTTGATCGACCGTCGGTGGTCGAGCTTTTTGTAAATGAAAGTTTTTTGATGAATGAAATTCGGTCTTCTTTTGAATTTGCGATTTATATATTAAACATCACATCGACTGTTAAATTCATAAAGTACAAGGAATCATGCGACTTAGGCATCTATTGTAACACGATAACTGGAACGTAAGCCATAAGACTTTTAAATCATGTATACAAACATAAGCACATGCGACTAAAGCATACATTCGGAGTATGAAATTTTGCTAAGTTAAGAGGCTTAGATCATGAGATCGTTTAGACTTTGCAATCGTACGACTGAGTCGTGCGATGAATTTGAATCGTGCGTCCCTGTATAGGATGATCAAGTCATATAGACTTGGTCGTTTATGTTGTGCGACCTGGCGAAACTAGAGTCGTTTGATTATTGTCGTGCGATTCTGCGGAATAAACAATGTCAGAGGTTGGTCGTTTTCTAACCAACGACCCTCCGATGCTTAAGTCAGTAATCGTCGTCATGAAAAAATCGTATGAAAGAAGAAAAAGAAATTAGGAAACGTACCTTCTTAGATTCCTCTTTAATTAACGGAGTATTTGCCCCCCGTCATTTAATATCCTATTCTTTCTAGGAGAGGATAGATTTTAAATGACGGATCGACATAGAGATCTTGGGAAATGCCATCTAGGTGTGCATTGACTGTGTTTTCGCGCGACAGGGCCATATGGTCATTTTATTCCTGTAGACAAGGCATAAGTTTGTTTCTAAGGATAGAAAGACGAACCTGTCGTGCCGCATCTGCTAAGCGATTTACTTTTGCGGTTTCAGAGTTGATTTATAGCAGTCACGAGCAACTTTCGGCTCACTTTTGATTTCCTGGATGCCCCATGGCGTAGGGAACTTCAGGGTCTGATGATACATCGAGGGAATGGCTTTCATTTCGTAGATCCATGGTCGACCTAGAATGATGTTATAGGCCGACGCACAGTCGATGACGCTGAACTTGGTCTGCTTGTTGATTCCTCCGGCGTAGACTGGCAAGATGATATCTCCATATGTGCTCGTCGCTTCTCCATTGAAACAGACCAAAGTTGTCGAACGTCGAGTGATTTCCGAGCGATCGATTCCCATGGCCTTGGTGGTGTCAAGGAAGATGACGTTTGCTGAACTGCCCCCGTCGACCAAGACTCGACGAGTTAGACAGTTACCAACCGTGAGTTGAATGATCAACCCGTCGTGATGCTTCTGATATGAGTCGCTGAGGTCGACTTGGTAGAATACGATCTTCATAGCTTCCAACTCCAAATCTCCTCTGGGCTTTGATGAACGCGGAATAGGCCGATCGTCTGGCGCTTGACTGGCGTGACGTTTGGCTGCGGAATACGTCAGACCACATACGTTTGAACCACCGGTGATGCAATTGACGACCTTTGCATGCTCAGGGGTTGACGGTCGAACATCGTTAGCTGGGGTAACGGCGTCGTCGATGATGTTTTTGATATTGCCCTTTGGGACGTGATACGCCAGCTCCTTTTTGAGAGCTATGCAATCATCTGTCGCGTGACCATGGTCGACGTGAAAGTCGCACCACTTAGATTTATCTTTCTTAGCGTCGTCCTAACCAGACTTCGTTGGCCATCGAATAGTCACCTAGGCGGTCTTCAGAGCTTCGACCAAATCTTTAGTGGACTCTTTGAATCCGTAAGAGGATATCTTGGGGTATTGAGGAAATTTGGTCGCGGTCTTAGCCTCTGCTTTTGTCTTGAATCGGACGTTCATGATCTGGCAGGCGGGCTCTATTTTGGAAATCGCTTTCGTCTTGAACTCTGACTTCTTTACGCCTAACGACCTCTTGTCGTCGGTATGCTTGCGACGAAAGGCAGCGTCGTCCTCTACTCTCATATATGCTAAGGTTCGAGCTCGGACGTCTTCGAAATTCTCTGGAGGATACTTAGTTAGGTCAGTGTATAAACCTGAACTGTCGTTCAGACCTCGCTTATAGGCTTCGATCGCGGTCTTGATGTCACAATTGCGAATGCTGGTCATTTCTGCATTGAATCGATTGAAATAACTGCGGATAGACTCATTGGTCTTTTGCACGACGTGATACAAGTCACTGGTCTGCTTCTCCATCTTGCGACTGCTGGCGAATTGCTGGGAGAATTGATTGACTAATTCAGCGAACGACCCGATGGACTTGGGTTTGAGATTGATCAGCCATTGGAGAGCAGGACCAGTGAGAGTAGCACCGAAGCTTTTGCACATACAGACTTCCTGATACATGTGTGGGATTGAGATCGTCCACATGAGCTGCTTATACTGCGCGACGTGCTCTGTCGGGTCGGTCACTCTCGAGTACTTGGGCGTGAAGGCGGGGACATTGAACTTTTTCGGGACCTCGACAGTCGCGATCTCATCGATGAATGGTGACGCCTGAAATCCTGATCGAGGCTCGACGTCGACGGGTACGGCTGCCCCAGGCAGCTTGGCGAGCAAAGATAGGATGCGCTCGTTCTGATCTTCTAGCATTTTCAATCGCTGGGCGACGGGGTCATTGGGGTTGAGATTTTCCCCTGCTTGCGAATTGATTGTTGGGCTGGTGCCATTGACATGCGACGAGCAATTGGCATCTCCGTTGAAAGGAACAAAATACGGTTGCGACCCGTTCTGAAATGGCTGCGACCCATTCTGAAATGGCTGCGATCCATTCTGCATGGGTGGTGGCCTTATATGCTGAGGAGGGACCGTCCCGAACTGGGGATTTGGATTGAACGATCCCCGCTGCTGGTTTTGCATGGTCGGACCTGGATGCTGATTCTGAGCAAACGGACCTGATCCTGGACCTGGATTATGTGCGAATGGTCGAGGACCATTCTGACCGAACGATCCTTGGCCTGGATTTTGAACGAATGGCCTAGGACCACTCTGAGGTCCAAAGAGATTCCTTAACCGTGCGATCTCTTCAGCTGCTCTACGGCTTTGCTCCGCCATGACGTTGATTTGATTTTGGGCGACTTCAAGCTCCTGGTACATCTGAGCAATGACATGCTGCTGATCTCCAGGGGCTGCCATTTTTCTGCAACAGAGAACAAAGGAAACTCCAAGAAACCGTTAGCAAGACGCACGTTTGTCGAAGATTTTCTCTAGATGGGGTCCCACGGATGGCGCCAAACTGTTAATGCCAAAAATCGCACCAAAGGGACAACTTAAGGTCGATGTGGACTTTAACAACTAAAGAAAGGAATCTTTCGACAAAGGCGTGCGACAAAGACAAAAATGTAAATGAGACAAAGGATTTGATGACGCAGGAAAAACCTTAACGAGGAAAAAACATGCGGACGATAGTATATGTCGTCGCTGCACTATGGTCGCTAATCAAGGGCGATGTCATTGGTGTTACGGGTGTCGATCGTACAGAGATTACAATACAAATGAAGGAAAGACTTCGAAATGTAAAGTACAAGTGTTTGGAATGTAAAAACAGTGTGCGTCGTGTGTGAAAACTGTGTATAAACTGTTGGTCGAGAGCGATAGTCTTGCGTCGAGAATGATCTTCTATGAATGATCTATTTGCTTCGAATGAATATCCTTCGAGTGTTTGTGTTTGCTTTTGTTGTTCGATGCTCTTGTTCTATCTCTCTCTGTGTTATTCGGTGTTGATCAGGTGTCTTGAACTGATGATTGAGCTGGGATTTTATAGTCTTCGAATGACTTTAATGGAATCTTTAAGTGCCTTGAAGATTGTTTGTAACGGTCGTCGTCTTCAATGTGAGTTTAGATGCTCATAACTGATTTCGTCGGTTATAGCCGTTTGTCCATAAATGACTTTGACTCCTGCATTAAACACTTAAACAAATATAACAGTTGTATAACGCGCTAGTCGGTCGAGGTCATACGGTTTTATGCGACGGTCGTGCGGAACGGTGGACGTCGAGGTCGAGTATCGTGAGGAACTCTCGACTTACCTTTTAGGAGGGATGACGGAGACGTGCGCTACCACTTCATTAAAGATCATGTGGAAAAAGGTACGGTAGAACTCTACTTCGTAAGTATAGAAAACTAGCTTGCAGATTTGTTTACCAAGACTTTGGACGTGAAACGGTTCAATGAACTCGTGTCCAAGCTGGGTATTCTTAATCTGAAAGTTTGCGTCACGGTTGTTCTTGTCACACCTTTCCTACACTACGGGATAATTGTACCTTTAGCTGTTACACTTGTCTCGCAGCGTGGTTTATGTGTTTCAAGCACATCGGTGACACGTTCTCTGTATTTTCGTTTAGTATTCCCTTTGTTTTTTAGTTTTTTCCATGTTTCTTTACTTTTATTCGTCTAGTCTTTGTTTTTCGGTTGATTCCTGTGCTACTAACCGTTTGCTATTCAAGTTGCTTTCTCGAATGCCAAAGCGCTAAGGTACGTTTCTCGTTTCTGTGAGGGTATTCTTGCAATTTTTGAGAAATTGAGGGGGAGAAGTGTCAGTTTGATAAGTCGAGGGGGAGCTTAGTCAATTTCTCAAGCTTAAAAGGAAAGATTTTTCATGTTTGTTCATGTTTTTGTTTAAGTTTTGTATAAGTTTTATTTTATGAAAAAAAACGGGGTCTTTATTTTGAAAAGCTGAGGGGGAGCAGTGCTATTTTTGAAAACTTGAGGGGGAGAGTCAGTTTTCAACAAGTTGAGGGGGAGAAGTGAAACTTTCAAACCTGAGGGGCTAAAAGTGTAAATTTTAAGTTCAGGGAAAATTTTGGAAGTTTTTCAAACTTCAGGGGTATTTTTCGCCAATTGTCAAAAGTTGAGACAAATTGGGTACCGGGAGAGTTTAAGGCATCCGGTACCGGACTCACTTCCGATATCGACCGGTATAAATACCGGATTTTTGAGTAAAGTCCTCACAACTTCAAATTTCTCGCGCTCAAAACTCTCTCAACCCAACTTCTTCTCACTTGTGGTTTTTGGCATCAAATCGAACTCCATTCGTATCCAAATCTCAGGTATGTCTCCTCTACATGTTTAATTACTGATCTATACTTGCAATCGAATCATAGAGGATCTAAAATCGATCGATCGCCGACAGCCGCCGCTAGGGTTTTCCCCTTTCGGTTCGCGATTTAGGCTTGAAATCGAAGTGATTAGGTTGCCATCAACCTCAAATCGAACTCATCATAGTGGTGAGAATCAAGTTTGGACATCGATTGTTAGTCTGAAGTGGTTATTTTTAAGACTGGGTATCGATAAAGTTCCGGATTTATCAAGTTCCGAAATTTGTGAGTTCCGGTGTTCTTGAGATCCGGAATCGTTAAGTTCCGGTGTTTATTAGGTTCCGGAACTAGTACTTCCGGTGTTCGCAAAGTTTAAATTCCGGACAAGTCATGATGTTTTCGACCTTAACATGTTCCGAAACTCATCCGGTTCCGGATCTCCTCCGGTTTCGGAATGGAGTTCCGGTATGCTTTTAATTTCGGGTCTTGCAGAGTTTCGGTATTCTCTTTCAATTCCGGATCTAGTCCTTATTTGGTTCCGGATCTTTGTGTGTTCCGGTAATCTTAAATTCCGGATCTAGTCCTTATTTGGTTTCGGATCTTTGTGTGTTCCGGTATTCATGTTACTTCCGGAACCCCTTGATTTCGGATCTCAACTCCGGAACTCCTGTACTATTGGTTTCATTTACTGTTTCATTGATACTACTAGGTAATTTGATGAGTTGTGTACACATACATGCACATACATGCACACACTCAACTCGGAATTGTCAGATCCGAGTAGTGACCAGTTTCGGATCGTAACCGACTCTCGGTTTCCAAATCAGAGAATACGGGCCCCGAGACTCAGTTTTTGTCTTACACAAGCCATGCAAACTCAACACAGTTTTGCCTTTATACAGGAACATGGCTCAACCTAATCCGAATCCACAAGGTGGTGCCCCACTCCTTCCAGAAGGTCCAAATCTACCCTTAGTTGCTAATAACTTCCACCTGGACACGACAGACCTCTGATGCCAATGTCCAGTCATCGTGGAAATCCTGAAGAACCACTCGATCAACCGAGCTCTGACGGCTACCGCTCTAGTTCCAGTCGTGTATGTACACCAGCTATGGCGCTCCCTAACACCCGTCGCCTGCGGCCAGCAATTCATTCTTCAAGGCCGTATTGGCGACTCTGACGTCGTTATTACTCGAGACATCTTCCAACGGATTCTTGAACTGCCGGAACTGTAACACCCTCAAATTTGGAACGAGCAACTAATTTAAAATTCAATAAAATACCCAAAATAAATAAATCATCTCTACAATTCATTCATTAAAATACCTCGGAATTTAAAGCATTATAATTTCCCCAATAAAATAACTTAAACGGGTGTTACTTAACACAACACAAGTTGCTAAATCCAAATACGTGCGGAATACTTCACTAAACAAGTCACCTCTCGTGCACTCTACTAGCACTCGTCACTTCACAATGTAGCTAGAGCTACCCCAACCTGAGCCTGTTGCACATGCCGACAAATAAAAGGGTTAGGCTTACGCCTAGTGAGTTCAAGCATTTTATCATAACTATATAAAATCATAAATCGGGAGATAGTAGTTTTAGTCATGATTTGAATAAATATTTAAACGAGATTTTGCGACAAAGATTATCATGAGCAAATCATTTGATAAATCGACAGCTACAACTTACACAAATGATTTTCTAAAAGGGTTTGTATAAAAGACATCGACAACCCATTTTCCAAACGCATACAGTTTCTGAGAGGAAAGCTTCCAATGAAAATCGTTTCTCTGTAAAGGACTCAAATCCAAAACTCACATCAAGAGTAAATTAACAATAATTTCTCAAATAATCGCCACTGCGAATAAAACTCTAGCAGTTAAAGCATCCAATAAGAATGTAAGTAAATCTGTCCATCAATCATGGGAAACAATCCATATGCATGTAATATAACCTCAACAATGTAAATAGATAAAATACACGAAATCAACACCCTTCGGTGACGGGGGAGACCCGATTTCATTGAATGTGGCAAACACATAAATTAAACCACGATTAAATAAATGTAGGTAAGCTTCTTGGATGGGGAAAACGGATGACATCAACCATACTAGGTCTTTAATCAATCATTGGCATCAATCATACTAGATCTTTAGCCCATCTTAGACATCAACCATACTAGGTCTTTAGTCCGTCTTCGGCATCAACCATACTAGGTCTTTAGCCCCTCTTAGACATCAACCATACTAGGTCTTTAGTCCAAGCCCTCAAGTTCAACCATACTAGGTCTTTACCTTGGAAAAACCCACCATCCAAAACAAGCTTACTTAACTTAAAATTCATACATGACCTCAAAAGAATAACTAATGCATTCAAATCATGTAAACTCCAAATATAATGCAATTCATGCAATGCAACCCCAAGCCCACGTCGAGCTTATTAAAACCGGGCAAATGCCATCAAGACTCAATCGAGTCCAAAACCGAGCCCTCTGCTCAAAATCTAATGATCATTTATCAACATCAAATCATGCAAATGAAATGCAAATTAAGAATATAACACATCCTAGACTCCACCCCGAGCATGTAAATGTCAACAACGTGCAATAATATGCAACACGGTGCAATAAAAGCAACCCGTAAATAAGACTACACATCGAGCCATTTAAACCGGACAAATATCCCAAGACTATCTCAAAGTCAAAACTGAGCAAAGTGCTCCAAACTTGCTAGACCCATAACGTCGGTCATTATCGTATAAACGCGTTTAAACATTGTTTAAGAAAACACGTATCCCAAAATCTCATTAACCCCAAAACTCAACACTGGTTAAACAAAAGGGTTTTCCTAAAGGACCCACACCCTTAATATTCTCAAAATGACTCATAACGCTGAAAGTGCATTTTCCCAAATGGTTTATTAAAATCATTTACACTAACATGATTAGACCATCAAATAAACCTCATTTTGAGCAATTAATCTTTTAAAGACAATTTTGACTTCTAACCATCCAAATATCCAAAAGCCCCAAATATGGGTGTTTTACACATTTATGATGATAAACACTTCAAATAGAGTTAAACCATTCAAATAACTCAACCACATATATTTTCAAGTAAAACACGCAAATATTTGGAAAATACTCATTTTGGCATGTATAAAGTTTTCGCAAAGTAACTTGAACTCACCTTAGCTAGATTTAGCTAAATCTAGGGTTTCTCCAACGTATGCTCCTTTGATGAAGTTTACATCTTCAAACCAAATCTTCCAAAAAACCTAGATCCACAAATTCCAACCATAAATAATCATCCCCTAACCATAACACATCAAAACCCCCAAAGCATTTTCATCCAAAAACCCCAACTTATACCAAACCCTAGTTTTTCATTAAGTTAAGAAGGTAACGATTTCTCAACCAATCACCACCAAAATCGACCCACAACATCACAAGAGAGAAAGAATATGAAATCAACAACAATGATAAATATTGGATAGGGAGAGATTACCTTAACCATATACATCTTCCAAAACCAACTCCTAATCTCCACAAAAGCTCCAAGCTCTCAAATATGTTCATCAATGGTGGAAGAGGGTTTGATTTGGTGAAGAAATGAGGAAGGAGAGAGGAGGGGATGGTGTTTTCTTGAGAGAAATCGACTGGGAGAGTGAGGGAGATGAAGAGAGTCGAGAGTGAGAAAGAAATGAGAAGATAAATAGGTTAAAATGGTTTTAATCACTTTCAGCCCCCCGACCGCGACATTGACACCGCGACGTTGACCTGGTCATTGTCGATGGTCATTGTCGCGACCCGCGTACCACTTTCTGTTTGATTTGCTCAGATCGACCCCTCATCGCGACAATGCCACCGCGACATTGACATGGTCATTGTCGCTGGTCATAGTCGCGATTCGCGTACCAAGCTTCGAAACTCGACTTTTCAATGCTAAAACTCCCGACACGCTTAGAGACTTTACGTAATGTCTTCCAAACATAAATCCCACCCTTTTCAAGATGCAAAACATTTGGGGTGATATTTACTTACCGAAATTACGGGTGTTACAATCCTCCCAACCTTAAAACGATTTCGTCCTCGAAATCTATATCTATTACAACCCAAAGCTAACCGACTCAACGTTGACCATAATCCATCAATTCCTAACTGGAATCTAAATTTCACACGCAGTCTATAAGGACGAATCCTCTAGTAATTTTCTTACCAACAAAACCCCTTCAAGTGCACGTTACTTATGTCCGGAAGAACACTTTAACCATCAGAATGACTCCTAGTCAGACGACTTCGGTTGTCTCCCAACCTTAGATGTTCCATACATCTCGATCTCAGGTTCAAGCTCTAACCACTCCAAGGTTGTCCACTAACGAACCAAACAGAATCCTCAATTCCGATTATTCCTACCATTAATCGTCGATTAACTCCCAACGAGTTCTAATAGACTCAAAAATTCATCTCTCAACATTAGTCATCAAACCGACAGGTTCATTAATCGCACACGAAGGCTATTCCACCAAAGTCGCTCATCACAATTGAGCATCTTAAGGTTACTACTACCATTGCCATCACCCCTTTAGAACCGGACTACAATCCTCCGATTACACTAACGGTGTTTGGCCTCAAGTCCAAGAGTTGACACCTAGTCATACCACTAAGTTGAATCACCACAGACTCTTCACACGAGCTTCCCTCGTCGAGCCTTCTTACAAAACCAAGGTTATCGGTAGGGTGTCTAAAGGGTCCCACATACGAAAGTTGACCAAGACCCCAAAATAAGATTCCCAACACGAAAGGTTACCACCAACCTCAATATGAGATACCACGAATCAGATCTCTTAGTTACAAAAGTGCATCATCCCTTAACCGATACCATTCGGTCTAATGTATTAACACACGTGGAATACCCAACCTCCCACTGCCGAAATGCTACACGCACTTACCCTTAACTGGGTCACTTACCCTTTCCAAGGTCCTAACGAGTTCAAGGTTTTCAAGTGGATTATTTAACAAATATGCCAATCAATAAAATCTTTCGCCAAAAATTTCAATACAAAGATTTTCATATCAACAAATCGTACGCACAGAAAACTACTATCATTAATTCGGTAGTTACGTAAAACTGGACACGCTCGTCCCACGTATGAAAATCATGTTGAAAACCATTTTATTGCAGTTCAGTTTACCCACACAACGCTACAAGCGTAAAAAAAACTTCTTTAAAACGAACTACCACGGTTCTAGTATGGATTGACTCATGACATGCACTCAAGGTAACTGCCCACTTTAAACGGTGTGCACAATTTTCACACGTACTTCAAAAGAAGCCCAAACGGCAGTTGACTCAAAATTCTTTTCTGACCATTCAAATGGTACGGAACAAGGTTCGCCTGTAAAATTTGCGCGCGTCGGTTTATTATACAACTAAGAAACGATTTCTAATTACACCTCAGTCAAAACACAAAACGACTTGTGCAGGTTCCAAATTTAAAGACAAAACCAATCCGTTTCCATCATTTGAAAAATATCGACTTGAAACATCATAAAACCTCAAATTGGGGTAGGCATGCCAGCTTGTAACACTTCCTTAGAAATTTCCTTGTAATGAAATAACATGCACAAATCAACTCACACCAACATTTCAAAAGATGGGGTTCTTCAAATTGATTTCCAAAACCTCCTCAGATGGTCACATAATGACACACGAGCAAAATATTTCCTACAAAACTGTACTCAACAATGTATTTTCCAAAAGAGAAACTAGGAAGAAACAATTGCTAGTAAATGGTTGACGCTTAGAAGGGTCAAACCGACTTCAATTTCTCAATTGCAACAAAGGTGCGCGTCAATGTCCAAAACATAAAAAATATACGCAACACAGTTTTATGCAAACAATTTTCCCAAAATCTCCATCACGAAACCTTTTCTTCAAAATTTCATACTTGGAACATAAAACGTCAAAACGGAAATGTTTACAATATAATTATCAAAAATACTCCAAGTACCCATTTTTCCAAAAACTAAAAAGGTTTTCAATTCTCCCAAAATAATCGGCAAATCGAATTTCACCAAATGTCACGACTCGCGCATTTATATTTTCAAAAAGCAAAGCATTGCAAACTTATGCATGATATCCACCACGCCAAAACACTCCTTTGACCAAATGGTCACTCATTCAATCAAGGATTTAATAACACATTTCGTGCACAACTCGTTCGTCAAAGTGTCGAGAAAACAAAAGTTACCAAGCTATGCATACCCCTAAGTCGATACAACACATTTTACATGAAACTGATAATAAACATTTAACTGACCCAAAAGTGCACCAAGCAAATCATTACGACTTGTCACCAAAATGTTCTTTCAGGCCTCACTTAAGTCATGTATAAATCAATCCATACACTGAACTATATGCAACGAAATACTTAGTAACACAAACCTTTGAAAGAAAAGTTACGTGACGCTAGAGTTCCAAACTCGTCTTTTTAGTCGCCTTATGGCATAAAATTAACCTTTCTCAACAAAACTCGAGTGGGATCAAATGCCCAACCAAAACTCGTAAACTTTTCACATAAACAATTAGAGTATGCACATTGTAAAATTATACTCACACGATGCAAAATGTTGTACACAAAACTTTATTAACTTCAACGAACTCAATGACTCCAAGTCTACAAAATCGCACTAAACGTTGTGCTCCCAAAGTCAAATTGCTAAATGAAAAATCATGAACGAGACGCCAAAATCTCAAAAATCCTCTTCTAGGACGGTACCACATACACAACACCGTTTAACAAACTCATATTAAACAAATTCCCAAAATAGCTTCATATAGACACCACGGTAGCTAACTTTCCGTCCAAACTTTAACATATGTGGAGGAGATCCGATGTTAAAGTTATGAGCCGTAGTTACTTGTCTACCAACTTAGACAACATAAAACACGGACATCACTATACTCGAAAGAAACGTCGGACAACAACATGAAACAAATTCTGACGGAGTTTGCAACCACCGACATAAGATGGTTCATGTACGTCCAAAATCAAAATCCAAAATATTGTGTGTGCTAAATATTTTCCAAAATTTGTAACACAATCCTCATAAGGATTCGAACACACACAAAATATTTAATGCAATTCATTTCCAAAATAAACTTGGTGCAAAACCTAGTCGGCAGTCAACATTTCAGCTCATACTCCTCAATAATCCTCCGGTCCACTATTGTCATCCGGATATTCAAACCTCTTAAGATAAGTGGGGATTTACATCACTTAAGTTTACGGTTTTTCCTCCAATCAAAATCGGCTCAATAAGCCTATAGTTCTAGTCCAACCATCAATCTCGACCCGAAACGGTCTACTTAAAGCAATTATCATGCTTATCGTCACTCCAAGTGACTAATACTAGAATTGTCTATCTATTCCAACGACTACTAGTTTAAAACCTCCTTCACTACCCCAACGATTATCATATGGAAGCAATTCAAGCATGCACATGTACTAGTAGGTTCACCATGACACTGGCCAGGTGTTACTATGAACGCACCGTACATGATTATCCTTGTTACTCTCGACGTGATTCTCGTTTCTAACAACATTCATCAACTTCAAAACATCCTATCTTAAAGTGCCTAAAGGTGAATTTCACTCTCATTTACTTAAACAAACACTAGTTTGAGTTTAGGTATCCAAAATCAACACCTAAATCTCTCAAACTTATGCTCTGATACCAACTTGTAACACCCTCAAGTTTGGAACGAGCAACTAATTTAAAATTCAATAAAATACCCAAAATAAATAAATCATCTCTACAATTCATTCATTAAAATACCTCGGAATTTAAAGCATTATAATTTCCCCAATAAAATAACTTAAACGGGTGTTACTTAACACAACACAAGTTGCTAAATCCAAATACGTGCGGAATACTTCACTAAACAAGTCACCTCGCGTGCACTCTACTAGCACTCGTCACTTCACAATGTAGCTAGAGCTACCCCAACCTGAGCCTGTTGCACATGCCGGCAAATAAAAGGGTTAGGCTTACGCCTAGTGAGTTCAAGCATTTTATCATGACTATATAAAATCATAAATCGGTAGATAGTAGTTTTAGTCATGATTTGAATAAATATTTAAACGAGATTTTGCGACAAAGATTATCATGAGCAAATCATTTGATAAATCGACAGCTACAACTTACACAAATGATTTTCTAAAAGGGTTTGTATAAAAGACATCGACAACCCATTTTCCAAACGCATACAGTTTCTGAGAGGAAAGCTTCCAATGAAAATCGTTTCTCTGTAAAGGACTCAAATCCAAAACTCACATCAAGAGTAAATTAACAATAATTTCTCAAATAATCGCCACTGCGAATAAAACTCTAGCAGTTAAAGCATCCAATAAGAATGTAAGTAAATATGTCCATCAATCATGGGAAACAATCCATATGCATGTAATATAACCTCAACAATGTAAATAGATAAAATACACGAAATCAACACCCTTCGGTGACGGGGGAGACCCGATTTCATTGAATGTGGCAAACACATAAATTAAACCACGATTAAATAAATGTAGGTAAGCTTCTTGGATGGGGAAAACGGATGACATCAACCATACTAGGTCTTTAATCAATCCTTGGCATCAATCATACTAGATCTTTAGCCCATCTTAGACATCAACCATACTAGGTCTTTAGTCCGTCTTCGGCATCAACCATACTAGGTCTTTAGCCCCTCTTAGACATCAACCATACTAGGTCTTTAGTCAAAGCCCTCAAGTTCAACCATACTAGGTCTTTACCTTGGAAAAACCCACCATCCAAAACAAGCTTACTTAACTTAAAATTCATACATGACCTCAAAAGAATAACTAATGCATTCAAATCATGTAAACTCCAAATATAATGCAATTCATGCAATGCAACCCCAAGCCCACGTCGAGCTTATTAAAACCGGGCAAATGCCATCAAGACTCAATCGAGTCCAAAACCGAGCCCTCTGCTCAAAATCTAATGATCATTTATCAACATCAAATCATGCAAATGAAATGCAAATTAAGAATATAACACATCCTAGACTCCACCCCGAGCATGTAAATGTCAACAACGTGCAATAATATGCAACACGGTGCAATAAAAGCAACCCGTAAATAAGACTACACATCGAGCCATTTAAACCGGACAAATATCCCAAGACTATCTCAAAGTCAAAACTGAGCAAAGTGCTCCAAACTTGCTAGACCCATAACGTCGGTCATTATCGTATAAACGCGTTTAAACATTGTTTAAGAAAACACGTATCCCAAAATCTCATTAACCCCAAAACTCAACACTGGTTAAACAAAAGGGTTTTCCTAAAGGACCCACACCCTTAATATTCTCAAAATGACTCATAACGCTGAAAGTGCATTTTCCCAAATGGTTTATTAAAATCATTTACACTAACATGATTAGACCATCAAATAAACCTCATTTTGAGCAATTAATCTTTTAAAGACAATTTTGACTTCTAACCATCCAAATATCCAAAAGCCCCAAATATGGGTGTTTTACACATTTATGATGATAAACACTTCAAATAGAGTTAAACCATTCAAATAACTCAACCACATATATTTTCAAGTAAAACACGCAAATATTTGGAAAATACTCATTTTGGCATGTATAAAGTTTTCGCAAAGTAACTTGAACTCACCTTAGCTAGATTTAGCTAAATCTAGGGTTTCTCCAACGTATGCTCCTTTGATGAAGTTTACATCTTCAAACCAAATCTTCCAAAAACCTAGATCCACAAATTCCAACCATAAATAATCATCCCCTAACCATAACACATCAAAACCCCCAAAGCATTTTCATCCAAAAACCCCAACTTATACCAAACCCTAGTTTTTCATTAAGTTAAGAAGGTAACGATTTCTCAACCAATCACCACCAAAATCGACCCACAACATCACAAGAGGGAAAGAATATGAAATCAACAACAATGATAAATATTGGATAGGGAGAGATTACCTTAACCATATACATCTTCCAAAACCAACTCCTAATCTCCACAAAAGCTCCAAGCTCTCAAATATGTTCATCAATGGTGGAAGAGGGTTTGATTTGGTGAATAAATGAGGAAGGAGAGAGGAGGGGATGGTGTTTTCTTGAGAGAAATCGGCTGGGAGAGTGAGGGAGATGAAGAGAGTCGAGAGTGAGAAAGAAATGAGAAGATAAATAGGTTAAAATGGTTTTAATCACTTTCAGCCCCCCGACCGCGACATTGACACCGCGACGTTGACCTGGTCATTGTCGCTGGTCATTGTCGCGACCCGCGTACCACTTTCTGTTTGATTTGCTCAGATCGACCCCTCATCGCGACAATGCCACCGCGACATTGACATGGTCATTGTCGCTGGTCATAGTCGCGATTCGCGTACCAAGCTTCGAAACTCGACTTTTCAATGCTAAAACTCCCGACACGCTTAGAGACTTTACGTAATGTCTTCCAAACATAAATCCCACCCTTTTCAAGATGCAAAACATTTGGGGTGATATTTACTTACCGAAATTACGGGTGTTACAGGAACCAACTTCAATTCAGAGAAGTACAACCTACAATGCCCAGGTCTCTGATGAGGTTCTCTGCCAGGATCTCCGCGCCCTCGGATATGCCGGCGCACTAGCACATCCATCGCACTTCTCCAGGATCCGCCTTCAACCGGTCTGGTACACGCTGTTCACAATATTGAACAAGTGTCTATCTGCGGTCAACAAGGGCATAGATCAGACGACAGTCAACTTGCTCGGGCTATTCCATACTGTAATCTACAGCCGACACGTTGACTACGCATCCATTTTGTGGACGGAGCTGATCTCGCAAGTTCAGAAGAAGCAAGGCAGCTGACGCCTCACATTTCTGCCATATCCACGATTCGTACAGCCGATAGTCGCGCACTTCATGGCGACCGACCTCACAATACCTCGACGCACAGACCATGAGGTAATGCTCTATACTCGCATGACTAGGATTCCGAATAAGCGAGAAATTGAAGACCTAGAACCAATGGTGATTCCTTCTGACTTACTAGCTATCGCGGACCAAACGGCACCGAGTGTGATAGCTTATAGGAGAGAGAACAACCTAGACGCTCCAATGGACCAGCCAGATCCGGCTGGACCTACCCAAGGAGTGCGACCCGAGAGGCGTGTGGGTCCACGTGTGCGAGGAAGAGGGGTCCGACGAGCAGGGGCTCTCGGACGGGGCGTACTGAGAGAAAACATAGTGAGAGGAACAGGCGTGGGCGGTGCCGGTAGGTCAACACGCGAGGCTAGTTTGTCCCGACCCCAATCCACTCCACCACGTACACCGACTCCAACTAGAGACGAAGATCCATTTCTACCCGACGTGGAGGTGGAAGGTGTATCCAGAGTACAAGTCTCTGAAGAGGCAGCCTCCTCTTCCAGCTCCGAGCCCGGCCCAGCCACCGGACCAGCTTTCGATTCCGCCTCTGGCTCCGAATCAGGGTCCGAATCCGAGTCTCAACCAGACTCGGCTTCCGGTGCCCAATAAGGGTCAGAGGAATCCGGTAGTGAGGAAACTGAGTCGGACAATGATGATGATGATGATGAAACTCCCAACCCCGAAGCCATATCTAGAGAGACAAGGAGAGTGGAGGGAGAAATAGTCGAAAAAGAAAAACAAAGTGAGGTTGTGCGTGAAAGGCGAAGTAAGAAAAAGTATGAGAGTGAGACTGTGATGGAGCAATATTCACAGGTTGCTCCCAACCATCCTCCACCAAGCCAGGCAGCCACATCTACTATCCCGTTGCATCCGTTGCAACGAGGTATTGAAGAAGACGTCGTAGGCCTAGCGACGCAAATGCACACCCCCTAGCCACTCTGTCTCCTCTCAAAAGGAAACGGTTTCATCTTCTTACGGGGATTTAGCACAACTTCCACCGGTCTGTCGCTTGGAGAGTTCTGGCGTTGAAACAAGAGAACAGCCTCCCCCGTTCTCGACTTCATTCGATGCACAATCGAGTCTAGAACTCTAGATCCACTTGTTGAAACTATTCCTTTGGCTAGGACACAGGTCGTTACTACTGCTACCGTCGAAAGTCTTTGTGCCTCGACCGAAACGCCCAGAGTGAGTCTACCTTTCGGTAGCTTGCAAGGACAGGGCGGAAGACCTACCACGGCTACCATCAAGCCAACCGTAAACGTAGGCGGTACTGCGGTGCAATCCACCACAGCTACTACAACGGAAAGGCTAAGTGCCACTAGTGTTAGTCACCCAGAGTTCGTCTCCAAGGAACAAATGGACGACGCCTTAAAGGTTGTCCAAACAGCGATCATGAAGCAGCTATTTGATGATATGGCCTTTATCAGAAGGGCCGTCGCGGGTAAAGGCGTGGCTACAGATATTCCCCCAGCGCAACCACAGATCCGAATGTCGCCGCCAACTCTAACCCCGAGCATACAGAATATGAGCGTCGAGGCTCTGAAAGTCGCCCTTCTGGATAAACTACTTTCGCAGTCCAATACCGACGCCTCATCGAAAGCTGATCTAGTGTGTATCTTACGCTAACAATCCTAACCACCGCCCCCGGTTAATCCAACAGATGCCCGACTTGATACACTTACAGCGACCTTGACTGAAGTAAAGAAGGCCCTTGAAACTCTAACCGAGAGGGTTGCCAGCCTTGAAGACACATGTAAGGGTCAGGTACAGGGTTCAAAGAGAAGACATGATGATCAGGACGATCCTGATCAGCATGAGGGGGAGAAAAGACTACGATTGACCGAGCTGTCAACCGCAATGACAGAAACTACAACCGTCACTCCAGCTGAACCAGAATCACAGCAATAGCCTACAGACTCATAAATGGTTCAAGACATGGAGATTTCTACACCGGTCAGGGAAACGATGCCAGAGTCAGCAGACCCAACGGTTGAAAAGCCCGAGGGTCAATCAGAAGACATCTTAGTGCTGACGGTTCCGGAGCGGCCAGTCCTAGAGTTGATCGATGAGGACTCTGCCGGCGATCTGGAACTAGAGACAGAATTGAGACATAAAGCCATAATAGCCATCCAGACAGAGACAGATGCTTTGTGGGATTTTGCTGACGAAGACGAGCTAATGAATGATGACGACTATGACCAGTTCCTCCTCTAGAGCAAACTGGTATTGACTATTCAGCCTGCCTTACACGATACTGCAAGTACTTCAGAGCTTCCACCTCTAGACCCGGAAACGGCTTCGCCTCAGCCAGCTCAACGAGCTCGTTGGGAAAGAGTTCGGATCCTAGTTCCTTATCTGGAGGAAACACAAAAGAAGATTTTCGCTCACTGGATCAGGCCTCTCGACCCGGTAATGTGTCATGGGGTCTCGTTCTTGAAAGATCCGGTCCGAGCTCAGTATTTGGAGGTAATGAAGCGCAACAAAATGATCCACCAGGTCCGCATGCGACACGGGATTACATAAATAGTGGAGATCATGTCAGATAAGGTTCTCAGCGTATGGTTCCCGATTTTCACTGTAAAAAGAGACGACGGAAAGGAATGGACGTTCTCGGAAGCCGACTACAGGAATCTATACCTGAACGACTTCCCGGTACTGCGTAAGGAGTTAAAGACTCGCACCATCCGACCGTTACCCTACACGAAGGCCCTCGAGACAATCAAAAGGTTCATGAAGTGCACGATCACGCTCGCCTACATCAATGACTTTCAGATGGGCTTAGAAAGCAACCAGAAAAAGATCAACATTCTGAAGCCTAATATGAATCTTCCCGAAGACGTACAGGTACATTCCATTTTATCTAAAACAGAAACAGGTATAGTGTATCAGAACAACCAAGGGGAGAAACGGTCCATGCGAATCAGCGAGCTGCACAAGTTCAGTGAGGGTACGCTGATGAAGATACAGACTGTGCTGAAGAAGATTATTGAAGAAGAAAAGAAAGCGTCGCCAGAAAGCTATGCCAATGTCAGAAAATACCTAGCTAAAGATCTTCTCAAAGCAATCGAAGACCGGCTAGAATTCAGAAACTCCATTCGACATTTTGAAATCATATTCGCTATTCGAAAGCGATATGTCCCTAACTGGCGTGACATTGAACTTCAATTCCAAGGGGGAGATTGTTAGGTCACATTAGTGGTAGAAGTGTAGGGACTAAATATGACATTTTGTGTAAATACCATGTGGGTATAAATAGTTTGCATAATCCATTAGTTAGGGTTTAATGATCATTGTTTAAGCTTTCAATTACTTTGTACGGCTACTGCCAAGAACTCTTTATGTTCATCATAATACAAGTGAGATTTATGACATATATGCTTATTGTGTTGATTTCATTGTGATTGCTTATTGAATCTGGGATCCACACAATAGATACATTATATTCAATGGTGAATTGACCAACTGATATTAAGTTTTTTATGAGTTTAGGAGCATGTAGGACATTATTCAAATGTAAGAGTGGGTAAGGTGGGGAGACGGATGTTTGACCATAACCACGAATCGAAATTTCTTGACCGTTACCAACAATTATATTACAATTGCCCATATTGAAATAAGACGAGAGGGTACCTTGATTCGTGGTCGTGTGAGATGTCGCACTGGTGTCCATATACCATTTGTCATCCGGTTAATTTAGTGTCAACGTGTGCATGGCTGCATCCATGTCAGTGCGAACATGGCCTGATAAAGGAGTTTGGAGACTGTATGCTTGTTAACGACGAGAACCAAGAATTCCTGGTTGGCGATGACCCATTTGTTGAGGCCATTGCAATATGGGGTATGGACATGAGGGAATGCCCCATGGCTGCTGCCGCGTACCCCAAGGGCCATACTTCACGGGTACGATTGTTGTGATGGTGCCTGCCCCTAAGGTAGCTTCCACTCCTGGTGGCTTCCGCTACGGTTGTTGCCGTTGCGCCCTCTACCCCGGTTGGCTCCACCTCTGTCCTGATTCCCACGATTTTGAACACAAGTAGTTTTGTTGTTGGTACGAGTGTCGACATGGCTTTGAGAATGAGAATAGGCAGAATTTCCAGCAGAGGAGTCATGATTGGAGTTTACGGTTGTGGAAACAAGAGTTGCACCAGTGGCGTTGGAGGCGATGATGGCTTGTTTGGCCTTGCGAGTCTCTTCCAAAACAAGCCTTGAACGAGCCTCATAGAACGGGGGGAGAGGATTGCTCTGTTGAATGAATGTAGCAACACCATCATAGTTCTCATTCAAACCTGGCACCAATTGAAGAACTAACCTGTCATTAGAGACCGGTGCATCGAAGTTTGATAATTGGTCAGCAAGCATCTTTAATTTTTGGCAGTAAGCCGAGATATTAGGGAAGTCGTCCATATGGACGTGCGAAAAATGATTCTCCAAGTACATAGCACGAGAATTTTTATTGTCCTGGAAGATGTTCCTCAAGCTTTCCCAGGCATGTTGTGCCATAGAATCAGGTCATGATGGTGTGGAGAAGGTCACTGGATATCGTGTCGTATATCCATTGAAGTAACATGGCATCTAAGCGTGACTATAATTGTTGATCAACAACAGGGGCCTTGTCTTTTTCTGTTTCGGTGGGTTTGAGTGGCGGAATAATGTGATAAAGGACTTGATGCACACGACAATGGATTTTAAATAGATCTGCCCATGAGGAATAATACCCTTTTTACATCTTGAGAACAACCTGAATGGCGTTCCTGATGTTTGTGACAGCAAGGGCTGGATGAAACTTTGGTTCAACCATTAAAGTGAAAGAATGCAGTAGGAACGAGAATGAGCGAGAAGAAAATGAAGGCAAGAGCAAGAGCATGGTTAGAATTGGAGGAATGTTTCCTGTGATACCATGTACAAAATAATCCCTTGATTTGCTTTCTCATTCACGAGACAAATATATAGAATACAAAGGCTACAATTTAGGCTAGACTTTAGGTAACTGACTATAGAAGGATATTTACATGCTATAATAAGATAATGCTAATTATGTACATAATATCTATCATATAGAACTAAACCAATAAGTGGTTCATTTAAGAAGGCAGCCAACAATCTTTCACTTAAAAGATTATATAAGCTAAGATAAAAAGGCAACAACGATCACTATATGATCCATATAACTTCAAGAGTAAATTACATGATTGTGGTTTATATAAAATTGCACTGTGCGTCCCTAATTTACAATAATTATGGGAAAGGTCCCTGTGGTTTACATTTTCACACGCCTTTGGTCCCTGTGACCTAACGGCGTTAAAAGATTCTAGAGTAAATTACATTCATGTCCCTGTGTTATGGTGATATTTTGGATATAGTCCCTAATTCTCATTAATTACACTGGGTGTCTTGTGGTAAGCATAAACGCACGCAGAGGATCCCTCCGTCTAACGAAATTTGTAACCCAGTTAACTCAAAGGGTATTTTGGTCTTTCTATATATGTTTTTGTCTTTTCCTAGTAAAAAATAAAAAAAAACAAATAAATTAATAAATATTAAAGACAATGGACCCCAACCAACCCGCCCCTAACCCCACTACAACCCCCGACTCACCCTCTCCCCCCTTCTTCTTCCTCACGTATATACATCTCACCCTCCCCCGTCCATCTCCGGCAACTCGCAACCCACACAAACAACACACACTTGCGACCCACACACACAACACACTCCTTGTTTTTATCATTTCCGGCTACTTTGCTTTGGGTGTATACTTTTTCAGTGTGTGTTTATGTTTTATTTGTGAGTGGGGCCGTAGATGGTCGTCGGAGAGATGTATCAAAGTTGTTAATGGCAGTAGCGTTTTCTTTGTGTGTGTGTGTGTGTGTGAGTTCTAAGTGGGTGTTATGTGTGCATATATGTGTGAGTTTTTGTATGTATTATGTGTGTATATATAGAAGTGTGTGTGTATGTTTTTCTGGGTCTGCAAGTGTGTGTGTGTGTGGTGATCTCGATGTTGTGTGTGTATATATATATATATATGTATATGTAGGGTGTATATATATATATATATATATGCATATGCAGGTGTATATGTATATATATATATATATATATATATATGTGTGTGTGTGTGTGTGTATGTATGTATGTATGTAGGGGCGGAGGTACATTTATAAGTGTGAGTTCCAGATTAGTGCAACGAACAGTAGAAATCAATAGATGTGAACAAACAGTATAATTTCAATTGGTCATCCAATTCACTTTCATTCAATAGAGAGAATTACAATACGCCTTGAAAGTGTAAATTGACAACTAGCCTAATTTTCTAAGGCTAACAAACATTATATACCATGGGCCCATATCATTCAAGCCCATGGCCCATTACACATTAAAAGGCTCAAAATGAATATTAACAAGTTAACCCTTGAACTTCTATTCAACCTGATTTTGACCCTAACAATAAGTATAGGGTCTATTGACACCATTCAACTCCTAAAAATTGCACCATTTTAGTGTAAAAAAATATATTTATATATATATAATTATTTAAAGAACCCATTCATTTTTTGTAATATCTTTCTAAAGGACGCCACCTCACCAGTCACTCTTATCCCTTTCTTTGTCCACTCCCCACGTGTTCATTCATTTCTTTATCCCCAAGACAAAAATTTTAACCCATTTACACCCATTTCTTTCCTTTTCCTTTTGGCGGTAATATCTCTTTTACAGTTCTGATTTCCGACGATCTGCACAATTCCACATTTCCAACTTTTGGGGCTACTTGAGTAATCAATGGTGGTCGACAACAATCTTCAACAACCTATTATCCATTTGATTGCTTGAAGGTATTTTTATTTTGGTTTTCTTAAATATTAATATTATTTGGTAAATGATAATGTTTAAGGTTTAATACTATATGTTAATATTTATGTTTATGTTTTACAAGTATGCAATATGTAATATGTTTATAACTTTTACTTAAGTACTTAAGATTCAACTTTCAAAAATATTATAAAATTTTAGTTAGGGTTTTGTGTTAAATTATAATACATAATTTGGTTTATTATTTCACTAGAAACAATGGAAAAAAAATTAAAAAGGAAAGCATCAACATCTGAACCCAATAGTGGTGGCAATCCTCAACCTAGCTCTACTCCTTCAATTCCAATGGAAATTGATTTGAATGATCTTCCTTGGGATCCATCCGAAAGGAAAAGAATTTTAGACTAGCATCCTAATCAAATAGATGAAATCAGGCGAAAGTATTTGATTAGAGGGCCTTGTCAACCACGTGGCCATGATTTTCCCAAAAAAACGGAAGACGTTTTTCTCCGACTTGGTTTGATCAGTTCGGTAATTGGTTGGAGTACAATGTAAAAGTCGATAAAGTTTTTTGCTTGTGTTGTTACTTATTTAGAGAACAATTTGGGGGACAAGGCTGGAGTGATGCATTTGTAACATAAGGATTTAATGGTTGGAATAAAAAGGAGAGACTTAGTGTTCATGTAGGTGATGTTAATAGTTTTCACAATAAAGCACTTAAGATAAGTGATGATCTAATGAGACAGAATCAATCTATTGTTGTTGCCTTTCATAAGCAAACTGATATTGCGAAGATTGAACATCGAATACGATTAAATGTTTCAATTGATGTTGTTAGACATTTGTTGAATGGTGAATTACCTTTTCGTGGCCATGATGAATCAGAGAAATCTTTTCATAGAGGACACTTCTTGGAACAATTAAGTTGATTCGTAACCGTGATGAGACTGTTCGTAATGTCACATTAGAAAATGCTCCGGGGAATAATAAAATGGTGGCTCCAGATATTCAAAAAGACATTTCTTATTGCTTTGCACAAGAAATTCTCAAATCCATTTTTGAAGAAATAGGTGATGATGTATTCGCATTGTTAGTTGATGAGTCTAGTGAAGTATCTAAAAAGGAACAAATGGTTGTCATTTTGCGATATGTTACTTGTGAAATTGTTAAGGAAAGATTGGTTGGACTTGTTCATGTGAAAGAGACTTCTTCTTTATATCTGAAATCCGCTATTGAGTCTCTATTTGCTGAATATTGTTTGAGTTTAAAAAAGGTTATAGGTCAAGGTTATGATGGAGCAAGCAAAATGCATGGTAGGTTTAATGGTTTGAAAACTTTGATCATGAACGAGAATAGCTCATCATATTATGTCCATTGTTTTGCACACCAACGTCAGTTAGTTGTTGTTGCGGTGGCAAGAAAACATCATGGTGCTGTAATTTTTTTTGAAATGATTGGTGTGTTGGTGAATGTTGTTTGTGCTTCATGCAAAAGAAGTGATATGCTTAGAGAAAGTCAGAAAGAAAAGTTGGAAAAACTCATTGGTAGTGGTGAAGTTGAAACTGGAAGTGGGTTAAATCAAGAGCTTTCTCTTGCAAGAGCTTTCTCTTGCAAGAGCTGGAGATGCACATTGGGGTTCTCATTACAAAACACTTTTGCGTTTGGTTGATTTGTTCCCTTGTGTTATGGACGTGCTTCAATATATTGAAGATGATTGCGAGAATAGTACAAGTGTATGTCAAGCGCGCGGGCTTTAAATATATTTGACATCGTTTGAATTTGTATTTTATTTACACTTGATGTTGCGTATTTTGGGGGTCACAAATTTATTGTCACAGGCTCTTCAAAAAAGAGATCAAGATATATTGAATGCTATGTCATTGGTGCAATCAACCAAGGAAGAATTGCAAGAGTTTAGAGTTGATGGGTTTGATTAACTTTTGAAGAAAGTCACTTCTTTTTGCGACAAATATGATATCAAAATGATGAACATGAAAGAAGTTTATGTTAATACAAAGAACCGGAGACAAAATACCAATATCACATATCGACATTATTATGAGTATGATTGTTTTAATACAGTTGTGGATATACAAGTTCAAGAGTTTGGTGATAGATTTGGTGAGATAAGTTTGGAATTGCTTATTTGTATGGCGGCATTGAATCCACGCGATTCATTTTGTGACTTTAACCAATTAAAGTTACTAAGGTTAAGTGAGTTATATCCGAATGATTTTACTAGCGAGGAAAAGATAGCTTTTGAGCAAGCGCTTCGACTTTACATTCATAATGTGCATCAAGATGAGAAATTTACCAACTTGAAAGGTATATCCGATATGAGTAACTTTGTTTTCTTTACTAAAAGTGACAAATATAACCAATGTTTCATTAACTATGTTTTCGTTACTATTTTATAGGTATATCCGACCTTGCTAAAGTGATGGTGGAAACAAAGAAACATCTTACATTTCCTTTGGTTTATCGATTATTGAAGTTAGCATTAGTTTTGCCGGTTGCAACCGCAAGTGTTGAGAGATGCTTTTCTGCAATGAAGATTGTAAAGAAGAAAAGGTTGCAGGTTTTCATTGGGAAGGGATGAGAAAGAGAAAGAGAGAAAAAAAATTGTAAGGTGGGTAAAGCTTTCGTGGGTTGGGGGTTGGGGGGATGGGGGGGGGTTAGGTGGCAAAGTTAGTATAGGAGAGAGAAAATCTATATCTATATATATATATATATCTTTATATCTATAAAAGAAAAAACCTTGGGGTATTGAGGTGGCACCACGAGAATTGAGTATTTTCCAATGGTGAATTGTGGTTGATTTGGAGTTGTCCCACATTGGTAAAAGGTTGAAAAGTTGGAGCAATGTGGTGTGTATAAGAAAGGTAGATGCATGAGATGCATTTGTGTCCATTCATGAGTTTGACTTATAGGGTTGTCTATTTTAGATGACCCTCTTAAAAAAAACAAATAAAATAATCTTTATCTTTATATCTATAAAAGAAAAAACCTTAGGGTATTGAGGTGACACTATGAGAATTGAGTATTCTTCAATGGTGAATTGTGGTTGATTTGGAGTTGTCCCACATTGGTAAAAGGTTGAAAATTTGGAGCAATGTGGTGTATATAAGAAAGGTGGATGCATGAGATGCATTTGTATCAATTCATGAGTTTGACTTATAGGGTTGTCTATTTTAGATGACCCTCTTTAAAAAAAAATTGCCTTAAAAAGTGCAAAGAAATCATAGTAATCATTATATATATATATATATATATATATATATATATATTAAAAGAAGCAATGTGTATTGAATGAGTGTCATTAGAATTGAGTAATCTCAAAGGGTAAATTATGGTTGATTTGTAGTGTCCCACATTGATGGAAATTTGAAATATTGGAACAAAGTGATGTGCTTATAGAAATGTGGTTGAAAGACATTTGTGTCAAATTATAGCATTTGACTCTAAGGGTGTCTTATTTTCAATGACCCTCCTCTTGCAAAAGAAATTTGTAGCTTGACTTAAAGAATTTTCTTATATATCAATACATATATATATAAGCAACAAACAATGAAAATTGAGGTGACACCATGAGAATCGAGTATTTTCAAATGCTATATTGTAGTTAAATATTGAGTATCCCACATTGATAAGAAAAGTGATACATTAATAGAATAGTTGAGTATATAAAGGATGAGAAGAAGCCTTTGAAAGCTAAAAAGTTCATTCGCTACTCATGTCATTTTTAACTCTCAAATTTTAATAAAAAATAGTTATTTTTAGTCTACATGTTGAAACAACAATATATCAATATACATTGATGAGAAAAGCGATATATCAATAGAAGAGTATGGTATATAAAAGATGAGGAGAAACCTTTAAAAACTAAAAGGGTCATTTGATTACTAACCTTCAAATGCTCTCCCATGAATCACAACTTAGAAGGAATTGATTTTGTGCATCTTATCTCGGTGCATCTCATTCTAATGTGCATTCATTTCTCATCCAACAGTTGATAACCACTTCTCTCGCTTCTCACGTTAAGCTCAATTTCTTACCGGAACCCGACCCATATACACATATAATCTATCTTGCATATTAATTAACTAATTTGCACATATATACTATTTTCAATAATAGTGATATTGTTGTGGGACATGTTTTTTGGATTGTAATAACATAAAAGTATAACCATTACTGGTGCATCTTAGACTTTTCGTAACAAAAAACTATTATTGATATATGCAAAATTAATCACATTTGAAAATAAATTATTATTTTATATTGCGTTCATTTAAAAACAATAATCGCTACAGCGCAACGCACGGTGACCAACACTAGTATAAAAAAAGCAAAACATGAAGTTGCTTAGGTGGCATCTTGAGAAGCCTCCATTCACCTTTTTCTATTTTATCATAATTTTGAATTTCATTAGTTAAAAAAAACTTCTCATTACTCTAAAATAACCTCTTGGCTTTCTCTTCCCTTACTCTCAATCTCCCTAACAATTAATTATCATTTACTCCTCAATAAATACGTTCTTAGAGACAATCTCCATATAATATTTTTTTACCGTGGAATTAGAGAGCTACATCATAAATACATATTCTTCTACATGACTGGATTTGGAGAGTCGACAAAGGAGATAGTCGTGGAGAGGAAAGGTATCACAGAGGCTTTCGATCAAGAGGTAGAATCGAACTCATGACTGAAACATTGAGAGACATGTTTTCGGTTTGATAGTGCCGGTTTTTTTTATTCTTATGTCTTCTTCTTTTTTTCCTTCCATGTTCCCTTTTTTCTAATATATTCGTTTTTTTCTTCTTCTGTAAGCTACTATTGGAATGGTGGTTAATTCTTTTGAAGTCACTCCCAAGACAGAGAAATCTATTTGTGAGTGATTGTTGGACTAAACACATCCGATTCCATAGTGTCTTAGAATCACTCCTCGCAGTTCACCGATTTTTGGTTTGTTCACATATTCTTTTTCATTATGTGCAATAATTTTTGTGGGTAAAAGTTCCTTCTAGGAGGAGAAACTTGAGGTAATGTTCCTTAAAAATAAGTAGTTATAATATATTGTTTATTTTTATTTTCTGTAAAATAATTATAATCTATAAAATAACTTTCATGTGACGGTTAGTGATGATTAAACTTTTGTTTTGTCGTTAAAATATTTAATGTTCTGTTGATTTTTTACACTTATTTTTGTAGATATGACACAATTAAAATAAAAAATAAAAAATTTACTGACTAAACAAACTATTGAAAACTCGAAATATGTCCAAGAACATGAAAGCTCATCATCAAATAAACCTAATCATTTTATATAATTCTCCTATCTCAATATAACATTTTGATGTTTTTGCAAGAATTTCTTTCACACAATTCATCTACAACCTAACATAACATTTGGGTATTATTTTTTATATTATAACATTGTAACTCGCGTAGTCATCCACATTTATTTGTTTTGTTTCTTGATTTGCTATTTACTAAATAAATGTTTTTAGTGCTTCATTTGAGAAATCAAGGTTTTAAGTAAATGTACCCATGATTTTGAATTATGTGTAAAACTATATTGGTTCGAACAACTTGCGGTCACTTCTTCGGATATGTTGAAAGGTGATTTTTTCAAAGTACTTCGGTATGATATATACTATTATGCATATATGTTCACGTATTTACAAAAAAAATCTCTATATATCCAACATATTTCATAATCATATTAATCAAATAGTTTTGAAGTCAATCTTTAAAAACTGAATTGAATAAAAATTATACCCTATTAGTTATCAATAATACATTTTAAAGTAAATTCTAATCATC